>CM070779.1:74131829-75418079 GCA_036346955.1 Dipus sagitta | reverse complement strand
CATTGGTTGTCAAATAATGTTTTTTTCTTTCAAAAAGATTTATCAAGGGTTATATTAGAATTTAGCTAGCTGTTTTGGTTTAAAATTTTTTCAAGCTCTGTGGTTCTGTTTCCAGTGTTCTCTGGGTAATTTGTACCAACACAGGTACCTGAACTAATCAAAGATGTTTTCAAACACAGGTGCTAAGACTTTATACTGTCTTACTTGTCCTTTTCTGACAATTTCTAGGTTAAATGAATTAGTTTGTAAATCAATTCATACTGTTTTCAAGACTGGTAGCAGGTTCTGCATATATTTATAAATATTAGATATTTAAAATATGAGATATTTATAAATATTAGATACTTAAAATATGAGATGTGTCTACTTTCTATACCTCATATATAAGGCTTATGATGCCACAGTACAACTAAAATTTTAAAGATAGGACAAAATGATTTTAGAAGCCCTTGTGCCATTCTTTAACTAAGTCTATTTCAGTAATCAAATGTGCTCTATATGTACATACATCCAGGCTAGTGTAACTTCCTTTCTAAATGTGTTAATTACCTATGTAGAAGACAAAGTCAATTGGAATCACCAGAGCAAGAGGCGCCAATATTTTGGCCTGTGCTCCCAGGTCATGAGGCCACTGGAGATAATGGGACACTTCTACACTGGCCCCCTGGTAAGTCACCTGTCTTCCTGAGCAGGGACGATATGGAGACCCAAACAAAATTGGTGTACAGTCTGAAACAGGAGAGTCACAATTGAGGAGCAATCAGTCCTCCTGACTTCCCAAAGAAGGGAAAACTACTTGGCAAGCACAGCCCTGACTTATCCTAACAGACAGAAGATACAAGTAAGCTATGGGGCTACTCCTGGGTCCCTAAAGTATCTTTGGAGAGCCATTAATGACCTCCAAAACTAATCGTTAATTAAATGTGGCTATCTGCATGGTCTTAAAACACTCAGAGATAAACGTATAACCAAAGATAAGACCTAGCAACTGGTCCTGGAAGTAAAAGGCGAAGGGGTGGGGACGAGGGCGGAAAGGCAGCTGGGGGCGGGGCTTGCCGGTCTTGGTAAGGGCTCAGCCAGCTGCGGGGCAGGACTGGGCTGGGCTGCGGAGAGACCACCGACAGACCAGTGACTGCCGCCTGCTCGGAGTGGCCCCCGTGTCGCCATGATGATCCACGGCTTCCAGAGCAGCCACTAGGACTTCTCGTTCGGGCCCTGGAAGCTGACAGCATCCAAGACACACATCATGAAGTCAGTGGATGTGGAGAAGTTAGCTGATGAGTTGCACATGCCATCTCTCCCTGAAATGATGTTTGGAGACAACGTTCTAGGGATCCAGCATGGCTCTGGCTTTGGGATTGAGTTCAATGCTACAGATGCGCTAAGATGTGTAAACAATTACCAAGGAATGCTTAATGTAGCTTGTGCTGAAGAGTGGCAGGAAAGCAGGGTGGAAGGTGAAAACTCCAAAGAAGTTATTAAACCATATGACTGGACCTATACAACGGACTATAAAGGAACTTTGCTTGGAGAATCTCTTAAGTTAAAGGTTGTACCTATAACAGATCATATACATACAGAAAAATTAAAAGCCAGAGAACAAATTAAATTGTTTGAAGAAGTTCTCCTGTTTGAAGATGAAGTACATGATCATTGAGTTTCAAGGTTGAGTGTGAAAATTAGAGTAATGCCTTCTAGCTTTTTTCTGCTGTTGCAGTTTTTCTTGAGAATTGATGGGGTCCTCATCAGAATGAATGACACAAGGCTTTACCATGAGGCTGACAAGACCTACATGCTAAGAGAATATACATCACAAGAAAACAAAATTGCTAACTTAATGCATGTCCCACCTTCCCTCTTCACGGAACCCAATGAAATATCACAGTATTTACCAATCAAGGAAGCAGTCTGTGAGAAGCTAATATTTCCAGAGACAATGGATTCCAACTCTGGAGATTCACAAGAAAGTAAAGCTGTGGAATAGAATGTGATACAACATATTCTCACCCTGGACTCTGACTGCACCCCTTGGCTCTCTGTAGGGGATGTTTTATTATGAGACTTAATTCCTTGCTTGTGTACAGATTTTCTTTCGCCTTAAAGGAAAGAAAAAATAAAGGATCATTGCAGGCAGGTTCCACTCAACTGCTATTTGTACTGTGTATCTTCAAATTTACACTCCAGGTTTACAGGTTCTGGAGGTAAATTTGGATTCCTAAATTGTCACTCAGTATGACCTCAGCAGTAGTGATGTGTGTGTCTCCTGAGCAGTGGATGTAATCTGCATTGTTATGAAACACTGTCTTTTCCTGTGAAGAGAGGAATTTGTGAGTTAAGTCCCAATGCCGTATGACTTTCACAGGATTCCTGGCTGTGCATGTGGATGTACTGGCTCTATGCTCTGGGATTTCTGGTGTTTACTCATACTTCTAAAGAGTTGTGACTTGTATCAATATTGTGTGTATGTATACACACACTTGTATTTTTTTAAAATTACTGATTTAAATGTCTTAGTCCCTAAGTAGTCTTAGATTACTTATTTCGATAATTCATTGTTGAAAATTGTGGAGTTAAAATAATTGACTTTTTTTTAAATTAAAACAGTGAAAGTGGGCAGGATGAGTGTATTTCTGAAGATTTCATTGGTTTATTTCTGTGAGGAATACAAAAAAATATGTTTTGGCCATTACTCAATATGACATATACCATTTTATATTTATTTGTTCTAAATGTCTTTTGTAAGAAGATAAATAATACAGAATTAAAAAAAAACAAAGATAAAAAATACCTTACATATATGAATGGCCTACTAAGTAACACAAGAGCTTTCCAAGAGGGGAAACAAGCATTGAGACATCTTTTCCCCATAGTTTTAATTCTATAATAAAAAAAAAGCAAATATAGATGTTCAAAGGGTTATTTTCAAAATTGAAATATGTAAATAATCTGGGAGACTGGGTGTTGCCATCCCTGCGAGACACTGGAACCCCACTGGAAGGGACCCTAAGTCTTCATCCTGACTACACCTACCACTGTGAAGATGGACGAAATTGCCACTTGGTTTCATCACACCCACATCCAACCAGCAGATCCACTGACTGAACCTGAGGACTATCAGCCACAATGGAAATGCAGCACCCCACTCAAGCTTCAACTCAAACGCTCCTGATCCTGACTGTGCTCCTAACTGTATGTATTGTGGCAGCTACTCCCCACCAAGTTTATAATTTGACCTGGATAATAACCAACACTGCCATGGGGGAAATTGCTTACTCCAAATCACATCTTGCCCCATGGGGAACCTGGTTTCCTGATTTGATCTTTGACCTCCATCAACTAATGGGTAACTCATGGGACTCTGGCAAATCAGGAAATTTCTTATTTCTACGTATGCCCCAGGCACTTAGGGAAAGCAAGAAACAAAGGGGGCTGTGGGAGACCTGAAGCCTTCTACTGTGCTGGCTGACAATGTGTGTCTACCGGAAGGGTATTTTGAAACCCACCTACTAAGGGGGACTATATGTGGCCTTAGAAAAGAATGTTGTTTTCATATCAACCAATCAGGTATAATTAGAGACTCAATAGAGAAGATACGAGACAATTTGGAAAAACGAAAGAAAAGCTGATAGAGGATGGTTTGAGTCATGGTTCCGTCATTCCCCATGGTTAACAACTCTGCTGTCTGCTTTAGCAGGTCCATTACTTTTATTTTTGTCGTTAATCACAATAGACCTTGCATTATTAATAGATTAGTTCCTTCTGTTAGGGAACGCATTAACACAGTACAGCTTATGGTTTTAAGATCACACTATATATCATTAGACTACACTCACTAACTCAATTGGGATCAAAGATTGGCTCCTCATGGCACATAGAGAGGGGGAAATGAGAGACCAAGGAGAAGTAACGTGCTGCATCTGGCTTCTGTGACCTCACTTAGTGGCTGGACAGTGGTGCTGCCATTTTAAATCAGACAGCCATTTTGAGTAAATAAAGAGCCCAGGCCTAGCTCAGATGAGGAACTAGCTGACTAATGTGCTATTTTTGCTTCTATATCCGTGCTTGCTATAGGAAACCCCCCCCCCCCTTGATTCCTGGGAAGCCTCCACCCAAGGATATTCCAGAGATACCTAGCCACAGAGGCCCCGGCCTCTTGCAAAAGATAAGTTCTGCATACAGCTCTTGCAAAAGATAGGTTCTGCAAACAAGTTACTGACCTAAGATAAGTAGGCTGGTGTTCCCACTCATGCCCTCTCTGAAATTCCCGTATGCACCCTCTTAGAACCAATCATTTTAAAAGTCACAATATGATGTAACCTTGGTAATCTTTTTCCTTTGTAAACCCCTCCCTTCTGAGGGTCCGGGCTCTCTCCCTCACTACCGCTGTGCTGGACTGTGCGGATGGAGCCCAGGCCTAGGCTTGCAATAAAGAAACCTGCTGCTTTTACATTCGAGTGTCTCGGCTTCTGTGGCAGTTCTCTGGGTGACTCCTGGTTGACCGGGGGTCTTGGTTCCTGGTCAGGGGTCTTGGCACAACAGTGTCTCTCTCAGGTTTAATCAGTCCTCATGGAAGCCATGCTGGCACACCAGGCTACACCCCTTGGCCACTTTTGGCCTCAACCCTAGGTCTTGAGAAAGACACACTCTTGACACCTTGGCTCTCATGCTCTCTGGTCTACCATACCCTAAGGAGTGCCTTTTGGTTTGGTTGCACCATCTCTGGACACTTGCCTCTCTCTCCTGAGGTCTCATCTTCCACTGCCAGCCACTTTCACCATCAGGAGCACAGTCATCTTCCTTGCCCAATAACAGGCTAAAAAGCAGACAGTTGTGACCTGTATAGCCTCTGCCCATGTGGGAGGTACAGGCCCAGTTCACCATAATGAGCCAGAGGGTCATATTGGTGTTCTGTGTAAACCCAGCTTAAGCCATGGTTCCTTCTCTCTCACCCGTGTTTTGCTCTTTCCCTATCTCCTTAAGAACTTAAAGCCTCTACAACTCTTGGACGACATCTTACTTTCTCTGCAACTCTGTCCTGCCACAATATAAGCTGGACAATGGGTCCAAACGGCCTGAGAATGTTCCTTTTGATTTCCAAATTCTCACTGATTTAAAAAACTTCTGCCAACATACAGGCAAATGGTCTGAAATACCCTATTTTTCACTCTGCGTGTATGGACTTCTCCCTGTTCTACCTACTCTTTTCACAAGGTCCTTCTAGCCAAGGTCTCAGCAATGTGCTCTCATTCAACCCCTCCCCCATACTCATCCTCACCTTCTGCTTTTGACCCAGACACCATAGATGACCTGACCCCAATAGCTCCTCCAGTTCCTCCAGCTCCCTCAGCCTCTTCTGACCCCCTACCTGGTAACAAGGTTTGATTTTAGTCTCTGGAGTTATAAACAAAATAGAAATTTAAAATGGGAGTGCAAAACTTCAGAATAAATGAATGAATGAATGAATGAATGTGTGAAGGGGAAATGGTTGTCTAGAGTCTATATGAAAAGTACACTTCAAATGAGTGTGTGTGTATAAGTATGTATGTGGCTCACAGCCCTAAGGCTACAGAATGATTTCTGTTCTGAGCTATGCCATTTCATTGTGGGGATGTTCTCCACCACTGTACTAGACAGCGTTGCTAATTTTTACTGTTGAGTGTCCCCAAGAAGGAACACTAAAAGTAATTACGATCATAGGCAAGAAAAAAACGCAAGATTTTCCTACTCTTAAAGAGTTATAAAATGGCAAGATCAGAAAGCTGCCTTGTGGGCTGGAGGGATGGTGTAGCAGTTAAGGCATTTGCCTGAAAGCCAAAGGACTCAGGCTGGATTCCCCAGGACCCACGTTAGCCAGATGCACAAGGGCACAAACACATCTGGAGTTCATTTGCAGTGGCTGGAGGCCCTGGTGCACCCATTCTCTCACTCTCTCTCTGCCAAATAAATAAATAAACAAAAATAAAATATTAAAAAGGAAGAAAGAAAGAAAGCTGCCTTGTAGCCCTGAGAGAATTCCAAAACTCTCCCTAGAACTTAGGGGGAAAAAATGGCTCTTTCTTAGCTTCCCTGCCTTGCAGAACTAGGGGTCTGTAAGCACAGGGAAACTCTGGATCCTGGCCACAGCATGATGATAGGTGAATGCCAAGTCGCTGTGAACAGATGGGGACTTCTTATAAGAAATTTCTAACTGTTTTACATTTATCATTCTATGCTTCTATGAAACTACTAACAAACAACTACCTCAAAATTTATATTTAAATTTAGAACTACTGAATACTGAATTTGTAAAAACAAACTCGAAAATTTATAATAATGTTTAAATCTGCTTACATACTTTTTAAAATATGTTTCAGGAAAGTTATAAGAAACAAAGTTCCAAAATCAATATGTTTATTCTGGGTAAATAGTATAAGTCAAGTCTGGTCTACTCTTTTATAAAAACGTTATTTCAAAAGGCCTTTTGAGAAAAAAAAAACTTAAATGGTCACATTAAGTCTTATGGTAAGGACAATAAAAATTTTTGTTGGTAGTTATGAGATGAACTGACTAAAGAAGATAAACTGGAGAGGAAACTTTAAATGTTAGGTGTTAAATGTTTGATGAAAGATTGTTACAGAGTGGTTACACAGATTGTAAAGTGAAAGTATGTAGATGAAGGTACCAGTAAAGTATGTAGATAAAGATATGAATAAGCTGTTGGGCCTGATGGTGCACGCCTTTAATCCCAGCATTTGGGAGGCAGAGGTAGGAGAATCACCATGAGTTTGAGGACACCCTGAGACTACATAGTGAATTCCAGGTCAGCCTGGGCCAGAGTGAGACCCTACCTCGAAAACCCAAAAAAAAAAAAAAAAAAAAAGGAAACGAGTAAGCTTAAACAGAAGGTTAAAGACAAAGTCCTTAATCACATTGCAGACTTCTTGAGATATAAAGTGACTATTAGCCTAGGGCTTACATCAGACTAACAAAGTATGGACCTGGCTGGTAGTAGGCTGCTATGGTATTCAGGTTGTAAACTTAACTTTAACTCATTGATGTTAATCTGGTCATAATAATGGTCATGAAAGACTGAACTGAGAGTACCCAACCAAGTTAACTAGGTTTCTCTATTTGTCAACCTTTTAACTAAATCTTAAGGTAAAAATTAACTCATTAATATTTAATTCTCTCCTAAGGTTATTATATCCAAAACCCTGCTTCAAGAACAAAAAAATCTCACAAAGGACTTATTTACTCCTTTTTCCCCCCTATTTTATAAGGGAAACAGACCACATTTGAAACATTAAACAATATTTATCTGTCACACACTTGAAAATAACTTACTTCATGGTGAACAGTAAAAGAAAATTCTAAACAAAGTTATGTTGTGATTTAAGATATAATTCCTCGATTCCTCTAACAATCAATCTTAATACTTTAAATCTAACTTACGTCATTACTGAACAAGCTTACCAAAGTACCACAGACAGAATTATAGAGTTCATTAATGTTTGAATAGTTATAGATTGTGTCATAAAATTTTGTGTCTGTTTGGAATTCAATATAGCTCTATAAAATTGATTTGGAAGAGATTAAAAATATTTCTTTTTGGCTCTGCAGTTAAAGGTGCTTATTCACAAAGCCAGATACACATAGTGGAACATACATTTGAAAATTGTTTGCACTGGTAAGTGGCCCTGACATGCCCATTCCCTCTCTTTTCCATAAGACTTGTCTCCTTTTATCATTAAATCCTGGCAGTTTAATCCAGTTCCTCTATTCCTTGGGTATGTTAAATATAGCTAAATTAATTTCAGAAACTGGCTTATAGATTGGATGGACATCTTATTCACCTTTCAAAAGTGCTGTTTCTGCTCATTAAAAAATATATAAATATTATATCAAAAAATATATAAATATTATATCCCAATTCTGATGAACTTTAAAAATTATAAAATTGAGAAAGACGCCAGGCTCGGCTTGAGCCACAGGAAAAGCCAGGTGAGGGGAGTTTCCACTCACACAAGAGCTCTGCACAAACTCAAGAAACGTGAAGGGAGAACAGCAGTGAACAACGGACAAACAGATCACAAGGTAGAAGAACACATGGAACAGCAAGAGAACTAGAGCAGCATCGGCAGCCTCCCCTCCCCCACCGCCAGTGCTCAGCTCCAGCGAACAGAGCAGTGGTCCAGGGACCCAGCCATGCCAACTTGAACCGACAGTGGGACCCAAGAAGGAGCAGAGGTAAGTGGGATTACACCAGGGAAGGGTCTCACCTGGTCACAAGCTGACCTGGAACCCTCAACAGATCACAACTCTTAACCTCCTTGGTGTCAGGATTAAGGCTGTGCTTGGGGCACCGCACACCCTAAGGGACAGTTAGAGGATCTAGTTGTCATAGTACCTACTCTTGGATAAATATTCTGAGCTGTTTTTCATTGAAAGTGTACATTGTTTAATTGAATTTCAGAATCTATCTGTATTTGGCTCCACTCAGCCTACTTGAATACTCTCATAGCAGGCAAACTCAACACCTAGGGTCACTTTTGTAGATACTCTGAGAGTCTTGAGAGCCACACCTAATGCCATAAGCTCCTACCCTGAAGTTATATAACATCAGATTGACTGATACATCTAATAATACCCAGTTAACTAGAAAATCCAATCATTAAATAATTCAGGATGCAAAAATATATACATTATAACACAAGACACACCAAAAATCAAGACAATATAAATCCACCAAAAAGTATTAATGCATCAGAAATGATCTCCAGTGACAACGAGTTAGAGGAAATGCATGACAAAGATTTCAAAAAAATGATTATAACTATGTTTAAAGAAGTCAAAGGAGAAACCAAAGGAATGAAAGAGGAAATAAAAGGAATCAAAGAAAACACAGGACACCAATTTAATGAAATAAAGAGGTCAGTACTAGACATAAATAAGGAAATAGAAATAATAAAGAAAAAAACCAGTCAGAATTACTAGCAATGAAGAACACGGTTAATGAAATAAAAAACTATAGAAAATCTCACCAGTAGAATGGATGAAGGAGAGAATATGTAAGCTAGAAGACCAGGTGGCAGATCTAATACAGTCCAACAAAGAGAAAGACAAACTAGTAGAAAAGTATGAGTGGGAATTTCAAGATATTCAGGACACTATGAAAAGATCAAACATAAGAATTCAGGGCATAGCAGGAGAAGAATTTCACTCCAAAGGCATAGTAGGCATCTTCAACAAAATCATAGAAGAAAACTTCCCCCAAACTGTGAAAGAGGTGCCAATGCAGATACAGGAATCCTTTAGAACATCAGCCAGACAAAACCTGGAAAGAACCTCTCCTCGCCATATTATAATCAAACTACCAAACACACAAACCAAAGAAAAAATATTGAAAGCAGTCAGAGAGAAAAATCAAGTTACCTACCAAGGCAAGCCTATCAGGATTACAGCAGATTACTCAACACAAACTTTAAAAGCCAGAAGGGCGTGGAGTGATGTATTCCAAGTCCTGAAAGATAACAACTATCAACCAAGGTTACTTCATCCTGCAAGACTATCCATTCAAACAGACGGAGAAATAAGGACATTCCACGACAAAAGCAAGCTAAAGGAGTATTTGAAGACAAAACCTCTCTACAGAAAATACTTGAAAGAATCCTCCATGCTGAAGAAAAAGAAAAGCACACATATAAGGAACCAGGAAAAAACAAACAATACTCAAATAATAATTAACACAAGAGAGCAAAGGTAAAACCGGAAGAACTACAAAAAATGGCAGAAATGAATACAAACCTTTCAATATTATCTCTTAATATCAATGGCCTCAATGCTCCAACCAAAAGGCATAGGTTTGCAGACTGGGTTAAAAAGCAGGATCCTTCAATTTGTTGCCTCCAAAAAACCCACCTTACTACAAAGGATGGACACTATCTTAGGGTGAAAGGTAGGAAAACGGTGTTTCAAGCAAATGGACCTAGAAAACAAGCAGGGGTTGCTATCCTAACATCTGACAAGGTAGACTTCAGTCCAACATTAGTTAAGAAAGATAAGGAATGTCACTTTATATTGATTAAAGGCACCCTCCAACAGGAGGACATTTCAATCCTAAACATGTATGCACCTAACATTGGGGCCCCAAATTCATCAAACAAATGCTTTTAGAACTAAGGTCACAGATAACACCAAACACAGTGGTAGTGGGTGACTTCAACACCCCACTCTCATCAATTGACAGGTCATCCTGGGAAAAAATAAACAGAGAGGCATCTGGACTAAATGAGGTTATAGAAGGAATGGACCTAACAGATATCTACAGGACATTTCATCCAAATGCTGCAGAATATACATTCTTTTCGGCAGCACATGGAACATTCTCTAAAATAGACCATATATTAGGACACAAAGCAAATCTTAACAAATACAGGAAAATTGGAATAATTCCTTGCATTCTATCTGACCACAATGGAATCAAACTACAAATCAATAGCAAGAAAGGCTATAGAGCATACACAAAATCATGGAAATTAAACAACACACTACTAAATGATGAATGGGTCAATGAAGAAATCAAGAAGGAAATCAAAAAATTTATAGAGTCAAACAATAATGAGAACACAACATACCAAAATCTCTGGGAAACAATGAAGGCAGTCCTAAGAGGTAAATTTATAGCTTTAAGTGCCTATATTAAGAAATTAGAAAGGTCGCAAGTAAATGACCTAATGCTTCGCCTTAAAGCATTGGAAAAAGAAGAACAAGGTAAACCAAAAATCAGTAGACAGGAAGAAATAATAAAGATTAGGGCAGAAATTAATGCAATAGAAACCAAAAAAACAATCCAAAGAATCAATGAAACAAAGAGTTGGTTCTTTGAAGGATCAACAAGATTGATAAACCCTTAGCAAATCTGACCAAAAGAAAGAGAGACACAAATTAATAAAATTAGAGATGAAAAAGGTAATATCACAACAGATGCCATTGAAATTCAAGCAATCGTAGGAACATACTATAAAAGCATATACTGCACTAAGTATGAAAATCTGAAAGAAATGGATGATTTCCTTGATTTATATGACCTACCTAAATTAAATCAAGATGAGATTAATCACTTAATAGACCTATAACAAGCATGGAGATCCAAGCAGTTATCAAAAATCTCCCAACTAACAAAAGCCCAGGCCCAGATGGATTCACTGCTGAATTTTACCAGACCTTCAGGGAAGAACTAACACCACTGCGTCTTAAGCTTTTCCATAAATAGAAAAAAGAAGGAATCCTACCAAATTCCTGCTATGAAGCCAGCATCACCCTGATACCATAACCAGGCAAAGATAGAACAAAAAAAGAAAATTACAGACCAATCTCCCTCATGAACATAGATGCAAAAATTCTCAACAAAATAGTTACAAACAGAATACAAGAATATATTAGAAAGATCATTCACCCTGACCAAGTAGGCTTTATCCCAGAGATGCAGGGATGGTTCAACATACACAAATCAATAAATGTAATACATTATATAAATGGACTGAAGCACAAAAGTCACATGATCATCTCATTAGACACAGAAAAAGCATTTGACAAAATCCAACATCTCTTCATGATAAAAGTCCTACAGAGACTGGGAATAGAAGGAACATATCTCAATATACTAAAGGCTATTTATGACAAGCCTATAGCCAACATATTACTAAATGGGGAAAAACTGGAAGCTTTTCCACTAAAATCAGGAACAAGACAAGGGTGTCCACTGTCCCCCACTTTTATTTAGTATAGTACTAGAAGTCTTAGCCATAGCAATAAGGCAAGAGATGCACATAAAAGGGATACAAATTGGAAAGGAAGAAATCAAGTTATCATTATTTGCAGATGACATGATTCTATATATAAAGGACCCTAAGGACTCCACCAGCAAACTGTTAGAGCTGATAAAAACCTTCAGCCATGTAGCAAGATACAAAATAAATACACAGAAATCAGTAGCATTCCCATATGCTAACAACAAACACACAGAGGATGAAATCAGAGAATCACTCCCATTCACAATTGCATCAAAGAAAATAAAGTACCTTGGAATAACCTAACCAAGGAAGTAAAGAACCTCTACAATGAAAACTATAAAACACTCAAGCGAAAAATTGCAGAACACACTAAGAAATGGAAAAACATCCCTTGTTCCTGGATTGGAAGAATCAACATTGTGAAAATGGCAATCTTACCAAAAGCCATCTACACATTTAATGCAATCCCCATCAAAATTCCAAAGGTATTCTTCACCAAAATAGGAAAAACAATCCAACAATTCATTTGGAATCACAAAAAACCTTGAATATCTAAAATAATACTGAGCAACAACAATAAGGCGGGTGGTATCACCATACCTGATTTTAACCTATACTACAGAGCCATAGTAACAAAAACAGGATGGTACTGGTGCAAAAGCAGATATGTAGATCAATGAAACAGAATAGAGGACCCAGATATAAGTCCAGGTAGCTATAGCCACGTGATATTTGATAAAAATTGCAAAAATACTCATGGGAGAAAAGACAGCCTCTTCAGCAAATGGTGCTGGGAAAAGTGGATATGTATCTGTAGAAGGATGAAAATAGATTCTTCTCTCTCTCCATACACAAGAATTAAGTCCAAATGGACTAAAGACCTTAACATTAGACCTGAAACTCTGAAACTGCTACAGGAAAAAGTAGGGGAAACCCTTCAACATATTTGTCTTGGCAAAGACTTTCTGAATATAACCCCAGTTGCTCAGGCAATAAAACCACAGATTAACCACTGGGACCTCATGAAATTACAAAAATTTTGTACTGCAAAGGACACTGTGAATAAAGCAAAGAGGCAACCTACAGAATGGGAAAAAATCTTTGCCAGCTATATATCTGATAGAGGATTAATATCTAGGATATACAAAAAAACTCAAAAAGCTAAATAATAAGAAATCAAACAAGCCAATTAAAAAATGGGCTATGGAGCTAAATAGAGAGTTCTCAAAAGAAGAAATATGAATTGTATATAAGCATCTAAAAAAATGTTCTACATCCCTAGTCATCAGGGAAATGCAGATTAAAACTACATTGAGATTCCATCTCACTCCTGTCAGATTGGCTACCATCATGAAAACAAATGATCATAAATGCTGGCGAGCATGTGGAAAAAGAGGAACCCTTCTACACTGTTGGTGGGAATGCAATCTGGTCCAGTCATTGTGGAAATCAATGTGGAGGTTCCTAAGACAGCTAAAAATTGATCTACCATATGACCTAGCTATAGCTCTTCTAGGCGTATATCTAAGGACTCATCCCATTTCCTTAGAAGTACATGCTCAACCATGTTTATTGCCACTCAATTCATAATAGCTGAGAAATGGAACCAGCCTAGATGTCCCTCAACTGACGAGTGGATAATGAAGATATGGCACATTTATACAATGGAGTTCTACTCAGTGGTAAAGAAAAATGAAGTTATGAAATTTGCAGGAAAGTAGATGGATCTGGAAAGGATTATACAAAGTGAGGTAATCCAGGCCCAGAAAGCCAAGCGCTGCATGTTTTCCCTCATATGTGGATCCTAGCTACAGATCATTGGACTTCTGTGTGAGAAGGAAAAAACTCAGTAGCAGAGGCCAGTAAGTTAAAAAGGAGATATAAAGGGAAGAGAAAGGAAGGGAGGAGGGTACTTAACAGGTTGATATTGTATATATGTAAGTAGAAGAATAGATTAACGGGGATGAAAAGGCCCAAAGTGAGGTCAGGGGAAGAGATTGAGTAAAGGAAAGGTGGAGGGAGGGCTAATCAAAATCTAAGAGGATGCAAATAAATCATATGGAATCCTCTGGTTTTGGACAATGGAACACTCAGGAGCCATAGATCATTGTTAGAAAATTTTCAGTGCCAGGGATGGGATACCTCCAGTGAGTTTTTGGCCAGGGAGGTCCCTGATGCCCCCAAAACATTATAGGCCACTGCCGACTTCCTTGGCTTCCCACCATGAATAGATGGTAAGACCCTATTGCTGAAGACTCCACATACTTGGGTGGCAAGGCCACTGAGAATTTCTGCTGGAACTGAGCTGATAACCTCCTCCATGTAGACCAGCTGAGAGAAAGCTGGAAGAAGCCATTCTACATGTAGTTCAATGGGAGAGAGATATCACCAGGGAAGATACTCAATAGTGGACACTGCAAGCCTTATAATTGGCCAGCCAGGGCAAATGAGACAATGGGTGCAATAGTGGCACGTCTGTCATGGTGGAAACCAACTGCCCTCCAATTGGACTGGAGGCCTGCTCCATGGGGGGGGGGGCGGGAGGAATACATCCCTGATACTGAAAACTTAAAACAGGGGTAGTCATGAGCCCTAGGGGTGTAACATCTGCTGACGTCTGGATAAATGTATATACTATGCTTATCAAACTGCCCAGTAAGCACTTTTCTTAATATTTATACCCTTATATTAACACTACTCTCACTTTGGGTAGAGAATCTTCTCTTTTCAGATGGCAGTGACCTTGGGATGACTCAGAAGGTATCATAGTGCTGGAAAGAAGTGACTGGAGGACTGAGTAACATCTCGATCACACCTTCCAAGGCTCAGGGTCTAATGCGGAAGAGGTGGCGGAAAGAATGTAAGAGCCAAAGGAAGGGTAGGACTCCTTACAACGTGCTCCCTCCAGACAAAGAATGGCGTGGATATCCATGACCTCATAGCGCCTGACACTACCTACACAAGACCATCATAAGAGGAGGAAAAGATCATGACATCGAAATGAAGAGAGACTGATTGAGATGGTGAGGGGATATGATGGAGAATGGAATTTCAAAGGGGAAAGTGGGGGGAGGGAGGGTAGCACCCTGGGATATTTTTTATAATCATGGAAGATATTAATAAAAATAAAAAAAAGGCATGTGCCACAAAAAAAGAAAAAAAAATAAAAGGGATTCAAATTGGAAAGGAAGAAGTTAAGTTAGCTCTATTTGAAGATGACATGATTCTATACATGAGTGACCGAAGAACCTCCATCATAAAACTCTTAAAGGTGATTAACTCCTTCAGCAAAGTAGCAGGACATAAAATCAGTGCACAAAAATCTGTAGCCTTTCTATATGCAAAAGACAAAGATACAGAGAAAGAAATAAATGACAGTGTCCCATTTTCAATAGCAACGACAACAAAAAAAGTGGGGGAAGGGAGGGTAGTACCATGGGATATTTTCTATAATCATGGAAAACGTTAATAAAAATTGAGAAAAGAAAAAAGTTATAAAATTTTTCATGTCTTCATAGTTAAGTCAAAAATGTTACTACATAATATAAATTTCTTATTTATTTTTTTTTCTTTTTTATTTATTTATTTATTTTTTTTTTTGGTATTTCGAGGTAGGGTCTCACTCTACCCTAGGCTGACCTGGAATTCACTATGGAGTCTCAGGGTGGCCTTGAACTCACGGCAATCCTCCTACCTCTGCCTCCCGAGTGCTGGGATTAAAGGCGTGCGCCACCACGCCCGGCTAAATTTCTTATTTATTTTAAATTCTGTCAGCAGAGCTTTTGTTCATAGTTTACTCTCTGTAGCACCATGTACCTTAAAATATGTAAACTCTACTTTTTTTTAATATGATACGTTTCCAGATATCACGATATTGTAATTTGGTTTATACAAAGGCCATGATATTTGGCTATCAATAAGCATGGATCACCATACCTGACTAAAATCTGTAATTTTAAGATGGTTCTTGTCTTGTTCATGCTGGTTTTGCTGGATGGTTATCACTGAGGTTATAATCTAAGTCTTATAAAAAGTGACTTACTGTGAGCTGGCGAGATGGCTTAATGGTTAAGTGCTTGCCTGTGAAGCCTAAGGACCCTGGTTTGAGGCTCGATTGCCCAGGATCCATGTTAGCCAGATGCAGAAGGGGGCGCATGCATCTGGAGTTCATTGCAGTGGCTGGGGCCCTGGCACGCCCATTCATTCTCTCTCTCTCTTTCTGTCTTTCTTTTGCTCTCAAATAAATAAAAATAATTTTTTAAAGTGACTTGTTGTGATTTTCTTCTTAGAAAAACTGAAAAAGTTTCCAATGTCTTAGGAAAATCCTGTATACAAACAATGTTAATAAATTTTTTCTAAGCTTCATGTAATAATCATAAATATTTCTTTAGTTAAACCTTAAAATTGTTCAATGGTAAGAGATACTTATTTAAGATATTACTGTGTGTCTGTCATATTGTCTCTAATGTCACTCAACAATGACCAAGTTTTATTTTATTCTTGAGCTACGTATAATCAGTCTCAGTGAAGGTTTTACTTAATTAATTGTCTCATTTCTGGTATCTTAAAGTTCATTGCTTATAGAGATATTGATACTTAAGACATGTTTCCTGCCCTAGAAAAATAATCTTAAATTGCTGTTCTACTTCCAGTTTGGGGGGTAATTGATACTTGAATTGGTATTCAGACTAGCAAAAGTTGTTTCAAACACAGATGCTAAGTTTTTATATTGTCTTATCTTTTCCTGGCATACAATTTCTAAATTAAATCAATTGCCTTAAAGCTATTGATAAAATATTGTTTTCAGGGCTACTACAATGTTCTGCCTATACTTATAACTGACAGATACTTAAAAGATAGAATGTGTATGCTTTTGATGTTCCAAATAGAGCTTACACTGTCACCTAACAACTAAATTTAAATATAAATCAGAATGATTTTAAACTCTTGTATCATTCTCTAACCAGATCTACTTTGCTAACCAAGTATGTTCTGAAACCTTTTAACTAATCTGTTTTGCTAATCAGATATGTACAGTCTTTCTGAGTAATTAATAACCATATGTAAAAGCCAAAATCAATTGGAAACATTGGAGTTAAAAGGATAACCAATATTGTGGTTCCTGCTCCCAGGTCAGAAGGCCATAGGAGACAATGGGACAGTTCTAGCTACTGGTAAGTTACTTGTCTTCTTGATCTGAGAGGATATGGAGACCCAGAGATAAATTCCAAGTTGCTGTGTCTACAACAGAAGAGTTACATCAGAGAAAAATCAGTCCTCCCAGCTTCCCAAAAGAGGGAGGACCACTCGGTCAGCATGGCCTTGGCTTATCCTAGCAGATGACAATTCTGAGAGTTGTAGAACTCACAGGTCCCTAAAAGTCTCTCCTATAGCGCCATCATTGTCCTCTAAAATATAGTTAATTCTGGCAGCCTACATGGTTTTAATCACTCAGTAAGAAAAATATAACTACAAAATATTAGGTACAATATAAACATTGAGTCAGACTAATAGGCTCCCCTGTCTGATGCTGACTTACAATATTGGACTCTAACATTAACTTGAGAGATCAAATATAACCATTTTAAGTAAAAAGGCCCAGGTCTGACTTAGATAGAGAACTTGCTGGCTAATGTGCTGACCTTTGCTTCTGTAAACTCTGATTGCTTGCCTTTCCCCCTAAAGTTTCTGAGGAATCTCCACTTCAAGACATTGCAGAAACACTTCACTGCAGGGGGGCTTCTTGCCTCTGACCACCTGCTGAGATAAGAAACTGAGGAATCTCCACTTTAAGGACAATGGAGATTACTTCATCTGCCTGGAGTGCCCCTAGCCCCTGCCCCTAACTTTGCCCGCTGAAACCCCAAGCCAATCAGAACTGTTTAAATCAACCAATCATGTATCTATCCCCTACTTCTTTGTTCGAATTCCTATATGAACCCCTTGCCCCAAAAGAAAGGGGCTCTCTCCCTCACTACCGCTGTGCCGGACTGTGTGGATGGAGCCCAGGCCTAGGCTTGCAATAAAGAAACCTGTTGCTTTTACATTTGAGCATCTCGGCTTCTGTGGCGGTTCTCTGGGTGACTCCTGGGTGACCGGGGGACTTTGCTCCTGGTCAGTGGTCTTGGCACAACAAACTCATGCCTTCTCCCTCTGCCTGCCCCTGATTAACTTCACCTACCTTGACCCCAGGTCCTCTCACCTGCCTTAGCCAGAATCACAGCTCTTCCTCAGGCCCCCTCCTTCCTTAGCCCTCACTCTATCTCATCCAGGGATAAGTACACTGCCACCCTAATGGGCACTCTCAAATTTAAACTCTCTTGTATTCCTACTCTTCCCCTGATCCCAAAATGCCTCTCTGCCTCCTCTCTTGCCCCAAGCCCTCTATTCCTTGCCTTTGAATGCCCATCCTCCCTTTTACACCTGGTGTTTTGATGTCATAGCTGTTGACAAGAGTAACAAGCTCCTTTATTCTCCCTTCTGTCTCCTCATGGGATGCACCGAGCCCATCTCCCTCTCCTTCTCTATAACATGTGTCTGCCAGTGACTGGCCTGAAGCCAGCTTAATACAGGGATGGTATGAGATGTCTCTGCTTCGCTCAGGGCCAAGTCATAACAACATGCTATGCTGGCACTATCAATCTCACCACTCTGCCATCTCTACCCACCATGGAACTGCCTCCTCATCACCTGCCCTGAAGGGAGACCCATTGACTGCATTATCCAGCCTCTCCCATAACAACTCATTGCCCTTACAGTCAGCATGCAGAAATTAACCTTTGTCTCTTATCATCAACAAAAGGCTGGAATGTCAGGTTAGGACAAGCTCCCAAAATGGAGTCACCACATGGAGACAGAGACATAAGGAAGTAGGTTATCCACATTCCTCAAGAAACCACCCAGTCATTATCCATTCCTTGCCTAACAATGACCGGCTCCCCCAGGTCATGATTTCCTGCCCCATTATCTTGTAAGGTCACTGTTTTGGTCTCACACCCTAGCTATATGAAATGGCTAATGTAAAGAACAAAGGAGTTCTTTTTCCTTCCTCACCTTCCCCCAACTGAAGAGACCTATAAGACACACTATCTGGAATCTCAGATTGACTGTGCTTCCCTCTTGAGAGTCAGTCCTGGCAGCTTGTGCTTTTCACGAATAAAAGCTTTCGTCTTTGTGTCAGAGTAGTTTCCATGGTCTTGGCCACTCCCGAACCTTACAAGGAGTAGCAAAGGGAGTGCAAATAATGTATTCTGTATATGAATGGTTCATGTCATTACCAACAGAGGAATGAGCACCACCTTATTTCTCAGAAAAAAATCACAGGAAGTCAAATGTAAAAATATTTAAAGACATTTGAATTATAACAAAAAGGAAGCAAAGAGAATTTGGATCAACAGTTATAACTGTGTCAACCTTATACCTTATCTCCACATTATATATCTTGCTGAAAAATGAGTTTCACAAGACTAAGGAGATGGGGCCACTACTTTGGGTGACAAAAAAAAAAAAAAAATCAGATGTGCAAATAATGATATTGCTGAAATTGTGTAATTACAATTAAAAAATAATATATTAGTTCTATTGTGTACTATATCATATTCCTGGCAGGCCTGGAGCTGGTTACATAGACTAGGCTGACCTTGAACTTTTAGTGATCATCCTGCTTTTCTGCCTCTTTAGCACTGGGATTATAAGCATGCATCACCACCTCCAACCTACAACTGCAATTTCAAGAGAAAAACGGAAACATTTTTAAAATGTAAAAGTAAAACTTTTAAAAGTAAAACTTCCAGCATTCTGAAAAGGAAAAGAGAAATATTTCCTTTACTTTCTTAGGTTTAGTGCTTAGTGGTGCATGTTAATGAGTTTTCTGTTACTGTGACAAATACCTGAGCTACTCAAGTGACAAAGAGAAAGTTTTTGTTGTTGTTGTTGTTTTTTGTTTGTTTGTTTTTCCTGGTAAGGTCTCTAGCTCAGGCTGGCCTGGAATTCAATATGTCTTCTCAAGGTGGCCTCAAACTCTAGGTGATCCTCCTGAGTGTTGGGATTAAAGGCATAACCCACCACGCCCGGCTGAGATAGGGTTTTATTTGTCTCACAGTTTCAGAGGCTTAGTCTGTGATCAAACAGCTCTGAGCCTGGTGTGGTGTCTCACGCCTTTAATCCCAGCACTTGGGAGGCAGAGGCAGGAGGATTGCCATGAGTTCAAGGTCACGTTGAGATGACATAGTGAATTCCAGGTCTGCCTGAACTAGAGTGAGACCCTACCTCAAAAATCCAAAAAAATCCCAGCACTAGGGAGGCAGAGGTAGGAGGATTGCCATGAGTTCAAGGCCACCCTGAGACTACAGAGTTAATTTCAGGTTAGCCTGGACCAGAGTGAGACCCTACCTCGAAAAACCAAAAAAAATTCAAAAAAAAAAAATATGTATGCGTGTGTGTGTGTGTGTATACATAGAGAGAGACAGACAGAGAGAGAAGAGAATGCGAGCGAGCATACTCTGTTGATTTATAACCATTCCAAGACAGCATATATGGTAGAAGCACATGATGGGGCATAATTGCTCACCTCATGGCCAGAAAGCAAAAGAAAGGAAAAGGGCAGTGGTATCTATTATCCCCTTCAACATATTCCCAATTACCTACAGCTTCTTGCTGGACCCCATCTCTCAGTATTCCAAACCCTCCCCATAGTACTAATCTGGGAACCATGTTACACATGGGTCTTTGTAGGACTCTTATCTAAATGGTAACAGGACTGACTACAGTCCAAACTGACAAAAGACAAAAAAAAAAAAAAAAAAAAAAAGCATACAAATTTTATTAATATTTTAAGTTTTGTGTAAATTAGGATTCACATAAACTAAGTGAAAACCCCAAACACAACTGTGACCTGGAGCCTAACACATAGTGGTGCAGTGAATAGGACACAAGTGAGAACTAATAGGTGATAAGCAACTGTGATCATGAGCTTAATGAAATGTATTATGTTGTGGAGCAGTGAGTAGGGTATATATGAGAATAGAAGATAAGCAACTATGATCAAGAGCCTAATAAAGAGCAATATATTGTTGCTCAATGAGTAGGACACATGTGAGAAATTATGTGGGGAGCCCCAGAGGGTCCCCCAGATGGGATTGTCTACTAGACCCGAAGACACTCACACGGAGAACTCTCAATGCAAGTCGCAAGAGGTTTATTGTGGGTACCAGTGCACCGGGGCTCGACACGGAGTCCTCACGCAGGAGGGGTGAAGAGCCCCCAGCAGCCGGGCAGCAGGGGTTATAAAGGGAAAAACCACAAACATGCGGAAATATCTCAAACATATTTCAGCTCAGGGATTTTTCAGATGTCATCAGGATGTCGCTAGGCCTTTGTTTGCCCTCGGACAGGAGGCTGGGGGGTTGCTGCGGCTAGACATTGTTCAATTGTCTCTGAGTGGAGACTTCCCAGAAATTGGGGAAGGGGGGTTGCGGTTGAGCAAGCAAGCACAGGTCAGCATTTCAGCTAGCTAGTTCCTTATCTGACCCCGGGCAGCTAGTTGCAGAAAGTCACGTACCATGTACTTTCCCTTCATAAAATGGCTGTCCTTATGTCTACATTAAGCAAGCGATTGTACAGAAGCCAAAGAAGCAGGTTAGTTGTATCAGTGATTGGGGACCTTTCACTTACAGAAGAAAAGTCATTTCCAAATATCCAGTAGTCATTTCTGACTACTCTTTTCTCAGTATAGAAGGGAAATGTTTATGCTACCTTAATACAAGGAAATGTATACCCTGCTTTTAGGCAGATACAGAGAGAGCAGACTTTCCTGTTGCAGCTGTTGGTCCTTGGTTGCCTTCACTTCAAAACAGTATGTTAACATGGCACATTTTAAGGTAGTATATTTTAGAACAATTCAATTCCTAACTATCCTCAATTTACACATTCTCCATATAGCAATTTTAGAAATAAGTGGTCTCTAACAATATAGATCATTCTGAAGGCTTAGCATGAGTAACTGATGGGTTTGAGGGTGATGTATTCAGGAAAACCTTGTAGACACCATGCATTCACATGTATCATAATATTACTGTGATAGTTAAGGTGTTGTCAACTTGATCTGTTTAGTAATCCACAGATTGCTTCTAGGAAGGATCAACTAAAGGAGGAAGTCTTTCCCCCAGGGTGAGACCTTCCTCCCAGAATGGGCAGCCCCGCCCAGAGGGGGACTTGATATAAGGAAGCTCTGGGCAAAAAGAGTCCCTTCCTTCCTTCCTTCCTTCCTTCCTTCCTTCCTTCCTTCCTTCCTTCCTTCCTTCCTTCCTTCCTCCCTCCCTCCCTCCCTCCCTCCCTCCCTCCCTCCCTCCCTCCCTCCTTCCTTCCTTCCTTCCTTCCTTCCTCTTGGCTGCCAGAACTGCTCGCTACCTTCCAGCATGGATTGAAGACCAGGGCAGAGTAAAGACCAGCATCAACCGAAGACCCCCGTGGATTGGAACCCAGCGGCTCCTCAGGAAGCCTCCAGGCTTCCTAGCACCATCTGCAGTGCCGGGTCGGGACTGCTGAGGCATCTGGCCACAAGGACTGAGCAGCTACCAGGTTCGGTGATTCTCGGGCCTGCAACTGCTATTGGACTACTGTAAGCTGATCCAATAAATCCCCTTTTTAAAATAATTCATTCTAGCAGTTCTGTTCCTCTAGAGAACCCTGACTAATACAATTACTAATGTGAATAAAATGTAACAAACCAAAAAGGGAACTATCAAGACAAGGATAATCTAGAAACTGGACATGTAATGAGGACTAAATCACAATATTTATCAGAACCTCTTCTCAGGATGAAGAGATATTGTATGTATGAAGAAATAATGTTACATAAGTCACTTGATTGGGTATTAAGATCACACATGCTCCAAAAACAGATTTTCAAAAATTCCCTTTAAGAACAGAAATTTTCATTCCTGAATGAAGTAAAAACTTCATGCTACAGATGACTTGCATAAGAGAGTTTACTATTTAGTCTTTAAGAACAGAAAATTCCTTTCTGGAAAGAAGTACATACTTCATGCTACAGATAACTTGTATAAGATAGCTTACTGTTTAGTCTCTCCACTTAACTTATGGATCCATTTTCTACCCTTCACCATGTTCCTGGAGGCTAATCTCTAAGGCTACACCTGGGCTCCTTAATCTTCTGGCTTGTCAATGAAGTAGATCAATGAGAAGTAATGGCAAAAAGTAAGAGAGCCAGAGGACAGAGATGTTGAGATTCTTGTCCCCTCACACACACACCCTTGACATACTTGTGGCAGTGACTGATGTTAGCAGGTCCTACCTAATATGGCCTCTATTCTTGTTGAGATCTGGGCTCTACTAAAGCCCTTCTTTCCTGTGCCCCTTCAAGTATTACCTTCAAGAAGCAATGCACTATAGTAATGACTTCCAGCCTGTTGTTAGTGTCTGTGAATTTTACCTTCTTTGTTTCTCTTCATTTTGTCAGCATCTCTGTAAATAGATCTTCTATTAAACTCTTTTCTCAGTTAACCTAAGTATGCCACCATTTTACAGTCAAGACCTTGACTAATATATAAGGAATCCTTTTCTCCCCACATAATGTTCAGCCTGTATTAATAAATGTGAGACAAAAACTTCAATATATTTTTAATATTTATTTTATTTTGGGAGAGAGAATGAGAATCAGTATACCAGCACTTTCTCCATTGCAAATGAACTCCAGATGCATGGCCCACTTTGTGGCTTTATGTGGGTACTGGGAAATCAAACCTGGGCTGTCAGGCTTTGCAAGCAACCACCTTTAACCACTGAACCATCTCTTCAGCCCTCAATGTGATATTTGAAAGATGCCAAATCATAAGCCAGTATGGGATGACCATGTCTCAAGCACAGAAAGGCACAAAAGCTAGAGTTCACTTAAACATCTGAGAATTTTCTATACGTGAGCTATATGGTGAGTTGCAGGTGATTCAGAAATAATATTTATGCTTTTACTTTAAAAAGCAATAGGCAAAGTAATCACAATGCAAGATAACAAAATTAATTAATTTTGTGTTTTGAGAAAGTATTTCTGCAGCCCAAGCTTGCCTGGAACTCACTATATAGTCTAGATTAACTTCAGACTTGTGACAATTCTACTGTCTCATCATCACAGGTGCTGGGATTACAGGCATGAGCCATTCCCAGCTTACATGAAATTAATGTAAAATGGACCACGCATATACATGTAACAATTTCTTAAAACTTCTGGAAGATAACACAAAGAAAAATCTTTAAAGGAAAAGGTAAAATATTGTATGTAAGTGACTAGAAATATATGGGAGAGCTAATGTGAGATAAGTACAGTTGTACATGCACATTCATTTTGGTCCTGGCTCTCCTACTTCATGTGGGAGAAAAGGGATATTTATACTATCTTTACAAAAGGAAATGTATACCCTGCTTTTAAACAAATAAAATATTACCATCCTAGAATGTACCTGAGATTTCTTAAATACATCATAAAAATTAAATATAACTCAATGTATCAAGATAAACAATCCAGTTAATAAATAGGCAAGGAAGTTAGAGGCTGGGAAACTGCTTAGTGGTTAGAAGCTAGGAGAGGGCTCAGCAGATAGAGGCTGGAAGATGGCCCAGTGTTTAACGGTGCTTGCTTGCAAAGCCTGTGTACCCAAGTTTGATCCTGCCCACCCACATAAAGCTGGATCAAAGTGGCCCATGCTTCTGTGGTCCCAAAGCACAAGAGTCAGGAGAATCTGAAGCTTGCTGGCCTTTGTTTGTTAAGGCAGAAAACACTCATCAAAGAAGGTGGAGGAAGAGCACAGGCACCTTATGGTTGTCCTTTGACTTCCACACATATGCCAAGACATGCATGTGACCCCCCCACACACACACACACAAAGTAAAGGAAGATTAAAAAAAAAAAAAAAACTTCAACAGTGGTTTAGGGAGATAGCTCAGTCAGTAAAATACTTATTGTGCAAGCATGAGGATCTGAATTTGATCCTGAGAATGAACACACATAATAAAGGCAGACATGGTGAAGGTAAAGGTTGCAGGAGGAATGACACCCAAAGTTGTCTTCTGGACTCCATACAACCCTGCTTGCACATGTGCACTCCCACACACATTTTTTTTTTCCCAAATGAAGGTCAACATTAATCTTTAAGGAACTACAAATCAAAACAATAATGAAATGCAACAACAGTCATGCTAAAGAGATCAAAATTAAAATGGACTTAATACTAACTCATGGCAAGGTTGTGGAACAACTAGAACTGTTATATACTGTTGCTACTTGTGCTAAATGGTACAAAAATATTAGAAAAACAATTTGAGAGTTTCTTAAATAGTTAGACATAGGCTGAGGAGATTGTTTAGTGGTTAAAGGTGCTTGCTTGCAAAGCCTGCTGGCCCAGGTTCAATTCTCTCCCACTCACATAAAGCCAGATGCAAAGAGGTGCATTGTCTAGAGTTTGTAGCAGCAAGAGTCCCTGGCACTCTCCCCCACCCTAGCACACATGTACCAATAAATAAATAAAAATCAAATTGAAAAAAGTTAAACATATACTCCCATATGATTGAATTGTTTTTATCAAGTTATCAAATGCTATAGCTAATATACCATCCTAGAAAATTTCTACATTTCTCAAGATAAATAAAATTCACACAAAAACATGTATCCAAATTCTCTTAGCAGCTTTATTTATAAAAAGTCCATGTGTGCATTAGTAGGAAGATTAAGGGTGGGATACTCACATAATGGAGCATTCAGCAACAAACGCATGCAATAAGTTGATACAAGCAAGCGCATGGATGAACCTCAAAATAACTGCACTGAATAGAAGAAGCCAGTTAAGTGGAGGCTATGTAAAGTTGATGAAGAAGTAAGTTAATCTATACTGATGAATGGTAGATTAGTTGTTGCCTAGGAAAAATGGAAATGGATGAGAAAATGGATGATCAAAAAATCTGTGAGAAGGGAGGGGGTAGGTCACGGATGAACCTAATAATGGTACCAAACTGACTGTATTTGTTGAATACAAAATGAATTAATGAAAAAAAAAAAAGAATCTGTGAGAAATCTATGAAGAAATATCAGTGCTTTATACATTAGTTACGTTCCCATTACTGTGACCATATACATGGTAAGAAGTAACTTAGGGAAGCAAGGGTTTATTTCAGCATACATTTTTTTTTCTCCCGAGGCACGGTCTCACTCTAGCCCAGGCTGACTTGAAATTCACTATGTAGTCTCAGGCTGGCCTCAAAGTCATGGCAATCCTCCTACCTCTGCCTCCCGAGTGCTGGGATTAAAGGCGTGTGCCACCACACCTGGCTTTCTGCTTACATTTTGAAGGTACAATCCATCATAGTGGAGAAGGCATGTCAGCAGGAGTTCAAGGCAGCTGGTCACATTCAGTCCCCACTGAGAAAGCAGAGAGCAATGAATGTTAGTGGTCAACTCATTTTCTCCTTTCTTAAAAACTGTTTTTTAGGGCTGGAGAGGTGGCTTAGTGGTTAAAGCGTTTGCCTGTAAAGCCTCCCAGGTTCAATTCCCCAGGACCCACATAAGCACAGGGGCCACATGCGTCTGGAGTTTGTTTACAATGGCTACAGGCCCTGGCATGCCTATTTTCTCTCTGTCTTTCTCTCTTCTATCTCTGTTTGCAAATAAACAAATAAAAAATAAAAAAGGCTGGCCATGGTAGCACATGCCTTTAATTCCAGCACTCAGGAGGCAGAGGTAAAAGGATCGCCGTGAGTTTGAGGCCATCCTGAGACTACATAGTTCCAGGTCAGCCTGGGCAAGTGTGAAACCCTACCTCAGAAAACCAAAAAAAAGAAAAAAAAAGTTTTTTAACTTTTATTGACAACCTCCATACACACAGACAATATATCATGATCACAATCCCTCCCACCATCTTCCCAGCTTTTCCTCCCAAATTCTCCCTCCACTAAATCCCTTCTACTTCCCAAGTAGTCTTTCTTCTATTTTGATCTCACCATTTTCCCCC
This sequence comes from Dipus sagitta, assembly GCA_036346955.1. NCBI lineage: Eukaryota > Metazoa > Chordata > Mammalia > Rodentia > Dipodidae > Dipus > Dipus sagitta. Next base: position 75,391,294 of record CM070779.1, on the reverse strand, counting down.
TCCTGTTTTGTAAGTCTTATGTAGGTAGCATCAACCACTGTTATGGCCATGGCCATTTTGTGTCCAGAAGTTAGCACTGCAAAGCACTCCTCCCCTTCTTTTGACTCTTATGTTTACTCCTTTTTATCCATTCTGGAACCCCAGTCCATGGAACAGTACTGCCCACAGTTAGGGTGGGTCCTCCGACTTCAATTAACCTAATCTAGAAAATTCTCCACAGGTATTCCCAAAGATTGTTTCCTATGGTAACTTTAAATACTGTCAAACTGACAATCAGATTAACCATCACAGTTTATGGTCATTATCTTAGTATAACAATAATTTCACAGGTGACAAAATTAATTACATTATATACATTAAATATGTACTTAATATACCATATCACCAATGATAACATTCCATAGACAGACTTTCAATGGATTGAAAAGTATTTTGATGTATAGCGATAGATGTAAGGGCATTATCTTGCATAAAAAGATAAATTCACTAATTCATTTAACCAAGTACTACACTTACCACTATGAACGTCTTTTTTTTTAATTTTTCTGTTTTATTTATTTATTTGAGGGTGACAGACAGAGAGAGAATGAGGCCGAGAGAGAGAGAGAGAGAGAGAGAGAATGGGCGCACCAGGGCCTCCAGCCACTGCAAACGAACTCCAGAAGTGTGCACCCCTTGTGCATCTGGCTAACGTGGGTCCCGGGGAATTGAGCCTCGAACCAGGGTCCCTAGGCTTCACAGGCAAGCACTTAACCACTAAGCCATCTCTCCAGCCCTATGAACGTCTTTTCAATTGCTCTTATTAAATTTTTCAACTGGGCTTAATAAATTTTGAGATCACCAAGGAAAGACAAGGCTTAAACTTTAGTTTTCACATTCCTACTCTTTCTGATCACCATCTTACTCAAACAATTCTTTCCTCATTATAGGAATAACTCTTATATTAAAAGAACATAAATAAAATTTTTTAAATAATCAAAACACAAAAGGGCCTGGAGAGATGGCTTAGCAGTTAAGGCGTTTGTCTGTGAAGCCAAAGGACCCAGATGTGATTCCCTAGGACACACGTAAACCATATGCACAAGGGGCACATGCATCTGGAGAGTTCATTTGCAGTGGGTAGAGGCCCTAGCATGCCCATTCTCTCTCTCTCTCTCTCTCTCTCTTCCCCATATATCTCTCTCTTCACTTGAAAATAAATAGTAATATTTTTTAAATCAAGAACAGTAAAGCATATGAATAAATGCAATGTGAGTCAACATTCCATTTTATTCATGTGATCAGCTTGCCTATGGTTAACAATCAATTTGTATGATCAAAAAGTATGAGTCAACAAACCTTGTAACCTTGAGATTCTATCTGCTCTTTTGAAGAATTATAGATGATTGTGATACGATTTACCACTCTAACTTCTGAGTGTGAGGTACAGTCAGTCACCACAGTTGTTGAGAGGTTTTACCTCATTTTAAAGCTATAGTACAGATACCTGAACTCCACTCAAGGACCACTGAAGTCTTTAGTGTGGCACATGAGAAGCTCTGAATGCTAAGATGGTAGAATTAAAGGTTCTCCCAAATCTAAACTTCTACATTTAGTAGAGAAACTGAATAGACTGGAAATTAAATGATATCATGGAATTATTATTATTATTATTATTATTATTATTTTTGGTTTCTCAAGGTAGGGTCTCACTCTAGCCCAGGCTGACCTGGAATTCACTATAGAGTCTCAGGGTGGCCTTGAACTCACGGCGATCCTCCTATCTCTGCCTCCCGAGTGCTGGGATTAAAGGTGTGCACCACCACGCCCGGCTGATATCATGGAATTATTAATCTTATACACAATGATTATGTTATTGGGGAAATACACATATAGCAATTAAATGTGCCATTTTATCTGTATCTTTCAATTGAATTAGGGAATACACAATTAAAGCTGATAATAGGTATACTTGTTTCCACCATACTATTCTTTCAGATTTATTTGCTTGAAATTTCTCATGAGAAAATACTGAGAAGGTCTGGGAAGATGGCTCAGTGGTTAAAGGCACTTACTTGCACATACAGCCAGAAAAGCATTCGATTGATAGCATCAGCAAGAGACCCTGAAGCATCCATACACACACACAAATAAATAAAAATATACTGAGAGGAAAAAGCTATTAGAGAAGCTATTGGTGTTTATACATGAGATACTATTACTTTTTAAAAATATTTTATTTATTTATTTATTTATTTATTTGAGAGAGAAAGAGAGAGATACACACAGAGGCTGGGTGCACCACGGCCTCCAGCCATTGCAGAACAAACTCCAGGCGCATGCTCCACCTAGTGCATCAAGCTTACTGTTGGGTTTTGGGGAATGAAACCTGGGTCCTTAGGCTTTGCAGGCATGGACCTAAACTGCTAAGCCACCTCTCCAGCTTGGTATTACCTTCACAATAACGATTTATAGGTTTTACTAAGACCAATAAGATTAATCCATATGATTAATTTTTTAAATCCTACTTGCAAATCCTCCTGGGATTTTCCCCCCTAGGGAAAAGCAACCAGTGTCAGTTTGGAGGCGTAACTCTGACCCAGCGTTTGCCTAACATGAGGGAGTCCCTGAGTTCTATCCCTAGCATCACAAAATACAAACAGGAAAAAATAAAAAAATAAAGTGCTAATGATATTCAGTGGACAAAAGTGGATTTTTACACGAAAAGTGACACCTATTTAAAAAGCAGGGTTTCTTTTTCCAGTTTAGTTCTATTTTATTTTTTCTTCATTTTGAATTTTAATGGTTTTGTGCATCAACAACAACAACAAAAAAGCCATCCAGTGTTACTGAGGGCAGTTTAGGTCGATTTATAATTCGAAGAGTAACTTAATCTACAGAACTGTTTTCCCAACGACAAATACAGCAAAAATTACATGTGAACTGTGTGGCTCTAAGCATCATAGGAGCACTCCGGCAACACGTGTACCAAGTGTTCATGGACAGCAACAGCAGAAAGCATACTACCTGTCCCATAGCAGGGGCTTGTCAGTCTTTTCCTGGCCCTACGCTTCCCCTTACTTTCAACCGAATGGGATGTTTCCAGAGTCCCAGGCAAGGTATGAGAACGTACCCTCACCTAAGAAGCCGGAAATTGCCTGAGGTGAGCGCAAAGTCTCCTCGGACGGGATCGGCAGAATCGGATTACCCCGTAGCTAGGTTCAGTTGCTAAGGCATCAACGGTTTCGCAGGAAGAGAGGGGCGGTGCATTCCCATTTGGCGTCGTAGGAAATCCTCTCAATGGCCAGCGCATAGGTTCCGGAGCAAACTCAGCTCCTCTAATTAGCGACCGGAAGACGAGGCGAAACTGGGAGTGACGCCTGTGAGCCGCGGAGCATTGTGGGAGGAGGTTGTCTCCAATTTCTCCTCCCCCTTCCGCGCCCCCACTCCCGGCCAAGATGTCTGACATGGAGGATGATTTCATGTGCGATGATGAGGAGGACTACGACCTGGTGAGGCGCAAGGGACGGGACTCTGGGGCTGGAGATGGTGTCTGGCTCTGCGGGCCGAGGCCGAGGCTGAGGCGGCGGCCTCCCTCGCACAGCGAGTGCCCCTAGTCGCTTTTGGCGGCGCGGTGACAGGACGGGTTTACTCCTCCCCTTCCCGCACCGGGCCTGGGCCCGGCCTCTCCAGCGTGGGGGAGGGGAGAGGGCCCGGGCCCTCCAAGTTAAAGCGCCACCCGGGTGGACGCTGACGGCGGTTCTCGGCGCCTGGGCCTCCTCCCCGCCGCGTGAGCCCAGGCGGGGGCCGTGCGGGTCTGGGCCTGGCCGTCCCCTTTGGGCCCTGCGTTGGGGGCAGCTCTCCGCGCCTGCACGGAGCGGGGGCGAAAGGCTGTGGCCACAGCGCCCCCGCGCTCCCTGAGGGCCCCCGACACATTCGGTAGGCTTCTCCTGGGTCAGTGTGGGGGGGGTCTAAGGAAAAGGTGCTGGAGACTGCAAGAGCAGCTGGAAAGAAAAGGGGGGGGGGTCGAACTACTTGTTTGGTTCTTTAAAAAGAGGGAAAAAAAAAACTCAGGAAGGTTTGCCACTTGTTATTGTTGGGCCTAGATGGAAGTTAGGGCAGATAAAGGAACTTCTGTCCCAGATTTAAGATTTAATAAAGCTTTCGTTAACAGCATGGAAGTAACGACTTTATTTAGTTTTGAATGGTGATTTTTAAAAATATAGGGTTCACTTTTTGTGAGAATTTGCAGGTATAAAAACTTGGCTGTGTTTCTTACTGATATTCAAAAACACGTGTGAGCAAACTAAGAAATCTTGACCAATTATTAGCACTAACTTTGTTGGTTTTCTTGTATGTTGTGGTGATGATGCCTTTTGGTAAAGTTGTGAACTACATTCCTTGAGAAGTGTGACTTATAATTTCTTCATATAGGTGAATCCATAGGTCATTTCTAGTTTTTGAAAAGAATGAATAATTTGCTAAAGGAAAAAGGAAATGCTTCTTGTTACTTGAAAGTCATAATAGAGACAGAGTTTGGTAATTCTTGAAGTCAAACGTAGGGTTTTGCTGATGAAGGTTTGTCCAAACCAAGGCAGTTAGTTGGCTCTTCCCCCCAATTTAGTAACAACTTGAAATTACGAGGTGTTTTTTTTTTAATTTCTATTATAAATAGTTTTGTAACTGTCAGTATTTCTTTCAAATGCTTAGGTTTTTTTTTTTTAGGTGGTAGTGTTTTCAAATATCTTTGCTTATCGCTTAACTAATAATGTATTGAACACACAACTTATTAGCACTGTGGCTTACTTGAGGATGATTATTGAAAATGCAGTGTAGGAATGCCTTTCAGAATCTTAACCATCCCATGAAGTACCCTATTGAGCTTTGCAAGAGTGTTAATTGAACATGAAATGCTTGAAATTGCCTGTATTCTCCAGCTTTCTAGTGCCTTTAGTAGTACAGTAAAGTTAAATGTTTTTATTTTTTAAAAAAAGTCTTAACAAAAACCTTCAGATTTTACACTACTACTTAAGCTGTTTTGAAGCACTTTGTTGAATAGTTCTGTCCCTCCTTCATTTCTTATGTAGATAACCTTCTAGAATCCCAGTCATGAGCTAGAAGCTGTTACACTTCCTTTTTTTTGGTGGAATAACTTTTTAGTAATTTATTTTTTATTTTGTAGTTAATATCCTTCAATCATTGTGTTTAAAAAGATGAAAGAAGCTGATTACCATTTCATGAATACATATTGCCAGACATTTGTATTTTATTTGAAGAATTGTTTTTACATCAGTCTTTTTTGTGTTCATATTTAAAAAGCCTTCAGAAATGACTTGCTGTCCTAATGGGATCTTCTCTTCCCTTGAGAAAAGGTCTCATTAAGTTGCTGAGGTTGGCCTTGAACTTGCAACTGTTTGTCTCAGCTGAGATAACAGGCCTGTACCACCTTGCCCAGTTCAATTGCCCTATTTTTTTTAAAGTGTGTGTTAGATAATTATCACATTTTAGTTAAAATGTTAAGTAGCATTATGAGTACTTCTGAGTGCAGTAATCCTCAGTCTATCTTTATTCATTAACCATTGGTAAATTTTAATGCCATGAGGCACTTTTTAAAATTTTTTTTGTTTATTATTTATTTATTTGAGAGGGACAGAGAGAGAGAGAGAGAATGAATGAATGAATGGGCGCGCCAGGGCGCGTTTGCCTCCAGCAAATGAACTCCAGATGCGTGCGCCCCCTTGTGCATCTGGCTAATGTGGGTCCTGGGGAATCGAGCCTCTAACCGGGGTCCTCAGGCTTCATTGGCAAGTGCTTAACCGCTAAGCCGTCTCTCCAGCCCATGAGGCACTTTTTTAAATACCGTTTATTTTTATTATATTTATTTGAGAGCAGCAGGGAGAGAGAGAGAGAATATGGGCACACCAGGCCTCCAGCCACTGCAGATGAACTCCAGATGCATGCACCCCCTTGTGCATCTGGCTTACGTGGGTACTGGGGAATCAAGCCTTGAACTGGGGTCCTTAGGCTTCACAGGCAAGTGCTTAATCACTAAGCCATCTCTCCAGCCCCCGTGATGCACTTTTTGTATTTACCCTGTCCACCGCAAATAGGTAGCTAGGATATGACCTATAAAACTAAAAATCTGTACTCCTTTAATTCAAAAAAGTAAATAATTTTTCCCCAATATTTAAGAGAGAACAAACTTGAAAGAAGAAACAAATGTAGAAGAAATTTAGTATACTTGAGCTCTTATTTCTAAGATCTGTTTAATTTTGATAAGAGGTAGGAGCAGGCATTTTCTAAGCACTGTAATCCATGTAGCAGTAGGAGATGTTGCTAGAAAATGCCTTTTAATACAGTGCAAACACTATAGATTTGTAGATTATTTGCTGAACTAATCATGATAAATAATAAGTGTGTTACTCTTTAAAGTCTTACTATCTAGTTAGGGTATCATACATTTAAGTGTAGTTACTGAAATAAGTAGTGTGGAAATCATTGTCCATGAAAAGAATAGCTTCACATAGTTAAATATTTTGTCAAGCTGTGAGCCTCATTGTATATCCCCAATTTAACTCATAGTTAGCATCAGTAAGCACCATTAAATTTCTTTATTTAACTCATAGTTGAAATTAGAAAATGAATGATTATTAGTCTGGTTTTCTTTAATATGTAGTAGTTATGTGGGGGATTTTGTTTGTTTGGGTTGGGGTTAAAGGTGTGAGCCACCATGCCCAACTTAATATATAGTAGGTTTTTTTAAGAAATTTATGTTTTTTTAATATTTTATTTATTTATTTGACAGAGAAAGCGGGAGGGAGAGAGAGAGAACAGGTGCACCAGGGCCTCTAGTCACGAACTCCAGATATGTCCGCCCCCTTGTGCATCTGGGTCCTGGAGAATTGAACCTGGGTCCTTTGGCTGTGCAGGCAAATGCCTTAACCACTAAGCCATCCCTCAAGCCCTATTATATAGTAGTTTTAATGCCTTGAAAATTTTACTTCCTTTTTTTTGTGTTTTTTTGTTTGTTTTTGTTTTTCAGGGTAATGTCTCACTCTAGCTCAGGCTGCCCTAGAATTCACTATTTAATGTCAGGGTGGCTTCAAACTCACAGTGATCTTCCTACCTCTACCTCCCAAGTGCTGGGATTGAAGGCATGCGCCACAACACCTGGCTTTTGCTTCTTCTTCTTTTTTTTTCTTTTTTAATACTTATTAGAGAAAGAGGGAAGTCGAGAGAGAGAATGGGTGATCCAGGGCCTCTAGCTGCTGCAAGCAAACTCCTGATGCGTGTACCACCTCGTGCATATGGCTTTATGTGGGTACTAGGGAATCGAACCTGGGTCCTTTGGCTTTGCCAGCATGTGCCTTAACCACTAAGCCATCTCTCCAGCCCCAAATTTTGCTTCTTGGGTCTATTTGTTGGTGGAGCATGGGGGGTGAGGGGTGTTGGAGGGGGTTCTTAGCCACAGAACGTCTTACAGAATCTCTTTCCATCATTTTAATGAGATCAGTAGAAAGATGAGGGGTCATCACTGTGCTATATGCCCAGTGGACATATACATGTTGAGTGTAAAAAATAATGACAAGCTGGTTTAAAAATATTGACAATCAAGAGCTGGGCGTGGTGGCGCACGCCTTTAATCCCAGCATTCGGGAGGCAGAGGTAGGAGGATCACCGTGAGTTCGAGGCCACCCTGAGAGTACATAAGTGAATTCCAGGTCAGCCTGGGCTAGAGTGAGACCCTACTTCGAAAAACCAAAAAAAAAAAAAAAAAAATATTGACAATCGTGCCTTTAACCAGCACTTGGGAAGACTGAGGTAGGAAGGATCACCATAGCTTGGGGCTACAGTGAGACAATACCTTGGAAAACAAATAATTATTAAAGATAATATAATATCTCTTATGTTAAGTTTATTTTCTTAGGTGGTAAAAAAAATACATAGAAATAAATCTGGAAAGCAATTGTTGGTGATTTTAATTTTAAAAAACTGAAACTTTTCACAGGGAACCTGTATTACTTTTGTTGCTAGAAGTTGGAGAGGTTTGTAGCTTATAAATAATAAAAAAACATTACTTTGGTTTTGGGAAACCAAACAGTGATTCTGTCATTGCTCAGAATTCTGCTAGAGTTCCTCTACATTGTCTTCTGAACCTCAACATTTTTAACCTAGCTTTTTTTTTTTTTTTTTTTTTGGTTTTTCGAGGTAGGGTTTCACTCTAGCCCAGGCTGACCTGGAATTCACTATGGAGTCTCAGGGTGGCCTCGAACTCACGGCAATCCTCCTACCTCTGCCTCCCGAGTGCTGGGATTAAAGGCGTGTGCCACCACGCCCGGCTTAACCTAGCTTTTAAAAACAGTGTACACATATGACTCAAAAACACAAAGTTTTAGCCGGGCGTGGTGGCGCACACCTATAATCCCAGCACTCGGGAGGCAGAGGTAGGAGGATCACCATGAGTTCGAGGCCACCCTGAGACTACATAGTGAATTCCAGGTCAGCCTGGGCCAGAGTGAAACCCTACCTCGAAAATAAAAAAAAATAATAAAAAAAACAAAGTTTTGTACACACATACATATAACCCCCCCACACACACTTACAAATTCCCTTCTCCTTTTTCCTCATCTGCAAGTTTCCATTTCCATAATAAGCAACCAAGTAAATATCCTTAGCCCCTTCCATTTATGTCATTGGATATAGCATCTTGTTCTACACATTGCTTGTTAAATTTATGTTACATATATGAAGAGTTCCTTTGCTGCTCCATAGATTGTGTAGCATTTTGTTCAACTGGCTCCCTATTGACAACAGTTTCACTTATTTCAATGCTGTAAACATTGTGCAGCTTTTAGGAAAAAAAAGAACTTCTACTAGAGACAGGTGTTGATCTTGTCTTTTTAGCTAGTTGAAAATTATACTGAATTAGATTTGATAAGTAAGGTGAACTATCAAACAGGATGGTACTTAACAGTTCCACATTGCTGGGATAAACCTCCAAACCAGACACAATTTATGAGATTAAGGGATTTATTTCAAGCTTGTCGATCCAGAAGAGTTCCATCAGTGGCAGAAGAAGCTAGCCCCTTTTCACAGACCCAAGCAGAGAGAAAAATTGTAGCAACCAAAACACCAGCACCAACAAACACAAAACACTCCAGAGCACAAACCTACTTTCTACACCTTGTGGCTGGAATCGGATCTGCCCCAAACACGCCTTTGGGTTGGACCCAAGATCCACTCCCAGTGACACCTCCTCCAGCTAGGTGGCACAGGACCCAAGTTACAAGCTTAATAAAACAGCTGAGTCTGGGGGATACCATACATTCACATTCAAACCACCACCATAATATTTTAGGTTAAAAACACTTTACTCCAATAAAATGTTTTCTTAAGAATTTCAGAAACATTATGATAATCCATGTCAGTGTCATTGCAATGATTTTGCTTCTTAAAGCTACTATTCAAGTAAGAATATTGATTTGGAATATAAATCCAATTTTTTAAGAGCCTTCTAAGGCATTGTTCTCCCCTCAGAAACCAACTTCATGACCTCACAGTGATTACCAATAATCCCACTGAGGAGGAACCTGGGTAGAATGGGGATGAAGAGAGGAGTCATAAGAGTATAACCCAATGGGAATGGGACAAGTTTACAAGATTGTCATGTATTAAAGTTCTTAATAAAAAGAAAGCATATTGCATTAGCTCATTAAAGGAATTGGAGAGCTTCAAGCAACGATAGCTAAAATAAGTAATAGAAGAGAGCCCCTACATGCTTAAAATTTTTAGACTAATTATGCTGGTTGTGTTGGTGCATGCCAGTAGGCTAAAGAGGCAGAGGCAGAAGGATCAAGAATTCTAGGCCAACCTGGGATCACCTTAACAAGTAAATTATTAAGTCATTATTAAGCACACAAATACATGTAATAATTAAAAAAATTCACATTCATAGTAACTTAAGTTTCTAAACTATGGCTATCCAAAATGAATCTGTACTTGTATATTATATTCAAAATGAATGCATGGACTCTAGGGAGAATCAGAAACTTCCTACAAGGACTCCCCAACTTGACAAGGAGGAATTCTGAAGCATGGAGTTAGCAATGTCCTTTAATGTCCAATGGGAGAGTGGAGCCTTAGATGGAAAGACATCTGTCACTGGAAAATGTGGCTTGAAGAATGAAAATGTAGGGGACATAAAAGTTCATTCTGATTTACACCATACATTCAAATTATGACCCACTAACTTGAATGAAAATTTTTATCCCGTGTTTTAAGGATAATGGCACATATCTCTATACTTTTTGCACATAAGTGGCTAGACATAGTCAAGTCTCTAAAACCATTGTTAGTAATGAATCTTGTTTTCCAAAAGTATATTCCTTATCATCTATATTTGTAACAGACATGATTATGTAAATGTGAAATGGGCTGTATTCAGCAGGAGCTACATTCCAGCATATAGTCAAAATTGACCCTTGGGGGTTTTGTGGTGGTGTTTGAGAACGTTAAACTAAACCAGTCTTCAATTAAACATTTATGGAGAACTTTGTAATGTCCTAATCTCTGGGATACAAAAGATGAGTAAGAAAATTCCTGCTTTTAAGAAATTCCCAGTAAGGAAGGTAAGAGGAGTGAGAATAGTATCACACAGTCTGTTTTAGATACATATCATGTAAAAAGAAGTATGCCTGGGTAGAAAAATTGAATTTGCTAAGATGCATTGCGAAGCTAAGTGTTTCCCAAGAGTTTTAATGCCAGAGAGCCTCAGTGGGGAAAAGAAAAGGTTTTAGGAGCGGAAGTCATTTAGAATTCCAAAAATATAATTTGCCAGCTATTGGTGGTACAGGACTAGAATCCCAGGCAGACTAATCTGAGGCAGGAAGATCTGAAGTTCATGACCAGTCTAGGAAATTTAGTGAGACCGTATCTCTAGAAGTCAAAACAAAACAAAACAAAACAACAACAACAAAAAAAAAAAAAACCCATACTGGATGATATAGTTGAGTGATTGAGTGTGGAAGCAGTGAGGCCCTGAGTTCAATTCCCAGTATGCCCCCCCAAAAAAGTGCAATTTATGTTAAAGCAGCAGTTTTAATAACCGGAGATTTTCTTCTTCCCCACTATTGGGATTTGAATCCAAGGCCTTGTGCCTGACAGTTAGTGTTCTACCACTGAGCTATATCACCACCTACAAACGGCACTTTAAAAAATCGTGTGGTGTGTTTCGAGAAAAGAAAAAGTACGAATAGTGTTGATGGATCACATACTACTTTGAAGAGATGTCAGGACATGAGTTATTTGATAAGTTAAAACTAATATTGAACTTCAAAGTTTTTAAATCCCTTAACAGTGTTCAGGGGAGTGTTTCTTTTATACATGTTGCTTAAGCTAGACATTCTTCATATATTGATTAAAATTTCAGTACCTTTTTATTTATTTATTTATTTTTAATTTTTTTGCTTATCTTTATTTATTAGTTATTTGAAAGTAACAGACAGAAAGAGAAAGCAGCAGAGAGAGAGAGAGAGAGAGAGAGAGAGAGAGAATGGGCACGCCAGGGCTTCCAGCCACTGCAAACGAACTCCAGATGCATGTGCCCCCTTGTGCATCTGGCTAACGTGAGTCCTGGGGAATCAAGCCTCGAACCGGGGTCCTTAGGCTTCACAGGTGAGCGCATAACCGCTAAGCCATCTCTCCAGACCAGTACCTTTTTATTAAAAGCACTTCATTTAAACTTTTAAAAGTTGTTGACTCATTAATTTGACAGAAGCATAGCAGAAATTTATGCTTCTACATTTGTTCTCACTAATGGTATCTTGCGTTACTAAGCCATTGGCAGTTATTTTAGTTAACTTTATTTTCCTTTAACTTGTGCCTATGTAGTATTTTACTTTTATATACTTAATAATATTTTTCACATGTGTTTATTCCAGTCTCTTCCTTTTACCTTCAGTCTGCTATTTGAAATCAAGCCTCCATTGTCTCATAACAGTTCTTGTAGTAGCCAGTGAACTATTCTTTGTGTCACAGTAAAATGCAAATCTGATGTTTTTCCTTATAAAGGCTTTGAAAAGCTCTCTATTGGATCTGCCTTGCTAGATATCTGTTGTCCTCTGTACTTTATCAGTTCATCTCATGGTTGGTTTTTTTTTTTTTTTTTTTTTTTACCAACATCCCATACTTAAGCACAAATTCCTTCCAATGTGTTACACCTTCCCAAGCTTCTTTGTCTTTGTACATGCTAGTTGCTTTATTTTAGCTTCCCTTCCTCATCACTAGGAACTCTTACTAGGTTCTAATTACCTTCTGTGGATTGTTCTGTTTTGAAATGTCACTAAGCCCAGTATGTATCTCCATTGTGGCATGTTACATTGTGTGGTCATTTACCTGTCTCTTAACAGGTCTTAATTGTCTTATAAAGGACTTTCGGTCTGCATTTGTATGCCTAGCACTTAATTGCTATCATGTATTTATATATACACAATGACAATTTGGGTCATTCAGTGGTTGAATTTAGAAGGCATTCAGTATGGTGTGGCGGGAACCATAAATGATCTTGTTTCAGCAGTGTTAGTTTAGTAATTTCCAGGTAGAGTTGGTGTCTTCAGTTGATAAAGTATGTTCATTTTTACTTTGCTGGAAACTCTATACTTTGTAATTCTGCTACTTCATGTGTTGTGCCTCTCAATTTCTACATCCCTCATCTTGAATCCTGACCTAATTTCATATAATCTCTTTTAGGCTAAGACACCAAAAAGTAAATGAACCTTGAGAGCCTAACATCTTAAACTTTTAAAAGTATAAGTCAGAAATATTTTTCATTGATTTGTAGGGCTAGAGCTGTCCTCTGAAGGTTTGAGTTGCTAAAAGGTAAATTTTTTTGTCTCTGTCTTATTAAACATTTTTCTTGTATATGTGTGTGCACATGTGCATTGTGGAGGCCAGAGTTCAGGGTTGGGAATCTTTAATTGCTTTCCGCCTTATTCTTTGAGAAAATTTCTTGTTAAACCTGGAGCTCACTGATTGAGGCTAGACTAGCCAGTGAACTCCAAGGATTCTCCCTGTCTTTGCCTCCCTGGCACTGGGATTGAATTCACACTTGCACAGCAAGCACTTTACTGACTGAGCCAATATTCCAGGCCTTAATGAACAATTTTAGTCAGGTTTTGAAAATTTTTGTTATATGATATATCTCAGATAATACATACATCTAAATATTTCTGGAAATGTTTATACTTGTTGCAAGTTCAGGCAAGTAGAGAACTGATCCCCCCCCCACACACACACACATTCTCCCTTTAGTCTGCATTTAAGCTGAGATCTAAAATATGTCCTTGATCTGGAGTTAAACTTTTTCCCTTGGTGACTCCTTTTTGCCCAATGATTTATTTTTATATAACCCCAGGTATATAGGTCTATAAGTATACATATGAAACATTTACTGATCATAAAGAAATTTATTTTAGAGCAGTTCTTTGGTATATATAATTTTGTCATGAAAGATGAAAGCAAACTTGCATCCTGAGATTAATATTTGATATTGTAGGATGTAGAACACCTTTTCAGAGTTGGTGGATATTTTGATTTTATAATCATCAGTGCTAAGAACATTAATTAATGTAAATACATAGTACAGAATGACACAAGTATATTTAGAGTCATTTCAAAGAAATGTTGGAAATTCTATCTTAATACCAAACCAGAATTCATTTAATGATTTTATATATATATATTTTATATATATATATATATATATATATATATATATATATATATATATATATATTTGACAACTTCTATACTACAGACAACAAACCATGGTATTTCCCTCCCCTCCCCCACCTTCCCTTCATAAGTCTGCTCTCTGTCATATGCCCTCCACTCTCCATTAGTCTCTCTTAATTTGATGTCATCATCTTTTTCTCCTACTATGAGGGTCTTATATGGGTATTGCTAGGCACTGCGAGGTCCTGGATATGAAGGCCAAATTCTGTCTGTACAGTTGTATGTAAGGAGTGGTACCCTTCCTTTGGCTGTGCTTCCAAATGAATTTTAGGATTGTTTTTTCTATTCCTGTGAAGAATGCCATTGGAATTTTAATGGGGATTGCATTAAATGTGTAAATTGCTTTTGGTAAGATTGACATTTTCACAATATTGATTTCTTCCCATACAAGAACATGGGATGTCTTTCCATTTGTGTCTTCTGCAATTTCTCTCATGAATGTTTTAAAGTTCTCATTGTAGAGCTCCTTCACATACTTAGTTAAGTTTATTCCAAGGTACATTATTTATTTATTTATTTATTTTTGAGGCATTTGTGAATGGGAGAGATTCCCTGACTTCATTCTCCGCATGTTTGTTGTTAGTATATAAGAAAACGACTAATTTGTGTGTATTTATTATTTTATATCCTGCTATGTTGCTAAAAGTGTTTATCAGCTCTAACAGTTTGCTGGTAGTTTTTAGGGTCTTTTATGTATAGAATCATATCATCTGCAAATAATAATAATTTGATCTCTTCCTTTCCAACTTGTATCCCTTTTATGAGTGTCTCTTGCCTTATTGCTATAGGTAAGGCTTCCAGTACTATATTAAATAAAAGTGGGGACAGTGGACACCCTTGTTTTGTTCCTGAATTTAGTGGAAAAGCTTCGAGTTTTTCACCATTTACTATTATCTTGGCTGTAGGTTTGTCATAAACAACTTTTATTATGTTGAGATATGTACCTTCTGTTCCCAGTTTCAGTAATACTTTTACCATGAAAGGATGTTGGATTTTGTCGAATGCCATTTCTGCATCTATTGACATGATCATGTGATTTTTGTCCTTCAGACCATTTATATAGTGTATTACATTTATTGATTTGCGTATGTTGAACCATCCCTGCATCCCTGGAATAAAGCCAACTTGGTTGGGATGAATAATCTTTTTGATATATTCTTGTATTCTTTTTTTTTAAGTTTTTAATTCAATTTTTATTTATTCATTTGAGAGAGACAGACAGAGGCAGATAGAGAGAGAGAGAGAGAGAATGGGCGCACCAGGGCCTCCAGCCACTGCAAATGAACTCCAGACGCATGCGCCCCCTTGTGCATCTGGCTAACGTGGGTCCTGGGGAATCGAGCCTCAAACCGGGGTCCTTAGGCTTCACAGGCAAGCACTTAACCGCTAAGCCATCTCTCCAGCCCTATTCTTGTATTCTGTTTGCCAATATTTCGTTCAGAGTTTTTGCATCTATTTTCATGAGGGAGATTGGTCTGAAATTTCTTTTTTTTTTTTTTTTTCCTGTCTTTGCCTGGTTTTGGTATGAGAGTTATGCTGGCTTCATAGAAGGAGTTTGGTAGAATTCCTTCCTTTTCTATTTTATGGAAAAGTTTGAGAAGCATTGGTGTTAGTTCTTCCATGAAGGTCTGGTAAAATTCACCAGTGAATCCATCTGGGCCTGGGCTTTTTTTAGTTGGGAGAGTTTATATAATTGTTTGGACCTCTGTAGTTGTTATAGGTCTATTTAAATGGTTTATCTCATCTTGATTTAATTTTGGTAGGTCATATGAATCAAAGAAACCATCCATTTCTTCAGATTTTCAAACTTAAAATTTTTTTTTTTACTTTTGTAGTCAGTGAATACAGTCAAGTTGGTACGTACCATTGTTAGCCTCTTCCCTGTCCTCCCCCCCACCACGGGGACCCCCTTATTGGGGTATATGGATCATGCATTGTGGGGTTAGCCTTTAGTTTCGAGTAGGAGGAGATGTCTCTGCGTGTCATGACCCAACATGTGGCTCTTACATTCTTTCCACCCTCTCTTCCACAACTTTCCCTGAGCCATGTTGGGGTCATACTAGGTCTGCTTCCATGTTGAGATCTTGGGTACCTCTGTGTCTCTGGATATCTGGTTTGGTAGGGGTTGATTGTTCTCTGTGTCTGTCTCCTTCACTGTTGTGCTGGTTTCTGATTCGCCAAGAAAACAGCATTCTTGCATGTTTCCCCAATTATTCTTAGTTTCAGCTGGGGCCCTTTTGAGGCATGAAGGGGTGGTTTTCTCCTTAGGATCTGCATCTATCTGAAAAAGAGAAGCAGATTCTCCAATGGAGAGTAAAGTTAACCCCAAGTAAATGTGATAACCATTGTTTTTTAGAGAGAGTTTAATGGAGAGCAGGTTCATTTTTGGATATGGTTCTGACTTGTTTCCCAGCTCCAGTTATGGGTTCTGTTCCACTGAGCAGATCAGTTAGCCAAATCGAGAGCAGTTGGTTTCCCACCATGGCTATGCGCCACTATTGCACTTGTATGTGCATCACGTCAGGTTGTTTGCTGCTAAGTATGTTAGATCATGTGTTGCTTGGGAAGATATTAGTCTTTATCCCCCAGTCGCTCTTGTAGCACCTTCTGGCACTAGACACCCTGTCTGGTGACTGACTCTCTTCCAGCTTCCAGTCATGTTGCTCCATGATACACACCAACCGTGTATGGTGTCTTCAGCAGTAGGGTCTTTCCACTAACCTATGGTGGGTCATCAAGCACTCTGACATAAATTTGTCTTCTCTTGGGAAACCTTTTGTAGGTCTCTGTGACCAAAAGCCATTGTGAAGCCAACTCTTTGTTTCGTTGTTTCTTTGGATTTTTTTTTTTTTTTTTGGTTTTTAGTTCATTAATTTCTGCCCTAATATTTATTATTTCTTCTCATCTACTGATTTTTGGTTTGCCTTGTTCTTCTTTTTCCAAGGCTTTAAGGTGGAGCATTAAAATGTTTATTTGTGAACTCTTAATTTCTTAAATTTCCCTTCTTGTGTCTCAGAAGTTTTGGTATGTTGTATTATCATCGTCATTTGATTCTATGAATTTAATGATTTCCTTTTTGATTTCTTCAATGACCCATTGATCATTCAGTAGTGTACTGTTTAGTCTCCATGAATTTCTGTATGCTCTGTAGCTTTTCTTGTTGCTGATTTGCAGTTTAATCCCATTGTGGTCAGATAGAATATGAGGGATTATTTCAATTTTCCAGTATTTGTGGAGATTTGCTTTGTGTCCTAATATATGGTCTATTATAGAGAATGTTCCATGTGCTGCTGGGAAAAATGTATATTCTGCAGCATTTGGATGGAATGTTCTGTAGATATCTGTTAGGTCCATCTGTTCCATGACATCATTTAACTCATGTCTCTCGGTTTATTTTTTGCCGGGATGACCTGTCAATTGATGAGAGTGGGGTATTGAAGTCTCCCACTACAATTGTGTTTGAAGTTATCTGTGACCTTAAGTCTAATAGTGTTTGTTTGATGAAACTGGGAGCCCCCATGTTAGGTTCATATATGTTTAGGATTGTAATGTCCTTCTGCTGGAGTGTTCCTGTAATCAGTATAAAATGACCTCCTTTGTCTTTCCTTGCTAATGTTGGTTTGAAGTCAATCCTGTCAGACATTAGATATCAACTCCTGCTTGTTTCGTAGGCCCGTTTGCTTGAAATACTGTTTTCCATCAGTGCTTGTATGAGACCACACGTAGCACTCAGTTTGGTCCATAAAGGAGATGTTTGAGGGGGATTCAAGTGTGAGACATAACTGAATTTCAGATCTATAGTTTGTGAGACTGAATGACATGCATGGTCTCACACAAGGAGAAGAAATAATTGTCCTCCGGAGGGCACCCAATACAGTGTTGTGATTATTGAAATATGTCTTTGTGTTTGATGTTTGAGCCTCTAAATTCTAAATACACTCAATGTATCTTTCTTCACTCTTCTGCCTTTGTGAAACTTCACAAAAATTTCCATAGATAGTTTTTCTTTTGGTTATTTAGAGAGAGAGAGGGCCAGATAGAGATGGGCATGCCAGGGCCTTCAGCTATTGCAAAGGAACTCAAGACACATGTGCCACCTTGTGTATCTAGCTTACATGGATCCTGGGGAATCTAACCTGGGTCCTTTGGCTATGCAGGCAAGGGCTTTAACCTCTAAGCTATCACTCCAGCCCTCTTTGTTTGTTTTTTTGAGGTAGAGTCCTGGGGAATTGAGCCATGGCCCACAGGCTTTGCAAGCAAGTGCTTTTAACCCACTGAGCCATCTTTCCAGCACCTTTATCCTTTTTCTCCAGTCTGTTCTTCATTAAATATAAACTTGCCTCATTGTAATGACTTGTAGGTGAAGAGAAAAATAATCTTTACTTTGTGGCCATCTAAAATAATTTTTACTCTGCTAATCATCATGAGTTTTATCTTCACTGTTAAATTAACTGTAACTATTTAGCTAAACTTGTTTATACTCTTCTGAATCATAGTTGTTTTATCCCAGTTTTTCCTTCTTACATAGCAGTTTTCACTATGAATGAATTTATATGTTGGTAAAATCTCAAAATTACTTAAGTCCATTTTAGCTTACTTATTTTGATTTTGTTGTAAAGCTAGTTAAATTATAATGTTGTAAAAGTCATGTATGTGAAATGCACATAAAAATATTAACATGTGATTATATTATTTTTATTAATGAGAGAGAGAATGGGCATATAAGGGCCTGTAGCTACTGCTAAACAAACTTTTTATATGCATGCTCCACCTTGTCAAACCCAGTTCTTTGGGTTTTGCAGGCAAGCACATTAATCACTGAGCTATCACTCTGGCCCCTCTAGAGTAACACATATAAATTATCATTCTAGCTAGTTAGGCCATATTAGAATAATAAAATTTAGTCTTAGGGAATAGGAAAACTAGATTACAGAATTAAAGGTTAACACTTAGAACATTTAAATTTGATTTTTCTCATGTTCAATGACCAACAGAGGGTAACCACTATAGAATTGGCAGTCATTAGCTAATATTAGTTCTTTGCTTCCTACTTTTGTGTTGATTCTATTCCAGTTATTGTTTTGATCTGAAAATAATTTCTGTCCTACTATTTTCTTGATTCCTCCTCCATTATTAAATGTCAGTGACATTTTACTTTTGTGTTCCAAGTTATTTTGTTTCTGTATAAATGTATAGTTTTTTAAAATAGCTTTCACTTTTTTTTTTTGTTTTGTTTTATCTTGAGTTTTTTTCAAGGTAGGGTCTTACTGTACCTCAGGCTGACCTGGAACTCCCTCTAGACCCAGGCTGGTCTTGAACTTATGGTGATCTTCCTACTTCAGCCTCTTGAGTGCTAGGGCTAAAGCCATTCACCACCATTCCTGGCCTACCTTTCACTTTCTACTGTGCAATTTTTGAGTTTTATTTTATTCTTATTTAATATTTTTCTTTTCAATACACAGGAATACTCTGAAGACAGTAACTCTGAACCAAATGTGGATTTGGAAAATCAGTACTATAATTCCAAAGCATTAAAAGAAGATGACCCAAAAGCAGCACTGAGCAGCTTCCAAAAGGTTTATATTTTCCAGTTGATTCTGTGTTAATGCTTGTTTGTTTTGTAATGGTGATATGTCAGTTACTGTTCTCATTTCTGTGATCTAATACATGACAAGAAGCAGCTTAAGAGAGAAGTATTTATTTTGGCTATATGAGTGTACCAGTCCATGTAGCTATGACCTGTAAGGCTTACCCCCCTTGTCCACTGTGACTCATTTTTTCCAGCCAGGGCCTACCTTCTAAAGGTTCCATAACCTCCCCAAACAGCACAACTAGTTGGAGGTCAAGTTCAAACACAGGAGCCTATTAGTTGGACCAAGGTGTTTTTCCCCTGTTAATCTGAAGGTCATAAATGCATGTGAGCATTTTGGTAGATGAGAAGAACCATTATGGCTAATAGGTACATAATGTTGTTCCGTTAGTGGAAAAATCACATTGATTTCTTGACTTCTGATACAGTTAGTTTTTCTTAACCAAAGACTTCTGGGATAAGGAAGTACTTTCTGGGCATGTATGATCAAGAAAGAGTTCTTACTCATGACAGAACATCACAATAAGTTCACTTACCCATACATATCTCAAGACATCTGGGTTTGTTTGTTTTAACCCTCTAAAAATGATACTGAGAATTGGTAACATTGTGGGGGAAATGTCATTATTATGATATAAAGTAAATTCAAGGTTTAGATACTGGATATTATTAGAACAAGATGTATTAGTGTTAGACTAAAGTTTTCCCTTTTTTAGGTTTTGGAACTAGAAGGTGAAAAAGGAGAATGGGGATTTAAAGCACTGAAACAGATGATTAAGATTAACTTCAAATTGGTAAGATTTGTTAAGAGGAAATTAATAATAAATTCTGTAGGTTAAAAACTCATAACAAAGTGCTATATATCTACTACGGTAATTGGTTGGCACATGTCCATATTTAGTTTATTTTACAAAGTGATGTCTATAATAATACTTTTTTATTCCACATAGGATATAAAAGTTTCTACTTAAGAAAATGTATCCCTTAGATATGTACATAGTATTGGGGTGCGTTACTAGTAGTGACTATTCATTTGGGAGGGAGAGAATGGGGCACACTAGGGCCTCCTGCCACTGCAAAGAGACTCCAGACACATGTGCAACTTTGGGCGTTTAGCTTTATATGGGTACTAGGATATTAAACCTGGGCCATCAAACTCTATATAAGCAAGCGCCTTTAACCAATGAGCCATCTCTAGACCATTCAGTGACTTTAAAAAAATTTATTTTGTAAGCTTATGTTGGAAGTTTAAAATTCTATTTATTACAGAAAGAATCCTCTCCCACTGGCTAGAGAGGACCTAAGTCCTCCGTTGTCTTACCCCACAAGTTTGAAAATCAAGAATACCTTACCTGTCTTCAGAATATATTGAGTATCTCATCATGGCTGCTTACCATTTCTGCTTGTGCATCTCTGGTCCAAACTATCATCATCTCTAACCTAGATCATTGCAGTGGCTGCTTAGTTGGTCTCCTTTCTTCCATGCATGCCCTGCTACAGTCTACTCTATTATCCACAGGTGACCACTTTTTAAACAGGTCAGACCATGTCATTCCTATGCTTCAAATCTTCTAATAGCCCTCCATCCCCCTCAATAAAATCCAGAGTCCTTACCATGGTGTACAGGGTCCTATAAGTTTACCTTTTGCTGTCTTTTCTGGTCTTGTTTTCTACTCACTCTCCCCCTTGCCTGAAATGCTTTTCTCTCAGACAGTTGTATTCAAATTTGTTCAAATACAACACTGTACAGGGAAGGATGACTTTCTGCTGCTATTTTTTGTGGTTGTTTGGGGTTATTTTGAAACAAGGTCTCCTAAAGCCCTGGCTGGTCCTGAACTCATGGCAGTCTGCCTGCTGAGTGCTGAAGTATACAGGCATAAGCCACCATGCTTGGCCTTAATAATTTATTTTTCTCTCTTCTTCTGTAGTAGGTTCCATGAGAACTGTATTTTGTTTTGTTTGTTGTTTTATTCCTATCACATAGAATAGTGACTGGTGCTTAGTAGATGCTCAAAATTCTGGAATTATCATGATAACTGTATTCATAGAATCTCAATTCTTAATTTCTTTAAAGCAGTCAAACAAAATTCAAGAATATGGTTAGAGAGGCTAGGGAGATGGCTCAGCAGTTAAATGAATTTGCTTGCCATGCCTGCCGGCCCAAGTTTAATTCTCCAACACCCACATAAGGCCTGGTATAAAAAGTGGTGCAAGCAATTAGTATTTGCAGTGGCAAGAAAACCTAGCATGCCCATATACATCTCCCCCCCCCCATACACACGTTTATGTGCTAACAAGTAAAAATATAATTGAAAAAATAGTACAGGGTAGATTGATGATGAAAAGAATCACTTGAGAGATGAGAAGACTAGGTACAGGCAGGAATCCTAAATGATCAAGAGTAAAACTTTATTTTTTGAAACAGGTTGTTCAAAAAAAAAAAAAAAAAAAAAAAACAACTATGAAGCTCTGGCTAGCCTGAAACTCACTCTGTAGTCTAAGCTAGCCTTAAATTTATGACATTTCTTATGCCACCACAACAGTTTGGTAGAAGAACTTTTGAGGGAAAGATAAAGTTGTGCAGCAGAGCAAAAATGAGCACTTGGAAAGTCCAAGAATATGACAAATGAAAATCTAGCTGGGGCGTGTTGAAGAGATGGCTCAGATGTTAAGGCACGCAGTGCCTGACACCCAGATTCGATTCCCTAGTACCCACATAAAGCCAAGTGCACAAAGGGCACATGCATCTGGAATTCAGTTTCAGTGGCTATATGCCCTGGTGTGCCAGTTCTGTCTGCCTGTCTTCTCTCTACCTCTTTGTGCTTGTAAATAAATACAGTAAAATAATTTTAATAAAAATAAATTAAAAATTACTGTAAATCCATTTCTGTGTGTCCTATATGCCTCTTCCCTCTCCCCATTAGCTTCTCTTGCATTTGTTTGAAATTGAACTTCCGTTTGGACCTTTATCCAGTTGTTCCAAAATTCTTGCATCCTCTTTTCATGTGCTATCCTCTCCCACTCTTAAGAGTGATCACCATGGAATGTCCTGCAAGAACTACTTAGAAGATATTTCAACTTTACAAAGTATCAGGACTGTTCAAAAGATGTTAAATGTTATTGAGTGTTTTGTATATTGCATTTAAATTTAGTTAGCAAAGTAAAATGATCTATAATGGATTTGTGCTTGTTAGTTCTACTTTGATATTCTCAGAGCTTGCTTGTGTTTCACAAAGCCTTTCTTTTTTTTTTTTTTTTTTTTTTGGTTTTTCGAGGTAGGGTCTCACTCTAGCCCAGGCTGACCTGGAATTCACTATGGAGTCTCAGGGTGGCCTCGAACTCACGGCGATCCTCCTACCTCTGCCTCCCGAGTGCTGGGATTAAAGGCGTGCGCCACCACGCCCGGCTCACAAAGCCTTTCTTTCCATTTATTTCCTTGTGAGACTGTTAACCTAATTGGAAGGGGCTATGAAAGAAGCAACAAATGTCCTAAGTCAGAGATTTTCAATAAGTAGTGAACTAAGTGCTGAAAGTTCAACTCATAAGGTTCTGTGATTTAAAATATCAAGAATTCCTATTAAAAAGTGCTATCTTAGCCGGGCGTGATGGCGCACACTTTTAATCCCAGCACTTGGGAGGCAGAGGTAGGAGGATTGCCTTGAGTTCAAAACTACCCTGAGATTAAATAGCACAAAACTAATACTGTCTTGTTTCACTGTTCTTTCTTGTCCTTTAAGATACATTCTGTACTTGGGTTTGAGCAGCTCAATAATAAGACATTCCCTGGTATTTATTCCCGCATGAAACTTTCATACTTACAAACATAGTTTGTGCTCAGTCCTAAACATGATCTCTAAACTACAACCTCCAAGGATCAGGGAGCCTCACAGAAGAGAGGCAGAAAGAATGTAAGAGCAGAGGGTGAGAAATAAGGCTGTGGAATGTTATCTTCTGGATACATCAAATCCACTACACCCATGGACTCATTTCAGGTGTCATTTCCTTCATATGAGGAAACCTGTCAACTTTCATAAACGAGGGAGGGGTCCATGAGACCCCACACCTTTGAGAATAAATGGAAACTGATGATGATGGGAGAGGGGAAGCCATGTCTTTGAATAGTGTAGCCATTGGAGAATTGCCCCCTCTACCAATAAATAACCTCCCTCCCGTGACTCAGCAAGTGTAGTAGATAAATTGTTGCTGGGACAAAACTTGCTACCTGAAGCAGTTTATGGAAGAAAATGGTTGGGTTTCTGGCTTGTAGTTTTGGGAGGAAGTTTCATCATGGTGGTGAAAGTATAGCAGGGGCGTTAGCCTGCCAGGCGTCACATCTCCACAATAGCAGGAAGTAATCTACTTACTGGACTTGGAGCTGGGCTCTATCACTTCAAAGCTCACCCCCAGTGACATACCTCTTCCAGCAAGTTTCCACCTTCCAGAGGTCCCACAAACAACCTTCCCAAATTGACACCAGCTGGGGACCAAGTATTCAAAATACATGAGCCTTTTGGGGGCATTTCGTTCAGGCCATCACAGCAAGCAAGCCTAATTTTAAAAAGTGAAATAAGCAGGGCGTGGTGGCATATGCCTTTAATCCCAGGTAGAAGGATCGCTGAGAGTTCAAGGCCACTCTAAGACTACATAGTGAATTCCAGGTCAGCCTGGGCTAGAGTGAGATCCTACCTCAAAAAAAAAAAAAAAAAAAAAAAAATGGTGAGATAAAATGTAAATGGATAGGAATCTAATCAATAGGAAGAAGGGGACAGGGGGTAAGTGAGGCAGGGGAATCAAAATGCATCTGTGTGAATCAAAATATACCTGTGTGAAACAGGGAAAAGAGAAAGCTCCTAGCAGCAGTAGAAAGCAAATAAATGTAGAAAACAAGTGATGGTTTTAAAACTTAAGCATTAGGAGACTGGAGAGATGGCTTAGCAGTTAAGGCAATTACCTGCAAAACCAAAGGATCCAGGTTCCATTCTCCAAGACCCATGTAAGCTAGATACACTAGGTGGTGCATGTGTCTGGAGTTTGTTTGCAGTGACTAGATGCCCTGGCATGTGCACACTTGCACTCACACACGCTCGCATGCACTCTCTCAATTTCTCTCATAAGTAAAAATAAAATGTTTAAAAAAAACTTAAGCATTAGGGAACCATCTTAGTAAGAACTGCTTCTGATGAGAGACATCAGGGATTCTGAAAGTAGCAAGGGACTGTCATTCCTTTACTTCTCACCCTAATAACCATGTATTCAGTTAGTTAAGAAGAAAAATATTATACCTGACAATAATCCATCCTCCTGATTGAAAGGAGCAGAACGCAGTAAATGGGGGAATTGATAGCAATTAGAGATTTCAGGACTAATCAGATTATAAGATTAGACTCCTAAATTGACTTTCATAATATGCTCAATAAACCTCTCAAAATTGGACATTTCAGAAGTTCTTTTTTCTAGATAGGGTCTCACTTTAGCCCAGGCTAACCTGGAATTCACTTTGTATTCACAGGGTGTCGTCCAACTCTTGGTGATCCTCCTACCTCTGCCTCCTGAGTGCTGGGATTAAAGGCGTGCTCCACCACGCCCAGCCAGAAGTACATTTTTTAGAAGTACTTTTTTCAAATATTTTATTTTTATTTATTTATTTAAGAGAGAATAGTCAAACCAGGGCATCCAGTTGGTATAAATGAACTCCAGGTACATGCACCACCTTGTGAATCTGGTTTATGTGGATTCAGGGTCCTTTGTCTTTGCAGGCAGACGCCTTAACCACTAAGCCATCTCCCCAGCCCTCAGAACTACCATTATGTTTTCAGATCTTTCCTGCTGCCTATAATTACTCAAAATAGTATAAGAAGCTATGCTAGGAATATCAAGTATGTCTACTATTGAATAAGGCTTTATGTGGGAAGACTTCCTAGTATGGGACAAGTCCTGGGGGTTGAAAAAAAAATCTTTGATTTCACATTTTTATGAAGAGCTAGCCATTTAGAGGGAGAAATGAAATGCTCATTCTAAAAAAGGAATTTATCTTTACAGGAGAAGATAGCTGGTACCTGCATAGCTGTTTCCCACAACATTTAAAAATTAGGCTCTACTGCTTTTGTATAGTAAATGATTTTAGTAGTTTTGTAATTTATATAAATGTGTTGAATGATGACGAATAATATCTTAAACTTGAAAATTGTGTTCAATTTGTTTCATAGGCAAAACAAACTTTTTTTTGAGTCACACTGTTTGAAATTTAAGGTAAAATGTTTAGCATTCCTCCCACATATAGTTCTTTTTATGAAAGCATATTGTGAATTAGTTGAGCTATATTTTATTAAGATGATATGTGTTACATCTTAATCATATGTACATGTTTTAATTCACAAATATGTATCTAATCATGCATTCTTTTTCTTCGTCCTCAGACAAACTTTCCAGAAATGATGAATAGATATAAACAGCTATTGACCTATATTCGGAGTGCAGTCACAAGAAATTATTCTGAAAAATCCATTAACTCTATTCTTGATTATATCTCTACTTCTAAACAGGTTAGATTCATTTTCTCCCTCATTTCTACTAGTGTGTTATTTATAGCTAGGGCTTATTGGGGGGTTTAGTTTTGGTTGTTTTTCTTTTTCAGACAGGGTCTTATGTAGCCCAGGTTGGCCTCTTAACTAGCTATGTAGCTGAAAATATTGAACTGGATCCTCCTGCTTTTACATGTTGCTAGCATTACAAACATGTACCACCATGCTTGGCAAGGCTTTGTTGTTAGGTTTTTTTTTTTTTTTTTTTTTTGTATGTCTTTTATTTTTGCCTTTTTGCTTTATTTTTTTTTCTGTTTGCATGTAAGTGTAGGGTACATACATGTGTGTACGCATGTTTGTGTGAGAGTATGTGTGTACTTGTATACTTGCATGTGGAGGTCAGAAGTCAACATTGGTTGTAATTTTCAATCACTCACCACCTTACCTTTTTGAGACAGTCTTGATAAACCCAGGACTTCCCAATTCAGCTACATTTGCCTCTCTAGTCCTAGGGATCTGAAATCAGGGACTCAGGTTTGTATAGATAGTGCTTTACCTACCGAGCCATCTCTGTAGCCTCAGGACTTTGTTGTCTTAAAAGAAGAAAAGGCTTAAAGGTCTATTAAAGCAGTTATACTAGTTACTATTAATTTGTGGAGCTGGTAAGATGGCTCAGGTTAAGAGAGCTTGCTGTGCAAGCATGAAAGCCTAACGTCTGTCCCCAGTGCCCACATAAAAAGCCAGACTTGGCTGCACACGCCTGTAAGCACTAAGCACTAAGTGGGATGGAGACAGGAGAACTGCTGGGGCTCCCTGGTTGACCACTTGAAAAGTAGGGATCTCCAAGTTTGGTGAGACACTCAGGGAAATAGAGTAGAAGAGCAATGGAAGGCACCAGCAGTCTTCCTCTGACCTTTAGAGAGAGAAAGAAAGAGAATACTCTCTCTTTCTCTCTCTCTCCAGAAAAAGATAATTTTTTTTACTCTTAATTCTAATTAGTATTAGAAGGTAGTAAGTCCAAATTAATTTTTTTAAGTAGTATCATCAGGTACTAAAATAAGATTCAGAAAACTTATACAGACTTACACAACCTCTCACATGATTACTGTCACAGTTGTGGTTTGGGTGAAGTTGTGTTTTCCTTGGTTGAGAGGCCTTTTTACATGCTAGGCAAGCATTTTGCCCCTAAAGTTGCAGCTCTATCCTTCATAGCCTTGTAATAAACTCAGTCAACACTTCCGCTGTTGGGAGGTGTTAAGTACTGAACATTGAATTACAAGTTGTATGTATTTATCAAGAAGTGATCAATAAATGCTTCTTATAAGGGATTAGTATATAATTGATGACAGGAAGGGCTGGTGATGAAAAAGTGACTATGTAATAAATAGTCCTTTCATCATTGTAGATTTTGGTTAATACAAGCAATGATTTTGTTTTTTACTTATTATTTAAAATATGTGATGCAGCTTCTCATGCTAGTCCAGACTTGGAACTCACCCTTGTATCCCCAGCTGGCCTCAGGCTCATGGTGATCTTCCTTCCTCAGCCTCCTGAGTGCTAGGACTAAATGTGTAAGCCACCATACCTGGCTAGCTTTTTATTCTTTTGGCTTAGTTAGTTGATACTTGGCTTATTCATGTTCTTTTTTAAAGTTTTCTTCTCTATGGTAGTAGAGCACAAGATAGTCTGTCATTTAGTATTTCGTTTTGTTCTCATATTCAGTACACTCCCGATCAGCCTCTGGTCTCCTGACTTTTCTACTAAATGTCATTTTTCTTTCCTGAGGTAGTTTATTTCTACATGTTTTTCATGTTATATAGAGAGAATAGAGGGAGGTAAACTTAATACTTTGTTAGAATATTGACATTTAATGGCACTAATTCTAGGATTGTTATATGTATGTCATGGTTCTTCAGTAAATCATCTTGGGTTACTTGAGATCCTGTTTCCAAAAAAAAAAAAAAAAAAAAGCAAATACTAGATGTGGTGCATGCTGGTAATTCCTGCACTCACTTCCAAGATGAAGGCAGGAGGATCAAGACTTCAAGGTCATCCTCAAGAATATAGTTGGCATGAAGCCAGTCTGGTTTATATGAGATCTTATTTCAAAATAACAAATGAAAAATCTACAAAGTGCTATGTTATGGGACTTTTCTTATAAACAAGGGTCATAGAATCATTTCTAGTACTGTTTTTAAATACTATATCAAATGTTAAGGGAATGGAAGTAAGTAATTTTAAAGCTTGAAGATTGTGTGCTATCCTGTAAGCTTTTGCCTTTTGAAAGTAAGAATAAATCTTACTGAGTGGCTGGCATTTTCACTTAATCTGTCAGCCATCAGCTAGCCTTTTCCTAAAAGTATACAACTTTTCTACTCCCATCCTCTTTCCACTTGATTCTGCTAAGAAAAGATTTAGAGATCCAGACCTACAAAAGCAGAGCCACAAAAACAGAAAAAAAAGAATAGATTTATTGGAAGGGAAGGAGCTCACTTTCTCTCTCTAGCAGTTTGCTTAGTGTTTGGTATATACTAAATACTGAGTAAGATACTGAATAATGGTATGTACTAGGTACTGAGTAAGTGAATGTACAGTGTTAGTAAAAGTATAGCACATAATTTACTTGTCATAAAATGAATTATTAGATTGGGAAGCACAGGCCTATTACAGCATTACAGGACTAATGGATATATAGTTTATGTAGGAAAATATTCTCTAGGTTTTATAAAATAAAAACAGATCTTGGCACTTAAGATTTTTGTCTGTGTTAATAGAGTAGACTATAGAAGACATTTGGTGAGATACAAATAGTGTATCTTACATGTATTAAAGTTCAAACATGCACTTTTAGTTTGTTAAAATTAACTTTATTAACAGGTACAAATTTGCTGTTTACAATTATAGAATTCTGATTTTTTATGTCAGATGGATTTACTGCAGGAATTTTATGAAACAACTTTGGAAGCTTTGAAAGATGCTAAGAATGATAGACTGTGGTTTAAGACAAACACAAAGGTAACAGTTACATTTTTCTTTACTTTTGAAGAGGGGTGGTTGTCTTTAGTAATCACTCCTAAGGACACACACATCATGTTAAAAGCTTTTGATTTTAATAATTTTGCTTTTTTACAGCTTGGAAAATTATATTTAGAACGAGAAGAGTACGGAAAGCTCCAAAAAATTTTACGCCAATTACATCAGTCCTGCCAGGTAATATTTCCTTATTTTTACTTAATATTTGCCTTTGATTTAAAAAAAAAGGCATTTGAAATAAATGTAATTAGTATATTGTTTAGGGGGTCTTGTGTTCAGTCATCTGTCCCAAAAATAAAATTTGGAAAATTTTGAAAGAACATGAGGTCAAGGCCAACCAAGCTCAGATAACTGATCCTATTTGGTGGAAAGGGATTTTTCCCCCCTTTCTTTCTGAGTTTTATATTTTTTCTGATTAGAATAATTTCAGGTCTTACTATTGAGGAAAAAGGTACAAGTATCAGTGGGTAAGCCCAAGAGAATTGGTTCCTTTTTATTCCCCCTAGTAGATGCTTGATTCCTCTAACAGATACTATGCTTTAGCTAGAATCATTGTCATTAATATTGTAATTTGTCTATTATAGATTAGTCTTCTACTAGATTGTGAACTGAGGTGAAAAAGTCTAGCTTCTTATTTCCCTAAAGAGACACTCAAAAAATACATTTTAATTGAATAAGTGGATCTGAAGCATTTATACAGATTTAAGGAAAACCATAAATAAATCTAGTTACAAACATTAAAATTTTATACACATAAAATACTTGAAGCTGTTTTTTCTTACCCAATAACTTAGAAGGTAAAATGATACCTAGGTTCCTTTTAGTCACTGAAAGTATTGTTGTTTTGTTTGGTTGGTTGGTTGAGCTTTTTTTGTTTTGTTTTTGGGTTTTTCGAGGTAGGGTTTCACATTAGCCCTGGCTGACCTGGAACTCACTATGTAGTTTCAGGATGACTTCGAACTCACGATGGTCCTCCTACCTCTGCTTCCCAAGTGCTGGGATTAAAGGCATGCGCCACCATGCCCAGCTGAAAGTATTGTTTTGAGTATACTGATTCCCAAGTATAATTTGTAGCACATGTTCACACAGATGGTGTTAAAGATAAAAGGTTTCCAAGCTGACTGAATAAAAATTTCTGGGTTGTCTCTGACTTCTATCTTGATTAAAGCACTTGCTTTCCTAGACTGATGATGGAGAAGATGACCTGAAAAAAGGTACACAGTTGTTAGAGATATATGCTTTGGAAATTCAGATGTACACGGCACAGAAAAATAACAAAAAACTAAAAGCACTCTATGAACAGTCCCTTCACATCAAGTCTGCCATCCCTCATCCACTGATCATGGGAGTCATCAGAGGCAAGTTTGATTTGGAGACAGTGGATGGTAACATGGGAAATATCGGGTACTGCATATTACTGAATGACTCAGGGTGGTTTCTGTTGTACTGAAAATAAACAGTAAAATATGAAAGTCAATGAAAAGGTTTAATCTGAGAAATGAGGATAGCTTCTTGAAGTCTTGTGAAAGAACAGTGAAGATGCTACTACTAGGAAATTTACTTTACCAGAAGTCTTATTCCTGAGTTATAATGATGTTTATAAAATTGCTTTCTGTATCAACAGAAACAAGATAGATATGTGCAAATGCTTAGCTGATATTTAATGAAGTTGGCTTTATAGAATTAAAATATATCCCCTGGGCTATTGCCATTCAGATGAGAGAATTAAAAGGCAAAAAGCCTCTTAGTAGTTTTCATTTGATCTTATAAATTAACATTGTTACAGAACTGAAAATGTTTCTTTTTTTTCTCATATTTTATTCTTTAAAGAATGCGGTGGTAAAATGCACTTGAGAGAAGGTGAATTCGAAAAGGCACACACTGATTTTTTTGAAGCCTTCAAGAATTATGATGAATCAGGAAGCCCCAGACGAACTACTTGTTTAAAATATTTGGTCTTAGCAAATATGCTAATGAAGTCTGGAATAAATCCATTTGACTCACAGGAGGTACGTGTGCTTCATTAATTTCTCTTACTAGTTCTTTTGTGGAACTAAGTAGTACTCTTTGTACACATGCATAATTGATGTGTTTTAATTATGTTTAGGCCAAGCCGTACAAAAATGATCCAGAAATTCTAGCAATGACGAATTTAGTAAGGTAAGGATTTATATTTCTCAGTTAAGGTGAATTTCTTTTAAGCTGTTCATAAAGGAGAGAGAGAAAGTCTATCAAAATGCAGTTAATATTCAACGTTTACTCTATTTCAAGTATCACAAATTTTTTATAAAGTATGCTGTTTGGTTTGAAGCTTTATTTGTTTATTTTTTTTTTCTTTTTACAGTAGGGGATTAAAAGTACAGCCTTGTACATTCTAAGCAAGCATATAACCACTGAACTATATCCCCTGCCTTTTGACATTTCTTTAGATACAGGGTCTCACTAAGTTACCTAGGCTGACCCTAAACTTGCAGTCTTCTGCCTAAGATTACAGGTCTATACTACAAGGCTAGGTTTTCTTTTTTTTTTTTTTTTATTTAAGTTATGAGTTCACTTATTTAATTATCTATTTGTAGATTTATATGTTCACATGCATGGTTGATGTTTTTGAGTAGCAAACTAATTGTTAATGTCTTAAAATTCACAATATTTACTACTTCTGTCTACTTTAAGTTCAGAGAAAAATTATGGTTCGTCCAAGATAAATCAAGAATCTTCAGTAGGAAAAGATATTATAAGCAAACTTACTCAATGACAAGAAAAATAACATTTTAGGACTGGAGTAGTGGTTCAGTGGTTAAAGCCTCTTGCTTAAAAAGTCTGAGAGCCTGAGTTTTATTCCTCCCCTCCCCATTAAGCCAGATGCACAAAGTGATGCGTGCATTTGGAGTTTGGTTGCAGTGGCAGGAGGGCCTGGCATACCCATACTCTCTATCTACTTCTTTCTCCCTTCCTTCCTGTCTCTCACTCTCTCAAATAAATAAAATGTTTATCATTGTTTAAAAAAAAAAATTAGGAGGGATGGAGGGAGGAAAGCTTGTGTGTGTGTGTTTTCCCCCCAAGGTAGGCTTTCACTCTAGCTCAGGCTGACCTGGAATTCACTATGTAGTCTCAGGGTAGCCTCAAACTCATGGCTATCCTCCTACATCTGCCTCCTGAGTGCTGGGATTAAAGGCATGTGCCACCATGCCCAACTAGGAGGAAAGTATTTTAAGTGATTTTTTTTTTCTTTTACCTTGAGTAGAAGAATAGAACATGATGCTAGTATACTTATGGAGAAAGATGTGAATAATATTTAGCCTTGGAAGGTTGCCAAATCTAATACAGGTACAGAAAATAAGACCAGGATAAAAGCCTTTCAGAAGAGCAGGCTTGTGAGCAAGAAAACCTTCCTTTGGGTAGGCATAAAAGACCCTCTAGGTTTGTGTGGACTTTGTGGAAAATTACTGCTTCTTCAAGTGCTTTGTTGTAGGCTGTATAGCTGAGTTTTTACCAAGGCTGGAAAAATACAGTTAAGGATATAATAAAGTTTTTGGTGGGTTCTTTTTTTAGATAATGTATAGATATGAGTAGCCCTTTTTTGTTGTTTGTTTGTTTGTTTGTTTTTCGAGGTAAGGTCTTGCTTTCGTCCAGGCTGACCTAGAATTAACTATGTAGTCTCCTGGTGGCCTCAAATCGGGTGATCCTCCTACCTCTGCCTCCCGAGTGCTGGGATTAATGGGCATTAATGGCGAGCGCCACCATGCCCAGCTGCCTTTTTCATTTTTTAAAAAAACTAACAAGTCAGGTGTACGAGGCAGAAATAGGAAGATCACCATGAGTTCAAGGCTACCCTGATACTACATAGTGAATTCCAGGTCACCCTGGGCTAGAGTGAGACCCTGCCTTGAAAAACAAAACCAAAAAAAAGTTATAAACCACTTCCATGTATATTTTATATGCTTAGAGGAAAATAGCTTATTTTATATTAAGTTTCTGTGTAAAACATCCCCTTTTTCTTTTTTTAAAATTTTATTATGACTTAAAAGTTTGGGGATTTTTCTGTTTGTTTGTTTAAGAAACCTAACTTTTAGTGATAAGTATAAAGGAAGTCTTTTAGAAACATGGAGATATTTAGGTATAACATGCCTTTAATCCCAGCACTCAGGAGGCAGAGGTAGGATCTCTATGAGTTTGAGGCCACCCTGAGACTACAGAGTGAATTCGAGGTCAGCCTGGGCTAAAGTGAGACCCTACCACCAAAAAAAAAAAAAAGAAAAGAAATACATTCTATTACTGTTGACTTCTTTAACCTACTTTCATTTTAGTTGTGAGAGGATACTTCTTCACTCTTTATTTCAAGCAGTTTATTTCATCTGCATTTGCCCTTATTAATGTGAACAGATTTGGTTAGAAATTAACTTCAAAATAGTTTTTAAATGTTTGTAATATAAGTTGCTAAGCATCAGTTTAAACACTTAAGACTTAAAATATTGAAGAAAAGTCTTGCCTTAGAAATAGATTTTTAATATAGATTAGTTAAATACAATAACATGGATTGAAGAGTTACCTTATCAAACCTTTGGAAACGTGTAATTCTGGTTACATATTACTATGTGTTTTCCCAAGTGAACGCTCATATTAGACACTTACCTTAATAAATTTCTACCTGATGTCGGGCGTGGTAGCGCACACCTTTAATCCCAGCACTCGGGAGGCGGAGGTAGGAGGATCGCCATGAGTTCGAGGCCACCCTGAGACCCCATAGTGAATTCCAGGTCAGCCTGGGCTAGAGTGAAACCCTACCTCGAAAAACCAAGAAAAACCAAAAAATAAAATAAAATAAAATAAAAAATAAAAAATAAAAAAAAAAAGAAATTTCTACCTGAACAAGTGGACTGTAGTGTCCCACAACTTTGTGTAACATTTAAAAGTAAAAAAATTAAAACATGCCGGGCGTGGTGGCGCACACCTATAATCCCAGCACTTGGGAGGCAGAGGTAGAAGGATCGCCTTGAGTTCAAGGCTACCCTGAGACTACATAGTGAATTCCAGGTCAGCCTGGGCTAGAGAGAGACCCTACCTCGCAAAACCAGAAAAAAATAATAATAATAATAATTAAAACCTGTTTATGCAGCCAAACATGGTGGTGCACACCTTTAATCCCAGTACTCAGGAATCTAAGGTAGGAGGATCACTGTGAGTTGTAGGCCAGCCTGGGCTACAGAGTGAGTTCTTGGTTAGCCTGGGCTTGTGTGAGACCTTGCCTCAGTAAAACCAATAAAGTGTACTTAAGTAATGAGAAAATCTCTCAAAGATAAAATACGGACATAAGCAAATACAAGATAAAACTATGTGTGCTAATGTTTTCAGTACTTGAAGATATCCTCCTATAGTGTATTACATTTGTATTTGGGATAGGTAAGAAAGTAATGCTTCCTAATTTTATCTTCCTAGTCAGTTGCCAGCAGACTAGAGGAAATAATTCCTGTTGAAGCACTGAGTCACCTGCCCCTAACATGAAGTTACATTGCGGCCCAACAGATGGAAGCAGAGCAGAGGGCGTGCAGAGTGGTTGATGATATGTCTTACATATAAAGCACACAGTGGTGCCATATCCAGAAGGTTGGCTTCTTCCTTCTCAGCACCCTTAGCAATCCCATAGTGCCCTACACAGTGATTCAAGAATAGATCCCTAAACATAAGTCAGCCTTGGCCTTCTGCAGCAAGGGAGTCCATCTCTACTCTGTGTAGATGCTCATTTGGCACTAATCTGGCGCTGATTTTTCTGCTATAGTTCAGGAGAATTTTAAAGGCCAGAGAGATTTGAGAATCAAATGGTCCTTTTGAAAAGTTTTGGCAGTTGCTGGTAGCTTTCTAGAAGATAAAAATTAGGAAGCTGTGTTTTCTAAATAATCTTCAGAAAGGATATGCTGTCTTTGTTGAAAGATAAGGCCAAATTCTTTTGTATATTAATGTGCATGAAACCTGGTTTCTTTCATTATGAGAGATTAATTATGTACAATTTAATTTGAAAGTGTCAAGTTTTACAATAAATGATTTATTGTCAATCTTAAGAAATATTAAGATGTAGAAGCTATCTTAAAGTAGTTAGTGTGTTACTATAACCTTCTCAAAAGATTTACTTTTTTTTAAGAGCACAAAGCATTAGGATTTTTTTTTTTTCCTGAATTGCAAAACCAGGAGCTCACATCACAAATGCTGAGTATGCACACTACCAATAATCTGTATCCCCAAGCTGGAATTTGGTTCTAGGGGAAGATATGTATGTGTACACTTAATTTTTACTTCCATGATAGAAACAATAATATAACTTAGACTTGTGCATATGAAAATTGAGAAATAGGCTCTGGATTGTGACTTAATACCTGACTATTTGTGACAAAACACACTTTTTTTCCCCCATTAGTGCCTATCAGAATAATGACATCACTGAATTTGAAAAGATTCTAAAAACAAATCACAGCAACATCATGGATGATCCATTCATAAGAGAACACATTGAAGGTATATTCTTTCTGCTAACTGAATGTTAATTGCTTATTTGCCACAGTCAGAGACATGCTTCTTAATGAAATTGCACAGAATAAAATTATTTTGGCAAAGGACAGAAACATTTCTAAATGCCATCACGATATATGTAGTTGATTTAAAGAAATCATGAGCAAATTCCATACTAATACAGACATGTTCTTACATGATGGTCTTTGTTTGAGGTAGCCTTTGACCTTTTTGCATTTTTATTCCAACTTATTCTTGTAAGTTGATTATTGATGTTTAGGTTTGTCAAAAGGCTTTGAAAATATACTGCTATCTATATGATACTGAGATGCATTTACTATAAAAAGTAACTATGGGAAATATCGGAGTGAATGAAATTTTTCATAAGTTCTCTTGATTACCAAAGACTTATGTTACCTCTTTTGGGTACCTCTTCTAACTCCAGTGTACCTATGAAGCTGTTTGGAGGAGTTAAAATGATCCTTGGAACAACTTACTAAATACTTAAATACTTACTAAATGCTTAATGCTTAAGTGCATCAGAAAAACTTAAAGTCTAGTTTAGAAGTCATGTTTTATTATTCTCCATCTATCTGTTTCATTCAGCAGAGGTTTTTTTATAAACCTGGAATGGTACTGTACTTTAAAGATTCATAAATCTGTAGTATCATTATCTATGAACTATAGTCTAATTTTAAAACTTTGAAAAAACAGAATTGCATAAGGACAGTGTATAAAATATAACTCTTGCCAGGCATGGTGGTAGACAGAGGTGGAAGGATCACTGTGAGTTCAAGGCCATCCTTGTACTGCAGAATGAGTTCCAGGTCAGTCAGTCTTGGCTAGAGTGAGACCCTACCTTGAATATCAAAAACAAAACAAAACTATTTATATGTATATATGTATGTATGTATGTGTGTGTATATATATATATATATGTGTGTATATATATATATATATATATATACACACACACACACATATATAACTACTCTTTAAGTTTTAAGAGAGCTTACATAGAGTATTGGCTTCTTGAAAGATGTTAACTCGTGAAGAAAGGGCACATGCAGGAATACTATTGAGAAAGTAGGGGATATTTTGGTAAAGTTGCAACATAAGTAAAATCAGGGAACAAATTATGGGAAAGGCAGCTTCTCATATCATACTATACTTGCAGTGAACCTGAATATATTTAAATCTAAATATATTTGGGTCAAAATAAGTTTTGAGAAGGTATATCATATAGTCAGTCAATATGGCATTAAAGTAAGGTATTCATAAAAAATACAAAACCTACTAATACAAATGTATTTTTTTTTTGTCTTTCAGAGCTTTTACGAAACATCAGAACGCAAGTGCTTATAAAATTAATTAAGCCTTACACAAGAATACATATTCCTTTTATTTCTAAGGTATCTATATCTATAGATTCAGTGATATTTATGTCTTGTAATTACTACTTTTGTTCTTTAAAGTGACTGTAACTTAGAAATATTGTATCATGTATATTTTAATGTTAAGTATAACTTAAAGGGTTTTACTTTTTCTAGTTTGTATTTTTTTAATTTTTTTTTAATTGTATTTATTTGAAAAAGAGAGAGAGAAAGACAGAGTAGGCTTGCCAGGGCTTCTTGCCACTGTAGACAAACTGCAGATTACATGTGCCACTTTGTGTGTCTGGCTCTACATGGGTACTGGGAAGTTGAATCTCATGCTGGTAGGCTTTGCAAGCAAGCATCTTTAACCACTGAGCCATCTTCCCACCCCAGTAACCTAGACTGTCTTTAAACTCCTTATACATCTGTGGTTGCTCTTGAACTTCTAATCTTATTGCCCTCCACTTCCAAGTTCTGGGTTTATAGGCAGGTATGTGCCATCAAGCCCATCTAGAGACCTTACAGTTAATGTGAATTGTTTTTGATGTCTTCGTGGGAGGTTTTGTTTGTTTCTTTTGTTTATAAATTGTTCTAGCAGAAATGAACTTAAACATTATAGGAGAGAAATTGGGCATCACTAATTTTCTAAAGATTCCTTCAGTCTCAGACAAAAGAGAGAGACTGATGAAATATCTTAATTAATAAAGGACTAACCTCAGTCACATAAAATTGTAGTAAGCCTCTGGGCATGATGGCACACGCCTTTAATCCCAGCACTCGGGAGGCAGAGGTAGGAGGATCACCGTGAGTTCAAGGCCACCCTGAGACTCCATAGTGAATCCCAGGTCAGCCTAGGCAAAGAGTGAAACCCTACCTCAGGGGGAAAAAAAAAATTGTAGTAAGCCTAGACTTTACAAAATTAGGGCTGGGAATGTAGCTCAGTCAGTGGAACATTTATCTTTCATGAGCAAGTCCCTGTTAGGTCAGTCCCCAGCATCAAAGAGGGAAAACACTTATAAAATCAGATCTTTATTTTGATATGATAATGAGTTTATTCACAGTCTCAACTTCGTTCTAGTAGTGCAGGCCTGGAATCCCGGCTTTTCAAGAGCCTGAACCAGGAGGATGGAAAGCTCAAGGCCACTTTGGCTACTGAATGAGCTCAAGGCCAGCCTGGGAAATTTAGGGAAATCCTATCTCAAGTAAAAGTAAAAACACTGGGGATATGGCTTAGTGGTAGTGCATTTCCCTAGGTATGTATGAGACCTTAGGCTCAATGCTAATACCACCGAAAACAAAATTCTCTTACTACCTACGGGGGGTGTAGGTTGTGTTTGTGTGAAGCCCTGGGGGAAAATTTTTACAACAGAAATTAAAGCGTTCTAGTTTTTCTTTTCAGTGGTGTAACTTAATTTAAAATTGGAATATTATATAAAGTCATGAAGTCTTTTAAAATGTCAGTTATATAATCAGTCTTTTCTCTTAGGAGTTAAACATAGATGTAGCTGATGTGGAAAGCTTACTGGTGCAGTGCATATTGGATAAGTAAGTACATTATACTTACTATCATTTTTTAAAATATTTTATTTATTTGAGAGAAGGGTGGGGGCCGGGGAATAGACATGCCAGAGCCTCTAGCAACTGCAAACAAACTGCAGATGCATGCGCTACCTGTGCATTTAGCTTTACATGGGTATTGGGGAATCAAGCCTGGGTCCTTGGGTTTTGCTGACAAGCGTCTTAACCAGTAAGCCATCTCTCTGACCCCTATACTTTCTTTTTTTTTTTTTTTTTTTTTTGGTTTTTTGAGGTAGGGTCTCACTCTTGCCCAGGCTGACCTAGAATTCACTATGTAGTCCCAGGGTGGCCTCAAACTCATGACCATCCTCCTACCCTCTGCCTTTCTAGTGCTGGGAATAAAGGCGTGCGCCACCACGCCCGCTCTATGATAATTTTTTAAATCACAGGATATATGGACCTGTACATTTCAGATAATGATGGCAATGATAGTAGTTGAGTCTTGCTAATTTTCATAAAATGCACTGTATGATTTTTTTTGAAAGATGTGGGGATGATTTTCGACAAATGAATATATTAAAAACATGATCTCTGAAAAATTTTATCATTTTTCAGAAATTTTCATTCAATATATAACCTACATTAATACCTTATAAAATTATTTACTGAGTATTTCTTAAATGTTTTTAAATATAGAATATATGTTGCAAAACAGTTTTGAAATAACATCTTTCTTAAAAGCAGTATATTTTGAAAGCTTCACAGATGACAGTTGTCCTTGATAGAATGGGTAAGTCTTTTCTGGTGATTCTGTCAGTGAAATTGATAAAATCTTATAGCCATAATCTGATTTCTTTCTAAGAGTCTGAGTAAGGGACTTACACGAAACTCGTTCATTTAATACAGGCAGCATGTGTTGTTTTTCATTTGTATTTACTGATGATGGAACTCTGATGAAACATAAGTTTAGACACTACACTTAGTGAAAATGATTTGTAGACTCTTCTTATTTACTTCCAGCACTATTCATGGCCGAATTGATCAAGTGAACCAGCTCCTTGAACTGGATCATCAGAAGAGGGGCGGTGCACGATATACTGCACTAGATAAATGGACCAACCAACTAAACTCTCTCAACCAGGCTGTGGTCAGTAAACTGGCTTAACAGAAAACAAGCTTTTACAGATGTACTTAAGGCAACAGTGCAGAGATGTAATCCTTAAAGAACTGGGAATGGCAAAACTACTGTCGGTTGATATGTCCTGAAAATTAATGGAGTTATGGCAGAAGTGCTTTTTGATCAACTGGTTTGTGTTTTGCTGCTGCATTTATCCCAAGAAAAACAGCTTTAATCTCCAGAAGAAAACCAAAATAACCATGGGATTTATGCTGTATTGACATCTTGCCCTAAACATACAACATCATAGTAATTTGTCATGGGCAACATGACCAGAGAGAAGATTTTTGTCGTGATTTTAAATACACTGACATGTTACTGTTGGTCAAATTTAAACATGTTTTACCTGCAGAAATTCTCTCACAAATAACCTGCAATAACTTGAAATGCATACCCTTTTGAACACTTCCTTTTCTCATGTGTAAATGAAAATGTTTGCTGCATTTTGCAAAATGTCAATTCTCCAAAAATGTGTCCGTCTATTTCTGTACCTGCAGTGTAGTAAAGGTTTAGATGAAACCCCGTAATTAACAGTGGCATACTGTCACTTAGGTTTCAAGCAGCAAAATAAACAGTGCAGCTCAGAAATTAGAGTTTGCTTCCTGATGTGTTTTTATTACATTTGGGGTTGTTGTTTTGTTTTTTAGTACCTTAGACTTTCAGATTAAAAAGCCTGGAGGCAAATCACTTGGTTATTTGCTTTCAAGTTTTTAAGATTAGTCTTTATGGATGAAGTATGGAAAACTACTTTCTAACAAGCTCTTGCATAGTACTGATTTGACAGTGATGCTTTAAAGGAATACAGTATTTTTTTTCTTAAGAATGATATTCCTTTTAAACAGTGTAAATTTTAACTCTCAGAATGTCACTTTAAACAAATATGCCAGAACTTAGACAGCTAAATGAATGTTACCCTGCATAGTAATCATGCTGGAATGTTATTCTGTAATACCAGCAATCAACAGTTGCCCAAAACTTCTTGGGTTTGCACTCAAAGTTAATTTAAATCACATACTATTGACTTTATGATTATTGGTTGTTTAAAAAAAAAAGCTATTGAAAAACTTGCCTTTTGTTGTTCTTATTTGGCACCAAATGACAGTTTCCAAAAAGTAAATCTAACTTTAAGTAATGCAGAAAGTCTGCAACTGGCTTTGAACGCAATCCCAATATAGTTCCGATGGTATTTTGTGCAGTGGCAGAATAGTTAAGAGAATGAACTGTGGCCTTCCAAGGTAACTACCTTAAGGAACTCAGCTCGTTTGAATGTATTGAGTTTTGGATGTATTTGTTTCATTTTTTAAAAAGTTCACATCATTTTATAGTGTCAAGAGAAAGAGCTCTAAGATTAACATAATTCCTTTGGTTTTTCTATTGATTGTTATTATGTAAAAGGTGAGTGGCACTTGATAAGGAAGACTGTTGTAATTGAAGAGGTGGCAACTAAGAATTTTGATCATTAAATCAGATTTTATTAAAAAAAACAGTGGAAAGAGCATGGACTTAAAACAAGGCATGCTTATTTGGTTTTGTCAAAATTTCACGAAAATATGTAATATATATTTATACTAAAACTATATAATCCTTAGATCTAGGAAAGCAATCAGTTAATGTCTTTAGCAGATTAAAGCAGTATTAAATATAGGTACACATTGGAAATTGTAGAAAATTGCAAGAAGACAGGACAAAATGTCAATGGTAGGAATAAAAAAGTTTAAGATATAAATTGTGTATTTTCTTCTCTTTTACATAAATCATTTGTGAAAAGTGTGCTAAATTTTTTTTTACATGAGTGATTTAATTAGGATTTATTTTTCAATATAATTTGGAGACCCTTTGCTACCCAAATAAAAGTGACAAGTTTCTGTAAAACTATATTTAAATATTTCTGCATGTGATAACCTTGGAAAACCAAAAGCCTGCTTAGTTTTGAATTGATGGAATTGCAGTTGAAAGGATTTGAATGATGTGATTTAATTTTTTAGGTTTCACCTCTTAAAATGCTTAGTTGTCTTCCATGATGTCTAGTTCTCCTGTGATGTCCTCACTGCTTGCAATGGTGTGCCTTCTGGTTTTTGGAAAGCAATATATCTGTTATTCTCTGGAAAACTGAGCCAAGCATCTAAATCATAATCTTTACCATAACTACAAATTTATAATGCAGCCTTTATTTCCTGTGTCGTTCCCAAGACAGAAGGATTTGTTTAGTAATTTTCCACTTTTGTTCTAGAGCACTCTTTTTTTTTTTCCTTCAAGGTAGCATCTCACTCTAGCTCAGGTTGACCTGGAATTCACTGTGTAGTCTCAGGGTGGCCTCAAACTTGTGGCAATCCTCCTACCTCTGCCTCCCAGAGTGCTGGAATTAAAGGCATGTGCTACTACGCCTGGCCAGAGCACTCATTTTTTAGTCCACCTTAAGTCAAACTAGTACAAAAGGATTTTTTCTTTTTTAAGGATTTCTCTGGGTTTGGGGGAGAGTAGTTTTTATGTGTATCAGATCTTGTAGAGTTATAATATTACTGCCTTGTGTTCATCTCATTTTTTTCCTTAATACTAAACCTGGATAAACCTACTTTATAGCAGTTTTGACTACTACAGATAGGTGCTGTGTACTGCAAGAGCTGGATTTCTTGCTCTTAAAATTGTTGCTAAATATCTCTATTACCATGTCCTAATGGAGCATAATGTTTTGCTTTGTTTTGTTTTAAGATGACATGGGTATATACATACTCAGTATTACATGAGTCCCTTCTGTCTAAAGTCTGGCAGTGTGTTTCAAAGATACTAAGAGCCTGACTCCACAGTGCGAGAGTTTAACTGAAGCCTTTGTTATTGTCATGGGCTGCCTGTGCTGTGAGTGGTATACTATGTATGGTATATATTTGTCCCAGC
Source organism: Dipus sagitta (assembly GCA_036346955.1). NCBI lineage: Eukaryota > Metazoa > Chordata > Mammalia > Rodentia > Dipodidae > Dipus > Dipus sagitta. The sequence continues at coordinate 75,348,916 of CM070779.1, read as the reverse complement.
CTAAAAACCACTTGTTTTTGATATTCATAGGATCCGTGATGGTAGAATTTTTTTTTAAATGCAAAGGTTTTATATAGTCCTTCAGTAAATACTGGTAAGTATGCTTCTCTTTGGGACACAAGAGGTCCACATCAGTATGTGAAGCACATTATACTGACACAAATTCATCTTTAAGACAAAAAAGTCTTAGTGTTTTTCTGTGATCATGTGTAAAGGTCTCAGAACTATTTTAGTCTCTCTCTCTCTCTCTCTATATATATATATATATGGTATATATTTGCAAGCACAGACAGAGAATGGGCATACCAGGGCCTCCAGCCGCTACAAACAAACTCCAGATGCATGTGCCACTGTGCATCTGACTTTTTATGTGGTTACAGGTTGTTAGGCTTTGCAGGCAAATACCTTATCCACTGAACCATCTCTCCAGCCTGTCATTTCCTTTTTAAAAAATATTTTCATTTATTTATCCAAATAAAGACAGAAGGAATAAGTGTGCCAAGGCCTCTTGCTGCCTCAGATGAACTCCAGATGCATGTTCCACTTTATGTATCTGACTTTATGTAGGCTTCAGGGACTCAAACCCAGGCCATCAGGCTTTGCAAGCAAGCACCTTTAACCACTGAACCATCTCTCCAGCCCTCTAGTTATTTCTTTACTAGGGCTTTTAAAAAGTCTTGGTCTGGGGACATAGTGTAGTCGATGAAGTGCTTGCCTCACTAACAATAGTAAGGACCTGAGTTTGATCCCCAGAGCCCACATAAAAATGTTGGGCATAGTGGCATGCCCTCGAAATCACAGTGTGGAGGAGATAAGAGACAGGCAGCTCACTGGCCAGCCAGTCTAACCTACTGGGTGAACTCCAGGCCAGTGAGAGAGACTGTCTCAAAAACGAAGTGGATAGTGTTTCTAATGGACACACTCAAGGTTATCCTCTAGCCTCCACCCTCATTACTGTGAATGTGTGGATACACACAAAATTCTTTGTGATTCACTTCTTAAACCTAAAGTTTTCATTTGATTTTGGTCTTTCAAGTGAGACTTGGCAATAAAAAAAGTGAAATTTTATAACTTTCATTCTTTATCTGGCGATTTGGGGGTTATGAAATGTGTAGCAATTTTATCCTTTTTTCAGACAGGCTCACTGTGTAAGAATCCAGGCTGTTGCCTTAAGACCCAGATCTTCCTGTCGCCTGTTCTGGAATGCTGGTATTACATGCCTATACCACTAGACTGGCTCTGTAGCATTCTGAAAAAAATAAGATGCTCATGGTGCTTCAGTGTTCAAAGGTGATTAGATTGGTAACAAAAGTACATAACTTACCTCTTATAGAGTATTTACTGTGTAAATACTACTTACTATATGTATAAGATCAGCTCATTGACTTTCAACAGTACAGTATATATGCATTTCTGTCAAACAGCTTTTGAAGACTAGTCATTTGAAGATTGGAGTTTTTTTTTTAATTATTTTTTTTTTCGAGAGAAAGATGCGGCGGGGGGGGGGGGAGGAGTAAACAATGGGCGTGGTAGGGCTTCCAGCCACCACAAACGAACTCCAGATGCATGCGCCACCTTGTGCATCTGGCTTACATGGGTCCTAGAGAATTGAACCAAGGTCCTTTGGTTTTGCAGGCAAGTGCCTTAACCGCTAAACCGTATCTTCAGCCCTGGAATTTTTACACATTCTTCCTACCTAGTAACTACAAATTAACAGTCAGAAATGTAGTTAAATACTAAAACTCAATTTTCTGTTTTTAATGACAATAAATTTAATTCTCTCCTGATAATTAAGCCAGTGTGTGTTGGTTTTCAAGGAAACACTTTTTCTCAGCAACTAATATGAAATGCCTTATTTAATATGCCCCTTGACCTGAATGCATGAAAACAGAGGCTGACACTGGAATGAAGTCATTGAAGATTGGAGTTTTAATGTCTTTTAAAGTTACCTTCTTATTCTGAAGCATTATTCTGGCACAGTTCATGTTGGAAATATGTGTTTCTTAGTAATTGTTTATTCAGTATAGATTCAGTGTTTCCAAGCAGGAAATTAAGCCAAGGAAAGAATTAGGGGGAAAAATGTTTTCACTCAGTTCCCTTGTATAATTGCTAAAAATGAGCCATGTAAGAGCTGCAACATCCAAAAAACCACTTATAAATTTATTACATTTCCAAAAATAATTTCTTAGGCATAACCTTATGTCCATGGAAATAGATCCTCCGTAAACTCAAAGTACAATGATAGTGCAATCAGATAGCTTTTGAAGGTCAAAAAGACCTCTCAAACTAATAGCCATGTCACCAAAATTCCAATGTAAAAATGTAACATCTGTGTCATTGTATATTTTATTAAACATTTTAAGTCTTCCAAGTTGGACAAGATTGAATCAGGCTAACAATGTTTTTTAATTTATATTTTATTTATTTATTTGAGACAGAGAAAGAGAATGGGCACACCAGGGCCTTCAGCTGCTGCAAACAAACTCCAGACACATGCGCCCCCTTGTGCCTCTGGCTTACCTGGGTCCTGGGGAATTGAACTGAGGTCCTTTGGCTTTGCAGGCAAACGCCTTAACTGCTAAGCCATCCCTCCAGCCCCAACAATTTCTTATTTTAGTGTTTCAGACAACAGTGGTAGGAGGTATCATGTGCAGTATGTACATGTAATATTTTAAGCTGTGTTTTTATTTGTTGTATTTAGCAGTTTGACATTCCTATCTCTTTCTTAGTTTTTAGAGTAATGAGTAGAAAGTTAAAAGAGTTGTTTTTGTGAACATACATGCATATACGTACGTACATATGCTTTCTGAAGGTTGACTGTTAAAACTTGGTCATTTAGACCAAGCATGGTGGCACACGCTTGTAATTCCAGCACATATGAGACTGGCAGGTGGATTGCCATGAGTTCAAGGCCAGCTTGGACTTCGGAGTAAGAACCTGTCTGAAAACAAATATACATTATCTCTTCCTTTCTTATCCTCATTGTGTTCACACTACTACAAAGTAATCAGGAAAGGAGCCTTCTGGTACAATGTTGAAAACATGTCCTCCTCTACCCTCTGTTATTTCATAGGTATTTATTTTCTATCATGATCTAGGGACTGTTCTAAGGCTGAAAAATACCATATAGAACAAATGACCCTTTGCTTAAAGAACTTAATTCTATGGGGAGAGACAAAGAAGTTATTTAAAAATGGAGAAATAAACTGCCAAACAAATGGAAGTTCATTGGACATTAATTGAAGAAAGAAACTGGGTGTGTGGGTGTGGAGAGGAACATGCAGACAGGATAAGTATCTGAGTTGATAGAAGAAGCATATCAAACGTAAACATTTACAATTGTCTATGATGTTAAAATAAATGGGCAAAGGGCAGATAATGTGTAGTTTCATAAGTTGAAGTAATGTTTTTTTTTTTTTTTTGATGTGATGGGAAGCATTTAGAACTACAAAGGAATTCTAGTTATTTTGTGAAGTATTGAGCAGGATGTATGTAGTCAGGAAGAATACTAGAAATAAACTCCGGAAGTCTCCGTGAACACATGTGGTTTGGGGGCAAAAATGTGGAAAGGAGTATGCATAACCAGGATAGGTCAACAGGACTCAATGAATGGAAGTCATAGACTATAAAGCATGCCTCTCCTGCTTTCTTACTGAGTGACTGGTAGATAGTATTAAAAGTAATGAGAAGAGCTGGGCGTAGTGGCGCATGCCTTTAATCCCAGCACTCAGGAGGCAGAGGTAGGAGGATTGTTGTGAGTTCAAGGCCACCCTGAGACTACATAGTGAATTCCAGGTCAGCCTGGGCTAGAGTAAAACCCTACCTCAAAAAGACAAAAAATAAAAACTAAGCCAGGCATGGTGGCACATGCCTTTAATCCCAGCACTCAGGAGGCAGAGGTAGGAGGATCGCTGTGAGTTCGAGGCCACCCTGATACTACAGAGTGAATTCCTGGTCAGCTTGGGCTACAGCAAGACCCTACCTCAAAAAGCCAAAAAAAAAAAAAAAAAAAAAAAAAAAAGGAAGGAAGGAAAAGAAAAAGAAATGAGAAGACTAGAGAACCATTTGCAGAAAAGAAGACTTGAGAAAAAGAAACAGTGGGCAAGTGAATTTGGCAATTTAAGTAGGGTGTAAGAGCCAACTGAATGCTGCTGAGAGGTTAGGTACAATGAGGGCAAAGAAGGAACCTATGATAATGGCACCACTCCTGGTAGCAGTTTTACTGCTTCAGTCAGCTTCATGTTGCTGGGACAAAGCACTTGACCAAAAGCAGCTTGTGGGAGGAAAGGGTTTATTTTGGCTTACAGACTCGAGGCAAGGAAAACACGGCAGAAGCATAGGGTGGACATCACCTTCTGGCCAACATCAGGTGGACAACAGTTGTCAGGAAAGTGTGTCAAACCCTAACAGAGGGAAGCTGGCTGTAACATCCATAAGCCCACCCCCGGCAATACATCATCTCCAGGAGGATCCAATTCCCTAATTGCCATCACCTGGTGACCAAGCATTCAGAGTTTATGGGGGACATCTAATTCAAGCTCCATAAACCCATGACCATCCATAATGTAAAATGCAATGCATTCGGTCCAACTTGAAAAGTTTTTATCAAACCCAACGCTCTTCCATCTTCCAAGGTTGACAGTGAACAACATTTGCAGTGGGGTAAGAGGGTCACCCTCTTTGTCTGACTCAATATGCGGAACTTAAACACATTCTGTAATTTTCTTTTCCACTAAGATTTGAAAAAAAAATTGGAGCTGGCTGCATATGTAATAATGTGTAGCATGAGATTGACCTTCAGTTGAAATATTTAGAGTATGAAAGTCACCTGTATGATCAGTGCTGTATAGGAAATCTCTAGAACTTAACTGTCATTCTCAACTGAAATTTTATGTTGAGTAACAACTATTTCATCTTTTCCCCAGCCTTCTCCCACCCTTGGGAGTCCTTCATGTGCTTCAGTGCTGGGAATTGAACCCAGGCAACTATACATGCTAGGCAAACAAGGTAGCACTGAGCACCCCCAGCCCCAACCCTTGAGTTTCTAAAGTGGTATGTTTTTAAATATTACTTTATTTGCACATGTGTGTAGGCACTCTAGGGCCTCTTACTGCTGCAAATGAATACTAGTTGCTTGCTTACCTGGGTGACAGGAATTGAACCTGGTCTGGCACACTTTGCAAACAAGTTGCTTTAATCGACGAGCCATCTTCCCAGGCCCCTAAAGTGTTACCTTAACATCCTTTTTTGGTTTTTGGTTTTTCAAGGTAGGGTCTTACTCTAGCTCAGGCTGACCTGGAATTCACCCTGCATTCTCAGGGTGGCCTCGAACTCACGGCGATCCTCCTACCTCTGCCTCCCGAGTGCTGGGATTAAAGGCGTGCGCCACCACACCCGGCTCTTGACATCCATTTTTGTGACTACTTATAAGCTTGAGCATCTCCTCATAGGCTTATTAATTATTCAGTTTCCCTCCTCTAGAGAGAGTACTGTGTTAACTCTCTGTCTCTGTAACAAATGCTGAATCAGCTTCTTCAAAGGAAAGGCTTATTTTAATTGATGGTTTTGGAACTCTATGACTGGTTGGCCTGGTTGCTTTGGGGCTTGGGTTAGTATGTCATAAAGGGTGTACTTTCTGGAGGATGCTGCTGACCTGAATGTGGCCAGTAAGTGAAAGACAAAGAAGAGGGTCCAAATTCCCAGTATTCCCTATCCCCATGTCAATCTCCCTTACAAATAACCCTCCTAAATGTTCCAGGACCTCCCAATAGTCCCACGTATTGAGGACCAAGCTGTCTAGTTCTGAGAAGACTTTCAAGATAAACATTAAAGCACCATTCTTCACAGTCAAAACTGATTTGTGGAAGACCATTTTATACTGTAGAGCCTAACCTTAGTGTTGCAGATTTTCATAATGTCAAGGCCTTTGTCTCGTGACCATGAAAAATCAAGCACAAAGATGACAAGGAGTAAGGCAAAGGAAATTTGTTGAGGAATAGGTAAAATAGCCCCAAGTTGTCAGGGCAAACATACTTAGGATTTTGGCCAGCATCCAAAGAAGAGAAAAAAAGGGAAAAAGAAAAAAAGTTACACTTAGAAAGAAGGCAGGTCTAGCAGTTAGGGTCTGTGAGCCAAGTGCACCAAGGGAATGGACTGAGTAGTATAGTAGATTGTTTCATTGACAAGATAACTGTTCTTCCTACCTGTAGCATGTTTTTAGGTGAGGTATGGTCTATTAACAAGGTGAGGGAGTGACAGGTTCCATTGGATTAACTCTTCAGGAGGGGAACCATACCTTTGATACCTCCAACCTTAATAGTCCATCCTTCAGTGACTTCCAAGCGTGCATGTCTGCCTATCAACATTACCTTTTAGATTTGCAACTATTATCTGAAACATTGTCTTTTAAATCTTGTATTAGAAGTAAAGCTTTCATTTTAGTGTTAAATTAATCTTGTTTTTCCTGTCATTACTCATAATGTTTTGAATGTTGTTTAAGAAATCTTTTAATCTGCATAGTGGTACATGTCTTTGATCCCACAACTTGGGAGGTGGATGCAGGAGGATCTGGATTTCAAGGCTAGCCTCAGCTACTAGTGAGTTCAAGGCCAGTATAGGGTACATGAGATCCTGTCTCCAATAAGTAAATAAATCTTCCCGTAGAAAAATGCTAAAGTCTTTGTTCAGAGTTCCATTTTGTTATTTGATAAAAATCAAGGGTTTTATCTCTAATGAACTAATTTTCTCAGTATTATCTACTAAATTATTTCCAACTTTGTGATGCTAACTTTTGAGCTGACAAGTTACTACTTGTACAAGAAGTATATATCTGGTTTCTCTGTTTAATTGTTCTGTTCTGAAACTGGTTTCGTGTGTTTTTATTTCTGATCTGAGTATTGTCTTAATTATAGGATATCACCACATTTGCTATTTTGACAATTATTTTAGTATTTAGTATGACAAGTATTTTAGTATAGCCTTGAATTTCTCTGTCATTAGAAAATTAGCTTGTCAAATTTCCTTAATGACCTACAAAGGTTTTCACTGGATTTGCTTTGAATATTTTTGGTGTGCTGAGGATTGAACCTAGGGCCCAGGACTTCTTAAATTTAAGTGCTGTGCAAGTGAGCTACATCCTCAGTCCATGAGAACTCCCTGCTAAATGAAGTTCCAAATCATAGAGTCTGAAGTCTTTATTTTCTAAAATATTTCCTAGTTAATTATTATTGGGTTTAAAGAATGATGTTAATGTTTTCATGCTGGGTTTTCTATGTACCAGTCTTGCTGAATTTTATTAATAGTTGATTTGTTAATTTACTAGTGTTTTCTATACATAAGGATTACACATACATTATGAAAAAGTATGTTTTTTTCCATTTTCTCCCATCCCAGTACATCCTGTTTCTTTGTCATATCTCATTATATTGCTCAAGATCTCTAGTAACTCTTATCAATTGCAGTGGTAATTGTCAGCACCCTTGCCTTGTCCCAGTCTCAAGATATGATCAGTATCTCATTTCTCTTTGGAGCAAGAAGTTTTCTATCAGTCTTGGAGAGTTGGTTTTCATTAAAATAAGAACATTGCCTTCTATTTTTAGTTTTCTAAGAAGTTTTTTTCTGTTAATAACAAGTTTTGAGCTTTATTATTATTTTGAACTGGTAAGATTAACATGTGGTTTTATGATTTTTTTTTAGTCCATTTGTAATCATGACATCCAAGTTTTCTGATGTTGAATCATCCCAGTATTCTGGGATAAGCATACTTCATTTATATACTCCTTTTCAACACAATGTTGTATTTACAAGCCAATATTTTATATCTGTATTTCCAGTGACACTGAGTTATAATTCTTCTAGTGCTATCTTAATGAGTTAATTATCAAGGTAATTTTATAACAATGATTTTTATATATATATATATATATATATATATATATATATATATATATAATGTAGTTTATCAGATTAATTCCCCATTATCTTGTCCCCCTCCCACTCATACTAAGTCCCTTCTACTTTAATATATCTCCCTCTTCCTCCTCCTTCATCTTCTTCCTCCCTCTCTCCCTCCCTCCCTCCCTCTCTCTCTCTCTCCTCTCTTCTGACCCACTGAGTTTAGCTAGGGTTGCTTCCATAAGCATGTGGGGGGGATTATTTTACTGAACCATGGGCAACTTTACAGTGGTTAAACCACTGAAGAACATGACTCTCCATCCCCTTAGAAACCATTAGCTGCCAATAGTCAGTCAGGAAGTGGTGGGATCTAATGGACCCTTCCCAAATCCATGATGGAATGTTGATGGGCTCAATGTTTTGCTCCCCCCAAAAAATAGCTGTATGAAAATAGCAATCATCTCATGTCCAAAAGACATTATTTCATAGTAATTTCATAGTACTCTTCCCCGTCCTTGAGCTTTTGCATTTTTTCTGCCCCTTCTTTAATGTTCCCTGAGTCTTGTAGGGAACATTTTAGAGCTAAGCTAAGCACTCAACAGTCACTTATTATCAGCAGTTTGACCAGTTATGAGACTGCATTAACTGCAAACAGCAAGCTTTTTGGCCTAAGGCTGAGAATAGCACTAATCTGAGGGTATTAAAAATAGAAGGCATACATTGATGATGTATCCTTTTAGTAAAACAGTAGCAGTAGATTTCCTCTTCGGACCTATGATTACTGTAGCTGTGGGCTTTTGACCTGGTTTACTGTATCATATATTAATTCCCTCTCATAGAGTAGGCCTCAGATGCAGTCAGAAAGCAGTTAGTTACACCTGTAGTAGTCATGCCACTATTGTACCAATGGGCAACTTGCCTAGCAAGTCAGTATTACAGCTCCCCGGGTCCACCACTGATGACTCTTCCAATAACCTGCATATCAACTTCCAGCCCTATGAAAGCTGGGAGGAAGCTTCCAGTTTGGTTCCAGATTGATTTTTATATATTCCTCAACCAAAGATTTGATATCACTTGTGCTCTACCATGCTGGCCTTACTGGTTCTTCCCTCACCCCCAGCTATTTTCTTCCTTCATTGTCTATAGATACTCGAAGTTAACATACAAATTTGAAAATTCATAGCTAGGATCCACATATGAAAGAGAACATGCAGTATTTTATTTATTTATTTATTTGAAAGAGATAGGGGGAAGAAAGAGGCAGATAGACAGAATGGACATACCAGGGGTTCCACCACTGCAAACGAACTCCAGACTCATATGCCATCATATCTGGCTTATGTGGGTACTGGGGAATTGAACCCAGGTCCTTAGGCTTTGCAGGCAAGCACCTTAACCACTAAGCCATCTCACCAGCCTCCAGCATTTTTCTTTGAGTCCAGGTCACCTAACTTAATAAAATATCATCCAGTTCCATTAATTTTCCTGCAGATTGCATACTTCTCTCTTGCCTCCTACTCAAGTGTTCTGATCTCTTCCTGAGCCTGTTCCTGAACCCAGACCAATCCACACACTCAGACTCATCTCAGACTGAAAATAAGACCCATCACAATAAGATTATAAATAGATGCTTGCCAGGTAGACAGGTTTCCTTTTAGTTTCTCACTTTTTTTTTTTTTTTTTTTTTTTTTGAGGTAGGGTCTTGCTCTAGCTCAGGCTGACCTTGAATTCACTATGTAGTCTCAGAGTGGTCTTGAACTCATAGTGATCCTCCTACCTCTGCCTACTGAGTGCTGTTATTAAAGGTATGCACCACCATGCCTGTATCTTTTTGATTTTTCACTTCTCCAGAAATTCCAAGTCCTTGCTGTAGTAAGCCCCCACCTCATCTCTGTCCTGCTTGGGCTGAGACTAGAGGTGGGGGACCTCTACTTCCATCTGGGCTCTCTCCCTCCTCCTGCCTTACACATGGCAGGAGCTCTTTATACTTTTTTTTCTTCTTTTAATCTAATATAGTCGCTAAGTCTTAAAAAAATTCTATTGTTTATTTGTATCACATTTTCATTACCATTCATGTGTTGATGGATATCTAGGCTAGTTCCAATTACTTGCTTTTGTAAATAGTGCAGCTGTAACCATGGATGTGCAAGTATAGCGGTGGTAGAATCTAGAGTACTTTGGGTATATGCCGAAGAGGGTATAGCAAGATAATACATGTGGTAGTTATTCTTTTAGTATTTTAAGAAACTTATTTCAGTAGTGGCTGTAAGGATTTACGCTGCCTCCAACAGTGAATAAGAGTTCCTCTCTCCCCGCATCCTCACCAACATTTGTTGGCATTTGTTTCCTTGATGATAGCCATTCTGACTATGGTAAAGTAAAATCTTTTAAATATATTTTTGAAATTTTATTTATTTATTTGAGAGAGGGAGAGAGAGAGAGAATGGGTACACCAGGGCCTCCAGCCACTGCAAATGAACTCCAGACACATGTGCCACCTTGTGCATCTGGCTTACATGGGTCCTAGGGAATTGAACCGAGGTCCTTTGGCTTTGCAGGCAAATGCCTTAACCGCTAAGCCATCTCTCCAGGCCTAAAGTGAAATCTTGAAGTATTTTTAATTTGCACACTCTGATGGCTAAGGTTGTTGGAACACTTTTTTTTTTTTTTTTGGTTTTTCGAGGTAGGGTCTCTAGCCCAGGCTGACCTGGAATTCACTATGGAGTCTCAGGGTGGCCTCGAACTCATGGCTATCCTCCTACCGCTGCCTCCCGAGTGCTGGGATTAAAGGCGTGTGCCACCACGCCCAGCTCGAACACATATTTATTAACTATTTGTTTTTGTTCTTTTTCAAACGTGCTATTTAGTTCCATAGCCCATTTTTATTTATTTATTTGAGAGCGACAGAGAGAGAAAGAGGCAACGAGAGAGAATGGGCACACCAGGGCCTCCAGCCACCACAAACGAACTCCAGATGCATGTGCCACCTTTTGTATCTGGCTTATGTGGGTCTTGGAGAATCAAACCTCGAACCAGGGTCCTTAGGCTTCACAGGCATGCGCTTAACGGCTAAACCATCTCTCCAGCCCCATAGCCCATTTTTTAATTGAATTGTTTTTTTGTTTGTTTTTTGTTTTTTCGAGGTAGGGTCTCACTCTAGCCCAGGCTGACCTGGATTTCACTATGGAGTCTCAGGGTGGCCTCGAACTCAAGGCAATCTTCCTACCTCTGCCTCCCGAGTGCTGGGATTAAAGGCATGTACCACTACACTCAGCTTGAATTGTTTTTTTGATGTTTAGTTTTTTGGTTTTTTTTTTTTTTTGGTATATTCGAGATATTAATCCTCTGTCATATATATATAGCTGGCAAAGATTTTCTGAAGTCTACTTTTCACTCATGTCCTTTGAGGTACAGAAGCTTTTTAATAGGTTGTTGGGGGAGGGGAATATACTTTGTCAGGCAGAATTCCTGAGTTTTGATCCCCAGGACCTACATAAAAATCAGAAACTGTGGTGTGCTCCTATAATCCCAGCATTCCTATGGCAAGATGGTAGTTGGGGATAAGAGAATTTCCTAGAAGCTTGTGGAACACTGGTGAACAATGAGAATAAGAGAGCCTGGCTGCCTTAAAGTAAGTTGGAAGGTGAGTACCCACACTTGAACTTGTCATCTGATCTGCACACATGACATCACATACACATGTCCACACTTACAGTCTTAGACATACACCTAAAAATAATACAAACATTTTTAAATTTCATGAGGTGCCATTTGTTAATTGCTTTATTTTCTGGGCAACCAAGGTCCTATTCAGAAAGTCCTTCCCTGTACCTATATTTGGAATGTATTCCCTAATTTTTCTTCTGGCACTTTCAGGTCTTACATTGAGGTTCTTGATCCATTTGTAGTTGATTTTTATGCAGTAGAGATAAAGTATCTTGTTTCTTCTACATGTGTACAGAAATCCAGTTTTTCTAGCCCCATTTGAAGATGCTGTCTGTTCTCCATTGTTTATTTTTAGTGTCTATTAAGGTGGCTGTAGCTACTTGGACTTACACCTACATCCTCTATTTTTGTGCCAGTATCGTGATGTTTTTGTTACTATGGCTCTGTAGTATAACTTGAAATTCAGTATGGTGATAACCCCTTCCTTGTTCTTTTTGGTCAGTATTGCTTTGCTTGTTCAGTCTTTTTGGTGTCTCCACCTGAATTTAAATTTTTTTTTCTTCTATTTCTATAAAGAATAATACTAGAATTTTCATTGGGATTGTGTTGAATCTGTAGATTGCCTTTGACAGGATGACCATTTTCATTATGTTAATTCTTCTAATCTATGAGCATGGGAGGTCTATATATCTTCTCATGACTTCTTTCTTCAGTGTTTAAAGTTTTCATTGTATAGGTCTTTCATTTCCATTATTAGGATTAGGGATTTCTTGAGGCTATTTGAGTGAGATTGTTTTCCTGATTTCTTTCTCAGTACACTTGTTATTGACATACAAAGAAGACTACTGAATTTTATGTATTAATTTTATATCCTGCCACCTTGCTGAAAGTGTTTATCAGCTATAGGAGTTCTCTGGTAGAGGATTTAGGGTCTTTCATGTATAGAATTGTATCATCTGCAAATAAGGAAAGATTGACTTATTTCCTATTTGCATTCCTTTTATTTCTCTTATTGCTCTAGCTAAGACTTTAGGCACCATTTTTAAAGATGTGAGTTGTATTGTATTGATTTGAGTGAAAGAGATAACAGGCATGCCAGGGACCTCTTGCTGCTGCAAATGAACTTACAGATGCATGTGCCACTTTGTGCATCTGGTTTATGTGGTCACTGGAGAATTAAACTCAGGCCTGCAGGTTTTGCAAGTAAGCATTTAGGTACTTTTTTAAAGTGGAAAGGAGACAGTGGACACCTGTATCCTGTTCCTGGTCTTTGAATGATGTTGGCTATAGGTTTGTCATATATGTCCTTTATTATGTTGAGATATGTTCCTTCCATTTCTGTTCTCCAGTGATTTATCATGAAGAGATGTATTTTTGTCAAAGTCCTTTCTGTATCTATTGTCATTATAATTTGATTTCCATCCTTGAGTCCATTTGTGTAATCTATTACATCTTTTGAGTTATATATATTTAACTACCTTTGCATCTCTGTAAAGAAGCCATTGTCATGGGCAAATGATTTTTGGTGTGTTTTTTAATTTAGTTAGCATGTATTTTTTGGCTATTTTTTGTCTGTTTATAAGGGAGATTGGTCTATAGTTTTTTCATCTGCTGTATTTTTGTCTGGTTTTGTTATAATACTGGTTTTATAGAAAGAGTTTGGAGACATTTCTTCCTTCCTATTTTATAGAATAATTTTGGTGAAGTCAGTTTTAATTCTTTCAAGGTGTTGTATAATTTTGCTATGAATCCACCTGGACTTTTTTTATTTGGGATATTTTTCAGTCATGCTGTTTGATATATATCTGTTTATCTCATCTTATGCATGTAATAATCCATACATTTCATTTAGATTTTCCTATTTAGAGGAATATAGGTTTTTAAAGTATGCCTTTATGATGTTCTAGACTTTATTGGTACTTATGTAATATCTCCCTTTTGATCTCTAATCTTATTAATGGGGATCTTTACTTTTGGTTTGGATAAGAGTTTGTTGATCTTGAGCTGGTCATGGTGGCACATCCCTTTAATCCCAGCCCTTGGGAGGCAGAGGTGGTAGGATCACTGTGAGTTCAAGGCCACCCTGGGACTACATAGTGAATTCCAGGTCAGCCTGGGTTAGAGAGAGACCCTACCTTGAAAAACCAAAAATGAAACTTTTTAAAAAAGAGTTTGTTGCCGGGCGTGGTGGTGCACGCCTTTAATCCCAGCACTGGGGAGGCAGAGGTAAGAGGATCGCCGTGAGTTCAAGGCCACCCTGAGACTCCATAGTGAATTACAGGTCAGCCTGGGCTGGAAGACCCTACCTTGAAAAACCAAAAAAAAAAAAAAAAAAAGAGTTTGTTGATCTTGTTTATCCTCTCAAGAAACTGATTCCATTTCATTGATTTCTGCCATGATTTTCTTTCTGAGTCCTGCTTTGGGGCTTTGTTCTTGTTTGTCCAAGGCCTTCGCTAAGTTTTTTATTTCAGATCTCTAACTTTTTACTATAAGCACCTGGAGCTGTAAACTTCCTTTCTTCATCATGTCCCATATGTTTTGGTATGTTGTATTTATATTCGGTTCTAGGAACTATATTTACTTAGGCATCTTTCAATGGCATGTCGTTTAATCTCCATGAGTTTATATTATCTAGAGTTTCTCTTCTTGATTTCAAACCTTATTCCATTATGATCAGATGACAGGAAGTTAATTCATTTTCATAAATTTGTTGGTTCATGCTTTGTGTGCTAGATGTGATCTATTTCAGAACAAGTCTCATGACTGCTGAGAAGTATTCTGCAGCGATTTAGTAGAGTGGTCTGAAACAACTGTTAAGTGCATTTGTTCTATGATGTCCTTTAACTTTAATGTTTCTCTTGCTTGTTTGTTTGTTTGTTTATTTTTGCTGGGATGACCTGTCAAATAGAGTTGGGTATTGAAGTCATTTACTACTCTTGTGTTGGGGTTATCTGTGATTTCATATATAATAGTATTTGTTTTATTGAGTGCCCTGTATTTTATGCATATATACTTAGAATTATAATGTCCTTTTGATGGTTTGTTCCCTGAGTCAGAATGAATGTGACCTTCTTATCTCTTCTGGTTTTGGTTTGAAGTTTGTCAGATATTAGAATATCAACTTACGCCTTTTTCTTGGCTCCATTTGCTTAATAAAAACAAACCTTTTTCATCCTTTCACTTGAAGGTGATATCTGTCTTTGATAATGAGGCTGAGTTTCTTGGAGACACAGTGATGGATTCTGGAGCTGGAGAGAAGGCTCAGCAGTTAGTAGCACTTCCTGTGCAAGAATGAGGGCCTGAGGGGATCTGAGACAACTGAGTTCAATTCACCAGCACCCAGTGTTCACAGCTGGATGTCATTGTACACATCTGTGACCCCAGTTTTATAAGGAGCAGGGACTGAAAATTTTCTATGGTTCATCAAAATGGCAAGCTCCAAGGCTGGAGAAATGGTCCCAGTGGTCATGGTGCTTCCCTGCCATGCCAACAACCCAGGTTAAATTCCCTAGTACCCACATAAAGCCAGATGCAAAAAGTGGTTCATGCATCTGGAGTTAGTTTGCAGTGGGTGGAAGCCCTGGTGCACCCATTCTCTCCCTCCTTCATTCTCTCTCACTTTGCTCGCAAATAAATAAAAATAGTGTTGGAGAGAAGGCTTAGGGGTTAAGGCACTTCCCTGCGAAGCCTAAGGACCCATGTTCTACTCTCCAGATCCCACATAAGTCAGATGCACAAAGGTGAGGCAAGCACAAGGTTGCACATGCCCACTAGGTGGCACAAGTGTCTGGAGTTTGATTTCAGTGCCTGAGGCCCTGGTGCACCAATTCTCTTGTCTCTGTCTCTCTTGCACACTCTTTCTTTCTTAAAAAATTTAAGGGGCTAGAGAGATGGCTTAGCAGTTAAAGTGTTTGCCATCAAAGCCAAAGGACATTGGTTCGATTCCCCAGGACCCACATAAGCCAGATGCACAAGGGGTTGCATGTGTCTGGAGTTTGTTTGCAGTGGCTGGAGGACCTGGTGTGTGCCATCTTTCTCTGTCTTTCTCTCCCTCTCTCTCTCTCTCTCTCTCTCTCTCTCCCCCTCTCTCTCTCCCTCCCTCCCTCTTTCCCTCTTTCCCTCTCTTGCTCTCTCAAATAAATAAATAAAATTTAAAAATTAATTTTAAATTTGAAAACATGGTAAGCTCCAGAATCAGGGAAATACTCCAACTCATGGAAAAACAGGCAGGTGAGTAATGGAGAGGGACACTCAAAGTTCTCCTCTGGCCTCTATATGCATGTGTACAGGGCACTCCAACTGTAAACACACATGCATACTCTGCACATACCCCACCCCACATACTACTACATACATGCACATGCAAAATAAAAATGAGTTCTGTTTTCTAATTCAATCTTGTAGACTGTATCTTTGAGGAATTGAGACCATTAATATTCAAAGTTATTATTGAAAAGTATATATGAATTGTGTTTTCTTAGTCTTTACCTCCTTGACAGCTGTCCTAGCATTGGTTATTGTTCCATAGCTTCTAAAGTATGTCCATCCCTCTTGTCCCTCCAAAGCATTCCTTCTAGTATGTCCTGTAGACCTGCCCTGGTGGTCACATATTTGTTAGCTTGCTTTATTAATCATGGAATATTCTTTATCCTTCGATTATTACTGGTAGTTATGCCACTCTGGGCTGGCTGATGTGTTCTTGCAGCATTTCAAATACAACATTCCAAGGCTTTTTGGCTTTTGCTTTCCATTGAAAAGTCAGCTGTTACTCTCTCTTGGAGCCTTGTATATACTTTGTCTGTTCTATATACTTAGTGTTTTAATTCTAATATGACATGGAGAGTTTCTTTTCTGGTCCTGTCTGTTTAGTAGGATCTGAATGGCTTGTGATGAGCATTGCTTTTCCTAGATTTGGAACATTTTCTTCTGTGATTTTTTTTGTGGAAATATTTTCTATACGTAAGGCATGAAATTCTTCACATACGATCATAATTCACAGATTGTTTTCTTTAGATTTTTTTATTGACAGCTTCCATAATTATAGGCAGACAATAAACCATGATAATTCCCTCACGTTCCCCACTTTCTCTTTCATGAATCCACACTCTATCATATCCCGTCATTCTCTCAGTCTCCTGTATTTTGATGTCACCATCTCTTCCTCCTATTACAAGGGTCCTGTGTAGGTAATAACAGGCACTGTGAGGTAATGGATATCCAGGCCAATCTGTGTATGGAAGATTGTATTTTAAACAGTCCTACCCTTCCTTTGGTTCTTAAATTCTTTCCGCCACCTCTTCCGCACTGGACACTGAGCTTTGGAAGGTGTGATAGAAATGTTTCAGTGCTGAGCACTCCTCTGTCACTTCTCATCATTATGATTCCTTTTGAGTCATCCCATTGGCCAATTCCATCTGAAAAAAAGAAGCTTCTCTAAGCAAAAGGGAGAGTAGCATTAATAGATGGGTATGAACATTAAGAAAAGTGCTTACAGGGCAGTTTGGTGAGCATAACATGCATCTAACCAGACACCAGCAGGCATTACATCCCTGTGGTTCGTGATTTCTCCCATCATAGGCTTTTGAATAGGTTTTCTGTACCAGGCATGTATTCCCTCCCATGGAACATGCCTCCAATCCAATTACAGGGCAGTAGGTTTCCCCATTAACAGACGTGTCACTATTGCACACCCATTAGCTCATTTGGCCTGCATGACCAAACAGGCTTGTAGTACCCACTGTTGTTTAATCCACTGATGACTTCTCTCTCCCAAAGGGCTGCATGCAGTGTATCTTTTTCCAGCTTTCTGTCAGCTAGACTAGAGGGAGGAAGTTTTCAGTTCCTCCCCAGCAAGATTTCTCAGTGACCTTGCAGCTCAAACATGAGTCTTCAGCAATAGGGTATGACCATCTATTCTTGGTGGGAAATAAGAGCCTTAGCAATGGCCTGTCATGTTTGGGGGTCATGAGGACCTCCCTAGCCAACAACTCACTGGAAGGTATCTCATCCTTGGCAGTGAAATTTTTCTAGTAACAATCTATGGCTTCTAAGGGTGCCATTGTCGAAAAATGTAGGTTTCCATACAGCTTATTCATACCCTCTTATTTTTTTTTTTTTAATTTGAGAGTGAGGAGAAAGGGAGAGAGAACTGGCATGCCAGGGCCTCAGCCAATGTAATCAAACTCCAGATGATTGCACCACCTAGTGGGCATGTGTGACCTTGTGCTTGCCTCACCCTTGTGTGTCTGGTTTACATGGGATCTGGAGAGTCGAACATGGGTCCTTAGGCTTCACAGGCAAGGGCCTTAACCACTAAGCCATCTCTCCAGCCCCCCTCTTAAATTTTGATTAACCCTCTCCCCACCCTTACTTTACTCAATCTCCTCCCCAACCTCACTTTGGCCATTCCACCCCCAGTAATCTGTTCATCTATTTACATATATACAATGGCATCCCCTTAAGTCATCCCCTCTCTTCGCTTATATCCCTTTTCTAGCTTACTGGCCTCTGCTACCAACTTTTACTCCAAGTCACAAGTCTAAAAGTTACAGCTAGGATCCATATATGAGAAAAAAAAATGTGGCATTTGGTTTTCTGGGCCTGGGTTACCTCACTAAGTATAATCCTTTCCAGGCCCATCCATTTCTCTGCAAATTTCATTATTTTATTTTATTTTTACTGTTGAATAGAACTCCATTGTAAAATGTACCACATCTTCATTGTCCATCACTTGAGAGACATCTAGGCTCATTCCATTTCCTACCTATTGTGAATAGAGCAGCAATAAACGAATGTGCAAGTATCTCTAAGGTAGTGAGAGGAGTCCTTAGGATATATGTCTAGGAGTGGTATAGCTGGATGTCATGTGGTAAGTGTATTTCTAGTTTTCTCAAGAACCTCCACACTGATTTTCACAAGGCTGTACCAGTTATCATTCCCACCAGTTCCTCTTCTTCCACATCCTCACCAGCATTTATTGTTATTTGTTCTCTTGATGATAGCCATTCTAACAGGAGTGAGATGGAATCTCAAAGTAGTTTTAATTTGCAGTTCCCTGATGGCTAAGGATGTGGAACATTTTTTTTAGATGTTTTTTGGCCATCTGTATTTCTTCTTTGAGAACTCTCTATTTAGGTCCATAGCCCATTTTTTTTTTTTAATTGGGTTATTTTATTTGTGATTATTTAGTTTTTTGAGTTCTTTGTGTATCCTGGATATTAATACTCTGTCAAATGTATAGCTCCCATTCTGTAAATTGCCTCGTTGCTCTATTCACAGTGTACTTTCTTATACAAAAGCTTTGTAATTTCATTAGGCTCCAGTGGTTGATCTGTGGTTTTATTTCCTGAGCAATTTGGGGTTATATTCAGAAGGTCATTGCCTATACCAATATGTTGAAGGTTCTCCCTTACTTTTTCCTCTAGAAGTTTCAGAGTTTCAGGTCTGATATTAAGATTTTTCATTCATTTGGGTTTGATTCTTGTGCACGGAAAAAGATAAGGATCTATTTTCATTCTTCTACATATAGCTATCCAGTTTTCCTAGCACCATTTGTTAAAGAGACTGTCTTTTCTTTAATGAATATTTTTGTTGAAAACCAGATGTATGTAACTGCTGGACTTAACATCTGTGTCCTCTGTTTGGTCTATTGTTTTGTGACAGTACCATGCTGTTTTTGTGACTATGGCTCTGTAATATAGTTTCAAATCAGGTGTTGTGATACCACCAGCCTTATTTGTTACTCAAAATTATTTTAGATATTCAAGGTTTTTTGTGGTTCCAAATGAATTTTAGGATTTTTTTTTTTTTCTGTTTCTGCGAAGAGTGCCATTGGGATTTTGACGAGGATTGCATTAAATGTGTAAATTGCTTTTGGTAAGATTGTCACCTTCACAATATTGATTCTTCCAGTCGAAGAACATGGGATGTCTTTCCAATTCCTAGTGTCTTCTATAATTTCTGCCTTGAGTTTTTTAAAGTTTTCATTATAGAGGGCTAGAGAAATGGCTTAGCGGTTAAGCACTTGCCTGTGAAGCCTAAGGATCCCAGTTTGAGGCTCGATTCCCCAGGACCCACATTAGCCAGAGGCACAAGGGGGCCACACATGTCTGGAGTTCATTTGCAGTGGCTGGAGGCCCCGGCACACCCATTCTCTCTCTCTCTCTCTCTCTCTCTCTCTCTCTTTCTCTCTCTCTCCCTCCCTCTTTCTCTCTCTGTCACTCTCAAGTAAATAAGTAAAAATAAATTTAAAGTTTTCATTGTAGAGATCCTTCACTTCCTTGCTTAGGTTTATTCCAAGTTTTTTTTTTTTTTTGATGCAAATGGGAATGATTCCCTGATTCCCTCAGCATGTTTGTTGCTAATATATACAATGACTACTAATTTCTGTGTATTTATTTTGTATTCTGGTACGTTGCTAAAAGTGTTTATCAGCTCTAACAGTTTACTGGTAGCATCTTTAGGTTAAAAAAATCATATCATTTGCAAATAATGATAATTTGATCCCTTTCCAATTTGTATCCCTTTTATGTGTGTTTCTTGCCTTATTGCTATAATTAAGACTTCCATACTATATTATGTAAAAGTGGGCATAGTGAACACCCTTGTCTTGTTCCTGATTTTAGTGGGAAAAGCTTCAATTTTTTTCCCAGTTAGTATTATGTTGGCTGTAGGTTTGTCATAAATAGCTTTTGATGTTGAGATATGTTCCTTCTATTCCCAGTGTCCTTAAGACTTTTACCATGCAGGAATGTTGGAGTTTGTCAAATGCCGTTTCTGTATCTATTGAGATGATGATGTGATTGTTGTCCTTCAGTCCATTTATATTGTATATTACATTTATTGATTTGTGTATGTTGAACCATCCCTACATCTCTGTGCTAAAGCCTACTTGGGCAAAGTGGATGATCTTTTCAATATATTCTTGTTTGCTGTTTAGCAGTATTTTGTTGAGAATTTTTACATTTATGTTCATGAGGGAGATTGGTCTGTAATTTTCTTTTTTTGTTCTGTCTTTGTCTTGTTTTGGTATCAGGGCAATGCCGGCTTCATAGAACAGCTTGGTAGGATTCCTTCCTTTTCTATTTTATGAAATTTTGAGACGCATTTGTGTTAATTCTTGAAGGTCTGTTAAAATTTACTCATGTATCAATCTGAGGCTGGACATTTTTTAATTAGGAGATTATTTATAACTGTTTTAATCTCTGTGCTTGTTATAGGTCTGATTAAATGGTTTATCTCATCTTGATTTAATTTTGGTAGGTCATATAAATGATCCGTTTCGAATTTTCTCCAAACCTAGAATATGTTCTTAAAGTATGTCCTCATGTTTTTCTGAATTTCATTGGTATCTATTGTAATGGTGTCTTTTTCATCTCTAATTTTATTTTTTTATACTTTATTTATTTATTTATTTATTTAAGAGAGAGAGAGAATGGGTGCTCCAGGGCTTCCAGCCACTGCAAACAAACTCCAGACGCATGCACCCCCTTGTGTATTTGGCTTACATGGGTCCTGGGGAATCAAACCTGGACCCTTTGGCTTTGCAGGCAAACACCTTAACCACTAAGCCATCTCTCCAGCCCTACTTTTTTTATTTTTTTATTTTTATTTTATTTTATTTTATTGGTTTTTTGAGGTAGGGTTTCACTCTAGTCTAGGCTGACCTGGAATTCACTCTGTATTCTCAGAGTGTCCTCGAACTCACGACGATCCTCCTACCTCTGCCTCCTGAGTGCTGGAATGATCTCTAATTTTATTGACTTGTTTCTCTTCTCTCTTTTGGTAAGATTTGCTAAGGGTTTTTCAATCTGGTTTATCTTTTCAAAGAACCAACTCTTTGTTTCATTGATTCTGTAGTTTTTTTTGTTTCTTTTTTATTAATTTTTGCCTTAATTAATCTTTATTATTTTTTCTTGTTCATTGATTTTTGGTTTACCTTGTTCTTCTTTTTCCAAGGTTTTAAGGTGAAGCATTAAGTTGTTTCCTTGTGACCTTGCTGATTTCATAATATGGGCATGTAAAGCTATGAATTTCCCTCTTAGGACTGTCTTCATTGTGTCCCAAATGTTGTGTTCTCATTATCATTTGATTCTATGAATTTTTTTATATCCTTCTTGATTTCTTCGTTGACTCATTCATCATTTAGTAATGTACTGTTTAGTTTCCATGATATTTTTTGTGTGTATGCTCTATAGCTTTTCCTGCTGTTAATTTGTAATTTAATCACATTGTCATCAGATAGAGTGTTAGAAATTATTTCAGTTTTCTTATATTTGTTAAAGTTTGCTTTGTGTCCTAATATATGGTCTATTTTAGAGAATATTCCATATGCTGCTGAAAAGAATGTGTAGTCTTGCAGCATTTGGGTGGAGTGTTCTGTATATACCTGTTAGGTCCATTTGTTCTATGACCTCATTTAATCCAGATGTGTTTCTGTTTATTTTTTACTGGGTTGACCTGTCAGTTAATGAGAGGAGCACTACAATTGTGCTTGGTGTTATCTGTGACCTTAAGTCTAATGGTGTTTGTTTAATGAAATTGGGATAGTAACACCTGCTTGTTTTCTAGCCCATTTGCTTGAAACACCATTTTCCATCCCCTCACCATAAAATAATGTCCATCTTTCATGTAAAGGTGAGTTTCTTGGAAGCAACAAATAGAAAGATCCTGCCTTTTAACCCAATTGGCCAAGTCTGTGTCTTTTGATTGGGGCATTGAGGCCATTGATATTAAGAGTTATTATTAACCAAAAAAAAAAAAAAAAAAAACAAAGCCAGGCATGGTGGCGCACGCGAGTTCGAGGCCACCCTGAGACTACATACTGAGTTCCAGGTCAGCCTGGGCTAGAGTGAGACCCTACCTCAAACCTCCCCTCCCAAAAAAAAAAAGAGTTTTTAGGGCTGGAGGGATTGCTTAGAGGTTAAGGCGTTTGCCTGCAAAGCCAAAGGATCCTGCTTCAATTCCCCAGGACCCACGTAAACCAGATGCACAAGGAGGTGCATGTGTCTGGAGTTAGTTTGCAGTGGCTGGAGGCCCTGGTGCAGCCATTCTCTCTCTCTCAAAAAAATAGTTATTATTGAAAAGTGTGCATTATTGCCATTCTTGTTTTGAAGTTCTTCCTGTTTTACCTTTAATCTTTTGTATTAAGTATTGAATATGTTTTATTTTTTCCAGCTTCCTATGTGAGTGGATTTCTTTCTCTTCAGCATGAAGGATCCCTTCAAGTATTTTCTGTAGAGCTGGTTTAGTGTTCATGTATTCCTTTAGCTTTTTTGGTGGGAAATATCCTTATTTCTCTGTCAATTTGGATGGATAGCTTTGCTGGATAAAGTAATCTTGGTTGACCATTGTTATCTTGCAGAACTTGGAATACATCATTCCAACCCCTTCTGGCTTTCAAATTTTGTGTTGAGTTATCTACTGTGACCCTGATGGGCTTGTCTTTATATGTGATTTGATTTTTTTCTGTCTTCAATATATTTTCTTTGGTTTGTATGTTTAGTAGTTTAATTGTAATATGGTGATGAAAAGGTTCCTTCTTGATTTTTGTCTGTTTGGTGTCCTAAAGGCTTCCTCTATCTATATTGGCATTTCTTTCCCTACTGGGACGAAATTTTCTTCTATGATATTTTTGAAAATACTATACCTTTGGAGTAAAATCTTCTCCTTCTACTACGCCCTGAATTCTTATGTTTGATCTCTTTGTAGTGTCCCGAGTGTCTTGAAATTCCCATTCATGCCTTCCTATAAGTTTGTCTTTCTCTTTGTTGAACTGTATTAGATGTGCCATCTCGTCTTCTAGTTTAGATAATTCTGTCCTCTCCTTGACCCATTCTACTGGTGAGACTTTCTACAATTTTCTATTTCACTTACTCTGTTTTGCATTTCTAGTATTTATGATTGGTATTTTTCATTATTTCTATTTCCTTACTCATGTCTTATATTGACCTCCTTATTTCTTAAGTTAATTTCCTGTTTTCTTTTGGGATTCCTTTGGGAGTTTGTTTTCTCTGATTCTTTTGATTTCTTTGAATGTCAATATAATCATTCTTTTGAATTCTTCATCCAGCACTTCATCTAAATTAGTCTCACTGAAGGTCATTTCTGATGGATTTATAATTTTTGGTGGAAATGTATGGTCATGATTTTTTGTGTTTCTTTATTTATAATGTAGAGATTTTTACATCTTGAATTAATTGGATGCTTTGGTTTTCTAATTATCTGTAGTATTCTTAGATGTGCTAATTTGACTGTATTTTTGTTCAGGGTAGAAGCTTAGAGTGCCAGGTGTGGTTCTTGTATTACTACCAGAGTAACAGCAGAAATAACCTCAGGTGCTGAGTTTCCCTGCTATGCATGTATTCTAGTAGTCTGGGTAGAGCAAATTCCTGGCAAATTCTAAAATTCAACTGAGCAATATAAGCATTCAATCAAAACCAGCATGGAATATTTATGCAAGAGTGGGGATTAAAGCAAATAGGTAATCTAATGAAGTCAAAGTTCCTAAGAGTGTATGTTGCCCTTGTCCACTGGGAAGCTGAGATTTCTGGTCTGAAATGGGTTCCAGGTCAGCCTGGAGCCAAGTGAGCCCTGCCCCTAATAATGACAGAAGTAAAAGATAAAGGCTCTATAAATCAGAAACTGTCAAAGACAACAATAGTCAACACCAAAGTACAGCTTATTTGAGAATGGTAAAGCAAACCAAGAATATATAATCAAATCTAACACATAACCTCCCCTGACATGAAAGGTGAGATTAGCACTTTTAGTTCAAGGCCTATGTACCTGGCTTTGTGTAAGTAGGTCCTGTTACCTTTGAGGATGGCTTCCAATCTCACCTATGCTGAGTGCCCACCTCAGTCCCTCTCTGTTGCACTGTGGACTCAGGCTGTTTGGGTCACAGGATCTGATGTTCTGATCCACTGTGCTGGATGGTGTGTGGCTGAGAGGTGGTTCGGTGGTTTGTGGTAGTGGCCATTGTGGGATGGGAGGTTGTGCAAGGTGGCTGGAGTTGTACTGGAGCTGCTCAGCTGGTCACTGCTGTCGGGTTCCCCTTCAGGTTTCTTGACTTTTCAAGCACGTTGTTGTGAATAGAAAATCCCTTCACCTGAGTTCTGCTTCTGCAGCTCAGGCAGGGCTGGATGGGCGGGCAGGTGGAGTGGGACTGCTGGCCCCTTGGTGGGAGCTGATTCTGGCTGGTTGCCTGGTTGCTAGAAGCTCTGGGTCTCTCCTGTTTCTCTGCTGTGGTTGGTGATTCCTTATCTACCTTCACTTTTTAGTAGAAGAGTGAGTTTTGATGTTTTTCTGTTTATTCCCCTTTACCCCCCCCCCCCCCCCAGCTGCTGTGGCATGGTTACTAAGCTCCCATCTTACTGGGAAGTCAGACTTGGGGATTTGGGCTGTTTGTTTGTTTGTTTGAGCTAGGGTCTCACTCTAGCCCAGGCTGACCTGGAATTCACTATGTAGTGTCAGGGTGGACTCGAACTTACAATGATCCTTCTACCTCTGCCTTGTGAGTGCTGGTATTAAAGGTGTGCACCACCATGCTCAGCTTAAGACTTGTTTTTTTTTTTTTATGGTTTTGCCAAGATCTCACATGTTCCATTCATACACTTTTAGAAATTTATCATTTTCTCTGGCTGAATGACTCTCAGCTCTTCTTTCTTATCTTCAAGCCCTAATATTCGTCTCCATATGACCCATTCTATTTTTGAGGTTACAAATTGAGCTTTTTATTTAACTTACTGAGTTTTTCATTTCCAGTTTTATTTCACTTTGGCTTTTCTTTAGTACTTCTATCTCTATTGAATTGTAGTTATATATCATTGACTCCCTTATTTCATTCAGCTGTTTGCATTGTCTTGGAATTCATTCAAAAGTTCTTTCGTGTTCTCTTTGAATTCACTGAACATTATTATTGTTCTTTTGAATTGTTTGTCTGGAATTTCACCTAAGTCACTGTTACTGGGAACTATTGCTATGAAATTGGTAATTTGTTGAGGAGACATGTTATCTTAGATTTTCGTGTTACTTGTATATTTGTATTGGATCTTGGGCATTTGGAATAGTTGATTGTTTAAGTTTTTTGTTGTTTTCTTTTTAATTCAAGTCAACTTTCTTCTTTCAGTGAAGGAGTTTGCAGTATTCAGAAGGGAATAGGTTGTTGTAGGGTTGAGATACCATTTTCCTCTGTTAGATTGGTATTTAAGACATGAGATTCTGTCCCCATTCCTGCCCTGAGAGTAAAGGGCATTGATAGTATTGTATATACTTATATTTTAGTTGTTGTGGATATGAGTGGAAAGAAAAGAAATAGAAGGAAAAAGAAATTATGTTGAGTAATGCTTTATGTTAATATTAGGTAGGTAGATGAAGGAGCTTAAACCAAAGGGGGAACTGTACTATAGAAGCAAAGGGGGGGGGTTATAATATTTTGGGTTGAATTAGACCGCCAATACATAAAGATATTTAATCAGAAGTTGAACCACAGAGGCCCTGCACGTTAGGTCAGCATGTGTTCTTTGAAAAAGGATAGTAAGTGTGTGTGTACCCGTATCCACAACTCACATCTGTCTATCAGAGAAAGAAAGATGGGAATGATTTAAGGCAAGAACAGTGTAGAACCAGACTGGTCTGCTAAATTGACCTTTGTTATTTTATAAAGAAGGGATAGCTATAGGAGAAAAAGAACTCAGTAAAGATAAAGGATATTAAAACCAACTGGCCTAATGTTTTGCATTTCATCTTGCTGCTGGGAGCTCCTCTGCATTCCTTTCTCTTCCATGTCCCTCTCCATACAATGCTCTATTATTTTTTTTTTCAACCAGTGAAGCCCTTCCCTTGTTGCCACATTTATGTGACATTCACTGTGGAGATAGGTGACTCTGTTCCAGAACTGAGGATCGATGGCTGAGGTGATCTTGGCTTACCCATCATTGCCTGCCATTGCTGTGATGAAGTGGCTCTTTCTCAGTGGTGGCTGAGAACTGCTTGGAGCTTGAGCCTTATTCTCAGACACAATATCTGGGTTCCTGGTTGAGGCCTCTGAGGGCAGTCCCAGAGGTGGCAGTTGCCAGTGGCCCTTGTATAAGATTTCTGTGGGAGATTTGCTGGCAGAGGTCCTTAAGACAAAGCTGTATTTATGGGCTGGAGAGGTGGCTTAGCAGTTAAGCGCTTGCCTGTGAAGCCTAAGGACCCCAGTGCGAGGCTCGATTCCCCAGGTCCCACGTTAGCCAGATGCACAAGGGGGCGCACGCGTCTGGAGTTCGTTTGCAGTGGCTGGAGGCCCTGGTGCGCCCATTCTCTCTCCCTCTCTCTATCTGCCTCTTTCTCTCTCTGTCACTCTCAAATAAATAAAATAAAATAAAAGCTGTATTTATCTTATTTTCACACCTCCTTTTAAAAGGTTTTTCATTAAGCTTTGTATTGCTTACTCTGATCATAATTTGGACTTTGTTTATCCTTGGCCTTGTGATTTTTAGGAACGGTTTTGTTTTTTGAGACGCTTTTGCTTGCTGTGTATCCCGTCTGGCCTCAAACAGTTATCCTCCTGCCTCAGCTACTACACTTAGTTTAGAAAGGTTTTCATGGCTTCATTCTTTAGCGTTCATCACTTACTGCTGTAGAAGTCCCATATCAAGAGACTTCTTATCAAAAGAATGTTAAATGGCCACTAATTAAATATGTAAGAATGCACACACCTGTAAATCCAGCACTGAAAAGGTAGAAGCAAAACGACCATGAGTTCAAGGTCAGACTGGGCTACAGATTGAGAACATATCTCAAAAACCAAAGACTGAAGAAAAAAAAAAAGACGGGCTGGGAAGATGGCTCCACGGTTTAGAGCACTTGCTACTTAAGCATGAGTGCCTCTCAAGCCAGAGACCACTGAGTTTGATACCCCAGGACCTATGTTTAAAGCTGGGTGTGGTCATGCATACCTATAACCCCAGTACATAATGGGCACATTTACTGGAGCTTGCTGACTGATGGCAGGTCTGGGTTGTGGGAGAGAACCTGCCCCAAGGAAATACACCGTTCAGGTATAGAGAGGGGATCCAAAGTTCTCTAGTCTCCACACGGGTGTGCACCATTACTACACACACATGCATATAATACACATTACACAATGCATGCATCTGCACATACATATTCATACACTACACATCACATACCACACATACAAAAAAGGGAGGGGCTGGAGAGGTAGCTCCATGGTAGAGTGCTTGTCTAGCATACAAAGACCCTGGGTTTACTCCCCAGCACTGCAAAAATTTTTTAGAAAGAAAATTTTAGCTTTCCTTAAATTATTTTGCTTTTCTGTTATAATGCTCAAGTAGGAGTAAGGGTTAGGGTAAGGGCAACAAAGCAAAGTTGTTAGAGATGTCCTTATAGTTGATATAGAGACTGGGGATCCTTTTTCTCTTACAACCCAGCTACAGCCCTTGGTTATTCTGACTCAAGGAAGAACAGAGCACAACCGAGAAAGATGGGAAAGATCCACGCAATAACTGGGATTTTTAGCTCAGTGGTAAAGCATTTGTCTAGCATGTATGAGGCCAGGGGTTCAGTCCCTACCTAGCATGATCCAAAAAAAAAAAAAAAGTCTTTTTTTTTTTTAATTCATTCTGGCTTCCATAGTTTGGATACGTTCATGTGTTCAAAGCTTAGTCTCCAGTGTTGCAGAATTGAGGTAGCGGGACAACATTTAGGAGGCAGAATTTAGTGCAAGATAATCAGGTCATTGTGGGTATCACTATAGGAAAGGAGTAATGCTGGTCTCTCTGAATGAGTTGGATCCCTTGGGAATGGTTTCTTAGATAAGAGCAAGCCTGACCCTAGAGTTTCTCTGGCTTCTTGTCTTTTCATGTCTACTTCTCACATTTGCTTCTATCACTATCCACCAAATAAATCATGACACAGCCATGGGTACCCTCGTCAGAGCCAAATAGATGCTGGCACCATGCTCTTGAACTTCCAGAGCTATGAGGTATATATACTTTGCAAAGTATCTAGCCCTGAATATTTTGGTATAGTAACAGAAAATAAGCTAATACAAAAGTTGTCACCCAAGTGTGGCTGGCATCTGTGCACCACAAGAGTTTCTCTGGATCCAACTCCAGTGATTTCTCTTAGTTTAGTTCAAATGCTATGGCTAAACCATTGTATTTAGAGAGTAAAACTGGAGTACTTGGAAATCATTCTTAATGGAATCTTCTTGTTCTCAGCTTGAATAAGGATATGAGTACCTGCTGTAATATTATAGTATCTAACTTAACTTTGTATTTGTCAGATGAAAAATTTTAATGTCTTCCACCTAAATTATTATTACTAGAACTTTGAATCAGTCTGTCCCCCCCACTCTCCTTCCCTCTCATTCTTCTCCCTTTGTCTTTCCTTGTTCATCTTTTTCTCTCCCTCGCTCTCCTCCCTTTTCCTCTTCTCTCCTTCCTCTCATACGTACTCTCAGGTTGGCCTTGAACTCTCAGTTCTCCTGCTTCTGCCTCACAAGTGCTGGGATTACAGGAACATGCCATCACACCTAGCTCAAGACACCTTCTTTATGACAATATAATTTTTTTTTCTGTATGTGTCTTCATATGGATCAGAAAATTATTCTGCAAATAGTATCTCATCATTTAAGAAGTACCTATATTAAAAACTAAACAAGGGGGCTGGAGAGATGGCTTAGCGGTCCTATGAAGCCTAAGGACCCCGGTTCGAGGCTCGATTCCCCAGGACCCATGTAAGCCAGATGCACAAGGGGGCGCATGCGTCTGGAATTCGTTTGCAGTGGCTGGAGGCCCTGGCATGCCTATTCTCTCTCTCTCTGCCTCTTTCTCTCTCTGTCTGTCACTCTCAAACAAATAAATAAAAAGAATAAAAAAAAATTTAAAAAAAAAACTAAACAAGCCTGATTTCTGATCTTAGATATTAAGGCTACTGTCAACACATTATTATCCATCCATCCAGAAATTGTCTGTGTATATATAGGTATATAATTTTTGCATAAATATTGTCTGACTAAGTGTTCTATTGAATGCTTTGTTATAGATGTGTATAATTTAAGCTGATATTAAAAAACAGACACTATAAGACATGCAGGGGCATGGCATTTAACAGCATTATTTCCCTTTTTTTTTTTTGACTGCAGCATAAAGTGTCTTTCAAGTGACCAATTGTTCTGGTGTGTGTGGCAGGAGCACAAGGGTTTTACAGTAAACAATAACTCACAATAATGGCTCGTTGTTGAGGGAAAAAATTCCAGCAAATATCTTAGAGAAATGCCACCATGCATCTGGTGGTCAGCAAACTTGGAGTGGGGCTCCTGTCTTCTTCTACTACATTCCACCTCAAGGCTCACAAAGGATGTAGTTGTGAGAAAATGGACTTTGCCAGTGGGATGTTTGACTAAAAATTTTACATCAAGATAATCCCATAATTCTTAAGACCTTTAAGCTACTTAGATTTTTGAGGAAAAAAAAAAAAAAACAACTCCACAGTAAGCTTAATACTTATTATTTTTAGCATTGGAAACATACTTACTTTGACCTCTAAAAATAATACTTTGAGCAGTCATTATTTTATGCTATTGTAGAACACTGTCCTCTCTCTGAGCATAACAGGCAGTGATTGCTCTGTTTATTAGAGCAACTGTGACTTACAAGAGACCACTAGACCCCCCCCCCAAGATTGGGCCTGTTGGCATTTCTCCTCTGAGCTCTCAGCCACTCCCTCCTGTGCCTCCCATCCAGCTATATGAAATTCTGCTCCAGCTGCATGTAGTCTGGGTGGGGTCTCAGGAGGTACTAGAGTATGTACTGTGTAGTATATTGACTGAAGGGGATTCCATCTATGAAGCTATCATCCTGCATGCTGTGGTGAAACTTTCCAGTGATGCAACTACTTTAGATCACCCACACTCCTATAAATAACCCCTCACCCAGGCTTTGTAGGTAAGCCCATTAAACTCATTGCTTCAGGAAGTTGGACTTCTATGAAATCGTTACTTTTGTCTGTCACTGGCACCCTATCTGGGAGGAACAGACATTTGTGTCTTCCCAGGAAAACTTCATTGAACAATATCCACAATATGCCATACTCTGGTGAATGCATTGTGTACATTATCTACTTTAATTCCCACAACCACTTGTGAGGTAGGCACTGTTTTGGTTTCCTCTTGGTTAATCAAGCAGAGGTAAAGGAAAGTTCCCACACCTTAAGGCATATCCCTAAGAGGGGAAGTAGAGATGCAAACTGAGACCAGTCTGACCCCAAAGGCCAGACATATCTGTGCTACCTACCTTCTACTCATGTGAAAGAACTTGTCCCTTCTCTTCCCACCTCTTGCCCTTGTTCTGTCTGCACACAGCCTAATCAGCATGTCTTCTGGGTTAGCTTCAACAGCATGCTGCCTTTTTCTTTTGAATCTGCCTTCCATAAAGTGCTGTCCTCATTCAACCCAGACCAACTTCACAGAAGAGTCAGCAGGAAGGCAGAGTACCTCTTTCTGAAACCTTATGGCCTCTTTATAAAACTTGGATGAATATTACACATCCACTCTGAATACATGGGCTTGCATCCCAAACATTGATTTTTTAATGTGACCTGTATCCACAGACGAGTGAAGTCTAACTTGATAAACACAGCAGCTTAAAGAGAAGCTAATCACATCCAGTCCAGGCTTCAGAAATCCACAATTTTTACCTTCTCTCTTAACCATCATATTCTGACTCTTTCCAACCTACCCAGTCTTTTGTTCTCACAAACATAATATTGTAATTTTTTGTTTTTCGAGATAGAGTCTCACTCTAGCCCAGGCTGACCTGGAATGCACTTTGTAGTCCCAGGGTGACCTCAAACTCATGGTGATCCTCCTACCTCAGCCTCCTGAGTGCTGGGATTAAAGGCGTGCGCCACCATGCCCAGCTTACATTGTGATTTGATTCTGTTTGTCTGTTTGCGTCTTTGAATTACTGTCATGGGTGAACACAGGTATATACAAAGCATATGAGTGACTGAAAATTTACATACTTAAGTAGTGTGTATATAAAGAGATAAATGAGTATTTATCCTGTTACCTTCTCAGATATGTGCCCTGATATAGACTCCACGTGGTGACAGATGTGATCAGTGAATGGAAATACAGGTGCACAGTTCCTCATATTATAATGAATCAATGGTAGTAGAGCTGTGGAATTTCTCCCAGGCTCGCTCTCAACAAACTTCCCTTTGCCCTAGTTATGGCTTACACCATCATTTGTCTTGATCTTTACAAAATACTCTTATCTTGAGCCTTACATATATAGCTTCCAATTTGGTCCAACAAACTTTTCTTATTCAATTCATCCTAGTACCCAATTTCAAAGTTGTCTACCTTAAAAATCTATTGCATATCGCTTATGTATACTGAATTATGTCTTCCTCTTAATCCATATGTTGAAACTCTTACCCAGACTGCATCTGCATTGCCTTTCTGCTCTAATTAGCAGCTACCACTGCCCTGCTCACGTAAGCAGTGCTGGTCTCCTTGCACTTTCTCAGCCAGCCAGCTTGTTCACAAACACTTTCTGTTTCCTACAGCCTAGTGTCTAGATCAGGGCAACACGAAAGCAAGTAAGTCCCAAATCATCTACATTCCTTCTCTCTTGATGTAATTTTTCTAGTTCATTATCCCAAACTAAAGTACTATCACCTCCAATTTGTTGAGAATGCAACTGTTCTGCTTAATATGTGTTTTGTTTTCTCTTAACCAAGTAGTAAGTTTCTTGAGGGCAAAGATAACATAAGATTTCTATAATCTGCTCCTCCCAGAGTGTTGGGCATGTAATCAGTGTCTTTAGATTCTTGATGATTAGATTCTATCTTTGGTGAGCCAGTGTCTTTCATGAAGAGCATGCCTATTGAATAACTATTTTAGAAAAATTCCAAAAGGGCCAGGTTACTGGGGAAAAGGCATACTTCCTTCCTGAAGACTCAAGGTCTTTGTGACAGGAATTTTCACAGCTAAGAAAAGTCAAGTAGAGATTTTCCAGGTGTTTTAAACAGGACAAACCAAAGTACTATTATTGAAAGCCAAGTGACAGAACCAGGCTAGGGACTGCCAAGGCCCTAGCTAAGGTAGGGCAAAATATCAGTAAGTGGTAAGTAGGCTTGACTTGGGGCTGGTTAACTTCGAGTCTTTTACCAGAAGGCTTTACTGTATATCCCAAGCTCACCTCAAGCAATGTTCCTGCATCAGCCTCCTAAGTGCTGGCATTACAGAATGAAACACCATGTCCAGCTAACTTTTGTCAATTTGAATAACTGAAAAGAGCTTCCCCTCAAAAAGAAAGAAAGAAAGAAATGGCCAACTAATTAGAGGGTTGTTATTGTTTTAAAGAATTGTAAAGCTGCATGGGAATTATGAATGATTCCTCCATGTTTTGAGGTACATGTATGTAGTCATAATTTTTGTTTTTTTAATTTTTATTTAGTTAGTGGGTTTTTTTTTGGGGGGTGGATTTTCTTGGGGGGGGGGTTGAGGTAGGGTCTCACTCCAGGCTGACCTGAAATTCATTATGTAGTCTCAAGATAGCCTCAAACTCACGGTGATCATTCTACTTCTGCCCCCCAAGTGCTGGGATTAAAGGTATGTGTCACTACACATGCTATAGTCATAATTTGTAGAGCAGTGATGAGCTAAATCTGCTGAGAAAAGAATAGGAATACACATCCAGATATATATCTAAATGCTGAGAGGTAGACTTTATATTTTTATTTTGTTTTGAGACAGGATCTCACTGTGTAGACCTAGCTGGCCTCATGATTCTTTTCCTTGGCCTCCCCATTGCTGAGATTACAAGTGTGATCCATTGTGCCTGGCTGAAAGGTAGACAGTGAAATAGGTAGTTGTTCATAAAAAGTCAGTGTAGGCCGGGCATGGTGGCGCACGCCTTTAATCCCAGCACTTGGGAGGCAGAGGTAGGAGGATTGCCGTGAGTTCGAGGCCACCCTGAGACTCCATAGTGAATTCCAGGTCAGCCTGAGCTTGAGTGAGACCCTACCTCGAAAAACCAAAAAAAAAAAAAAAAAAAAAAAAGTCAGTGTAGCCACTTTTGGAAAACAGCTTGCCAGTTTCCCAGAAAGTCAAACATAATGCTGTTGTTTACCCCAGTAACATACTCTAGATGTCTACCCAAGAGAAATGAAAACAGGTCCACTTAAAGGCTTTGTATGTGAATTATGTGGCATTTTTATTCATAATTGCTCCAAACTAGAAATATGTTTTTCTAAACATCCTTCAAATGATAAATGAATAGAAAAAATAAAAAGATGGAAAACTCAACAATTAAAGGAAATACATTGACACCTGCTACATGGATGAACCTCTGCAGCCCTGATTTTTTAAATTTAATTTTTTAATGCACATGTCTTATATAGTTGAGATCATTCTCTGTGTGTAATTCTATATCTTCATTTTCTGATAAAATTCATGCTACAGGTATTGAACCTCATCAGCAAGCAAAGCCTTAATAAATACTAATAGCTAAATATTTCACCATTGGGATATATCATACTCCATTCAACTGTACTCTTATTGGATATTTCCATTTTATAAATGACATGCTGAACATCTTTGTACAAATAATAATGAAGGCTGTTTTAGAATTCTGGTTTATATCATTATTACTCTATTTTAGAAATGTCCATTTGGAATCAGAACCTTTGAAGTAAGAGATTCTTTATCTCCAGTTGATAAAGTGAGTGTGATCACCAAGGATTTCAAAGTTGTGCAGCAAGGTGACAACGGACGGAGCTGACTGACCAGTCCTACTTGTCCTGAGCAACAAGAGGTCAGGGGCAAGCCCAAGATCCCAGGGAAAGCAGCTCAAGGTGCTCGAGCCCATTTGCTACCAGTAGTTGAGAGTGAGCAAGGGTCTGGAAACCAAGAGGGATCACACAGAAAAATTATCAGCTGTCCTAAGTGAAAGAAAGGTAGATCCAAACACAGCAGCAGCAATAGGAACCCCAAAAGGACTGGCCCTAGGACAAAGACTGTTTGCTATCTCCTCTCACTAACTGACTGCAAGGGCACTATGTGTGCTGGCATATGGGAATCATAGTTGGCCCTCCTGCCTACCCAGAAGTAGAAGGACTAGAATTATGGAGTATTATTGACCCATTGGTCTTGATGACATTGACAAAACCATTTAAAATACCGAATCATAGAACCAGTAAGTGGAAACTAATTTCAAATGTCATGTAAAATTCAAGTATTTGATTTCTCACTATTCATAAAAATTGTTCATGAATGTTGTAAAATTGGCTGTGGTTGCTGGGAATTTGTAGTGCAGAATTGGTTTGTCCTCTGCACAGTTGGTCTGAGAGGCCAACAAGCACCCTCTGCCCCCCCCCCCCAATTGTGGGCCACTGCCAATGTTCTCAGTTACCCATCGGGGCTAAATGATAACACCCTGTTGTTAGACACCACAAGCTGTTGTGGCAGGATGTCACGTTTTGGAAAATGTTGTGTGAGCTGTTGGGGGATTAAAGTCACCAACAGCATGAACAAGCAAGCAGTGATCCTGCAAGTTACAAAGTCAACCCAGCCAGGCAAGATGTACTTATTGGTATAATAGTGGCACCTAGGTTATGGTGATAATCAACAGCTGTCTGATTGGATACGAGGCCCATTCAGTAGGAGGGAATTCCTACCAGGTACTAAGAACCAAATAAGCCTAAGGCTTAGAAGGTCATAAAGCCTAGAGGGAAGATTCTAATGTTCTTTGGCAAAAAGGATAGGTTATGCCTGTCAAAATCTCCTAAATGTCTATGTTTATCCTCTTTGATCTATGCTGTTCTCAGTCTTGTTTAAAGAATCTGCTTTTGCCAGATGTAGTGGCACACGCCTTTAATCCCAGCACTTGGAGGCAGAAGTAGGAGAATCACCTGTGAGTTCAAGGCCACCCTGAGACTACATAGTGAATTCCAGGTCAGCCTGACCTAGAGTGAGACCCTACCTAGAAAAACCAAAACAAACAAACAAACAAAAATCTGCCTTTTACAGATGGTCACAAATACCAGGGAAACCCAAGACCCATCATAATGATAAGAAAATAAAGCCAACTGCCTATCACTAGATAAGTCATCCCTATCCCATCTGCCAGGGTCTAGGAAACATTACAGAGGCAGTGATGGGTTAAATGAATGTTGCTGTCATGGGTAGCCTGAGAACCTCCTCCAAGGAGATGTCAGTAGACACTAAAGAGACTCAGAATTCATCAAAACAGAAAATTAGAGGCTGCCAAGAGCTCGCCACTAAAGGAGACTTACAACATGGTCTCCAGGGCTCTGGGAACCTTGAGGAAGATGGTGGAAAAAATGTAAGACCCGCAGGGTAGGAAATGGTAGTCTGAGGCACTGTTCACCCCTGCAGAGACTGAACATTCATGAACACACAGTGACTACTGATAACTGACCACTGAGGAAAGCTGTCAGTGGAATAGGGGTTGGGGAAGAGGGGACATAAGAGTATAGCCCAATAGGGATATGACCAAATTGCAGTATGTTCATATATTAAAGTTCTCAATAAAAATTGATTTGGCTGTGGAGATGACAGCACAAATTCATTGAGTACACTAAATATTGTTTGGGGGCTGCAGAGATAGCTTAGCAGTTAAGGTGCTTGTCTGTAAAGCCAAAGGAGCCAGGTTCAATTCCCCAGGACCCACGTAAGCCAGATGCACAAGGTGGTGTATGCATCTGGAGTTCATGTACAGAGGCTAGAGGCTTTGGTGCACCCATTCTCTCTTTTTCTCAAATAAATAAAAATCAATTTATTTGTCCTGGTGCTAACTTACTCTCCGTTGGAGAATCTGCTTCTCTTTTTCAGATAGATGTAGATCCTAAGGAGAGAGCTACCCCATCATACCTCAAAAGGGCCCCGGCTGAAACTAAGAAAAATTGGAGAAACAAGCAAGGGGGCTGTTTTCCTGATGAACCGGACACCAGCACAAGGGGGAAGGAGATCAGCACAGAGAAAAATCAACTCCCACCAAATCAGAGAGCCAGAGCCTCAGAGGCCCCCAACACCTCATCACTGAAGCAGACCAAAAATGAACCCAACATGGCTCAGGGAAATTTTGCGGAAGAGGGGGCGGAAAGAATGTCAGAGTCACATGTTGGGTCATGATCTGCAGAGACATTTAGCTTACCCATAACTGTGGGCTAACTCCACAATGCATGACCTGTATACCTCAACAAGGAGGGGCCAAGGGGAGGGGGTAGGTCACGAATGAGCCTAATAATGGTACCAAACTGACTGTATTTGCTGAATACAGAACTGACTAATAAAAAAAAAAATTATTTGTCCTGTGTACTTTACATAGGTGAATTTTATAGTGTATGAGTGTGTCTCAAACTGCTTTATATTTAAAAGAAAGAGTTGGGCATGGTTGCTGACTCATTCTTTTTAATCTGAGCACTAGGGAGACTTCGGTAAGATTTCCATGTGTTCAAGGCTAGCCTGGACTACAGAGTGAGTCTCAGGTCAGCCTGGAATAGAGACCCTGCCTCAGGAAAAAAACTGTTTGTTTGTTGTTGTTGTTCGGTTGGTTGGTTCTTTTTGGTTTTTTGAAGAAGTCTCACTCTGGCCCAGGCTGACCTGGAATGCACTGTGTAGTCTCAGGCTGGCCTCGAACTCACAGCAATCCTCCTGTCTCTGCCTCTCAAGTGCTGGGATTAAAGATGTGTGCCACCATGCCTGGCAAAAATTTGTTAATTAAGAAAGAGGCAGGCATGGTGGCTCATACCTATGATCCTAGCATTTAGGAGGTGGAGGCCGGAAGATGAGGAGGTCAACACCAGCCTCTGAAACATAATGAGTTCAAGGCCAGCCAGACTACATGATACCCTGTATCAAAGGCCAAATAAATAGAAATTTAAAAAATAAAATGGGACCCCATGTACAAAAATCTGTGCTCATCCACCTCTTAGTGAGCTTGTGGTTTCCATTCAGGACTGACTTCTCAGCACCATGCCATCTCTTCAACCCGCACAGCTCCCACCCCCCTGGGAGATGCAGTTTAGAGATAGGGTGATAAAGAAAGTTGTCACTTGCTTCCAGGAGGTTAGTAAACAGCCACTAAAAGCCTATGTGAGAGCATGGGATCCCTATGCCATGTCATGTCATTATAACCTCAGAGGAAAACCCTATGTACAAAAGGATGGATGTGAAAGTGATCTGTCTGTGATATCTGTCACCCCATTGATTGCCAGGGTTGATTTGGTAGATCTGGCTGGCTAGGCAGGTGTCCCCTTCCTCCCTCACCACTCCATGTGTGTCCCTCTTGAAGCTGTGCACTCTGTTGAAGAGAATGACCTTCCACATTTAGAGGAGGACCGGTCTTCAGTCAAGGGTATACACGTAGCTGTGCTCCCCTGGTGGAACTTCCAAACAAGCGCTCAAGGTCATATGTACAAAAGGTGTTGCAGTTGCCTTTTTGTTGCTGGGAAAAACACATGACCAGAAGTAGCTTATGGGAGAAAAGAGTTTATTTCAGGATTACTGATTCCAGAGGAAGGATCATCATAGTGGAGGAAGCTGGCTCACTTCATCATTCATCCATCCATAGCAAAGAGATACCACTACCTGCCAGCAAGCAGAAACAGCCAGAGCTCAAACTGGTTTTCTACACACCTAGTAGGGCTGGACTGAAGATACACCCCCCCCCCCCCAGTGACACACCTCCTCCAGCAGGGCTCTGCCAGATGGAGACAAAGTAGAAAGTTTAATCTTAATTTAAAAATACCTAAGTCTGTTGGGGACATATATTCAAATTAGCACAAAAGGTTAGGAGAAGGTAAAGCATACTGTAAGAAAGAGAATGACTGGTCTCACTCAACCCGTATGCTAGTGGTTTTCTTCTGTCAAGAAATAACATTCTGTACTTTTTAAAGGGAGGGTCTTATTGGAACTTACTCTGTAGTAGGCTTGCCTTGAACTCATGGTGATCCTTCTACCTCAGTCTCCAGAATGCTAGGATTAAACCCATTTTGTTGTTTTTAATGTATTCCAAAGGGATAATGCATCCAGTTCAGCTCAGAGAACCTGCTTCATGAGACCAGCATGACTTGTCCTGTGACAAAAGGATCCTTTGGATTTATAAACCAGGGTTCTTAGCTAAAAGAAGAAAAAGGCAGCAGAAATAAGGGGGATGGAACCAGAGGCACAAAATTTTCCTTTGCTCTTGTTTGCTTTTAATCGTGTGCATGAGAAAGAAAGGTCAGGGCTGGAGCGATGGCTGCAAAGCCCAAGGTTCTGGGTTCAATTCCCCAGTACCCTCATATAGCCAGATGCACAAAGAGACGCATGCATCTGGAGTTCACTTGCAGCTGCTAGAGGCCCTGGCACGCCCTTTCTCTCTCTCTCTCTTTGTCTCTCTTTCTCTCTCTCTCTCTGTCTGGACCCCCTCTCTCCTTGCAAGTAAATAAATAAATTTAAAAAACTTATTAAAAAGTCAATTTGACATATCTGCATAGGACAACTCTCTGTTCTCGAATTCTTCTATTCCAAAGGTATTTTTTGTAAAGATGTCAAATGTCAGCTAATAATCTCCTTCTTTTAAGGAGACATCCTAAAGTAGGTATAGTGCAGTGAATACAACCATGTCTTGTCTTCAAGAGAAGAGGAAAATAATACAAATATAAGCACTAGCCTTTATGTAGACACTAGAAAGAGCTTAATGTGAAGCATGAGTGTTACCCTGTGCTCCCATTCTTCAGAAGTTTGGCTCACCCTGGAAAGGTATGTTCCGGCATGGTGGGGTTTGCTTAGTTCTGGCCTGAAGGTCCTTAAATGACCTTTCAATGAGAAGGTCTTGAAAATTCTCTAACTAAACCATTATTTTGCAAATGAAAGCCAAGAGAAATGATGATTTATCTAACAGTGTCTCTACTTTGTAGCCCAGGGTCAGGCCCTCCTTACACAACCCCAGTGCTGGTCCTCCAGAAGACCCAATGTGCTCTGACACCTGCTCTGCTCATGATTCCTTTGAGACAAAGCTGTGTACTGGGGTTCACATCTAAAATCCTAGCACTTGGGAGGCTGAGGCAGGAGGATTACCACAAGTTCCAGACCAGACTAGACTACAGAATTCCAAACTAGCCTAGGCTACAGAGTTAAATCCTGTCTCAAAAAAAGAAAGATAAAGCCAGGCATGGTAGTGCACGCCTTTAATCCCAACACTCTGGGCAGAGGTGGGAGGATTGCCATGAGTTCGGGGCCACCATAAGAATACAGAGGGAATTCCTGGGCTAGAGTGAGACTCTACCTCAAAAAAAGAAAGAAAAAATAAAAAGAAACTTCTTTTAAATTTTTATATTTTAATTAGCCTATAGAGTTTTAGTTATCATTATGAGATTTTTAGTTCTTTTAATTTATTCTCTTCTCCCATCCGTCTCTTCCCCTTGTACACTCCCCCTTTCCTTTCTGTTCACATGTCACATGTATCCTCTTGTCCTTCCCCACCTCTTGTCATTTCTTTTAAAATAGAAAGATTTACTCTAAACTATTTCTGAAAGAAGTACATTAGTATGGTTTGGGAAAACTCTGACACACACACATTTTGCAACCTTAAGATAGGTGCAGGTTTTCTTTTAAAGTCATTATATAGTGTATTTCAAACAAACTGTAGCTCTTGGAAATTGTTATCTTTGATTATTCTAACCAAACCAATATTTATAAAGTTACAAGAAGTCATCTTGGTGCTGGAGAGATGCCTCAGTAAGTAAAATGCGGTAGCTTAAGCTTGAGGACCAGAGTTGGGTCCCAGCAGCAACATAACAGCTAGGGAAGCAGAGACAGGAGAATCACTGTAAGGCTTTCTGGCCAGCTAGTCTAGCCAAATCGATGTGCTTTGGTCTAAATATGAGACCCAGTCTCAAAAAAAAGAAAGAAAATAATCCTAATTCATGTTCTTACTCATTATTCAGGAAAGATTTTTTTGTGCAATAGAACATCAGCCACTGTTGATATCATCTACACTAGACTGCTAATATATATATTGGCTTTTTGAGGTAGGGTCTCACTCTAGCTCAGGCTGACCTGGAATTCACTATGTAGTCTCAGGGTGGCTTCGAATTCACAGTAATCCTCCTATCTCGGCCTTTCAAGTGCTGGGATTAAAGGCATGTGCCATTTTTTTAAATTAATTAATTTTTTTTGAGAGAGAATGAATTGGTGCACCTGGGCCTCTAGCCACTGCACTCCTGCTCAGCCTCCCAAGTGCTAGGATTAAAGGCATGCACCACCACGCCTGGCTCTAAATTTTTTTTTAATATTTATTTTTATTTATTTATTAGGGAGAGAAAGAGGCAGATAGAATGGGCGTGCCAGGGCCTCCAGCCACTGCAAACGAACTCCAGATGCATGCACCCCCTTGTGAATCTGGCTAACGTGGGTCCTGAGGAATCAAGCCTCAAACCGGGGTCCTTAGGCTTCACAGGCAAGTGCATAACCACTAAGCCATCTCTCCAGCCCTAAAATTTTTTTAAATAGGTGCATATGTATGATTACCATTTGAAAAGAAAGTTAAACCCTTTTAATGGGTTCATATGAGAAATCTTAAAGATGGATTAGGTAATTTTATTTTCACCATCTTACTTTTCATGAGCTGGAAAATAAAGATGACTCCTTTTATAATTTGAAATGTCCTTACAGTGTGTTTCAAAAGCAGGAAGACAGATTTGGAGAGATGTTTAAGGTGATGGAACCAAAAATACATCTTTGGTTATTACAATAAAGTAAACTTCAGAATTAACTGATAGAAAATTTTATATTTAGGTTAAAAAAAGGAAAGTCAGAACACATGGAATTTATACCTTTGACTGAAGGAGACAGGGTGACCCAAGAGCTGTCTGCAAATCCTCAAAATATAGTCAAAGAGAAACTGGCCTTGCTTCGTGCTTTCTAGAAATTAGAACTAGAGGCCAGTGGGAGGGAAATACTGAGCAGTAGAAGTTATTTCAATGACAATTGAAAGCAGAGAAATAGGCTGTCCTGTACAACACAAGCTTCTGCTGACAAGAGTTTAAGCAGCAGTTATATAACTAAATGGCTTTGCTTTGAAGAAAACAGCTAACCATGGCACTCACCCCCTCCTACAACCCTGCTTCCAGAGGCTGGCTTTTGGCTTTCACATAAGCTTTCCATGAAAGTTTTTGAGTAGGTGAACTGAATGTGGCATAATGTTTATAGCTACGTAGCAGTTAATTTTTAAGGATGTAGCTCATTAAAATTAAAGAATGGCTGGTGGTGCGCACCTTTAATCTCAGCACTTGAGAGTCTGAGGTAGGAGGATTGTCATGAGTTTGGGGCCTGCCTGGA
This sequence comes from Dipus sagitta, assembly GCA_036346955.1. Taxonomy (NCBI): domain Eukaryota; kingdom Metazoa; phylum Chordata; class Mammalia; order Rodentia; family Dipodidae; genus Dipus; species Dipus sagitta. The sequence continues at coordinate 75,306,990 of CM070779.1, read as the reverse complement.
GCTCCAGAATGAATTCCTGATCAGCCTGGACTAGAGTGAGACCCTGCTTCAAAAAAAGAGGGATGGGGCTGGAGAGATCGCTTAGTGGTTAAGGTGCTTGCCTGCAAAGCCAAAGGATCCAGGTTCGATTCCCCAATACCCACATAAACTAGATACACAAAGTGGCATAAGCATCTGGAGTTTGTTTACAGTGACTAGAAGCCATGGTGTAACCATCCCCCCTTCTCTCTGTCTCTTTGGGCCTCTTTTCCTCTCTCTCAAACAAATAAAATATTTTAAAAATAAAAAAGAAAGAAATATGGTGAATCTGACAAAAAGACATTTTTACAAAAACCAGTGAAATATTTATGGTGTCCTTGAACTTCCTTACATGTTGTTACATTGAAAAACATTAGCTGAACATGGTGGCACATGCCTTTAATCCCAGCACTTGGGAGGCAGAGGGAGGGGGATCATCATGATTTTGAGGCCACCCTGAGACTACATAGTAAATTCCAGGTCAGCCTAGGCTAGGGCAAGACCCTACCTTGAAAAAATTAAGTAAATAAAAATAAACCATTATCTTTCTGGAGCCAAAGCCCAATATTGGGCATTCACTTTCTTTGGCCACATGGTTTTGAACTTCAGGTTGTCTGAGGACAGTTAACAGCCTTACAGCAGATGTCTGTGGAGCTGAAAAAAAAATCCATTTGTTTCGTGGCAAAGCCAAAATTAAAGACAATAATCAATTCCAAGGATCAGATGACACCATTTGTGATACTTTATAGCTAGGGATCATATTTTTACTACTGGAAAATATACCCATAGAAATTATCTGTTTGAACTGAGCGTGGTGGCCTTTAATCCCAGTATTTGGGAGGCTGAAGTAGGAGTATTATTGTGAGTTCCAGGTCAGCCTAGGCTATAGTGAGACCCTACCTCCACCCCCCCCCAAAAAAAAACAGAAGGAAAGAAAGAAAAAAGAAATTATCTCTTTGAATATTTTACAAATATCTCTGCCTCTAATCATATAGAAGCAAAAGGTAATACATGTGCACTAATACATCTATACATATAAGCATCCATAAATACTCAAATAGAAATAGAAAATAATAAAACTGAAAACTAGAGGGAAAGTTTTGGAATCTTTTCACCCAGAGCACTCAGAGGTCACCAGTGTACATTTGCATATTCAAGATAAGCAAATTAAATAAGCTTCAGTTATATATTTAGTTTGACCCCTGCTTCTGTTTTACGTTGTATGATATTCCATTTAGTCATTGGTATTTTATAAAAAGAAGAATTTGCTTGCGTTCTTTTACTGTTTGTCCTGCTGTGTTAGGGTATAGTTCAGCCCCATGTATTGTCCCTTTAAACACAAAGTTGGATGTCATTTATCCATCCAATTTGAATGTTGTGATTTAAAATCATAGGCTAAAGGGCTGGAGAGATTGCTTAGTGGTTAAGGTGTTGCCTGCAAAGCCAAAAGATCCCGGTTCGACTCTCCGGGACCTACGTAAGCCAGATGCACAAGGGGTCATGTGCATCTGGAGTTCATTTGCAGTGGTTGGAGGCCCTGGTGTGCCCATTCTCTCTCTCTCTCAAATAAATAAATGAAATATATATATTTTTAAAAACTCATAGGCTAAAGAATTTGAAAATTCCTTCAAGTGGAATTTAAGAAAATAACATTTCACAAATCATATCCTATTCAATGTCTTACTTTCAGTCTTTTTTCCAGAGCAGACAAATTCCCCAGAGTTATGTAGCATTCCAGAGTGTCCTCTCTTTTATTTAATTGTTTTAGAGAATGAAAAGCTTTTTCACAGCACCCCCACAAAATCTGGTATACTAAGCACCACAAAAAGTCACACATAGCTCTGAGTCCAACACAATGCCTGTGATTGTAACTCTTCTCAGTTTCTCCATTCTGCTGGTCTGTGACTTATACACATTCTCTTTTCTGAATTCAGGTTTAACACTAATGTATGAAGGAGCCGCACACATTTTCCAGTACCTATCTGGAAGTATTAGGGTCCTTCACGTGCGGACCGCACTGTGGAAAGCAGAAGGTTCCGTTGTCTGGGATCACATACAGGATGATAGGACCTTACCTGCCCATAACTGCTAACTACTCTGAAGCAGAGCCATGCACTGGGAAGCTGCTTCTCAAAAGGCAACAGTCTTAAAGGCTACTTTGGCGGGGGCGCGGGGCTGAGCATGGTATGATGGCTTAGCGGTTAAGGCTGCAAAACCTGAGGACCCAGGTTTGATCCCCAGTACCTGCAGAAACCAAATGCAGAAGGTGGCACATGTGTCTGGAGTTCCATTGCAGTGGCTAGAGGGCTTGGTGTGCCCATTCTCTACCTGTCTCTCTCTCTCTCTCTCTCTCTCTCTTGAATACGTAAAATATTCAAAAAAAGACTACATTCAGATACCCACTGTGATAGACCTTTGTCAAACAATTCACCACAAGGTCTACTGCTCATAGACTTGCTAAGGGGTATGCATGACCTTCCCTCTTATGTTACCTCAGATGAGCTATCAGGGCCCTTAAAGCCAGGCCTTAGACCAATGATTTGCCCACACTGACTGAGTCACTCAGTCATCCCACCATATGTCTCCATCTAAATCAATAACCCACCCAGGTCTAAGTGACTTTGGTAGTTTCTGTCTCACCAGTTGTGTGTCCTTTCTTCTGCCAAGAAGATCAGACTTGTGGCTGTGGCCTAGCTTTATCAAGTATGCAGGACTTCCACATACATATACTGATTTTCTGTTCAATTTATGTCTTTTTCATTGTATTTCTTCTTATAACTGTCACCTGTATCTTATATATTCTTCTAAAGGTCCTAAAATTCTTTTAAGGGATGCAAGCCAACAAATAACTTCAAAGCAGTTTCTCATACCATGCAGAATAAAAAAAGTTATGGTTGGTTGATTGAGGAAGCATTCTTATGTGTATATATAGGCATCTATTAAAAAGTTACAAAAAGCTGGGATTTTCCCTTCCTAAGCTTAATGTTGCCCATAGAGGAAAAAGCCAGTTCCTAAAGTAACCAAAGCTGCCATTTTAGAGATGGAAACTGAAGCAGCAGAGTCTTTCATTGGACTCTATTCAGGCAGGTTATTCTGCCTCAGAGGTGCCGATGTTGAAATTCAAAAAAAAAAAAAAAGACCCTTTCTTTTCAAAAAGAAGGAAAAAAGTTACAGAAACTGTTACTGCCTGGGACAATATTTCTAAAGTCCATCATTGGGGCTGGAGAGAAGGCTCAGAGGTTAAAGGCGCTTACTTGTTTGCAAAGCCTGATGGCCCAGGTTCGATTTCCCAGTATGCATAAAGTGGTGCATGCATCTGTAGTTTGCAGTGGCTGAAGGCCCTGGTGTGCCCATTATCTCTCTCTCTCTCTCTCTCTCTCTCTCTCTCTCTCTCTCTCTCTCTTTATATCTCTCCCCTTGTAAAATAAATTTTAAAATATTTTTAATATTTTCGTATTTACTTATTTGACAGAGAAAGAGGGGGGAGAGAGAGAATGGGCATGCCAGGGCCTCCAGCCACTGAAGATGAACTCCAGACACATGCGCCCCCTTGTGCATCTGGATAATGTGGGGAATTGAACCTGGGTCCTTTGGCTTTGCAGCAAGTGCCTTAACCACTGAGCCATCCCTCTAGCCCAAATTTTAAAATATCTTTAAAAATAAGTCCATCATCAGTTGTCTCCTGTCAGTTCTTTCCCTCTGCTTTATTTTTTTTTTTTCCTTATAGAAGGATTAGAAAGGCAGTTAGGACCAGGTACTCTGATGTATGTCCCAGCACACAGAAGGTTGAGGCAGGAGAATCAGGAGTTCACAGTCAGCATGGGCTATATAGCAAGACTCTGTCTCAAACAACACCAGCAACAAAAACAAATAAAAGACCATGTTAAAAGGAAAGAGAATATTAGACATACAAACTAAAATTCATTTAACTTTATTTTAAAATGTAATATGTATAAGTTTATTCACATTGTTATTGAATAGGGATTCTATTATTCTGGGCAAATTGTTATAATTTTTACTCAAATTGATAGGAATTAGAGGCTAAATAGACTTAACAATAAAGATTACAGGTAATAAATCATCTTGAACGCACAAAGGAAAGTACGTTATGACCTATGTACAACTGATCTCAATTAAAGAGATTGTCTTGACATTTTAGAATATTTTTTTTTGGTGGACCTGAATTTGGTGAAGAAGGGATGGAGGAAGCAGGAAGAGACATTGTTTATTCTGGCAGTAGAGTAAAAGAACTGGGAAGAATTCATGGTAATCAGGTATGTGTAGTATACAAAGAAACTACCTTATAAGATCATCTGCTAACTTGTTGCCAAATTATCAATGAAGAGAATATATCTCAAGCAGATTGAGGTAGGCTAGGCAGATAAGCATAGGGAAGAAAGAGGCAAACATCACAGTGGCTAGTGCTGATGCAATTGCCGAATGCTATTGTACTAAGACCACTCAAAGCCTGCTGGAACCAACATGGCTAACAGGATGGCAGCTCATTGTCCTTCTCTTCATTATAATGGCATTTCTGTATCATTAGCCTTGCAAAATTACCTACTCCCATCATGTAACTGATGCTATGTCATATCTAGAATACCCCATATAAGCATAAAAAAGGAAGCAAACCCTACTCTGGAATCCTAACTCATTCCTGGAATTCCTCACCTTAGCTATCAAATTATCTTCCCCCTCAATTAAAGTTTACTCATAAAATGATCTATAGTAATCCCATGATGCAACTCTCTTGAAAACCCTCACTAATTCCTTGAGTATGTCCCTTGGCCATGTGATAAACTTTCTCCCAATTCTGTACTTTGCCTGCACTCTGAATTCTTTCTTTGATGGTGATGAGAAACTGGAAGCCCTGGTCTCTGTATCTTTGAGACTTCCACAGCCTTCTTGTAACAAAATCAACACAATAGTATTACTGAGGACTCAAAAACAAAGTAGCTTTGTATATAGAAGAAGTCAATCTTTCTTGTTCCATATGTATGTATTTTCCTTTACAATATATTCAATATATAATATATATTATGTGACAAATATGTAATATATTTTCTTCTATTTATTTATTGGTTTTTGAGGTAGGGTCTCACTCTAGCTCAGGCTGACCTGGAATTTACTATGTAGTCTCAGGGTGGCCTTGAACTCATGGCAATTCTCCTACCTCTGCCTCCCAAGTGTGGGGATTAAAGGTGTGCCCTACCACCCCCAATTTCCTTTATGTTTTTCATTGAGACTGGTCCTTACTACATATCATGGCCTGGCATTAAACTCCTAATCTCCCTGCCTCTCCCTCCTAAATCCTGGGATTACAGGTATGCCTAGTTTATATCATGCATTTCTATGTACACACATTTTTAGCATGTCCTTGTCTTTACTTCTATGGATAAATGCATAAGAAATGAAATAAACAAGGTGATGTACCTTGGTGAAAAATAAAAATTCAAGGCTAAACTCAATCTCTCCATCATACCTGACTATCTTGCTGGCCACTTTGAATGCTGAGGCCCTGGGACAGCCTGGCTTAGGAAGCATTACATATTTGGTGGTCCACATCAACTGCTTTGAGACATTCACAGTCTTCTCAGTCAAGTAGCTGATATCTAACTGGTCCTTGTTGGGCAGATGTAGCAGAACTGAAACTAGGATATGCTGATGTTAAATGCTGTTGCTCTCTTTCTTAACTAATAATGCTTCTGCGGGAAGCAAATCTTGATTTTTTTTTTTTTTGCATTACTTTTAGCAAATACCATTTATTACTGTAACCTGGGTTTTCTGGAAGTTCTCTGATTCAATTATTTTAAAAGGCTTTTTTCTCTAATTTCTTGGTTAAGATTAAAAACTTTATCAGTTGTACAAATTGACATTGTGTAATTGTTTCTGTTTCACAAAATCTATTCTATCATACCTTCCATCTATTGCAAACTTTGCTAAAGGTAAAATAAACACCTTCATGAAGTGTTAGAAGTGCATTACTCAGCCTCCTTCATATGGTTTGGTACACTTGTTAGAACACATTTTGCACAAAATCTAAACTCCTATTTCTCTTTCAAGGATCTGTAATATTTCATCTATCAGCTTTGTATTTGCTTTTGATTTCAAAAGAGAGAGAGAACACATTTTGTTGGTTCTAGTTACTTTGGTTCAAACCATTAGTTCCACTAACAATAGACTAATTGTCAGTGAAATTAGCCTTTGCTCTGACATTTTCTCCCCTCCTCCATTTTCCATCTTTACATAGTGGCAACAACTGCCTCTGTGGACTTGAAACAAAGTCTTTTATCCATTTGAGCCTCAGGTTTCTCATTTGCAAACTGGGCATAATACACACAATTAAGGATTGCTGGGAAACCGGGTTCAATATCTTTAAAAGAGTCAACACTCAATAGCGTGAATTTCTTTCTTTCTTTCTTTCTTTCTTTCTTTCTTTCTTTCTTTCTTTCTTTCTTTCTTTCTTTCTTTCTAATTTGAGATGGCGGGGGGGAGAGAGAAGAGAGACTGGCCACTCCAGGGCCTCTATCCACTTCAAATGAACTCCAAATGCAGGTGCCACCTTGTGCATCTGGCTTATGTGAGACCTGGAAAATTGAGCCTTGGTCCTTAGGCTTTGCAGCCACATGACTTAACCATTAAGCTATCTCTCAAGCCAATAAGCTGGACAATGGGTCCAAATGGCCTGAGAATGATACTTTTGATTTCCAAATTCTCACTGATTTAAAACAAACTTCTGCCACCGTACAGGTAAATGGTCCGAAATACCCTATTTTTCACTCTGCATGCATGGCCTTCTGTAGCAGACAGCTTCAGGTTCGCTGAGATGAACTTCCAGACCAGGCACAGTTATGGAGGAAGGGATTTATTGAAGCTTACAGATCCAGGGGAAGTTCCATAAAAGCAGAAGAAACTGGCCTGCCTTCACTGGCACAAGCAGAGAGAGAGAAGCACAAGACTAAAGCCACAGCACACGTCAGGAACTACTGCTAGGCACACTTTGCATATCTTTAGATTGAAATCTGAAACCCACCACCACACCTTAAGATCCACACAATGGCACTGACTCCAGCCAGGTGGCTGCAGATGCAAACTACAAACAAACAACTGAATATATTGGGGGCCATCTATTCTATTCAAACCACCACATTCCGCCCCTGGCCACCAATAGATTTATAACCATCACACATTGTAAATTGTACTCAGTTCAATTTCAAAGGTTTCCCACAGTCTTGACCAACTTAAGATATTAAGACCTGTAAAATCAAACAAGTTAAACACTTCTAACATATAAAGGCACAGAGTAAACATTTTCAACTGGTATAAGGCATAGCAAGGAGAGACTAAAACAATGCAAACTCAACCACCATCAAACAAACATCAAACTTCTGCAGTTCAAGTTCAATATACCCAGAGACTAACAGTCTCCAACTTTCCAATTCCACCCCTTCAGCTGGGCAGAGTAGCCAGGGAACACTTCCATCCCAGGCCAGTAGTGCGCTCTATGGTAGCCCTTGCATAGTCCTGGTATATTCAAAACATCTTCAGGTCTTCATGCAAACCTCGGTCCATCTTCCAAAGGCTCTTTCAGCCTATCAGGGCATCATGCCCTGCCTCATGCCTCATCTCAGCAGCAGCTCCTGGAACTGTGTGCAATTCATGACCACTCTTCACATCTTCCAAAGGCTCTTTCAGCCTATCAGGGCATCAGGCCCTGCCTCATGCTGCATCTCAGCGGCAGCTCCTGGAAGCATGTGCAACTCACGGCCACTCCTTGCTTTTTTCATGCTTCTGAAACCAATACCAGGTGTGCAGGACACAGCCATATTCTTAATTCACAGATGAAATAAATCATAACCTTGAAAAGCAGGTTCCTTCTCCAGTCAACTCCTTCCAAAAGAGTTTGCATTTCTATGATAGCCCTTCCTCAGGCATCCTTTCCATTGTTTTAATGTAAAGCAGTTGGACCATCTTCCTTAAGATTGCTAATGTATTTGACAATAGCAGATTCAGTAACCTAAAACCAGTCTCAGTGCCTGTAATTTTAACTTGCTTGAGGTTTTCCAGCTTAAAATCTTAAATCTCTCAGTCCAATATCTTTCAAGCACATCAGTCCATTACAAATTTAACCTTAGTCAAACTCTCTGGGCCTGGGCAGCAGGATGCAGCCAGCCCTTATGCCAGTATCCCAGTTCCAACAAAGTCCTCTGCAGTCTTTCCTTCCCCTTAGAAAGCTCATAAGCCAAACCTCAAAGTTCAATGCTGTCTGCACTTAGCATTCTCAGACTCTCATCAGAATAGTCCATAAAACTTGGCTTACCACTCCAGAAGACATCTTCAGCTGCAAGCACTAAATCCATGTGAATATATTGGGGGCCATCTATTCTATTCAAACCATCACACCTTCTCTCTGTTCTACCTGCTTTTCTCACCAGGTCCTTCTGGCCACCTCTCTCCAACAGCTCCTCCAGCTCCCTCAGCCTCTCCTGACACCCTACCTGGTAACAAGGTTTGATTTCAGTCTCCAGAGTTATAAATAGAATAGAAATTTAAAATGGGAATAAATAACTTATGAATGAATGAATGAACATGTGAAGGGGAAATGGTTGTCTAGAATCTATATAAAAAGTGCACTTAAAATGAATGTGTGAGTATGTACATGGCTCACAGCCCTAAAGCTGCAGAATGATTTCTGTTCTGAGCAGTGCCATTTCATTGTGGGGATGTTTTCCACCAAACCCACTGTACTAGATGGCATAGCCAATTTTTACTGTTGAGTGTCCCCCAGAAGGAACAATAAAAGTAATTAAGATCATAGGAATAAATATATAAGATTCTCCTACTCTTAAAGAGTTGTAAATTGGCAGGATTGAAAAGCAGCCTTGTAGCCCTATGGGAAAACCAAAACTCTCCCTGGAATTTAGAGGGGAAATCTCTTTCTTAGCTTCCCTGCCTTGCAGAGCCAGGGGCCTGCAAGCACAGGGAATCTAAGGATCCTGGCCCCAGCATGATGATGAATGGAAGCCAAGTTGCTATAAACAGATGGGGATTTCTTATCAGAAATTTGCAACTGTTTTCCATTTACTTTATCTTTCCATTCTTCTATGGAACTACTAACAGACAATAGCCTCAAGATTTATATTTAAGTTTAGAAATACTTGATACTAAATTTGTAAAAAAAAAATTCTAAAATTTCTAATAATGCTCAAATATGCTTTCATATTTTTAAAAATGTATTTCAGACTGGGCGTGGTGGCACACGCCTTTAATCCCAGCACTCAGGAGGCAGAGTTAGGAGGATCACCGTGAGTACAAGGCCAGCCTGGAACTACAGTGTGAGATCCAGGTCAGCCTTGGCTAGAGTGAAACCCTACCTCAAAAATAACAAAAAAAAAAAAAAAAAAAAAAAAAAGGTATTTCAGGAAAGTTATAAAAAACAAAGTTCCAAAATCTGTATGTTTATTCTGGGTAAATAGTATAAGTCAAGTCTGATCTACTCTTTGTTTAAAAAAGTTATTTCAAGCTGGGCATGGTGGCACACGCCTTTAACCCCAGCACTCAGGAGGCAGAGGTAGAAGGATCACCTTGAACTCGAGGCCACCCTGAGAATACATAGTGAATTCCAGGTCAGCTTGGGCACCAGAGTGAGACCCTACCTTGAAAAAAACAAAACAAAACAAGTTATTTCAAAAGGCCTTTTGAAGGAAAAAAAATGGTCATATTAAAAGTGTTATGGGGGCTGGAGAGATGGCTTAACAGTTACGCGCTTGCCTGTGAAGCCTAAGGACCCCAGTTCGAGGCTTGATTCCCCAGGACCCATGTTAGCCAGAATTACAAGGGGGCGCATACGTCTGGAGTCCATTTGCAGTGGCTGGAAGCCCTAGCACACCCTCCTTCTCTCTGTCTGTTGCTCTCAAATAAATAAATAAAAATAAACAAAAAAAATTTTAAGTGCTATGGTAAGGACAATAAAAATTTTTATTGGTAGTTATGAGATGAACTGACTAAAAAAGATAAACTGGAGAGAAAACTTTAAATGGTGGATGTTAAATGTCTGATGAAAAAGATTGTTACAGAGTGGTTACATGGATTGTAAGGGAAAAGTATATAGATGAATGTATGAGTTAAGTGTGTGGATGAAGATATGAGTAAGCTTAAACAGAAGGTTAAAGACAAAGTATGTAATCAAATTACAGACTTCTTGAGATATAAAATGACTTAGCCTAGGGCTTATGTCAGACTAACAAAGTATGGACTTGGCTGGTAGTAGGTTGCTATGGTATTCAGGTTGCATACTTAACTTTAATTCATTGATGTTAATCTGGTCATAATAATGGTTATGAAAGACTGAATTTAGAGTACCCCAAAACCAAGTTAACTCGGTTCCTCTATTTGTCAATCTTTTAACTAAATCTTAAGGTTAAACTTGACTCATTAATATTCTCTCCTAAGTTTATTTATTTATTTATTTATTTATTTTTGGTTTTTCGAGGTAGGGTCTCAATCTAGCCCAGGCTGACCTGGAATTCACTATGGAGTCTCAGGGTGGCCTCGAACTCATGGTGATCCTCCTACCTCTGCCTCCCAAGTGCTGGAATTAAAGGCGTGTGCCACCACGCCCGGCTTTCCTAAGTTTATTATATCTAAAACCCTGCCTCAAAAAAATATCACAGAGGAATTATTTACTCTTTTTTTCCTATTTTATAAGGTAAATAGACCACATTTAAAACATTAAACAGTATTTATCTGTCACACACTTGAAAACTATTTGTTTCATGGTGAACAGTAAAAGAAAATTCTAAACAAAGTTATGTTGTGATTTAAGATGTAATTCCTCAATTCCTCCAACAATCCATCTTAATACTTTAGTTTTAACTTATGTCATTACTGAACAAATTTACTAAATTATCACAGGCAGAATTATAGAGTTGGTTAAGGTTTGAATAGTTATAGATTGGGTTATAAAGTTTTATGTATGTTTGAAATTCAATATAGTTCTATAAAATTGATTTGGAAGAAATTAAAAACACTTCTTTTGGCTCAGCAGTTAAAGGTGCTTGTTGGCAAAGCCAGATGCACATAGTGGAACATACATTTGGAAATCATTTTGGAAATTGTTTGCAGTGGCTAGAAGCCCTGGTGTGCCCATACTCTCTCTCTTCCTTCCTTTCTCTCTCTCTCTTTCTCTCTCTGCCTCTTTTCCTCTCTCAAATAAATAAATAAAAATAAAATATTAAAGCCAGGCGTGGTGGCGCACGCCTTTAATTCCAGCACTTGGGAGGCAGAGGTAGGAGGATCACCATGAGTTCGAGGCCACCCTGAGACTCCATAGTGAATTCCAGGTCAGCCTGGGCTAGATTGAGACCCTACCTTGAAAAACCAAAAAAATATATATATATAAATAAATAAATAAAATAAAATAAAATAAAATATTAAAAATATATATGTATTATATTATATAAAGGTATCCCACCTGTGAACTTTAAAATTTTTTAATTTTTCATGTCTTCATATTTAAGGCAAAAATGTTACTACATAATATAGAGTTCTTGTTTATTTTAAATCCTACCAACAGATCTTTTGTTCATAGTTTACTCTCTGTAGCCTCATGTGCCTTAAATATGTAAACTCTGCTTTTTGTTAATATCAGATTTTTCCAGATATCAAAATATTGTATTTGATTTATACAAAGTCCATGATGTTTGGCTATCAATAAGCATGCATCACCCTACCTGGCTAAAACTCCATAATTTTAAGATGGTTCTTATCTTTTTCATGCTGACTTTGCTAGATGATTTTCACTGAGGTTATAATTTAAGTCTTATAAAAAGTGACTTAGAAAAATCCACTGTATACAAACAGTGTTAATATAGTTTTTCTACGTGTCATGTAACAGTCATAAATATTTCTTTAGTTAAGCCTTAAAATTGTTCAATTGTAAAAGGTATTTATTTTAAAAATTACTTTGTTTCTGTCATATTGTCTCTAATGTATGTCTAATGTATGTTAAAATCGGGTGTGCTTAACTCAACAATGACCAAATTTTATTTTATTCTTTTTTTTTTTTTCGGTTTGGTTTTTCAAGGTAGGGTCTCACTCTAGTCCAGGGTGACCTGGAACTCACTATGTAATCTCAGGGTGTCCTCGAACTCATGGCGATCTACCCACTTCTGCCTCCCAAGTGCTGGAATTAAAGGCATGAGCTATCACACCTGGCTCTTATTTTATTCTTGAGCTATGTATAATCAGTCTCACTCAAGGTTTCATTTTATTAATTGTCTCATTTCTTGTGTCTTAAGTTCACTGCTTATAGAAATATTGATACTTAAGATATGTTTCCTGCCCTAAAAAAATAATCTTAAATTGCTGTTCTGCTTCCAATTTGGGGGATAATTGATACTCGCATTAGTATGCAGACTAGCCAAAGTTGTTTTCAAACACAGATGCTAAGTTTTTATGCTGTCTTGTCTTTTCCTTACATACAATTTCTAGATTAAATTAATTTCCTTAAAGTTACTGATAAAATAATTGCTAAAAATGTTTTTTTCAGGGCTATTAAAATGTTCTGCCATTACTTATAACTGACAGATAATAGAATGTGTATGCTTTCTATGTCCCAGATATAGCTTACACTGTCACCTGACAACTAAACTTAAATATTAATCAGAATGATTTTACCCATTCTCTAACCAGGTCTACCTTGCTGACCAGATATGTTCTGTACCCTTTTAACTAATCTGTTTTGCTAATCAGATATATGCAATCTCTCTGAGTGATTAATAACCATATGTAGAAGCCAAAATCAATTGGAAACATTGGAGTTAAAAGGATAACCAATATTTTGGTTCCTGCTCCCAAGTCAAAAGGCCACAGAAGATGATGGGACACTTAAACTTCTAACCTCTGGTAAGTTACCTGTCTTCGTGATCAGAGAGGATGTGGAGACCTAGAAATGAATTCCAAGTCAGTGTATCTGCAACAGGAGAGTCACATCAGAGAAAAATCAGTTCTCTACTCTTCCCAAAAGAGGGAGGGCCACTTGGTCAGCACAGCCTTGACTTATCCTAGCAGATGATAATGCTGAGAGTCATAGAACTCCTCATAGGCCCCTGAAAGTCTCTCCTACAATGCCATTATTGACCTCCAAAATATACAGTTAATTCTGGTATCCTACATGATCTTAATCACCCAGTAAGAAAAATATAACTACAATATAAACAATGATTCAGACTAATAGTCTCCCCTGTCTGGTGTGACTTACAATATTAGACTCTAACATTAACTCATGCCTTCTCCCTCTGCCTGTCCCTGCTTAACTTCACCTTCCTGACCCCAGGTCCTCCCACTTGCCTTAGCCAGAACAGAGCTATTCCTCAGGGCCCCTCCTTCCTTAGCCCTTACTCTATCTCATCCAAGGATAAGTACACTGCCACCCGAATGGGCACTTTTAAACTTAAACTCTCTTGTGTTCCTACTCTTCTCTGATCCCAAAATGCCCCTCTACCTCCTCTTGCCCCAAGCACTCTATCTCTTGCCTCTGAAATCTTGTCCTCCCTTTACACCTGGTGGTTTGATGTCATAGCTGTTGACAAGAGTAACAAGCTCCTTTATTCTCCTTTCTGTCTTCTCATGGAGTGCACAGAGTCCATCTCCCTCACCTTCTCTATAACAGGAGTCTGCCAGCAACTGCCCTGAAGTCAGCTCAATACAGGGATGGTATGAGAGAAGTCTCTGCTTCACTCAGGACCAAGTTGTAAAACATGCTACACTGGCTCTGTCGATCTCACCACTCTGCCACCTCTAGCCACCATGAAACTGCCTCCTCATCACCTGCCCTGAAGAGAGACCCATCCCATCCACTGCATTATCCAGCCTCTCCCATAGGAAGTCATCACCCTTATGGTCAACATAAAAATTAACCTTCATCTCTTTATCATTAACAAAAGGCTGAAATGTTAGGTCAGGACAAAATGGAGTTACAGCAGAAGGGCAACAGAGACATAAGGAAATGGGTCATCCACATTCCTCAAGGAACCACCCAGCCACCATCCCTTCCTTGCCAAAAATGCCCCAGGTCTAGGTCTCCTGCCCCCTTATCTTGCCACCTTATCTCTCAGGTCACCATGTCACTGTTATGGTCTCACACCCTAGCTATTTTGCTTCCTCACTTTCCCACAAGTAAAGAACTCTATATAGCCCAATATCTGTAATTACAAGTCAACTGCTCCACTCTTGAGAGTCAGTGCTGGCAGCTTATGTTTTTCCTGAATAAAAGCTTCCATATTTGCCTCAGAGTGGTCTCCATGGTCTTGGTCACTCCTGAACCTTACATGAGCCTGTGTGTGTGTGCACACAAATGCAAATATACATATATGTGTGTATATATATATATATGTATATATATATATATATATATATATATATATATATATATATATATAGAGAGAGAGAGAGAGAGAGAGAGAAATGAAGTCCAAACTGAAGCTTAGAAAAAAGTTTTTAAATGTGTCCCTTCATTTAAGATTAATGTCTAGGTTCCAGACAAGATGGTGGAATGAGAGCCACTCTACTCTAGCCCAGAGAGAAGCTAGAGCAAATAAGTCCACAATACACCTTTCTCAAAAAAATTAAAGGTCTGTACTTAACTAGCAACACAGGAGAGTCCCAGGCAGACAACATCTTTCCACCAACTTAAAGAGTTTGGCTTCAGTTCCAGTGCACAGCTGCAGCTGACAGTTAGGTACTTGGTTCCCTCCAGCGCCTGCAGTGACCCAGGGTGGCCTAGGGAAAGTTCCAGAGAGCAGGGGCACCAAGTGGGTCAAATTTTTGGGAATCTACTCTGTACCAGTGGGGCGGTGGCCCAGTCCAGCCTAAGGGAAGTCCCAGAGAGCAAGGGCACAAGTGGGTCAAACCTTTGAAGTTTGATTCCCTCCTAGTGGCAATGGTGGCCCAAGGTCAGTTTAGGGGAAGTTTCAGGGAGCAGGGACAAACCTTTGGGGCTCATCTCTCTCCCAGGTGCTGTGGTGGTGGCTGAGGCAGCAGAATCCCAGGGTAATCTAGGGAAACTTCCAGAGAGCAGAAGGGCAAGCAGGTAAAATATTTGGGACTAGACTCTCTCCCAGTGGTGGCAATATCCTAGGGTAACCAAGGGGATGTCCCATAGAGCAAGGGCACCAGTGGTCAAACTTTTGGGGCTTGGGGTTCTCCCAGTGGTGCAGAGGGACTACAGGGCAACCTAGGGGAAGTTCCAAAGAGCAAGGATGTTAGGAGATCCAACTTTTGGGAGTCTGGTCCCTATTCAGTGGCAGCCACAGCTGATATTAGGAAATACAGTCTAGAGGAACACCAACTGACAAGCGGGACAGTGAGCATGTGGAACAGTGGGGGCAAATGAGAGAGCTTGCCTCCATCTGGAGTTAGAAGCTTCTGGGAACTGAGGCCTACTTCTGAGGGGAAGTGCAACCCAGAAAGAACTGGGGTTTTAGTTAGTGTTCAGGGAACCACTAACCAGCAAGTGAGGGGGGGGGGGTGGGCTGATAATCTCAAGGGAAAGAGGCAGCCCATCAGCGAGGTGACCCTTGAGGGGATGAGCAATCACCAACCAGCTTGTACTGAGAGAAGCGCATGGTACAAAGAAACCAGAGCTGTCAGCCAGAGGGAAGAGTTCCTACTTGCCAGCCACAGCCCTGTGTTAGCCCGCAACAATTTACCTGTTCTACCACCTATTTCCTCCTTGTAAGAAGACAGAAGGGCTGAAGAGGAGGGCAACCACACCTTGGCTCCAATTCCCAGAAGTGACTAAAAGCTGAGCTCAATCCAAACCTTCAGATAGTGAACAGCAGTGGAAGAGCAGGGCCCACCCTATTCATTGAGAAAGTCAGGTCTCCCAAGGTTTCACCTAGATCTGCCTGGAGGTAGCATATACAAGGTAGACCCTGCTCATACTTAAGAGCACCCCACCTAATCCAGTGGATAGACTACCATTCCACACCTACTTTCATCTAACCAGACCAGGCTACCCAACTATAGGCTATACAGCAGTGGCTATTGCTACATTTTCAGCAAGACAAAGGGTGTGTCTCAACACGGGCAAACCCCAACACAAAACAAACAACTCACAACACCAAGCAAAGGGATCCCCACTACGATTAACAAAAATGACAGCATAATAAGAATTGTAAATACACTTGATGAGGTCATGAACAAAGGATTAGGCAAAATTAAAGGAAATCATCAGAATAATCAAATAAGAACTCTAAGAATGGCTAGAGGAAATGAAAGAAAATTGACAACAACAACAAAAAAGCTCAAAATACAACTCAAAAGATGGCTGAATGAAATGGAAGAAATTCAACAAAAGGAACTCAAAAGCTGGATGAAGGAAATGAAAGAAAATCAAGAAAAGCAACTTGATTGACAGCTGAATAAAATCAAAGAGAACCAAAAAACTGTTTTAACTAGATAGTTCAATAAAATACAGTACAACCAAAAAGAAATGACCTGCGGCGAGCCCCCTGACCCGCAGGGAAGAACGACCACAAGACGAGGATCCTTCTTGATCACACTTTTATTGGAGAGCTCTTGGTTAACAGGAGGGTTGATGGCGAGGGGGCAAGGAGGCGGAATGTGCAGCTACTTTTATAGAGGGAAGTGCAATGAGGCGCCCACTGATTGGTTGCTACCAGCTTGCCACCACCAGGCGCCACGGGATAGGCTCGGGACAGGTTGCGTCAAGCGCATGCGCATACCTTCAACACGGTTGGCGCCAAGGCACTGCCTAATATGGAGTTGTTTACCTCAACACAGACAGGAAGCCAGCGCCATCTTGTAATGGCGACTGCTTGCAGCTCCCTGCAGTTCCCCCTTCTTGTTTAAACGCAACAGGCAAGGGTAGAGGTCTGATCTCTGATGCTCGAAAGGACATTGTGATGACCCCAGGCCTAGTGGCCAGCCAGGCTGGTGTCACACCCGTCCGGTACCTTTTCTCAGAGATGGGATTACAGTACCAACCCATATGCAATCAGACATGCCCTCCATGAGGCTGCTAAGAGCTCGCCCCATGTGCAGTACTTTGTCTCACATCCTGAGCGTGATGAGTGCCGTGCTCCCAACACCAACCCTCTGCCCATCCTTGTGCAATGGGCACTTCAGGCCCTAAGGGTGCAAGGGCCAGGGGAAACTAGGTGCTCTTTAGGGCCGACAGCCAAATCTGGGGGGAGGACCCACACTCCAAAGCGGCAAGTGCCTGAGAAATGACCACCTTGTCCCGCCTGGTCTGGGCTCGCAGGCGGCAAACCAACCAGAGGCAAAGCACACATCCTCCCAAAAGTATATATGACTTTCTCAATACCCCCAGAAGTATTAAGACGCGTCCAGGACGGTCCGTATAATTTGCAAAAGATATTGAGAAGTACTATTTTCTGCACCAAATCTGGAATTACGTCTCTCTTGGGAAATTTTTCCCCATATCCTATCATCCTTAAACCAACCAAAGGCCTGTTTTCTCAGCCCTATACAAAAATTACGGGGTGAATCAATTGTGAAGCAAAGGGCTCCGATTTTTTCAAAACTCCGATCTTCCCCTAAGCTGACATACGTGGTATCCCCAATCACAGTGGGGAGACCCAGCTCCTTCTGAGTTGTGAAGAAGCGAGGGAAGACCGCTGCAGCATGATGTACCGGCAGGGGCTTAGGAAAGGCTGACAAGATGCCCCGGCGTTGTTCTCCTCTACTGAGCGCCAGGCACTGGAAGGCCAGCATCCATAGATTCCTCCACATCTGCTTCTTCAGGATCATTCTGGATCTCCGGGTTGTCCTCTGAGGAGAGTCGGACCGTTTTTACCAACCGACTGGGAACCCAGTGAGGTGATTCTTGGTCCTGTGGGAAAACACAAACAGCTCCCCTGGATCTTATTAAAATAGGATCCAGGCCTCTCCATTGACCAGTCAAAACATCTTTCCACTTAACCATCTCCTGTGGCCTGTTAGGCTCTGAGCAATGACGGTCAGCCGCCGAATGGCCCTGACTGTCCAAATTTAAAAAATTAAGAGTAAAGAGTGCTATGGATATAGTCACTCGTGGGACTGAGGGCAGAGCCTCCTCGACTCCCCCTTTTTGTTTTATTAAATAAGACTTTAGAATGCGATGAGCCCGTTCTATAATACCCTGTCCTTGAGGATTATATGGGAGACCTGTCAAATGGGTCACTCCCATCTGGTGACAGAACTGTCCAAATTTTTGAGAAGTATAAGCTGGTCCATTGTCAGTTTTAAGAATTTTGGGCTTCCCCCAGGCACTCCACGCCTCGAGGCAGTGTTGAATAACATGGGCTGCTTTCTCCCCGGTTAATGGGGAAGCAAACATAACTCCAGAACAAGTATCAATGGAAACATGTAAATATTGTAATTTGCCAAAAGATGGGACGTGAGTAACATCCATCTGCCAAATTTGTAATGGGCGAATTCCTCTGGGATTAAAGCAAGGAGAGACTAAAACAATGCAAACTCAACCACCATCAAACAAACATCAAACTTCTGCAGTTCAAGTTCAATAGCCTTGAAAAGCAGGTTCCTCCTCCAGTCAACTCTTTCCAAAAGGGTTTGCATTTCTATGATAGCCTTTCCTCAGGCATCCTTTCCATTGTTTTAATGTAAAGCAGTTGGAACATCTTCCTTAAGATTGCTAATGTGTTTGACAATAGCAGATTCAGTAACCTAAAACCAGTCTCAGTGTCTGTAATTTTAACTTGCTTGAGGTTTTCCAGCTTAAAATCTTAAATCTCTCAGTCCAATATCTCTAGCCAAGCACATCAGTCCATTACAAATTTAACTTTGATCAAACTCTCTGGACCTCAGCAGCAGAATGCAGCCAGCCCTTATTCCAATAGCCCAGTTCCAACAAGGTCCTCTGCAGTCTTTCCTTCCCCTTAGAAAGCTTAATGAGGGCATATTCTACCGGCGCATGGACGCGGCCTCCATCCGCAGCCTCAAACACCGGGAAGGCTTGTAAGAACTTCCTTCTGTCCCCCTCTGAAAGGAAGGAATCTGAACAATGCTTGCCGGCATAAGGCGGAGGAGCACTGGGAATGGCAGGGGCGGCAGATTGAAAAGCCGCGGGGTTCTTATCTCCTATCTTCTTTTGTTTTCGATTTTGCGGTAGTGGCTGCTCATCAAGATAGTATCTCTCCTCCCCATAGCGAGGCGCTTCCCCATCTAATTCTTCCTCCTCTTCAGAGTCTGAGCTAGTCTCATCATCTGCCTCCAGCACATTTAAATGCGCCAGATCCTCAATGACAGGGTACAGTCTAGAGGAAGCTTTTCTGTCCCTGTTGGTGGGTGAGCAATCATAAACTTCACCCATTTCTCTAAGCTCATCTTGTAAGCTTTTATCCTTTTTTTCCCTTTGTATTTCCTTTTTTGTTTCTTTTCTTTTCCTAGGCCTAGCTGGGGTTTCCCCATTTGTATCTGACTCAGAAAGACTATCCTGATGCCTTGCCAACGCTCTCCGTCCCTGTCTAATAATGTCTGTGTGGCTACCTTGACTTAGACAAGAATGAATAACAAAGGCAATAAAAAACAAAACCCAGAAGGGAAGGAAAACGGCAAGGATCAGATTAAAGTCCAGGTCAGAAAACTGCATGACTGGGGATGACTTACCGACGTCTTCCTCTCCGTGTGTCAAGTTCTGAATCCTCTTCGACCCCTCGCCTGGTGACCACAAGGCTCCCGGCGTCCCGGGATTTCGGCACCAGTTTGCGGCGAGCCCCCTGACCCGCAGGGAAGAACGACCACAAGACGAGGATCCTTCTTGATCACACTTTTATTGGAGAGCTCTTGGTTAACAGGAGGGTTGATGGCGAGGGGGCAAGGAGGCGGAATGTGCAGCTACTTTTATAGAGGGAAGTGCAATGAGGCGCCCATGATTGGTTGCTACCAGCTTGCCACCACCAGGCGCCACGGGATAGGCTCCGGACAGGTTGCGTCAAGCGCATGCGCATACCTTCAACACGGTTGGCGCCAAGGCACTGCCTAATATGGAGTTGTTTACCTCAACACAGACAGGAAGCCAGCGCCATCTTGTAATGGCGACTGCTTGCAGCTCCCTGCAATGACCAAAGGCTAAACGAACTCAAGGAGAATCAACAAATAAAATATCTCATAGATCAATGGAATAAACAATGAGGACATGTCCCAATGTAGAAATGCATTCTAAGAGACACTATGAAGGTCAAACCAGGAAAAGAAAATGGAATTCAAGCAAGAAATTGAGAAGGTGAGAAAAAACATTTAAAAAAATGAAATATCCTTCTTAAAAAGCTCCCAAGACAGATTTCGCTGTTCCCCATCCTTCTCCCAGTTCCTTGATCATAGTCAGTTCCCCTACAACTGGCTTGGGGCTGCCTGGACCCTTCAGGCTTGCAGCAGAAACAAGCCCTTTGCTCCATTTTCCTGATTGAAGGGCCCCTGGGTCCCCAGCTTACAGATCCCCTGATGTGTCCATCCTCTCTCTCTCTCTGTGCCCCTCCCTCCCTCTTTCTCTCTCTCTCTCTCAAAATTAAAAAAAATAAATAAGAAGACACCAGTTAACAGGGTGAATTAAAAAAAAAAAAAAGTATCCTGCTATCTACTGGCTTCAAACCCACCACACCACGAAAGACAGACACCTTCTCAGGGTGAAAGGATGGAAAATGATATTCTAAGCAAATGGAAATAAGAAACAAGCAGGTGTTGCTATATTAATATCTGATAAAATAGACTTCAAACCAAAAGTAATCAAAAAGGACAAAAAAGGCCATTTCTTATTAATCAAGGGATCTCAAAGACAGAGAGATCCCAAATTAATAATGTCACTGTCCACCTAAAGGCATTGGAAAACCAAGAATTCAAACCTAAGAGCTCCAGACAGAAATAAATAATCAAGATCAGAGGAAAAATTAATTAATTAATGAATTGGAAACTAAGAAAACAATTTAAAAATCAATAAAATGAAGAGCTGGTTATTTGAAAAAATACACAAGATTGATAAACCCCTGTACAATTTGATCAAGCAAACAAGAGAGAGAGAATAAGGAGGTCACTACAGACATCAATGAAATTGGAAGAATCATCATGACTTACTTGCAAAACTTCTACTCCACAAAACTGGATAATCTGGAAGAAATGGATGAATTCCTAGGCACATACCACCTCCCAAAACTAAACTCAGAGCAGGTTAATCTCCTAAACAAACCTATCAAATCCATAGAGATTAAAAAGGTAATCAATACCCCCACCCCCAAAAAAAGAAAAATCCAGGACTGGATGGCTTCTCAGCCAAATTCTATCCAACCTTCATTGAAGAACTGAAACCAATGTTTCTCAAAGTGTTTCACATAATAAGAGAGCATGGAATCCTCCCCAACCCCTTTTATGAAGCTAGCATCACCCTAATACCAAAACCAGACAGAGATACAACAAGAAAAGAAAATTATAGGCCTATATCTCTGATGAATTTAGATGTAAAGATCCTGAACAAAACCCTTGCAAACCAAATTCAACAACATATTAAAAGCATTATCAGGCTAGAGAGATTGCTTAGTGGTTAAGGCACTTGGCTGCAAAGCCTAAGGACCCAGGTTCAATTCCACAGTACCCACATGAAGCCAGATGCACAAGGTGAAACATGCATCTGGAGTTTGTTTGCAGTGGCTAGAGATCCTGGTGCACCATTTCTTTCTCTATCTGCATCTCTCTCTCTCTCTCTGAATTAAAAAAAAAAAAAAAAAATATATATATATATATATATATATATATATATACACATACATACATACATACTATCCACCTTGATCAAGTAGGCTTTGTCCCAGGGAGGCATGGTTGGTTCAACATATGGAAATCAGTCAATGTCATATACCACATAAATAAACTTAATCACAAGAACCACATGATCATCTCTATTGATGCAGAGAAGGCCTTTAACAAAACACAACACTGTTTCATCATCAAAACACTGGAAAGAATAGGCATGGAGGGTTTATATCTCAACACAATAAAGGCTATATATAAAGTGCTTAAGGCCCAAATAATACTTAATGGGGAAAGAAAGGAGTTTCCATTGAGATCTGGAACAACACAGGGGTGCCCATGCTCACCACTGCTCTTCAACATAGTGCTAGAAGTCCTGGCCTAAGGAATAAGACAGGAAAAAGAAATAAAAGGGATACAAATTGGAAAGGAAGAAGTCAAGTTAGTCCTATTTGCAGATGACATGATTCTATACATATGTGACCCAAAAGCCTCCATCTCAAAACTTATAAACCTGATTAATTCCTTCAAAGTGGCAGGATACACAATCAACACACAAAACTCAGTAGCATTTCTATAGGCAAAGGACAAATATACAGAGAAAGAAATCAGTGAGGCTGTTGCATTTTCAATAGTAACAATAAAAAAAATTAAACATCTTAGAATAACACTACCCAAGGATGTGAAAGACCTATATAATGAAAACAAAAAATCTCAAGAAAGTAGGGTGGGTATGTTGGCACACACCTTTAATCCCAGCACTTGGGAGGCAGAGGTAAGAGGATCTCCATGAGTTCAAGGCCACCCTGAGACTGCATAGTGAATTTCAGGTAAGCCTGGGCTAGAGCAAAACTTTACCTTGAAATTAAAAAAAAAAAAAAAAAAAAAAAAAAAAACCTCAAGTAAGAAATTGAGGAGGATTTGAGAAGATGAAAAGATCTCCCATGCTCCTGAATATGTAGAATTAATATTGTGATAATGGCAATTCTACCAAAAGCAATATACAGATTTAATGAAATACCTATAAAAATACCAGCATCATTCTTCACAGAGATAGAAAAAATCATATGGAATGCCACCAGACCTCTGATATCCAAACATATCCTTAACAAAAGAAAACCTCTGGAGGTATAAGCATACCGATCTAAAGGTATGTTTCAAAGCCATAGTTTTTTAAAAAAAATGGCATGGAAAAAAAATGGCATGGTACTAGCATAAAAACAGAAACATAGACCAATGGAACAAAATTTAAGACCCATAACTTAGGTCAAGTAACTATAGGTGCTTCATCTTTAACAAAGTTGCCAATAAAGTCGATTGGAGAAAAGACAGCATCTTTAAAAAATGGTGCTGGACAAATTGTATAGCCATATTTATAAAAATTAAACTAGAACCATTCATCTCACCATACACAAAAATCAAGTCTAAATGGATTAATATAAGGTCAATATAAGACCTGAAACTCTTCTCCTACTGGAAGAAAAAATAGGAGGAACTCTTTGTGATATAGGAGTGGGGAACGACTTCCTGAACAAAACTCCAGTAGCCCAGGAAATTAAAGAGTTGCTCAACCAATGGGATCTCGTGAAGCTAAAAAGCTTTTGCATAGACAAATATACCATAAGCAGAGCCAATAAATTACCTACTGAATGGGACATAGTCTTCATCAGCTATAACACTGACAAAAGCTTAATATCTAGAATCTACAAAGAACTCAAAAAACTAAATAATTTTTTAAAAAGCAAACAACCCATTCCAAAAATGGGGCAGAGAACTGAATAGGGAGTTCACAAAGGAAGAAATAGAAATGGTTAACATACACTTAAGAAAATAATTCCATATCCCTAACCATTAGGGAAATGAAACTTAAAATAAATATGAGATTTCACTTTACCCCAGTAAGGATGGCAATCATTTAAAAATTTAACAACAACAAATGTTGGTGAGGATGCAGGGAAAGAGGAACCCTCATCTACTGTTGGTAGGAATGTAAACTTGTACAACCACTATGGAAAGCAATAGGGAGATTCCTGAAAAGGATGAACATAGAGCTACCAACAGACCCAGTTATTCCCATCCTGAGCAGTTATCCTAAATGCTCCAAGCTTCACTACAGAGATATTTGCTTAACCATGTTTATAGGTGCTCAGTTCATTATAGTGCAGAACTGGAATCAACCCAGGTGCTCATCATTGGATGAATGGATAATGAAGTTGTGGTACATTTAATGTAATTCTACTCAGCAATAAGAAAAAAAATGATACATTGAAGTTTGTAGAAAAATGGACAGTCTTAGAACAGATGATACTCAGCAAAGTCACACAATCACAGAAAGACAAATGCCATATTGTCTCACTTATCAGCAGTTCCTAACCTGGACCAGCTCAAGTTGATGACATACCTGATAGTCAACTCAAGGCCCAGATAATAGGGATGGAAGGATTTGTGGATAGGGGACAAGGAGGGTGGGGAAAAACAGACACAAAACTAAATTCAAAATGAACCAGTACCATAGAAACCTTTATCCTTGGGGATAGACTAGAAGATATAACCCTCAACAGGAAAGGGGGGAGCACCTGGAAAAAAGGGCCCTGGAGAAGGTGGGATGAAGCCTGAGCTTAAAAATCTTTTTGTTTTTATCTCTAGCCTCTAATTCCAAGTACCAGAAATCAGTTGCCACCCACAATCAGAGAGACCTATGAGATCCCTGAAATCAGACAGGTTTCTGTCAAATCACTTGATTACCCACCTGAGGCAAAAGGTAAAACCCTATTGCTGAAGACACCATATGCTGTCAACACAGAGCATGGAGAGACCTGGCTGTAATTTGCAAGAGAGCCAGTCCCCAGACAGTTAGCCTGTCTAGTGCTGGAAAGCTCTACATGAGCTACTAGGGGAAAGTGGCCAACAATGGTATGAGCAACCAGAGGTCTAAGCTACTCAGAAGTAAACACCCTGAAATGATGTAGGAGTGAGTGCAATAGTGGCACACAGCTTTGGTGGGTAACCAGTAGCTTTTTGATCGGCTAAGATATCCATTCAGTATAAAGGAACCCATATCTGGAAGTGGGAACCAGATCACAAGCCTATGGAGACAAAGATTTTGCTCTCCAGTATCAAGCTCTCACTAGTCTTTGGCTAAAAGAGGGGTTACACACATCAAATTCTCCCTAAATTAATAATACTCATCCTATTTAAACTATGCTGACCTCACTCTTCATTAGAGAATCTGTTCTTCTTTTTCAGAAGGTAGTGAGATCCAAGGAGATAAACTACCCCTCACATTTCAGCCAAGCCACACCTGAAACCACCAAGGAGCTGGGGAGATGCACAAGGGTGCTGCTTCCATGCTGAACCTGATAATCAGCACCAGGGTGAAGGAGAAAGATCTTGAGGATACTCAACACCTACCAAAGCAGAGATCCAGAGGAAAACTCACCCACCATGGCTCAGGGAATTTTGCGGAAGAGGAGGTGAAAAGATTGTAAGAGCCACAGGTTGAAACATCATGCCCAGAGGCATTCCCTCTCCCAAGAAATAAGTGACTGCTGCTCCCACAATGCATAAACCACAACCCCATAGGGAATACCTGCAACTCCACTGAGGAGCGTCTCCAATAGAATTGGGGCAGAGACAAGAGAAAATAGGGTGCCAACCCATGATGTATCCATACAAAATATGGTGTTAAGAAAAAAAGGAATAATAATTTAAAAAAGAAAGAAAAAAGGCTCCCTAGAAAGCCTCACCAACAGAATTGACCATGTAGAAGACAGAATATCAGTACTCAAGAACAAGACAGAAGAAAATGATCTAGACTACAAAAATAATGCCAAGTTCAAAAAAAATTCTGCAAACAGAACACGAGGGAACAAAGGACATCTTAAAAAGACCATAGGGGGCTGGAGAGATGGCTTAGCGGTTAAGCGCTTGCCTGTGAAGCCTAAGGACTCTGGTTCAAGGCTCAATTCCTCAGGACCCACATTAGCCAGATGCACAAGGGGGCGCACGTGTCTGGAGTTCGATTACAGAGGCTGGAAGCTCTGGCGTGCCCATTCTTTCTCTCTCTCTCTCTCTCTCTCCCTTCTTCTCTCTGTCGCTGTCAAATAAATAAATTAATTAATTAATAAATTAATTAATCAAAAAAAAAAAAAGAAAGACCATGGGCATTCAGGAAGGTGAAGAAATAAATGCCGAGAGCACAGAGAACGTTTTCAACACAATCATCAAAGACAATTTCCCCAACCTTACAAAAGAGAAGCCCATCCAGGTTCAAGAGGTACACAGAATACCAAACAGACAGGACCAGGGAAGAGATGCCTCACCTCACATTATAATTAGAACACTAAACAAAGAAAAAAAGGAGAGAGGAGTATAAGCTAGAAGAGAAAAACAGCTTATTACAAAAAAGGGTAAATCTATTAGAATCACCTCAGATTTTTCAATGGAAACACTAAATGCCAGAAGAGATTAGAATGGAGTACTTCAAAAGCTAAAAGACCATGACTTCCAACTCCAACTATTATACGCAGAAAAATTATCACTCATAAAAGAAGATGAAAGAAAAACTTTCCATGATATAAGCCAGCTTTATCAATATATGAACACTAATACAGCCCCATAGAGAATACTACATGAAATACTCTACACTGAAGAAATGGACAATCATTCACACATGACTATAGAAGAGAAAAAGAAATAATCAAAATGAGTTATGGATATTAAATCACATAAAGACTAAGGAAACATCAAACTCCACAAAGCATTCTGAGAGGGAGTTAGGTAGCTTTGTTAGGCAGTTAGGGTTACTGGGGCCCTGAAAGTAGAATGGCAGGAAGGTCTCTTCTTTGCTAGAGATCAAAGTGTGATCTGACTTCTTTTTTTTTTTTTTTCTCCGAGGTAGGGTCTCACTCTGGCCCAGGCTGACCTGGAATTCACTATGGAGTCTCAGGGTGGCCTCGAACTCACGGCGATCCTCCTAACTCTGCCTCCCGAGTGCTGGGA
Organism: Dipus sagitta; assembly: GCA_036346955.1. Lineage (NCBI taxonomy): Eukaryota > Metazoa > Chordata > Mammalia > Rodentia > Dipodidae > Dipus > Dipus sagitta. The sequence goes on along the minus strand of CM070779.1, from coordinate 75,280,185 downwards.
TTAAAGGCGTGCGCCACCACGCCCGGCTGATCTGACTTCTTATCTCTTCCCTAGATCTGTTTTTCTACAAACAACCTAAGCCTCTCCTGGGAGGGAGATCTCTCCTAGGATTTAAATCTAATCCTAACACTGTGGTTGGACAAGCTTAGACTCCAGAAGTTGGCATCATGGCTGGCCTCTTCCAGAGATAGCCCTTAGCCTAAATCAATCAGCTGTCCCTCTGGCTCACCTGAGCTGGAAGGTAGGGCCCATCACCATAAGGTTATAAATAGGTTTGTGAGGGGAGGGCAAGGTCTTTGGGCTGCCTGACCTCTCCTGAACCTCCAGTTTCTGGTGAGTTTCTCCTCTGCTAGCCCGCCCCCCCCCCCCCCCCCCCCGCCGCCACCAGCCCTTACATTCCTTCCACATGGGCTCTTTACCCCTCCTACTCTCCACATGGCAGGAGCTCTTTAAACTTTCTCTTCTGTCAGCTTCATGGTTTTTTACAGGCCCTCCATGTGGGATAGCAAACTAAGTGGCTGTGCTTCCTTTGGCTCTGTACTTCCTTAAATAAATATAATAATTATCATTCTCAGTATTATTTTATTCAATTCTCTGGTTAAACTAGACATGAACCTAGGGTTTGGGGTTCAAAGACTTTCCTGAAACCCTAGCAACCCATTATAATTCAACATTACAGGGATTAACTCACATTTCACAATCATACCTTTGAACATAAATGGACTCAACTACCCAATAAAAAGACACAGGTTAGACTTCTGGTCAACATGGTGGACACATAACCATGCTAGAGCTCCGGGGAGGGGGGAATCAGGCAAGAATTGGGGAGAGGAGCTCCAGACTACTAGGTATTAAAGTACCTCTACTGGGGGGGGGCATTGCAATGCATATTCAGGAATCTGCCAATTGCTATATGCCCTCAGGCACAGCTAGGGCACAACTGCAGGCTGGGGTGGGCTGGTGCCTAACTCAGCGAGCTGAGTTCAGGTGGCCAGTGCAGTCTGGCAATTGACCTATTCACTTAGAGAGGAACCAACCCATGTGTAGGTACACCCAGTGTTGGAAGCAGGTCTGGTTGGAATGCCAGCAAATCTGTATGTTACTCACCTACATGATCACAGCATCATGTGATCCTCGCTGCTCCTGTTTGTCATGGGAGTGGGTCTAGTTTTATTTTTCTACATGTAGTTGTCCAGCACCATTTGTTGAAGATGTTGTCTTTTCTGCAGTGTATGTTGTTGGCACATTTGTCAAAGATCAACAGTAATAGTTATTTGAACTAAGGGCTGGATCTTCAGTTTTGTTCCATTGGTCTATATGTCTATTTTTATGCCAACACAATGCTGTTTTGTTGTTGTTGTCTGTTTGTTTTTTTACTGTGGATTTGTAGTATAGTAGTAGATTGGGTATGGTGACACCTCCAGAAGTGTTTCTTTTGCTGAGGATATTTTTGGATATCTGAGGCCTTCTGCCATTCCATATGAATTTTGAGATTACTTTTTCTATCTCTGTAAAGAATGAAGCTGGGATTTTAAAAAAATATTTTATTTTTATTTTTTTATTTATTTGACAGAGAAAAAGGCAGGGAGAGTGAGAGACAGAGGGAGAGAATGAGTGTGTCAGGGCCTCAAGCCACTGCAAATGAACTCCAGACCCATGCACCCCCTTGTGCATCTGGCGAACGTGGGTCCTGGGAAATCAAACCTGGGTCCTTTGGCTTTGCAGGCAAACACCTTAACCACTAAGCCATATCTCCAACCTGAAGCTGAGATTTTTATTGGTATTATGTTGAATCTGCATATTGCTCTTGGTAGAATTTCTATTTTCACAATATTAGTTCCACCTATCCAGGAGCATGGGGAGTCTTTCCATTTTCTCGTGTCCTCCTCAGTTTCTTTCGTGAGTGTTTTTATGTTTTCAGTATATAGGTATTTCACATCCTTAGTGTTATTCCAAGATATTTGATTTTTGCATGTGTGTGACTATTGAGAACGGGATAGCCTGGCTGACTTATTTCTCTGTATATTTGTCTTTTGCATATAGGAAGGCTACTGATTTTGTATGTTGATTTTGTATCCTACCACTTTGCTGAAGCAATTTATCACCTTTAGAAGTTTTATGGTAGAGTCTTTTGGGTCACTTATGTATAGAATCATGTCATCTGCCAATAAGGCAAATTTGGCTTCTTCCTTTCCAATTTGCATCCTTTTTATTTTCTTTCTCCTGTCTTATTGCTTGGGCTAGGATTTCTAGCACTATGTTGAAGAAGAGTGTTGAGAGTGGGCACCCCTGTCTTGTTCCTGATCTCAGTGAGAACTCTTGAGTCTTTCCCAATTAACTATGATTTGGGCTTTAGGAGCTTTATAAATAGCCTTTATTATGTTAAGGTATAAACTGTCCATTTCTATTCTCTAGTGTTTTGATCATGAAGTGAAGCTGTATTTTGTCAAAGGCCTCCTCTGCATCTATTGAAATGATCATGTGGTTCTCTTTAAGATTATGTATATATTACATTAATCAATTTCCATATGTTGAACCATCCCTGCATTTCTGGGATGAAGCTTGCTTGATCAAAGTGGATGATACTTTTGATGTGTCATTGTATTCAGTTTGCAAAGATTTTATTCAGGATTTTTGCATCTAAGTTCATTAGGGATATAGCTCTATAGTTCTTGTATCTCTGTCTGCTTTGGGGTATTAGCATGATGCTAGCTTCATAAAAAGAGTTGGGGAGTATTCCCTGTTCTGTAATTATGTGAAAAAGCTTAAAAAGTAGTTTCAGTTCTCTAATGAAAGTTTGCTAGAATTTGGGTGAGAATTCATCAGGTTCTGGACTTTCCTTTGGGGGAGATTTTTTAAATTACATTTTCAATATTGATAGATGTAATAAGTTTGTTTAGGAGATTTATCTGCTCTAAATTTAGTTTTGGTAGGTGGTATGCATCTAGAAATTCATCCATTTCTTCTGGGTTGTCTAATTTTGTGGAGTAGAGGTTTTGGAAATATGTCCTGATGATTCTTCCAATTTCATTGATGTTTGTTGTGACCTCTCCTTTTTCATTTCTAAAACTGTTCATTTAAAAGATCAAATGACAATGGAACACACAGGAGCCATAGTTTTTACTAATTTTCAGTGCCATTGCCATGGTCCTTGGTTTCCCACCAGGAATAGATGGTAAGACCCTATTGCTGAAGACTCCACATACTTGGGCTGCAAGTTCACTGAGAAACCCTACTGGAGCTAAGCTGAAAACCTCCTCCATGTAGACCAGCAGACAGAAAGCTGGAAAAAGCCATGCTGCATGCAGTTCAATGGGAGAGAGAAATCACCAGTGAAGATAACTAACAGTGGACACTGCAAGCCTTATATTTGGCCAGCCCAGGCCAAATGAGCCAATGGGTGCAACAGTGGCACATCTGTTCTGGGGGAAACTAACTGCCCTCTAATTTGACTGGAGGCTCACTCCATGGGAGGGAATATATCTCTGATACTGAAGACCTATGACAGGGGTAGTCATGAGCCCTAGGAGTGTAACATCTGCTGCTGTCTGGCTAAAAGTATATACCATCCTCACCAAACTGCCCAGTAAGCACTTCTCTTAATGTTCATAGCCATATATTAATGCTACTCTCACTTTTGGCTATAGAACCTTATCTTTTCAGATGGTAGTGACCTTGGGATAACTCAGGAGGCACCATGGGGCTGAGAAAAAGCGACAGAGGAGTGCTCAGCACTGAAATATCTCAATCACACCATCCATGGCTCAGGGTCCATTGTGGAAAAGGTGGAAGAAAGAATGTAAGAGTCAATGGAAGGGTAGGACTCTTTACAAGATGCTCCTCCAGACACAAAATGGCCTGGATATCCATGACCTCATAGTGCATGACACTACCTACACAAGACCATCATAACAGGAAGAAAAGATCATGACATCAAAATAAAAGAGAGACTGATTAAGAGGGGCAGGGGATATGATGGAGAGTGGAGTTTGAAAGGGGAAAGTGGGGGGAGTCAGGGAATTACCATGGGATATTGTTTATAATTATGGAAGTTGTCAATAAAAATTTTTTAAAAATAAAATAAAATATCAAATGACAATATATGTTGGTGAAGATGTGGGGAAAGAGGAACCCTCATTCACTGTTGTGGGGAGTGTAAACTTGTACAACCACTATGGAAATCCATATGGAGACTACTTAAAAAGATGAAAATAAAGCTACCAATGGACCCAGCCATTCCTCTACTTGGCATCTACCCTAAATGCTCCACTCTTCATTGCAGATATATTTGCTTAACAATGGCTATAGCTGCTCAATTCACAATGGCTAAGAACTGGAATCAACCCAGATGTCCAGTTTGATGAATAGATGATGAAGACATGGTACATATACACAATGAAATTCTACTCATCAGTAAGGAAAAATGATATAATGAAATTTTTAGGAAAATGGGTAGACTTGGAACAGATCAAATTAAGTGAACTCACTCAGGCACAGAAAGACAAACACCATATATTCTCCCTCATTTGTGGTTCCTAAATTGGAACCATTTGAGTTGCAGGCATACCTGACAGACAACTTGAGAGACAGATAAGAGGGATGGAAGAGTTTTGGGTGGAATACAAAGGAGGGGGCGATATATGCAAAACCAAATCCAAAATGAATTGGTACCATAGAAAACTTCCTCCTGGATAGCAGACTAAAAGATATAACCCTCAATAGAAACATGGTTTTGGTAAGAAATTGTCAGGTAAGAAGGGCTCTGGAAAGAGTAGGATGAAGTCTAATCTTAAAACATTTGGCACTGGCTTATAACTCCTAGTACCAGAAATTGGTTACAATTCATGTTGAGCTGTTGATCAGAGAGGCCTACAGGGTTCCCAAACAAGACAGACTTCTGCCAAAGCACTTGATTACCGCCTGAGATAAAAGGTAAGACCCTATTTTATTACTGAAGATACCACATGCTGCTAACATAGAACATCAAGAGATCCCACTGAACCTGGAAGGAAACCAAGTCTGAGATGCTTAGCCCACATAGTGCTGAAAAGCACTACCTGAGCTGCTGGGGGGAAATGCCCAACAATGTTTTGAGCAAGCAGGGACACTACTATATAAAAGCAATCAGCCTGACAAGAAGTACACACCTGTGCATTAATGACACACAGCCTAGGTGGATAACTAATGTCTCTCTGATTTGCTATGAGATCCACTCAGTAGAAAAGAACCCATAACTGGGACAGGGAACCAAGTCATAATCCTATAGAGACCAAAATTATGTACTGCAATGAGAAGCTCCCACCAATCTTAGTTCAAAAATCTCTCTAAATTAACAATGCTTATCTCCTATCCTGATCTCACTCTCTGTTGAAGTATTTGTTTTTGATTTTCTTTTTCATAAGACAACAAGAACTGAGAACAACCAAACTCTATCAGCAAGACAAGGATAGTTGACTCCCTGGCATGAGATGAACCACCCCTCTCACAGAAGCTAGGGTCTAGGTGAAACCAGAGAGGAACTGGCAAGATGAACAAGAGCGCTGCTTCCAAGGCAAGCCTGACAGCCTGGGCCTGATGGAGACAGACGTTGAGGATTCTCAAAATGCACCAAAGCAGAAATCCAAAAGCTGCTTAACATTAATGTAGACTTAGAGCACACCCATCAAGGGTCAGGGCATCTTGAGGAAGAGGGGTGAAAAAATGTTAAGAGCCACAGGGTGGGAGGGAATATCCAGAGGCATTGCCCACCCCCAATGACTGACTGCTGTCCTCACAACTCATAACCCACAACTCCATGGTGAACACCAGCAATTCCACTAAGGGGGGCCCTCAGTGGAGTGGGGACAGGGAGGAGAGAAATGATAGTACCAACATATGATGTGTCCATACAAAGTTTCTACTTAATAAAAAAAGTAATAAATGTAAAAAACAATTAACACTAATTTAATTCTCCAATGACGATAAATTCATTCTCAGATCATTATTTTCTTTGCAGTATTGATTATAATTGTGATTAAACACTTTTGTCCTTAGTGTGTGTGTGTGTTTTCCTGTTGCTTTGTTTTGGTTTTTGTTGTTGTTGTTGTTTGAGACATGGTCACACACTGTAGGCCTCTCAGTTTTTCCTGGAACTCACTCACTATATATAACTTGGGCTGGCATTGAATTTGTAGTGATTCTTTAGCCTCACCCTCCCAAGTATTGGGATTACAAACATGAGCCATCATGCCAGGCTTGAGCTGTATCTTTAAGGGAGGGATTATGTGTTGGTTACCTCTATATCCCCAGCTGACACACATAGATGGGTTCAGGAAACATTTGAGAAGTTAGTGAGTAAACACAGTAGTTTGTTTCTTTGTCAAGCAGTGATTCTGGGCCAGGTATGACACACAGGCCTGTAATCCCAGCACTTGGGAGGTGGAAGTAGGAGAGTCAGGAGTGCAAAGCCAACCTTATCTACTCACTAAGTTCAAAGCCAGCCTGGACTACATGAGCGCCTGTCTAAAAAAAAAAAAAAAAAAAAAAAAAAAAAAAAAAAAAAGTGACTCTGAAAGGCTATAGAATGCAATCCTCAATACTACACAATTAAATTTTTTTTCTTTTTTTTCCTTTTCCAGCATTCCCTGATATTTTCTCATTTAGTACTGCTTTTCACTTGGCCCCATCTCATTGTAAAACTGCTTCCCACCAATCTTCCTTCTGCTCTATAAATAAATGCTTTAATATTAGGGGAGGCAGATGAAGCTTCCACTTCTTATTATGTGTGTATGTTCATATGCATGTGGGTGTGCACGCACATGTGTGTGGAAGCCAAAGGACAATCTCAGGTGTGGCTCCTCAGGAACACTGTCCACTTTTTTTTTCTTGTTTGTTTTTTGTCTTTTGAGGTAGGATCTCACTCTGGCCCAGGCTGACCTGGAATTAACTATGTAGTCTCAGGGTGGCCTCAAACTCATGGCGATCCTCCTACCTCTGCCTCCTGAGTGCTGAGGTTAAAGGCGTGTGCCACCATGCCCGGCTTACTTTTTTTTTTTTTTTTTTTTTTGAGTCAGGTCTCTCATTGGCCTGGAACTTGCCATGTAGGGTAGATTTTCTGGCCAGAAACTCTTGGGGATCCACCTGTCTCTGCCTCCCCATACCCCACACTAGAATCATAAGTATACTCCACCACACCCAGCTTTTTTACATAAGTTCTGGGTCTCAAACTCTGGTCTTTATGCTTTCAAGGAAAGCATTTTTTCAGCTGAGCTATTTCCTGGCCCCAAAGTCTTCAATTTCAAAAAGCTGTTGAAGAATAATTTTATTAAATCAAAATTGTTTGATATATGAAAAATTGGTCCTTACATTTTTTTGTGTGTAGTAATGTTAGACTTTTCACCTATTACAACTATATTAAAAGTGTGAGCCAGGTGTGGAGGCACATGCCTTTGATCACAGCAGAGGTAGGAGGATTGTCATGAGTTCAAGGCCACCCTGAGACTACATAGTGAATTCCAGGTCAGCCTGGGCTACAGTGAGACCCTACATTGAAAAAAAAATGTTCTGCGGACTGGAGAGATGGTTCAGTGGTTAAGATGCTTGCTTAAAAAGCCTGATGGCTGAAGTTTAATTCCTCAGTATCCATGTAAAGCCAGAGGCATGAAGTGGCACATGCATCTGGAGTTTGTTTGCAGCAGCTAGAGGCCTTGGAGCACCCATTCTCTCTCTCTCTCCTAGCAAATAAATAAATGTTTTTTAAAAAATGTGTGGTGATATTTTCTTAGGAAACTCAGTAAATGTTCTTAAAACATCTTCCTAAAAAGAATAGAAGCATAGTTTTATATGAATTCCATCTTAGTTTCTATCCTATTCTAAACCAAAAGTCTATTTGCTACAACTACATTAATCTCCATTTATTATTTAATTAAAAGTTTGTGGTAGCCGGGCATGGTGGCACACACCTTTAATCCCAGCACTTGGGAGGGAGGGGTAGGAGAATCGCTGTGAGTTCGAGGCCACCCTGAGACTACCTAGTGAAGTCCAGGTTAGCATGAGCTAGAGTGAGACCCTACCTGGAAAAACCAAAACAAAAAACAAAAAAAAATGTTTGGAGTCATAGTTTATGCTGATAATAACAACACTTGCAAGCCTAAAGTAGGAGGATCATCCTGAGTTTAAGGCAAGCCTGGACTACAGTGAGACTGCCTCACAGCAACAATAACCACTACCAGAAGCCATGGGTAGCAAAGGAGAAAGGATATATTTGAGTGAAACTGAAGACTGGGAAGGGAAAGATTTTGTAATAGGTTTGAATTCTTCAACTGTTTTTTTCTCCTGAGGGTGGGGTTGGAGAATTACTGTATTAGGATTATTTGACCACAGCAGCAATTTTGTAATTGTTTTTCAGGCCCTTATGTGTTGAAATAAAAACTTATGTGCTAGAACATACGCAGACTGAACACTGAACTAAGCATTTTGCATTTCAAAGTAATTTCTAGGGAACCTTGTGCTGTTTAACTTTACAGAAAGGCAATTTGAAAACTTCTTAATGTGCATTTCTCATTTTTCCTTAGGCCTTAAGCAAGGTTCAATTTACATTGAAATCTGGGGAGAGTGCACATTCAGTAGGTGTGCAGCTGGGATTGGCACTGAATGTTAGCCAGTAGGCTCTAAGTCTTACCAAGTCATCAATAAATTATGCCTAGAGAGAGCTGGGCGTGGTGGCGCAGGCCTTTAATCCCAGCACTCGGGAGGCAGAGGTAGGAGGATCGCCCTGAGTTCGAGGCCACCCTGAGACTACATAGTTAATTCCAGGTCAGCCTGAGCCAGAGCCAAACCCTACCTTGAAAAACCAAAAAATAATTTAAAAAATTATGCCTAGAGAAATGCTATTTGAAAATAGTACTGGCAGCTGGTTTTTGTTCTTTTTGGTTTTGAGTCAGAATATCACTATGTAGACTAAACTGGCCTAAAATTGCCAATCCTCCGGCCTCAGTTTTTATTGAACAAGATCAATTCTTCTGAGTCCTTGTCCTTGTACTGGAAGAACGGAATGAGCAGGCGGTCAAGGTAAAGGCAGAACAAGGATTGAGTTACATGGGAATACCACTCCAACAAAAATTGAGCTCTTGGTGGCAGGGGATTTCCAAAAGAGCACAACTGCAGGGGTTATAACTCCAACTCTTGACAGGCTTCAGGACACCTCATTGAACGACACAGCTCTGAGCTCTTGGTTAGGTCTTGAGGTAACAGCCAAGACAGATCCTGTCAAAGCAGGAGCCCAACAGTCCCCAGCAACAGCAGGTGCTATAGGAGCAGCAACCCCGGCTGCTGGCCTCTCCTGAGGCAGGAGAGTCTGGGCACCAGGAGCACAGATGCTCCAGGGGACTGAGGCCCCGCATTCCAAGCATGAGCCGCTCTGGGACCAGATAATTAAGCCTTCCCTCTTCAGCAAGTCTTCTCACTTCTGTGTCCTGAGAGTCTGAAGGTCCCATGAGACTGAGCAACTGGGAGCTTATCTAGACACCAGCGGGCCCTGATTTGCCATGCAAATTAGGTGAAAATTACAGGGACCAATCAGGAGGGCCTGTTTGCCTACCAAGAAAAGTTCCTTGTTGTCCTGCAACCATGGTTACCTTCAAGCTGCTATAGATTTTTTTCTTAATTTTTATTAACATTTTCCATGATTATAAAAAATATCCCATGGTGCTACCCTCCCTCCCCCCACTTTTCCCTTTGAAACTCCACTCTCCATCATATCCCCTCCCCATCTCAATCAGTCTCTCTTTCATTTTGATGTCATGATCTTTCCCTCCTCTTACGATGGTCTTGTGTAGGTAGTGTCAGGCACTATGAGGTCATGGATATCCAGGCCATTTTATGTCTGCAGGGAGGACGTTGTAAAGCTATAGATTTTTAAAAGGTGGTGAAACACAGGGCTCCAGAGTGTGGAGTGGTAGTGAGCAGAAGGTAGCACTCAGCTGTCAGAAGAGGACACACACACAGTTGGTAGTTGTGCATGAGGATTTTCAGGGGAGCAGCTCCAGTCACTGCTGGGCTTTCTTCCCCTCTCAGTACGAAGGGCTCGTGCCACCAGGCCCAGCTGTAACTGGATTTTAACTGACTTCTCTTTCCCTGTTCTTTTTTTTTTTCCTTCCTCCATTTTTACACTCAGTCAATGCCTCAGATTGCTTTCCCACTCTCCTCCTGATTCTCACCCAAACCAGTCTATCCAGAGGAGGATCTGGATAATAGAATGGGGCCTCCCACTTCCAGCCTGCATCTTCATCCCACATTTCTACCCTTTCCTTTCTTGCTAGGTGACTTTGCCAATGAAGGTGTCAGAAAGGCGTTCTGGCCCATTCCATTCCTCACTGCTAATATTTCCTTAGACATTTTGTCTTGTACCTCTGTGAACCACAATAGCAATCTGAGAATGCATCTAGAATGTGGTAACCATGGAAACCACATGTGTAAAACAATAATAGGAATTGGGTGTTTACTTAGGGAAGATTTAATGTGCTGTGATAGTTTTCACCAGGGGGTGGATGTCTTTTGGAAATTAGTGTAGACTCATTTTGTACAGTTCTCTGAGTCCTTCCTAGGACAATTAAGCAGAAGGAACACAAAATTGCAGATTTTGGCTAAAGATAAGCTTCTTAATAAAATAATAGCCTTGCAAAATTATGAAATCCCAGTCTCTAGGAGTGTTCAAGTTTCCTATTTGATGAAGAAAAATATTCTATTTATGGATCCAAATTCATTTCAGTTTGTTTTGATGTTGATTTAAAAAAACATTAATTTTGAAGGGTTAATAGTCTTCCCAGAAAACTAAAGGGAACTCAAGAATTAATAACTATCCCTAAAGCTCTTGGGCAATAAAGAAGCAACAGAGGTATTCAGCCTCATTAAGCTTCACACCTTCCCTGATTGATGTACTCCCCTTAGTCTAAATGGCCTTGAAGGACCAGAGACCACCTGGGTAACCTCCCTTAGACAATCCTGGCTGAAGAGGCCCATTCTGAACAGGGACACAAACAGCTACAAGTTTCTTTTCTACTCCACCTGGTACAGTCTGTTTTTCTTAGGATCCTCCTTATAAGTTTGAACCCCAGCCTGGCTCAGGCCTTCAGCCTTCATCCCATGGGAAGATTGCTGCACCTTGCTGGTTCTGTCTGTAGAGATCAAGTTTGGTGTTCTCTTTGGTTTTTTCTTACACTTTCCTTACAAATTTTTTTGAGAATGAGAAAGAGATGAAGAGAGAGAGAGAGAGAGAGAGAGAGAGAGAACGAGAGAGAGTGCAACCATACTATAGCCTCCAGCTACAGCAAACAAGCTCTAGACACATGTGCCACCTTGTCATCTGGCTTTATGTGGGTACTGGGAAACTGAACTTAGATCCTTAGCTTTTGGAGGCAAGTGCTTTAACTGCTGAGCCATCTCTCCAGCCCTGATTTTGATTTTTCAAGACAGGGTATGCTATATAGCCATGGTTTATCTGGAAGTCACTATGTAGACCAGGCTGACAATCCTCTTGCCTCTGCCTTTGAGAGCTGTGATTACAGCACTGCACTATTCCTTTCTGTTCATTAGTCAGTGAGCATTTATGGACCACTCACTATGTGAACAGTGTCATTAAGTTGTGCTGACCCAAAAAAACAAATAAGATATGCCATGTTTCAGAGAATCTGGAAGCATAGCAGAGACATGGGCATGTTTCAAATGCATTCCAATAGTGTGTAGAATACAGTAGAAGAGTGTTACCACCAACAGCCAAGGGGAGGAGCAGTGTTTTGATGGCCCATGCTGAAACTAAGAGCATCAACCAACTCTTTGTAACTCCCAAGCCCATTCAAGCTGTAGATATGGGAGCAAAATGTATGCTGTAGTTGTTTTAGGCATTATATTTTAGGGTAGTTTTTTCTGAAGCAATACAGCTAGGGAAAGGATAAAATGAATCCACCTAAAAAGCAGATAGCATGGCCTAGCAAGTGGGAAATATAAACTGTTGTGGATATGATTAGTTATTGTTATGAAAAGTTGTTATTTCAAAGGTATTTTGAATCTTTCTTCATCTCAGAGTACTCAGCTTTCTCATCCTGGAGCTGCCTTCCCCTCCTTTTTCGTATGCTGTCTGTGTGGCTCATGGTCACATGCAGGATGTCAACAAGGAGCTAAGTGTTTTTCTTTATGATTCCCTTCACCTGGATGATTGTATTGCTCTCCTACCTATTTAAGCCACTTTGGGATTTTTCCTTCAGATCCATTCTTTTAGTAGCCTGAGAAAGTTATATTTTAAAAAATTCAAACCTGTTCTACTTAAAGCTCTTCAGTGGCTTCCCACTGTTCTGAGGATATAGCCTGAAGCCCTGAGCTTGGCTTCAAGCTCTGTGCAGTGTGCCCTCTGCCCATCTCCTCTGGCTTATCTTAGCTCACTGTGCTGCAATGAGCCTGGCCGGCCTGTACGTGCTCTCCCTGCTGCCTCTGGGTCCTGGAACATCCTGTTCTTGCTGGTCTTTCGGCTCTTTGAAGAGCCTTTTAACTGGGTTAGCTCTTATTCTAGAGCACTACCTTAAGCTTCACTTTCTCACAAGAGACTCCATGCCCCATAATGCTTCTTAAATGGTAAATAAATGAGAGTAATTACTACTATTGTTATTACTGTATATATTGTACCTGTTTAATGTCTGACCCCACAAAGACAGGAATTATTTCTTCACAACCATATTTCCCAAACCTAGCACACAGGAGACTAATGACTCATTAAATTGGGTGAATTCAGTATGTAGACATTAAATTTTATTCTTATTTTTTAGAATAGTTTTAAATTGACAGCAAAATGAATGAGGAGGAAGCTCCCATGGAACCAACCGTCTCTCCACCAATGCACAACTTCTCATTATCAGCAACCTCACCACAATAGCATAATTGTTTCAATTTATGAATCTACTGCCTTATCATTACCACCTTAAGCTCATCATTTGTAGTAGGGTCACTCTTCCTGTTGTATGTCTTATAGGTTTGGACAAATCCACAGAAATGTGCACCCATCATTATAGTAATGCACAGAATAGTTCCATGCCTTAACATCCATCAGTTCTCTGTCTCTTCATCTCTGCTCCTTAAGCTACTGGTAACCACTGATCATTTTCCTTCCTCCATGATTGCCTTTTTTTTACTCAGCACATTATGCAGCTAGAACTATATATAAGTCTATATAAGTATATAAGACTCATAGTTATAGCTAGAACTCTTCTCCTTCTGGGGCTTTATGTCAATGAACTTTTCTTTCATTAAAGACACTGCCTTTGCTTTCAAAAAGTTCCTCAACAAGTGCAGAATTCAAAAGCAAAATAAGAATTGGTATAGCCACTCAGTGTGCTAAGTGTGTAATTTGCCATGCCACAGGGAGAGAAGCATAGAACTCTTCTTGAAGGAGCCAAAACCTTATCTGCAATTTAAAAATTATCAGAACTTGGGCTAGAGACATGGCTCAGTGGTTCAAGATGCTTGACTGCAAAAGCATGACAGCCTGGATTTGATTCCTGATTGCCCAGTACCCACATAATAAAGCCAGATGCATAAAGTGGCACATTTATCTCGAGTTAGTCTGCAGTGGCAAGAGGCCTTGGCATGTCCATTCTCTCTCTCTTCCGCCCCCATCTCTTCCTCTCCCTCTTTCTCTCTCTCCTTGAAAATAAGTTTTAGCCGGGCATGGTGGCACACACCTTTAATCCCAGCACTCAGGAGGCAGAGGTAGGAGGATCGCTGTGAGTTCGAGGCCACCCTGAGATTACATAGTGAATTCCAGGTCAGCCTGGGCTACAGCGAGATTCTACCTTGAAAATAATAATTAAAAAATATTTTATTTTTATTTATTTGACAGAGAAAGAGGGAGAGAGAGAGAATGGGTATGCCAGGGCCTCCAGCCACTGCAAATGAACTCCAGATGTGTGCACCCCCTTGTGCATCTGGCTACCGTAGGTCCTGAGGAATCAAACTTAGGTCCTTTGGCTTTGCAGGCAAATGCCTTACCTGCTAAGCCATTCCTCCAGCCTGAAAATAAGTTTTAAAAAAACAAATAGAATTTAACCAGGTGGAGATGTCCAGGAAAGGTAGAGAAGAAAAACAAAACAGAAAAAATTAAATAGATCTTAGGAAAAAAAAGTATATATATATATATATATATATATATATATATATATATATTTAAAATCAGTAACTGTGCTAAATGCTCCATATATTTTGGGATATTTTAGCCTTCACTGCAATCTTGGCAGAAAAGTACTTTTAACTTGGACATGGGGAAGTCAGTAGATATTAGGTAACAGCGTCCTCCACATTGAAACATTCCATCTTGGAGAGAGGCCCATTAAGGCTCATGAGACTCAAACCTCACAAGTCTCAGAAAGCTCCTGGAGCTTACAGGACTGACAAGGCCCATGCCCAGTATTATACAGGCAGAAAACAACTGCTGGGGAGAGGAAGACCTCTTACCAGCGGAGCTGCCTCAAAGTACTGCAGTGTGCTGCAGAGATGCAGTTGTTGTGAGTCATCATCCATGCTGGAGTGGGCTTTTTGGTGATGGAGCTGCTTCTGCCTCATCCATGCTCCTATAAGTAACTCCTCAAACACACTACTGTAGCTTATTGCTTCACCAAGTTGGACTTTGGTGGAATCATTGCTTTGGTCTGTTGTAGGTGCTCTATGTGGTATGAATAGCTTGTTCACATCTCCTCAGGAAAACTTAATGCAACAGTAGGTTAAAAAAGAACATCCTGGGATTTGAACTCAAGGTCTTTAGGAAAGGAGTCTTCAAATTCCTGCATGAAAAGCAGACCCTTTAGGATCTGTAGAAATTGAGATGATGTTAAACTGGCCTGCCCAATGGCAAAGGCAGAGGGATTAAAAGAGATAAACAAAGTTGAGAACTAATAAGAAAATAGGATTACAAGGATTTGGGGATTGATCAGTGAGTAATAAAGAAGCAGAGGAGAGTACCATTCAGTATGCAAGGAACAGAGGACTCAGATGTCATCAACCAGAGGCATGGATGCTGGGCATGAGGCTTGAGGTCTCCAAGGTATCTTTCAGGACAGTTCTCAGCACTCTGGTATTGCAAAATCTGGTCTCCGAATGTCTGCTGGACTTTCTAATGTCATAGGCAGACCCAGCTTTCTGCCTTTAACCTTTCTGCAGCAAAAATAAAGGGGAGCCTTCTCAACTATCCCCCTGGGTGCTGAATCTGTACATACCATGAGGGACATTGGACATACATATCCCCCTGCATGCAGCTACCCAGGGGACTCAGAGAACAGCACCCCAGTTAGCAGTTACAGGGAATCTTTGGGGAAAATCATGTTTATGTTCTGGGGCAAGAAGCTCTAGGCAATAAACACTGTAGGCAGTTCAGTATCCCAAGCAAACTGACTATACTGTGGAAGGAGCTGCTAGCTGCAGGTGGGAGTGCTCCCTCCATTCCTGGACACCAGCCTTTACAGGGAGGGGCACTCTCAGGAGAAAACCAAAGAGTCCTTTGCTGTATCTTTGAATCCCCACCCTTATCTCATCCTCAGCTGACTTCTATTCACATCCTCACAGCAAGTTGGAGTCGCATGTCTTGGCCACAGACGCAAAGGCGGTGGGAAAGTAAACATCACTTTTCCCAGCTGTGCAGTGGAGGAGGAAATGGAGAGAAGAGGGTAGAACATGAGATGGTTGTTAGGAGGCTGCCAACTGCGTATGCTACCAAAAATCAGAAGCAATGCCTAGACGTTTCTTTAAAAGTTTATATGTACAAACACATGAACCAAATGACTCAGATGACCCCCTCCTAAAAATTTACCAAAGAAATGAAAGCATGCCCATGCAAAGGCTTGTTCATGAACTAGTTTTTATTTCTGATACTCCTAAACTAGGAACAGCCCAACAGCTGACAACAGGTGAATGAATAAACAAATTATGATGAATCCATATAAAGCATGCTACTCTGTGGTAAAAATAAATGAAATACTAATACCAAATTTATGCTTAGTGAAAGAAGCCAGACAAAAAAAGAGTACGTCATGTATGGTTCAATTTATATGAAATTCTAAAAACTGGGAAAAAATTGTACTCCTATTCATTGCATCACTATTCATAATAGCCAAGATATGAAATCTACTGCGCTATCAATGGCTGAGTGCATAAAGAAAATGTAGTATATTTACATAATGGATCATTATTCAGTCATAAAAAGAATGAACTCCTGTCATTTGTGGCCACACTAATGGAAGTGGAAGACATTATACCAATAAAGTAAGGCAGACATGACAGATAAGTGCCATATATAAATATAGAACATAAATATTGCAGATAATGTAGAACATAAAATATTAATTTCACAGTAAAAGAGAATAGAATAGTGGTCACTGGAAGCCAGGATGAGTAGGGGAACATGTTCAATATACTCTTTGCAAGCCTCATGTGCTCATTATTTCAAATACCAAAGAACATTTAAATAGGGGAAATAAGTTCTAGCATTCTACAGCACAATAAGGTGGCTGCAGTTAACAAACTATTCTATATTTATGAAGAGATTGAACAGAGGAGTTTGAGATTTCCCAACATGACAAAATGATCAATGTGTGAGAAGATGGAGTCTGTCATTGTACATTATATAATGTATTGGATAATCACACTGCACCTCATAAATGTGTGCAACTATTATTTGTCAATTAAGATTTTAAATAATTGTAGCCAGGCATGGTGGTGCACACCTTTAATCCCAGCACTCTGGAGGCAGAAGGAGGAGTATCACCATGAGTTTGAGGCCACCCTGTAACTACAGAGTAAATTCCAGGTCAGCCTGGACTAGAGTGAAACTCTGCCTTGAAAAAAAAAATTAAATAATTCTAAAAGATGCAAACTAATCTATAGTGAAAGAAAAGCAGATTGTTAACATATGCAGTTTATTGAGGTATGTTAATTATACCTCAGTAATGTCAAGTAAATAAAAGGAAGCTATTTTCTAGTTTCTCTTTTTTTTTCTTTGTAAGTTTCCATAATTTTGTAGATTGCACATAGAACTTAAGAAAAAGAAGGAAGACAGCTTATGCCCAAGAGTGGGTATGAGTGCAGTTCACAGAAATGGGAAAGCCAAAAACTTAAGAGAAAAGAAATTTGGGCCTTTTGCCCAAGGAGGCAAGAATGGGTTTGAGAAGCCCTTGCCTGGGTTTTTCTTTTCTTTCTTTCTTTTTTTTTTTTTTTTTTTTTTTTTTCGGTTTTTCGAGGTAGGGTCTCACTCTAGCCCAGGCTGACCTGGAATTCACTATGGAGTCTCAGGGTGGCCTTCAACTCACGGCGATCCTCCTACCTCTGCCTCCCAAGTGCTGGGATTAAAGGTGTGTGCCACCACGCCCGGCTCTGGGTTTTTCTTATTTGTATAATTAGTAGCTCATTAAAATGAGGGACCACAGGTTTTAGGATGATGATGAGCTTTATTTGAGATGTACTGAGTTTGGGGGAAACCTAGAATCCCCAAGTACAAATGTTAATAAGATTTTGGATGTAAGAATCTTTGAAGAGGACTATCTGGGCCGAGGTCATTGTTCTACAACTGAAATAAGCACAACGAGTGTTGTGACATTGACTTTTATGATTGAATGGCAACAAGCCAACTTGACAGGATCTATAGTCACCTAGCAGACAAATATCTGCACATGTCTGTGAGGAATTTTATAGATGAGGTTAACTGAGATGGGAAGACATACCTAACTATTGGCAACATGTAGGTTGGGGGTAATGCAGTGAACTTAAGAAGGAGAAAGCAAGCTGAGCACTAGCATTCATCACTTCATGCTTTCTGACTGCAAACACAATGTGACCAGCTGCCTTGTGCTCCAGCCACCACGCATTCCCCACCATGTTGCACTATATACCCTCAAACCATGAGCCAAAATAAATCCTTCTTCCACTAACTTGCTTCTTAGGTATTTGGAGACAGCAATGAGAAACTTCATCAATACAAATGGTGTTGTGTGGCACTGTCCTCTGAGAAAAACATTTGCCATCTTTATCAGAAGCAGCTACAACTATTTATAAAAGATTATTGAAATTGGGCCTGTTGACCTCCCTCCACAGAAGGAGGGATGCAGGGTGGTCATCAGATCCTTACCTGAGATCTCAGGTGCCCCCTGAGCCATCTGTATGCAATGACACACACATCTCTATCACATTCTATAAATTCCCTGTTCAAATGAATGTGAAGTGAAGCCGATTCTTTTTTGTTTGTTTCCTTGTTTGTATTTAAGTAGAGTCTCACTCTAGCCCAGGCTGACAAGGAATACACTATGTAGTCTTGGCTAGCCTTGAAGTCACAGCAATTATTCCTACCTCAGCCCCCAAATGCTGGGGTTAAAGCTGTGTGCCACCACTCCTGGCTGAAAAAGATTCTTTTAAAAAATATTTATTATTATTCAATAAATAGGCCGATGAACTGATCAGATAAATCTGAAAGGTAAAAAAAGCCACAAATGTTAATAAATATTTGCTAAAGTGTTCAACATTGTTAGCCCTTAGGGAAATGCAAATTAAAACTACTTTGAAATTGCACCTCACCCCAATCAAAATGGCTATTATCAAGAAAACAAATAACAAATGTTGGGGAAGATGTGGGGAAAGGGAACTCTTTTTTTAATTTTTTTTTTGTTTATTTATTTATTTGATAGCTGCAGAGAGAAGGAGGCAGAGAGAGAGAGAGAGAATGGGCGCGCCAGAGCTTCCAGCTCTGTAAACGAACTCCAGATGCGTGTGCCCCCTTGTGCATCTGGCTAATGTGGGTCCTGGGGAATTGAACCTTGAACCGGGATCCTTAGGCTTCACAGGCAAGCGCTTAACCGCTAAGCCATCTCTCCAGCCCGGGAAAGGGAACTCTTATCTACTATTGGTAAGAGTGTAAGCTGGTACAGCCACTATATAAATAAGAATGGAAGTTACTCAAAAAACTAAAAATAAAACTACTATATGATGGAGATATGCCACTCCTGGGCAAATACATCCAAAGTGCTCTATATTCTCGCACAGACATATTCGAACATCCATGTTTTATTGCTGCTGTATCACAATATTAAGAAATTGGAATCAGCTTAAATGTCCATTAGCAGATGCATAGATAATGAAAATGTGGTGCATATACAAAATATATTTTTATTCAACCATAAGAAAAGTGAAATTTGGAGGGAAATTAATGGAGTTGGACAATATTATAAGAGCACGGTAACCTAGGCCAGAAAGACAAATACTGCATGTTCTCTTTCATATTTGGATCCTGGTTTCTAATTTTTTTCTTTTGTTTTTCAAAGTAGGGTCTCACTCGAGCCCAGGCTGACCTGGAATTCACTATGTAGTCTCAGAGTGGCCTTGAACTCACAGCAATCCTGCTACCTCTGCCTCCCGAGTGCTGAGATTAATGGCTGGTTTCTAATTTTTAAAATTGCTTGTTTATTTATTCATTCATTTATGTGTGTGGGGAGGGGAGAGGATGCACATGCCATGGTGTATATGTGGAGGCCAGAGGACAACTTCAAGAAATCCATGCTTCACCCTCTTTGAGACAGAGTCTCTTGCCACCTTCAAATTGCAAATGAGCATCAGACTAAGCTGGCCCACAAGCTTTGATTTTCCTGGCTCTGCATCCCATTGCTGAGGTGCATTGGGATCAAAGATGTGTATGACACTTTGCATCCAGCTTTTTGGGGGTGCAAAGGTATTGAACTCAGGCCATCAGGCTTTGTGAGCAAGTGCCTTTAGCTGCTGGGCCATCTTTCTAGCTCCCAAATATATATTCTCTGTGTAATGTTTTTGTGGAAGTGAGTCTGGGCAAAGGTCATAAAAGTAGAGAGGGGACCATGAAAGTAGCTCACAATGGATTATATTTTTCCATGTACTCTTCTAATATTTCTTTATATATTACAAGCAGAAGCAACTGACATGGAATCATTACATCCATATAATCATTAACATAATGAAGTAGGGGCTAGATAGATGGCTCTGTGGTTAATGGTGTTTGTTTGCAAAGCCTGTCAGTTTAGGTTCAATTCCTCAGACCCCACATAAAACCAGATGCAAAAAGTGGTGCAAGCATCTGGAGTTCATTTGCAGTGGCAAGAGACTCTGGCACATATGTGTGAGTGCACACATATGCATGCAAGTAAATAAAAAAAGTTTTCTAAAAAACGATGAAGTAGCTCTGGTAAAGAATATATATAATAAATATACCTTTATGTATATATTCAAAGTATGGACAGGTAAGGAGTTCTCAAATGCCAGCATGCACCTAAGTTATCTTGAGCTATTGATTACAAATGGGCTTCACAACCATTAGGTCTGTAGCGGGACTCAAGATTGCAATTCTACCATTGGTATCATCTGGAAACTTGTTTGGGGAATTTGGTGCTTGGTAGTGTTTAAGTGCAGTGCTCAAAAGCAAATGACTGTTTACTTAGGAGGCTGTTATAATAAATACAAAAGTAGGTCAGGAGCTGAATTCATTGTAGAAGTACGAGGTACTGAGCTCTGCTTAATAATAGAAAGGGAGGATATTTGAGTTTTCAAAAATATTTATTTGGAGAAGTGTGCATGTATGTGTGTGTGTGTGTGTGTGCAGGGTGTGGGGGGGGTAGAATGGGTGTGCCAGGGCCTCCTACCACTGAAAATGAATTCCAGACCCAATAGCCACGTTGTGCATCTGGCTTTATGTGGTGTTGCAGTCAGGATTACATTGCTGGTAGAAATCACCCAACCAAGAGCAGCTTGTGGGAAAAAGAGGTTTATTTTGTCTTACAGGCTCGAGGTGAAGCTCCACGATGGCAGGGGAAAATGATGGCATGAGCAGAAGGTGGACATCACCCCCTGGCTAACATAAGGTGGACAATAGCAACAGAAGAGTATGCCAAACACTGGCAAAGGGAAACTGGCTATAACACCCATAAGCCCGCCCCCAACAATACACTCCTTCCAGGAGGCATTAATTCCCAAATCTCCATCAGCTGGGAACCTAGCATTCAGAACACCTAAGTTTATGGGGGGGCACCTGGTTCAAACCACCACATGTGGGTACTGGGGAACCAAACCCAGGCTGTCAGCCTTTATGCAAACAAATACCTTTAACTGCTGAGCCATATCTACAGCCCAAGTTTTGAAGAATACTATGAGGAAGAGAAAAAGGATGGAAAGAAAAAATGAAAGGAGTAAAATAATCAAAGGAACTTTGAAACAAACTGAAATGCTTAATGTTATGTTACTTGCTTTCTTGTGCCACAATAGAACTTTTTCTGTTGTTTCCACATTTGTTGATACTGCTTAGCCAATGGTATTTAGTGGAGGAGAGAGAACATGTGTGTCTAAGTTGGGGTATGAAGGTGCAGAAAAAGGAGAGAACAGAGAGGGCGCCTCAGAGCAAGGATTGATAATGAAACAGAAGCTAATGTAAGAATCAGAAATGACTGGGAGAACCCCGAGTATCTAGGGAAGAAGGATGAAGGGTGGTGCTCAGACACATTTCTATGTACTGTTAGGAAAATTGAGGAGCCCATACTGCTAGAGGATTTGCATACACCATTAACTATCAGCTAGTCCCCACAAAGGACTGATTTTTAGTGAAGATAGCAAGGCAAAGTGTGACAAGACGTGTGTGTTGCAAATATTGTTGGCATAATTGTGGTTCAAGCACAGAACAAAATTCATAAAATAGTCTTACTCTTAGCATAGACTCCTCTAAATACTTTAAATTTATTTGTTTATTTATTTATTTATTTATCTATTTGACCAAGAGAAAGGGGAGAGAGAGAGAGAGAGAGAGAGAGAGAGAGAATGGACATGCCAGGGCCTCCAGCCACTTCAAACGAACTCCAGACACATGTGCCACCTTGTGCATCTGGCTCACATGGGTCTGGGGAATCGAACCTGGGTCCTTTGGCTTTGCAGGCAAATGCCTTAACCACTAAGTCATCCCTCTAGCCCCAATACTTTTTTTTTTAAAAAAAACTTTATTTTTACTTACTTATTTGAGAGAGAGAAAGAGAGGGGGAGAGAGAGAATGGATACACTACGGCCACCATCCACTGCAAACGAACCCCAGATGTATGTGCCCCCTTGTGCACCTGGCTTACGTGGGTCTTGGAGAGTCAAACTGGGATCCTTTGGCTTTGCAGGCAAACGCCTTAACCACTAAGCCCTCTCTCCAGCCTTCCCCTAAATACTTTTGATGAGGCCATTTTTAATTAATTAAGACAAGTTTTTGCTGTATAGCCCAAGCTGGCCTCTTACCTCTCAGGTGCTAAGATTTTTTTTAAAGTATGGCTAAGAAAAATAACTCCTTCAGTACCATTATGATTTTTGTAGTAAATTAGTTTGTGCTTCCATACAATAAGAAAGGCATTATCCTAGGCTAGTGTGGTGGTTCACATCTGAAGTCCCAGCATTCAGGAGGGCAGAGGCAGGAAAATTGTCAAAATGTTTGAGGCTAGCCTGTTCTACATAGTGAGTTGTAGGGCAGCTAGAGCTATATAGTGATATGGTGAGATCTTGTATCAGAGAGAGAGAGAGAGGAAGGGAGGGGAGAGGAGAAGAGAAGGGAAGGGAAAGGAAGGGAAGGGAAGGAGAGGGGAGGGGAAAGAGGGGGGAAGAGGGGATGGGGAGGGGAGAAGAGAGGAGAAGAGAAGGGAAGAGAAGAATAGAAAGAGGAGAGAAATTATCTCCAGGTAAAATCTGTTCCTTAGTGCCCAGTGGTCTCACTGGGCAAACAGAACACCACAATGTAGTCAGAAGTGTTCATGATCACAGTGCTCTTTTTATGATAATAAATTAGCACAAGCTGTGAGGTCCATAAAGGTGTAGCAATCTGAAACATATTGCCTTGTCGGGCATATAATAGTACACCATGGTCACCTTTTGTGGAAGAAAGAATATCAGGAATTCCCTCCTAGGCCTCCTATGGGACAATTTGCATCACATGTGTTCAGTTGTGATGGCACTTTTTTGATCCTCTTCTAATGTTGATCATTTGTCTCTTTCCTTGAAGCCAAGGACTGTGTCTCTCATTAAGCAATAGAACATCATATACCCTTATAAGAGACATATTTTAAAGTTAGTGTGCTGAAGGTTGTATGTGTTTTAGTAGCCAAGGAAAACAACCCTGACCTCAAATGCTTCTGTGTGAAATCATACAGTTGACCTAAATGATTGCCAAGTTCTCCAAACTCAGAGGGCATTGTTATATGTTGAAATAATTTACAATTTTTTAAAAGTTTTCCCAAGAACTTCATTAACAGAGGGTAAAGTATGAGTTCCTAGAGACTAGGCTCTCCAATAAGAATTAGAAAATTCCAGCCAAGCATGGTGGTGCCCACCTTTAATCTCTGCACTCAGGAGGCAGAGTAGGAGGATCACTGTGAGCTCAAGGCCACCCTGAGACTACATACATAGTGTATTCCAGGTCAGCCTGGGCTATAGTGAGACCCAACCTTGAAAAACAAAACAAAAAGAAGAAGAAGAGGAGGAGAAGGAGGAGGAAGAAGAAGAAGAAAAATTAGAAAATTCCAAGCAGGGGGTGGTGATGCACGCCTTTAACCCCAGCACTTGGGAGGCAGAGGTAGGAGGATCGCCATGAGTTTGAGGCCACCCTGAGACTACACAGTGAATTCCAGGTCAGCCTGAGCTACAGTGAGACCCTACCTTAGAAACGAAAAAAACAAAACCAAAAAAAAAAAAAAAAAAAAAAAAGAATTAGAAAATTCAAAGGCTTTAAAATTGATGGGGTGAAGAAGTGAAGATAATTTTGGGAATCTACAGTTTCATCTTTAATAACAAATGACTCTAACTCAGGAGTGTCGAGCCTTTTGTTTTGTTCTGGTTCCCATTGGATGAAGGACTGTTTTGGACCATACATTAAATACACAAATGCTAACTGTAGTAGACAGCCTCAGGTCACAGAGATGAACGTCCAGAACAGGCACAGTTATGGAAGAAGGGATTTATTGAAGATAGAGGGGAAGTTCATTAATGGCAGAAGAAATTGGCCTATTTTCACAGGTCCAAGCAGAGAGAGCAGCCTGAGCCAAAAACCCCAAAAGCTGTACTACACAGAAGCACTCTTAGGAATTCCAGGTGGAACTCAGGCACTTTGCATATCTTTAGACTGGAATTCCAAATCCACTACCACACCTTAGGACCCTAAGATTCACCAGTGACACCTCCTCCAGCCAGGTGGTGGGAAATCCAAGAAGTTTTAATAAACTTGGAATCTATTGGGGGGCATCTATTCAAAATACCACACTAACAAAATCTGGTGAGAAAAATAAAAGGTATATGTATAATTTTCACAATGTCTACCACCAGAGATAACCAAAAATGTCTTTACATAACACTAATTATGCAGCTCCCTGTCCAGACAGTGTTTTGAAATTATTGGGACTGGAGAGATGTTAGGACCATAGTGAAAGTAAAGCAGAGCCAGCCAACCCTAAGGTGGTTATCACCTTAGCACATTAGGTGACTAGGCCATGACCACATACAAGCCAGAAGTTTCCGATGTCACTCAGCACAGTGAACTTTCTGAAGGCCAAGGTGTCAGTACACACCACAGGAATCCCATGCAGCCTGTAAGAACCCCTGGAGGTCAACACTATTTATCCCAGATCAAGTGTCCTAGCAGCTGAGCTGCCTCCGGGTGAGTAAAGGACTAGGAGGAGAATAGGTAAAGGAATGATTGGTTATACAAGTGTTAAGTGTTAAGAGTGTGAATAAATGATTTCAGCATTATTACAGACTTGCTCACTCCTATTTGCTAGGAATAGCTGGTGTAGTTGGCAGGATAAAGGACTATACCAATCTGGAAAATTTGGACGTTAACTAAATTAAATCAGGATCCATGGTGTAAAATAAGTGATTCAGCTAGCTAAACTCTAATTAAGATAATAAAGGCCAAGGACAGCCAACCCCAGTGGGAACCAGGGTCGCTCATGGCCTGGGTTCACACCATCTACAGCATTGGATAGCACAAGCAACTTCTACAAAGGCACTGGGTAATCACCCCTATGACTAGGTAGCCAAAGAGGCCTGTGTCCAAGCTCCTGAAGGTGCAGCAGAAACAACTCACACAAAAGCATCGGCCATTGGAGTCCTAAGACCGCGTAGTGCAGGCCGTTTTATACCACGTGAGATCTTGGCTGTCCAAATAGCTTTTCTGATTGGAAGACTGGAAATTGGGCCTTCTGTATAAGGATATAACCTGTAAGGGTCTGAAAATCGCTGAAGAAAGACCCCAGACTCAAATAGTATGTAAAAGCAAAGAGCGTTTATTCTGCAGAATCAGCCAACATGCAGGGGTCAACCATTCATACAAAATGGTGACCCCGAGAAGGGCACGCAGGCCCCTTTTAAGCACAACTAGGGGAATTTCAGGCAGGGTTAAGTAATCTTTTAAAATGATTGGCTAGGCAAGCAGCAGTTACAGATGTACATCTTTGATTGGTTGGGGTAAAAGGCGCTAAAGGGACATGTCTGGGCATGTTTGGACATGTCTCCAGGAACTGACTCAGCCCCTGGGTGACTATCTTCTCCAGCCACATGTCAGGTTCACTGTTGATTAACAGCCCACCCTTTCCCAGAAGTCTTGCCTACCTCTCTGGGAAACTGAAACTTGGGCCTAGTTAGGCTGGCACTTTACTGAAGCCTGTCATGGTATCAGTTTGGTCCCTTCATTCCCTCCCCCCTTGAGTACGGCCCCATCTCAAATCCTTGAGATGTATCTAAAGTTGGTATTGTTGCCTTAGGACCATTAATTGTACTGTGGCTAAACGATCCTTAACAAATTTGACCAAGGCATTAATAATGCAGGGCCCACAAGTGAGGGTCACCAAGAGGATAAGGGGAGCTGTCAGGGAAGAAATTAGGGTTGTTAACTGAGGGGACCAACTGAACATAGATTCATACCAGTTTTGATTTTACTGTCTAAGTTTAGCCTTTTCTTCTAGCCTCTTGCGGATCATGGCTAGGCTGTCTCTGACAATGCCTGAGTTGTTGATATAAAAACAGCATTGTTCTCCTAGGGCCTGGCAAAGCTCTCCTTGCTGTGGAAAGAGCAGGTCTAATCCCCTTCTATTTTGCAGTACTACCTCAGCTAGTGAGTCCAGTGACCACTCTAGGTGACGGACAGACCTCTCTAATTGAGGAGATCTGAGACTATAAGATTACTTAGAGCCTGGAAAGTCTGAGGCTGTTGTACCAGTGCCAATTCGTGCTGTTATGACAGACCCAACCAACACTGTTAGAAGGATTGCTTAGGCCCCCAAATCTCATTTTTCTCTGTGATGGTCTGGGACTCTCTCCATATAGGAGCTGAAGGGAAGGTATTAAACCTGGGGAAACAGCAGTTACTAGAACACAAATGCTGGAATTCTGAAGTAGCAGTGGGTGGATGCAAGAGGTTAAGCCAATGGTGCATGCTAACCAGGTTCTGTTAGGGGGCATAGTAGGGGCAAGGTAGGACATACCAGCATTTGTGGTGATAGTATGATTACAGAGATGCTTAAGGTGAGGGACGCTATCTAGTTTCCCCCTTGTTCCTATCACACAAGGCCTTTTCCAGTTACAGCTTGAAGGGTAAGGCCTGGGGACCTTCCCCAAGAGCATCTTGATGGGCTTTCTGAAGGAATTGACAGATTTCCTGTGGTAGCCCCGTCAGTATAGTATGAGGGCCTGGGGTCTAGACAGAGCCAGCAGTCCTCTCTGGTGAGGTTAGCTGTGGAACTGAAGAAATTGAAGGTGAAATTGAGTAACCCAAATAAAATGGATGAATCAGGGACCTGGGGGGGGGGCGTGATTAACCAGGGGGGTGACTGGGTCCATGGGGGAGAAGGTGCCTAAAACTAAGACCGGTGCCACAGGTTTTAAAATAGGCACAGCCGGAGCTGTTGGCCTGGGTAAAGCTGAAGCTGCTGGCCCTATAACTACCGGGGAGGCCCTGCCATGATAGCCTGTTTTGGATCTGAAAGAGGAGTCCCCATCTGATCCTGTCGCATATAACCTTAGGCCCCAAATTTTTCTGGCTTCCCATTCTCTGCTAGTTTGTCCCATTTTGGTCAATGAGATGGAGATGGGGTTTCTCTTTCCTTGTGATGTCTGGTTTTTTGTTCTACTGATATGGATAAGATCTCTATTATTCTTTACCCAGAGGGCATTGGTCTTGCATCCCCATTTATAGCAAAAGAAACTTTCCATTCCCACACAAGTCCCATAGTCATTTGTCCCTGGGCAAACATAAAATTGCAAGTTTTTGTCCTGGCAGTCATCTCCACAGGTTACCACGGTATTTTGTTAGTCTTGTTAGGACCCACAATTTCCACCCTTTGGACTTGGATGTCTCCATATGGAACTGGCCAGGGCACAAAGATCTAGGTGGAAGACAGGAAAAGTGGTACTCCCTGGACTGGTTAATGTCAAAGTCTGTACTACTCTCCCTAGGTCTCATGGGGAAATCTCAGGGCCTCAAAGTATCCATTTGGTACTAACAGCTCAATGCAGGTTAGCATCTGATGTGGTCTGAACCAGCAGGGCTATCACAAGGATCAGGTAGATAGAGTTTTTCATCACTGAGTCTCTAGCTTACGGATCCTCAATTTGAGTGGGTCCTGTGGGTGTGCAATGGCTTGCCACAGTACTGGCTTCTCTTCGGGTGTGTAGTCGCCTGGGTCCACGTGTAGGTCGACAGGCTTCATGTGTGAGTGATGTACCCAGGCTGGATGCCATCTACTTTGATCACAGTGTGAGGTCCCTTCTATCCAGGTGCAAGAGTCTCCTTCTGGTGTCTTTTCACAAGTACTAGGTCTCCCGGTCTGAACCCATAGGGTATAGGTGGAGGTGTCTTTTCATAAATGGCCCACAGTTGGGGCCAGAGACATTCTTGCACCTGAAATAAAGCTTGTAAGGAGGAGAGAAATCTCTCATCATCAAATTCAGTTAACATTTCTGCTTTCATATTAGGCAACAAGGGTGGGAGTCTTGCATACATGATTTCAAAGGGAGTCAGCCCCATGGTACAGAGGGAGTTTCAAACTCAGAAAAGGGAAAAGGGAAGGCGAAACACCTAGTCACTGCCAGTTTCAAGAGTTAATTTAGTTAGGGTCTCCTTTAGAGTCTGAGTCATTCTTTCTTCCTGTCATGAACTCTGGGGACAATACACACAATGGAGTTTCTGATTTGTCCCCACAATTTTAACTATGGCCTGGGTTACCTGTGAGATGAAGGCTGGTCCATTGTCTGACCCCAAAAGACAGAGCTGCACCTTTCTGGCTGAAGCTCAGTATCCCATGTGGTCCAATTCTCTCAGCAAGTCCTCTGTGGCTGAGTGGCAGGCTCCTTCATCTGAGGCTGCTATAAGGAGGTCATCTATGTACTGCAAGAGGATTATTTGGGGATGGGCCTGGCGGTACTCACCCTAATCCTCATGCAGTGCTTCATCAAAAATGGTGGGTGAGTTCTTGAATCCTTGTGGCAATCTAGTCCATGTTAATTGTCCATTGAATCCACGTTCTGGATCATTCCATACAAAGGCAAACAGGCTGGCTGGCCCAGGCCAGGAGCAGACTGAAGAATGCATCCTTAAGCTTCAGCACTGTGTACACACTGCAAAACTGTCCAGTCGTTGAAGTTTCCTGTGGATGTCTGGCATCACCTGGTTGACAAAAGCCAGGTTCATGGAAGACTGGTTTTCTCTTGCTTCTGGGTGCAGGGGCCTATAGGTCCAGTATGCTTCTAATAGTCTCTCTAAAAAAGCCCCTGGGCTTTCCTCCCTACCTTGTATAACCTGTCCTACGTTAGATAAATTTGTGGGCTTCCTTGCAGCCTCTCAGAGACCCCCCATCAGAATCTGGCGGTAGACTCTCGGTCTCTCCTTACCTGCAGGGATGTTGGGATCCCAATAGGGGCAGATTAAGGGAAAGGCTGCATCCATGTTAGCCTGTACAGTTGTGGGCTGACTGCTAGGTCCAAGAACCAGCTTGTGGGCGGTGGCTAGAATTCACTTCCTTTCTTCTGTAGTAAAAAGAACCTGTAAGAACTGCTGACAATCATACCCAGTGGGCTGATGGGTTATCATTATGGAATCTAACAAGTCTGGGAGGGATGAGGGCTTCTCAGAAAACTTTGGATTCTGCATCTTCCAATTATATAACTCACTTGTAGAAAAAGGGATATGAGTCACAAACTGCTGGCTGTCCTTATTGGGGTGGGGGGCAGTTGCCCATAGAGGTAGCACAATTGTTGTGGAGTCTGCCTGCCTCACAGTCCAGGCCCAAGTATGGGGAGGACTCGTCATGTTTCCTCCTTCTTCCCCTGGGCTCAGATCTGTAGCTACCACTTGTGGTGTGGGTTCTGGCTCAGGGGCAGGTACATAGGGAGGTGGGTAGAGGTCCTCCTCAGGGGCAGAAGGGGGCAGGACTTCTAGCTTGCAGTCCTTTGGCAGTCCCGACTCCTTAACTGATAAGATTGCTGGAGCTGATGGTAAAAAGGGGAGCAACCAAGGAGTGGGGTTTTCCACTAGATATTGCCAGACCTGGTCAGGATGCCCAGGATTCCCATACACAATACCTTTAACTTTGTAAATGGTGGGGAGGTATAAGGTGCCTCCCTCTGGCCATCCCACATTGTAAGTTGGCCATTTATTCCTCCAAAAGATGGTTAGTTTTCCCAACTGTACTGTTAAACCCAAATTGTCTGCCAGGAGTCAGAAATCCTTGAAGTGTGACTGGACTTGGTCCAGTGGGGTGGAACTCATCGCCTGTCCCATGGTGTCTCACAAGAAAGTAAAAAATGATGAACAAGACACAAACACACAGACACAGAAACAAATTTCTCGGGAAGTGAAAAAGAAACCAAAACAATGCTGATGGCGGCTTATCCCGTGAATGGGCTCAGCCAGATGGGCATGACCCATCAGTATTTATCAAAACCAGAGTCAGACTGGAGCTCTCAGGCACCAACAGATGGGGGTCCACAGTGTCCTCGGAACCCCCTGGCCTAGAGGTGTTAATTGGCACATCTGCCTGACCTTCATGGGCCTCCAGATTGTGTCCAGATACCAGAACCAGATTTACCTGAAAAACAAAGAACAGAGCAGAACAAAGACATACAGTACAGAGGGATGCCCCAAGTCACGGATCAGCACAGAACCAATTGTTCCCCTGAAAAAAACACTCCACTATTGAGTTTGGGGGGGGGGCAGTCCCCAGCAATCCCAGATGAGCCCCCAAATGTAAGGATCCGAAAATTGCTGAAGAAAGACCCCAGACTCAAATAGTATGTAAAAGCAAAGAGTGTTTATTCCGCAGAATCAGCCAGCATGTGGGAGTCAACCATTCATACAAAATGGTGACCCCAAGAGGAGCATGCAGGCCCCTTTTAAGCGCAACTAGGGGAATTTCAGGCAGGGTTAGGTAATCTTTTAAAATGATTGGCTAGGCAAGCAGCAGTTACAGTTGTACATCTTTGATTGGTTGGGGTGAAAGGCACTAAAGGGACATGTCTGGGCATGTTTGGATATGTCTCCAGGAACTGACTCAGCCCCTGGGCAGCTACCTTCTCCAGCCACATGTCAGGTTCACTATTGATTAACAGCTCACCCTTTCCCAGAAGTCTTGCCTGCCTCTCTGGGAAACTGAAACTTGGGCCTAGTTAGGGTGGCACTTTACTAAAGCCTGTCATGGCATCAGTTTGGTCCCTTCATAACCAAAAGAAACTCAAGTGAGTGGTATATGAGGAAGAGGTAGGTAAAGACCCTCTTCACAGTCCCAATGGCATGTATAAGATCAGAGAATGGTAGAAAGTGAGAAAGGAAAGGAAGGAGCTGAAACCCCAGTCAGGATGGAGAGGAACTGACCAGATAGTACAAGAAAAATTACCTAAGTCCATAATGGAATCAAGATAGAAATTCCATTACATAAACCAGATGTCATTGAACCAATTATAGCTCCAGCAGAGAAGAAGGAAATAAATGCCATTTTGTGCAAAATAATTAATGATATAGAAGAGGATAGAATGAAAGGTAAGAGATTAGCTAGACAGGGAGTTTAGAAATATAAAACAAAACCGTTTTTTGGAAGACATCATTAGGGAACTAGAAGGCAGGGATACAAGGACTAAATCCAGCTTGCTGGTGTCAACACAGAAAACTATGAGTACTCCATGTAAAATGTCCATGAGCTGTGATAATGTAGAATATGTAACAGAAATGAGGTCACTGACTTGTGCTGAAATTCAGAATTATAGACAAGATTTTGCACAAAGATCCATGAAGGATGTCACAGATGTGACTAGGATCTAGGAGAAAGGCAGTGATATGTTAATGTTGTCAGCTGATAAAATGCATAGTCTACCTGACATAGTGGAAAACCCACACATATATGAAAGTCTTAGCACAATCCTGGAGGCAAGCACTGGGAATCTGCATTCGTTTTTTGTTTGGATTGCATTCGCATGGGTACATGCCTTTTCTATCTTGGATCTTGCTGCACTGGAGACAGAGGGGCCATGGAGGACTATGCAGGAGACCATCCAGCTTTGTTGGAAGTTAGTGATATCATATGAAATTTATAATATGGGCATAAACACAACACAACCCATGCCCCTGATGCCTAGAATAAGAAAAATTATTACCAAAGGTGCTCTGCTACATATGCGGATGACTCTTACAACCATCCTAGCCAGTTACCCTACCATTGCTGCAGCAATTGACTTCTTTAAAAAGAATGGGGAGTTATAAGCTGATAAGGTAGTGACCTTGACAGCAGGAATTAAAGTCCCCCAGGTGGCATCATTCCCCACCCAAGGCTTTAGACCCACAACTGAGAGCTGACCCACCAGGATGGGAGCTCCTGGATGGTGGTGCAATTGTTGCCACCAGATGAGATGTAAATGTCCCACCTTAAAAAAGCGAGGCATGCCTCTGGGGGCCCTCATACCCCCAGAGGGGATTTCAAAACATCAAACCTTTCAGGAATGTCAGATGGAAGGAGGTAGAGAACCAACGAATAATGGGAGGTGGATGATGGGGGCTCAGACCTATGATGGGGTATCCAAAGTTACCGGAGGCCATATATCCATCTATGTTGCAAATTAAGGAACCAGCACTATTGTCTTTTGTTCCTGGTAGACACTGGAAGTCAGATAAACATTATCTCTACTGTGCCTGCCAGACCAACAGATAGGAAAATAATAGTAGAGTGAGTCCACTAATCTACCTCCAAGGCTCCTACTGAAGAAATAAATTTTAGGATATTTGATAAAATGTTAAGTCATCTTTATGGCTTCCCACATTGATATATTAGCAATAGATATGATTCCAAAAATGTTTGCTGATTGATATTCTGTAAAAGGACACAGGAACTGGGTCAAACTATGTTAAGTATCATGAAGCTGCTACCGATACAACTGCCTACCATGGTTCCATCATTTACTGAACAGTATACATTGAAGGGAGGACATGAGGAAATTTCTCAAAATATAGAAAAGCTGTTAAAAGAAAGTATTATTGCACAAACTCAATCATTCTCATTCAATAGCCCAGTATGGCTTTTCATAAACCCTATGGTCAATACCACTTTACAGTATATTATTGGAATATCAATACCCCTGTGCTGCAGTGAGGTTCACATTGCTGGCAGGAATCACCTGACCAAGAACAGCTTTGGGGGAAAAATAGGGGGTTTATTTTGCATTATAGACTCGAGGGGAAGCTCCAGGATGGCAGGGAAAATGATGGCATGAGCAGAGGGTGGGCATCACTTCCTGGCCAACATTAGGTGGACAACAGGAACAGGAGAGTGTGCCAAAGACTGGCAAGGGGAAAGTGGCTACAACATCCATAAGTCCACTCCCAACAATACACTGCCTCCACGAGGCATTAATTGCCAAATCTCCATCAGCTGGGAACCTAGCATTCAGAACATCTAAGTTTATGTGGGACACCTGAATCAAACCATCACACCCTGCAATGCCAGGAAATCTACCAGAAGTAGAGGAGATATTTAACAGGATTAAGGAATTTAATGCCAGTTTCTTTGCTTTGATTGATTTGAGTGATATGTTCTTGTGCCTGCCACTCCACAAAGATAGCCTAGAATATACTGCATTTACATAGCAGAACAAATAATATCAATTTATAAGGGTACCTCAATGATACAAAAATAGTCTGATCATAGCACATGTAAGCTTACAATGGAGTATGGACAAAATTCACCCAGCACCAGGAATGTTATTATTGTCATATGTAAAAGATATTATTATTTTTGATAAAACAAAGGACACCATAGGAATAACATTGGACACCCTGATAGATACATTAAAGAATGATGGTTGGATGATAAATCAGGAAAAGGTTCACCCGACAGACATCAGTGTAAAATTTCTAGGTGTAATTTGGACTAACGAAGGTCCTAGAGTACCAGCCAGAATGATGGATAAGATAGCAAATCTACAGCCACCAGAAAACAAAATTCAGATGCAACATTTGATAGAATTATTCGGATATTGGTGCCTATATATACCATACTTGCAGTTAATCCTCAAACCACTTTATGAGATTATTAGGAAGGTTTAAGACTTCATATGGGGTCCAGAACAGCAACAGGCTTTTAAGACAGCCTGAGACTATATTATCTGAGTTTAGCCAACTATATACCATTCAACCCTCAGATGGATATACATAGACATTGTGTATATGACTGATTATAACAACTGGAGAATCTTCCCTAAAGCAATTGATGGGACTCAGGGACCAGTGGCCTTCTATTGCAAATGATTCCCATATTCAGAGAATATTCACTTATGATGTCGAGACTAAGGATACACTAGAAGGATGCCAAACTCTTGATGTGTTATACTTGGTGGCAATAGCATTACCAGGCTGGCACTGTACAAACACCAAGATAAATGCCTATCCTGTGGCCCTTTGCCTAAGCATACCCTACCAGGCATGGAAGGGATGAATGCCATAAAAAATGGACATATATATTTTCAGGGATTGCAAGGAGGGGATATTCTGGGATTCCTCAATAACCGTATGGCAACACATGGAGGAGAAAATGTGATGACCACCACCACCAACAAGAATGTAACATGGTGAGTGGTGGCTCATGATGACAGGTATAAAAACATACACAATCTGACTATGAACTCCACTCATGCATTTTGGTGGAATGGATCAAGAATTCATTCTTCCTTAAACTGGAAGGGTACTCCAGTATACTGGCTGTCTAGACAAAATGAATACTTCCAGCCCATCATTCTTGCCTCAAAATGGGGGAAACAAAGCACACATTACAAGCTGAGATCATTGTTGATGTACTTTTTGACCCCTTTAACTACACTGACCAGACAATGGTGTTGTACATGGGTAACAGGACAACGTTCAAGACACCTATGTTTGTGAAAATCTTCTGCAACACCACAGACTTCACTGGAACTAATAAGTCTGTACCATTTAAGATTCTACTGAATGTACATGTACAAAATAAAATAGTTGAATATAAGTCAGGCAGGTTGTGTAATGCATCCTGTTACAACATGTCTACCATGGAATATAACGTCACACATTTCAATTTCAAGCATTGGCACTGTTAGCCAGACGAGGCTATGGACAGGAAATCCATGTAATGGAGATGGAGATTGTAGAGCAAAGATATTCAGTTAAGGAAGCAGACCATAGAATCATAACATGGTGGAATATGGCAGGAATGAAGTTTGGAACCAAACCACAAGCTTTTACACATCACCACAATCTTCTATATTACTTCTACATGATTATCCCTCTACCATGAGTGAGAAAATGGGGCATCTTGGGTCTGGTGACACATACTCCATATGTTAATACAACCCAATCAACCTTGATGTTGGACAAGTGTTTCAATTTTAATTCCATATGGATTTTCCCAATCTCCTTTTAATCTTGCTATATAAAAGAGGATAGTGATTCACCATGTATCATCAACAAGTAAGGATTCAATAAATCCCACAGGTTCCTTACTGCACATTATAAACCCACTAGGTAGCACATCAAGAGGAGTTGAACCCAATTATTACCAAAGCACCCATGTTAGTACCAGATTTTTCAGTACCAGCAAGATTATTTCTTTAACCCAGAATACAACTGATAACCATAATGTTCAACCTTCAGATGTGGCTCCCACTGGAAGGGCTCTGCCCAGAGGACAGTATACATACACTCCCAGCTTTCTCCTATTCCTCTGCTAACAGATGGGCAGTAATAAAACCATTACAATTTTTGGGAGTCAGCGCATTCATAGCAGGAGCAGCATTAGAAGTAGGCATTGCCTCAGCCATGCTATCCTGGATACAAGTGAATATCACAGATATCAAACATTTGACAACAGAACAAGCTCAGGCTATTTCATCACTTTCAGATGCCCTCTATACCACGCATGCACTATTGCTGCAGATGCAACTGGAAGTGAAATTATTGCAAGAGTCTGTCAACAAATATGCTGAATACACAGCTCAATCACTGGATGCAATCATGCACTTGACTAGTAACAACAAACAACTTGAACAATGTACCCAATACAAGCTCATGTTGCATAGGCTCAAGAGCAAACTTAGTACTCTATTCTTCACAGGACTGAGAGCAGAAACTGCAACCTTTAAATCTATCCTGAGTGACCACCAAACATCATATTGCAAACATGGTATGTGTAAAATACATTACCTACAGGTATTTACTGGCTGAGAAATTCCAGCATACAAGACTAAAACACTCCTGTGATGACTGGGTAATAGATTTATCCAACTTATTCAATCCTTTCTATGGGCCAACATATCCCAAGATGCAGCATATTGTTCCTTGGATGATACACTCCATTTGGGTTCTAACACTTACGTTGCTACAAAACCACTACTAACAGATCTGGAGATGTTTGGAGTTTCCCTGACCATCTTTCCAGAAGACTTGAGTACTTAGGAAATTTTGTATTCTCAGCCTGCAACATGCACAGCTTCTCTATTACAACTTTCTACTACAACAAGACTTACACAAACTGATCTACTGCAGTACCTGAATGATGTTTTCTCATCACAGGTCCTTATAAACTAACTGCACACTTTGATTCCTCCAACATCACGAAGATCTCAATGGTCAT
Organism: Dipus sagitta; assembly: GCA_036346955.1. Taxonomy (NCBI): domain Eukaryota; kingdom Metazoa; phylum Chordata; class Mammalia; order Rodentia; family Dipodidae; genus Dipus; species Dipus sagitta. The sequence continues at coordinate 75,244,021 of CM070779.1, read as the reverse complement.
GATTCAAAAGAACATATATTCAACCCAGTCAAATCCTTTTAACCCAAACAATTTTAAGATGAAGATTATAGGGCAGGTGTGGTGCTGCATGTATTTAATCCCAGCACTCGGGAGGCAGAGGTAGGAGGATTGCTGTGAGTTCGATGTCACCCTGAGATTACATAGTGAATTCCAGGTCAGCCTGGGCTAGAATGAGACCCTACCTCAAAAAAACAGAAAAAAAAGGAGAACATTATTTCTAAAGCATTCAAGAGTCCATCAACAGACTAACTTCCATCGTACAACACAATAGAAAGCAGTTCAACAGTATGGTCAACTCCGTTCATCAATACTTCCAGAAAGTGGATGCAGACATGGACCATGTGAACCATGTCCCACACGTGTTACAGACAGACATACTAGCATGGATGCATAAAGTACACAAGGTGGGCACTGTTCCATTTGGGACACATTAGGACATATTGTGCCTTAGGCTTCACATGTATATGGACTTGGAATCCCTGGCATTGGGTGAAGGAAGTGTTTTATGTTATACTCATGGTCATTGCTGCCTATGCTTGCAGTGAGATACTATTTCTCCTTTGCAGATGTATTGCTGCAGAGACCTTCAACAAGAAAGCATTGACACTCACCGTCATTATCTGGAGAAAATATGCAGAACTGGGGTAACTTCAACTGAAGCCAAACATTCTGCCTGAATTGGCTGGGATCATACTTCTTCCAACTTGGCCTAAGGCATTGCCTAACATACAATGCCTATATACAAAAACAATGTGGCATATCTTAGGATGGATATCATCATGTTCTTGACATTTCTGCATCAGATGATGATCAATTACTACGGGCCTCAGAACTCAAGAAAATGACTCTTATTTTGTGATGTTCATCTGCCATCTCTTGTACCACAACTGAGATATACATATCACCTCCAGGAAACAGGAAGACCACATTATCCGACTTATAGGACTCTTGGCCACCATATACATATCCAATAGGAAAAATACTTATCTGACCACTATACAACATATGTTGTTATGGGATGCTGACATGGTCTTGATGATGATGGACCACTATTGGAAATCAGTGGAACCGACTGATAAGAATCCAGTGATTCCTGTCAGAACATTGGAAGAATTTATTATTATTATTATTATTATTATTATTATTTTGGTTTTCCGAGGTGGGATCTCACTCTGGTCCAGGCTGACCTGGAATTAACTATGTAGTTTCAGAGTGGCCTTGAACTCACCACAATCCTCCTACCTCTGCCTCCTGAGTGCTGGGATTAAAGGCATGTGCCACCATGCCCGACACATTGGAAGAATTTTGTTTAAGGGAACTACTCAGGCCATTAGTGAAATTTTGAATTTTTCAGCTTGGAGCATTTATTACATGAAGGTCGTAGCAACAATCATACCTCCAACACAAATGACTTTGCCCCATCACCAGGAAACTATACTGCCACTAATTGACACAGATATCTGGACTCCCTTTATGACTGAACTGTCATATCACCCAGAGTGTACCACTCCTGGTCTTCTTGGTATCTTTGATGTTCTTTTTGTGTTTGTCATACTTTCTTAAAAGATATAACCAGTGATTATATATCACTCACTCCTCACTTGTTGTATGTCTGCCATGTGTGATACCTCCTTGACCAGCATCTCAGGGTATCAGAGGATGGGATGTTAGAAGCATAGTGAAAGTAAAGTCGAGGCAGCCAACTCTAAGGTGGTGATGATGTGCAAAGCAGCCAATCTTAAGGTGGTTAACAGCAGTGCATTAGGTGACTAGGCCACGACCACATAAAAGCCAGAAGTTCCAGATGCTGTCACTTGACACAGTGAACATCTTGACAGTTGCAGTGTTGATACCCACCACAGGATTCCTGAGCAACCTGCGAGAACACCCCCCGCCCAAGGTCATCACCATTCATCAGGAATTCTGCTCACGGGCCATGTGTCATTTCAGGTGAGCTGGCTCAGAGGACAAGAGCAGGAGGAGAATGGTAAAGGAATGATTGGCTATGCAAGTGCTAAGTATTAAGAGTGTAAATAAATGATTTTAGCTATTACGGACTTGCTCCTGATTGCTCACAACACTCACTAGTTAAAGTGTTTGCCTGAAATTATTGAGCAGGTCCCAAGTTGGTGATTGCTAACAAAGAAATTAGTATAATTTTAATAAACTTTAATTTAATTGACCTTTTTGAGAGAAGGGATCATGTAATCAAGGCTGGCCTCAAGCTCACTCTGTAGCTGAGATAACACTGAGTTTCTGATCCTTCAACCTCCACCTTCAAGTGCTGGGATTATGGCTGTGCACTAGCAGCCCTGTTGCTGCAGATCAAACCAAGGCCTTCGTGCATGAACTCTACCAAGTGAGCACATACCTAGGCCCCCTTTAAAAAATATTTTTATTATAAAAGTAAAAGAGAAGAGAGCAACATAAAATGAGTGGGATATGAGAAGCTAATGGAGCAGTGTCTTGGTCGACAGAAGTTGTTGAAATTCTTACGGTGCTCATCATATACATTGGTTCTAATTTTACTCTCGCTGTGCTTTGTTCTTAAAATAGGTATTCACTAAAACAACAAGAAGGAAAAAGACATTTATTAGATGTCTGCTGGGTTGTAAGGGGAATGTAAAAGTGGAAAGTGTGTCTTACACAGTGAAAAACTTAATAAATCTGATAAAAATTTAAAAAGCAGCTCCAGAACTGAAATAAATGTCTTGGCTAAAAAAAAAAAAAATAGTTGCTTACAGATGTAGGTACTCCCAGAAAGTGATGACATGAGTAAGGCATGATTGTGAAGTAAGAGGTATTTGCCTCTGGGAGATAGGACCTGGAAAAGCCCAACAGAGAAACATGACCCATTTTGTTTTCTCTTGAAGCTATATGGAAGATTACAGCTCTATGCATTCTTTTTAAACATTGACAGGTAACTTACTTATGTCAACTGAAGATGGAGTCACAAATATACTAAAACGTTGTTTCCAAGAAATCCTGAATTCTGTTTTCAAATTCTTGTATCAAATTGAAAAGCAAGGTTACATATTCTTCATTGTTCACAGGACTGTTTGATCAACATGTTGAAATGCATAAAATTGTTTGCCTTAAGTTGAACTTGGCATCTTTTCATGTGGAATGCTATTATGATTTGAAGTATTGAATTGATAAGTTGGTTTTCACCTTGAAGATGCATATTTAATTCATTTAAATGAATAGCTAAATGCAAAAATGCTAAATATGTATGCTACTTTCATTGTCAATTTCTGGCTCAAATTTTGGTCTTGGTACCATAAATTATGTGTTGCAAATCATAAAATCTTTTCAACATTTGGACTTGACTTAGCCATTTTACTTTCAAAAAGTCCATGGTGGTGCACGCCTTTAATCCCAGCACTTGGGAGGCAGAAATAGGAGGATCACCGTAAATTCCAAGGCCAGCCTGAGACTACATAATGAATTCCAGGTCAGTTTGAGCTAGAGCGAGACCTTACCTCGAAAAACCTAAAAAAAAAAAAAAGTAAATGATGTCACCATAGTCATCATCAAGACCACTAATGAATTCCTGGAATTAATAGTAAATTCATTCCTTGGTCCTCATGAAATTTCCAGTCTTGATGATGATTTGCATGATAGTATCCATCAGTAAATAGCTTTGTTTTTTCTTGTGATTAAATATAACTAGCTTTTATAATTGGGTCTGTCTGAGTTGTAACTTTAAAAGAAACTATTATTGAAAAAAACAGACCTTTTTTTTTTCAGTTCCACTATTTTGTCCTCATGATCCAATTCCTGATGCATACCAAATTTTTAGCAGATTTTGAAATATTGCCTTTTAAAATTCTAGTCTTTGAAAACTTTCACAAATCCCAAATTAAGCAGAAAGCTTTACTATTTGCCTCAACAAGTACTCATTTGTACAGTTTTCCTTGAACATTATTTATTCACAAGTTTTCTTTTCTTTTTATTCTGTTTTCTTTTAGGAATTTTTAGGAGCCGTGCTGGGATTTACAAAATAATAGATAAGAAACTGTATTTACTTTTGTTACGAAAATTGACAGGGAAAAAGCAGGGTTCGAACTCTTCCATAGCTCAGCTGCCAATGTAGAGAGAAGCAGAATGCCAATTTTAAGAGTAGCTGGTAATGTGTGAGGATGGCCATGATGTGGACATATTAAAAATCTAACGAACATTTACCTGTCTACCATTAAATGCCTATTATTTGTACTGGCAGGTTAATGATAATCTCTGTTTCACCACCAAGTTACCATGAACAAATATAATATATGATGGTGCCAATTCGACTGCCTGCATTTGAAAGAGAAAATCACACCATTGTAAAACTGAAGCCATATAGAGACTCAAGTAGTAAGAGCATGCATACATTTCTTTTGCATGGCACTGCTGCACGATGTCATCCACAAAGTTCACACAGAGAACTGTGCAATGGAGTTACAAAAACAATCATAGAAAGATCTTGCAATGTTTTAAGTCAATTTTATGATGTTGTGTTAGGCTGCACATGGCCAGTGGACTATGAGTTGGACACCCTTGTTCTAAATAAAACAGACCTAAAATTCCCTCTGTTGTTTGGTTTCATTTACATGAATGGTCCAGCACAGGCAAATCCTTAGAAAGAGTAAGCTTGAAGGTTCGGCAGCGGATAGGAGGACGAAGGAGTGGGGAGAGGTTACTAAGTAGATTGACTGGGGGCTTCCTTTGTAGGTGGTGAAAATGGTTTGGAGGTAGAAAGGCATGATGATTGGACAACATTGTGAATATACTAAATGTTGTATTGTAAATTTTGTGTACTGTAGTGTATACTTTGAAATGGTTAATTTGTGTTGCATGAATATTGTCTTTAAAAATGTCACTGACAACTCTGAGTTTCTTCAATATTCACACTAGGTTTACTTCATTCTCTGGAATTACAAATAGAGTACTGGTAGCTCACTGTAGGAACTTGATGAACCAATTACATGCATCTTATTTGTACTGGGTCTGTAGTTCCAAACCCCTTTTCAGTGAGCTTTAAATTAATGATGCTATTAATAATAGCCACCATCACACCTCCCATCTATTGTGTGCTCACCTGTCCTAGATAATTTTCTAATCTCTTTTAGGAAATTAACACCAAATTTTCACACTATCTTATAAAGTGGGTATAATTATAATTTATAATTTGTTTGTTTTTTTGAGGTAGTGTCTTGCTCTAGTCCAGGCTGACCTGGAATTCACTATGTAGTCTCAGACTGGCCTCAAACTCATCGTGATCCTCCTATCTCTACCTCCTGAGTGCTGAGATTAAAGGCATATACCACCATGCCCAGCTTGATTGCTGTTTAACACAGGCCCATGTTCACCTGTCAGAGAAATACATGGCATGGTGAGATTCACATCTCCCGTCCGACTGTCCAAAGCCTAAACCTGTTTTTTTTTTTAATTTTTTTGTTCATTTTTATTTATTTGAGAGTGTGAGAGAGAGAGAGACAGACAGAGAGACAGAGAGAGAGAGAGAGATAATGGGCGTGTCAGGGCTTCCAGCCGCTGCAAACAAACTCCAGATGTGTGCGCCCCCTTGTGCATCTGGCTAAGGGGGGTTCTGGGGAATTGAGCCTCGAACCTGGGTCCTTAGGCTTCACAGGCAAGCGCTTAACCATTAAGCCATCTCTCCAGCCCAAACCTGTTATTTTTAATGACCCTAAGATAAAGTCAATGATAATATATAACAACAGATTTGAAGAGGCTTTGATAAGATAACAAGACTCTCCAGGTACTTCTAGTTTCAAAAATATACCTGTGCCGTTCTTAAGCAAAGGAGGGTAATGTGGGTTCTTGTTGGTGAGTAACAAACTTGGAGTAGGAGATGTCAAACTGAATTAACCCAATTCAAGGGGACAAAGCCACTGTGAATCTCCTAAGTCCCCAGTGTCTTGGGAAATAGTTTGGGGCAATCTGACACTTCCTCAATCAAACTTTCATAGTCACTCTGTATGTAGATCCCTATATATTCCTTCTCCAAAAAGCTTTCTGCAGATAAATCCTAGGCAAGGTCAGCTATGTGGACATTGGCATGTTGAGGGAGTCTAGGCTTATTTGCTAATTCTGGCAAAACAGCTCACGGAAAAATATCATAAGCAAAGTACTGATTGTTGAAATGTCCTGCTGTGCTTCATCCACTCCCTCATTTCCCTGGTTACACACTCTGAAGTAGTTTGTGCATATGTCCTCAGCCTTCTGAATATGATGCAACTCTTGGATCTCAGTGACCCGTGAGTCACCCACATCATCTGATATCAGGTGGTGTGACCTGATGGCATAAGTTTTGGGCTTCCATCCAGCAACTTGAATAGCATGCTCTTTCAAAGTGGCCTTTGCTTCATTCAGAATCCACTCTGCAAAATCTTTAAGTCTGCCCTCATTACTTCCACCAGAAGAGGTTAGTATGCCTAAAGCTAGTCAGCAGAAGTTGCAGAGCATGCATTCCTTATTGTCAGAGAGGAGAGACCCTAGGGTCACCGCAGGTGCCTGTTAGTGCTTTGGAGTAGCCATGAGACTGCAGCAGGAGTGGATCCTGAGCACCGCCTGTGATATAACACTACCTTTCCCGCAAATGTTACCAGTTTCAGCAAATGGCTCCATCATCCATCCATTGCTTGGGCCACCAATCTAGAGATTATCTTAAATCTTCTCTTTCCCTCACATTCAAATTATCATTAGGTACTCTTGTCTATATCTACACATAAACTCTACCCCAAATTTAAAGCACTTATCTTATCTTACTTTAAGAACTCCAATAGCTTCTAAGTTCTCTGCTTTCCCATGTGTATTATTAACTAACTATAGGTCAGAGTGACCTTTCTAAAAGATCATGTCTCTCTCCTGCTCAAATTCTCCAGTGGGGTTTTCTTCTGTTTTAGACATCTCTGATACACTCAAAAACTCCTAACTACAACCTGCTGGCCTCTACATACCGTAGTAGTCATCCAGATCCCATTTTCCACTGAGTTTATTCAAACTTGACTGCTCTTGCTGCTTTTAACTCTCCCCAAGTTCAGTTCCCTCTCAGGACCATTGTGTTTGCTGCTCCTTCCACCTGAGTGGATTCTTCTTCATAGGTTGGCACAGATCACTACACGACTTCTTTCAAAGCTCTGCTTAAAGGTCACTTTCTTAGGGAGACTATCCCTGACTAACATCTAAAATAGCCTTCTGACATTTTTCTACCCCTTTACCATGCTTGATTTTTATTCATACCAGATAATCACTTGTGACATATTTAAGTATGGTTTCCCAACAGTGCTGGAAAGTGAATTTACCACCCAATGTCCAATTTCCTATTAATAGCAATTCATGTTTTCCCTCTGGATTTTCCCTCAGAACACATTTTATTCTGGCAGCAAAAAGAATACCATCATACTGGGTATAAACAAATTATATCTATGTATAACACTAACTCAAAATATAGCACATCAATTTAAAGCAAAAGGTCACAGCCCAATCCACAGACTCCCTTATCATGCACTTTGCCTGCAGCAGTGGAGGTTGCCACTGGGCCCTGAGGGGAGGAGGCAAGGGCAAGGTTACACCATTCAAGGTGCTGTGATGCTATCCAATTTTGACCTGTAGGTTTCCACCTTGGTGAGAACAAGGACACTAAACACTTTGGGTTTAAACGTCTCACTCATCTCATTTCCTAGTAAAACAGCATATAAAATAATCATATTTCAGTGCTAGGGCTGCCATCTCTAAGGGAGGAAAATTGAGAAGAGTGAATGGTGAAGAAATAGAGTAGCAGAATGAGAGTGCACATGAGGGAAAGAAATACAGAGATACTTAATGAGCCGGGGTGAAACCATGGGAAGCCTGTGTATTGGATTCTATCGGAAAACCCCTCCCCAAGCCATCACATTCCTGTTGATGGCCTAGGCCTGAAGTCAGGCTGGTAGCAAACAGGAGAGCCTCACATCCAGGTCCAAGGGACATTTTGAGCCCCCTCTTGTTTTATTTACTCTCCACTTGACACTCATTTCTCCTCTCCTATCCTGGTTTCCTTTCTGCACATCCCTCATCTACTGGCTTTCCTCCTCACACATCTTTCCCCCATAGGAATAGGCACGTTTATTGCCTGCAAAGGAGACCATAGATATTTCTTTTGGGGGTAAGGGATTTTGAGATACAGTCTCACTCTGTACCCCAGGCTGGCCTCAAATTTGCTACAATCCTCCTGCCTCAGCCTCCCAAGTGTTGGGACTACAGAGATGAGCCACCATGCCAAGAAAGAACAGGGATTCTTGTGCCCAGGTGCATAGACATCTGTGCCTGTAGAACTGCTTTGTGGAAGTCTCTGGTGCTCCTCTTTGTTCCCACTTAGTTGGGCCATCCTAAGTCATTTGCACATGCACATGGGTTTGGGGATTGTCAGAAGCCTCCCCACCCCTCTGAGCCTTACTATCTCTTTCTGATCACATCACTAGTTTAAAGTTATTTCCTAGGCTGGAGCATTTCTCACTGGCATGGGAAGGAAACAGCATGTCTCATATGGGGAGTTGCACCAGCAGGTGTGGGTGGTACATTCAGAGTACACTGCACAAGGTGCAGGATTAGGAGGCTTGCCCGTTTCAGGACATAAGTCTGTGAGTTCAGAGGCAAATCCCCATGTCCTCCGCATTAGTCCCACCTTCAGGAATGAAGTCTCTTTTCTTGCTATGTTCCAATTCCTGCCTTGCTACCCACTAACTATACTAAGTATACAAGGGGTTTATGTAAGCCAATGTGTCAGCGTCTCCTTCTAGATTAAAAGGACAATCCTTGTCAGGATTGCTGTGGGGGTTAAATGCAATGCTTCCTATAAAGAATCAGTAAAAGCTACTGTTAATACTCCTACCTGGTAAAAAGCTCATCACAAGCAGTCTGTGCCGGTCATTGTTCTGGCTCACCAGAGACAGCAGTTCCTATTGCTTCTTTTTCAGATTTTGACCATCTTAAGGCCTGTGAATTGTAATCTGTGAGATCATGGCACACCTGCACAGATCCAGAGACCTCAGGGCCAGTGAGTTCAGTGAATAGCTCTTCTATTACCAGCCAAACAACAGGGCAGGTCAGCCAGCAGCAATTAGTGAGGATTGCCACAGATGTCTGTGAAAGGACTGAGGGAGAAGCTGAGAGTTCATAAGCAAGTGCAGTTTCTTGTTGCCTTTTGTTGTAGATGCATTTTAGATGGAACCATGAGAGCGTAGTTTTGATGCTATCTATGTATCTCCAAAGCAATTTTAGGATTTTATATGATTTTAATTTTTCTCCAAATATTTGTGTGATGCTACCTTCCACTCCCTATTGCAAATAATTCAGGGCCTAGATAGTTGGTAGGAGATGTGGCCTGGACAGCTGTGTCAACATGAAGACTCTAGCTGCTTTTTATTTTTCTTTTGATATATTTATTTATTTATATGCAAGGGGAGAGAGAGAGAAAGAGAATAGGTGCACCAAGGCCTCTCGTCACTGCAAATAATCTCCAGATGCATGTACCACTTTATGCATCTGGCTATAGATGGGTACTTGGAAATTGAACCTTGGGCCAGCAGACTTTGCAAGCAAATAGTTTTTACTGCTGAGCCATCTCCTCAGCCCATCTGGTGGCTTTTTAAATGGATGGAAACCCTGCTCTGTTTGTGGTCAGTATTGATACTCTAAGCCTCCTAAGTTAGACATCAAGCTGAGCAAATAAGACATTCTTCAGGGTCAGTGTTGGGACTCCAGTCATATTACCCTAGTCTCTGTTCTCAGCTCTCCCTGAGCTCCCAGATATTATTTATGCAGGCCACAGAGCAGGGAGCAGTGCTTTCTTCCTACTCCATTTCCAGAAAGCGATCAGATAATGTGTTGTACAAGAGGGCTGAGGGCCACAGGCCCTAGAACAGGGAACAGTACATTCTTCCTACCCCATTCTGGTGAGCAGATAGGGTGTTGTGCAGTAGGTCTGAGTGCATCCAAGTTACTTGGTTGAAAACTGTCATGTTGCTGTGTGCGCATTTATATGAACTGAAACTAGAAAAAATATCCTCCATATGTTATAAAGTTGTGGGTGGTCTGTCTTTTTCATTCTATTATTACTTTGATCTTATTTATTCAAAACATGAAAATGAAAAATTTCAAGAAAAGGGAAAAACAAATTTGGTCATCTTTGGAGCAAGAACTTTTTCAGAGGTGCTTTAGTTAGGTAACTGGTACTTTATTTTCTCATAGACTGGAGATCATATCTTGCTCAGTCAAGTTGCTCGGAAGCCTTGGGGAAACCTGGTGACAAACAAAGGCTGACAAGAGTGAAACAGCCACAAGAGCACTTCATAAATTCTTAGTTCCCCAAACCATGCCCTGAGGATGAAGTAAGTTCCTGCTGCTTCAGAAAAGTTTTTTCACTCTAGCCCAGGCTGACCTGGAATTCACTATGTAATCTCAGGGTGGCCTCATGGTGATCCTCCTACCTCTGCCTCCTGAGTGCTGAGATTAAAGGCGTGCGCCACCACACCTGGCTCAGAATGAGCATTTTTAAAAGAATATATGTTTGGGAAGCTGTGGAGATAAGTCACTGATGTGAAAATTCTAGATAGCTCATTTATTTATCTTTTTTTTTTTTTTTTTTTTTTTGGTTTTTGGAGGTAGGGTTTCACTCTAGCCCAGGCTGACCTGGAATTCACTCTGTAGTCTCAGAGTGGCCTCAAACTCACAGTGATCCTCCTACCTCTGCCTCTCGAGTGCTGGGATTAAAGGTGTGTGCCACCACGCCCGGCTATTTATCAATATTTTTAAAGGCAGGGTGAGGAAACACTGGGTTGAAAGATGTTTCCAGGGCTGGAGAGATGGCTCAGCAGTTAAGGCACTTGCCTACAAAGTCTGACAGCCTGAGTTTGATTCTCCAATGCTGCATAAAACCAGATGCACAAGATGGCACATGTGTCTGGACTTCATTCATTGTAGTGACTAGAAGCCCTGGTGTGCCCATTCTCTCTCTCTGCCTATCTCTCAGATAAATAATATTTTTAAAAAAGAAAGAGATTTTTCCAAGTCAAATCATATCACAAGAGAAACTATACAAAGTGCATTCTTCTCACTGTCATAGAAGAGTGTCCTCCAAAGAAAGATTGAGATCTGAAATCATTCATGAAATAATCTGAAGGAATTGAAGTGAATCTTAGAAATTCTTTCCTGATTTTAGCTAACCTGCCCTGAGGACCTCACTACTGTAAAGATGAATTCCATAACTAACTTCATCTGACTCTCAAAGTCCATTTATACAATGAATTCATTCTTTTGTGTGTTCGTGTGTGAGGTAGGGTCTCACTCTAATTCAGGCTGACCTGGAATTCACTCTGTATTCTCAGGCTGGCCCAGAACTCACAGTGATCCTCCTGCCTCTGCCTCCCGAGTGCTGGGATTAAAGGTGTGCGCCACCACGCCCAGCTTCAATGAATTCATTCTTTTTGAAGCCACTATTCCCTTAACTACAGTATTGTGGATGGTCTCCATGAAGTTGACTTTACCATCCACAAATCACTTTGTAATAGCATCATCTGTTTTTATTTCATTCACATGTTTATGGTCTCAAATGACCTGGGGGTTTTCCACTAAAATTCACCATTTTGTAGTTAATCTTCCTTTTTCTGGTAAATCTGAGTCAGCTTTAAAAGCAAGCTTAAGCCAAATGATCAAATGGGTGCCAATAGTGGCATGTCTGCTCTGGGGGAAACCAACTGCTCTCTAGTTGGACTGCAGACCCACTCTATGGGAGGGAACACATGCCTGGTACTGAAAACCTAATCAAAAGCTGATGGCAGGGGAGGTCATGAACCTTAGGGGTATAAAGTCTGCCTTGTCTGACTAAATGCATATATTATCCTCACCAAACTGCCCTGTTAGGACTACACTTAATGTTCATATTCATATATTAATGCTACTCTCACTTTTGGTTAGAGAAGCTTCTCTTTTCAGATGGCAGTGACCACTGGAATGGCCCAAAAGGCAACATAGTGCTGAGAAGAAGTGACAGAGGACATCTCAATTACACCCTCCAAGGCTCAAGGTCCATTGCAGAAGAGGTGGCAGAAAGAATGTAAGAGCCAAAGGAAGGGCACAAATCCTTTCAATGCAACTGTCCTGACAGAAATTGGCCTTGATATCCACAACCTTTCAGTGCCTAGCAATACCTTCAGAAGACCCTCACAATAAAAGGGAAAGATGATGACATCAAAATAAAAGAGAGACTAAGGGAGGGAGGAAGGGGATATGATGGAGAGTAGAGTAGTGAAGGGAAAACTGGGGGAGGGGAGGGAATTATCATGGTTTATTGTCTATAAGTATAGAAGTGGTCAATAAAAAAATTATACGTTAAGCCAGTCGTGGCGCATGCCTTTAATCCCAGCACTCAGGAGGCAGTGGTAGGAGGATCACTGTGAGTTCAAGGCCACCCTGAGAGTACACAGTGAATTCCAGGTCAGCTTGGACTAGAGTGAAACCCTACTTTGAAAAACAAACAAAAAAAATTATACATTAAAAAAGCAAGCTTAAGTATTCATTCAGCAAACATTGCTAAGTAATACACTCTGTACACTCAAAGAGGAAACAATCATAAATAATTACACAGAGTATGCAAGCAATTTAAGGCAGGATGTTGCACAAGCCAGAGGAATTTTGAAGAGGACCCTCTTCATCCAGGTCATGGATGAAACACTGTTTTGTCTTGGAAGGATGTACTGAGTAGGAAGCACTGCGTAAGTAAAGGTTGCAGAGGTAAGAAAGTACATCATGGAAGTGGTAAGCCATCACTGAAGGTTTTAGACTGACTAAGGCATACAGCTTACATCTGGAATAGCAACAATAAATATATTCTGAGGATTTATTAAGTACTAGACAGTGATGTAAGCATGGGCATTACCCAGCAGTGGTCAAAGCAGCAAACAAGCAAACAAAAAATCATTGCCTTCATAGAGCTTACTGGAAATTGATACTCAAAAAGAAAAGCAAATAAGATATATAACATTTTATGTGGTGACAAATGATATAGAGAAAAGGCTGAAAAGGGGGAGGGAATACCGTTTTGTTGCTGTTTGTTTTTGTTGCTGTTTCTTTATGGTACTAGGGATGGACCCAGGCTTTAGGCATACAAAGCAAGAACCCTACCACTAAACTAACTCTTTGGCCCTCTTTTGACTTTTGAGATAGGGTTTCACAAGGCCTGGCATGTAGGACTGCTGCTTTAGAGGGGATAGTCAGCAAGACCCTCATTCAAAGCTCATCTTTAAGCAAAGGCTTCAAGCAAAGGTTGGAGCCATGGAGGATTAGGGGTGCTAAGTGTGCTCTGGACAGGGCAAGGAGCAAAACTGAAGGTTCTGGGGGTATACTTGGAATGGTAGAGGAATGACAGGTCTGGTCAGTATGCTTGGTGTGAAAGGGGAATAAAAGGGAAGCCATTGTGGTGGAAGCCACTGTGGCCGAAGCCAAGTGATGGAAAGGTATGGGACGTGAGGAGAGAGGCCTAGTACAGCCTGATCATAGAGGCTGTCTTGGCCACTGTCAAGACTTCATCTTTGACTGAGATGGGAAGCTCTACTGGAGGGGTTGGAGAGGTGCAACATGGCCTGATTTAGAATTTTATGGCTCACTCTATCTGGTTGCTAGATTATTCACACCAGAGACTCTGCCTTAATCAGTCTAAGGAAAGGCCTGTGCTTCATAGCTATAAAAACATCCCACACTGGACTTGGAGCTCAGTGGTAGAGTGCTTCCGAACATACACAGGACACTGAATTCAGGCCCTAACAATGAAAAAAAAAAAGTTCTGTATTGAGAGAAATTCATTTAGAGCTTGCAATGTGTGTTTTCACCTTCATTATCTCAACTGAACTCAACCACCCACTACAATATGCAGGTAAGTAGCCTGAAGTCCAAGGAGGCTCAGAGGACTTTTAAGTTTGTATGGCCTGTCAGGGATAAACTAAGATTTAAACCCATGTTGTCAACTCTTGGTCTAATAATTCTCCATCATGAGACCTTATTTCTTATCAGCTTGCTACTGACATACAGGAATTTTGGTTGATTTATTTTATATGCTGAAAGCATGCTGGTATTGCTTCTAGTATGTTTTGATTAATACTACCTTGATTCATTTTTTATTCCATGATCTGTCACCTTCACCACTCTCTTGCCTTTAAATCATATTATTTCCTGCAAAAAAAGGGGATGTGTTCAAGTTCACCTGTGTTCTGGCCTTAGTGATAATACAACCTGGCAGTCCAAATTGTCAGAATATAGTGAACTTTACTGTATGAACATATTGCTTAATATTGGTCATATTCCCACTGTATTATACTCATGTTCCCTCTCCCCAGGCCCCACTTTACTGAGGGTACTTCTCAGTGGGGTTCCTGGCATTCACTGTGGGACAATGAATGCACCAGTCAGTCTCTGTGGAATGGAGGGGATGATACCTTATGATACTCCTTTCTACCCTGTGGCTCTTATAGTCTTGCCACCCCTCTTCCACAATGTTCCCTGAGCCTTGGAGGTTGTGTTCTAAGTCTCTCTTAGTGATGAGCTCCCTGTGACCTCTGATTTTCTGCTTTGATAAGTTTTGAGTCTCTTCGATGTCTATGGCCATCCCTGTGGAGGAGGCTCTTGGGCTAGCCATGAGAGCAGCACTCATGTTTAATTTACTTCTTCCTCTGTACTGCTTATCTCACCTTCTGGATACTCTAAATTTGGTGTAGTTTTCCAACTTATGATGTCATTGGGTATCCTTTATAGATAATCAGCAGAATAAATGAGTGATAAGAACAAAGTATCTACACATATGAACTTTCAAATATAGGTAAGCATGTAAGATGTAATCCTAATGTGAAACTATATTACTGATTTAAATATTGAGTAAATTGCAATAATAATGATATTTTAAAAACTATTTAAAAGAAAAGATCATCAAGAACTTTCAAATAGTTAAAGAAACAAGTAAGAGGCAATGATAAGAATGGCTAACTAAACTTAAGAAGAAAATTATATTCTTTGAGCCACAAATACACATATAATTTAAGTAATAATAAAAGGTATGCAGATACAAACACACATTATAAAATAAAACTTTAAATAATAGTAACAATGGCCTAGAAATGTAGATCAGAGGTTAAAGACACTTGATTTTACCTTGCTTTACCCAGGTTAAAGACAGCCCAGATACAATTTCCAAGGTACTCCCATGAAGCCAGATGCACAAAGTGGTGTGTACTTCTGGAGTTTATTTGCAGAGGCAGGGGGCCCTGGCATGCCTATTCCCACTCTCTTTCTCTTTCTCTCTCCTTCTCTCTTTCTCTTCTCACTCTGTTAAATAAATATTTTTTTTTAAGCATAACAGTCCTGGATATGTATCTGAAAGTATTCATAAAGCATTTTTCTTGAAGCACAGCACAAGTTTAGGGTTCTTCAATGAAACTGAATCCTCTCCATAGGCTAAATCTTCACATCTACCAGGAGTTGAAAAGCAGATAAAGCTTTACTTTAGTCATTCCTATTAGAAAGGAAGGAAACATCACTATCACAGAGGCATCACCAGCAAATCCAGGAAAAATTATATTGTTCATTAGATTTCAGTTGAAAATGGATTTTATTTATGATCAAAATAGGCATATCATAATTGTAGAAAAACATGTAGCAGTTACCTTCTTGTTGCTGGTATTAAAAAGCCTAACAACCCAGGAGTGGGGACACATGCCTTTAATCCCAGCACTCAGGAGGCAGAGGTAGGTGGATTGTTGTGAGTTCGAGGCCACCCTAAGACTACATAGTGAATTCCAGGTCAGCCAGGGCTAGAATGAGACCCTACTTTGAAAAACAAAACAACAAAAAACCTACTGAGATGGGCTGGAGAGATGGCTTAGTGGTTAAGGCGCTTGCCTGTGAAGCTTAAGGACCCATGTTTGACTCTCCATATCCCTAAGCCAGATGCACAAAGATGAGGCAGGCACAAGGTCGCACATGTGCACTAGGTGGTGCAAGAGTCTAGAGTTCAATTTCAGTGGCTGAGGCCCTGGCACACCACTTCTCTCTCTCTAAAATTAAAAACAAAAACCTAACAAGAGCACATGATGGCAGGAAAGGCTTTATTTTGGCCTGTAGTTTGGAGGGGAAGTTTTATCATGGCAGGAAAAGCTTGATAGAACAGAAGCTGAGCATCACATGTTGTTGCAGCAACTGGGAGATAGCAGCAAGAGCAAGCAGGCTAGTGAACACCCAATAGGGCTGGACTAATAAACTGCAAGGTCCACCCCTGGTGGCACACCTGCTCCTGCAAGGCTCCACTTCCCAAAAGGTCTTCCATCTGGTGACTGAAGATGAGGCTTACTCACAAACACATGGGGCTATGGGGGACATTTTACGTTCAAACAATACAGGAACCATCAGTGAGAAGGTGTTGCTACATCATCTCAGATTTCTGAAATTTGACTACAAAATTGTTTTAATAATAAAACTTTTAAAAAAATTCAGATTTGTTTTATATCTTTAAAGTATTAATTCTAACACTTGGCTCTTCAACATTTAGACAAAATATGAGTTTAATGGACCTCTGCAGAATTTTCCAAATGGCTTTTCAACTTAAAATTAAATTTAAACTCCTAGCTGGGTGTGGTAGTGCACGCCTTTAATCCCAGCACTCGGGAGGCAGAGGTAGGAGGATCACCATGAGTTCGAGGCCACCCTGAGACTACAGAGTGAATTCCAGGTCAGCCTGAACCAGAGTGAGACCCTACCTTGAAAAACCAAAAAAAATAAAATAAATAAATAAATAAATAAATAAATAAATAAATAAATAAATTTAAACTCCTTACCACACACTACAAGTTCCTACATGATTTGGCTTGGTCTGGGTTCTAGTTCCATCCATTGTTCTCCCCTTCCCACCGTTCTCTATTAACACTGGTCTTTCCTTCCTATTTCTTTTTCTTAAGTATTTAAGAAATATTTTATTTATTTATTTGAGAGAGAAAGGCAAAAATGCAGATAGAGGAGAGAATGGGCATGCCAGGGCCTCTAGCCACTGCAAATGAATTCCAGACTCATGTGCCACCTTGTACATCTGGCTTACATATGTACTGGGGAATGGAACATGGGGTCTTTAGGCTTTGCAGGCAAGTGCCTTAACTGCTAAGCCATCTCTGCTCCACTTCCTATTTCCTTTTTCTTTTCTTTTGTGTGTGTGTGTGTGTGTGTGTGTGTGTGTGTGTTTAGAGGTAGGGTTTCACTCTAGTCCAGGCTGATCTGGAATTCACCGCTTCCTATTTCTTTAGTGTGATATTTCCTCTCTCCTTGGTCCCTTTGTCTTCCCCTCTTTTTTGAAGTACCTGTTTCTCAGACACCACTTCCTCAGAGTAAATCCATCTGAAGGACTCCACCTCCCTCTCCATCTGCAGTCATAATATCAGTGAGTTTTATTTCCTCATAGCATGCTCCTCTTACTGAAGTTGTTGCTTTTTAATTTATTTGTTTGCAAGTGGAGAGAGAAGAGAGACAGAAAGAACAGCTGTCCAGGACCTCCAGCCACTGCAAATGAACTCCAGATGCATGTGCCACTTTGAACATCTAGCTTTATGTGGATATTGGGGAATTAAACCTGGGTTCTTTGGCTTTGCAGGCAAGTGCCTTAACCACTAAGCCATCTCTTCAGTCCCAGTTATTGCTTTATAAACATGCTCATTGTCTGACTCCCAGACTAATGTGTAAATTTCTTGAGAGCTGGAACTTTGTCTTATTTAATGGTGTATGCACATTATCTAGACTAGTGTCTATAGATAACTGATGGTTAAAAAACATTTGTCGAATAAATGAGCATGAAACCAGGCACAGTGGCACACACTTTTTTTGTTTGTTTGTTTTTTGAGGTAGGGTCTCACTCTAGCCCAGGCTGACCTGGAATTCATTATGTACCCTCAGGCTGACCTTGAACTCTTGATGATTCTCCTCCCTCTGCTTCTGGAGTTCTAGGATTAAAACTGTGTGCAGCCGGGCGTGGTGGTGCACACCTTTAATCCCAGCACTTGGGAGGCAGAGGTAGAAGAATCGCCACGAGTTCAAGGCCATCCTGAGACTATATAGTGAATTCCAGGTCAGCCTGGACTAGAGTGAGACCCTTTTTTGAAATAAAAACCAAAGAACAAAAAACAAAAAACAAAACAAAACATAAAAATAAAAATAAATGAGCATAGAAAGTTGATAAAGACTAAGAGCCAGGTAGCTCACATTATAGGTAATTTAGTCAGGTCCACAGGCCCTCAAGAAGAGTTAAACATCCATTTCTCCTGATGTTTTAACTAATATGACAATAAGGAAATTCCAGTCCAGGGTATGAACTTCTAAGAAAACTCCTTCCTACTCATCAGGATGCCAGCTAACAACCTGCCTTTGTTCATTTTTCTCCCCACTTCCTGATCTCTCAAGTTCCTTAGGATTCTGTCAGGCACCCCTTGAGCTTGTGCAATCTCACCTTGCCTCTCCACCAAAGACCCCTGATGTGTTTAATGAGACCTGTCATGCCTATTTCCATGAGTCATCACTTGAACTCTCTCTCCACAACTACGAAAACTGCTGCAGTCTCAAGTGGCTGGCAACTCTGAGTCTCCTTGTCCCTTTATTCTCTCTCTCGTTTGTTAGTTTTTTGAGGTACGGTCTTGCTCTATCCAAGGATGATCTGGAATTCACTATGGAGTCTCAGTGTGACCTCAAACTTACAGTGATCCTCCTACCTCTGCTCCCCCCCCACACCCCCAACCAACACTGGGCTGAAAGGTGTGCGCACCACACCTGGCTTATCCTTCTTTGCATGTCCCACTAGATCAGGAGCCAAAAATCTCAAGAGCCATTGGTGTTGGAATTTTAGTGACCACTGAGTGTCCAGCACTCTAACTCCAATCTGAGTCCTTCCAGAGAAAGGCTCCATCACTCTCAAAACCCACAATAAACTTTGGAGGTCCCAGAGAGATTTGGAAGGAGGGTAAACAATCTGCTTTTTCTTTTTTTTTAAATTTTTTTGTTATTTTTATTTATTTATTTGAGAGCGACAGACAGAGAGAGAAAGAGGCAGATAGAGAGAGAGAATGGGCGCGCCAGGGCCTCCAGCCACTGCAAACGAACTCCAGACGCGTGCTCCCCCTTGTGCATCTGGCTAACGTGGGTCCTGGGGAGTCGAGCCTTGAACCGGGGTCCTTAGGCATCACAGGCAAGCGCTTAACCGCTAAGCCATCTCTCCAGCCCGACAATCTGCTTTTTCAATCTGCATCTTTAAAGGACACAGACCCTGTACCGACCCCATTTCCAAAATGCCACCCCTCCCCCCAGGTTTCAGGCTAAGGACTCTCACCCTGTTATGGTTACCTTCTCATGGCTGCGACAAAACAAGGAACCGAAAGCAGTAGATGGAAGGAAAGTTCGTTTCAACTTATAGTCTTAAGGGAAAGTTTCATCAAGGCATGGTAAAACAGAGGCTGGACATCACATCTTGTCACATCATCTGGAAGGCAGCAGCAAGAGTGAGCTGGTTTTGGATAGAGTAGCTGGGCTATGACACTACAAAGCCCATTTCCAGCAAGGCTGCACCTTTCAAAGGCTCCACCAGTTGGGAATTTGAATGAAGCTTCATCACAAACACGTGGGGCTATGAGAGACATTTCAGGTTTAAACCACCACATCCCTGCTCTGCTAACCCAATTTCCTCTTACAGAGACCTATCACATGAAATATAGGGGATGTCTTAAAGTAGCTGAGGGTTTATGGCTGATGCTACTCCCCAGGCAGAAGGCTTTCGGACTAAACCCCATTTCCAATCACACACTCAAGTGTAATAAGCAAAGTCGTGGAGTTGATGTGGTTTTTGCCTGGAATTATGGACCGTTTCAAAGGGCCATCACAAAAAAAGCTGTACAATAGAAATACTTAGCAGTGTCATTGGCTGAACTCCATCTGTCAGCCCTAACAAAAGACAAAGGGGAGCTAGAGAGATGGCTTAGCAGTTAAGGCGCATGCCTACAAAGCCTACCGATCTAGGTTCAATTCTCCAGGTCCCATGTAAGCCAGATGTACATGGTGGTGCCTGTGTCTGGAGTTCGTTTGCAGTGGCTGGAAGCCCTGGCACACCCATTCTCCCTCTCTTTCTCCCTCTCTCTCTAATAAATAAATAAAAATAAAATTTTAAAACAGACAAAGAGGAATTTCTCTAGCCTCAGGATCTCTGACAATATGATTCCCCAACTGGGCTTCTCCCAGACAAACAGTGGTACTCTGCTCCCTCATCAGAGCCAGACCCTGCTTCTGCTAGGAACCTGTTAGTCTTTCTCTTCTCCCAAAGCCTCATAGAAGATTGACCTGTCCTTCAGAATGGCAGGTCTCTCCTTTTGATCTGCCTCTTGCCACTGATCTACTTTTGTCTCAGACTTCTTGTCAATATCCTTCATTGCCTATTATGGTCCAGTGACTGTGTAAACATCCTCCGCGGGGGGCGGGGGGGGCACAGGGGAGGCGGGACGGGGGGGAGGGGGGACAGGGAAGGCGGGGGGGGAGGGGAGACAGGGAGGCGGTTATCGCATTGCCTGTAAGTCCAGTGAAAATAATTCTTTCTTTTTAGAACATAGAAACTAGGTTGTTTAGATTGGATGGCATATTTCCTTAGACATTATTGTAGTTGTGGACATAATTACCTGTTTCCAGAAGGAATTTTGGCTGGATCCTAAGAAATGGTGAAGAGAGAAAGGAATGAACTCCCAACTCTTAGCGGAGGGAAGAATTCCTTCTAGAATGTGTTCCCTCTCTCAATGTCCTGGTGACAGAAACCTGGTGAGGAGAGTCCTCCCTAAGTTCAATTACCATCTTTTTAGACACCACAATTATATGGGAGCCAAGTTCAATGTTAAACAGCTAGTGCTGACAAGCTAATTACAGAGCATTGGTCCTGGAAGAAGCAAAGGAGAACCCAGGTTAGGGAGGGGAAGTGCCTGCACAGTAAACCAGCGTGAACCCAACCAGCTACTTTTCTGGGTCACTGGGGTTTATTGGGACCCTAACCTTGGTGGATGCTCCAAGGGTACCAAACAGGACAGGGACCAATAGAGAGGTGCTTCATGTCAGTCTCCTCTTCTTCAGTATAGGCAACCATCAACCCATGATGGCATGCACCCAGTTGGAGTGCATCCTGAGAAACTGGGACTCCTTTGATTTCCAATCGCTAAAAAGGAAAAACGTTACAGTTCTTTGCTGCAATGCTTGGATGGCATATAAATCAGAAGATGGGAGGGGCGTCCACAGGAGGAGAGAATCAGGTATAACACCATCTTACAGCTAGTCTAGTCTGTCTTAAGAAAGGAAAGGGCAGAGGTCCCCTATGTTCAAACTTTCTTCAGATTAAGTGAAAATCTACATGTTGGTTAGGCTTGCTGTATGGTAGACTCAGCTCTACTGGTAGCTGTGACTGAACAAGGCAAGCGTTTCTCAAGGGATGAGCCTCCCCTGGTCGAGGACACTGATCCTAAGAGTGAACTCTCTGTAGCTCCACTGCCACCATGTCCCCCTTACCTCATTTTATTTATGTATTTATTTTGGTTTTTCTAGGTAGGGTCTCACTCTAGCCCAGGCTGACCTGGAATTTACTAGTCTCAGAGTGGCCTTGAACTCACTGCAATCCTCCTACCTCTGCCTCCCAAGTGCTGGGATTAAAGGCGTGTGCCGCCACGCCCGGCCCCTTACCCCATTTTAAACCTATCACTATATCATATCTATTATAAAATCTTTCCTCCTCTCTTCTGTTTCTCCTCCAGAGTCCCCTAGTCTCTTGGTCCCTTGGCAGAAAAAAAAAGACCTTCCTGTAACCCGCCCAGAAGATATGTGGAGCATTTATACTAGCCAAGATTTATGGCCCCTTTCCCCCTACCAGAATTTAAGCAAATAAAATCAGATTCAGGTAAATTCTTGGAAAATACAGACCACTATATTTGAGATGTTCCAAAACCTGACACAGCTACACACACAGTGTCTATTACATATATATATATGTTTTCTATATATGAGACTTGGGGAGATATAAAGCTAATTATAGCTCAGGTTTTGATAGCTACAGAAAAGGAAAGTGCCTTCTAGGCAGCTGTACAATAGCTGTACAGTTTGGGGATGACCTCTCTATGTCCTGGCAATGGGAATGGAGGTCAAGTCCAGAGATGGCTAGGAGAGGGGCTGATAACACTGGTCCAGCTCCATCTCAGGCACAAATGACTCCCATTGCCCTAATTCAGCTACTACACCCAGGAAGCTAGCTGATTTCATTACCCAGATGCAACACCTGTCCCCAGAAGGGTATCTGTTTCAGGCCGTTCTGATCTTCTTTTCCATACTTGTAAACGCAGTTTCTTTAATTGGCCCTAAATAGAGTTATGCAGCTGAAAAGGAGAGAGGAAAAGAGACCGAAGGTCTAAATATTTTCTGACCTGCATCATAGAATGACTATGTTGAATTTGCTCTAAGTCTTTCAACTAGTCTAAATTTTCACTAGTCATTCAAAATCAGTATGAACATTCTCTGAGTTTATTGAAAGGTTGCTGGCTACATTAACCAAATACACTAATGTTTCTCCAGATTCTGCAGCAGGGGAATTAGTAATCAAAGACTGGTTTTTTGACTCAGTCTGCCCCAGACATTAGGTGAAGGTTACAATGGATAGTTGTTGGGTTGGAGAAAACTCTGGATAATTTAATCAAGACAGCCGTTAGGATCTGTTACAAGAAGTATTTGGAGATGGTTAAACAGGTGGGGAAAAGATTCAAGAAGCTCTAGTAATGGTTTTACAAAGACAGCATTCCAAGTATCCTAGAAGCAGGGCTCCTGGAGAATATTATAGTTGTGGACAGCTGGGACATTACAAGGCAGAGTGTCCTTGGAAGAGATTGCCACCTTGGCTGTGTCCTTTATGCCAAGGGGAAACACTGCAAGATTGGCTCCCCCAAAGTAAGTTATTCACAAGGCCAGTGTGCTCTTCATGTCCATCTGCCCAAGTGCCCAAGTGGACTGCAAGAACCTGGGGCTCTTCTCTCCAGCTCTCACTACTTGAACCCACATCACTGCCCAGTACACCTAGATAATTTTAACCATAGAAGGAGAGCCCATTAACCTCCTCTTAAGGCACTGGAGCTTCAGACTCAGTTTGAACGTCTAACACCAGTTAGGTTTCCTCAAGAACTGCAATCATACTGAGAATTTTTGGAAGGCCTGCAGTCAGACATCAGGAAAACTACACTGTTCCCCCATGATTATTCCAGAATCCCTTTCTCTGTTACTAGGATGAGACTTCCATTATTTTGGCCCATTGGTCAGCTCAATGCTTATCCTTAATGGAGCTTGATGCTAATCCTGAGGTTTGGGCTACAGAAGTTAACAATGGTCAAGCTTAGTCATCCAAGACAGTATAGATTTGCCTCAAGGCTCTTTCTTTCCCCATCAAAGACAATATCCTTTAAAGGCAGAGGCTAGAAAAGGCCTGATGACCTGTAATAGTTAACCTGAGATCTCAGGGCCTTTTAGCACCATGCGACAATCCATGCAATACTGAGTCCAAAAGCCTAATGGAGAATGGAGACTAGTGCAGGACTTTTACCGCATTAATGAAGGTTTTTTTGGTTGTTTGTGTTCTTGAGGTAGGGTCTCACTTTGGTCCAGGCTGACCGGGAATTCACTATGTAGTCTCAGGGTGGCTAATGAAGTTCTAATACTGATCTATGCAATAGTACCTAGCCCCTATACTTTGATAGCTCAAATCCCTGAAGAAATTAATTGATGCACAGCTTTCAATTTAAAAGACTTGTCTTTTACCACAGACCCTCAGACTGCTCAGGGGTTCTTGGGTATCAACAGTTTTTGCAGGCTGTGGATCCCCAGATACAGATAAATTACCAGACCCCCTATACCAACTACTAAAAAAAGACCCACTGTACAGAAAGCAACTCCCTTATCTGGGATCCAGAATATAAATCGTCCTTGAAGCGGGCCTTATTGGAAGTGCTGTCCACAGGACAAGAAGATACTCTATAGGTGATAGCAAGAAAAGAAAGAGCTCTGAGGTTTTAGTTAACAAAGCCTAAAGGACCTGTTAAGCAATCAGTGGGTTACCTAAGTAAAGACCTTGATTTAGTGGCCAGAGGATGGCCAGCCTGCCAGTAGTCCAGGCACCTTTTTTAAAAAAAAATTAACAACATATTTTATATGGGTACATCATGTGCTGGTTCCCTCTTATTCATTGTCCCTGCCCCCATTCTAGGCACTTTTAATTCCTAAAGCCATAAAACTCACTTTGGGAGGCTCAGGAAATGACAGGCACCAGCTGTGGCTTGGTGTGCAAGGAGGATCTCCTCTTTCCTCTCCTTCATGATGGAGGGGCTGAAGCAGTGCTAGGCACACTTCCATTTCCTGTCCTCTCCCACATTACCTGCAGGGCTATCCTCTAGGACCTAAAGCTAGCCAAGCTCTGATATGGCTTGGAGAAAGCCAACAATTCAGTCTAAACAGAAAAATGCCAAAAGCAAGCTGGGCAAAAGAAGAAACAAGGATATGAGCAAAGGCTGCTGCCAAAGCTGCCTTAATATAGTCCTGCACAGTCTGTGGGACACATCCCAAGACTTCACTTCCTCCAGAATTGACTGAAATTCAGGCATAAGGTTGTTTACAGGCGAATTCATGATACCTCTGGTTTTTCTGTCTCAGACGTTAGGTTAAAAAAAAAAATTCTGCAACTGCTTTTTAACAAACTCTTTTCTTTCTTTCTTTCTTTCTCTCTCTCTTTTTTTTTTTTACTTTTTATTGACAACCTCCATACATGTAGACAGTATACCATGATCACAATCTCCTCCTATCATGCTCCCTCTCCCTCACTCAAATCCCTTTCCACTGAATCCCTTCTTTTTTATTTTTTATTCATTTATTTTTATTTATTTATTTGAGAGAGAAAGAGGGGGAGATAGAGAGAATGGGCACGCAAGGGCACCCAACCACTGCAAACAAACTCCAGACACATGTACCCCCTGTGCATCTGGCTAATGTGGGTCCTGGGGAATTGAACCTGGGTCCTTTGGCTTTGCAGGCAAATGCCTTAACCGCTAAGCATTCTCTTAAGCCCCAAATCCCTTCGTTTTTTTACTGTTGATCAGCTAGAAACACTCATTTTTGTGCTCTTCCCTTTTGAGCTCTATGCAAAGATAATTATGTATAAATGTATATTTGACTCCAATTTAGAAATCTGAAAAGTCAGTCCTTCTTTGTTGTAATACTTTTTTACAATTGTAATTATGTTGATGTTCATATTGTGTAAAATACCTCATTTAATAAAATAGTACTCTGAATTTACAACATTGCAGGATAAATAGTTCTAAAATTTCTGTACTAACCTTCCTTATTATTTGCTTTATTATTTTAAAAAAATCTAATTAATTCATCAGCTAGAATCTCAAGAGCAATCTTTTTTTTTTTTTTTTTTTTTTTTTCCGAGGTAGGGTCTCACTCTAGCCCAGGCTGACCTGGAATTCACTATGTAGTCTCAGGGTGGCATTCTCAAGTTTTGCTTTAATTTTTTTAAATGTGTTTTGCTGACTGTAATTCAGAATAAAAGCTTCTTGTTCTTGGATTTATGCTTTTTTAAATTTTTTATTTATTTTTTGACAGAGACAAAGGGGGGGGCAGAGAAAGAGAGAGAGAGAGAGAGAGAGAGAGAGAGAGAGAGAATGGGCGCACCAGAGCCTCCAGCCACTGCAAATGAACTCCAGACATGTGTGCCCTCTTGTGCATGTGGCTAACTTGGGTCCTGGGGAACTGAACCTGGGTCCTTTGGCTTTGTAGGCAAATGCCTCAACTGCTAAGCCATCCCTCCAGCCCTAAGTTTTTTTTAAATAATTTTTTATGAGAGAGAGAGAGAGAGAGAGAGAGAGAGAGAGAGAATTGGCACTCCAAGGCCTCCAGCCACTGCAATCAGACTCCAGACATGTGTGCCACTTGTGTGCATGTGCAACCTTGCACACTTGCATCACCTTGTGCATCTGGCTTATGGGGGACCAGGGGAGTAAAACATGGGTCCTTAGGCTTTGCAGGCAAGTACCTTAACTGTTAAGCCATCTCTCCAGCCTGGATTTAAGGTTTTTTTTAATATTCAAAATTTATTTATTTATTTTGTTTTTCCAAGGTAGGGTCTCCCTCTAGCCCAGGCTGACTGGAAATTCACTATGTAGTCTCAGGCTGGCCTTGAACTCACTGTGATCATCCTACCTCAGCCTCCCCAGGGCTGGGATTAAAGGTGTGTGCTACCACATTCAGCTTAATGGATTTAAGTTTTTTATAAGCAATAGAATACACCAAATTTAACTCTACATCTTAGTGACCGGGCAAATGTTGGATTGATCTTATTTAAGACATTCATTCCTAACAGGATTATTAGTATGGTCCCCTTTTTGTGTTAGAGTTGAATCTTCTATAAGGAGAAAATTATAAGTCTTAAATATGTTTATTATAAAATTTGAAGATTCTTTAACAGATAATAGCAAAATTTGTTTAAAAACTAGTATGGTGTCTTTAAAGACTTGATAAAAATACATGGATACAGAATTGGTCTGTTTCTATTCTCTATTTACTTTATTTGCCAACGGGAATGTGGCTAAGTTTAAACTTGTTTCTGTTCTCTTCATATGGATATACATGCATGTTTAACTGACATATTTGAGGCCTCTGATAAGTGCTATAATGTCTTATTAAAGATAACATTAAAGAAAAAAACTCACTTTGGGAAATAATTTAACTGTCTATATTCCCAGAAATGTGTCAGAATCACTAAGCTAAATAGGCTGCCTGGCTGAGTCCCAAGAGATGGGCAGGATTCCAACGACTTAACCAGAGGTGGTTAAGGTAGAGGAGGGAGAAATAGGAAAGCTAGAAAGCAAAACAAAAGTGTACCATGCTACATTTCCCACTGCAGGCTTCCAGCCTGGAGCAGAACTAGCAGGGGAGAAAGAAAAGCTTTGCTTTGTAGTGAAGGTTATCCTTCATTACATTTTATCTAGGGCATAAAGAATAAATAACCTTCAGAGAATTCCAAGAGGCAGTGCAGTAGACAACAATTTTCTGCTTGTACACTATTGATTTCTGCTCAATCAATAAAGTACACATCATAAAAACCCTATCTCCATATGGAAAGATCCTGATTTAATATTATAGGACACAACCATTTATTCACCAAATATTTATTAAGCATCTATCACATAGGCTCAGCATTGGTGTAGGCAGTAAAGCTACTGTAGTGTATAAGACAAACATTTGGTATAAATAGAGAAATATTTTAAAAGTCTCTGGGGGTAACACATTGATAGAGATGTTATACCTTGACAGAGATGTAGGTTACACAAGCATATAAGTTTGCCAGTTAACCGAACTTTGTTACATCTTTTATTTCTTTTGATGTAAAATTTACATATGACAACATGTGCAAGTCTTGAGTATAAGTTTTCTGCATAAAGCAGGTACCTTTTCATTGCTGGGACAAACACTCATCCAGAAGCAGCTCATGGTGGGAAAAGCATAGCATAAGCAAACAGCCAGGCAGGCATCACTTCCACAGCAGCAGGTAAGATGTAGTTTGAGTAGTGGGCTCCGAGTTGGGCCATTTTACTACAAAGCCAACGTTCTAGTGACACACCTCCTCCAGCAAGGCTCCATTTCCAAATGGCTCAACAACTTTCTCAAATTATCATCAAGTATTCAAAACACATAAGGCTATGGGGGACATTTCATTCAAACCACCACACTGAGTTTTTTGTTGGTGTTGTTTGTTTGGTTGGTTTTGGTTTTTCAAGGTAGGGTCTTGCTCTAGCCTAGGCTGACCTGGAATTCACTATGGAGTCTCAGGGTGGCCTTGAACTCATGAGGATCCTCCTACCTCTGCCTCCTGAGTGCTGGGATTAAAGGCGTGCGCCACCATGATTGGCCATACTAAGTTTTAACAAGTGCAAGATCACCATAATTCTGCCTCTCTTCACTGTCAGTATGTAACCTGGCTTCATACTTCATTAATCAAACAAAAGCCTTTACACCTCATTCATTTGACTCTGGACACAAAACTTGCATATGTGAGTATAGCATATCTATCTTTTCTTCCTTTCCTTCTGTTACAGTACATATGTTCCTACTTCCAAAGAGGCCAGTTTCTTTCTGTGGTTTTTGTATCACCATTCTCCAACCTCTAAACTTTACATAGTCCCTCCCATTCTTCTTTCTTTTTGGCCCAGATGTTGTTGAACTTCTTCAACCATTTACTGACACTATCAAGCTCTTTTTTAAAATTTTATTTATTTATTTGCAAGCAGAGAGAGATTAGAGAGAAAAGAGACAGAGAGAATGGGCATTCCAGGGCCTCCAGCCACTGCAAATGGATACGTGTGCCACTTTGTGCACCTGGATTTACGTGAGAACTGGGGAATTTAAGTTGGATTGTTAGGCTTCACAGGAAAGTGCCTAAACTGCCGAACTATCCAGTTCATCACACTCTTTATTAAAGAATCTCTGTGCACAAATTCCTCATCTACCTTTCTACAATTAATAACATCAACCCTGAGCCATATCCCTCATTCTATGAATCTTACTTCCTATACCCTTTTTTTTTGTTGTTAGTTTGTTTTTCCTATGTCCCCCATTTTAAAACTCATTTTGAAACAAGGTCTCACTAAATTTCAGGCTTGCCTTCAACTCACTCTGTAGCTCAGGCAGGCTTTGAACTTGCAGGCCTCCTGCCTCAGCCTTATAATAGCTAGGAGCAGTAATGTTTTTATTTCTTCTCTGGCATAACTAACTCCTACTCTAGATCTTTACTTAGAACCTGTTCCTTCAGAGTTGCCCTATCAGACTTTCCATCTCATATCAATTGAACTTATTTCATGACACATCTCACTTGGAATTACTTGCTTTATGTGTGTCTTGCCCACAAGACAAACATAGCCTTTGTCCTCAGTGTCTTATTATCTGCTGTCCTGTAGTGTATAGCATTGTACTGGAAAGAGTAAGTCCATTAAACATTTGAGGCCAAATGAAATCATTTAAATTCATTTATATCATCTGTAAAAATAGAAATCTTTAAATGTCTTTGTTTTCTTAATAGATTTTTTTTTTTTTTTTTTTTTTTTTTTTTTTTTTTTTTTTGGAGGTAGAGTCTCACTCTAGCACAGGCTGACCTGGAATTCACTATGTGGTCTAAGGGTGGCCTTGAGCTCACAGTGATCCTCCTAACTCTGCCTCTTGAGTGCTGGGATTAAAGGTGTACACCACCACACCCAGCTCTAGATTTAATTTTTGTAATTGCCAAAATCATCTTTTTAAAAGGATTACATTAAATGAAAATGACATTGTAACATTTTTATTTCTATAATTCTTATATTTTCTTGTGATTCCAATCTTACAATTTACATAAACATATTGTACATAGAAGATTCTCAACAAGCACTATTTTAGTCATAAAAATCCTATCATGTGGAAAGATTGTTGGATATCTAAATTTCCTCATATAATTACTTAGAAGGCCAAAAACATACCACAGTACATTTATGACTTTTTGCTCAGATGGGGTTATCTTAAGGCTAGAAACCATCAGATGGGAGGCAATCTGATAATTCAGAGTTCATTTCATCTTTGTGAAGGAGTATGGCCATCTGTTGGTTTATATAACTTCACTGTATAAATAGCTTTGCTTTTTGGGGCAGCCCTAAATTCCTTCACCATTTACTGAATCCCAACTAGGTGTGAACATTAATTACATTAATTGCACATGTTTGTGACATTCATAAATGCGTGTGCAGTTTAAATGTAAGTGTATATCTGACAGAAAGATAAAGCTAAATTAACGAGAGCTTTTTGTTTAAGAATAAATGTTTCTCCTTCAAACTGTTTCTGGTGTCAGCTTTGATATGGCTTGTTGCGGCAACTTAGCTCCTTTCATCTTGACAAAAATACGGTATGAATGTAAATATCGTTAGGCGCTTCATGAACCAGCCTCTTATTCAAACTATTTGGACTCTTATTCAAACAAAACCATACTAACAACCTAGACAAACTGAAAAAAAAATTCCACGCTTTACTAACATCTCCTGAAGCATGACCAAGTTAATTGCTTAGATTTTTCTTTCCTTTTCCCAGCCACGGATCTCCTGACTTGTGTCCCAAACAGTAGCCACCTCTACCTGCTTTCTTCAGTGAAGTGTAACTTAGTTAATTCACCTTCTCATCAAACCAGAAGCCTTCTGGGACAGAATGTGTGTTGGAGGTTAGGTGTAACTCCCCAGAGGGAGTCTGTCATGCTAAGTAGAAGTGTCCAGTTTCAAGATTGACTCTGCCTTCAAGGATCTAGTGCTCTGAAGATAAGTGGAGCAATCAGCAGGTGTAGTAGGAAAGTCGTAGAGTATACAATTACTTGTTGGGGAGTGTTATACAAATTCTGAGTAAACTTAGGGTTCTGAGATGGACAAAATCAGCCTGAAACTGAATTTAGAGGCAGACCAGGATCTGGACAATAGTTACTCAATAAGTGTTTTTATTAACAATTTGCATACATGTACATAATGTTTTTTGATCATAATCCTCTCTTGTTACCATTTTTTTGTTCCTCTTTCTCTCTCTCTCTTTTTTTCTTGGTTTTTCAAGGTAGGGTCTCACTCTAGCCCAGGCTGACCTGGAATTCATTGGTAATATCAGGGTGGCCTCAAACTCAGGGGTATCCTCCTACCTCTGCCTCCCAAGTGCTGGGATTAAAGGCATGTGCAACCACGCCCCCCCTCCCGGCTTTTTGTTCCTCTTTGCCCCCTGCACCCCTTCCACTGAATCTCTTCTTTCCAACAAATCCCTCTTCTACTTTGATTTTGTGTGTGTGTGTGTGTGTGTGTGTGTGTCTGTGTGTCTGTGTGTGAAGCAAAGGAGATTTATTAAGAGAACAGTGAAAAAGCTGCAAAGTGTCAAGATAAGGATGCTTAGGATTCCATCCAGGGTCCAAGGAAGAAATGGAAAGGTGAAAATGAAAAATTACACTTTTTGAGTTAGAACACAGAAAAGCAGGCAGGCTCAGCAGTGAAGAGCTTCGAGCAACTGCTTTTTTCTTTTTTAATTTCTCCCTTCCCCATTATCCATGATGGAATGTTTATGGGCCCAATATTGTTCAAGTCTTATGTAGGTAATGACAGTCACTGGGAGGTCAGGAATGCAAAAGCCATATTATGTCTGGAAGACAGAGTTCCTCAGTAGTCCTCCCCATCCTCCTCTTTGTGATGTTCCCTCAGCATGGGAAGGGTGATGTAGATGTCTCATGTAGCACTGAGCACTCCAGTCACTTGTTCTCAGCATTTTGATGAGTTTGTGGCTCCCTAGTGGTCACTGCCAACTGCAAAAAAGAAGTTTCTGTAACCAAAGGTGAGAGCAGCACTAATATATGGGCATAAGCACAAACATTTAGGAGGGAATTTAATGAGCACAGTATTTCTATTTAGCCAAGACACAGTAGTAGCATCTTCCCTCCTTGTGTGTTTGACCCCTTCTTCCACAGCTTTTGATTGGTTTGCAGTACTGGTATAAATTCTCTCCAGTGAAGTGAGCCTCAAGTCCAGAGAGTAGTTGGTTACCTGCACAACAGTCATGTCACTGTTGCACCAGTCAGCATTTGTGGCTGGAACCCCATGAACTCATGTGTTCTGAATGCTTGGTCCTCAGCTGATGGCAATTTGGGAATTAGAGCCTCCTGTAAGAAGTGCGCCGCTTGCCAGTGTTTGGCACACTGTCTTGCTGCTATTGTCCACCGTTGGCCAAGAGGTGATGTCCAGCCTTTGCTCATACCCTATTTTCTGTTGCCATCATAGAGTTTTTCCTTGATTCTGTAAGCCAAAATATTTTTTTCCTCCCACAAGCTGCTTTTGGCCGGGTGCTTTGTGCCAGCAATGAAGCTAATTGCAACAGCACTCAATAAGTATTTGTGGAGCTTTCTAACAGGGATTCTTTCCCATGACAACTCTGCATGCATTTACATTTTTTCTTTTTATTTGAGAGAGAATATGAATGAGACCTGGCACGCCAGGGCCTCTTGCCACTGCAAACGGACTCCAGATACATGCTTGGCACTTTCTGCACCCGTATTTACGTTGAGTGCTGAGGGATTGAACCCAGGCTATCATGTTTTGCAATCAAGTGCTGAGCATCTCTCCAGCCCAAATTATGCATTTTTCAGAAACAAGATTCTTATTTTCAGTCCTTTAGAGCATCACTTTCTTTATTGGGGTAACACGAGGCAGGTTCATGTGCAAGATTAGCTATCTATGAGCTCCTCCACGCACCGAGGCAGTTTTCAATCCTGTACAGGTCTCCAAACAATGGAAACTTGGTGTCCTGGATCTCCAGTGGCCCAATGCACCTCTAAGAAGGGTGTGGTTCGAAGAATCCAGGACTGGGCATCTTTACCTGGCTTCTGCACAGGCTTGTTGCCTGTGTTCTAGCCATTTACAGTCAATCGGCCTACTGCCCTCCTCTCAGCCTCATTCTTTTCGTTCCTCTTCCGTGCGCCTCCATTTCCGACTACGCCTCTCTTCCCTTTTGGCCCAGCTCGGCTTCCGTCCCAGATGATCCCTCCCCGAGGCGGCCTCCGCCTCCTCCATCTCCCGGAGCTGAGCCGCCTCCCGGGTCAGTGGCGCAGCCCAGGAGTCGGTGTCGCGGCTAGTTGGATCGTGGCGAGGGCCGAGCGGGGGGCCATGGAGAAAGCGGCCCGAGGCGCTCTCCACACCGACTAGAGCAGGCCGCGGCGGCTGCCCTGCCGACGCCATGGACCGAGCCCCAGCAGACCAGGTAGGCGGGCTGCGGCCGGGCGGGCCGGGCTGGGGGCGCCGCGGAGGGTCGGGTGGAGCGCTGGCCCCCGGCTGACCTGCGGCTGCCACTGCCGCTGCCGCCCGCCCGGCCCGGCCCGCTTTGTTCCGCCGCCTCGGCAGGGCGGTCGGCGAGAGGAGCGGCCCGAGGCGCCGAGCCGCCCTGCGTCGGGGAGGAAGGGCTCGAACTTGAGCGCACCCCCTCCTGTTGTGGAATGTGTTTTCGGGGTGGCCCAGCCTTTGAAGGCTTCTTACCCAGAAAGACAGCCGCCGACTGCGCTTACCAGAGCTGTGCTCAGCCGAGCGGAGCTGTGCTTCTGCACTGGCCTAGAATTCCTTTGAAGAAACGATATTCATGGTTTCCCCTTGCTTCCCATCTAGTTATTTTGCAAAAATAAAGTTTCCATTTTAAGGAGCACTTCATTTAGAGCCCCTTTTGATATGCGCACCATGAATAGTCCCATTCGTGTTCTGTTTTATTCTCATTTGCATCAAATTCTTGGTTATACATGTTGGCAGGTGCTGGGAGTCAGGGATAATGACAGTAAAAACAATCAACGATAACACTTTCCCTCCTCTCCCCCAGCATTTTCCAGTATTAAGTTCCCTATGAAACAACTTAATTTAATTGGGTCTGATTTTTGTTCATTCTCCATTTCCTCTTCCAAGGCTTTGCCCGTTGATGAATTATGCAGATTGTTGAAGGAAGATTTGTCTGTTAATTTTACAAGTGGATAATTAGAACCCGAATAAATGGATACATGAGGTGTAGTGTCCCAAGTTCCTGTATATGTCTACTTGCAGTTAACACCACTTTTGGTTTCAGAATCACACTCCTTGCATCCAAATAACACGGTTTTCTAGTTGTGTACTTTTATTTATTTATTTATTTATTTTGAGACTCTTGTGTTGCACTCTGGCCACTGTTTCCTAGACTGAAGCAATCCTAACTCAATCTCCCTGCAAGTGGGACTATAGACATGTTTCATGATGCCTTCCTACCCAAGTTTTATTTATTTATTATTAATTTGCGAGAGAGAAAGAAAGAGGCAGATAGAGAGAATGGGTACACCAGGGCCTCCAGCTGCTGCAAACGAACTTCAGGCGCATGCACCACCTTGTGCGTCTGGCTTATGTGGGTCCTGGGGAGTTAAACAGTAGGTCCTTTGGCTTTGCAAGTGCCTTAACCACTAAGCCATCTCTCTCCAGACCCCCGTTTTTAAAAAAAGAGGAGGAGGCAGAAGAGCTTGATGCCAATACAGTGCTGAAGACAAAAATTAATTTTATAAGGCAACACATGAGTTTTTAAAGGAAAATTGATGTGCAGCCTCTTAGCAAATACTTTGCTGTGGCCCAGCATGGTCTTTAAGAGCCTGTAGCCAGCCTTCAAGCACAATGTTTTTGTAATTTATTTGCAATCAGAGAGAGAAGAGAATGGCATGTCAGGGCTTCCAGCCACTGCAAATGAACTCCAGATATACGTGCGCCTTTGTGCATCTTGCCTTATGTGGGTACTGGGGAATCAAACCTAGGTAGTTAGGTTTTGCAGGCAAGCATCTTAACCGCTGAGCCATCTCTCCAGCACCCAAACACAGTTTTTAAATTAATGTGTTTGAAGGCATTTTGAAAGATCCCTGAATTACAAAGGTTTACAAGGGACTAGGAATTTTTTTTTTTCTTTTCAGTTTTTCGAGGTAGGGTGTCACTCTAGTCCAGGCTGACCTGGAATTCACTGTGTAGTCTCAGGGTGGCCTCGAACTCATGGTGATCCTCCTACCTCTGCCTCCGAAGTACTGGGATTAAAGCCCTGCGCCACCACCACGCCCAGCTCTAGAAAAATTTTTTGAGCCACTTCCTTGTATGTGTGTCACTAATGAAAGGGTTCTACATTTTGATCCTTCATCAAAATGCCAGAACTGTATCCAGTAATACTGGCATGTGTATACTTAGGGTTCCTTTCATCCTAGAGGAAATGTAATCAGTTATTTAGATGGTAACATTTAGCTGTTTGTGTGTGATTATCTTAAGAGCAAGTATTACAAGCAAATTGTTTAGAGAGCCTCTTCCTTTTTCATCCACATCCTTCCAAAACCTATAGTTTATAAAAATTAGAAAAAAGTATTCTATTGAAGACTCCCCAGTCCCCCAGTATTTCCTGCCTCAACCCAGCCTGACCCTAATTGGGAGAGTAGTTTAGAACTCCCTTATTTCACTCTCTCCAAGAAGCCATGCAGGAAAGTAAGGTGACTACCTAGGTAACTCATTAGGCAGCTAAGTCTGTGGTTGGCCCAGAAGCAGTGTGCTTCATTTTATGTGTGTATTTTTCTGGGGCAAGACTCCATTACTTTGAACATATTCTCAGAGGTGTCCATCATTTTAAAAAGGCTGAGAATCAGTAATTGTAGATGAGGGACTGAGATTTCTCAACATTGTGAAATTCTTGATTCCACTATTCCATATGGTAATATAGTTGTTCTGGGGTATTTGGAATTTACTTTATATTTCTGCTACTGAAAAGAGTAGATAAGTAAATGTCATTAAAAAAAAAAAAAAAACTTGCCGGGCGTGGTGGTGCATGCCTTTAATTCCAGCACTTAGGAGGCAGAGGTAGGAGGATCGCCATGAGTTCGAGGCCACCCTGAGACTACATAGTGAATTCCAGGTCAGCCTGAGCTAGAGTGAGACCCTACCTCTAAAAACCAAATGCAAACAAAACAAACAAAAACCCCCCAAACAAAACAAAACAAAAAAACTTGTGCAAAGGGATGTGAAGAATAAATCCTGGAGTTCATTTGCTTATAAAGGGTTAGTGTCTTGGATAAATTTGGGGCAGTTTGTATATTTTTAAATAGTGGGCTCAGAAGCAATAAACACTTGAGGTTCATAGCCTTTTATATTCAGTAATCTAAATATTATCTTAATTGGTAGTAAATCAGCACCAGGTAAATTCCTTTAAAACTATCAATTATTGGTTGTTAGCCTCTTTAATTCACTGAAAAACAAACATGTAGTGAGCATTTGTGATTTCATGCAGTGGTGTTCACACATAAGAATATAGAATTGACTAGATTGTAACTGCTTTAAATAATTTATGAAGTTCGTATATTACCAGCACTCCAAATCAAATGTGCAGTCAGTTCTCTATACCTACAGGTTGTATATCCTTGGAATCAGCAATCTGTGGATCAAAAAAAGGGGGCAAAGCTGGGTGTGGTGGTGCACACCTTTAATCCCAGCACTCAGGAGGCAGAGGTAGGAGGATCACTGTGAGTTTGAGGCCACCCTGAGACTACATAGTGAATTCCAGGTCAGCCTGGACTAGAGTGAAAACCTGCCTTGAGAAACGAAACAACAAAAAAAGGGGGGGGGGGGCGTAAAAAATGGTTCATCCAAAATATATACAGCAGGCTATTATTTCCTTAAACATCAGTATAAGAAATATGTGTATTGATTAGGAACTAAGTAATTGAGAGACTGGTTGAAGTATGCAGGAGGATATGCGTTCGCAATGTGTAAATACTGTACCATTTTATAAGTCCTGAGCACCCATGAATCTTATAGTCTGTTGTCTCAGATATTGAGGGAGAACTGTATTTTATTTTATTTATTTGAGAGAGAGAAAGAGGCAGAGAGAGAAGGAGGAAGGGAGGGAGGGAGGGAGGGAAGGGGCACTCCAGGGACTCCAGCCACTGCACATGAACTCCAGGCACATGAGTCCCCTTGTGCATCTGGCTTATGTGGGTTCTAGAGAACCGAACCTGGTCCTTTGGCTTTGCAGGCAAATGCCTTAACCTCTAAGCCATCTCTCCTGCCTGACAATTGTATTCTAAATGTTACTGTAACACATTTATTATACAGAATGCCTACTGTTGACCTTTTTATGGGATGCAAATACACAACGTACCTTACTAGATTTTCAAAATAACACTTTTAAAATTAAGAGAAAACAATATTTGGAAAGTTAAAAAAGACACTTTCAAGCTTTTGAGTCAAAGGCAAAATAGAAAAATTGCAAGATAGTTTATAAAAACTTACGAAATTAACTGGGCGTGTTGGAGCATGCCTGTAATCTCAGCATTCAGGAAGCAGAGGTAGGCAGACCATTGTGAGTTCAAGGCCACCCTGAGACTACATAGTGAATTCCAGGTCAGTCTGTACTAGAGTGAAAACCTGCCTCGAAAAACTAAACAAACAAACAAAAAAACCTTATGAAATATGACTGAAGCTGTTTTGAGGCAAATGCATAGTCATAAATACTTTCATTGTTAATCAGTTTAAAAGGAAAATAAAATCACCTGTCAAAGCCAAGAAGTTAGTGGGGAAACCCCCATCAGGACAAGACAGAAGATAATTAATGTAAAAACAGAAATGAAGTAGGCAGCATAAAAACCAATCTTAAATCAGAAGGCTGGTTTTTAGAAAATGCCATGCGATTTTTTTTTTAATTTGCAAGCAGAAGGGGGAGGGAGGGGAGGGGAGAGGAGAGGAGAGGAGAGGAGAGGAGAGGAGAGGAGAGGAGAGGAGAGGAGAGGAGAGGAGAGGAGAGGAGACAGGGAGAGTGGGTGTGCCAGGGCCTCTAGCTGGTGCAAAGAACTCCAGATGCATGTGCCACTTTGTGCATCTGGCTTTATATGAGCATTGGGAATCAAGCCTGGGTCTTAGGCTTTGCAGGCAAGTGCCTTAACCATTGAATCATATCTCCAGCTTGTGATTTTTAATTGGATTAGATTTGACCTGTTTGAAAAAAAGAACAAATTGTGTGGGTAGAGAAGCAAGATTCAGTGTCTGTATGCCTTGATATATATATATTTTTCTCAGTGTTTCTGAAGTCTTGCAAAACCTAACCACAGTTGCATTTTGTTTGGGCAAGAGGGTTACTTTCAGTCTAAGGCAGTATGAGCAGAAGACAGTATAGCCAGCAGGTGTCTCTTAGGTATTAATCATCTTCTTTCAGGAACTACTTATCTGTAGCCATGGGATGTAAAATATCTTAATGTTTGGTATACCATATTTTTTACCTTAGCAGTGAAAGAATATGGAGGGTTTCCAGGATCACAATTTTTTCCTGTGGGTGTGTGGTACATACTCTGAAATTTCACAGTGGGAGAATGTCTCATTATGCTCTACTTCAATTTTCATTTTAAGTGGGTGTCATTTTTGTTGCTTAATCTGGGGAAATTATTTGCATTCTCCTGGATGTTTTCTTTGAGAAGTTTATTGCATTCTCTGTGGATATGTGCTTCTTAGTAGTGTTTGCCCATTTTCCCTAAACTACTTTAGTACCATACTTTTCCAGAACATGTGTGCAATATGTATTTGTTACATAGCTCAGTGATCTAAATGCATATCTAATAAACTTAAGGAAAGTTTTTATATTTTGATGTTCTGATAAATAGTTTTCTATATTGTTCATATCAAAGGCATTTGTTGACATTTGCTTTACTATATACAAAATTAAAAATGAGTGAAATTGCTTAATGATTTTTTTTCACAGAGTGGTTTCTGGAATTGCTCTGAAGTTTCATTTAATATGGAAAATTATGAAATGATTTCTGAAAGAATTTGGCCATGTAGATGATAGGAATTTTTTTTTGGAAGCAGATAGTTACATAAGAATGATTAGACTAGTGTAGCTTAGCTTTAGACTTAACCCATACTTGTATTTTCTTTGTTTTAAATTAAAAAAAATTTATTTGCAAGCAGAGAGGGGAGAGAGAGAGAATGAATGGGTACACCAGGGTCTCTTATCACTGCAAACAAACTCGAGATCCGTACATCACTTTGTGCATATGGTGTTACATGGGTTACTGGGTGAATTGAACCTGGGCCATCAGGCTTTACAAGCAAGCACCTTTAACTGCAGAGCATTCTCTTCAGCCCCATATTTATATTTCTTTAAGGAAAAAAATGCCCTGTTATTTAGATAACCAAAATTATAGATTCTAAGATTGTATTGGTGGTACATTGCTGCAATCCTAGTCTTCTAGAAGGTGAGGCAGGAGGATCATGAGTTTGAAAGCAGCCTGGGATACATAGCAAGACACTGTCTCAAAAAACAAATATCACAGTAATAAAAAGTCATGACACTAAAACATGGAAACTCAAACTGAAATATCATTGTATAAAATATCATTGTCAAGTTGGTCCAAAACATTTCCCAAGACGTTAGTCTTTGGTTTCTATGCTGATATTAAAATATTGCCAGATTTTGTTATTTACTTAACATATAACATGTATAGAATTTTAAGAGTTACCTGGAGTCTTATCGTTGCTTTTTGGAGGCAATAGCAGGTGGTTTATTTTTGATGTATGGAAGATAATGGAAGTCCTCAAACTACATAAGCAACTGTTGAAAGCATATAGAGTTGTATCTGTAGGAGAAAGCTGTCAGCCTGTTCCTACTAGTGACAGCTTCTGTTTGTGCAGAGGTTGATTGGAGCAGCCTCTCTCTCTCTTCCTCCTCCATCTCTCCCAACCAGAGTCTAAAACAAAGGGTCATTTCAGTGTGAGTTTTATTGTTGAACTTGTATCTAGAATTACACTGAGAATAGAAACTGGTACAGGCTTTAATATTTAAAGATAAATGCTGTGTATATGTATAATGACAATAGTTACAAACTATTAGTGGTACCTTTTCAACAGTAAGTTCCTTAAGGTCATAAAATACAGATGAAACTGGGTGTAGAAGTTTGTCACAACCTTTGATCTAGCAGTAATTTGTTACCAAAGTAATTAATGAGGCTTACTTGTTGTGTTTCTTTTGGAGTAGAGGAGTCAAGAAAAGTGTTATTTTAAAATTATTTATTTACAGTTATATTAATATAGATGCTTTTTTATTAATTTGAGAGACATAGAAAGAAGATGACAAATAGGGAGTGGTGTGGATGTACCAGGGCCTCTTGGCATTGCAAACAAACTCTAGATATATGCTGCACTTTTGTGCATCTGGCTTTACATGGGTACTGGGGAATTAAACCCAGGCTGTCAGGCTTTGCAAGCAAGCGCCTTTGACCACTGAGTCATTTCTCCAGCAACCCCCCTTTTTTAGAGAGAGAATTGGTGCACCAGGGCCTCAGTTGCTGCGCTCGAACTCTAGACACTTGTGCCACCTACTGGGTATCCAGCTCTGCTTAAAAAAAATTTTTTTTTATTTATATGAGAGACAAAGAGGCAGGAAGTGTTCTTTTTTCATTTTAGAATATTTGGTGCACTCATCCCTTGCTTTACCAAAAGAAACCTCAAAACAACAAATAGGCAAAACATCCAACATGTTTTAGTCCAGTTGAGAGTTCTCATAGACTCAAAAGGACTCTTATTTTATTATTACTATTATTATTGGGTTTTGAAAATAGGGTCTCACTCTATTCCTGGTTGACTTGGAATTCACTATGTAGTCTCAGGGTGGCCTCGAACTCACAGCGATCCTCCTAACTAACCTCTGCCTCCTGAGTGCTGGGATTAAAGGCATGCACCATCACACCTGGCTCAAGGACTCTTATTTTTAAGAGAAATTCTAAAAATTACTTTTTTAGTGTAGTTAAAATGTAACTTACTTTTCTTGTTTTTATGCATATGTATATATTACATTAAGCAAGCTTCCATTATTGTATTGTTGCTAAAAGTCAACTTTTTTTCCTAATTGACAAGTCATTTATTAGTTTGATGTATTCTTTGTTAGTTTTTTGTTCTAATAAATATCACAAAGTGAGAACTGCTACCTTTTATTATTAGCATTTGAAAGTAGTTTTGCCTCAGATTGAATAAGGAAACCAATTTAAATTCACTTACACTTGTGTTATTGCTACTTCAGATTTTGCGAATAGTACAAATGTGTATACCACAGAGAAATTAGGTAGGGAGAAAGAAGATAGAGTTCACACTGCTGTGTAGTTCAGATTTGTTTCCAGTATCCCTTCTTAACAAGGACTTCTGTTTTTGCAATGGACTGTGTTTTGTTTTGTTTTGTTTTGTTTTGAGGCAGTGTCTTACTCTAGCCCAGGCTAATCTGGAACTCTAGGCCAGGCTATCCTCAAACTCATGGCAGTTCTGCTTTGGCTTTCCAATGCTAGCATTACAGCATGAGCCACCACATCTAGCTGACAGACAGTGAACTATTTTTAAATAATTTAACTTTTCTGAATAAAGGTTGTGTATTAAGTCTTGTTTTCATGGGCTTGTTACTAGCCACTATTTTGAGAAAAAAGACCTATGTTTAATGGGAGCTTTTAAAAAATATATTCTAGGAT
The DNA here is from genome assembly GCA_036346955.1 of Dipus sagitta. Lineage (NCBI taxonomy): Eukaryota > Metazoa > Chordata > Mammalia > Rodentia > Dipodidae > Dipus > Dipus sagitta. Next base: position 75,202,839 of record CM070779.1, on the reverse strand, counting down.
ATTTATTATTTATTTATTTGAGAGAGAAAGAGAGGGAGGGAGGGAGAGGAAGAGAGACAGAGAGAGAATGTTCACGCCAGGGTCTCCAGCTGCTGCAAACTCCAGACACATGTGCTATTTTGTGTAGCAGCTGGCTTTATGTGGGTACAATGGAATGGAACCCAAGCCATCCTTTAACCACTGAGCAATCTCTCCTTCACCCCCTTTTTTATTTGCCCATGTGCACGTGCATGTATGTGTGCTAGGATCTCTTGCCATTACAGACAGAATGCCAGATGTTTGTGCCACTTTTTGTGCCCAGCATTACATTAGATGGCTGAGAAACTGAACCCAGGATAGCAGGCTTTGCAAGTAAGCACTTTTATCCACTGAGCCATCTCTATAGGCTCTGTAGTGGGAGCTTTTAATAAAACCCTAATGAGTGTATGGGGAAAAGTTCTGATTAGACCGTTCCTTTTAGGGTAATTATTGAGTGGTGGTTAAACTTTGGCTTGCATTTCACCCACTTGTTTCATTAAAAAGTGTTTAGTATCTTTTTTAGATTATACTACTTGCATGGTTGTCGTTCTGCTTTTGCAGATGTACCATAGATTTCCTTCCCTTATTCCTCTTGGCCTCTGCCCTCCCCTCCCCATGGGGTATAATTGTATAGCCCAGGCTCAGGCTCCTGGTAATCTACTTTTTTCAACCTTCAGAGTGCTGTAGTTCCCCCCTCCCTCTGTATTTTTTTTAGTTAAAAAATTTAAGTCTGTAGCTGTCTGTGGTGGTTCATACCTATAATCCCAGCACTCTGAGGCAGAGGTAGGAGGACCACTGAGAGTTTGAGGTCAGTCTGGGGCTATAACATGTTCCATATCAGCCAGGGCTAGAGTGAAACTGTGCCTCAAAAATAAAACAGAAATTTAAATTTGTTAAATATAACATTTAGAAAACCATATGAAACCAAAGCACAACTTCAAAAATCATGAGGTGAACACTTTGTAAGTTTTGCCCTAATGAATACACAGAACTTTCCATTCATCCCAAAAACTTTCCAGGTGCCTCCTCCTAGTCAGTTACAACTCTCTTTCCTAAGAGTAATTCCAATCCTGACATTTACTGGATTGTATTTACTTGTCTTTACATTTTTGTCAACCCTCTCTATATATTCCTAGGTTTTACAGTTTGTCTTTCTATTATCTATATGTTTATTATTTGAAAATATACAAAAGGAAACTTAACAGAGTACATATATATTGGGGCTTGAAGTTTGTTCGCATATCTATTGGGAAACTAAAGTTGTTCTCATTTTTAACCTCCAAGTCTAATGTGAGCCAGAATTTCCCCCCTTATGTTAAGTATTTTTTGGTTCATCATCTTACACATTTAACTTAAACAGAATCAATACTAACCTAATTTTTTGTAATGGACAGAAATAGATTGTTCTTTTAGGCTAATCAAAGAAATTTAGTTATTCTTCAGGATTCATATTTAATGCCTTTTTCCCTTACAGAATTAATTTAAGACATTTTTGTCTGAAGAGCTAGATTTCTTTTTTCCACTTTATTTTTAGGTACTGAGGTATGACTTCCTTATACTCTTTATTGTTTTAACAGCTTTGATTGCATAAGAAATTATTGAAATATAATAACCTTTGATAAGTTTTTCCTTGTTTTTGGTGGCATTATGTAAATGACTATTATTATTTAGTTATTTTAAATTGACATTCTATTCCTTTTCCATGTCTTGTGAATACTGAAACCCAGTTACTGTTTGTAAGACTAGCTCCTTCTCATTAAAATCTGAATGCTTATTAAGTTGTTTTCTCTGTTTTCTCTTTGAAGAATGTCAAGCTTTCAGCTGAAGTAGAACCATTTATTCCCCAGAAGAAGAATCCTGATGCCTTTATGATCCCTATGGCTCTCCCAAATGATAACGGAAGTGTTTCTGGTGTTGAACCAACTCCAATTCCCAGTTACTTGATTACTTGTTATCCATTTGTTCAAGAAAACCAGTCTAATAGGTAATGTTTCATTATAAGTGTTGTGGGGTGGGTAATAGAACTTGGTAAAGTATACTTAGTCTTTTGCATCTGTAACTTTCAAACATCAATCATTTATTTGTATTGTTTTTGAAGATAGGTCAAAGTAAATGATACAGAAATTTGAAAATTGTTAATATCCAATATTTTCTCTAAGAGAAAATGCAGTTTTCTGAAGCATACCCCCTGTTAATATTGAAATATATTTGAAATAAATTGACCCAAAGGAAGACGAGAAATACTTAGAAACCCTGCTTGAGACTAGGTGCCTCATCTCATAGCTGCCAGAACAATGTCTGGTATAAGAAGACAGTATCAAGGGATAGTCTTTAATTTTGAAACTTTCATGGTTAGTGTGTATTTATAGACTTTGATATTGATTTAAATTTAATTTTTGTCTGACAGTCACAGCTACTTAGCAAAAAACCTACCATTCAGATATATGACTTGGTGTTTAGGGTAGAACTAGTGATAGTCATGATAGCCTTACTGACCCCTGACTACCTGACTGGTACTCCTCTGGTGTAGCTTATTTTATTACTGTATAGAAATACTGTCAGCCTGTCTGAAATTATGTCACATACAGAAGACTATTCCTTTAGCACTGTGGGGTAGATGGATGAGGCAGCTGTGGCACTAGGCTCTGTCCAACTGTCTGAGGGCTGAAACAGTCAGTATTTCTATACAGTTGTCACCCATTGTGCCCCACTTGTGCCGGGGCATATTCTTTGTGAAATTCTGGATGTAGGATTTATGAGGCCACTAAGCTACTTCTTAAACATTAAGTACTTATGTTAACATTATGAAATCCTTAATGAATAGTTTTAGAAGTTGCACAGTAGAAACCAAAATATCTTTAGCTTTATATTGAAAATTGTTGAGCTATTAGGTAATGTGTAAGATAACTCATAGACTAAATTTAATAACACTTTTCTGTTTGACCAGGTGGCCATGTGCAGTATGATAAATTTGATCTGCTTGCTTGCTTTCTCATGCGGAAGTCTTTCAGAATTCATGAGCAAGCTAGCCTGCAGAGTACTTGTAGGATTCTGATGATGAACTTTTTCCCATTTTGCTTCAGCATCACAAAAGTTGGTGAAGAACTTGCTTTAGCTGCCCTGTTTCCAAGGATCCTTAATCCTCAGCAGTAACCTTTGGCAAGGATGCTGCTGTGGCAGGAAGAAATCTTGCTGGTGCTTTATAGTCCATGTGCTAGAAGAAACTCATGCAGAGGGTAAAGAAGTCAGTGAAAGGACTGCCTCCTGTCTGCTTTCCTTGGGACCTGGAGCCTGCTTCTCTTGCCAAGGAGAGAAGCCAGGAAAAGAGCTGGATGTAGCTAAATTGTTAGGGGAATGTGGAGGAAGAGTAGGAGACCTTGGGTTTGAGCTGAAGAATGAGATGAGGAGGAAATGACTCTACATAAGGATCACATTATACTTTTTTTTTTTTTTTTTTTTTTTTTGTAGAAGGCTGTCATAGTTGTTAGTATTGTATAGGATCTGTGGGCCACCATGTTTGCAGTCCCAGAAACTAGATATTTAACTTCTAGGCAAAAATATTGCTAAGAGGTTGAGGGTAGATTTGTAAATAATAATGACGTATGTAATGTCATAAAGCTTTCAGGTTGCATTCCTTTAAAGTATCACTTATAGGATGTTAATTTTGTATTATAGAATTAGGAAGCTACTGCTTTATTATTAGTAATTTATTTTGCTTTAGCATGGCAAGGCTTTTAGATTTGTCAATAGATTTATTCTTTTTTAATTTGGTTTTGCAGACAATTTCCTTTATATAATAGTGATATACGATGGCAGCAGCCCAATCCAAACCCTACTGGACCATACCTTGCTTACCCCATTATATCTGCTCAGCCACCTGTTTCTACAGAGTACACGTATTATCAGCTGATGCCAGCACCCTGCGCCCAAGTCATGGGTTTTTACCATCCTTTCCCAACACCATACTCCAGCACCTTTCAGGCTACAAGTACTGTACATACCACAGCCACAGAGTGCGCTGAGCGTCCAAATCAGCTTGGACAGGTCTTCCCTTTGTCCAGTCAGCGAAGTAGAAACAGTAACAGAGGGCCAGTGGTGCCAAAAGTAAGTGTTTTGCTTGTTTTTTTGTTTTTTTTTTTAATTTGATATATCTGCTATTACTATTAGCATGCATAATTTGCTACTTGTATTAATTGGCCTTAGCCTTTAACCATAATTTGCTTCCAAATACTTTATTCACTAATATAAAATATTGTAGACATATAATTTAAACATTAGTTTTCCTTATGATGTTTATTGTTCCTCATTTTGGTTGATGACTTAGAATCATCTTCATTTTATTTAGAGAGTTTTACATAAACGTAATGTACAGTTATTTTTAAATTTAATTCAGTGATTAAAGTTGCGTGGTGACATCAACACAAATGATCCTGGCTAGCAGTGTTGAGTGGCTAATGCACCTCAGGATGATTCATTCTGCAGAAGTCAGCAGGAGACATGGAAAATGTGATGATTCATTTGATCTCTTCAGTTGCATTTTTGGATTCTGAGCTCTTAATAGTAATAGCCCTTTGTTACCTAAGAGGTGCTTTGCTGTTATATGAACACGAGGCCTCCTGAGATTGCACAGAATGAGAGACAAATATGTGAAACCAACTTTACTGAGGACCAACCATTTGACTAAGTTTTAAAATAATGAAACGATGCCTTGAAATCATAAGACAGAATTATTTTAGGCTTTTTCCATCGAGACCTTAATATCAAAGCTAATGAAAAAGTCTGTTTTTGTCACTACTTTTGAGCTGATGGAAGACATATCACTGCTGCCTTCCTCAGATTCCATTAGCCTGTCTTTTTCAGTGAAAAGTCTTTGCTGCCTCTGGGTATAATTTTTACAAATTAAAAAATATGTAAGTGGCAGCTTATTTGAAAAGCTTTTTGTTCATGGAAATGCTGGGTCAAAGGAAATCTTTTTGGGGCTTCTGAAAATAGAAACAGTTGGGAGATATAAGGTAATAGTATATCATTTTCAGTGTTGAAAGAACATGATTTCTCATAATGCATTCCCAGCAGTTCCAATTTAGGAGTTAAATTCAGAGTTTGAGTGTATAAACTGATACTAAAGGAGAGATTACTCCTGTTTTAAAAAAGTTAATGAAGGAGATTAGCTTTCTAAAGCTTTCTAGTAGAATTCCAAAGCAGAATTATATTGTACATCATTGTTATCAGATAACTAAGATTATCTGCTAGGATGAGTTTCTATTCTTTTTATTAGTTTTAAATAAAAACATAACCCTTTGTATGACACTGTTACCTTGTTATTTATTAATAATTGATTGAAAAAATAAAACTTCAAGTAACAATGAATATTTTATTAATCATAGTATAATGACTATTTAAAATGTAATGTATAAATGTGCTTATAATACATTATTTAGCCTGCTATGCTTCTCTGCAGATGTCACAGAACCTTTATACAGTAACCCTGTTTTGCCAGGGTTAAGAGCCACTGCTTTTTCACATATAATTATGTATATTTTGTAATGGATGTATATTTTATAATGTTTAGTGCATTGAATGGGTTCTTTTTTTGTTGTTTTGTTTTTTTGAACTTAAATCAGCCACAGCTTTTACAACAGCACATAAAAAACAAACGACCACAGGTGAAAAATGTAGCTACTCAGAAAGAAACAAATGCAGCAGGTCCTGATAATCGATCAAAAATTGTGCTTCTGGTAGATGCTTCCCAGCAAACTGGTAAGGCAAGGGTTCTTAATGTACATCACTGATTAGTTTGTTTATTTAGTGTGTGTGGTGTATGCATGTGTGTGTGTGTGTATAGATGTGCACATCCCATGACCATATCCCATGTGTATACACATAGAGTCTTGATGATGTTAGGTGACCTCTTTATCACTCTTCCACCTTATTTCCTTGAGAGTATTTCACTGGACCTGGTACTTGCTGTTTCTTGGTCAGACTGGCTGATCACTGAGTCCCAGCAGTCTTCTTGTTTCTGCCTCCCCCAGAATTGGGGTTACCAGTGCGGGTAATATGCCTGCCTTTTTACATGGGTTCTAGGGACTGAACTCGGGTCCTCACATTTGCATAGCACAGTGAGTGCTTTTACCTGTTGAGCTATTTCCCCAGCCCTATCACTGATGTTTTTTAAATTTGATTTTATATATGTACTTTTGGTGTGGACTGTGCTTCGGATGTTTGGCTTTCTTCCTTCCATTTGCCACTTTGTAAAGTTTTGTAGGAAGAATAACTGTTCCTGTTGTTAATATTCTTTCAGTTTACTTGCTGGCTTATGTACATTTTTGAAATTTTCCTTTCTTCTTGTAGTGGAGCAGTTCAGAAGTCAGAGATAGAACTTTGAAGATACTGTTGATATTTGAGGGCATTATTGTGGTAGAAATCAAAATTATACATTCTTATAGCTATGTGAAAGCCCTTTACAAAACATCCCAGTGTCATATAACATGTTTATAGAAAGAACTTAGTAAGTTTTTCTATGCCATTAAGCACAAATCTGAATGAAGCCTATGAGCAATGATACTTACATTTTATCAAAATGTAAATATTTTATTTGAGACAGGGAGGGAGAGAGAAAAAGAAGGAGGGAGGGAAGGAGAGAGAGAAAAAAAAATGGGTGTGCCAGAGCCTCTAGCTATTGCAGACAAAATCCAGATGCATGTGCCACTTTGTGCATGTGGCTAATGTGGGACCTGGATAATCAAGCCTGGGTCCTTAGGCTTCATAGGCAAGTGCCTTAATCACTAAGCCATGTCTGTAGCCCCCAAAATGTAAATATTTTAAGCAAGTCAATTAGTCAAAAAAAATTTCAAGGGCTATACAAATACTAAATAAGAAAAGTTTTATACTGATAATAGGTAAATAGTATGTTTACATTGCTCTGTTTTCAAATTTATATAATGAAATTCCCATTTGTATCAGAAAGAGAATGAACAAACACGAATGAATATGAATTCTCCAAAATGCAGTCTGGGTTAAAATGAACAAGCTAGCTTAGATTTTGCTTCATCAGGGCTCTACTTTTTCGGCATGTAATCTTTTCCATTTGCTTGTGTCCCTTAAGAGCACAGGGCTCTGGGAATCAGTTAAGAGCCACCTCGTTGTGATAGTGCAGCTGCTTTGTGCTTTGCAGGGCATAAAGCAGTCAGATTTAATAGACTGACAAATGCCTGGAGTGGTCCAGTGTTTTTCCTTAGTATAGTGACTTATTTCTATATCCTTTAAATTCTGAGAGGACTCTCACAAATGCTGTGTAGCCAATAAGACAGCCTTGTGAAGCATACGAATGGGGAAAGGAAGAGATGAAGGTATATAAATAGAAGATTATGCTTTCTTTTCAGTATTCTTTAATCAGCTTTTAATTTCTGAGGGTTAACTGGTATTGACAAAGGGGTAGAATTAAAGATTATAATTTGATAGAAATATGTCTTTCTACTTATAACAGATTTTTACTTTTGATCACAAGCTTGTATTATCTGGTAAGTTTATGATGACTAGCTATAAGATAATATAGAAAACTTAATTGCATTTCAATATTCCACTAACAAACAAAATTTAACATTATTTACAAATAGCTATAACAACTTAGAATTTCTAGAAATAATGTATAGGGATGTGTGAGACATACATGTGGAAAACTATAAGATTTATTCTCTACAACCTTAAGAAAAACTTGAATGTCATGTTTATGTAGAGCAATTTGATACTGCAAATGTCAGTTTTCCCATAGTTGATCTGCACATTCATTGCAGTTCTAATTAAAAATTTCAGAAGTTTTGGGGAACTTGACAAATTTATTTGAAAATAAAGGAACAGAGGTCTGAGAAGTGATAAGACATCTCTGTATATTCAGACTTACAAAGCATCAGAATTCCTATAGAGTTATATTAGCAGTGCACTGCAGGAATTAAACAGGTTGAGGAGATGGCTCAGTCAGTAAAGTACTTGCTTCACAAGCGAGAGGACCTGAATTTGATCTCCATTACCCACATAAATGCTGGGTGTGGTGATGTATACCTGTAATCCCAGTACATTTGGGGCTCACTGACTGATTGGTCTAGCCTAATTTATGAGCTCCTGGCCAGTGAGAGACCCTGTCTCAAAGGAGATGGATGGAGGTCCTGAGGATGACACCCAAGCTTGTTCTGTGGTCTCCATGTGTACCTTACACACACACATTCATAAAAAAGAATTAAACCGAAAAGAAAGCCCAGAAACACGTATATGGAAAATGACAGGCAGTATTACAAGTCTCTTAATTTTTTTTGAGTGTGCATGTGTGCGTAGTAAGTGATATGGTGTGTGTATGTATGTATGTGTGCAGATGCAGCACCCTATGTGTGGTGGAGAATGTCAGGTGTGCCCCCCACCCCCCACATCACTCACTCACTTGTTTCCTTGAGAGGAGAGTCTCTTTTACTGGTTTTGGAGCTTGTTGCTTTCATGAGCCCCAGTGATTCTCTGGTCTCTGAACCCCACAGGACTAGGGTTACAGATACGAATAACCACACCAAGCTATTTATGTAGATTCTGGGGACTCAAACTCAGTGATCTCAGCTCCCCAGAGATCCCCATGTTTTGAGACACCCTTAACCCCTGAGCCATCTCTCCAGCCCCAGGTTCCTGATTTAAACCCCACTCAAATCTAGTCCAGATGAATTAAGACTTAAGTGAGAAAAATAATAGTAGAAGAAAATATGGGCAGATATTTATGACTACAGGAAGGAAATTATTTCTAAAGTAAAGGAACTTAATTTAGGACTGGGAAGATGGCTCAGCAGTTAAAGACACATGCTTGTAAAGACTGTTTGCCCAGGTTCATTTATTTCCCTAGAACAAAGGGATGCATCTGGATATCATTTGAAGAGGCAAGAGGGCCTGGTGCACTCATATTGTCTATCTCTGTTCACAAATAAATAAAAAAAAATTTTAAAATGAACTTTAATTTATGAATTTGCATGTCATCCTTGCGCAGGGGCCATGCTAATCTTCTCTGTATTGTTCCAATTTTAGTATATGTGCTGCCGAAGTGAGCACAAAATGAACTTTAATTTAAAGGAAAAAATTGCAAACTTGGGAAAAAAATTTTTACCATGCATACAACTGGCAAAGAGTCAGCATGAATCAATAAGAAAATGCTCATATACATAGTTCTAGGGATCTGGGGACATAGTTCCAGTAGAGTGACACAATTTGGCAGCACTTCAGAAACCTTTCTTTTGATTCATTTATTCCATCGTTGGTGTTTCCAAGGGAACTTTCCCCTTTGAAAGAGAGAAAGATACACATACCAAAAAGTCACTGAAACTTTCTTCGTGTCCAGTAACAAGTGACAAATCATGAAAAATACAGGATACTCACTCCATAGGATAACATAGACCCATCTTGAGTAAAATTATGAGGACTTGTCATAACATAATGACATATATTAGATAGTACAACTGCAAATTGTACCAGTGTTGTATAAAAATTATGAATGGGGCTGGAGAGATGGTTTAGCGGTTAAGTGCTTGCCAGTGAAGCCTAAGGACAAGTTCAAGGCTTGACGGACCCACGTTAGCCAGATGCACAATGGAGCACACGCATCTGGAGTTCGTTTGCAGTGGCTGGAGGCCCTGGTGTGCCCATTCTCTCTCTCTCTCTGCCTCTTTCTCTCTCTCTCTGTTGCTCTCAAATAAATAAAAATAAATATTTAAAAATTATGAATGGTTAGAGATATGGGAGATATGGAAAAAGGAAAAGATGATTTGTTGGGAGATGATTGTCAGAAGCTTTTTTAAAAAAAGTCTTATTATAATTTGTAAGATAAAATTTAAAACCAGTAGAAAAAATGAGCAAAGTCAAACTAAAAATGAATCTGAATTTGACAGAAAGAACATTAGTGGCTAAAAACATCAGAAAAGATGCTCAACCCCATTATTAAGTGGGAAAGTGTACATTAAAACTCACAATAAGCCACCTTTTTTTTTTTTTTTTTTTTTTTTTGAGGTAGAGTTTCACTTTTGTCCTGGCTGACCTGGAACTTACTTTCTATGGCCAGGCTGGCCTTGAACTCATAGTGACCCTTCTACCTCTGCCTTCCAAGTTCTGGGATGAAAGGCTGTACGCCAACAGGCCTGGCTAAGCCACCTACTTATTTATAATTTATTTATTTATGCTATTCATACTTAGCAGATTGGCAAAAATAGTCTAGGAGACAGTGTGAAGTATTTGGTGAATATGCAGCTCATTGGGGTGTTGGAATGGACATTGTTCTAAGCACCTGTAAACGATTTAGTTTGAATCCTTTAAGTATCAGTCCCATTTTCCTCAGAGAAACTCTCCCATGTCATGTGTGCATTCATGTGTCTGTCTAAGAATGCTCATTGTGGTGGTATTTCTTTTCTATGTATTTATTTGAGAGAGAGGGAGAATATGAATGTGTGCACCAGAGCCTCTACCCACTGAAAACAGACTCCAAATGCATGCACCGCCTGATGCTGCTGGTTGTACATGGGTACTAGGGAATTGTACTCAGATCCTTAGGCTTTGCAGACAAGCACCTTAACTGCTGAGCCTCTCTCCAGCCCCCGTGGTGTTTTTTTTTTTTTTTTAATAGCAGAATGAGCATAGTGTCCCATTAGTGGTGGAAAGGATAAGCACATTATGATATATTCATGTGAAAGCTGTTTAGATTCTGTGACATTAATGAACTAGATCCCCATATATCAGAATTTCAAACCCAGTGTTGAAGTACCAGGGAGCAAGAAGAATATAAGCAGTCTGCTTTTTAAATAATAAGATTAAAAGATATAAAACTATCTGATGTATACTTTGCTAATACAAATCTTCATGCAAAACCTTGAAAGAAAAGTAAGTGGATGATAAACAGAATTCAGAATAGAGGTAAGGGGAGGAAGGAAATATGCACATGGTGGACTTCAGAAGATTGGTAAATTTCTTTGTGCATGTGTGAGAATGTGGGCACACTGGTGGAGGTCACAGGATAATCGTCAGATATCAGTCTTCACCTTCCACTTTGGATTTGAGGCAGGGTCTCTTATCTATCATTGTTCACCATGCTAGCTGGCCTGTGGGCCTCTAGCAGTTACTCTTGTCTCCTCTGTTTTTGCAATGGGCTCTCTGGGATGATAGACACCCATTTTAGTACCTGGTCTTATCTGGGTACTGTGATCTGAACTCAGGTACTCACGCTTGTGCAACAAGCACTTTATCCACTGGGCCATCTTTGGATGTTGGTCTTTGCCTTCCACCTTGTTTCAGGCAAGATCTCTTCTTCACCACTATAGATGTGTTAGGCTTGCTGTGTGAAGCGTGTAGGTTTCTCTTCTCTACCTTCCATCTCACTGTAGGAGGGCTGGGGTTACACACACTTAACTACATGGGCTCTGGGTTCCAAACACAGGGCGTGTGGCTTGTTTTAACCCACTGAATCATCTCAGCCCAGTGCTATTTATATATTTATATATATATGTACATATATATGTGTATATATGTATGTGTGTATATATGTGTATGTATATGTATATATGTGTGTGTATATATATTTAATTTTGTTTATTTGAGAGCAACAGACAGAAAGAGGCAGAGAGAGAATGGGCTTGCCAGGGCCTCCAGCTACTGCAAATGAACTCCAGATGTGTGTGCTCCCTTGTGCTTCTGGCCAACGTGGGTCCTGGGGAATCGAACCTGGGTCCTTTGGCTTTGCAGGCAAATGCCTTAACTGCTAAGCTTTTCCCCCAGCCCAATGGTCTCTTTCTTAAATGGCTGGTGGTCTTAATATTTTAATGATGCAGGTATTTTATTCTTTTCATAATAAAGCCATGCTATAAGCCAATTTATCAGGAACATCTTTTGTTTTTGATTTTTGTTTGTCTTGTTTTTTTATTTCTTTTTGAGGCAAGATCTCATTCAAGCCTAGGCTGATTTGCAGCTCATTCTGTAGCCTAGGCTGGCCTTGAAAAATCCTGTTTTAGCCTCTTGAGTGAGCTGATTGGGGTCAGACATCATACCCAGTTATCAGTTTTTAATGATCTTTTCAAGAAGCTTATTTCTCCATTTACAAAGTTTGTCATTTTTATTTTCTTAGAACCTTAATAGTAATTTAACAAAAGCATGTTGCTTTGATCAGCACAGAGTAGTAATGCTTTCCTTACCTTATAGATTTTCCATCAGATATTGCTAACAAGTCTCTCTCAGAGAGCACTGCTACAATGCTCTGGAAGTCCAAGGGCAGGAGGAGAAGAGCATCCCACCCTACTGCAGAATCCTCTAGTGAACAGGGGGCTAGTGAAGCCGACATTGACAGTGATAGTGGTTATTGCAGCCCCAAACACAACAACAACCAGCCTGCAGCAGGGGCTCTGCGGAATACTGATTCAGGGACCATGAATGTATGTAACTGTTTCTTGATTTTTTTGTTAGTCATTGATATCAATATTATATTCACGTTCTCTGCTAAAGCTTCAGTATCTATTTTTGTTAATGCTTATAGTCATAAGATGGTTAACATATATTTTACTAACAATGGAGTAGTGTTGTAAGTCAGTACTCAGCACTAAATTAAGATATGAAGCATTTGCAAAGTGTATAATGTTGACTCTTAAATAGAAAATAACTGTCTCTTTGTTTTATTTCTCAGCATGTGGAATCATCTGCCTGCGCAGGTACTTATTTTCTTCAATGCTTTTATTGTATTTTCTTCTTTGACCATGTTAAGAGTTTTCCTTTTAAACATAGCTTAGCAGTGCTACAAACAAAACTGTAAATCTTCCAGTGATTTACGTTAATTTGAAATGTACAATTTACTAACCAAATTGAGAAAATGCCACCTGGAGATATCCTGCATGATGACATTTGTAATACTGAGAATTTGAATGCCACTTAAAATTTATGGAAAACATTTCAGTGTTTACGCTGACTGAATTTAGTATGTGAACTTAAGGGGCAGTGTAGATTTTAGTCTCTTTTAAAAGTAAATATAACCTTTAAATATCTTTAAATGTTTGTTATAGGTGGTGTAAATTGGCCCAATGTGACTTGCCAGGCAACTCAGAAAAAACCTTGGATGGAAAAAAACCAAACATTTGTTAGAGGTGGAAGGCAAATTGAACAAAAAAATAATTCACAGGTAATTTGAATGAGGTAGGAGAAATGTAGATGTGAGAGGAATGATTTACATTTGTTAAAATAATGATCTAACAATTATGAAGGACAATATACTCAATTTTTAAAGAGGCATATATGCATGTAAGTTACTTAAAAGTGAATTATCATGGTGTCTGTGGGTTTAAAATGGTTGAGCCAGCTGGGCGTGGTGGCACACACCTTTAATCCCAGCACTCGGGAGGCAGAGGTTGGAGGATTGCCCTGAGTTCGAGGCCCTGAGACAACATAGTGAATTCCAGATCAGCTTGGTCTTGAGCAAGACCCTACTTCGAAAAAAAAAAGAAATGGTTGAGCCAATGAAACTTAATTTAAATAGGGGCTTGGGTGGGCTGGAGAGATGGCTTAGCATTTAAGGCTCTTGCCTGTAAAGGCTAAGGACCCAAATTTGATTCCTGAGTACCCACGTAAGCCAGATGTACAAGGTTACACATGTGTCTGGAGTTCATTTGCAGTGAGTGGCTGGAGGCCCTTTTGTGCCCATTCTCTCCCTCCCCTCCCCTTCTTTTCTCTATCTGCCTCTCAAATTTTAAAAAAAGAAATAGAGGCTGTGGTGATGACTCAGTGGTAAAAGAACTTGCTACATAAGTGTGAGTTTGGATCTCCAAAACGCACGTGAAGTTGGATGTCATAGCATGTGTCTATAGTCCCAGCATGCCTATAGTGAGAGACAGAAGGCGGAGAGAAGAGATTACTTAGAAGCTGCTCATGAGCCAGCTAGCCTGGCATATGCAATGGCAAACAAAAGCCCCTGTCTCAAACAAAGTGGAAGGGAAGGTCTAACACCTGAGTGTCCTGTGACATCCATGTGGCACACATACACCATGGCACATGCATGCCCACACTCACACACATGCATACAGACTATTAAAAAAATAATGAAACAAAATGGTAAAGTGTTAAACAAAGATAGTGAAAATAAGGGTATATATTTTACCAGTTTTCTGCTTTTGTGTATAGTTGAATATTTCATAATTTTACAAAAGGGTGTGCTTCAGAACTGCTTCATCCACTTTTTCTGTTATCCACATAAAAAATTGGAAGCATTTTATGCCTTAACTATTGATTCTTTAAACTTCAGGACTGGCCTGTATCTTGGCCCATTCTTCTATGTTAGTGTCAGTGCTGCTGCCCACTGTCTGAATATGGCTGGACTGGAGCTTCCTGAAGATCTCAAGGAGCAAAACCTCTGGAGTGGACTATGCACAACCAAGAACTTACAACAACTGTGTCTTTATGCATTGGTCGGCTCCAAAATCAGGGATTATATATGGTTCCTAATTTTTCATGAATTTTTAGATAGACTTCCTAGATTCTTAAGATTAGCTAAGAAATTGGAGTTATCGTATGACTAGAACTAGAGCAGGCTACTAGTGGATTAGATATGCCAACCACTGCCTGATTTTTCTTTTCTGCTTTTCTTTTCTCTTTTTTCTTTTTTTTTCTTCCTGAGATGAAGCACTTAGCATTTCCTGAAGCTCTCAAGAAAGTAGGCAGAATAATGCCCCTTCACTGAGGTTACTGCAAAAGAGAGTTGCTTGCTACAGGCTTGTGAAGCAGTGTAGCTTGAGCTTTATTTGACTCAAGACAAAAGAACTAAAAGAGTTGTTTATATAAATTAAACCAAGTAACCAACACCTGCAAAATGTTTAATGATAAGCTTAAATTTTCTGTTGAAACTATAATGGCCAGTCTTTCCAAGCTTGTGGTTTTGGCGCGCGTGCATGTGTGTGTGTGTGTGTGTGTGTGTGTGTGTACGCGTGCGTGTGCCTGTCCATCCATCCATCCATCCATCCATCCAATAATCCTGAGATGAAAAGCATTTTAGCCACTTTATCTCTGCCTTATAACTGGAGAGAAATGATAAAGATGAAAAAAACAGAAGAAAAGAAAATTAAACAAATACCTGTGGTAGTAGCTTATTTTACTTATCTATTGTTTTGAGCAGGGTCTTGCCCTGCCGCTGAGGGTAACCTAGAACTTGCTGTATATCCCAGGCTGGCTTTGAACTTGTTATCCTCCTGTCTTCTTAGCTTCCAAAGTGCTGACATGTGCCACCACATCTGGCCAGCTTGTTTATTTTGTATTTCTTCATTCCTATATAGAGCCAGAATTTGACAATATGTTTATTTTCCTTTCTGTGCTGATGTTTTGTTATTCTAGTATTTTTCTCACATTATACATTTGCTTGATTTTTTAAGATTCATAATGGTTTTCATTGTGTGTATATATGTGTGTGCCTGTGTGTGAAGGCCAAAGATAGATATCGGTTGCCCTCACTCTCCACTTTTGTTCTTTGAGACAAGATCCTGTGCTGAACTTAGAGCTCCCTGATTCAGCAAGACTAGCTAGCCATTTGAACCTTAGGGATTCCATGCCTCCATTTTCCCAGTGCTGGGATTATCAGCACGAATTAACATGCCCATCATTTTTATATGGGTGGTGAGGATCCAAATTCATGTCCTCATGCTGCATGACTGGTACTTTACCCACTGAGCATGTCCCCAACCACAGAACCTTTTTTAAGACAAAATATTTGGCATTTAGCAGTTTCTGATTGTTTTCTAGACAGGGCAGTTACCTGTATTTTGTGCTACCTCTTTTTTTTTTTTTTTTTTTTTTGTAGTCAGTGAATACAGTCAAGTTGGTACCATTGTTGGCCTCCTCACTGTCCTCCCCCCTTCCAAAGGAACCCTCCTTGTTGGCATATATGGGTCATGCATTGTGTTTAGTTTTGGGTAGGAGGAAATGTCTCTGTGTGTCATGACCCAACGTGTGTCTCTGACATTCTTTCTGCCCCCCTCTTCTGCAAATTTCCCTGAGCCGTGTTGGGTTCATATTAAGTCTGCTTTAGTGTTGAGGTCTTGGTAGCCTCTGGATATCTGGTTTGGTAGGGGTTGATTGTTCTCTGTGTCTTATCTCCTTCACTGTTGTGCTGGTTCCCGGTTTGCCAAGAAACCAGCATTCTTGCATGTTTCCCCAGTTATTCTTAGTTTCAGCAGGGGCCCTTTTGAGGTATGATGGGGTGGTTCTCTCCTTAGGATCTGCGTCTATCTGCAAAAGAGTAGCAGATTCTCCAATGGAGAGTAAAGTTAGCACCAAGTAAATATGATAACCATTACTTTTTAGAGAGAATTTAATGGAGAGTGGATTCATTTTTGGATATGGTTCTGACTTGTTTCCCAGCTCCAGCTATAGGTTCCGTTCCACTGAGCAGATCAGTTGGCCAATTCGAGAGCAGTTGGTTTGTGCTACCTTTTTTAATAGTGTAATGTTTCAGGCATTTTATTTTTTTATTTTTATTATTATTTTTTTTTTGAGGTAGGGTCTCACTCTAGCCCAGGCTGACCTGGAATTCACTATGGAGTCTCAGGGTGGCTTTGAACTCACAGCAATTCTCCTACCTCTGCCTCCCGAGTGCTGGGATTAAAGGCATGTGCCACCACGCCGGGCTTATTTTATTTTATTTTTTGGTTTTTTGTGGTAGGGTCTCACTGTTGCTCAGGATGACCTGGAATTCACTATGTAGCCTCAGAATGGCCTCGAACTCACGGTGATCCTCCTACCTCTACCTCTATCTTCCGAGTGCTGGGATTAAAGGTGTGCACCACCATGCCTGGTTCAGGGCATTTTTGTCTGGGACTTATTTTGATGCAAGGTAAAATAAATCATATTGATGTAGATTTTCAAAGTGGCTAACTGGTTGTCTTAACTTTATAACCCAGTTTTCCCTCCTTTAGTTTGTGCTTCCACTAGAGTTATTTGCTAATTTACTATATCCAAGGTGCTGTTCATTGTTTTTGTGCTTTGCCCTGCCATAGCTTTATATTTGCACTACACTGTAATATAGTAATCTTAAGTATTCTTCTTTTACCATTGCTTTAACATTTGGTGATTTAGGTCATTTCTATACTTGTGTAGCTTTCATTAAATTTTAGAAAGAATGTGAAAATGTTTATTTTTTAAAATGGCTTTATTTTATGACTAGATTAAAAATGGTGGGGGAAAAAAACTCTCATTTTTACCTTTTCCTTGTCTTTTCCCCCTCAGCTATTCCTGTCCTACTCGAGTTTCTTTTGTGTTTTCTGTTTATTCATGTCATTATCAGTAAATACATCTATGAACCTAACGTTTTTATCTTTGTTACACAAGAGACAGCATACGTACTCTCTGTGTGTCCAGTACTGGACCCTGAAGGACTCTGTCATGTATATATTAAGGAAGCTTCTTGGATTTTTTTCCTTTTTATAAATATCTTTCCTTCCTTCTTTTTCTTTTATGCAGTTGAAAATGTAAGTAGCCTTGATTTACAGATTCTTAAGTTGTTTGCAAACTATAGTTGCAGGCCTGTTAGAAGACATATAAGCGTGTAACAACAAAATCAGCTCCTAGACAAGGTCCTGCTGGGTCATACACATCAGTTCATTTGTTGCATTGGTAAATAGCACCAAAGATTGTCTATTTCTGTGTAGCTTCAGAAACTATTTTTGTTGGGTATGTTGGTGCACACCTTATTCTAGCCCTCAGGAATCACAACGGAGGTGAGACGTGCTGAAATTTGAGGCCAGCCTGGTCTACAAATACTTTAGGCCAGGGGGAGCTACACAGTGAGACTGTCTCCAAAAAAATAAATAAATAAAATAAATAAATAAAAATAAAAAAGGAAAAGAAAGCGTTTTCAGGATCTTGGATCTATACCATAGGTTTTTTAGCTTTTTGTCACTATGGCAAGATAAAAACAAAGTGTTTTATTTAGTGTATATCTAGGGAGGCTGGAAGTGCAAGAAGCATGGTATAGGCTCTAGGTTGGGCTTCTGGCATGTGATGTGAGTGTGTGTAGGAAGAAAGCATCACATCTCATATTAGGAAACCAGAGATAACCCTGGGGGGTCATATTCAGGCTTCTATAACAATTTGATCTTGTTTGAACTCACTCAAAGATAAAGTATTTCCTTCCAAAGGTAACACCTCCAGGGACTTGTGGAACTCCCACTTCTTAAAGGTTCCACACCTCCGAAAGCCATCAAGCTCCTGTGCATGAGCCCATGGTGCAGAGACAACGTCCAAATTAATTAGTATGGCACTTAGATAAAAAGAAACAAAGAACAAAAGCAAACAAACAGCAACAACAAAAAAAAACACCCCTCACACAAACAGAAAACCAATGCAGTGTTGACACGGCTGAGTATCTATCTTATGTGTTAAGTTACATGTATTTCTTTTTCTATGTACTTACCTGATTATGTCTTTGCTCCTGTTTTCTTTCTTTCTTTTTTCTTTTTTCTTTTCTTTTCTTTTCTTTTTTTTTTTTTTTTTTGAGGTAGGATCTCACTCTGGCCCAGGCTGACCTGGAATTCACTATGTAGTCTCAGGGTGGCCTTGAACTCTCGGTGATCCTCCTATCTCTGCCTCCTGAGTGCTGGGATTAAAGGCGTGCACCACCATGCCTGGCTCATGTTTTCTATCTTGATATGTTTTTCTTCTTACATTGTTTTTTGACCAGGTCTCATTACGTAGCCCAGGCTGTCCTTGAACTTGGCACTCATACTTTGTTTATTCAGTATTGTGTCTTTGCCCCGACCCTCTCCTTTTTGTACTGGAATTTGCTCTATAGGCCAGGCTGGCTGTGACCTTGACCATGGCTGTGGTCATTCTTTTGCTTGGTCTCCTAAATGCTGGATTATAGGCATGCGCTGCAATGCCCACTTTCTGTCATCAAAAGAGCTGACAAAGTGTGTTGTCCTAAAATTATTGATTCATGCAGAGGTATTGAAGTACGTGTATATTGGGTTCTCATGAACTTCATTCAAACTGTTTGGAGGTTTAATTTAATCCTGGCATATTTTTGTTTTTATGAGTAAGAATCAAGTTGCATATGTTTATAAAGAGAATTATAGGACTTGCAACACCATTAATACATGTATACTAACCGGTACATAGTAGCAAGCATGAAATGGGCCTGGAGTTTATAGGGCTTGGTGTGTATATTTTTGATTTCAGAACCTAAGCATGCACCTTTCACCACTGAGCCTTCTTCCCCAACCCCTGATGTCTTCTGAATCCCCAGCCTGTATACTCATGTTAACATGGTGACATCTTCCAAAGCTCTGCTATCATAAACCAGATATTACCATTGAAGCCCTTAGAATGTAGCCTAGAACCATCTCTTCAAGAGCTACTAGAGGTGCCCTTCCAGTAGCCTGGCTCTCTTGCGTCTCCACAGTCATTCTTTATCCTGTAAAGTCCATTTCTCTGTGTTTGTTGTTTATTTGGTGTTTCCCTCTCTCCCTCCCTGTAACCCAGGCTGACCTTGAAGATACTGCAATCATCCTGCCAGGCCTCCTGATTGCTGGGATTACAGGCATGTGCTATGATACCTGGCAATGCTTTTTTGTGTATGTGCATGTGTGTCTTGTTTTAGGGCTTTGTGCATGCTAAGCAGGTTCTCTACCACTGAGCTATATCACCCTTAGAATCTACTTTTTTTCCTTTTTTCTTTGTGTGTGTGTATGTGCCCATGTGTGTGCTCATGCATGTGCAGATGTGTGCCATTGCATCTCGAGGCCAGAGGATAACCTTGGGTGTCATTCCTTAGGAGCGCTTTTCCTTTTCCTTTAGATTCAATGTCTCATTGGCCTGGAACTTGCCAGTTAGGCTAGATTGGAATTCAGGTCTTCATGATTAGGCAAGGCAAGCATTTTGCCAACTGAATTATCCCACTCCACTAATGCCCTCTCCCTTCCCCTGCCACCATTGGTGTGTGTATTCATTTTATATGGTACTGTGTTACATCAGAACTTTTTTTTTTCTTTTGGTTCAAAATCTCATGTTATAGGCTAGCCTTGAACTCACTCATTATGTAGCTGAAAACGATGTTGGACTACTTGATCATAGTACTGGAATTATAGTTATATAAAACCACACCTGATCTATGTGGTGCTGAGGATTGAACCTAGGGCTTCCTGAATGTTAGTTCTACCAATTTAGCAACATCCCAGGCCTCCATAAGGCCTTAACTGCTGAGCCATCTCTCCAGCTCCTAATTTTAGTCTTTTGAGAAACCTCCATAGTGATTTTCATAGAGGCGGGACTAGTTTACATTCTCTAGGTTCCTTCTGTTTGTATCCTTGAGAGCATTTATTTTTCTGATGACTCCTATTGAATGTACTTTTCAATTTTTCTGTAACATTTTCAAGATTGTTTTATGAATTCACTCGCTTGTATAATCTATCTGGGATTGGCTTTGTTCACTTGTCTGTTTCTGTTGATGTGTCCCAGTTAGAATAGTTGATCTGCCACTGAAGGATAACAGGGTTCTTGTCAGTATTTGGCTCTTAAGAATAAAGCTGCCTTTAATCCCAGCACTCGGGAGGCAGAGGTAGGAGGATCGCCGTGAGTTCGAGGCCACCCTGAGACTACATAGTGAATTCCAGGTCAGCCTGAGAGCTAGATTGAGACCCTACCTTGAAAAACAAAACAACAAAACAAACAAACAAAAAAATTGTTCAAGTACAGGCTGGGAAAGCTAACGTACATTAGTATCCACATTTGTCATGTAATTAACTTATTTGTCAGAAGCTTTCACTTTGTGTGTGGGGGGAGATGGTTCAGGTATGTACATCTCATAACATGAATGTCAAGACCATAGGACACCCTTGGATGTTGGTCCTCCCCTTCCACCTTGTTTGAAGCAGGGTTTCTCATTGTTTACCACACTAGCTGGTCATAAGCTTCCAGGGGGAGTCACTTGTCTCTGCCACCCATCTTAGTGTAGGTGTGCTGGAATTACAGACATGTGCTTCTGCATCTGGCTTGGTGTGAGTTCTGAGGATCCAAACTCAGGTAATCATGCTTGAGTGGCAAGGCTTTATCCTCAGCCCAGAAATTTGAACTTTTTCTCCAAGATAAGTTGTATATTTTATATAAGTTCATTGAGTTATATTTTATGTACTTTTCTGCAAGTATGTTATACTTCAATAAAATATTTACTTAAAAATACTTCTAGCCAGGCATGGTGCTGAATGCTTTAATTCTAGCACTCAGGAGGCTAAAGTAGAATTGCTGTGAGTTTGAGGCCAGCCTGGGGCTACATAGTGAATTCCAGGTCAACCTGGACTAGAGTGAGATGCTACTTCAAGAATAATAAATAATAATAATAATAATAATAATTTCTTTTCCTCTCTGTGGTTTCTTAGGTTGGGTTCAGATGCCGAGGACATAGTACTTCTTCAGAAAGAAGACAAAATTTGCAAAAGAGACAAGATAATAAACATTTAAACCCTAGTCAATCCCATAGAAGTGACCCAAATTCTGAGTCTTTATATTTTGAGGTATTTTTTCAACTACCTGTTTATAAACTATTAAAAAGAAATGTTCCCATTGAGAAATTAATTTGGTTTATTATAAATAAGTATTTTCATGTCTTATTATATGACTGTTGCAGTCAGGTTCGCATTGCTGGTAGAAATCACCCAAGAGCAGTTTATGGGAAAAGGAGTTTTATTTTGGCTTACAGGCTCGAGGGGGAAGCTCCATAATGGCAGGGAAAAATGACGACATGAGCAGAGGGTGGACATCACCCCGTGGCTAACATAAGATGGACCATAGCAACAGGAAAGTGTGCCAAGCACTGGCATGGGGAAACTGGCTATAACACCCATAAGCTCGCCCACCAAAATACACTGCCTCCAGGAGGCTTTAATTTCCGATTGTCATCAGCTGGGGAACCTAGCATTCAGAACACCTGTTTATGGGGGACACCTGAATCAAACCACCACAATGACAAACTACTATTATAAATTACTCAAGTATTGGCTTGTTTTAATTTTTTTGGTTTACATTTATTTAGGCTAACAATACTTTTTGTTTTAAATTTTTTTTCATGTGTTCATTTTAAGGTAGTCTGTAGATGCAGATTTTGTGTGGACTTCAGTTTTTTTGTGTGTTGTTTTGTCTACTTGTAAGGCTTTTCATGGTTGAATAATTCAGTCTAGATAATTTGTAGTTTCTATCATAATTGCACTGTTTCCTATGTGTATTACTTGTAGCAGAAGATACTGTGATTTGTGCACTAGCAAGGTTGCTGTGTGGTAGAAGAATGCAGAATATACTTCATATTTGCATGAGTGTGGTTGGACATGAAAATAGAACAGGTCATTTAGGGTCTGTAGCAGGGTAGAAATAACATTTGGAAAGGATCTTAATGAGCAAGTAGAGTGCTGGGGTGTTAGGTCGTTGGTAAAGTGCACCTGGGTTATCACCATTACCCATGGCAAAAAGTCAGCACATGTCTGCTATCATTACATGGGAGAGGCAGTGATTAGCCTAAATGGCCAATGAAACCTTGTTTCAAAGGAGGGGGACAGCATACCCGACGAACAACACCTGAGGCTGGCCTCTCTTGCCTCTACACACAAGGATACACATAAACTCACATATATACATGCAAACCATACAGATGTACAAAGTAGGATTTGGTGTTCCCTGATAATTTGTATGTGTAATTAATTTTGGTTGATCATAGATTCTATTTAGTAGATTAAAGTTAAGTTGGAATTCTTGAGATTAGAGGTTAGAAACTAATAATGTGTAAGAAAAGCCTAGAAATTGACCCAAGTGAGTTGAGAGCACACCTCAGTTATTCTACTAGGAATGGTTTTACAAATGAAGACAAAGAGCTCTTGACCCTGCAATACAGGCTTTCTGAAGTAGCCTCGTATAGTAAAATTAACCCCAATTAAAATTATGATACACACATCTGTAATTCCAGTAGTCATGAAGCTAAATCAGGAAAATTGCTTTGAGTTCAAGGCCAGCCTTGGCCTACCATATGAGACTTTGTTTCAAAAATTAGGAAGTTAAAATTTTTTTCTAGTAGAGTTAAAAGAAATTCTTGTTTGATTATATGAGAAAGAACAGTTTTCTGTTCATATTAAAATTGGACTACTGTTTTGATATAGTCCTAGAAAGATACCTTCATTGCCTCACTTTCACTTATATATTGTTCTTTAGGGGTTTTGCTTTATTCTGGTGCTGAGAATGGAACCTAGGACTTCACTGATCATCAGCACTTAGTTTTGTTTATAAAGATGAAATCCCAGCTGGCTGTGCTGGTGCATGCCTGTAGTCACAGCTACTGCTAATAAGACTGAAGTGTGAGGATCACCTGAGTCCACAAGTTCAAAACTAACTTGTAGTCTTTCCTTTTTTTTTTTTTCCCTCAAATACTGGGGGCTTTGTACATAGTTTTTATTAATCTTAGATTTAACACTCTTTGCACTGTGGATTTTGTAGGAGTTGAGCATTGTTATGGTTTGTAAAATGTTATTTTTAATTCATTCCTTCCTTTTACTAGAAGTTAATTTTAATCTCAAAAATAGTTTAATATGAATGTGGTAATTTTATTATAGGTACTTAATTGTAGGATTGGTTCCTTACTTACATATACTTGAAGATAGTAGGCGTATGGGCCAGATAGATGGTTCAGTGGTTAAAGACATTGCTTGTAAAGCCTGATGACCCGGGTTTGATTCTAGGTACCTATGTAAAGCCAGATGCACAAAGTTGCCCATGTGTATGGAGCACAGTGGCAGGAGGCCTTGGTGCACACATCCTCTCTCTTTCTTTCTCTTAAACAAAGAAATATCTTAAAAAGAAAAGACATAGATAGCATATATGTAGCTGTTGCAGTCAGGTTTGCATTGCTGGTAGAAATCACCCAACCAAGAGCAGCTTTTGGGAAAAAGAGATTTATTTTGGCTTATAGGCTTGAGGAGAAGCGCCACGATGGCATGAGCAGAGGGTGAACATCACCCCCTGGCCAACATAAGGTAGACAGTAGCAACAGGAGAGTGTGCCAAACACAGTCAAGGGGAAACTGGCTATAACACCCATAAACCTGCCCCCAACAATACACTTCCTCCAGGAGACGTTAATTCCCAAATCTCCATCAGCTGCGGAACCTAGTCTCCAGCACACCTAAGTTTATGGGGGACACCTGAACATTTTAATCAGCATTGTATGTAGTAATGTGGAATGGAATACATTAATAAAATTAAGATTAACCTATTTCAAATCCTTTCCAAATGATATAATATGGTGATATTAAATTGGTTTTGTTTTCAGTTACCTACTTATCTTAGGGTATAATGAGTTATAAAAACTGCAGAGTAGATGCAGAAATCCAAAGGATAGATATGCTTGAATAATTAATGCTTTCAGCATGTACAAAATTTCCCCTTTAAGATTGATTTAAAGTTGCTCAACAGAAGGATACAAAAAAAAAATTCCCTATTTTACATTACTGTCAGAATGATAAGTTTTTCTTGTCTAGAGCTGTAGCTCAGTGGTAGAGTACTTGCCTAGCATGAGGAAGGTCCTGGGATGTTTTCACTAAAAATGTGAAACTATTACAGGATGAAGATGGGTTTCAAGAAATAAATGAGAATGGAAATGCTAAGGATGAAAATACTCAACAGAAACTTTCTTCAAAAGTAGTAAGTATCATTTATAGGGAAAATAAAATATCATTTGAACTAGGGGTATATGTAAAGAAATATTGAAAGTTAGTATAAAGACATAGGGCAACATGGTATACAGTGAACTGTATATTTAGTATGTGCCTTTAATATTTCTTTTTAATAAACAAGAATGCTTTCTTATGAAATGCACAGTTCTAAGAAAATGCCAGAGCCGGGTGTGGTGGCGCACACCTTTAATCCCAGCACTTGGGAGGCAGAGGTAAGAGGATCGCCATGAGTTCAAGGTCACCTTGAGACTGCATAGTGAATTCCAGGTCAGCCTGGACTAGAGTGAGACCTTACCTCAAAAAACTAAAAAAATAAATAAATAAAAAGAAAATACTAGTAACTAAATTATGCCTTATGCTGTACAGTCTATACAGAAACTTCCCCAATTGTTAAAAATTTTGCTTTTTTTAAGTAAAGGATCTAGATAAGCAGCAGCCATTGCTTTCAGCTATTTCTCCCCTTATTTACCATCCCAAATGATACTGTATGATAGACATGGAATCCTCTAAACAAGCCCAATCCAGTCCATTGCACTCAGCCGTTTCTCCTGCGTTTACCCTCCCAAATAGTCCAGTTGTACTACAAAACATCCCTCATTCTGGATTGTCTTTCCTTACAATTTGATTTAAAAGATCACTAACAAATGTTTTATCTCTGGTTATCATAGTTGGATGATTTACCTGAAAACTCACCCATCAATATAGTTCAGACTCCAATTCCCATTACCACCTCAGTTCCTAAACGTGCAAAGAGTCAGAAGAAGAAAGCATTAGCAGCAGCCCTTGCCACAGCTCAAGAATACTCAGAAATAAGTATGGAGCAAAAAAAATTACAGGTACATAGTCAGTTTTTAAAATGAAAATTACTTACTTGTGTGCATGTATGTACGTGTTCCAGGGTCTCTTGCCACTGTGATTGAATGCCTGTCCAGCTTTATGTAGGTGGCTGGAGAATTGAACCCCAGTATTACAGGTTTTGCAAAGAAGCACCTTTAACTACTGAGCTATCTTCCCTGTTCCTATAATCATTTTTATGAACAGTTGTATTGGTTCATCTGCTAGGCTTGGTGGGATGGATAGGAGAACAGAGTAAAATTGTTGTAACTTGTCATATTTTCAAACTGTTAGAAAAATACATGTTTTTATATCCACCTTTTAGGAAGCTTTATCCAAAGCAGCTGGAAAAAAGAACAAAACACCTGTGCAGCTAGATTTAGGAGACATGTTAGCTGCTCTGGAAAAACAACAACAAGCAATGAAAGCACGGCAGATCACTAATACCAGACCTTTGTCATATACAGGTGATATCATTAGTCTGAGAAATTTACTGTTTGGCTGTGGTACTACATCTTACATATTGTATGTATGTGATTTTCATTTTGGTCAGCTTAAACTGCAAGCCTTCCAACTGTCCTCTGTGTACATGTCATTTCTGTTCTGCCTTCAAAACATATACCGAATCTATTCAAAAAAACCTTGTCCTCTCATCCTGAGTCACATCTGAATTATTGTGTGCTACAGCACCCCCTAATTATTACATCTTTTCCCCCATGACTCCCCTCAAACTTAACAAGAATAATCTTTCTAAAATTTAAGCTTGGACAAGTGTGGTGGTATACACCTTTAATCCCAGCACTCAGGAGGCTGAGGTAGGAGGAATGCTGTGAGTTCAAGGCCAATGTGAGATGACATAGTGAACTCCAGGTTAACCTGGGATAGAGCAAGATCCTACCTTAAAAAAAAAAAAAAAAAGATTTAGACTGGATTACATGCTTAGAATCCTCTAAGGCTCACCTTAACTGACACTGTTAGCTCTTTACCTTCATCACCGTTCTGACACATTTGGCCCTCACCACTTTCAGATATCCTTTTCCAGAGTACTGTTTCCAAGAATATTGGTATTGCTTGTTCCCTCAGGTTCCTAATGTCACTGTGCACTTAGAACCAACCTCATTGCTTTTCGTCAAAGGATAAAATAAAAATCATAAAGTAATTTGGCTATGATTATCCAATATAAATTAAATGGCAAACAAATATGTGTGTGTGTGTGTGTGTATGTATATGTTTATGTATATAGAATGGGAAAATGATCTGGCTCTCTATTGAAATGGTAACATATGCTTTAAGCAAACTTGTTAGATTTAGACCTCAGCAGTTCTGATATGCTCCCTTATTTCCTTTTTAGAGGAATATGAGAGAGGGAAGGGACAGACACTAGTAAAAAGAACTGGTGCTAAGAAGTAGAAATTGTTTGCTGTTTCCATGTAAATGGGCTATTGCTTAGTGGGTGAAAAATAAGCATCAAATATACCTGTATCTTCTGTGCAAAGTGCTGCACTCAGTAGTTATTTACTCATTCATTGAAACCTTTGTTTGGAGCAACTATTGATAGATGTGACATTGAATGCAGGTGAGCTTTAGCGTTGCCTCTTACTGAGATGGAAAGAGTGGCAGTGATGTCTCCCTGTAGACCACGATAGGGAGAAGTCAGTCACCAGCATTCTGGAGGGAGGGTAGCCTCTTAGCTAAAGCAGGGGCCCTGGAACAAATTGCCTGGATTGGAATCTTGTTCTTGGATGTATTTCTTTAGGAAGTTACTTAATCTTTTTATACTTCAATTCCCTTACATTAAAATTCAGTAGTGACAGTACATTCCTCTGGATTGTTTGAGGGAGTAAATGAGATAATACTTGTAAAGTTTCTAGAGATTCTAGGTTATAATCAATCATGCAGTAAATTAACTTTCATTACAAAGAAAGAAGTGGTTGTTTACATATGATCTTTCAAATGGCTCATCATTACAACTTTGTGAGTTTGGTTTTGTCTTTTGAGGTAGGACCTTACTCTGTAGCCCTGAGGGGCCTTGAATTTAGGGCAGTCCTGCTTCAGACTCAGAAGTGTTGGGATTATAATTCAGAGCCACCACACCCAGCAGATTGTCATTTTAGTCATATTTTTCCCTTTTCTTTTGGTGCTAGAGGCCAAACATTGCACCTGGATAGGCAAGTGTTTTACCAGTAAACTAAATCCCCAACCACTGTGTGTTTTCTTGGATATTTTTTTCCTTCCTTTTTTCCAGTGCTGGGGCTTGAACCTGAGGCCTTGTGAATACTAGGCAAGCATTCTACCACTGAGCTATGTCCCCCTACAACTTTCATGGATTTAGTAAATGTTAATGTAAATAGATGAAAATATCTGTCTGCAGAGTATGCTACCAATAACCATTGGGATTATAGAGATTATTAAGATGCACTTTGTTGAAGAAGTTTGTAGTTCAGTGTGGAGAAAGACACAAGTCAAAAGTAGTACCTTCAGGAAAGAATACCTGTAGAGTTCTCTGAGCTTGCAGAAGAGAATGATTTCTGCCTGCAGAGTGAGATAAGAAAGGTAGTACAAATGATTTCATGTAAGATGGCTTTAGATAGAAAAGAGACTAACCTGTGTCTCCAGTGTTTGAGTTGGAAGTTCAAATTAAAATGAAAGTTTAAGAAAAAAAAAAAAATGAGACCATAGTATTAAAAAAAACACAAAAACAAGGCATTGATGGAATTATAAATAGGGTATAGAAACAGGCAAATGATGACTCCAGCTGGCATGGAGTATGTGGTGAAGAGGAATAGAAGGATACTGATATCACATTGGCATGAGGGTTATGGAAGAAGACTTTTGTTGAGAAGAAATGACAACAACCTTGTATTTGAAAGGCTAGCAGTAGAGGTCCTGATGGTCCTCTTTGTCATGTATGTGTATGTACATGAGGTTTAGCTTAAGGTCAGAAGTCATTGAGTTCAAATAGAGGGTATTGTGGAAGCTATGGAAATGAAATCACTGGAAGAAGGAAAAACTAGTGAAAAGATATTCAGG
Organism: Dipus sagitta; assembly: GCA_036346955.1. Taxonomy (NCBI): domain Eukaryota; kingdom Metazoa; phylum Chordata; class Mammalia; order Rodentia; family Dipodidae; genus Dipus; species Dipus sagitta. Next base: position 75,174,227 of record CM070779.1, on the reverse strand, counting down.
GATAAAGTCTGTGGAATGATCAGGTTTTAGGGATGAAAGAAAGAAGAACCAGAAAAATTATTTTGAACCAGGAGGTAAGAGATGGATTTTAAGAAAGATTAAAATCCTTGAGCCAGGTGCTAAAGGAAACTAGAATGGAGTGAAAGTCAGGGAATTATATTTGGCAATTGCAAGGTTCTGTGGAATCTTGACAGCCATAATTGTAAGACAGTGAGTAGGGCATAGGCCAGATGGTAATGGGTTAGGATGCTATGATGGACAGCTGACAAGTTTAACCGGGAAGGGTTGGCACTTTAGCTGAAAGGAAAGCCAGTCAAGGGAAGGAATTATTGATTTGTCTCTCTGTGTCCTTTTCTTTCATTTTGATAGAAGAGGACTTGTGTTAGTCAATGAAAGAGTCAAAATGACCATGAATACGTACGTGGAAAGGGAAAGAACAAGATCTCAGAGGAACTGTGGTAGGATTATGAGCAGAGGTGTTTGGTGAGCCTTAGGACTAAGGCTATCTGTCATTTGGATGGTGAGCCTTAGGACTAAGCCTTAGGACTAAGCCTTAGGACTAAGGCTATCTGTCTTTTGGATGGTTTATAAGTTTATACTGAATACCATTTTAGCAAAGTGGTATGAATATTCTTCTAGAGTGAATATTGGAGGCTTAGAAATGTGAAAGGATTAGGGGCAACCATTAGAAAACAGGCATATCAAGTATAAAAGTATTGCTAGTCAGCACTAAGGGTGAGAGAGAAAATCAGCATCCCTTCCTGAAGCTGAACTGAGGAGAGGTGTATCTTAGGAAAGGGTGAGAAGCAGATTCTGTAGGAACAAGGAAAGGTACAGACTATTGAAACTTCAAATGTAGAGTGGTTCTGACTGAAGACCAGTTGCAAGGACTTCCATGCTTGAGTGTTACTGTAGTAGAGTAGACTGATAATTCATTCTCACTTTTGACCTCCAACCTGGCTAACAGCATTAGCCTTGTTTTCTTTATGATACTAAGGTGAAAACATTGGGAAGAAGCTGTATTAGGGAGTCTGCACAGCTGTGTACTACTCCTATATTGATGTCTATGTCTACTAAAGAAGATGTTCTTTATCATTGGAGAATTTGAAAGTATGTGGATTTGGCCACAATAGTAAAGCTAATGTTCTTTATTTTTCTTTATTATTATTATTGTTTTTTTTTTATTAGTTACTGCAGCTTCTTTTTACACTAAAGACTCTACTAACAGAAAACCTTTAACCAAAAGTCAACCCTGTTTGACGTCCTTTAATTCTTTGGATGTTACTTCCTCTAAAGCAAAAAAAGGAAAAGAAAAGGAAATTGCAAAACTGAAACGTCCCACAGCACTTAAAAAGGTAACCCAAATTTGGAAATGTTTTTATAAGTCAAATAAGGGTTTAAATCTTAGCCTTGCAGAATTAGTTATGGCATTTTAGGTAGCATTTTTGTGAAATATTCATAATCTATGATGACTAGTTAATTCAAAATCAACAGTATGACGTATATGGAAAAACACCCTGAAGTATGTATTTTTTCTGTAAGGATTTAAAAAGTACATAGCTAAGGTTTTAGACCCTCCCTCACCCCGCACCCCCTCCCCCCCCAGGAATCAAAAGCCTGAATCTTACCTTTCTTCTTTTTTTCTTTTCTCATCTTTCTTTTTTCTTTTGCCTTTGTGGCTCTCTCTTCTCTCTTCCCTTTCCTTCTATCCTGCATCTCCTTTGCTTTCCTTTTTCCTTTCTCCCTTTTCTTTCCTATGCTGAAGATCTAACCCAGAGCTTTCCACAGCTTACGCAAGCACTCTTTCTCTTTAGCAAGCTAGCTCTGGATCTTAGTACTGACTTCATTGTTTGCTATTGAAGTTGTTTGAAGCCAACTTTTTTTTACCCTTCATCTTCTCCACCTATAGATTGAAGATAATACCTGCTTTGATTAACTCAGTCATTTGTGGACTAAAACAAGATGATTGAAAACTATAAATCATGAACTGTGGGAATTCATTTCTAAACTTAAAGTTAACTATTGTTTTGGAAACTCATGTGTCACCCTGAATTTAAAGAATGGGATACATATGATTTGTTAAGCTGTGTACTTTCTAGAATATTTGCCTCCTTTTATTGTGTTTTAGTATTTTCTTCAACTTATAGTGACTAAAATGATATTTTCCCTTTTGCTGGTCCGTTTCTGTGTAGCTGAGTAACACATAGGCAGCTAAAAATCTTCATGTCTGTGCCTGTGTACATTGTAATCATTCAGTATTCAGTTGAAGAGTGAGACGTAATTACAGACTTTGTAATGGCTTTCAGGTTATTTTGAAAGAAAGAGAGGAAAAGAAGGGACGTCTAACTGTGGACCACGGTGTTTTGGGATCTGAGGAACCAACGGAAATACATTTAGATTTTATTGATGATTTGCCACAGGAGGTTGTTTCCCAGGAAGGTAATGGGTCTTAATTCTCCTTTGCTCTTGGCATAGTCTACAGGACTTTAATTGCTACATAAGCCATCACTAGTTAGGCTCATAAGTGGAGGACAAAACATGCAATGAAAAGGAGCTGATGGGCTAATAAACTTCAGCATCTAGCCCCAATGACACATCTCCTCCAGGAAGTCACTATCTCCTAAATTGCCACAAGCTAAGGACCAAGCATTCAAAACACATGAGTTTTGGGGGACATCTGATTCAAACTGCCATAGTCTGTGACCTTTATTCAAGCCACCACAGTCTATGACCTTTTTCAAGTGTAAATTCAGAATTTGTAGTAATCCCTCACTTAAGATCTCATCAATGCATTAGATGCATTCTGGAGCTGTCAAAGTACTTTTTCCTTCTCTACTATACCTTTCTTCATGGGGCTGTTTTATTCCTTGGCTTACTTTTATTGATTTCCTGTTTTGCCTATGGAGAGTTAATACATGTGCCAAGAGATAAAATTGCAAGACAAAGCCTAGTTGCTCAATAAGACTCTGATCGTACCCAGAATGTAAGATTTCAGCATATAAGACTAAGGCCTATGTAGTAAGTAGCCAACACGTCTAATTTTTTTACCATATTTAAATCAGGTTAACATGTAGACTAAGCAACAGGGCTTCATTGTTTTTAGAAAAGTGAATTTCTTTCTAAGTATTGCTCATCTCTGCTACATATTTGGTTAGGATTCCCCTTTATTCTTAGCGTAATTCCCCTTATATTTATGTATATCCATCCATTCATTTGGGAAATGTTTATTGAGTACCTACTTACATGTATTTTGGTAACTAGTAGGAATTGGGAGGTTGGATATTTAGAATAGACATAGAGGGCTGGAGAGATGGTTTAGCAGTTAAAGCGCAAGCCTGCAAAGCCTAAGGACCTCGGTTCAATTCTCTAGGTCCCACATTAGCCAGATGCACAAGGGGGCACATGCATCTGGAGTTCATTTGCAGTGGCCGGAGGCCCTGCCGCACCCATTCTCTCTCTCTCCCTCCCTCTCTCTGTCTATAATAAATAAATAAATAAATAAAATTAAAAAATCTTTAGAATAGACATAGAATAATTAAATGCTGCTACCAAACAGCTTAAAAATCTGATAGAGAAATAAGATTAATGTGTCAAGGCTGGGGAGATGATGCAATTGTTTAAAGACTCTTCCTTACAAGCCTGCTGGCCCAACTTCTATTCCCCAGCACTCCTATAAAGTGGCATATGTGTCTATGATTCTGATGTGCCTATAGCAATGTGAGGTGGAGCATGAGGATCTAAAAGCTTGTGGGTCAGCTAGACTAGCCTTCATGTATGGCAAAATGAGAGACATCTGTCTCCAAAAGAAGGCAGGAGAGGAAAAACACCCTTAGGTTATCCTTTGACCTCCAAACATGTGCCATAAACACATGTGCCTATATATACACTTTATATACATCCACACATAATCTACCTGCACACTCAAAAAATTGGTTGTAACTGCAAATTATTGGACTGAATATGCAATTATGAATTCATTTTCTGAGTTTAGCTGCCTTGAGAAGCAGCAGTAAGTGAATGAATGAAGCAGTAGGTTGAGTCAAGTGTTGTCATCTTGAAAATGTGGCTCCCTGAGCACAGAAGCAAAGACCAACTAGGCAGGTGTGGTGCATGGAGAGTCAAAAACAGTGTGGAGAGAATGAGTGAGGTAGGATTTTTAAAATTTTATTTCCAGCAACAATCAGAATGTAGGAAAGAGAGATTTCTAAGAAGTGTGTGAAAGGATGAGTCTTGTGACTTGGGGAGAGGTGTAGAGCTTTGTTCTTATCTGGAATATGTTTTAGATAATTTGGCCTCATTTCTGTAGACTTTTAGGCAGTATTTGATTTCTAGAGCATATTTTAAGAGCTATCAGTAAGACTTACAGGTTTTTTTTAATTTAAATTTTTATTTATTTACTTGAGAGAGGAAAAAAGGCTGAGAGAGAGAGAGAGAGAATGAGAATGAATAGGTGGGCCAGGGCTTCCAGCCACTGCAAACAAACTCCAGATGCATGCGCCACCTTGTGAATCTGGCTTATGTGGGTCCTGGGGAATTGAAGGGAAGTTCCTTGGCTTTGGAGGCAAGCGCCTTAATCACTAAGCTATCTCTCCAGTCCCATTCTTACAGGTTTTACAAATATGCCCAACTTGCCAGAGCTTCCAGATTCTTTTGTTTGTTTGTTTTTGAGAGAGAGAGAGAGAGAGAGAGAGAATTGGCTCACCAGGGCCTCAGCCAGTGCAGTTAAACTCCAGACACTTGCATTACCTAGTGCACATGTGCAACCTTGCACTTATGTCACTTTTGTGCATCTGGCTTATGTGGGGCCTGGAGAGAGAGATCAAAGATGGGTCCTTAAGCTTTGTAGGCAAGCACCTTAACAGCGAAACCATCTCTCCAGCCTCAGAATTCTTTATGTATTTATTTATTTGCAAGGAGAGAGAGAATATGAATAGGTGCACCAGGGCCTTCTGCCACTGCAGATGAACTCCAGACACATGTGCCACTTTGTTTATCTGGCTTTACATGGATACTGGGGAATTGAACCCAGGCCATCTGGCTTTGCAAGCAAGTGCCTTAACCACTGAGCAATCTTTCTAGCCCTATAGAGCTCTTTAGCATTGCAGTTTCTAAAGTTCTTTCCCCTCACCTCACATTTCCACAGATGCAGGACTGAGCATGCCAAGTGATACTTCACTTTCTCCAGCAAGTCAGAACTCTCCATATTGTATGACACCTGTGTCGCAAGGTTCTCCTGCTAGTTCTGGGATTGGCAGTCCAATGGCATCATCGACAATAACTAAAATCCACAGCAAAAGATTTCGAGAGTAAGTGTTTCTTTGTTGTTGTTGTTGTTGTTTTGTTGTTGTTTGTTTGTTTGCTTGCTTTTTCAAGGGTAGGGTCTCACTCTAGCCCAGGCTAACCTGGAACTCACTATGTTGTCTCAGGGTGGCCTTGAACTCACGGCGATCCTCCTACCTCTGCCTTCTGAGTGCTGGGATTAAAGGCATGCACCACCACGCCCAGCTTGAGAGTAAGTTTTTTTTCTCATTATTGAGGTTAAATAGCTTAAGGATCTTGATTGCAGCTCTGAATTTAGTATTATTATTGTTTCTCAGTAAGTTGAACAGAGGAAATACCAAAGATCTTTAAGTTCGTCCTGATTTTAACAGCTGGTTTTGCTATATTTAAAGTAGTACCTTTTGTCATTATCCATGCAAAGTGATTTGACAGTAAATATATTCTTTATCTTTTCTGATTTCATAGGATGTTTCTATCCTAGGATCCTAGCCTCTTCTGTTCTATGTCTAATATGATGTGCATGTATGTATGTATACATGTGTATATAATATAATGTGTCATGGGTTTTGCTCCAAATATTTTTGTAAAGTTTGCTAACCAATTAATAACATGTAATAGCATTCTGCTTTACTTATGACCCTGAATCAATTACATAAAGCCATTTGAGTTTCTATTTATATTTGTAGTGCTGGAGATTGAATGCAGAGCCTTGTGCTTTCTAGTCAGTCATTCACTGAACTATAAGCCCAAACCAAGCAATTTCTTTTGGAGCCAATATTTCTAGGATTTACAATTAAGATAACTAGATACAAAAGATATAAAATATGATAGCCCATCTAGGAATAACCTTAAACTAACAGTTATTGCTGTGAGGCATTTTAATATTTTAACATTTATGTATATGTACTAATTTTACCTTTAAAAATCATGCATGAAGGAATCCTAGGATGAAAGTAAACTGTATTGGTTTGTTCTATGCCTTTTCCTTAATTCTATTATTTTTGAGCAAATATGTTCGGCCTAGCTTTGAGAAGTTTATTAAATGTTAGTTAAATGGAGCAAATGAAATACTTGGGAAATAGAATGTTACATATGTATGAAATGAATAGATTGAAAGAAAAGAGAATAAAGAAAATTGTAGTTTTGATTTTCTATTCTTGAATTGCATTGTTTAATTTTGAATATTTTATGAAAGTTAATGTTCTCTTAGTCTATTTGTATCTTCTGAAATAATGTCATATCTGTACTTTAGACATTTTTCACATAAAACATTCCCAATTCAATTGTTTTTCACTAAGAAAGGGCAGGTTCTTCCACTTTGTAACTTAGAAGTTGTTACTACTATGCTAGAAATTAGTGAAATTCTTCTTGATAAATACCTGGCCTTGGTAGAGATGGAGAGCTAGAAAAGATGGAAAGTCTATATAAAAAATACATTTGGGGCTGGAGAGATGGCTTAATGGTTAAGTGCTTGCCTGTGAAGCCTAAGGACCCTGGTTCGAGGATCAATTCCCCAGGACCCACGTAAGCCAGATGCACAAGGTGGCACAGGCATCTGGAGTTCGTTTGCAGTGGCTGGAGGGCCTGGCACACCCATTCTCTCTCTTATCTGCCTGTTTCTCTCTCAGCTTGTCTATCACTCTCAAATAAATAAAAATGACAAAAAAACCCACATTTGAATGACTTTCTTATCCCCGAAAATAAGTATAGCAGTGAACTCAGACTTCCTTTGTTTTCTCCACTACAACCAAATGTGATCTCACAATAGTTGCTTTATCTAATAGAGGTATGTGATTTTTTTTTTTTTGCATCAAGGCCTCCTTTGCTTACTGAGTTCATCTTCAGTAGCCATAGATCTTTAGCTCTAAAAGGACCATTAAGTGCTTTATTTTTTTACTTTTTTAAAATTTGTTTATTTATTTATTTATTTGACAGAGAGAAAAGGGGGAGAGAGAGAGAGAGAGAGAGAGAATGGGTACACCAGGGTCTCTAGCCACTGCAAACGAACTCCAGATGCATGTGCCCCATTTTGGGGCTAACATGGGTCCTGGGGAATCGAACCTGGGCCTTTTGGCTTTGCAGGCAAGTGCCTTAATTGCTAAGCCATATCTCTAGCCCAAGTGCTTTATTTTTGTGATTGAAAAATGCGTGTATAGCTAGGGTTTATCCAAACTTTACTTCTTTATTTTCTTCACAGATATTGTAATCAGGTTCTCTCTAAGGAAATTGATGAATGTGTGACCCTTCTTCTCCAAGAGCTTGTAAGTTTTCAAGAACGCATCTACCAAAAGGATCCTGTAAGAGCCAAAGCAAGACGACGACTAGTTATGGGCCTACGGGAGGTTACCAAGCATATGAAGTTAAATAAGATCAAATGTGTTATAATTTCCCCAAACTGTGAGAAAATCCAGTCAAAAGGTATGCACATTTTGCTTTTGCTTATGAAATGTTTTGCTCTTTATTTGCTATCATTATAGCATACTTTATAAATTTAAAGGGGGTGTCATGAGTCTCTAAAACAAAACATTGGACAAGAAAAAATAAAGTGAAGTTCTTTACTACCTAAAATTAAGTAAGATAGTTAAGATTAGATTCTGAAAAATCTCCTCATGTATGAACCCAGTGAAGGATTGTGATTGGGCCCGTGTCCCTTGATGTGGTCAGACTCGGGACAAGTCAAGGTGCAGTGCTTTCCCTCTGTAAATACAATCTGCTTTAAAATGTCTTATTGCCTTCCTTGGATGACCTTTCCCTCAAACAAAAATGAGAACAGTGAGTATCTCTGTTCCTGCTTATGGTGGAGATTTCTCTCAGAAACCAGCAGTTATATACAGGGGTTCTTGGGTAAGCCAACATACAAGGGCGTTACATGCCATGCTAGGCGAAGAGTGCATAGGGAATAAATACCGGTAAAACCGGTCTGAGTGATCTATCTCATGGAATTGTGATAAGCCACTTCTTGAGCGAAAAACTTGTGAAGGTCAAATTATTTCTTCATAGTAATGTTGTTAAATTGGAATTTAATTACATTTTGCTAATCTCTATAGCAAAACAAAAATACCAAGTTTGAAAGAATCGGGAAGAAAAATTACATATTTTTGTACTACAGAATAAGAGAATGTGTTTAGTAGCATAAGTGTTACAAGTATTCAAAGATTCCTTTGCTTCAGTGTTCTGTGTTTTAGCTAGATTATCTCCAGTTGAGAAATAACTAAATAGAAACCTGTATTTTTAAAAAAAATTATTTTCTTAGGCGGCCTGGATGAGGCACTCTATAATGTTATAGCTATGGCACGGGAACAAGAAATTCCTTTTGTGTTTGCCCTTGGAAGAAAAGCTCTAGGACGCTGTGTGAACAAGCTGGTTCCTGTAAGTGTAGTGGGAATCTTCAACTATTCTGGCGCTGAGGTAAGATTTTATACTGTGCTCTGGTTTTCTTTGCATATCCCCCAGATAGCAACACATTGTCTGTTACTACATGCTAGTGTATTCACAGAAGTGAGTTATTGAATGAAAAGTCAATTAACATTTCCTTTTTTAGTGGTGAAGCCTTTACATACATTAATTCTAATATACATTGAATACATTTTAGTTTCCATTCCTACCAGTGACTTTTTCTTTGGCACTCAGCTGTAAGTACTTGGTAATTTACTTAGCTGTTAACTGAAGGGATCTAGTATTATACAATGTGAAATAATTCCTTCGATCTATCATGGGTATATTTTGTGTACTAGGAGTCAGGAGAAAAAAAAAATCCTTTAACTGAAGGATTTTTGTTTAGAAACTGAAGTTCCTAAACCAGTTGACACCATAACTCTGCACCTGATACCATCACCTCTGGCAGTCTCCTAGTAACAGAGCTACTAATATCATTATTAATGTAGTGTAAAGATAATCAGCTGATGGTGTTTTAAGACTTTGTTTTTGAGACAGCATCTCATGTAGTCTAGGCTAGCCTTGAACTCACTATGTGGTCAAAGATGACCTTGAACTTCTGATCTCCCAACACTGGGATTACTGGTGGGGCATATGCCACCATGTCTGGTTTATGCATCAGACTTCGTGCTTGCTAAACAAGCACTCTGTCAAGTTAAATATATCGGCCAGCCAAAGTCTGGTTTTGATGAAGTTGATTCTAAAGTACTTTGTAATATCCTTGACAGACTATGTCCCTGTCTGTTCACTTTCTCTTCTACTCTGTTTGAATACATCATCCTTGTGCTTTCCATACCTATAGATTGTTGCCTCCTTTGTTGCTTTTTGTTTCTTCCCTTTAATTTTGATTCCTTGAAGGCATGCATGGTACTTTTTACATTACTTCGGTAAAAACTGGTTATAAACACGAGTGGAATGAATCGTGATACCTGTATATCTGTTTTATGTAAGCTATATGTGAGGTCAGCCCTGTGGAAAAGAAGAACCATATATAATGAGACCTAATGCTCCTTTGGTGCGCTGTTAGAGTTATGCGATAGGAATTATAGCAGGGTCCAGAAATATGGATGCTTTTTTAAAATTCTGCTGCCTTCTTCATGAATTATGTTGTATGATTTGATATTATAAAATGTTTGTCAGCTTTGTTTACACATTAATTTTGTTTGCCTTCTGTGACATTAAAGTAGGTAAGTTATTATCTAAACCCAAACATACTCTTTTATAAAAAATATTTTATTTATTTGGAAGAGAGAAAGAAAGAAGGAGAGAGAGACAGAAAGAATGGGCATGCCAGGGCCTCTAGCTACTGCAGACAAATTTCAGGTACATGTGCCACCTTGTGCATCTAGCTTATATGAGTACTAGGGTATTGAACCTGGGTCCTGAGGCTTCATAGGCAAGTGCCTTAACTGCTAAGCCATCATTCCAGCCCCCCAAATACATTCTTAATAGGAAAAATTTTAAAGTATTTCTATGTTATCAAACATATTACTGTTGTACTCATTTAGTAGTGTACCTAAGTTATTTGTATCATCTGATAACTACATTAACCTTTAAATTAGGCTTCCTACCTTTATCCTTCACATTCAAGACTTTATTTTGCTTTTGTATGTGTGTGGTGTGCTTGTGTCTATATGGGTGGATGTATGAATGTCTGCATGTGTGCATACACGTGTGTAGAGACCAGAAGTAGACATTTGGTGTCTTTTTCTCTATCACTCTCTTATTTTTAGAGAGTGACCCTCTCACTGAACTAGACTAGCTAGTCAGTGAGCTGCAGAGATCTTCCCGCCTCCACTTCTCCAGCCCTGGCATTACAGGCATGTTCCACTATGCCCAGTGATTTATGTGGGTGCTGGCCATCTGAAATCTAGGCCCTCATGCTTATACAGCAAGCACCTTTACCTACTAAGCCATCTCACCAGCCTCACATTCAAGACTTTAAGTTTCTACTCCTAACATCTCCCAATATTTTCTTTTATTTTTTTCATTTCTAATGATTTCCATCTTCTGTATGTTGGAATACCAATTTTAATTTCAGAATTAGCATATCCATATGCCTATTTTCTTTGTATTGTTTTCACTTAAATATGTGCTTTGTTAAACACTGCAAACAAAAAGTTGTCATTTATTGCATGTTACAGTTTTTAGCTATCCTTTCTCTATTAAAACAAAACCTAAATACACTTGATAATACTAGTTGTTAGCATTCATCAGAAATCAGCACAATTCTTCAGAAATCAGCACAATTAGCAACATTATTTATTGTTCCTATTCCTTTAAACACTTTGATGCCCATGGTTAAAACTTGTGACTAAAATTTTTCTTCAGATTCATTTTCAGAGATAGGTTCTGCAAGCAAGTGCCCTTAACTTTTTTTTTTTCTTTTTTAATATGTGCGTGCATGTGGGGGTTGGGTGAAGAGTGGGATGTGCCAAGGCTTCTTCTGGCTCCAAACAGACACTAGATGTTGAGCCACGTTTTACATCTGGTGTACCATGGATGGCTTGGAAATGGAACTTTTGCTGGCCAGCCTTGCAAGCAAGCATCCTTAATGACTGAGCCATTTTCCCAGCCAGAGATAGGTTCTCAGGCCCCTATGCTTTCATGGTGTGAAAATTTATACATAAATGACAATGCCTTGATTCGAATAAAATCAATAGTATTGTATTCCCCCATTGTTTGAAAGCTAATTTTTGTTTATTTATTTGAGAGAGAGAGAGAAAGAGGCAGAGAGAATGGGTGCGCCAGGGCCTCCCTGCAAATGAACTCCAGAAACATGCACCCCTTTGTGCGTCTGTCTTACGTGGGTCCTAGAGAGTTGAACCGGGGTCCTTTGGCTTTGCAGGCAAATGCCTTAACCACTAAGACATCTCTCTAGCCCTGAAATCATAACTTTATGAATGGTGTTAAACATTTTTATGTCAGGTCATGGTTGCCACTTGAAATTCTTTATTTAATGTTATATGTTTTATTGTGTTAATATATCAACACATTTAATAGGAACAGAAGGTTCTTAATACTTTGTCATATGTTTGGTCTTCCTGGTGTCGGGGACATGATTAAACAGTTATTGAAATACAACATTACTGCCATTTTACTAAACACATGTTTCACTGGGATTTTATCTTCCAGGCATAATCATTTTTAGTTTACTGATGTTTTGGTTAATTAGTTCCACATGTTCTTCCAGGTCCCGTGTTCTGCTTTCATAATTTGCCTTTGGTACAATAACCATATTTATCTATCTTGTAAGTGTTGTGTTTTCCTAATCTTCAAGGCCTAACCATCCATATCTCACTGACTTCTCTTTGGTCTTTTTCTTTTCTTTTTAAATTTTTGTTTTTATTTATTTGAGAGCAACTGACAAAGAGAGAAAGAGGCAGAGAGAGAATGGGCGTGCCAGGGCCTCCAGCCACTGCAAATGAACTCCAGATGCGTGTGCCCCTTGTACATCTGGCTAACATGGGTCCTGGGGAATTGAGCCTCAAACTGGGGACCTTAGGCTTCATAAGCAAGCGCTTAACCGCTAGGCCTTTTCTCCAGCCCATCTTTGGTCTTTTTCAATTCTTCCAAAACATAAACATCATAGGGAACTTTTAATTCCTATGGAAACTGCCGGCTTCTACATCCCTGGAGGTCACCTTATGGATACTCACTCCCTTATATTCTAGTCTGATCAAGACTTCTCACTGTTCCTCAACCAACTTTGTGCTTTTCTTTTGCTTTTTTTCTCTTAATTCATAGTTTTCATACTTAACTAATTTAAACTACTCTGTCTTCACTTATCAAAATTATACCATGTTTTTCAAGTCCTCCTTGGGTATTATCTTTCTTCATGAATGAATTAAGTGGTGCCCAGGAGTTAGATTGAATGTGTCATCTAAAAATCACAACACTTTAAAAAACAAAAAAAAGCCTCTAAAAGCATTAGAGAGATTGTGTCTTGAATTATATTCTCATGTCTTTCCCTACCACTCACAGGTTCTGTAATAGCAGAGTTGATACTCCAGTCTTTAATGGTCTGTAGTAGTACACTAAAGGAAAGTGCATTTGTTGAATTGATACATTTTTAAAGAATTTTTAGTGTATGTGTTGCCAAACCAAGCATATAAGAACCTTTAATATATCATACTTAGTAAGTAGCATTGGAGACAAGAAATTGTCTCAGTCCTGTGAGAATTAAATAAAAAAAAATGTGTGTGTTGTGTGTGTGTGTGTATATAAAAGGTTTGTGTATCATTGGAGATTTCATCTTAGCTGAAAGCACATCTGACCCTGAAACAAACAGATGTATATTGCTTAAAAAACTAAGGATAAGAAGAATAATAAAATGTCCATATCTAATAAAATTTAAAAAAATTAACAAGAAGTATAATAAAAAGTGGTCTAATCTGAATATAATCTCTGTCTTTTCAGAGCCTGTTTAATAAGTTAGTAGAACTCACTGAGGAAGCCAGGAAAGCATATAAGGATATGGTTGCCACAATGGAACAAGAGCAGGCTGAGGAGGCCTTAAAGAATGTAAAAAAGGTACCACACCACATGGGGCATTCGCGGAATCCCTCTGCAGCAAGTGCCATTTCTTTCTGCAGTGTTATTTCTGAACCCATCTCTGAAGTCAATGAAAAGGAGTATGGTAAGTTATTGCACACCACTTTATATGAAATAATTCAAGTGATTAAAATTATTTTGTACATAATTTTCCATTCTACTTAGTGTTTTTATTCTGATTCTTGTTATACAAATTTTATTTAAAAATTTGATTTAAAATTGCATTAAACATGGCCTTTAAAAATTATGACATTTGCTCAGAAAAAAAATTAGTATATTTGCTTCAACATTTCATCATGAATAGTGGAGGAATTCATTAAGCCTCTCCTCTTCCCTGAGGAGTTACTGGGAATTACTACTTGGTGAGAGCAGGGGAAGTCATGTTTTCCAATGGTGTAGCCACAGGCAAATCACCTGTGTTCCTGAGTAACCCCACCCATGCTCATGCAGGCAGCCCTTAAACACAGTGGGTCACATAGATACACACAAAGACATCACAGTAGAAGTGAGTCTAGTTGCAAAGAGGAAGAAGTTCATCAGGAAGGGGAGAGGGAGAAGATAAGGTAGTGTGAGGTGAATATGATCAAAAGATATGTATGTATAAAAATTATCTAATAAAGTGAATTTACAAAAACAGATCTGAGGGGGGCTGGAGAGATTGCTTAGCCGTTAAGCCCCTTGCCTGCAAAGCCAAAGGACCTTGGTTTGATTCCCCAGGGCCCACATAAGCCAGATGCGCAAGGTGGTGCATGCATCTGGAGTTTGTTTGCAGTGGCTAGAAGCCCTGGTGTACCCATTCTCTCTCTCTCTCTCCCTCTCTCTCTCTTTTCATCTTTCCCTCTCTCAAATAAATAAATAAAAATAAAATATATTTAAAAAAAAAGATCTGAGGGCTGGTGTGATGTCTTAGTGGTTAGGTACTTGCCTGCAAAGCTTAACAACCCAGGTTTGATTTCCCCAATACCAACGTAATCCAGAAGCACAAGGTGACACATCCATCTGGAGTTGTTTGCATTGGCTAGAGGGCCTGGGATGACCATTTTCTCTTTCTCTGTCTCCCCCCCCCCCTTTTACTCTTGTGTCAATAAATAAATAAAATATGAAAAAAAAAACAGATGTGAGCAGAAAGTGGGAGTTAACTAATCTGTTGATTAGAATGATTGGGTATTTAAATTTGCAATGTGAATAGTTTATTCAAATTTGCTTTCTAAGTTTCAACATTAAATATAACATCTTATCATACAGATGTATTTAGTCAAGTTAATAGAAACTTATAGCATAAACAGAGAAGGTTACCTGAAATTCCCTGATGCCCAGTTTTATCAAGTGGTCCAATGAGAGAAACAATAATTTATGGACTTTTGCCAGAGTATAAATTTCCTGGCTATTTATACAAGTTGAAATGATTAGAATATTTGAAATGAGACCTTTAAGGCCCTGAATTTAATCACAGTTCTAAAAACCTTAAGAAGAAGCCCAAGGGGCTCTAAAAAGCAAAATGCATCATACTTCTTTCTAATTTTTTAAGATTTTATTTATTTGAGAAAGATAAAAAGGCAGAGAGAGAGGGAGAGAGAGAGAGAGAGAGAGAATGGGTGTGCCAGGACCTCCAGCCCCTGCAGACAAACTCCAGATGCATGCCCCCCCCCCAATGCATCTGGCTTACATGGAGCTTGGAGAGTCAAATTCGGATCCTTTGGCTTTGCAGGCAGATGCCTTAACTGCTAAACCATCTCTCCAGCCCCAGCATCATACTTTTGACCTACCACTAAATGTTAGGAGGTTTTAGTCTCATAATTTATTTTTATTTTTTTAAATTATTTATTTTTTGTTTTATTTATTTGAGAGACAGAAAGGGAATGGGCATACCAGGGCATCCAGCTGCTGCAGACAAATTTCAGGCACATGTGCCACCTTGTGCATCTATCTGGCTTATGTGGGTCCTGTGGAATTGAACCTGGGTCCTTTGGCTTTGCAGGCAAGCACCTTAACTACTAAGCCATCCCTCCAGCCCTAGTCTCATAATTTATATTCAATAATTAAAGTTTTAAGTAAAGAGCTGAATACTGTTTAGTGCAGTCTTATACAACTTAGATATGTGACTTTGCTGAAGCTGTACTTTCCTGACCACCTTGTTTGTAATGGTAGTTGAGTATTTGGAATGCCTTGATAAAGCTTCACAGTAGTGACATTTAACAAATTGTCTGTTTAATAAACCATAGGTTGTAGACTGGTGGTGTTGGCTAGAGGTAAACATGCTGATTTTGATGGATGATAACTAGTTGAACTTACGACAAAGTGCTAAGTCCATAGATAAGGCCAACCCTTGGTAGTCACAAAATGTCAGCCCCCAAAAGAAGAGAGCCAGGGCTGGAGAGATGGCTTAGCAGTTAAGGCATTTGCTTGCAAAGCCAAAGGATCCCGGTTCAGTTCTCCAGGACCCATGTAAGCCAGATGCACAAAGGGGCGCACGTGTCTGGAGTTCATTTGCAGTGGCTGGAGGCCCTGGTGCACCCATTCTCTCCCTCTCTCTTCCTCTTTTTCTCTCTCAAATAAATAAAAAAAATATTTAAAAAAATAAAGTCTTGAAAGAAAAAAAAAAGAAGAGGAGAGCATGGTGGCATATGCCTTTAATCCCAGCACTCGAGGAAGAGGTAGGAGGATCACTGTGAGTTCAAGGCCACCCTGATACTACATGGTGAGTTCCAGGTCAGCCTGGGCCAGAGTGAGACCCTACCTTGAAAAGAGAGAGAGAGAGAGAGAGAGATATGAATCTATAAAGCTGTGGGTTTGGGTAAATGGTAGAGTGTTAAGTGATCTTCACTGGGCACTTAGGAAAAATGCAAGATGAAAAGAAACTCTGAGATGTAGCACCACATTTAAAATGATCAAAGATGTAGGGAACTATTGTGTAATTACTTAAATGTTGGACCACTCATAGGAAAAACCTGGTGGAAAGATATATAAGTATGATTTAAAGTTTTGCATAAATATTTTTTTCTCTTACTTTTTTTTTGGCATTTACTATATGGTAGTCCTCAAGAGAGGAGGGTTGAGGGGTGGAAACAGCAAACAGAGTCAATGATTTTGCTCTCATGTAAAAATTGCTGTGGGAGTTCTGGTTAGCAGGTGCTTTCAGGAACATCATGAAAGACCTCACAAAGGAACCATTATTATGGATGAACAGGAGTCTGAGTGGAGAGGAAGAACACAGCTCACACAGATGGTGCTAAGGCATAGCTTATGTTGTGCCTGCAGGAGCAGTTGAGAGCTCAGTCATACTCAGGGTGGCTTACGTGGTGGGAGACCAGAAGGATAAAGGGTGAGAACATGAAGGGGTTGGCTCTTGGCTATGCCATCTGAAGAGTTTGAACCTTACCCTGGAGTGATGGAGAGCCAGTTAGATAGTGATACAGTCAACTCACAGAAATTGTTGGGAACATACAGAAAGACCAAGAAGATCTAGATAAAGTTAGTAGCCAAATGTAGTTGTTTTGAACTAGATAGGACATGTGATAGAAATGAGGTCAGTAGAATAAAGGTCTATAATAAGGGATAAAGATAGGACAAGGATTACCATTCAGTGTCTTTTGCTTTTAGAATGCGAATGATAATGTTATTAACTGAGAAGGAGGATATAGGAGAAGGAGATTCTTTGCATGTTAGAGTAAGAGTGGGGAGGACTTGTTCTATAACGTAGGTATTTAAAGTGTTGTTTCTATATTAGCTATGTGTTCTGACTTGAAGTACTGTAGATATGATCTCTGTCAGTGTATGTAGTCCATGGGTGAATGATAATCAAGTTGAATAGGTTAGTATATAATAGTTTCTTATTTCACTACTGCTTAAGAAGATTATACCTATAAAATGCAAATAGTAGCTACATGGTAGTTAGATATTTTTATTTTAAAAACAACAAAAATAGATATATGGAAGAGTTATATTGATTCCTGTTACTTTTTCCTCTTAACTGATTTTCTATCATTAAAAATAATTCAGATTGTAACTACTGTATTATGTAACACATTTTTTTGGCCCTTCAAAATCATTGTCTAAGTCAAGCTCCACATATTATAAGTCAAATTTTTACAATGTTAGAGATGCATAGATGGACTTACACTGATAAAGTGAAAAAAATACAATGCTGACTGAACATGGTTCACAATTGTGAGATCAGAACTGTTTTTGATGGACATCTTGGATTTGCGTTCTGTGAGTTGTGGGTTCTTGAACTCAGTATACCTCTAGGCTAAACATACACACATACATATACACACATACACACTAGACAGTTCATTGATTTTCATGAATATATGGAATTTATTTATGAGCATCTGTAGATTCTTTCTGTTGGTATAAGGTCTTTTGCTTTCTGATACATTAATTAATATACATTATTTATTTTGAATGTACATATTTTAAGAATTGCCTTCCATTTATAACATTTACACTGGTACTAAAAAAAAAAATAAAGTTTTAATTTTTCCACTCAATTGCTGAGCCAAAAATTTCTGTACTTTATTCTTTCCCCCTTATTTGGGGATTTTAAAGTTCCATGATTCTGAAACAGTGTCCTGGTTCTTAAAAATGTGTTTGCTATTTGTAGAAACAAATTGGAGAAATATGGTGGAAACTTCAGATGGCTTGGAAACATCAGAAAATGAGAGAGAAGTTTCCAGTAAGCACAGTACTTCTGAAAAACCCAGTCAACTTGGACTTGACCCGGCCCCTGTTGGTAAGCAGCCATCACTAGTGGCTGCAGGCAGCACTACCTCAGCTGTGCACCCAGGGAAATGTACAGCAGTTGAGAAGGAGGAAGTGAAGCCAGATGACTTGGAGTGGGCCTCGCAGCAGAGTACAGAAACTGGCTCTTTGGACGGCAGTTGTCGAGATCTTTTGAATTCCTCCATCACCAGTACCACCAGCACCCTTGTACCTGGCATGCTTGAAGAAGAAGATGATGAAGATGAGGAAGAAGAGGAAGATTACACTCATGAACCCATATCAGTAGAAGTACAGCTTAATAGTAGAATTGAGTCATGGGTGTCAGAGACCCAGAGGACGATGGAAACCCTTCAGCTTGGGAAGACCCTTAATGAGGAAGACAATGTAGAGCAAAGTGGAGAAGAGGAAGCAGAAGCGCCTGAGGGGCTGGAGTCAGGGACGGACAGTGAGACCTGGACTGCTGAGCAGCAAGCCTGTCCCGAGCAACCTAAGCTCAGCAGCTGTGGCTCTGGGAATCAGGAGCACTCTGATCCCAGTTCTGCTTCCCAGAACATGTAACTTGGGAAGTGCCAGCTCTGTCTCCCACTGTGTGAGGGTGCAGCCATGTGCTTGATGCTTCATCTCAGCGTTTTGCACTGTCCAGTACTTACTATATGTTTTTAATTCCTAACAAATATTTTTGTAGCTTTTACCTGTTTTGTTATCTGTAGTTTTGCTTTTAACTAACATCTAAGTATCTTTTTAAGAATTGTGTGGAAAATTCAAATGTTTCAATTTATTTTGTAACAAAACATAATGATTAAAAAAAGACCAATTTCTAAAGAAAATAAATTGAAAATGCCTGTTTAAGGTCATTTTGAAAGCTAAAGCTCAAGGTCCTTAGGGTAAAAGCAGTTTCCAATTGTCTGTTCAAGAAGTTAGGCTTCTTTTAAAGAGAGCTGAGATGGGGCTGGGGATGTGACCAGTTAGAAGTTTTTTTGCCTAGCATACATAGAGCCTTGGGTTCAATCCCAGCACCATATAAACTAGGTGTGGTGGTACATGCTTGAAATTCCAGAGTACTCAGGAGGTAGGCAGGAAGATTTTAAGTTTAAAGGCAGCCTCAGCTACATAGTGAGTTCAAGGTCAGCCTGGCCTACCTGAGACCCTGTCTAAAAAAAAAAAAAAAAAAAAAAAATGAGGAGGTAGGGTCAGAAACTAAAAGGCCAAGGGTAAGTAGTCTGTGAAGTGTTGTATGTTAGAAAAATCATGCACCTTTTATTTGATCCACAAAGTCATAAATCTGATCATCGTAACCAATGAAAATTAGAGTGGGCTAAAATAGCCTGTAAAACTTAGGTAGAGATGGAGGGAACACCACATACTGGATTGGAGCTGGCTGGCGTCATCTGTGGAAAATGATAGTCGTCTATAAGAACAAGTCACCCACTATAGGACCTGGTAGGTTCTATCCCTTACTTGCTTTTACCTCAGGTATGCTCTTGTACACAGTCTTACTGGTGTAAAGTTGGGCACATTTTGACGGGAGAATAACTGAAGGATTGTATGTTTGTAGCACTTAGCTGTAAACCCTCAGAAACTAAGTTACTGTGGTGTGCTCTTTTTGCTTGCTTCTGGTTCAGCACCATCTTGACTTGAAATGTGAATTTACGTACGTGTTCAAACAAATCCTAAATGCTAGTTGTGTCATCTTTTTTAAAGTGTGCATTTTCACTTCCTCAGCATAGCAACAATCACAGTTATTCACAGGAAGTCAAGGAAAAAACTCTTTGCACAACTTATAACGTGTGCCCAGATAAGGCTTGAGATTTTAGAAGAAAAAAGTTTTTCTAATTGTGCTGAGCCTATAAGATTATTTAGAGTATACAGATATATGAAGGAAATAATTTTTTACTCACTATTATTTATCTCTGCCTTTTGCTGAGAATGTGTGAATTTGCTTGGGAGAAATTAATGAGCTATATGTTTTTTTTGCCGGTCAGGCACCACCTTTGTACTTTAGTGATCTCTACGAGCTTGTGTAATGGTGGGAGAATTACACATCATCCATTTTTCTGCTTTCTGTCTACTCCCTCCTCCATCACCACCTGACCAATAAACATCAGCTTTCCACTTACAAGTTTTCGTAAGTAAACATGGAAGCAAGGAGAGGGGTGTTTTCCTTGCCCTGAAGAGAATCATTATGAAAATAGAACTCATTGGGACTACTGTGTTAGTTGTGATGTTTTATAATGCTGACATTTAATTATTGGAGAGATTAGATTCTTGGTTGATATACAGTATAAAGTGTAGGAGCATTGCTCTGTTTAAAAAATCAGTCTGTCAACTTTACTAGTGTGCCAAATGGGGACATTAGCATACTGTCTGGTCTAAACTGGTCTCCAGTATAGACTTGTAAACAATTATATGTGCTTAAATCAGCATGTAAGGAATGAAGCCTCTGAGATAGTAATCATAGATTTATGTGTGGCAGATCTTACTGTCTATATATATTTGGAAATAATTTATTTAAAGAAATGATAGAAATTTTGAACTACTGACAGTTTTTGAAAGTAATAAAACTTTTCATACTTTTTATGGTGTTAGTTTCCTTCACGTGATGTCAGTGATTCAGATAACTCTTGATCTTGAGGTAATGGCTTTTAAAAGGCTTCTTGTATTTTATATCTCTTCTGGACATGAATCATTATTTTAGATTTTGACATTTGTACCAAAAGAGTTGAAGAAATCTTCAGAATACAGATAGTTTTAATTTGCTGTAGATATCAGCAGTGTGCAGTTTCACGCTGGATGAATGCACTCTCACGTTCAGTACCTCGGCTGCCAGCAAATCCAAGGGACCATAGCCTTTTCTAAGTGAAATAAGTCACTTCTACAGGTAACCCACGATTTATCCAAGGAAGTGCTACTGTGCTGAGAGTATGAAAGATGTAGCAATGATGCTTTATAATTTGTTTCCTTTGGGTAAATTTGGGGATTTATGTATAAATTACAGGTTTCCATGAAGGTATTAGAATGAAGAAAGTTTTATGTTTTGGGAGGAAGTAGATAGGTATGGTTCACTCTTTAAAGACTTAGAAAGAAATCTAATGGCTAGAGTAAGGGTTCATTAGCACAAGAAAATAAAACACTGATTTTTTTTTCTTAGTGTGTAGAAGTAATTTTACTGGCAATAATTAATGTTAGATTTTTATTTCAGCATATACATGTATAAATTCCAGTATAAATTGCACTCCCCAAGTTAGATTCCTGCTTCAGGAGCTTGTTTGCTGTGAAGATTACTCCTCAGAGACAGATGCTCATAGTGGCATAATTTTTGATTTAAATGTTTGTAAATGATGTAATATAATTTCTTTTGACTAAAAATAGAAAAATAATATGTGATATACCTTGAAAAGTTTTTACAGGCTTTGACTGGAGGTCCTTTTTGAAGAGATGGTATTTTATATGTTTCCAGTATTTGGAAAAGAATTAGTCAAAAGGAATTCACATAATTTAAATATTGATAAATTAATATTCCAAATAATGTACTTGTATGACTTCTTAATAAGCTGGGGAGGTGGGTGGGATGGGAAATATAATGTGCAAATGAATAATGATCTCTACATTCATTTTTAACTGACAAAACTGCTAAATCAGAAAACATTGTTACTTTAATATATGTATAAAGTATTACTGTTCATGAAGCTGCTTGCTTTTAAAAAAAATTGTCATGTAAGTATTGTCTGTATGTTGTGCCAACAAATTAGAACATTATTAATTTGTTAATGACCTGATATTCTTGATTTAAAATCTCGTCTGTGGACTATTTTATTTATATACATCTTCCTTCTCCCTTGTCATTTCAACTTTTACATACATCATAGAATCAACCAAACTACCTAATCTGAAATCTCTATCCTAATTAATGATAAAAATTTAATCTTTGTTGGTGCACCACAACCTGAAAGTATTGTATTATTTTGTAATTTAATTTCTAAGCATACCACTTCAATTTATAATTTAATGTCTTAATTGTAATGCTCTAATAAAAACTAGCAAAATTAGTATGGATTATAACTTGAAGGGATTTTCATCTTGTTCTGTTTCTGAATGATTATTGTATTTGGGGGCTACCAGCTTTTTTGCACTATGTAAATACTAGTGGGGATTCTTCTGTACTAATAAAATTATTATTAAAATACAATCTTGTCATTTCAGAATAGGTGCTTGACTTGCCCACCATGGAGGATAGGTTTTAAAAGGGAAAGTTTTCACTTGTGGTATTGCTCATTGCTCACATAGGTTTGTCAAAAGTTTTCAGGATTCTTTGTCTTCAGGAAGGAGCTAATAATCTCCATCTGGGGTAGTAAGGGTGATCTGTGGCATGGGCCTTGTCTTCCAGAGATTGTCCTGGGGTTAGGGAACTCCAATAGATTCTTCCCCTTTCTGTACAGCTGCTCTGGGCACTCACTGTTCTAAGGTGTTTCTGAATATTAGCTCAGTCTTCACAGAAGCCTGTAGAGTCACACTTTTACTACTCTGTACTTTTCAAGTCATGGAAGATAGTGGCTTAACCTAGATCCTACTACTAATAAGTGGCAGATCCCAGATTTAAACCCAGTTCCATTCTGAAGTCAGCACTTTCAGCCACTGCTTTGTTGGGTCTCAGGACAAAGTGCCCAGAGTGTGGATAGTAAACATGCTTCGGTCGCCACCCTCAGTATCATGCAAAGAGGAGTATGAGTAGTGGATTGATTGGGCATTCTGTAACCCTGATCATCACTCCCTGTAGCAGTCTCAGACTTTGTCACTATGTCACAATAAAATTTTGAGAAATGGGCTGGAGAAGTGGCTTAGCAGTTAATGTGTTTGCCTGCAAAGCCAAAGGACCTAGGTTCAATTTCCAGGACCCACGTAAGCCAGATCCACAAGATGGTGCATAGGTCTGGAATTCATTTGCAGCAGTTGAAGGCCCTGGTGTGCTTATTCTCTCTGTCTCTCAAGTAAAAATAAATAAATTTTTTAAAAAAATCTGAGAAACTGAAGAGTGGACTCATCTGTTACAGAATGGCAGGACACTAATTTTTATTTCTTGAGAAATGAAGTTTTTGGTGACAGGAGGATGCCTCTTGTATCAGATTACCTTTTCATCCATACTTGTACCCACTCTGTAGTTCTTTCTCCAGTAATCAGTTTTTCTCCTGGCCAGAAGAGGGTGTGCATGTAAGTCCAAAACACAAAAGCTGCTATGGCATATTTTTTTAATGTAGAGAGGAAGGGAAGTATTTTAACTATGGGTCTTTCATCATAAAAGATCCTTGGCTCTGGGTGCACTGAGCTCAAGAGCCGCATCTATATATGTCATTTCATTTTAGAAAAAGACCACATGTTGAAGTCTTCTGAAGATTCCAAGTCAGCCATCCAGTCATTAATTGTGGCTTAACTTGTGTTAGTTTAATTTATGTTGCAGACATAAGCTTTATCACTTGGCTTATGACATCATAGACATTAATGACAGTCTTGTGGATGGACAGAGCAGGTGTGCACAGTGCAGAGTCAAAAAACTATTGCTTTTGTTCTAGAGCCACTATCCCTATATTCCTGCCCATGCCATACCTGCCATCTTGATGGTTTTTGCCAGCTGTGGAGCCAGCAAAGAAAAGTTGGCAGAAATGAGTTGGACAATTGTGTGGCTCTAACCTGGCTGTGGCTGGTTTTAAGGTTCCAATCTGAGCTGTGGGTTGTGGCCAATTAGAATGAAAGGCATCATGTAGTTCGGAGTTCGAGCTCAGTATGTTCCTCATGCAGGTGCTGAGGAGCCAGTCTGGAATTGTAGGTGAAGCTATGCTTTGGGAGGATGGAGGAGTATACTCTCATCTCCTTGGCAGCCGTAGGTATGGCCACAGCCTTGAATTATTCAGAGGGAACAAGGTAAGAACCATAGCCTTGCAGGGAGGTGCTAATTTGAGGAAGAATCAGTTGTGCCCTTACCTGCCAGGGCAGAGTGATGTCTGTAGTACTAAGTTAAGCATGTAGATTCTCACATTATTATTTTGACCTCCCCCCCTTCATTTTCTATGTACCTGAATTAGATAATTTAATTTCTTTGTAAACCACGAGCTTTAGGATGCTGAGTGAGTAGGCTAGAGCTCCTGGTTCATTTGTCACTTGCCATTTTCCTGGCCCTGATACCCCTGCTACTGGTGTGGGGTGGCCTGGACCCTGTGTGCATACTGTGGAAGCAGGCCTTTTGCTCTGGCCAGCCCTTGGGTCCCCAACTCCCTGTTCCCCTGAGCCAGAGGGTACATGGGCCACTGTGGGAGCTGGCCTTTTGCTCTTGGCTCCCCAACTACCCAGCTCCTGGTTTTCCACCCCCGGTTCCCCTATGGTGAAGTGTGTGTGCAATCAGTGAGTAGGCCTGAGCTCCAAGTTCCCCGGGGTACCACTGATGCGCTTGCAACCTCCACAATCTGCACACATATGTAGTTATAACCCCATACTACTCCAATCCTGTTCAGATTGAAAACGACACTCACAGCATATCCTAAAAGGACAAATACTTGCTTACTCCATGATAAAATAAGACTTACCCTGAAATGGGTAGACCACAAGGCAAAGAACAAAAAACAGAGTCAGAAAACTGAGACATAGCCACCAAGGATGCCCAGTCACACAAAGAAAGCCACCAATGAAAACAGAAATTAATCCCAAAATGAAGACACAAGAGGTATGTGACCCTGACCAAGCTATTTGCTGAGTGGGAAACAAATTATCAAAAAAAAAATCCAATAATTGCATAAATGAAATTAAGCAGAATTGTCCTTAGACCACTTAGACCACTTTTGTCACTAGGCTTGACTGAATTGAAGGAAAGTGGAGAGACCTCAAAAGAGAGATAAGTGAATTGAAGGTGAGTCAGCAAATAGAAGATCCCAATAACCAGCTGATTAAGCTTAACAAAGACATGATCAAATGCAAGAATGAATTCCAGGAAGCATCAAGTAAATTAGACCTTAACCTGAAATCATACCTCAAAAAAGAGATGGACATGATGAAAAAACCACAATAGAAACCAAAAATCAAGTAGACCTCTCTGGAAGCCCTCATGTCACTCATGTGGAAGACAGAACCTCTGAGGTAGAAGACAAGAAAGAAGAAATTGATTAGGAGTGCTAAGTTCAAAAAATCATGCTAAGAAAATATGAGGGAACTATGGGATACCCTAAAATGACCAAACATCCAGAAGGGCTGCGATACTGGTACCCTGGATCTTTCCCGAGAATATGTGGGACCTAGACTTATGGATGAGGGTTCTCTTCCTTACCAGGAAGCGTGAAGTTGGCTCCAGATTGTTCCCCCTGCTTTTTTGTCCCCATTCTCCTTGCCATCATAGCAAGTTTGAAGTCTTCTTCTTCTGAAGAAGTCATAGCTGTCACAGCACCAGCACCAAGAAGTGGCAAAAATTAAAAAAAGAAAGGTCACATTTAATTATGTGGTGGTGAACTGAAGTTTTACATAAACAATGCCATACTTTGTTACATGATATCATAAATTTAATTACTGAGTTTATGTTCTAGGTCAACTTCAGTTTACATAAAGGATTATTAAAAACAACAGAATTCTCTCTGAAGTGGTAATTTGTCAGGAATTTAAAAAAAATTGTAATGTCCTGTTACTTAAAAGGAGGAGGCAACTGATCTGACTTCTAGGCCAGCCTGCCTCAAGACAGCAACAAAATTTGCCTTAGTTACTCCTAACAAAATAATTTCCAAGTGTGTTATTAGTGTTAATGTCATAAAATTGTCTTTAGACTACTTGCTTGTTAGTAATAGGATTAATCAATTTGGTGTAGTTTTTTCTTAATAGCTTTATAAAAAAGATGTTTAATAATGAGATTAGATGAGTTGATTGAAGGAACTGGGAAGGAATTTTTCAATGTTGGGACATAGAATGCTTGTTAAAAATGCTTTTTGAGTGATACACAGATCAAAATGTTAAAGTTTGTATATAAAGATGTGTGTGTGTAGGAAAGAGTCTTCAGGCCAAACCTAAATACCATGCCTAAAGTAAAAGGTTTTTCAACTGTTTACAAAATCTTAAACAAAAAACTAATTTTCAGGCTAAAATATGTTGTGATAGCTTGCTTAAGCTTATCAAATTTAAGTCATGGGTAAAACATAAAATTGTTTTTGGTTAATAAATTTCTATGGTACATAAAATCAATAGCTATCAAGATTAAGCCAAAATCATTGGTTGTCAAATGATATCTTTTCTTTCAAAAAAGGTTTATCAAGGGTTATATTAAAATTTAGCTAGCTGTTTTGGCTCAGAAAAGACCAGATTCTGATCTATTGCATGTAAAGTAGCTGTCTCATTTCTGACATTTTAAGTCCAGTTCTTATAACAAAATTAACTCTTAACACATATTCCCTACTTTTGGGTATAGCCTCATGTTCAAACAGTGGTCCTAATCTGAGAAAAATAATATCCAAGCTCTGTGGTTCTGTTTCCAATGTTCTCTGGGTGATTGGTACCCACACAGGTATCTGAACTAATCAAAGATGTTTTCTAACACAGGTGCTAAGACTTTATACTATCTTACCTGTCCTTTTCTGACAATTTCTAGGTTAAATTAGTTAGTTTGTAAATCAATTGTTACTATTTTCAAGACTGATAACAGGTTCTGCCTATATTTATAAATGTTAGATATTTAAGGTGTGAGATGTGCCTACTTTCTATACCTCATATGTATGGCTTATGCTGCCATAGTACAACAAAAATTTTAAAGATTGGACAAAATGATTTTAGAAGCCCTTGTGCCATTCTTTAACTAAATCTATTTTAGTAATCAAGTGTGCTCTAAAAAATTATTTGACCCCTCCTGGATCATTACCTATGCTATTATGGGTGGAGTTATTTTGTTTCTAATTGTTCTCCTTAAGTGTCTCCTACAGCATGTGTCATGCCAACACACCATCAATAACTCTACTCTCCAGGTACTCATGGCTCTTGAACATCTTAATCGTGGCCTGCCTCATGACATCGTTTGGGCCTGGCTCACAGAAATCCATGAAGCCTCTATATAAATTGCCCTCCAAAACAGCCTGGCATGTCTCCCAGAGTGGCCATCCTTCCAGGGCCGGTAGTCAAAGATGAGCAATGTCCTCTTGGGCTGGGCCAACCTAAGACAGGACATGAATTAGTGCCAATGATGGGTAAGGCTTAACTTTGAAGACAACAACCTAAGACAGACACGGTCCATTATGCTGGGTGCCCTCTGAGGTGGGAGTAATAAAACCAGAGCATTGGGCTAAAACTCCTGCTGGAATGCCAAAAGAAATAAAAAAGGGTGGATATGTAGGAGAAGCATAGCCAGGGGGTCTCTGGGATGAGGCCCTGAGATTACAGCACATGAGCAACTTCTACTTTCCCATGAGCCAACCTAAACCCTGCCTAAATACCCAGACACCACTGACGCAGGAAACGAGCCAAAGAAGGGACAACACAATGCCAAACAACGAAAGGACCAGTGGGAAATGGGGAAGGGGTATATAGAGATGTCTGTTTTCCTCAATAAACGAGTCTGCTTTCAGCTTCTCACCTGACTCCTGGAGTCTGTGTTGTTGACTCTGTGGCTTCTTATCCCCACCCCCAAGGGTTGTTTGCCCTGAGCTACAGTGAGACCCTACCTTGAAAAAACAGGAAAAAAATACTGATGAAACGAAGAGCTGATGCTTTCAAAAGATAAACAAGATTGATAAACTTTTGGCCAGGTTGATTTAGTGAAAAAGAAGTCTCAAATTAACAAAATCAAAATGAACAGGGGAAAGTC
The DNA here is from genome assembly GCA_036346955.1 of Dipus sagitta. Lineage (NCBI taxonomy): Eukaryota > Metazoa > Chordata > Mammalia > Rodentia > Dipodidae > Dipus > Dipus sagitta. The sequence goes on along the minus strand of CM070779.1, from coordinate 75,146,419 downwards.
ACAACAGACATCAATGAAATTGGAAGAATCATCAGGACATACTTCCAAAGCCTCTTCTCCACAAAATTGGATAATCTGGAAGAAATGGATGAATTCCTAGATATACCACCTACCAAAACTAAACTCAGAACAGATTAATCTCATAAACAAACCTATCACATCCATGAAGATTGAAGTTCATCAAAAACTTTCCTAAAAAAGAAAAGTCCAGGAATGGATGGCTTCTTGGACAAATTCTATCAAAATTTCATTGAAGAACTGAAACCATTTTTTCTCAAACTGTTTCACATTACTAGAGAACATGGAATGCTCCCCAACTCCTTTTATGGAGCTAGCATCACCCTAATACCAAAACCAGACAGAAATAAAACAGAAATGAAAACTATAGACATATCCCTGATGAATTTAGATGTGAAGATCCTAAACAAAATCATTGCAAACTAAATTCAACAACGCTTCAAAAGCATTATCCAACTTGATCAAGAAGGACTCATTCCAGGGATGCAGGGATGGTTCAACATATGGAAATTTGTCAGTGTAGTATGCTATGTAAATAAACTTAATCACAAGAACCACATGATCATCTCAATAGATATAGAGAAAACCTTTGATAAAATACAATATCACTTCATGATCAAAACGCTGGAGAGAATAGACATGGAGAGTTTATATCTCAACACAGTAAGAGCTATATATAAAGCACCTAAAGACTGAATGATACTTAATAGGGAAAGACTCAAGGAGTTCCCATTGAGATCCAGAACAAGACAGGGGTGCCCACCGTCACCACCTCTCTCCAAAACTTCTAAAGGTGATTAATTCCTTCAGCAATGTGGCAGAGTACAAAATCAACATGCAAAAATCAGTAGCCTTTCTATATGCAAAGGATAAGTATACAGAGAAAGAAATCATCAAGGCTATCCCATTTTAAATAGCCACAAAAAATCAAATGCCTTGGAATAACATTAACCAAGGATGTGAAAGACCTATACAATGAAAACCTAAAAACACTCAAGAAAAGAAACTGAGGAGGACTTGAGAAGATGGAAAGACCTCCCATGTTCCTGGATAGGTAGAATTAATATTGTGAAAATGGCAATTCTACCAAAAGCAATATACAGATTTAATGCAATACCAATAAAAAATTCTAGCATCATTCTTCACAAAGAAATCTTGCTGGAGCTGAGCTGAAAACCCTCCGTGTAGACCAGCTGACAGAAAGCTGGAAAAAGCTATGCTGCATGCAGCTCCATGGGAGAGAGAGAAGTCATCACTGGAGATAAACAACAGTGGACACTGCAAACCTTAAGTTTGGCCAGCCAGGCCAAATGAGCCAACAGGTGCAATAGTGGCATGTCTGTTATGGGGGAAACCAACTGCTCTCTAATTGGACATGAGACCCGCTCCATGGGAGGGAATAAATGCCTGATACTGAAAAACCTATGGCAGGGAAGTCATGACTGGTGTCTGGCTAAATGCATATATTATTATCACCAAACTGCCCATTAAGCACTTCTCTTAATGTTAATACCCATATATTAGTGCTACTCTCACTTCTGTTTAGAGAAGCTTCTCTTTTCAGGTGGCGGTGACCTCTAAGGTGACTCAAAATGTACCATAGTGCTGAGCAGAAGGGACAGAGGAGTGCTCAGCACTGAAACATCTCACCTAAGTCTCAGGGTCCATTGCAGAAGAGGTGGCAGAAAGAATCTAAGAGCCAAAGGAAGGGTAGGACTCCTTACAATGAAGTCTTCTAGGCACAAAATGGCCTGGATATCCATGACCTCACAGTGCCTGGGATCAAGACCATCATAATAGGAGGAAAAGATGATGACATCAAAAGTATAGAGACACTGATGGAGAGGGGGAGGGGATATGATGGAAAGTGGACTTGCGAAGGGGAAAGTGGCAGGGAATTATCATGGTTTATTGTCTATAACTATGGAAGTTGTGAATAAAAATTAATAAAATAACATATTAAAAAAGACACATTTGGGGGTGTGGGGAGATGGCTCAGCTGTTAAAGGCACTTGCTTGCAAAGTCTGTCAATTTAGGTTCCATTCCCCAGGATGCCCATCAAGTCAGATGCACAAAGTAGTGCATTCATCTGGAGTTCAAAAGAGACCCTGTCTCACCCAATCTCCATCTCTTTCTCCTTCTCCCACTCTCTCCCTCTCTCAAATAATTAAATGAAAAAATATATTTTGTGTGTTTTTGAGGTAGGACCTCACTCTAGCCCAAGCTGACATGGAATTCACCCCTCAGGGTGGCCTCAAACTCATGCCGATCCTCCTACCTCTGCCTCCCAAGTTCTGGGATTAAAGGTGTGTGCCACCATGCCTGGAAAATGAAAGTATTTTGAAAAATAAAAAAGAACACATTCAGGGACTGGAGAAATGCTCAGCAGTTAAGTATACTTCCTGTGCATGCATGAGGACATGAGGGAGCCTAAGACTGCCAGAATTCAAATCTCCAGATCCTTTTAAAACAGTTGGGCATGGCCACCCATGTGCCTGTAATCCTAGTCCTTGAGGGAAGCAGAGAGCCGAGAATCTTCGGAGCCCTCCAAGCTTGGGAATTAGTAAAGGGAGACTCCAGTTCAAAATAAGACCAAATGTAGCAGCAGTGTCTAACCCCCACTACAAGGGCTCATATATGTTTATATGCTCCCCCATTCAGCTTTGCCCAGTGGTGCACCATGTGTGTTCACATAAATTCAGTGCTTCCAGATGCTGTCATCATCGTAGGCCTTGGAAGTTCTCCATCTTCTACTCTGTCATATTAGGCAAGCCCCTTGAATCTGGTTCTGGGTTGCTCCTCTAAGGATGAGATACACCAAAATTTGCCTCCATGTTAGAAAACTGAGGCTGGTTTTTTTTTTTTTTTTTTTTTTGGTTTTTTGAGGTAGAGTCTCACTCTGGTCTAGGCTGACCTGGAATTAACTATGTAGTCTCAGGGTGGCCTCAAACTCACTGCAATCCTACCTCTGCCTCCCAAGTGGTAGGATTAAAGGCATGCACCACTACACCTGGATTCTCAGGCTGTTTTTTGTCCAGTGGTGGCAATGAGTTGAACCAGGGATGAGTGCTAAGGCTATCACAGCCAAAGATTGCCGAATTGCAGAATGGGTCTTTGTAATTAAGCCAATAATGTTAATTCCTTCAAAAATTTGAAAGATCACATAAAACTTTTGGTTTCTTGGGGCATATGGAAGCTATGTTTATGCTCTACTGTGTTTTCTCAGCTGTGCAATAGAATTTTGTCTAAACATTGTAGGTGTCTTGATTCAAGAATACTTTAATACTGAAAAATGCCTTCAGTGAGTTGCAATTTCAGAATGCTGGTGAAGCATCTAGACTTTCTGCTGCTGACTGAGCAGAGTGGTATCTCTCAAGGGTAGAGTATCTGGGCAGCTTTCTACAATAGGGCAGTGAATGCCAGGCATGGAGGCTCACACCTTTCATCCAGCTCTCAGGAGGCTGAGGTAAGGGGATCACCATGAGTTCCAGGGCAGCATGGACTACAGTGAGTAAGCCTGCCTCAAGAATAAATAATAGGGCTGGAGAGATGAGTTAGTGGTTAAGGCTCTTGCCTGCAAAGCCTTAGGACCCATGTTCCACTCTCCAGATCCCACATTAGCCAGACATAGGTGAGGCAAGTGCAAGATCACACAGCCCACTAGGTGGCACAAGTGTCTGGAGTTCTATATCAGTGGCTGAGGCCCTAGTGCACCAATTCTCTTTCTCTCTCCTCTCTGAGGTCTCTCTCTCTTTCTCAAAAAATAAAAAAAGGCTATGGTGGTTGGCTTTAATAAACAAATAGGACAGTGAAAGGCATCAACTGACTCTTCCTTTCACAGAAGAGCTCTCTGTGTATATAACCCATGTTCTCATGAATATTGGACAAAGCTCCGCCATTGAGCTGCAACACTGAACCATGTGATAATGTTTGATAATGTTTTACCGAGAGTAGAACTTCTTTCCAAGTTAGAGTGAATCCTCTCAAATCCTGCTCCTGCTTTTTAAACTAAGTTTCTAAACATTCTCAACTGTGGTCATTGCAGCAGTATTTATAGCATCACCAATTTTTGCCAGATATGCACTTTTGCATCAACCTATCCCCATTGTAGTAAGAAACTTCTGTGACAGAGGCTGCAAGCAGTACTAATCTATGCAAGCAAATGTAGATATTTAGACAGCACTTTGACGTCCTTTCTGTTTACCATAACCACAGTAGTAGGTTCCACCCTAGAGCCTAAAAGTCCCTAGCCATAGGTCTTTTTGTCCCGGTTCACAGCACCAGGCATGAATTTCTTCCTGTAGAGCAGGTTTAAAATCCAATCAGAAAGTAGTTAGTTACTCTCATAGCACTCATTCCACTGTTGCACCAGTAGACAAATCTTACCTTGTAGATCAATTGTAAAGTGCACAGGGTCCAGAGCTGGGTAGAATTAAACATTGGTGAAATACAGACCATCTGAACTGCATTTGGTATCACAATGCGACTGGCTTCATAGAGACAGTCTAGAAGTATTCTTTTCCCTTCTATTTTATGGAATAATTTGAGAAATATTAGTTTTAGTTCTTCCTTAAAGGTCTGTAGAATTCTTTAGTGAATCCATCTGGACCAGAGCTTTGTGAGTTGGAAGAATTTTTTAAATTAGTATTTTAGTTCTAGTTGCTTGCTATAGATCTGTTTCAATTGTTGATCTCATTTTGACTTAATTTTGGTAGGTCATATGCATCTAGAAATTTCATTCATTTCTTTGAGATTATCCATTTTTGTGGAACACAGCTTTTTAAAGTATATCCTTATGATTTTCTGAATTTTGTTGATATTTATTGTAATCTCTCCAGCTTTTAACCTTTAATTTTTATGAATTTGGGTTTTCTTTCTCTTTCTTTGGTTAATTTGGTTAAGGTTTGTCAACCTTGCTTATATTTTTAAAGAATGAATTCCTTGTTCCATTGGTTCTTTGCAATTTTTCTGGATTACATTTCATTCATTTCTGCTCTGATCTTTTTCTTTTTTGGTTTGTTGAGGTAGGGTCGTTCTCTAGCCCAGACTGACCTGGGATGCACTCTGTAGTCCCAGGTTGGCCTTGAGCTCACAGTGATTCTCCTAACTCTGCCTCCCAAGTGCTGGGGTTAAAGGTGGACACCACCACACCCAGCTCTTCTTTGATTTTTTTTTTTTAAGTATTTTTATTACAAAAGGAGACGGGGGGGGGGGAATAAAAGAAGGAAAAGAAGGAAAAAGGAAGAGAAGGAAAAAGGAAGAACAGTAGGAAGAAAGAAGAGGAAGAATGAGTGTGCCATGGCCTCTTGCCACTGCAAATAAAAACTCCAGACACACATACCACTTTGTGCATCTGGCTTTGACATTGGTACTAGGGAATCAAACCTGGACTGGCAGGATTTGCAAGCAAGTGCCTTTAAACACTGAGCAATCTCTCTAACCTATCCTATCTTAATTATTTCTTCTCAACCACTCTTTTGAGCTTATTCTTTTTTTCCTAAGCTTTTAGGTGCTTAATTAAGCTATTTATTTGAGATATCTCTGATTTCTTAGTTGTAGTCACTTCACTTAGAACTATAAGCTTCCCTTTTAGGATTTCCTTTATTGTATCCAATAAGTTTTGTTATATTTGGTGTTTTCATTCATTCAATTTCTAGGGATTTGAAAATTTTACTTCTTGATTTTTTTCAATGATCATTTATCATTGTATTGTTTGATCTACATGAGTTTGTGTGTTTTCTGTCATTTATCCTGATTTTGATCTCTTGTTTATTCCATTATGGTCTGATAAAATATAAGAAGTTACTTCAATTTTTCTATATTTATTGAGACTTTCTTTGTGTCCTAATATGTGATATATCTTAGAGAAAGTTTCATGAGCTGCTGAGAAGAATGTGTATTCTGTAGTGTTTGGGTAGAACGTTCTCTAAATGCCTGTTAGGTCCATTTACTCCATAGTTCCATTCAAGTCTAATGTTTCTCTATTTATTTTTTGTCCAGATGACCTGTCTGTTGGTAAGAGTGGGGTATTAAGTCACTTACTATTATTGTAATGGGGTTAATCTCTGACCTTATATATAGTAACATTTGTTTTATGAAATTAATTGCACCCATGTTTGGTCTAAAAATTGAATGAATGAAAACACCAAATATAACAAAACTTGAATATGTTTACCCTTTTCATCACTCTGAAGTATTCCTTCCACTGTCACTTTAGAGCTAGCTTAGTGGTTATAAATCCCTTTTGCCTACTTTTACCATGGAAATGTTTTCTTCTTCAAGAATGACTGATATTTTTGCTAGGCATAATAGTCTGGGTTGGCAGTTGTGATCTTTTAGGACTTGAAATACATCATTCCAAGCTTTTCTGTCTTTTAAGTTTCTATTGAAAAGTCAGCTATTATTCTCATGGGCCTGCCTTTATATGAGAACTGGTATTTCTCTCTTGCAACTCTCTTGCAACTCTCAATATTCTTCTTCTGTTTGGTACACTTAGTGATTTATCTATCATGTAATGTAATGTGGGAAATTTCTTTTCTGGGTATGTCTAGTTGGTGTACCATATGCCTTCATATCTTGATGGGCATCTCCTTCCCTAGATTTAGGAAATTTTCTGCTATGTTTGTACTGAAAATATTCTCTTTACCTTTGACATGGTGTTATTTTCCTTTTTCTATGTCCATAATTCATAGATTGTTTTTATGGTATCCCAGAGATCTTGCTCCATCCATATATATTTTTTAAAGTTATCATTTTCCTTACTAGAAATACAAATTTCTTTATATTTAAAAACACATTTACTTATTTATTTACGAAAGAGAGAGAGAATATGTATATGTATGTGTATGGGCATTTCAGGACCTCTTGCTGTTGCAAAAGAACTCCAGATGCATGTGCCACTTTAAATAGGTACTGGGGAATCAAGCCCAGGTTAGCAAACTTTGCAAGCAAGAACCTTTTACCGCTAAGCCACCTCTGCAGCCCCAATTCCTTTATCTTAGCTTCAAGTTCCGATTTTTTGTTCTTCCCATGAGCTGTTCTATTGGTGAGGCTTTCCACTGAACTTTTTATTTCACTTACTGCATTTTTTACTTCCAGCATCATTTCAACTTGTTTTTCTTCAATAGCTCTATCTTGTTATTTAATTTCATTTTCATCTCTTCTGTTACCTTTCTTATTTGATTCAGCTTATTATTTGTTCTCTTGAATTTCTTTCTATTCTTTGTATTTACCATATTCATCATCATTCTTGAATTGTTTTGTTTGGGATTTCATCTAAGTCTCTGTCATAGGAGTTATCACTATGATTGGTAGATTTTGCAGGGAATATGTCTTGATTTTTTATTGTATTTTATTTTGTTATTCACTTAGGGACTTTTGTATTAGAGGTTAGAGCATTAGCTAAAATTTTCTCTTTAATTTAATTCACTTTCCTCCAATGAAAATTCTTCCTGTATTCAGGGGGACTAGTTTGTAGTAGGGTTGAGGTATCATCTTTTTTCTGTTTGGTATTAAGGACACTAGTTTATATCCTAGTCCTCTCCTTTGAGTAGAATATTTCCTGTAACAACAGTCAATATCTCGGGACAGACTCACTGTCAAACTTCTTCAGTGCCAGTCATTTTAGAGAGTAAGAGAACATTGATAGTATTGCATGTGTTGATATATTATTACTGTGGATTTGTAAGGAGAGAAAAAGAAAGAAGGAAAGAACTCTGTAGAACAAGTAGTAAGTATAGGGGGGATAATGAGAAAGTAAGGGGACCTGAGTAGAAAGTAGGGCTGTATTAGCAAAAGAGAAAAAAAGGTCTGAGGATGAGGACAGAATTTTAGCTAATGGCAGAATGAAGACAAAAAGGTGAAGATATGCTAAAAGAGAATTTGCAATAATTCTATCTCTCTGTAGGTGGAGACTCTGAAACTCTGTAAACCAGAACACACTATATTCTTTGGGAGAGAAAAATGTAAAGGGAAAGACTAAGGAGAAAAAGAAAAAAAACTAACCAAAAGAATACACAACACACACACACACACACACACACACACACACACACACACACACACACACACAAAGGAAGCAAGAGATGGTAAGAGTAGAGTGAGGGCTGGAACAGGCCTGCTAAGTTGACAGTAGCTGTTGGAAACAGGATGAGTGTAGAGAGAGAAAGAGGAGATAACAGGATTTGCAAACTGACTAGCCTGATATTTGGCTCTGGTCTGGACCTCCTCTGCTTCTGGGATGGAGACTCCTCGGACCAAATTTCCTCTCTGGCCTTGGGTGGGTTGTTCCTTTCTTCCTTTAGAGTTTTCCTTCTGAAATTGGGCCACTGCACCGAGCTGCCCATTTCCTTTTCTCTGGAGTCAAGCCCGTGGATGTGGGTGGGTTGTTCAGTGGTCATTCCTTGCTGGAGTGTCCTCCTGTTGCAATTTGATCTATTTATTGATCTATTTATGTGGTGTGTGGGAGCAGTCTCTCTCTCCTGACTGTGGCAAGATGGGGAGGGAGATTGTGTGCATTGGCAGTCTCTTAATTTCAGATTTCCAGACCTCTCATCTGGGGCTTGCCTGTGCTCTTCTGAGAACCTTTAAACTTCAGATTTTCATAGCTGGGTGCTGGAGTCATTAGGTGGTTTCCTCTGTGGCCAAGGGCATATGGCTGTGGTCAGAACATGAATTGGATCTGCCTCGTATGGCTTCTGGTAGCAAACCCTGATCCTGTTTTCACATCTTTTTTATTTCTCTTCATGGTTTGCTGAGGTTATTCTTTAATTTGTTTCTTTAGTTTTCTTTTGATTTTCTCCTACACTGGTTTTCACTGAGGCTGTTTCCAGTCTGCCATCTTATCTGGAAGTCTCTGCTTCTACTTTTAGTAGTTTTGCCATTTCTTTCACACCCATGGTCATTTTTCTGCTGAAATCTTAAACCCTTCAAAGTAATCCATGAGGGTTAGAATCGACTTCTCTTAAATTCCTGTTAAGGTTGATATTTTGACCTTCTGTGAATCTTGATTTTTGTGTATGGTACTGAAGAATGATTCAAGGCTCCCCAAAACAATTGCATAATAACGCACCATTTAAAGTCACTGGGCTCATATCATCATGTCAAATGTCGCAATTATGAAAATGTTTGAAATTTTGGGAGAAATACTCAAATATGATGCCAAGACATGAAGTGAGCACATGCTATTGGTAAAATGGTGCCACTACACTAGCTTGGCACAGGATTAGCACACCCTTTCAGACTGGAAAGTACAATATTTGCAAAGCATGATGCAGTGACTGCAGTAAAATGGGGGTACATGTCTGATGATACTCCTTGTCTCTTCCTTATCACCTTCTCAATTTGAGCCCGTCACCATGATTAAGTACATGTCTGCTGTTAGCTCAGTCCATAAACTTTTTATGGCTATTGGATATTATCATTATAGGATAAAAACTAAATCTCTTATCCTCTCTGTGTCTCCTTACAATGGGTCACGAGTTAGTAGTGGTAAGGTCAAGTATGCAGGTATGAAAGCATCTCATCTGCAGTTTTGCCCCTACCATCTTTTAGCAGTGGGCCTTGATTAAGCCACAGGATTGTGAGTGGAAACAAACTAGTTAATGTGGAAAGGGTATAAGCACACAGGCCAGTGATTGCAGTTGGTGGTGATGCAGGTAGTATTTAAGTGAGAAGAATGTCCTCTCCGGGCACATGGATGTTAGGCCATACTTAAGAAGCATTATGGAAAGCGACTCCATGAAACTCACTGTGGCATCAAAGAAAAGAGTATTACTGAAGCTCAAAAAGTCTGATGCTTATTTTAATACACTTTCAAAATAAATTTCTTAAAATAAAAAGACAGGGGCTCACTATGTAACCCAGGTTGATCTTAAACCTCCCTGACTTAGCCTCTTGAGTGCTGATATTACAGGTAAATGCCACCATGCCTACCTATGATTTAAAAACTATAGGTGTGTGTGTGTGTGTGTGTGTGTGTGTGTGTGCATGTCACTGGGGATTGAAGTGAGGGTCCTGAACATGCTAGGCAAGAACTTTACTGCTGAGTGTACCCTCAGCCCTCAAAATAAACTTCTAAAGAAAAAGCTTGCGAGGGGCTTAGAAGATGGTTCAGCAGTTGGGAATGCTTGGTTGCAGTTTACTGGCCCAGGGCTCAATTCCCCTGCCAACCACCTAAGCTGGACGGGTATTTGTTTTCAGCGGAAAGAGACCCTGATGTGTTCTCTCACACACAAAAGTAAATAAAAATAAAAATATGCTGTCATCTTTAGAACCAGTTTTGTTTTTCCCAGTGAGTTGCATGAATTATGAAAATGTTCTCTTTTGTGTAAGGTATGCCTGGGAGTTCAAAATGAGAGTGTACTTGTCTAACACTACTACTACTGCTTTCTCCTTAACTTCCTTGATTTTTCTCTTCTCTTGGTTCTCAAATTCATTTACATCATGAGTTAATGGATAAATATGTTGTTGTACAAGATGAGAAGAACTCCCAATTATTCAAAGCAAAACTTGAAAGTATGTGTTGCTATTGATGTTGTGGTGCCTAATATTAGCTCAAGTAGCTTCAAATCCATTTGGAGCAATCATGAAAATGATCGAGTTTTAAAAATAACTCAGTAAAGTAAGTAAATGGCTTTATATGAAAACTGACTCATGAATTAGGAATATTCACATGTTCTTTCTCTTCTTCTCACTTCAGCTGTCTAAGACAACACCACATGCCTCGCTTAGAGATGTGGGGGCTGAACGAGGACTCACTCACTACCTGGACTCACTCACAGTAAGGGCCAGAGCTACAATGAAATCAGGTGCAGGACTCAGTCTTCATGTATTGCAGGTCACTGGGTTTTGTTTGTGATGGATTGGAGAGAGAGAGAGAGAGAGAGAGAGAGAGAGAGAGAGAGGGAGAGAAAGAGAGAGAGAGAGAGAGAGAGACCAGGTTGATTTGATGAGATGAATTACTCTTAGAATTGGAGTTTTATTATAGTAGTTGTAGCACCATGCCACAGGCCACATGATGGAGTCTTAAAGCAACTGTGGAGAGGATGAGAGAGAAGAAAGGGCTTTGTAAATCCAAGGGACAAAGTCCAGCATGATGTCCCTTTCTGAGGGAAAAGGGTGAACCTGGGCACAGGCTACATGAGAGAAGAGGCGATGGAGGAGACTAGAGATAAAGAAGGGGTTGGTTCTCAAGTTCTATGAGGGGTAGAAGCTGATCTGTTCCTGCTTGAGTCAGGGGGGTGGATTAGAGGGAGGTAGGAAGGCACTAGGTATGAGAAATAAAGTCATAATTCAAAATTGATTTGGCTTGGCAAGAAAAGAACTGAACTTGCCCTGATCTGCCCTTGAGCCTGTGTAGTCTAATCATCATAGTGGAGATCTTGTCACTAGCATTTTGTAAAGGACAAGACTGCAGTGGGCATGGCCTGACTTATGATGCCCTAGTGTCTTGTTTAACATTTCCAGTCTTCTTGCTTATACAATAAAAGAAACAAACAAAATGACTTTGTAGGACAGATGTTAGAGGGAAATAGGCCCCAAGGGACTTTTTGGATGCTAGTTTTATTTCTAACTTATTCCTTCCCCCTCCCTCCTTCTCTTGTGCCAATTAGTTGGTTGGGGCTTCTTGGGTCAAAGGCTAATATCTGTGGAGAGGATGCTGTCCATATGAATCCATGTAGTGATAATGGTGGGACAGAGAGGGGCCTATAGATACAAGAGTCAGCATGGTTATTAAGGAATAACAGGCAGGAGCCAGTAAGTCCAGGATGAGTTCTGAAACCATTTGGAATAGGGACTGGGTTTGCTGAAATATAAAGAGAAGATTGCTTATTTTATTTTTTTATGAGAGAGAATTGGTGGGCCAGGGCCTCTAGCTACTGAAATTGAACTCCAGATGGGTGCACCACCTTGTGTGCATTCGTGATCTTGTGTCTGGCTTACATAGGTTCTGGGGAGTCAAACCTGGATCCTGAGGCTTCATAGGGAAGCGCCTTAACCACTAAACAACTTCTCTATCCTGGGAAGATTACTTATGACAATGAAAGGCTGAGAAAGGCTCAGTCACAGTGAGATCTGGAATGAAAAAACAGTGATTTTACTCTGTAGAGTATAAGCAAGCTTTTAGTAAGTAAGAACATGCCTAGAACTGTAACACAGAACAGGGCGCAAAAGAGAATTTTGATTATTTGTATGTTATTTTAGACAAGTTAGTGGACTTTTTTATTATGTAGAAAGTTTGTATGGACATATCACGTGCTAGCCCTATCATTTCTCTCTCCCTGCCCCCATTCTGCTGAGGGCCCTCCACAGTAGGATTGCTGGTATTCCCCCCAGGGTTGTGGGTTATGAAATGTGAGAGCAGCAGTTAGTCATTGTAAGGGTGGGGGCCATGCCTCTGTATATTCCCTTCCTCTCTGTGGCTCTTACACTCCCTCTTTTGCAAAATTCTCTGAGCTGTGGTGGATGTGTTTTAAGTCTACTTTAGTGTTGCACTCTCGGCAGTTTCTGGATTTCTGCTTTGGCACATTTTGAGTATTCTCAGTGTCTGTAGCCATCACCTACCCTGGCACTGGCTGTCGGGCTCGGGCTCGCCATGGAAGCAGCACTCATATTCATCTTGCCAGTTCCTCTGTGGTTTCACTTGGGCTGGTGTGTGAGAGGTGGTTTTTTCTCCTCAGTTCTCATTTCCTTCTTAAAAAGGAAAATGATTCTCCAATGGAGTATGAGGTCAGCATAGGTTAAATGGGATAAGCATTGTTAGTTAAGAAAGATTTTCATGGGTGTAGCCTCTCTTTTGGCCAAAGACTAGTGGGAGCTTCTCGTTGGAGTCTATGATTTTTGGGTCTCCATAGGATTCTGGCTCAGTTCCCAGTTCCACCAAAAGTTTCCTTTCCACTGAGCAGATCTCTTAGCTAATCAGAGACCCATTGATTTTAACCACCTAGGCTGGATGCCACTATTGTATGGGTGTGCATATCTTGTCAGGCTGCTTGCTTTCATATAGCAGTGTTTCTTGCTAGCATACAAGGTTGGCAATTCCCCCCACCCCCAGCAGCTCATGTAGTACTTTCAGCACTATATGGGCAGAACATCAGGGAACTGACTTCTTTCCAGATTCCATCAGATTTCTCTATGTCAGCAGCATATGGTGTCTTCAGCAGTAGGATGTTACCTTTTACCTCAGGTGGGTAATCAAGTGCTTTGACAGAATCCTGTCTTGTTTTGGGTAGGTCTCTCAGATCAACAGCTCAATGTGGGCTATAACCAATTTCTAGTACTGAGAATTACAAGCCAGAGCCAAATATTTTAGGGTTAAGCTTCATCCCATCCTCTCCATAGCACTAGTTACCAGACAATCCCTGCATATGCTTGTTTGAGGATTATATCTTTAAGTCTACTATCCAGGAAAAAGGATTCTGTTTTGTGTGTATTTCCTCACGCCCTTCCATTTGCCTTCTCCCAAACATTTCCATCCCTATTATCTATATCTTGAGTTGCCCGTCCAGGTATGCCTACAATTCAGGCTGTTCCAGGTTAGGAACCACAGATGAGGGAGAACATGTGGCATTTGTACTTTTGTGCTTATGTAAGTTTGCTAAATATGATCTGTTCCAAGTCTGTCCATTTTCTTGCAAATTTTATTACATCATTTTTCCTTACTGCTGTGCATATCACCTTCATTATCAAATCATCAAATGGTAGACATTTGGGTTGATTCCAGTTCTTAGCTATTGTGAACTGAGCAGCTATAAACATGGTTGAGCAAATATCTCGGCAGTGAAGCATGAAGCCTTTAGGGCAGATGCCCAGTAGAGGAATGGCTGGGTCACATGGTAGCTCTATTTTCATGAGTCTCCATATTGATTTTCATAGTGGTTGTACAAGTTTGCACTCCCACCACCAGTGAATGAGGGTTCTTTTTCCCACATCCTTGCCAACATTTATTATCATTTAATTTTTTACTGATTGTCATCCTGACTGGAGTAAGGTGGAATCTCATAGTTGTTTTAATGTGCATTTCCCTGATGGTTAAGGATGTTGAACATTTTCTTAAGTATTAGCCATTTGTACTTCTTCTATTGAGAATTCCCTATTCATTTCTCAGCCCCATTTTTTCTGAGCGGATTTTTGATTTTTTTATTGATTAGTTTTTTGAGTTCTTTGTAGATTCTAGATATTAGGCCTCTGACAGTGGTATAGATTTTCTGGTAAAGATTTTCTCCCATTCTGTGGATAGTGTGTTTTCTGTGGATAGTATGTTGGCTCTGTTTATTGTATGTTTTTCTGCACAAAAGCTTTTTTAGCTTCATGAGATCCCATTGGTTGAGTGGTTAATTTCCTAGTCTACTGAAGTATTGTTCAGGAAGATTTCCCCCACTTCTATATTGTGGAGTGGTCCTCCAATTGTTTCTTCTGGGCAATTAAGAGTTTCAGATCTTATGTTGAGGTCTTAATGCATTTGGACTTGATTTTTGTGCATGGTGAGAGGATAGAGTCTTTCATTTTTCCATATGTGGTTATCCAATTTGACCAGCACCATTTGTTGAAGATGCTATCTTTTCTCTGGTGTATGTTGTTGGCTCCCTTGTCAAAGATCAAGTAGCTGTAGTTGCTTGAACTAAGGGCTGGGTCTTCAATTCTTTCCATTGGTCTGTGTGTCTGTTTTTATGCCAATACTATGCTGATTTTTGTTACTATGGCTTTGTTGAATAGCTTTAGATCAGGTATGATGATACATTAAAAGGTGTTTCTTTTGCTAAGGATATTTTTGGAAATCTAAGGCCTTCTGCATTCCATATAAATTTTGAGATTTTTTTATTGTTGAGGAATGATGCTGGGGGTTTTGTTGGTATTGTGTTAAATCTGTACATTGCCTTTGGTAGGATTTCCGTTTTCACAATTTTAATTCTACCTATCCAGGAACATGAAAGGTCTTTCCATCTTCTCAAGTCCAACTCAATTTCTTTTTTTAGTGTTTTTATGATTTCAGTATATAGGTCTTTCCTATCCTTGGTTAGTGTTATTCCAAGGTATTCAATTTTTTGTGGCTATTTAAAATGGGATAGCCTCACTAATTTCTTTCTCTGTATATTTATCTTTTGTGTATAGGAAGGTTACTGATTTTTGTGTGCTGATTATGTATCCTGCCATTTTGCAGAAAGAATTTATCAACTTTAGAAAGTTTTGTGTCCTTTAAAAAATATTTTATTTTAATTATTTATTTGACAGAGGAAGAGAGAGAGAATGGGTATGCCAGGACCTCAGCCACTGAAAACGAACTCCAGATGTGTGTGCCCCTTGTGCATCTGGCTAACTTGGGTCCTGGGGAATCAAACCTGGGTCTTTTGGCTTTGCAGGCAAGTGCCTTAACCTCTAAGCCATCCCTCCAGCACACCTTTAGAAGTTTTATGGTAGTCTTTCAGGTCGCTTATGTATAGGATCATGTCATCTGTAAATAGGGCTAGTTTGACTTCTTTCTTCCCAATTTGTATCCCTTTTACATCTTTCTCCTGCCTTAGTTCTTGGGCTAGGATTTCTAGTACTATGTTGAAAAGCAGTACTGAGAATGTACTGTCTTGTTCACAATCTTAATGGGAATTCCTTGAGTCTTTCCCCAGTATGATTTGGGTTAGAGTTGCTTTGTATGCTTTATTATGTTGAGATATAAACTCTCCATACCTAGTCTCTCCATCATTTTGATCATGAAGTGATGTTGTGTTTTGTCAAAGGCCTTCTCTGCATCTATTGTTCTTGTGTTTATTTATGTGCTATATTACATTAATCAATTTCCACATGGTGAACCATCCCTGCATCCTTGGGATGAAGCCTGCTTGATCAAGGTCAATAATGCTTTTGATGTGTTGTTATATTCAGTTTGTGAGCATTTTGTTCATGATTTTTGCATCCAAGTTCATCAGGGTTATAGGTCTATAGTTTTCTTTTCTTGTATCTCTGTCTGGTTTTGCTATTACGGTGATGCTACTGTCATAGAAGGAGTTGGGGAACATTCCCGTTGCTCTGATTATGTGAGCTTGAGAAAAAGTAGTTTCAGTTCTTCAATGAATTTTTAATTCAGCTCAGAGTCCATCAGAACCTGGACTTTTCTTTTTTGGGGAGGTTTTTAGTTAAGTCTTCAATCTCAATGAGTGTAATAGGTTTATTTAGGAGATTTATCTGCTCTGGACTTATTTTTGGTAGGTTGTATGTGTCCAGGAATTTATCCATTTCCTCCAGGTTATCTAACTTTGTGGAGTAGAGATTTTGTACATATGTCCTGATGATTCTCCCAATTTCATTGATGTCTGTTGTGACCTCCCCCTTTTCATTTCTAATTTTGTTAACTTAAGACTTCTATTTGTTTGATAAAATTGGCCAGGGGTTTATCAATCTTGTTTATTTTTCTAAGAACCAGCTCTTTATCAATTTTCTTAATTGTTTTCTTAGTTTCCAATTCATTAATTTTTCTGTTGATCTTAATTATTTCCTTTTTGTCTGGAACTCTTAAGGTTGGATTACTCTTGTTTACCAAGGCATTTAGGTGGATAGTTAGGTTATTAATTTGAGATCTGTCTTTGTTATGAAGGCATTTAGCGCTATAAAATTTTGCTTTAGGTCTATATTCATTGTGTCTCATAAATTTTGGTATGCTATATTTTCATTATCATTCACTTTAAGAAATTTTATGATTTTCATTTTGATTTTTTTCATAACCCATTTATTGTTTAAAAGTGTATTGTTCAGTCTCCAGTTGCTGGTGCAACTTCTGTGGTTTATCTTTTTTTAAATTTTATGTATTTATTTATATGAGAAAGAGAAAGAGGGGGAGAGAGAATATAGGCATTCCAGGGCCTCTAGCCACTGCAAATGAACTCCAGATGCATGTGCCCCCTTGTTCATCTGGCTTATGTGGGTCCTGAAGAATTGAACCAGGATCCTTTGGCTTTGCAGGCAAATACATTAACCACTAAGCCATTTCTCTAGCCCTCTGTTGTTTATCTTATTAATTTGTAGCTTTAAAGCTTTGTGGTTTGATATGATGCAGAAAGTTGCATCAATTTTGCTCAATTTATGGAATTGTGCTTTATGGCCTAATATATGATCTATTTTGGAGAAGGTTCTCTTGGCTGCTAAGAAGAATGTGAATGTGAAGTCTGTAGAATTGGGGTGGAATGTTCTGTCGATGTCTGGTATGTCTAATAGATCTGTGGTGTTGTTAAGTTCTATTATTTCTCTGCTGATTTTATGCTTGGATGATCTGTCTAATGATGATAATGGGATATTAAAGTCCCCTACTCTGATGGCACTGGGATTTATTTCTGATTTGTTGGAAGGTATGTTTTGTTTTATAAAATGTGGTGCATCTGTGTTTGATGCATATAGATTTATGATTGTGCTATCCTCCTATTGGATTGTTTCCTTGATGAGTAAAAAGTGGTCTTCTTTGTCCTTTTTAATTACTTTTCATTTGAAGTCCACTTTGTCAGATATTAATATAGCCACACCTGCTAGTTTCTTATTTCCATTTGCTTGGAAAATCATTTTCCATCCTTTTACCCTGAAGAGGTGTCTATCTTTAAAGGTGAGGCAGCAGCTAGAAGGGTTCATTTTTCTGATATACCCTGATAACTTGTGTCTTTTTATGGGTGAATTAAGTCCATTGATATTTAAAGTTATAACTGTGAGGTTTGCTTTAATACCTACCATGTTGGAGGGTGTATGGGGTTCGGTGCTTTGATTGCTTTCCTGCCTACTCTAGTTTTGGTTATTGTGTTTGTCCTCTTGTAGATTTTTGAGGTTGGTTTTTTGACTCTGCTGTGTGGAATAATTCCTGACGTATTCTCTGAAGGTATGGATTTGTGTTCATATAATCACAGAGCTGGCTTTTGTCATGGAAAAAAATTCTTTTCTCCATCTATTATGAGAGATACTTTTGCTGGGTACAGTAATTTGGGTTGGAAGCCATAGATTTTTAGGCTTTGAAGTACTCCATTCCAAGCCTTCTTTTTTTAAAAAATATTATTTATTTGAGAGAGAGAGAATGGGTGCTTCAAACAAACTCCAGATGCATGTACTACCTTGTACATCTGGCTTCCATGGGTCTTGGAGAATTGAACCTGGGTCTTCAGGCTTCTAAAGGAAGTGCCATAACTGCTAAGCCATCTCAAGCCCCCAAGCCCTCCTTGATTTCATGGTTTCCTCTGAAAAATCTGAGGTAACTCTGATGGAATTGCCTTTGTATGTAATGATTTATTTCTCTCTTGCTGCTTTTAGCACTTTGTTTTCATTGTTTAGAGTTTTAACTATGATGTGCCTTGGAGAGTTTCTTCTTTGGTCCTGTTTGGTGTTCTGTGAGCTTCTTGAATCTGGATGGGCCACTCTTTGGCAAGATTGGAAATTTTTCTCCAATAATTTTGTTGAATATGTTCTCTGTGTCCCTGGCTTGGATTTCTTCATCTTCTCATATATCCATGATTCAAATGTTTGATTGTTTTAGGGTATCCCACAGTTCCCTCATATTCTGTTCACCTGACTGTTTGAACTTAACAAAGGTTTTTGACTCCCAATCAATTTCTTCTGTCTTGTGTTCCACGTCAGAGGTTCTGCCCTCCACATGATTGACTCTGTTATTGAAGGCTTCTAGAGAGGTTTTTAAAAGCGCTTTCTAGTTTTGTTTTCTGCTGTGTTTTTTTGTATTGTGTACATCTCTTTTTTGAGGTCATATTTCAGGGCAAGTTTTGATTTTCTTGATCCCTCCTGGAAATAATTCTTGCATTTGATCGTGTCTTCATTAAGCTTAATCATCTGGTTGTTGAAATCCTCTATTTGTTGATTCACCTTCAATTCATTTATTTCCCTTTTGAGGTCTCACAGGTTTTCCCCAATTAAGTTAAGCCTAGTGACAAATGGTGTCTCTTTCTTTCTATCTTTCTTTCTTTCTATCTTCCTTTCTTTCTATCTTTCTTTCTATCTCTTTCTTTCTTTCTTTCTTTCTTTCTTTCTTCTTTCTTCCTTTTTTCTTTGCTTCCAGTTCAGCAATTTGCTTGGTCAGGGTCACATAACTTGTTGTGCTTTCATTTTGGGATTTAATTTCTGTTGTTTTCTCTATGTCTTCACTGGAGGTTTCCATTGTAGGACTAGGCGACCTTGGTAGAGATCTCACAGGTTCTTGTCTTTCATTGGGGTATCTCCCATCTATAGTAAAAGTCTTATTTTATTACAGAGGAGACAAGTATTTGTCTTTGTTGGATCTTTACTGGGTCTTCTGTTGTAGGCTTAAACCAGATTGGAGTGGGATGGGGTTTATAATTGCATGTGCACAGGTTGTGGATGTTGCAAATGTGCCAGCAGCTCTGTGGTGGCTGATAAGAGAAGTGGTTTGAAGGTTGGCAATCTCTTCAGCCTCCCATCACAGCCTTGCTTTGCTTATGGGGCTCGGGAATAGTAGCACTTGCCCCTACTCCCCCTCTGTACCCAAGCTGAGCAGATTGTGGAGGTGCAAAAATATTCCCCTGGGCTTGCAAGATATGCTTGTGCTCCCTGTCTGGGGCAGGAGTGAGGTGCCAAGGAGGCAGCAGGGCACCTGTCAGGGAATGTAGTAGGCAGCAGGGGAGGAGGGGTAATGGTGGAACCTGACTCCAAGTACCTGGCCTTACAGAGGGTCTGTGGAGGTGGAGATGTGAGTGTGTTGGTCTGTGGAGATAATTGGGGCAATAATGCAGGAATGAGGAGGTAACCCGAGACATGGCTTGACACCAATCAGAGGAGGCTACCAAGGCCAGAAGTGGGTTTACCTGTGTCTACCTGCCCAAATGAGCACTTCCCCGGTGGTACCTGTTCCCAGCCAACAGGCTTTCTTCCCTTATTAATTCTTTATTAAAGGTAGGACAGAACCTAAAGATTGGGATTCATAAATATGGGGGACCCCTCCTGAACCCCCAACCTTGTATCAATAACCATGTGGGGATCTGGTGGTTCTCTACCCACCCCAACAGGGAGTAGGAAGCTGGAGCCTACTCTTGTTACACACATGTGTAGGGTCTCAGCCACCCCACACCAGCAGCAGAGGAACCAGAAGTAGGGGAACCAAGAATGGGGGGAGCCCAGGCCTTCTCAAGCAGCATGTGTGCACTCATCAGCAACTTAATGGACTTTTTTGCGATATATATATTTGATAGCTTCCATAAACATGGTAATTCCTTCCCCCAATTCTCCATCACATCTCCTCCCTCTCTCAAGCAGTTTCTTTTTTATTTTGATGTCATCATCCTTTTCTCCTATCATGATGGTCTTGTATAGGTAGTGTCAAGAACTGTGAGGTCATAGATATCCAGGCAATTTTGTGTCTGGAAGATTGCATTGTAAGTAGTCCTACCCTTCCTTTGGCTCTTACATTCTTTCTACCACCTCTTCCATAATGGACTCTGAGCCTTGGAAGATGTGATAGAGATGTTTCAGTGTTGAGCAGTCCTCTGTCACTTCATTTCAGCACTATGGTGCCTTCTGAGTCATTACAAAGTCACCACTATCTGAAAAGAGAAGCTTCTCTAGCTAAAAGTGAGAGTAGCACTAATACATGGTCATGAACATTAAGAGAAGTGCTTACTGGGCAGTTTTGTGAGCATAGATATTCATTTAGCCAGATACCAGAAGACAGTACACCCCTAGGGCTCATGACCTCTCCTGTCATAGGTTTTTAGTATCAGGCATGTATTCCCTCCCATGGAGTGGGCCTCCAGTCTAATTAGAGAGCAGTTGGTTTCCCCCATAACAGACATGCCACTTTTGCACCTGTTGGCTCATTTGGATGGCCAAACTTAAGGCTTGCAGTGTCTGCTGTTGTGTATCTACACTGGTTATTTCTCTCTCTCCCATGGAACTGCATGCAGCATAGTGTTTTCCAACTTTCTGTCAGCTGGTTTACAAAGAGGAGGTTTTCAGCTCAGCTCCAACAGGGTTCCTTAGTAATCTTGAAGCCCAAGTATGTGGAGTCTTCCATAATAGTGTATTACCATCTATTCCTGGTGGGAAACCAACAGCCTTGGCAATAGCCTGTAATGTTTGGAGGGATTTCTGGGACCTCCCTGAAGGTATCCCATCCTTGGTACTGAACGTTTTCTAGTAACAATCTATAGGTTTCCAAATGACTTATTCATACCCTCTTAGATTGTGATTAGTCCTCCCCCCCAACCTTTCCTTTAGTCAGTCTTTTCCCCTGACATTACTTAGGCCCTTCCACCCCCATTAATCTGTTCTTCTACTTACATATATACAATGCCATCCTCCTAAGTACCCCCTCCCTTTCTGTTCCTTTTATATCCCCTTTCATGTTACTGGTCTCTGCTATAACTCACATAAAAGTCCAATCATTTGTAGCTAGGATTCACATGCAACATTTGGCTTTCTGTGCCTTGGTTATCTCACTAAGTATAATCCTTTCCAGATCCATCCATTTTCCTGCAAATTTCATAATTTCATTTTTATTTATCACTGAGTAGAACTCCATTATATAAATGTGCCACATCTTCATTACCCACTCATCACTTGAGGGACATCTAAACTGGTTCTATTTCCTAGCTATTGTGAATAATATGGCAGTAAACATGTTTGAGCTAGTATCTCTAAGGTACTGAGATGATATATGCCTAGGAGTGGAATAGCTGGGTCATATGGTAAATTTATTTTTAGGTTTCACGGGAACCTCCACACTGATTTCCACAATGGCTGTACCAGATTGCATTTCCACCAACAATATAGAATGGTTCCTCTTTTTCCATAACCTTACCATCATTTATTGTTATTTCTTTTCATGATGATAGCCATTCTGACAGGAAAGAGATGAAATCTCAAAGTACTTTTAATTTGTATTTCCCTGATGGCTAAGGATGGAGAAAATTTTTTAGATGTTTATATGCCATCTGCATTTCTTCTTTTGAGAACTCTCTATTTAGTTCCATAGCCCATTTTTAAATTGGGTTGTTTGATTTCTTATTATTTGTGGGGTTTTTTGTTTATTTGTTTGTGCTTTTTTTTTTTTTTTTTTTTGAAGTAGGGTCTCACTCCCTAACCTAGGCTGACCAGGAATTCAATATGTAGTTTCAGAGTGGCCCTGAATTCACAGTGATCCACCTACCTCTGCCTCCTGAGTCCTCGGATTGAAGGTGTGTGCCACCACACCTGGATATTTAGTTTTTTGAGTACTCTGTATATCCTGGCTATTAATACTTTGTCAGATGAACAGCTTGCAAAGATTTTCTACCATCCTATAAGTTGCTTCTTTGCTCTACTCACAGTGTTCTTTGCTGTACAAAAGCTTTGTAAATTCATGAGGTTCCAGTGGTTGATCAGTGATTTTATTCCTAACCAATTGGGGTTATATTCAGAAAGTCTTTGCCTATACCAATATGCTGAAGGGTTTCACCTACTTTTCCCTTTAGCAGTCTCAGAGTTTTGGGTCTTTTTGATCTATTTGGACTTAATTCTTGTGCATGGTGCAATATAAGGATCTATTTTCATCCTTCTACAGATACATATCCAGTTTTCCCAGCACCATTTGTTGATGAGGTTGTCTTTTCTCCAGTGAGTATTTTTGGCACTTTTGTTGAATATCAGGTGGCTGTAGCTACCTGGACTTAAATCTGGGTCCTCTAGTCTGTCCCATTGATCTATTTGTCTGTCTTTGTGTCAGTATCATGTTATTTTTGTTACTATGGCTCTGTAATCTAGGTTAAAATCAGGTATGGTGATATCACCACCCTCATTTTTGTTGCTCAAAATTGTTTTAGACATTTGAGTTGTTTTGTGCTTGCAAATGAGTTTTATGATTGTTTTTTCTATTTCTGTGAAGAATGCCATTGAAATTGTGATGGAGATTGCATTGTGTAGATTGCTTTTGGTAAGAATGCCATTTTCCCAATATTGATTCTGCCTCAAACTCATGGCGATCCTCCTACCTCTGCCTCCCAAGTACTGGGATTAAGAGTTCAAGGCCACTCTGAGACTACATAATGAATTCCAGGTCAGCCTGAGCTGGAGTGAGACCCTACCTCGAAAAACCAAAAACATAAAAAATTAAAAAAATAAAGGCATGTGCCACCACGCCTGGCTTATTTATTTTTTTGATGCAATTGTGGATGAGAGTGATTCTGTGATTTCATCCTCAGTGTGTTTTTTGTTAGCATACGGAAGGCTACTGACTTCTGGGTGTTTATTTTGTATCCTACTACATTGTTACAAGTGTTTTTCAGCTCTAAACATTTCTGTAGGACTTTTATCATGAAGGGATGTTGGATTTTGTCAAATGCTTTTTCTGCATCTAATGAGATGATCATGTGATTTTTGTCCTTCAGTCCATTTATATAATGTACTACATTTATTTATTTATTTTTTCTGTTTTTCTTTATTAGTTAGTTTTGTATTCAGCAAATACAGTCAGTTTGGTACCATTATTAGGCTCATCCATGACCTACCCCCTCCCCTTGGCCCCTCCTTGTTGAGGTATATGGGTCATGCATTGTGGAGTTAGCCCACAGTTATGGGTAAGATAAATGTCTCTGCATATCATGACCCAACATGTGGCTCTGACATTCTTTCTGGCCCCTCTTCCACAAAATTTCCCTGGGCCATGTTGGGGTCATTTTTGGTCTGCTTCAGTGATGAGGTGTTGGGGGCCTCTGAGGCTCTGGCTCTCTGATTTGGTAGGAGTTGATTTTTCTCTGTGTTGATCTCCTTCCCCCTTCTGCTGGTATCAGGTTCATCAGGAAAACAGCACCCTTGCTTGTTTCTCCAATTTTTCTTAGTTTCAGCCGGGACCCTTTTGAGGTATGATGGGGTGGTTCTCTCCTTAGGATCTACATCTATCTGAAAAAGAGAAGCAGATTCTCCAATGGAGAGTAAATTAGCACCAGGACAAATGAGATAACCCTTACTTTTTTTATAGAGAATTTAATAGGTGTAGGCCCTCTTGTAGCCCATGATTGATGGTAGCTCGATATTAGCGAGTGGGCTTATGTTTGGATATGGTTCTGACTTGTTTCCCAGCTCCAGGTATGGGTCCCGTACCACAGAGGAGATCAGTTAGCCAAATTAAGAGCAGCTGGTTCCCCACCATGGCTGTGTGCCACTATTGCACTTGTGTGGGCATCACAACAAGTTATTTGCTGCTAAGTAGGTTAGACCATGAGTTGCTTGGACAGATATTGGTCCTTTTCCCCCAGTCGCCCATGTAGCACCTTCTGGCACTAGACACGCTGACTGTGGACTGACTCTCTTCCAACTTCCAGCCATGCCATTCTATTTTTCATGTCAACCACATGAGGTGTCTTCAGCAGTAGGGTCTTACCACTATCAGCAGTAGGGTCTTACCACTAGTATTACATTTATTAATTTGCATGTGTTGAACCATCCTTTCATCTCAGGGTGAATGATCTTCCCAATATATTCTTTTTAATTTTTTTGTTTTTATTTTTATTTATTTATTTGAGAGCTGCAGAAAGAGAAAGAGGCAGATAGAGAGAGAGAATGGGCGTTCCAGGGCCTCCAGCCACTGCAAATAAACTCCAGATGCATGCTCCCCCTTGTGCATTTGGCTAATGTGGGTCCTGGGGAATCAAGCCTTGAACCAGGGTCCTTAGGCTTCACAGGCACGTGTTTAACCACTAAGCTATCGCCCCAGCCCTCAGTGATATATTCTTGTATTCTGTTTGCCAATATTTTGTTGAGAATTTTTGCATCTATGTTCATGAGGGAGATTGGTCTGTAATTTTCTTTTTATGTTCTGTCTTTGTCTGATTTTGGTATCATGGTGATGCTGGCTTTGTAGAAGAAATTTGGCAGGATTTCTTCCTTTTCTATTTCATGGAAAAGTTCCAGAAGCATTGAAATTAATTCTTCCATGAAGGTCTGGTAAAATTCACCAGTGAATCAATCTGTGACTGGACTTTTTATAATTGGGAGATTTTTTATAACTGTTTGGATCTCCATACTTGTTATAGGTATATTTATGTGGTTAATCTCATCTTGATTTAATTTTGGTAGGTCATATAAATCAAGGAAATCATCCATTTCTTTCAGATTTTCAAACTTTATGTAGTATATGTTCTTATAGTATGTCCCTATGATTTTCTGAATTTCTCTAGTATCCATTGTAATGGTGCCTTTTTCCACTCTAACTTTATTAATTTGTGTCTTTTATCTTTTTCTTTTGGTAAGATTTGCTAAGGGTTTATCAATCTTGTTTATGCTGTTATGCCTTTGGAGTGAAATTCTTCTTTTTCTACTATGCCCTGAATTCTTATGTTTTATCTCTTCAAAGTGTCCCAAATGTCTTGAAATTCTCATTCATAACTTCCTATTAGTTTGTCTTTGTCTTTGTTGGACTGACTGTATCAGATCTGCCACTTGGTCTTCTAGAAATTTTTCCTGGACTTCCGGTCAAGATGGCAGCATAGGAACCACGCCTAAGCAGCCTAGGGGAGAAAAAGCCAAAGAAAACCCAGCAAAATACACAAGGGAGGTGTATAAGAGATTAAAACAGCAGCGGAGAAGTAGGAGATATCCAGAGCCCACACGGGCAGGCCGAAGCAGCTCCGGCAGCGGCAGCTCGGGACCCGGTAGCGGCAGCTCGGGATCCGGCAGCGGCAGCTCGGGACCCGGTAGCGGCGACTTGGGCTCCGGCAGCGGCACCTCGGGACCCGGTAGCGGCGATTCGGACTCTGGCAGCGGCAGCGGCAGCACGGGCACCGGCAGCTGCATCTCGGGGCTCCGGCAGTGGCGACTCGGGATCCAACAGCGGCGGCTCAGACCCCGGCAGCGGAAGTGGCGGTGGAAGCCGGAAGCGGCGGTGGAAGCCGTGACTCCAGCCCCAAAAACACCATCAGCTGCTCTGGTACCGGCCACAGCGGCTTCAGGGCAGCGAATCCAGCAGCGGAGGCTCCAGCGGCTTCAGCGGCAGAGGCGGATCCCGCAGCGGCAGCACCAGCGGATCAGAGGCGGAGGACCCAGCAGCGGCAGCTCCAGCGGATCAGCGGGGGCAGACCCAGCAGCGGCATCTCCAGTGGCGGATCCAGCAGCAGTGGTCCCAGCAGCGGCAGCTCCAGCGGCAGCAGCGGGGATCCAGCATCAGGGGCGCCAATCTGCAGGGCCACAGTTGCCAGGCTTGGTTTGCCCCACAGGAAAAGCCAGTACCCAGTTCCAGAAAGCAGAACAGCGGCCCAACATCCCAGCCAGCAACTTGACTGAGACCAAAAGCATCCAAAGAGGTAACTGGGATTGAACCAGGGAAGGGTCTCACCTGGTCACAAGCTGACTTGGATCCCTCAACAGACCAGAAATCTTAACTTCTTTGTTGATAGAGGATCTGGTTTTTATAATACCTAATCTTGCATAAATGCTCGGTGCTGTTCTTGACTGAATGTGTATAGGGTTTAGTTAAATTTTAGAATATACCTGTATTTTATTCCACTCAACCTATTTGAATACTCCCATAGCAGGCAAACTTAACCCCTAGGACCACGTGTCTAGATACTCTGAGAGTGGTAAGAGCCACACCTAACATCTTAATCTCCTACATAGAAGATATACAATATCAGATCAATAGATACAGCAAAGGATACCTAGCTAACTGGAAAATCTAAGCAGTAACTTAATCCAAGATGCAAAAATATATACATTATAACACAAGAAACACCAAAAACCAAGGCAATATAAATCCACCAAAAAGCATCAATGCTGCAGAAATGACCTCTAGTGAAAACGAGTTAGAGAAAATGCCTGAGAAAGATTTCAAAAGAATGATTGTAAATATGTTCAATGAACTCAAAGAAGAAATCAAAGGAATCAGAGAAGATACAGGACACCAATTTAACGAAATAAAGAAATCAATACAAGACATAAATAAGGAAATAGAAATAATGAAGAAAAACCAGTCAGAATTACTAGCAATGAAGAACACAGTTAATGAAATAAAAAACTCTGTAGAAAATCTCACCAGTAGAATGGATGAAGGAGAGGACAGAATATCTAAGCTAGAAGACCAGGTGGCAGATCTAATACAATCCAACAAAGAGAAAGACAAACTAATAGAAAAGTATGAATGGGAATTTCAAGATATTCGGGACACTATGAAAAGATCAAATATAAGAATTCAGGGTATAGTAGAAGGAGAAGAATTTCAATCCAAAGGTATAGTAGGCATCTTCAACAAAATCATAGAAGAAAACTTCCCCCAAATTGGGAAAGAGGTGCCAATGCAGATACAGGAAGCATTTAGAACACCAGCCAGACAAAACCTGGAAAGAACCTCTCCTCGCCATATTATAATCAAACTACCAAACACACAATCCAAAGAAAAAATATTGAAAGCAGTTAGAGAGAAAAATCAAGTTACCTACAAAGGCAAGCCCATCAGGATCACAGCAGATTACTCAACACAAACTTTCAAAGCCAGAAGGGCTTGGAGTGATGTATTCCAAACTCTGAAAGATAACAACTGTCAACCAAGGCTACTTTATCCTGCAAAACTATCCATTCAAATAGATGGAGAACTAAGGACATTCCATGACAAAAGCAGGCTAAAGGAGTATTTGAAGACAAAACCAGCTCTACACAAAATACTTGAAAGAATCCTCCATGCCGAAGAGAAAGAAAAACACACATATAAGGAACCTGGAAAACAACAAACAACACTCAAATACTAGTTAATATAAGAGAGCAAAGGTAGAACCAGAACCACAAAAAAAAAAAAAAAAAAAATGGCAAGCATAAATACACATCTTTCAATAATATCTCTTAATATCAATGGCCTCAATGCTCCAACCAAAAGACATAGATTTGCAGACTGGGTTAAAAAGCAGGACCCTACAATTTGTTGTCTCCAAGAAACTCACCTTTCTACAAAGGATGGACATTATCTTAGGGTGAAAGGTTGGAAAACGGTGTTTCAAGCAAATGGACCCAGAAAGCAAGCAGGGGTTGCTATCCTAATAGCTGACAAGGCAGACTTCACTCCAACATTAGTCAAGAAAGATAAGGAATGTCACTTTATATTGATTAAGGGCACACTCCAACAGGAGGACATTACAATCCTAAACATATATGCACCTAACATGGGGGCTCCCAAATTCATCAAACAAACACTGTTAGAACTAAGGTCACAGATAACACCAAACACAGTGGTAGTTGGTGACTTTAACACCCCACTCTCATCAATTGACAGGTCATCCCGGGAAAAAATAAACAGAGAGGCATCTGGACTAAACGAGGTCATAGAAGGAATGGACCTAACAGACATATACAGGACATTTCATCCAAATGCTGCAGAATATACATTCTTTTCAGCAGCACATGGATCATTCTCTAAAATAGAAATTTTTCCTCTCCTTGATCCATCCTATAGGTGAGACTTTCTACATAGTTTTCTATTAGACTTACTCTATTTTTCATTTCTAGTATTTCTGATGGGTATTTTTTCATTATTTCTATTTCTTACTCATATCTTGTACTGACCTCCTGATTTCATTAAGTTGGTTTCTTGTGTTCTCCTTCAGGAGTATGTTTTGTTCTTTGATTCCTTTGATTTCTCTGAGTATAGATAAAATCATTTTTTTGAAATCTTTGTCAGGCATTTCATCTAAAATAGTCTCACTGTGGGTCATTTCTGGTGTATTTATAATTTTTTGTGGGATTGCATTGTTGGATTCTTTGTGTTTCTTATATTATAATGTAGAGATCTTGTATCTTGATTTAATTTGATGCGTGGGTTTTCTAATTTTCTGCAGTGTTCTTAGCCATGTGAATTTGACTTTATGTATCTTCAGTGTAGTTTTAATGTGGCAAGTATATCTCTTATACTCCAATAGAAACAGCAGAAGTGACCCTAGGTGTTGAGTTTGCCTGTTATTCAAATATTGTAGTAGACTGTGTGAAGCAAATTACTGTCAAATTCTAAAATTCATCTGAGCATTATACACCTCCAATTAAAACTAGCACCGAGATGAGCAGGAGGGATGGATTAGCGGTTAAGGCACTTGCCTGCAAAGTCAAAGGACCCAGGTTCTATTCTCTAGGACCCACATTAGCCATATGCACAAAGTGCTGCATGCATCTGGAGTTCATTTGCAGTGGCTGGAGGCCCTGGTATGCCCACTCTCTCTCTCTCTCTCTCCTTTTTTCAAATAAATAAATAAAAATAAAAAAAAATATTTAAAAAACCAGCACAGAGTATTTATAGAAGGGCAGGGATTGAAATACACAGATAATCTAACAGAGCCAAAATCCCTAAGGGTGTGTGTTGGTCCACACCCTTAATCCTGTCAACTAGGAGGTTGAGATCTCTAGTCTTAAATGGGTTCCAAGTCATTCTGGGGCCATTCAGTCCTGCCCTCAATAATGACAGAAGAAAAAGACAAAGGCCCTAAAAATCAGGAAACATCAAAGACAATAATAGTCAACACCAAAATACAGCTTATTTGAGAAGGGTAGAGCCAACCAAGAATATATCATTCAAATGTAATACATAACCTTTCTTGACATGGAAAGACAGATTAGTATTTCTGGTGCAGGCCTATGTATTTGGCTTTGTGTAAGTAGGCCCTATTTATTACCTTTGGGGATGACTTCCAATTTCATCAATGCTGAGTGCCCACCTTGATCTCTCTCTCTGTGCTGGGCGCATGGGGGGTGAACGAGTTCTTTGGACTTTCATGGCCCTGATGGTTGGGGGATGCGAGACTTTGCAGGGTGCCTGGAGTTGTACCAGAGCTGCTCAGCTGGTCTGGTTTGTATCTCCTTCAGCAGCTGCTCAGCTGGCCCCTGCTGTCTTCTTCGGGTTTCTTGACTTTTCAAGGAGGCTGTTGCGAGTGGAAAAATCCCTTCACCTTGTTTCTTCTCATGCAGCTCTGAGCTGCCAGGTGGGCCAGGGACTTCACTAATCTGGGCCCCTGCACCCCAGCAGAATTCTGGTCAGTTTCCTCCTTTCT
The DNA here is from genome assembly GCA_036346955.1 of Dipus sagitta. Lineage (NCBI taxonomy): Eukaryota > Metazoa > Chordata > Mammalia > Rodentia > Dipodidae > Dipus > Dipus sagitta. Next base: position 75,116,425 of record CM070779.1, on the reverse strand, counting down.
GGAAGGCCTTGGTCTCTCCTGCTTCTCGGCCATAGTTGATAACTTATAAACCTTCACTTTTCAGTACAAGAGTGTATTTTGCTGTTTCTGCTTATTTCCCTCCCTAGGCTTCTTTGGAGTGGCTAGTATGCTGCCTTTTTACCCGGAAGTCTTATTGTACTTTTTTAACATAGGTGTTTCATCATGGAGATATTAAGTCACATTTTGGCTTAAGATAACCCTAAATGATTTTTGGTTCTGGACCTATAACATTTTAACTCTCCACAATTTTTGGAGTTACTTGTTAAAGTTCTCATAAGACAGGTGCAGCTTCTTTTGGGACCCTAACTTCCTGGTTCCCTGTTGGCCAAGCATCATATTTTGTACATTTGCCAACTGTTGTTTTCCCATGTTGCTAGGAGGATTATCCCAGGGAATGATACAGATGAGGTTCAATAGGCAGGAAGGCAGATCTTTAGCAAAGTCCTAGATCTCATTTAAAAATTATTATAAGTATTATATCTATAAAACATAATAGGAGTGTTAAATATTTAAGATTAAAACAGTAAAGAGAGAAGTCAAGGCAGTACAGGGAAGAAGGGCTTTTTAATTTGGGTAAAAAGAGTTCATTGAAATTTTTCTAAGTATGAACTCTTGGGTTAGGTAAGGTGAGGTAATTAACGTAAGAACATAATATCTTGTAGCTTTACTACAACTGAAACTAAGACCCTGGGGAGCCCTAGCCAAAGGATATACTGACCACTGTCCCAGCTACCAGGCAAGGGCATTTATTTTCATCTGAATTCACAGCGTCTTGAGGAAAGAACTTGGCTCTTCCTTTAGACCCCTGAGGAAGGAGGAGAGCCTGCAGGCTCCTTCTGTAACCTTCCTTTGACTTGGACTCAGAAGACAAAGGTGAACTTGAGTGCTGAGACACAGCTCTCCTTTATGCGGCCACAAGCCAGGGGCCCGCCTTCGCTCAGCACTGAGGCCCCTTTGTGCGGCGACCCGGCCTGTGGGGCGCAGCCCGCGGCCAGCCCTCCCCGCCCGCCGTCCTGGGCCGCGAGCCGCGCTGTGCACTTGCGCGGGCTCACACTGGCCCTTTTCTTCTAGGGCTCCCGCAGCTTTGAAGCTGCGCGCCTGGAGGCTGGGAGAAAGAGCAGTCCGGCCAGGCCCGGCTTCCGAGACCGCCACCGCCCAGGCTCACCGCCAAGGCCGCGGGCCGCTGCGCGCACATGCTCGGGCCGCGCGCTAGGGGGCGCCGCCCCGCCCCGCTGGAGGAACAGGCCCAAACCCCAGCCCAGGGTCCAGCAACTTCTGCAAACAGGGACCTATGCGAACGTATTAAAACAAAATCATCTAATTCTCATTATGAAAAAATTCAAACACGCAGAAAAATTGGAAGATTGGGGCAGTGGACTGGTATATCTTTTACCTAGAATCTACAACTACAATTTTTGTATGGAAAGATTTAGCTATAAGGACTATCAATGTCGTGTGTGTGGTATATATGTCTGTAAATCTAAATGCCCCTCCATTTGTTAAATTATGGCACATTTGCACAATGATACAAAATTTGCACAATGATACCACCTAGCCATTAAAATAATACATATGTAGTTATGTGGAGAAATAGAGGGGTGGCAAGCCAGAGAAAATAGAAAATTGCATGCAGTATGATATTTGTGTGTGTGTGTGTGTGCGCGCGCGCACACGTTGTGTGTGGTGTAAGTGCTCTTAAAAGGCTGAGCCATCTCCCCAGCCCTGTATTATTACATTGTTTTTGTTAGAAAAAAAACATGTTTGAATAGGGGAAAACACCTGTTGTGTTTTTTATCACTAAAATGTTAGTAAGCATAGTGTCTAAATTTGAATATAGGTGAATTTAATTTTCATGTTTGGCTTATTTTTGTTTCAATGAAGTGCTCAATTTAAAGTAAAAAGGAGGCTTAAAACATGTGTTCAGCCCAAGAGGCCAAAATTGGCTGCCTGGGATTATGCCACTAGGCCTTGTCCTGATAGAGCCCTGGCTGTGTCCACACAGCCTGCAAACATTGCTACATATCCACCACCTCCCTCCCACACCTCTTTGCAGCTCTGCCTTGCCACATAGGGCCGCACTCTGAGCACCACATCCTCCTTTCTCTGGGCCCTGAGCCTCTGCAGCCAACTGCATACTCTCATTGCCTGCTTGGAGACCTGGGAGGGGCCTCAGCCTCTGTTGGGGGTGGGGGGCTGCAAACATGTCATTTACTTTCTCCACAGATGTAAAAGCCTTATAGGATGAAATTCCTCTTTTTAAAGATGTCTGGCTTAACCCACAGGCAGGTGATGAGGTCTTGAGCTCCCTCTATGAGGGGCTGGTCTCAGCTAGACTCCCACTTAGAATTTGTCACTTTAGTGTGGGTAATCAGTGAAACATTTAGGACTAGCTAGATAATGCTGTTATCACCTTACAAGCATGGCACATTGAGAACCACAGTAACCTACACCATCTCTTACAGTGGTTTAAGACTATCAAAAAATCATTTGTAAATAAATGGTTATAGATTTACCAATGTCTATTTCACCACAAAAAAAGCCATATTAAAAAGTTGTCGGGCTGGAAAGATTGCTTAGTAGTTAAAGCACTTGCCTGTGAAGCCTAAGGACCCATGCTGTACTTTCCAGATCCCACATTAGCCAGATGCACAAAGGTGAGGCAAGTGCAAGGCTGCACATTACCACAAGGGGGCACAATCATCTGTTGCTTTATTGCAGTGACAGAGGCTCTGGCACACCAATTCTGTCTGTCCTTTCTCTGTCTCTCACACATTCCCTGAAAAAAAAATGTTATCTACTGGGGCTACAGTATACTCAGTGGTAGAGCACTTGTCTATCATGTTCAAGGCCCTGGATTGAAATCCCAGCACCACAAATAAACCTTAAAACAGTTATCAAGCTGGGTATAGTGGTGCACACCTATAATCCCAGCACTCGGGAGGCAGAGGTAGGAGGATTGCTGTGAATTCAAGGCCACCCTGAGACTACATAGTGAATCCAGGTCAGCCTGAGCTAGAGTGAGACCCTACCTTGAAAGGCCAAAAAAAAAAAAAAAAAAAAGAAAAAAAAAAAAACAAAAAACAAAAACAAAAGCAGTTATCTACTGTGGTGCTTTGATTCAGCTGGCTCCCATAAATACAAGTGTTCTGAATGCTAGGTTCCCAGCTGATGGAGATTTGGGAATTAACTCCTCCTGGAGGCAGTGTATTGTTGGGGGGGGGGCTTATGGGTGTTATATCCAGCTTCCCCTTGCTAGTGTTTGGCACACTCTCCTGTTCCTGTTGTCCACCTTATGTGGGCCAGGGGGTGATGTCCACTCTCTGCTCATGCCATGCCATCATTTTCCCCTGCCATTGTGGAGCTTCCCCTCAAGCCTGTAAGCCAAAGTAAACCTCTTTTTCCCACAAGCTGCTCTTGGTTGGCTGATTTTTACCAGCACTGTGAACCTGACTGCAACAGTAAAGTGGTACTGAGGAGTGGGATTGCTGCTAGATACCTGACTGTGTGGCTTTGGCCTTTTGGAGCTGATTTTCAAGAGGAATGTGGAAGGATTTGAAACGTTGCCCTCAGAGATGCCTTGCAGTGCTGTAAGTACAGCTTGATGGACTATTCTGGTCAGAGTTGAAAGGCCTGAATGCAGTAAGAACTATGGACTGTAAGGTTTGGCTGATGAGGGTGAGAAAGAGCTTTACTTGGACTCGGCTAGCAGTTTGTGTGATAAGCTTGCTCTTATGCCCATGTCCTGAGAAGTTGTGCAGGGTTACTTTGCATCGAAATGAACTGGTATGAGCAGAGGGAGATGGCACAGAAAGAAAAATCTGAAATTCCTGGTCAAGATGGAGACTGCCTAACTACGCCGCACCTCCCCAGGGAAGAAAGGCAAGGCATTAAGGGTTCACTGGGTCTTTTAGGGGAGGGAAATCTCTAATATATTGCCAGTGGGTGGGCATAGAGGGGTAAAAAAAAGGGACTCATTGATTCCCTTGCTTGTGGGTAGCCCACCAGTTCCCCAGATCCCCTAAGCAGCAGCCATACCCATAGTCCCAGCTTCAGGATACTCCCGCACTTACTGTAGGAAAGGGGACCCAGGCCAGCATAGTTCCACTTGCCTCACTGCACAGGATGATGGCCCTGCTAACCCCACCCACACATGACCTTGGGCAGGCTCTGCCCACTGGCCTGCTTGAGCTCAGGCTCTATCAGTCCATCTGCCCGCCACACGTGTGCCGCCCATCTGCTTGTGAAAGCTTAGCCTGCTCTTCCCATTTGCCCGCTTACTGCTCTGGCCACCCTGCCATCCACACAGGAGCTCAGGCCCATTCCACCTGCCCACATGAGCTCAGGTTCTCCTCTGCCTGTCCACCCACACCAGCTCAGGCCCAATCCCTCCTCTACTGCACCAGGCACCTGCTGGTGTCCCACTGCATTCGAGTTCAGGCTGCTTCAGTGTCCAAGTGTCCCTCCACATGGGATTTTGGCATCTTTGGTGCTTTATGCTTTGGCGTCCCTCTGTGTGCGAGCTCAGGCTGCTTTGGTATCCCACTGTGTGAAGCCTCAGGCTGCTTTGGCATCCCTGCCATGCATGAGCTCAGGCTGCTTTGGCATTCCACCAAGTGAGAGCTCAGGCTTTTTGGCATCCAGTCTCAGGCTGTTTCAGCTTCCTGCTGAGCTTGAGCTCAAGCTGATCAACCCACACACATGTTAGTTCAGGACCACTCTGCCCATCTGCTTGCCTGTCTGCTAGCTCAGGCCAGCTCCCCCAAGAGGCACCACTTCCCCCTCCCATCGAGACCACAGTCCTACTCTCCCTGCCCATACACTGTGATGGGCAGACCACAGCACAAAAGAATAACATGAAAAATAAAATGCAAGTAAATCCAGTAAGATGACCCAGTCCTACAATGAACATCTCTAATCAAAACATAGAAGAGACATTAGGATCAGAACCCCAAAATGAAGCTATGAGCAATGCAACCCTGACCAAGTCACTGGTAGAACTTGCAGAAAAGCAACAAGGGACTGATAATAGTGTGGATGCTGCCATCACTAGACTAGACCTAATAGATAAGAAAATGGAAGGAATTCAAAGACAGTTAACAGATATGAAGGAGAGGGGAAAAAAAGAGGACGTCAAAAATCAGCTGGCTATGCTAAATGAAGGCATAAAGAAATGCAAGAATGAATTCCAAGAAGCATCAAGAAAATCAGAAAATGATGTGAAAAGGGAGCTTGACAGAGGGATGGAAACTATATATATAAAAGTAATAGAAAATGCAAACCTAATTGAACAAGTCCAAAACTCTTTAGAAGCTCTCAAGAATAGAGTCAGCCATTTGGAGGAAAGAAACTCTGATCTGGAAGACAAGACAGAAGAAACACTTTGAGAGTTCAAAAGTTTCAGTAACTTCAAAAATTTTTGTGAACAGAACATGAGGAAATTGTGGAATACCCTTAAATGTCCTAACATCCAGATCATGGGAATACAAGAAGGGGAAGAAATTCATACCAAAGGAATGGAGAACTTATTTAACAAAATAATCAAAGAAAACTTTCCCACTCTCTCAAAAGAAAGGCCCATCAAGATACAAGAAGCTAACAGAACTCCAAACAGATTGGATCAAAGGAGAAACTCTCCAAGACATATTATCACTAAAACTCTAAACATTGATACCAAAGAGAAATCCTAAAAGCAGCTAGGGAAAAACAGCACATCACTTTTAAAGGTAACCCCACCAGAATCACTTCAGACTTCTCATTGGAAACCCTGAAAGCCAGAAGGGCCTGGAATGGAACACTGCAAAGTCTAAGAACCTATGGCTTCCAACCCAAACTACTCTACCCAGCAAAAGTATCCCTCATAATAGATGGTGAAGAAAAACTTTCCATGACAAAACTCAGCTTTACAATTATATGAACACAAATCCAAACCTACAGAGAGTATTTTGGGAAATTCTCCACACAGAAGAATCAAATAACCTCAAATGCCTACAAGAAGCAGATCACAATAACCAAACTCAGAAAAGGCACAAAAAACTTCCAAGTCCATGAAAACACCAAACGACATATAGCAACACAATATGGCAGGGATCAAATCAAACCTCACAGTCATTACCCTAAATATTAATGGCCTTAATTCACCCATCAAGAGACACAAGCTAACAGGATGGATCAAAAAACTAGACCCCTCAATCTGTTGTCTTCAAGAAACCCATTTCACCACTAAAGACAGACACATCCTCAGGGTGAAAGAGTGGAAAACAACATTCCAAGCAAACAGGAATAAGAAGCAGGTGTAGCTATATTAATATTGGATAAATAGACTTTAAACCAAAAATAATCAAAAAAGACAAAGAAGGCCACTTCCTACTTATCAAGGGAATGATCCATCAAGAGGATATCACAATCATAAATCTGTATGCACCAAACAGAGGGGCACCACAGTTCATAAAACAAAACCTACTTGACAGAAAAACAGAAGTAACCACCAACACCATCATAGTTGGGGACTTCAATACACCATTATCAGTACTAGACAGATCATCCAAACAGAAACTCAACAGGCAAGTAAGAGAGCTCAACAAAACCATAGAACACTTAGACCTAACGGACATCTACAGAACATTCCATCCCAAATCCACAGACTACACATTCTTCTCAGCAGCCCATGGAACATTCTCTAAAATAGATCATATACTGGGTCACAAAGCCTGCCTCCATAGGTGTAGGAAGATTGACATAACTCCCTGCATGATATTAGATCACAATGCTATATTGCAAGAAATTAAAAACAAAAGACCCACCAGGAATCCCATCAGCTCCTTGAAACTTAACAGCACACTTTTAAACAATAAATGGATAGTGGACAAAATAAAAAATGAAATTGCAAAATTTCTAGAAATTAATAACCATGAGAACACATTGTACCACAATCTATGGGACACAATGAAGGCGGTCCTCAGGGGAAAATTCAGAGCACTATATGCCTTCAAAACAAAGAGAGAGAGATCCCAAATCAACAACCTAACCATCCACCTAAAGGCACTGGAAAAGCAAAAAGAATCCAACCCAAAAAGTGCCAGATGGAAAGAAATAATTAAGATCAGAGCAGAAATTAATGACTTGGAAACCAAGAAAACAATTAAGAAAATGGATGAAACAAAAAGTTGGTTATTTGAAAAAATAAACAAGATTGACAAACCCCTAGCCAATTTGATCAAGCAAAAAAAAAAAAAAAAGATGCTTTAACTTAACAAAATTCGAACTGAAAAAGGAGAGATCACAAGAGACATAAATGAAATTGGGAGAATCATCAGGACTTATTTCAGAACCCTCTACTCCACAAAACCAGAGATAATATGGAGGAAATGGAGAAATTCCTGGACACATACCATCTACCAAAGCTAAACTAAGAGCAGATTAATCTCCTAAACAAACCTATCATACTCATCAAGATTGAAAAAGTAATAAAATAAAAAAACCTCCCCAAAAAAAGAGTCCAGGACCAGATGGCTTCTCAGCTGAATTCTATCAAATATTCATGGAATAACTCAAACCAATCTTTCTCAAACTGTGCCACAGAATTGGAGAACAGGGAAAGCTCCCCAACTCTTTCTATGAAGCTAGTACCACCCTAATTCCAAAACCAGGCAGAGATGCCACAAGAAAAGAAAAACACTGGCCTATTTACCTGATGAACTTAGATGCAAAGATCCCGAACAAAATCCTCACAAATTGAATCCAGCAACACATCAAAAGCATTATCCACCTTGATCAAGTGGGATTCATCCCAGGAATGCAGGGGTGGTTCAACATATGGAAATCTGTCAATGTAATACACCACATCAACAAGGTTAAACACAAAAACCACATGATCATTTTGATAGATGCAGAAAAGACCTTTGACAAAATACAACATCACTTCATGATCAAAACATTGGAGAGAATTGGCATGGTCTGTTCACATCTTAACATAATAAAGGCAATATACAAAGCTCCTAAGAGCCAAATAATACTTAATGGAGAGAGACTGGAGGAATTCACATTGATATCAGGAACAAGACATGGGTGTCCACTCTCATCTCTGCTCTTCAATATAGTACTAGAATTCCTAGCTCAAGCAATAAGACAGGAGAAAGAAATAAAAGGGATACAATTTGGAAAGGAAGAAGTTAATTTAGCTCTATTTGCTGATGACATGATTGTATATGTAAGAGACCCAGAAGATCCATCCCAAACTCTTGAAGGTAATTAAATCCTATGGCAAAGTAGCAGGATACAAAATCAATGCACAAAAATCAGTAGCCTTTCTGTATGCAAATGACAAAGATACAGAGAAAGAAATAAGGGACATGGTCCCATTTTCAATAGCAACAACAATAAAATACCTTGGAATAATGTTAACCAAGGAAGTGAAAGATCTATACAACGAAAACATAAAAACACTAAAAAAAGAATTGGAGGAAGACTTGAGAAAATGGAAAGACCTCCCATGCTCCTGCATAGGCAGAATTAACATTGTGAAGATGCAAATCCTACCAAAGGCAATATACAGATTTAATGCAATTCCAATTAAAATCCCAACATTGTTCTTCACAGAGATAGAAAAAATGATCTCAAAGTTCATATGGAAAGGCAGAAGGCCTCGGATATCCAAGCATATCCTCAGCAAAAGAGATACCTCTGGAGGCATCACCATACCTGATCTAAAGCTATATTACAAAGCCATACTAATAAAAACAGCATGGTACTGGCATAAAAACAGGAGTATAGACCAATGGAATAGAATTGAAGACCCAGACTTTGGGTCAAGCAACTACACCTACTTGATATTTGACAAAGGCCCTAACAATATAGGCTGGGAAAAAGATAGCATCTTCAACAAATGGTACTGGACAAACTGTATAACCATATGCAGGAAATTGAAACTTGATCCACACATCTCACCATGCATGACACTCAAGTCCAAATGGATCAAAGACCTCAATATAAGACCAGAAATGGCTACTACTGGATAAAAATATGGGAGGAACTTTCCATGATATAGGAATGGAAAAAGACTCCCTGAACAAAACCCCAGTAGCATAGGATCTTAACAGTCACTCAACCAATGGAGACACATGAAGCTCAAGAGTTTCTGCACAGACAATCATATAATACACAAAGCCAATAGATTACTCCCAGAATGGGAGAAACTATTTGCTGAATATCCAACTGACAGAGGCCTAATCTCTAGAATCTACAAAGAACTCAAAAGCCTAAACAATAAAAAGTCAAACAATCCACTCACAAAATGGGGCAAACAGCTGGACAGGCAGTTCACAGAGGAAGAAATACAAATGGCAAACACACATGTAAGAAAATGTTCATCATCCCTAACCATCAGGGAAATGCAAATTAAAACAACTATGAGATTCCACCTTACCCCAGTAAGGATAGCAAACATCAAAAACTCAAATGAAAATAAATGCTGGCAAGGACATGGAGAAATAGGAACCCTCATCCACTGTTGGTGGGAATGTAAGATGGTACAACCACTAAGGAAAGCAATATGGAGACTCCTAAAAAGGCTGACTATAGTTACCAACAGACCCAGTTATTCCCTTACTGGGCATGTACCCTGAAACCCTCAAGCCTCAGTCCAGAGGGATATGCTCAACTATTTTTATAGTGGCTCAATTCATAATAGCTAAGAGCTGGAATCAACCCAGATGTCCATCACTAGAAGAATGGATAACTAAGATGTGGTATATCTACACAATGGAATTCTACACAGCAGTAAGAAAAAAATGACCCAACGAAATTTGAAGAAAAATGGTTGAACCTGGAACAGATCATTCTGTGAACTTACCCAATCACAGAAAGATACTATCCACCGAGTCTCACTCATCTATAGCACCTAACCTGAATCTACCTAAGATGCCAACATACCCAGCAAGCATCTCTAGGAATAGACAATAGTGTGGGTTGGGAGGGAAGGGAGGGCAAGGAAGGTTGTTGGAGATACAATTCTAGACTCAAACGGCACTGGTACCATAAAATTCTATATCCTAAAAGGCAGACCAAATGGTTGAATCTTCACCTGGCCCTTAGAGGGAACACCTGAGTCACAGGGCACTGGAGAGGGTACAATGAAGACTGACTTTAATCTTCTATAGCTTCCCCCCTCCCTCTCTCTCTCCCTTTCTTTCTCTCTCTCTCCTCTCTAACTCTTTTATATTAGTTATCTTTTTCTTCCTGCTCTCAATTGGCACTGACCTGTAACTCCCAGTACCAGCAGGTGGCTATCATCCACAATGAACTTTTGATCAGAGAGATCTACAAGGTTTCCTAAAAGAAAGATTTCTGTCAGAGTACTTGATGACCCACCAAAGGTTAGTGGTAAGACCCTACTGCTGAAGACACCATATGTGGTTGACACGTAGCATGAAGTGACATGGCTGGAAGCTGGAAGAGAGTCAGGCCTCAGACAGTCAGCACGTCTAGTGCCAGAAGGTGCTACATGGGTGACTGGGGGAAAATGACCAATATCTGTCCAAGCAACTCATGGCCTAACCTACTTAGCAGCAAATAACCTGTTGTGATGCTCACACAAGTGCAATAGTGGTGCATAGCCATGGTGGGAAACCAACTGGTCTTGATTTGGCTAACTGATCCACTCAGTGGAATGGGACCCATAGCAGGAGCTGGGAAACAAGTCAGAACCATATCCAAACATGAGCCCACTCTCCATTATAAAGCTACCACCAATCATGGGCTACAAGAGGGCCTACACCTATTAAATTCTCTGGAAAAAAAAATAAGGAAGAGGGCTGAAGAGATGGCTTAGCGGTTAAGCACTTGCCTGTGAAGCCTAAGGACCCCGGTTCGAGGCTCGATTCTCCAGGACCCACGTTAGCCAGATGCACAAGGGGGCTCACACGTCTGGAGTTCGTTTGCAGTGGCTGGAAGCCCTGGCGCACCCATTCTCTCTCTCTCTATCTCTCTGCCTCTTTCTGTCTCTGTCTGTCACTCTCAAATAAATAAATAAAAATAAATAAACCAAAAAGAAAAATAAAAAAAAAATAAGGAAGAGCCAAAGGAAGGGCAGGACTCCATACAACTTGCTCCCTCCAGACACAAAATGGCCTGGATATCCATGGCCTCACAGTGCCTGACACTACCTGCATAAGACCATCATAAGAGGAGGAAAAGATCAAGATATCAAAAGTAAAAAAGAGACTGATTGAGATGGGGAGGTGGTATGATGGAGAGTGGAGTTTCAAAGGGGTAAGTGGGGGGAGGGAGGGTATTTTTTATAGTCATGGAAGTTGTTAATAAAAAAATTAAAAAATCAAAAAAATAAGGGTTATCCCATTTATCTGGTGCTAACTTTACTCTCCATTGGAGAATCTGCTTCTCTTTTTCAGATAGACAAAGATCCTAAGGAGAGAACCACCCCATCATACCTCAAAAGGGCCCCAGCTGAAACTAAGAATAGTTGGCGAAACAAGCAAGGGTGCTGTTTTCCTGGTGAACCTGGTACCAGCACAAGGGTGAAGGAGATCAACACAGAGAACAATCAACTCCTACCAAATCAGATATCCAGGGACACAGAGGCTCCCAACACCTCATCACTGAAGCAGACACAAAATGAACCCAACATGGCTCAGGAAAATTTTTCAGGAAAGGGGGTGGAAAGAATGTCAGAGCCACACGTTGAGTCATGATATGCAGAGACATTTCCTCCTACCCATAACTGTGGGCTAACTCCACAATGCATGACCCGTATACTTCAGCAAGGAGGGTCCAGGGGGAGGGGGTAGGACATGGATGAGCCTAACAATGGTACAAACTTGACTGCACTCACTGAGTACAAAACTAATTAATAATTAAAAAAAGAAAAAAGAAATAAAAAAAGAAGAAAATCTTTCGGTGAACTGCTGCTAATTCAGCTGGAATTGAGAGATTACAACCTTTGAGACTGGGCCAGCTGACCTGCACTGTGGCAACAGGAAGAATGTAGACTCTTGTGAAGGGGCCTGAGTGCTCAAGGAGTGACCTGTTCCTCAAAGTCTGCTTTATTCCCCCATGGATTAACAAATTAGCATGCTACCTGGTATTGTGGAGTATAAAAAATGTAGGAAAGAGGGTTATTGAGTTTGCAACATGGTCTTGTGTTTTGGAAATGGCCATGGGCACTGTGAAGCAGGTTTGCTGGATGCCTGCATGGACACCCAATAAAGCCATAAGGATGAACTGTGGATTGCAGTGGAGACCCAGTGGAGATGCTGGGACCACAAGATTGCTGCTAAGGAAAGCTGCCAGTTCCGATGAAATTTTCTAGGATTGTGAATAGCCTACCTGGAGGGCTGGAATTGGAACTCCAGAGATTTGTTGCTGGTTAGATTTATTGGACTTGGAGACTTTACTAACTAAAGTTGTTGGACTTGGAACTAGAGTTTGACATTTGCCCTGTTTTAATCTTGTATTGCTTGACTATTTCTTTGCTATGCCCAGTGCCATCTTTGGCAGTGTGAGTGTTTATTCTGTGCCATTATGGGTTTTTTGAGGTTATTTTTTGGTATTATGACTCAGTTAAAAGACTGTGGATTATGGGGAGGCATGAACATCATTGGAATTGATAAAAACTATGGTCACTTTTAAAGTTGGATGAATGTACTGCATTTTACATCACATATGGTTATCAGTTTATGGGTCCAGGGGTGGAATGTGGTGGTTTGATTCACATGTCCCCCATAAACTTAGGTGTTCTGACTGCTACATTCCCAGCTGATGGAGATTTGGGAATTCACACATCCTGGAGGCAGTGTATTGTTGGGGGGGGGGTATGGTTGTTATAGCCAGCTCCCCCATGCTAGTGTTTGGCATACTCTCCTGTTGCTATTGTCCACCTTATGTGGGCCAGGGGGTGATGTCCACCCTCTGCTCATGCCATCATTTCTCCCTGCCATTGTGGAGCTTCCCCTCAAGCCTGCAAGCCAAAATAAACCTCTTTTTCCCCACAAGCTGCTCTTGGTTGGGTGATTTCTACCAGCAATGTGAATCTGACTGCAACATCTACTATCTATATTTTCAACTACTTTGTAACAGAAAGTATATTTCATCACATATAGAATAGGAAGGAAAACTCAAACTAGAAAAACAGTATTTAAATATAATTTTAGAAAGCCCTCACTATAAGTCACTTGTTTCCCATGTAGTTTTGACAGTATTACATTGCTATACAAACTGATGAACACTTTTTCACAACTAACTTGGGTACCACATTTTTGGGATCATTTCCCCATTATTTTTGTTATTTTGCCAATGAGGAAACTAATTCAAAGATGCACTGTTGTATTCTAGAAAAGTGCTCTATGATAGCTGTATATTTGATTTTGACTGGAAATTTTACTAGAGGTAGAGCAAACAAAAGTATGAAAAAGAAATGCTAAGTATCAGATAAGGAATAGAGTAGGATATCAAGCTGGGACCGAACAGCACCCAGCAGAAGTGGCTGGAGCAATGACAATAAGCAGCAGATGATAACAGATGATCTTATCGGCACTTAGAGCATGCAGCAGAAAGGACAGGGAAAATGTATGGAACAAGAGTTTAGAGCTACCAGTCAAGGGTCCATTTGGACTTTTTCCTACAAGTATCCATGCCCTCTCCTACCTGGGCTTCTTTCTAATGCCTGGAGGCCCTGATTATGTTATAGCCTTGTTTTACCTCTGTGTCTGTACCAAATAGCAATGCACTGGGATCTTTAGTAACAGAGAATGTGTAAGAGCTGCTGGAGCTGCTAGCTCTTTATTTTACATTCATAACAATATTTCTGGACATGGTTTCCTGTTTTGGCTCAGTGATTCAGTGCTTACAAACCACTGACTCATATTGTTGATCTTTCCATCCTGGTTGCAATATGGATACCATAGCTTCAGGTAATCACAGTCACATTCAAGACAGGAAGACATGAGGAGAAAGAAGTCAGGCTCCGGTTTTGTCCATACACTTGATAAGAAAAACAAATGTTTTTCTGAAAGTCCGTATCAGACTTTCACTTGTATCTTATAGGTCAGAACTGTTGCTGGTAGCCTCTGGTGGGGTGTTATAGGTTCTTGGTATCTTGCAAAAGATGTAGACAAAAGGACACAAAAAGCAGCAAGGGGCTGGGGAGATAGTTCAATGGTTAAAGGCTCTCATTTATGAAAGCCTATAGTCCCCGCTTTGATTCCTTAGCACACACATAAAGCCAGATGCAAAAAGTGGAACAAGTATCTGGCATTCATTTGCAAGAGCAAGTGACTCTGGCATGTCCTAGTCCCCACCACCACAAGTACAAGTATACAAACAAAAATGTGTGTGTGTGTGTATGTGCAGTAAGCTTTATTAGAGAGTAAAGCACAAGCATAGAAGGGTGGAGGAGGTCACACTACAAGAAAGCAGCGAGCATCTTGAACAAGAATGCCCAGGATCAGCAGCTTACTGTTTGGGCTTCTTTTTGTGGGGTCTGAGAGCAGGAAGAGCTGGTGACTAGGGGACGTAGTTTGAGTTGTTCTCTCATTTGACTGACAGGTTTAGGTTATGTTAACATTTTCCTATCTGTATATGTTCCTCCTATGATGCATCTGATTTTGATTATATGTGTGACCAATCATGCATAGGAGTAAGCTGGTAAATAGGGCATTCTAAAAGTTCACTGAGGGGACACAATTTGCATGCACTCAAAGTCAGTCAAGGCTAGATGGTCCCATCTCCCTATCCTTGAGCATATTTGAATGAAACTGATCACAAAGGGGAGTTCCTAAAAATTTCTAGGGAGATGAGACATTTCATTGTTTGCAGTGGTATGCATGTGCATCTTGATGCATGTGGGGGTCATGTATTGTCAGGAAAGGGCTGTATTTACTGCCCAAAATCAAGCAGTGCCTTATTTGCTAAGCTATTCACTACTACTGCTTCCTTAGAACTATGTATGTGTCCACAACCCCTGCAGATTCCAGAAAGCCTGAGCAAGTGAGTTTATAGCTTTTCCTGACATAGATGGGCAGGGAAGAAAGTGGAACTTGAGGAATGGCTTAGCCAAGTCCTAGTTCCAGTTCCAGTTCCAGTCCCAGTCCCAGTTTCTAGCTGTCTGAGACCCAGTCTTTGCCTTTTTATCTTGTCAGTTTTGGTTGGGAGTATAATCATGCTCCTGAATAAGACTCCTCTTGGTGGCTGTCATGGGACATTCACTCCTTGGGGGTTCCTCCTGACCCACGTAGCTGGCTTGCTTGCACCTGCAGTGGTTTGGAGCCATTTTTTGCTATTTTTTACTGTTGGCCTTGGAAGCACCTAACCATCATTCAGAAGCCTGGAGGCTCCTCCCATCCCATGGGCCATATGGAAGCTCCTTCTATTCTGACAGGGAAACATCTCTGAGCCATTTTGTAACGTGTTTGTGTGTGTGCACATGCACACACACAGAAGAAAGGAGAAATTGTACCACATTGAGCAAAGTTATTTTCTTCCTAATTTAGCTTTAAATTCAACATGGCAGACATTACCATTGTCTACCATCATCTATTCTCTTCTTTCCCAGTATGAGAATTATGTTTGTGTGTGCAGCAGCCATACATCCAGACAAAACACTGTTTTTTTTCTTTTCTCTTTTCTAGGTACAGCCATGGGCCTAAATTCTAAGGAATGTGATATCATGAGAACACTGTATGAGGCTATCAGGATGTTTCTTTAAAACTAGAGGTTGTAGGACTTCCTGGTAAGATGGCTGCATAGAAGTCATACCAATCCAGCCTAGGGAGGGGTTTAAGCAAAACCACAGCAAAATACACTTTTCTTGCAAAAAGTGAAGGAGTGTAGGTTTTTATCAGCCACAGCAGAGAAGCAGGAGAGACCAAGATCTACCAGAAGGGAGGAAACTGGTCAGAATCATCTGGAGGTGCTTGCAGCCCGAGTGGATCCACACACCAGCCCAGCTCCGAGTGACCACCTGACCTGGCCCGGTGCCCAGCTGCAGGAACAAAGACCAAACAAGGGAATTTTCCAACCTAATCAAATCTGAACAGGAGACAGCAGAGATAAGCTAAGGAGCTACTGAAGGGATAGAGGTGGGACTAGCTGAGCAGTTCCAGTACAACTCCAGGCTTCCTGTATTCTTCCATCCCCAAACAATCAGAACCACGAATCTCCAGAGAATGCATTCAGCCCCAAGAGGCAAGGCATCCATCCAGCAAGGCTGATCAGAGCACCAGCTCCATAACAAAACACAGAGGGGCCGAGGTGGGCACTCAGCATTGGTGAGATTGGAAGCCCCCCCAAAAGGTAATGAGGCTGACTGACAAAAAAGGAGGTACATAGGCCTGCACTGGAAGTGCTAATCTCACTTTTCATGTCAGGGCAGGTTATGGGTTACATATTCTGGTTACCTTTATCATTTTCAATTAAGCTTTATTTGGGGGTTGACTATTGTTGCCTTTGATGTTTTCAGATTCATAGGGCCTTTGTCTTTCTCTTCTGTCATTACTAGGGGCAGGGTCTGATTCAGGCCCAGGCTGACCTGGAACATATTTCAGAACAGAAATCTCAACCTCCCAGCAGATAGGATTAAGGGTGTAGAGCCACACACACCCTTAGGGATTTTGGCTTTATAAGGTTTTCTGTTTATTTCAGTCCCCACATTTGCATGCTCTGTGCTGTTTGTTTGTTTGTTTCTCGAGGTAGGGTCTCACTCTAGCTCAGGCTGACCTGGAATTAACTATGTAGTCTCAGAGTGGCCTCGAACTCACAGTGATCCTCCTACCTCTGCCTCCCAAGTGCTGGGATTTAAGGTGTGTGTCACCACGCCCAGCTCTGTGCTGGTTTTTATTTGAATGTGTATATTGCTCAGTTGAATTTTAGAATTTTGCCAGTAAATTGCTCCACCCAGCCCACTAGACTACTTGAATAGCAGGCAAACTCAACACCTAGTATTATTTTTGTGGTTGGATTGGAGTACAAGAGTTACACCTGGCACTTTAAACTACTACTCTGAAGGTACATAAACTTGGATTTTCAAATCTCACAAATAATTAGAAAACACAAGCATCAAATAAACACAGAAACACAAAGAATCAAGACAATACAATCCCACCCAAAATTATAAATCCATCAGAAATGGCCCCCAATGAGACTGTTATAGATGAAAAGCCTGACAAAGATTAAAAAAAAAAAAAACAATCTTATCTATACTCAAAGGAATCAAAGGAATCAAAGAAGAAAGCAAGCTCTTGAAGGAATTCCAAGAGAGCACAGGAAACCAGCTTAATGAAATAAAGAAGTCATTACAAGACATGAATAAGGAAATGGAAATACTGAAGAAAAAACAGACAGAAATGCTAGCACTCAACCATATTTATATCTGCTCAATTCATAATAGCTAAGAGCTGGAATCAACCCAGGTGTTCTTCATTAGATGAATGGATAACCAAAATGTGGCATATCTACAAAATGGAATTCTACACAGCAGTACGGAAAAATGACACAATGAAATTTGAATAAAAATGGTCAAACCTGGAACAGATCATTTTCAGTGAACTCACCCAATCACAGGAAGGTAATCATCGCATAGTCTAACTCATCTGCAGCTCCTAACCTGAATCTACCCGAAATGCTGAAATACCTAATAAGCGTCTCAAGGACTGGACAATAGGGAGGGTAAGAAGGGAGGGGAGGGTAAGGGGTAGAAAAAAACTGGACCCAAGTGGCAATGGTATCATAAAATTCTATATCCTAAAAGACAGACTAAATGGTTGAACCTTCAACAGGTCTTTAGAGGGAGTACCTGAATCCAGGGCCCTGGCAAGGCTATGATGAAGACTAACCTTAGTCTTCTCCTGTTTCTCTCTATCCCCTTCTCTCTCTTCTATCTCTCTTATATTACCTATGTTTTTCTTCCGTCTTTTTCCTTGGCACTGGCCAAGTAACTGTAACTGCCAATACCAGCATGTGGCTAACATCCACAATGAGCTCTTGATCAGAGAAACCTATAAGGTTTCCCAAAAGAAGACAGATTTCTGTCAGAGTACTTGATGACCCACCAAAGGTTAATGGTAAGACCATACTTCTGAAGATACCATATGCTGTTAGTACAGAACATGGAGTGACCTGGAATATGGAAGAGAGTCAGTCCCCAGACAGTTAGCTCATCTAATGCCAGTAGGTGCTACATGAGCAACTGGGAGAAAATGGCCAACATCTGCCCAAGCAACACATGGTCTAAGCTACTCAGCATCAAACAACCTGACGTGATGCTCACACAAGTGCAGTAGTGTACAGCCATGGTAGGAAACCAACTGCTCCTAATTTGGCTAAATGATCTACTCCATGGAATGGAACCTATAGCTGGAGCTGGGAAACAAGTCAGAACCATATCTAAAAAATGAGCCTGCTGTCCATTATTAAGCTCCTACCAATTGTGGGCTACAAGAGGGCCTACACCTATTAAATTCTCTCTAAAATAACAATGGTTATCCCATTTATCTGGTTCCAACTTTATTCTCCATTGGAGTATTTCCTTCTATTTTTCAGATGCACGCAGAACCTGAGGAGAGAATCAGCCCATCACACCCCACCAGGGCACCAGCTGAAGCCATAGAGTTAGTGGGGTAATGAGCAAGAGCTGCTTTCTCAGTGAACCTGGTATCAGCACAAGGATGAAGGAGATAGACACAAACAACAGTAAACTCCTACCAAACCAGATATCCAGAGACACAGAGGTTCCCAAGACCTCATCACTGAAGCAGACCTAAAATGAACCCAACATGGCTCAGGGAAATTTGCAGAAGAGGGGGTGGAAAGAATGTTAGAACCACACATTGGGTCATTATGCACAGAGACATTGCCTCTTATCAATAACTAATGGCTAACCCCACAATGCATGACCCATCTTCCCCAATAAGGAGGGTCCCTGCAGAGGAGGGAGGACAGGGAGTAGGCTAATGATGGTATCAACATGACTGTACACACATGTGTACATAACTAATTAGCAAAAATAGACAATAAAATAAAAAAGAAAAGGGGCATGGATGAGGGAAAGGATGATACCCAATTGTTTATATACTAAATATGTCCATAACTAATAAAAATAAATTAAAAAAAAGAAATACTAGCACTGAAAAAACATAGTCAAATAAAACACTCAGTGGAAAATATCACCAGTAGAATGGATGAAAGAGAGAACAGATAATCTAAATGAGAAGACAAGGTGGTAGATCTAATATAATCCAACAAAGAGAAAGACAAGCTAATGGGAAGGTATGAATGGGAATTTCAAGATATGTGTGACACTATGAAAAGATCAAACATAAGAATTCAGGTTATAGCAACAGATCTAGTTATTCCCTTACTGGGCATTTACCCTAAAAGCTCCAAATGTCAGCTCAGAGATATTTGTTCACCATGTTTATAGATGCTCAATTCATAATAGCTAAGAGCTGGAATCAACCCAGATGTCCATCATTAGACGAGTAGATAACTAAGATGTGGTATATCTACATGATGGAATTCTATGCAGCAGTAAGGAAAAGTGACACAATGAAATTTGAAGAAAATTGGTCAAACTTGGAACAGATCATTCTCAGTGAACTCACCCAGTCACAGAAAGAGAATTGTCACATGGTCTCACTCATCTGTGGCTTCTAACCTTAATCTGCCTATGATGCTGACATACCCAATAAACATCTTGAGGTCTGGATAATAGGCATGGTGGGGCAGGAGGGGAGGGTAAGGATTGGGGAGGACAAAAAACTGGACCCAAATGGAAATGGTACCATAAAACCCTACATCCTGAAAGACATACTAAACAGTCAAACCTTCATCAGGTGCTTAGAGAGAAAACCTGATTCACAGACACCTGGAGAGGGTATGATAAAGACTATCCTCAATCTTTGCCTGCTTTTCTCTCTCTCTCTCTCTCTCTTTCTCTTTTCTAATATCTATACTTTTCTTCCTTGGCACTGACCTGTAAGTCCCAGTACCAGCATGTAGGTAACATCCATAATGAGCTGTTGATCACAGAGACCTACAAGGTTTCCCAAAAGAAGACAGAATTCTTTCAAAGTGCTTTATGACACACCAAAGGTTAATGTTAAGACCCTACTGCCGAAGACAGCATATGCTGTTGGTACAGAACCTGGAGCAACCTGGCTGGAAACTGGAAGAGAGTCAATCCCCAGACAGTTAGCTTGTCTAGTGCCAGAAGGTGTTACATAAGTGACTGGGGGAAAATGACCAACATCTGTCTTAACAACTCATGGTCTAAGCTACTCATCAGCAATCAACCTGATGTAATGCTCACACAAGTGCAATAGTAGCATACTGCCATGGTGGGTTACCAACTGCTCTTGATTTGGCTAACAGATCTGCTCAGTGGAATGGAACCCAAACCTGGAACAGGGAAACAAGTCAGAACCATACCCCAAAACAAACCTGCTCTCCAATATCAAGCTCCCACCAATAGTGGGCTACAGAGGGCCTACCCCTATTAAGTTCTCTCTAAAATAATAATGGGTATACATATATCTTGCACTAACCTCACTCTCCATTGGAAAATTTGCTTCTCTTTTTCAGATGCATGCAGAACCTGAGGAGAGAATCAGCCCATTGCACCCCAGCAGAGCATGAAGCCATAGAGTTGGTGGGGTAATGAATAAGAGCTGCTTTCTCAGTGAACCTGTTATCAGCACAAGGATGAAGGATGCTCAATTCCTACCAAATCATATATCCAGAGACACAGAGACTCCCGAGTCCTTGTTACTGAAATAGACCTAAAATGAACCCAACATGACTCAGGGAAATTCACAGAAGAAGAGGCAGAAAGATTGTTAGAGCCATAAGTTGGGTCATAATGCACAGAGACATTGCCTCTTCCCCATAACTGATGGCCACCCCCACAATGCAACACCCACAATCCTCATGGGGGGATGACAGGGAGAAGGCTAACAATGGTTACATCATGGGCTGTATACACACTATATACATAACTAATAATAATTAAAAAAGGAATTCAGGGTAAAGGAGAAGAATTTCAAGCCAGAGGCATAGTAGGCATTTTCAACAAAATCAGAAGAAAAATTTCCCCAAACTGACAAAGAAATGTCAATTTAGATACAGGAAGCTTTTAGAACACCAAACAGATAAAACCTGGAATGAAGCTCTCCTAGCCATGTTATACTTTATACTAAATACACAAACCAAAGAAAATATATTAAAAGCAGTTAAGAGAAAAAGCAAGTCACCTATAAAAGTAAGACCATCAGGATCACACCAGATTACTCAATACAAACTTTAAAAGCCAGAAGTGCTTGGAATGATTTATTTCAATGCCAGGCTCCCCCAGCAGGTAGTGCTGAGGAAGTACCAGGCCCACTGGTTCCTTCCAAGGGGTTGAGGAAGAGGGTGAACGTCAGACAACTCAGAACCTCTCCTAGTCACCGAAGAAAAACCACACTGAGTCGGGAGTCTTGTCGAAGCAGGAACTCACTTTATTGTTACAGGTGGTTGCCTATATAATGTTGAGAACGAAGGTGGGGACTCTAGGATGGGGGGAGAGGTAAGGGCTAATAGTAAAGTGTGACTATTGAAATGATTGGTTCCAAGCAAGCGCGCGTGGGAATTCCAACTCCTATGCGGAAGTAGCAGGCAAGAAGCCATTAGGCATCTTGCTGAGTCCTAGCTGGCCAGAGACAGGTCGCCAAACTTTAGCTAGGCTCAGGAAGTTCCACTAGGGCTTGCGTCCGGGCCTCTCAAGGCCCTACATTCCAAGTTCTGAAAGATAACAACTGTCAACCAAGATTACTTCATCCCACAAAGCTATCTATCCAAATTGAAGGAGAAATAAGGATGTTCCACAATAAAAACAGGCTAAAGGAATTAATGACAACTAAGCCAGCTCTACAGAAAGTACTTGAAGGAATCCTTGATGCTGAAGAGAGAGCAAGGGACACACATGAGGAAACAGAAAAAATAAACCATACTTAAATAACAGTTAAAACAAGAGAGTAAAGGGAAAACAGGAAGTAGTACAAAACAAGAAGAATGCTAAGAATAAACACATACATTTCAATAATAACTTTTAATATCAATGGTCTCAATGCCCCAACCAAAAGACAGATTTGCAGGATTCTGCTGTTTGTTGCTTCCAAGAAACTCATCTCTCAATAAAACATAGACACTGTCTTAGGGTGACACTGGAAAATGTTATTTCAAACAAATGGGCCTAGGAATCAAGTAGGAGTTGCTGTCCTTGTTTCTGACAGGACAGACTTCAAACAAACATTAGTGAAGAAAGATAAAGGACACTGATTAAAGGAACACTCCAACAGGAGGATATTACAACCCTAAATGTATGTGTAGCTAACATGGGAGCTCCTAATTTCATCAAACACTTTTAGACTTAAGGTCACATATAACATCCAACATAATTGTAATGGTTGACTTCAATACCCGACTCTCATCAATTGACAGGCCACCCTGGCAAAAAATAAACAGAGATACATCTGGATTAAATGATATCAGGGAACAAATGAATCTAACAGATATCTACAGAACATTCCATCCAAACACTGCAGGATATACATTTTTCTCAGCAACACATGGAACATTCTCCAAAACAGATCTTATATTAGGACACAAAACAAATATTAATAAATACAGGAAAATTGAAACAATCACCTTTACTCTATCCGACCACAATGGGATTAAACTATAAATCAGCAAAAAGAAAAATTACAGAGCATACACAAATTCATGAAGACCAAACAGTACACTATCAAATGATGAATGGGTCATTGTAGAAATCAAAAAGGAAATTAAAAAAGTAAAAGAATCAAGTGATGATTAGAATATAACATACCAAAACCTTTGGGGCACAATGAAGGAAGTCCTAAGAGGGAAATTTATAGCTCTAAGTGCCTATATTAAGATATTAGAGAGTTCACAAGTAAACACTTTAATGTGTTACCTTAAGGCCTTGGAAAAAGATGAACAAGGCAAGCCAAAAATCAGTAGACAGGAAGAAATAATAAAAATTAGGGCAGAAATTAATGAAATATAAGCCACCCCCCAAAAAATTCAAAGAAGCAGTGAAATACAGAGTTGGTACTTTGAAAGGATAAACAAGATTGATAAACCCTTAGCAAATCTGACCAGAAGAGAGAAAGAGAGAAGAGACAAAAATTAATAAAATTAGAGATGAGAAGCACCATTACAACAGATACCAAAGAAATTAAAAAAATCATAATGACATTCTTTAAGAATATATATATATATATATATGTATATATATATATATATATATATGTCTCAGTTTGAAAATCTGAAAAAAATGGGTGATTTTGTTAATTCATATGACCTACTAAAATTGAGTCAAGATGAGATAAACCATTTAAATAGACCTATAACAAGTACAGAGATCCAAGTAGTTATAAAAAGTCTCCCAACTGAAAATGTCCAGGCCCAGATGCATTCATTGGTGCATTTAACGAGACTTTCATGGAAGAACTCACACCAAAGCTTCTCAAAGTTTTCCATAAAATAGAAAAGGAAGGAATTCTACTGAACTCCTTCTACAAAGCCAGCATCACCCTGATAACAAAACCATACAAAGACAGAACAAAAGAAGAAAATTACAGACTAATCTCCCTCATGAACATACATGCAAATATTCTCAACAAATATTGGCCAACAGAATATAAGAATACATCAGAAAGATTTTTCACCCCAACCAAGCAGGCTTTATCCCAGAGATGCAGGGATGGTTCAACATACACAAATCAATAAATGTAGTACACTATATAAATAGACTGAAGGACAAAAATCACATGATCATCTCAATAGATGCAGAAAAGGCATTCAACAACATCCAATATCCTTTCATGGTAAAAGTATTACAGAAACTGGGACTAGAAGGAACATATCTCAACTTAATAAAAGCTATTTATGACAAACCTACAGCCAATATAATACTAAATGGTGGAAAAACTTGAAGCTTTTCCACTAAATTCAGGAAAAAAACAAGGGTGTCCACTGTCCCCATTTTTATTTCATATAGTACTGGAAGTCTTAGCTATAGTAATAAGGCAAGAGACACTCATAAAAGGGATACAAATTGGAAAGGAAGAGATCAAATTATCACTATTTGCAGATGATATGATTCTGTACATAAAATACCCTAAAAACTCTACCAGCAAACTGTTAGAACTGAACAACACTCTTAGCAACATAGCAGGATACAAAATAAATACACACAAATCAGTAGCTTTCCTATATACTAACAACAAACACGTGGAGAATGAAATTAGGAATCTCTCCCATTGACAATTATCTCAAAAAAAAAAAAAAAAAAGTACCTTGGAATAAACTTAACTAAGGAAGTGAAGGAGCTCTACAATGAGAACTTTGAAACATTCAAGTGAGAAATTGCAGAAGACACAAGGAAATGCAAAGATATCCCATGTTCTTGGATTGGAAGAATCAATATTATGAATATGTCAATCTTACCAAAAGCAATCTACACATTTAATGCAACCCCAATTAAAATTCCAATGAAATTCTTCACAGAAATAGAAAAAAAAATCCTAAATTTCATTTGAAAGCAGAAAAAACCTTGAATAGCCAAAATGCTTTTGAGCAACAAAAATAAGGCTGGTTGTATCACCATACCCAATTTTAAGCTATAATACAAAGCCATAGTAACAAACACAGCATGGTATTGGCACAAAGACAGACATGTAGATCAATGGAACAGAATAGAAGACCCAGATGTTAATCCAGGCAGCTGCAGCCATCTGATTTTTGACAAAAATGTCAAAAATATTCATTGGAGAAAAGACAGCCTCTTCAACAAGTGGTGCTGGGAAAACTGGATATCTATATGTAGAAAGATGAAAATAGATCCTTGTCTTTCTCCATGCACAAGAATCAAATCCAAGTGGATCAGGGACCTTAATATCAGACCTGAAACTCTGAAATTGCTAGAGGAAAAGCTAGAGAAAACCCTTCAACATATTGGCATATGAAATGACTTTCTGAATATAACCCTAATTGCTCAGAAAATAAAACCACTGATCAACTACTAGGATCTCGAGAAATTACAAAGCTTTTGTACAGCAAAGGACACTGTGAATAGAGCAAAGAGACAACCTATAGAATGGAAGAAAATGTTTGCCAGCTACACATCTGACAGAGTATTAATATCTAGAATATACAAAGAACTCAGAAAACAGAACAATAAGAAATCAAACAACTCAATCAAAAAATGGTCAATGGAACTAAATAGAGAGTTCTCATCAGACAAAATACAGATGACATATAAACATCTTAAAAAAATGTTCTTCCTTAGCTATCAGGGAAATGCAAATTAAAACTACCTTGAGATTCCGTCTCTCTCCCATCAGAATGGCTACCATAAAAAAAAAAAAAAAACAAATGACAATAAATGTTGGCAAGGATGTGTTAAAAGGGGAACCCTTGTGCACCATTGGTGAATGTAATCTGGTACAGTCATTGTGGAAATCAGTGTGGAGGATCTTGAGACAGCTAAAAATAGATTTGCCATATGATCCAGCTATAACACTCCTAGGCATATATCCCAATGACCCTTCTCACTACCTTGGAGATACTTGCACAACCATGTTTATTGCTCCTCTATTCACAATAGTTAGCAAATGCAACCAGCCTAGATGTCCCTCCACAGATGAATGGATAATAAAGATGTAGTACATCTATACAATGGAGTTCTATTCAGCTATTCAGTGATATAGAAAAATGAAATTATGTGGCCGGGCGTGGTGGCGCACGCCTTTAATCCCAGCACTTGGGAGGCAGAGGTAGGAGGATCACCGAGAGTTCAAGGCCACCCTGAGACTACAGAGTGAGTTTCAGGTCAGCCTGAGCTAGAGTGAGACCCCACCTCGAAAAAAAAAAAAAAAAAAAGAAAAAAGAAAAATGAAATTATGAAATTTGGAGGGAAATGGATGGATCTGGAAAGGATTACATTAAGTGAGGTAACCCAGGCCCAGAAAGCCAAACGTCACATGTTCTCTCTCATATGTGGTTCCTAGCTACAAATGTATAGACTTGTGTGTGATCTGGAACCAAAAATCAGTAGCAGAGGCCCATAAGCTAGAAAAAGGCTATAGGGGAGGGAGGAGAGGGAAGGGCATAAGAGGATGGTATTGTATATATGTAAGTAGAAGAACAGATTATGGGGAGGAGAAAGGCCTAAGCAAGGTCAGGGGAAGAGATTGTGTAAAAGAAGGCAGGAGGGAAGGTCAATCAAAATTCAAGATATTCTGAATAAGACATATTAAACTCTACTTTTTAAAATAATGGTGCATCCAGAAGCCATAGATTGTTACTAGAAAATTTTCAGTGCCTGGGATGGGATACCTTCCAGTGAGTTCTTGTCCATGGAGGTCCCTGTTGCCTCCAAAGCATTACAGGATATTACTAAGGCCCTTGGTTCCCTGTGAGAAAGAGATGGTAAGACCCTATTGCTGAAGACTTCACATGCCTGAGAGGCAAAGTCACTGAAAAATCAAGTTGGTGCTGAGGAGAAAACCTTCTCCCTGTTGCCCAGCCAACTGAAAGCTGGAAAAAGCTGCACTGTATGCAGCCCTATGGGAGACAGAAGTCATCAGTGGTAAAATCAGTGGACAATTGAAACCTCAACTTTGGCCAGACAGGCCAAATGACTGAGTGCAATAGTGGCATGTCTGCCCTGGGGGAAAACAACTACTCTCTTATTGGACTGAAGGCCCACTCTATGGGAGGGAATATGTGCCTGGTACTGAAAACCTAATCAAAAGCTGATGGCAGGGGAGGTCATGAGCCTTAGGGGTATAAAGCCTGCTCTTGTCTGGATAAATGCATATATTACTCTCACCAAATTGCCTGAAAGCACTACACTTAATGTTCATATTCATATATTAATGCTACTCTCACTTCTGGTTAGAGAAGCTTCTCTTTTCAGATGGCGATGATCACTGGGATGATGGAAAAGGCAATATAGTGCTGAGAAGAAGGGATGGAGGAGTGTCCAGCACTGAAACATCTCACAGGCTCAGCACTGAAACATCTCCAAGGCTCAGGGTCCATTGTGGAAGAGGTGGCAGAAAGAATATGAGAGCCAAAGGAAGGGTACCACTCCTTACATACAACTGTCCAAACAGAATTTGGCCTCCATATCCAAGACCTCGCAGTGCCTAGCAACACCCACACAAGACCTTCATAATAGGAGAAAAAGATTATGACATCAAATTAAAAGAGAGACTAATGGAGAGAGGGAGGGGATATGATAGAGAGCAGAGTCATAACTCTAGGAGAAAGTGGGGGAGGGGAGGGGAGGGGAGAGAAATACCATGGTTTGTTGTTTGTAAGTATAGAAATTGTCAATTAAAAAATATATATAAAATCTGACATCCCTTCATGATAAAAGTCCTACAGAAACTGTTAAAATAAGGAACATATCTCAACATAATAAAGGCTATTTATGACAAACCTACACCCAATACAACTAAATGTGGAAAAACTTAAAACTTTTCCACTAAAATCAGGAACAAGACAAGGGTGTCCACTGTCACACTTTTATTTAATACAGTACTGGAATTTTTACCTATAGCAATAAGCCAAGAGACATTCATAAAAGGGATACAAATTGGAAAGGATGAGACCAAATTATCATTATTTGCTGGTGATATGATTCCATATATAAAGGACCCTTAAGACTCTACCAGCAAATTTTTAGAGCTGATAAACACTTTTAGCAACATAGCAGGATACAAAATAAGTCAGTAGCTTTTCTATATACTAACAGCAAACATGTGGAGGATGAAATCAGGAAATCTCTGCCATTCACAATTGCCTCAGGAAAAAAAAAAAGTACCTTAGAATAAACCTAACCAAGGAAGTGAAGGATCTCCACAATGAGAACTTTGAAACACTCAAGCAAGAAATTGCAGAAGACATAAGGAAATGGGAAGACATCCCATGTTCTTGGATTGGAAGAATCAATACTGTGAAAATGTCAATCCTTAGACAACTTCAGGTTCGCTGAGATGAACTTCCAGACCAGGCACAGTTATGGAGGAAGGGATTTATTGAAGCTTACAGATCCAGGGGAAGTTCCATAATGGCAGAAGAAACTGGCCTGCCTTCACAGGCCCAAGCAGAGAGAGAGCAGTACAAGCCTAAAGGTCAAAAGCCACAGCACACTTCAGGAACTCCAGCTAGGCACACTTTGCATATCTTTAGATTGAAATCTGAAACCCACCACCACACCTTAAGATCCACACAATGGCATTGCCTCCAGCCAGATGGCTAGAGATGCAAACTACAAACAAATAAACAACTGAATATATTGGGGGCCATCTATTCTATTCAAACCAGCACAATGTCAATCTTCCCAAAAGCAATCTACACATTTAATGCAATCCCCATAAAAATTCTATTGGCATTCTCCACAGAAATAGAAAAAACAATCCTAAAATTCATTTGGAAGCACAAAAAAACTCAAATAGCCAAAAAAACTTTGAGCAACAAAAATAAGGCTGGTTGTATCACCATACCTGATTTTAAGCTATATTACAAAGCTATAGTAACAAAAACAGCATGGTACTGGCACAAAGATAGACACATAGACCAATGGAACAGAATAAAGGACCCAACTGTTAATCCAGGAAGCTACAGCCATCTTAGTTTTTACAAAAATGCCACAAATATTCATTGGAGAAAAGGCAGCCTCTTCAACAAGTGATGCTGAGAAAACTGGGTATCTATATGTAGAAGGATGAAAATAGATCCTTGTGACTTCCAGGTATGATGGCAGCTTAGGAACCATGCCAAACCAGCCTAGGGAGGGATTTAAGTAAAACCCCAGCAAAATACAGTCTTCTGAAAAGTGAAGGTGTGTATGTTATTCTTAGACACCGCAGACAAACCAGACACAGCAGAGAAGCCAGAGTGGCCAAGACCCACCAAAAAGGAGGAAAATGGCCAAAGTCCCACTGAGGCGATCTCAGGCTGTGATCAGTGTGCCCACCCAGCACAGTCCTGCCAGGCATGCCAGGTGACAGCAGCAGCAGTAGAGACCAAGCAACAGATTTTTCAACTCTTTCAACCTTCTTGCAAAGTTAAGAAATCTGAAGGAGAGACAGCTGAGATCAACTAAAGAGCTACTGAAAGTGTGAGTAACTCTAGAAGTCTGAACTCTCCCATCCCCCACCATCAGAACTGCGAACCTCCAGCATTCAGCCCCGAGTGGCAGCGCAGCCCGCAGAGTGGATCGGGGTACAGCTGCACAGCACAACACTGAGGGATAGAGGCGGGCACTCAGTATTGGTGAGATTGGAAGCCACCCCAAAAGGTAACAAGGCTGACTGACCAAAAAACGAAAAAAAGAAAAAATAGTAGATTCTTGTCTTTCTCCATGCACAAGAATCAAGTCCAAATGGATCAGGGACCTTAATATCAGACCTGGAACTCTGAAACTGCTGGAGGCAAAAGTAGGGGAAACCCTTCAACATAATGGCATGGGCAATGACTTCCTGAATATAACTCAATTGCTCAGGAAATAAAACCACGAATCAACCACTGGGATGGGATGTCATGAAATTACAAAGCTTTTGTACAGCGAGGGACACTGTGAAGAGAGCAAAGTGACAACCTACAGAATGGGAGAAAATCTTTGCCTGCTATACATCTGACAGAGGATTCCTATCCAGAATATACAAAGAACTCAAAAAAAAAACATTAATAAATCAAACAACCCTATTAAAAATGGCCTATGGAACTAAATAGAGAGTTCTCAAAAGAAGAAATAAAGATGGCATATAAACGTCTAAAAAAGTGTTCTACATCCTTAGCCATCAGGGAAATGCAAATTAAAAGTACTTTGAGATTCTATCTCACTCCTTTCAGAATGGCTACCATAAAGAAAACAAATGACAATAAATGATGGTGAGGATGTGGAAAAGGGGGTACCTTTCTATACTGTTGATGGGAATGTAGTCTGGTACAGCCATTGTGGAAATCAGTGTGGAGGTTCTTGAGACAGCTAAAAATAGATTTACCATATGATCCAGCTATAGCACTCCTAGGCATATATCCTAATGACTCTTCTCACTACCTTAGAGATACTTGCACAACCATGTTTATTGCTGCTCTATTCTCAATAGCTAGGAAATGGAACCAGCCTAGATGTCCATCCACAGATGAATGGATAACAAAGACGCACATTTAAACAATGGAGTTATATTCTGTGGTAAAGAAAAATGAAAGTTGCAGTGAAATAGATGGATATGGAGTCCTGCTCTGTGGGATGGAATACATGCCTGGTACTGAAAACCTAATCAAAAGCTACTCTCACTTTTGGTTTAAGAAGCCTCTCTTTTAGATGGTGGTGACTACTGGGATGACCCAAAAGGCAACATAGTGTTGAGAAGAAGGGATGGAGGAGTGCCCGGCATGGAAACATCTCTATCACACCCTCCAAGTCTCAGGGTCCATTGTAGAAGAGGTGGTGGAAAGAATGTAAGAGCCAAAGGAAGGGTATGATTCTTTACAATGCAACTGTCCAGAAATTGGCTTTGATATTCATGACCTTGCAGTGCCTATCAATATCTTCACAAGATCTTCCTAATAGGAGTAAAAGATGATGACATCAAAATAAAAGACTAACAGAGAGAGGCAGGGATATGATGGAGAGTGGACTTGTAAAGGGGAAAGTGGGGAAGGGCTGGGAATTATCATGACTTATTGTCTGTAAGGATAGAATTTGTCAATAATAAAATTATACATTAAAAAAGCTACATGCTGTGTCCTTCCCTATCCTTTCATTTTGCTGCTCATAAAGCAGATGAAGGAGCTAACTAGTTTTTTTTTCTCCATTTTTATTAATATTTTCCATGATAACAAAAAAAAATCCCATGGTATTACCCTCCCCCCTTTCCCCTTTGAAATTCCATTCTCCATCATATCCCCTCCCCCTCTCAATCTTTCCTAACTAGTTTTGACTATAAATCTATGTATGTATGTTGGAGATGAACAAAAGCTGATAGTACCCTTGGATTGGGGAATAAATCTATTCCTCTATAGGAATAAACTTTATATTCAAGCCATTGTGCATTTAGATTTTGGGGTTATTTGTAACTGAACCTGACTTTAAGGAATTCATCTATGTTCTTTGTAATTGTTTTTGTGTCTATAGTATTGTGGTGGTGATGGTGGTGGTGGTGATGATGGTGTATGTGTAGATGTGTGTGCCCTGTAGGCATGTGTGTGGAGGCCACAGGAGGATGTCAGGTGTCTTCCTCTTTTGCTTATCCATGTGTTCCTTGACATGGAGTATCTTACTGAACCATGAGCTGTCTTTTATTTATTTATTTGTTTTTTTTTTATCACACTGGCTGACCAGCAAGCCCTGGAGATTCTCTGGCCTCTGCTCCCCTCAGGACTGGGGTTAGAGGAATGCATGACCATAGCCAGCTGTTTACATGGATGTTGAAGATGGAACTCCAGACTTCCCATGCCCTAGTGCAGCAAGCTCTCTTATCTGATGAGCCATCCCCCCCGCCTCTCATCTAATTTTGTTAAATCTGCATGATGCTAACTCTTCCAAGTCTATTGTCTCACTTTCCACAGACTATTGGTTATCTGTCTTCCTGTGCGGTTCTATGTGGTCCTGGTTTCAGGAGGCTCGTTGGCAGTAACCATTAGTGGGCTGACTTCCCCCAAGAGCTGAACACTAGGGGAAAAATAGAAGATGTTTGTATGAGAAAGGAAAGGATAATGCTGATTTCAGAGTTAATGACAAATCTGGGAGATAGTCCTGATTTCATTTTTGTGAGAAGAAGCCATGAAATTCAGAGATTCAACCCTTATTCCATCTTACTTCCACATTCTTAAAATGACATCTGGTCTTTGTCACACTGGATTTTCTTCAAGAGCTGGGAAAGAACTATGGGCTGGTGTTACTCTCTCATCATCTCCTTACTGATTCTAGGCAGGCCCACACTGACCTAACTCTTTCTTACACATGCCTAATATATCCATCAGGCAGGCTAAATATGCCTATGGAGGAATATTTCAAAGCAGAGGCAGTGGTCAAAGCAGACCTGTATTTTCCAAAGACAGCAATAAGAGAGAGGGTTTAATGGTTCTTTGATTGTTTTATGACAACATGGCTTTTCTTATCTATTATTCATGACCCTCTTTGTGAGGTATCTCGGGTGAGTTTTCTAGGTCTGATCTCCAAGGAGCTTAAGAGAGAAGGAATGAACACTAAGTGATGGAAGACTTCCTGTATCCACATACCACCATGGTCAGGGACCTGGGGCTGGAGTACATCACTACTACATCTACTCCAGCCCTGCCCCTCACTGGCACTGTGACTTAAACCAATCAGTAAGTGATGAATAGTATCTGCCATCATGAGTTGAGTCATTGGGAAGTATAAATGAGAAGAATTTAGTTAGAACTTTGTCTGGAGTAAGAGCCCAGTGCACATTATTACTCCTATCTTTTTTTTTTTTTTTGTGGTTAAATTAAACCCAGGTCCTTGCATATGCTGGGTCACTGTTATACCACTGAGTTACATCCTCAACCCTGTTGTACCTATCTTACAGATAAGAAAATTGAGACTCTAGGGCTGGAGAGATGACTCAGTGGCTAAAGCACTTGCCTGCAAAGCCTAAGGACCTGGGTTCAATTCCCCAGTACCCACATAAAGCTAGATGCACAAGGTGATACATGTGTCTTGAGTTCATTTGCAGTGATGAGGGGCCCTGGCATGCCCATTCTCCCCCACAACCAAATAAATAAGTAAAAAAAATTTTAAGGGCTAGAGAGGTGGCTTAGTAGTTAAAGCACTTGCCTGTGAAGCCTCAGGACCCAGGTTCGATTCCCCAGTACCATGTAAGCCAGATGCACAAGCTGATGCATGTGACTGGAGTTTGTTTACAGTGGCTAGAGGCCCTGGCCTTTCCCCTCTCTTTCTCTTTCCCTTCCTCCCTCCCTCCCTCTTTCTCTCTGCCTCCTCACGTCTCTCTCAAATAAATAAGTATTAAAATTTTTTAAATAGGTGAATTAATTTACTTAAAAATGAGCCAGGGTTTAGGTTTTTAAGTCAGGTGTTTTGGATGTGTCCCTGTTCTTAACCACTATGTGGTCCCATATTACCTCTTCTGCGTCTTCCCCCTCTTGTGTCCTCCTTACACCCATACCCAAACATGGAAGAACAAATGAGATCATTCACATTTGAAAACATTTATGCCTCTCAAATTTAAGGGGGTGTGGTTTTTATTTAACTTGGCCAGTCAGGAAACTGAGGACCAGTTTGGATTAGACTGAAATTTGTGTTTCACTTCCAGACCAGTGTTCATCCTTGTAACAACTCAACTTGTAGATTTTCCTTTGATTGCTCTTGATAACATGGATTCCCTTCACTGAATGCCTCATGCAAATAATGTTGAACACTATTTTGATATTTAAAAAAAGAAAATTGAGTCTCGGTGAGGTTAGGTAGCTTATTGAAGAGCCCACAGTTGTGTCTCTAACTCTCAGGCTAATTGATTGTTATTGTCCTTTTTCTCTCTATTCTCTCTTTTGTTCTTTCCGTCTCATGCATGCTAGGTAAGCGCTGAGCTATGGAGTGGACTCTACAGTCTTCTTTTTAATTTTTATTTTGTCACAGGATCTCACTAAGTTGCTGGCTTTGAAATCACTCTGTAGTCAAGCTGACCTTGAATTTTTATCTTCCTACCTCATCCTCTTGAGTAGCTGAATCAGGGGCCTGGGCCACCAGGTTCCATGGCCTTTCCCTTATGTAAAGCTTCTGTGCACACACAACTTGTGGATAGTGGCCAAGACACCACGGTTTCTTGTGATATCTACTCAAGCATCATCTTCACTTTTGAGAGATTATCTGTGGGATATATACACTTTCCCCTAGAATTTGTAGAAAATAGATACAGAAAAGAAATCAGTGTAAGAACAAGCCCCTCACTGGTGATCTGCAAGGGTAGACTCAAATAGGCTTTCCCATAAGTTTGGAACCTGCAAGAAATCCCCACTTCTTCCCACTCAGTTGTTTCCCAGAGCTCTGGAGAGCAGTAAGATAGCTATGGTTCTCAACATCAGTCTAGAATCTAAACCTGTGCTTTCTGATCTCCAAGGAGGCAGCAGGGCACAGTGGCCACTGTGGACAGACTTTGCATTAGAAAGAGCTGCTGGTGAGATGGTAACATCATTGTTCAACAGCCAGGGACCAGGGCAATGTAAATTTTATTAAAGCGCCCCTAGGATGTACATATTTGTCATGTGTGTCCATGATGCTTTTGTATGTTCACATGTCAAAAAATGGAGAATAACAACATAAAATTCAAAATATATAAAACTTCTGGCCACTTCAATTTTTCATTATTCTTAATTTTGTTTCTAATATATTTTTGGTATAGCAACTTAAAATGTGAATGTTTTGGTGATGTATTACAAAGCCTTATAAGTACATATTCATAAACTTTAGTATTCTTAAAACCTATATAAATGTTGTTTTTGGATTTACTGAATGATTCATAAAACCTTAAATGCTATTTGTTTGGCTGATGTAATATTCATTAGACTCATAAAACAAAAGTGTCATTAGGCTATTAGAGGGTAACGTTGGATACATAAATTTTGATAATGATTTCTTTCCAAAACAGGCTGTACAACAATTCTATTCCACTTTTCTATGATCATAGGCAACAAAGTAAAATATCAAAAACCACTGAAGCCCTATACTTCTATATACTACTATAAGTCCTTTAATTAGATTGCTCACAATGGACTTCTTTTTCAGGATGATATACAAAAGTACTAAATGTAAAATTTTATGTTATGTGCTTGTTAGGTATTTTTATGTTAAATTACCTTTCCACAGTAGAGATTACAAAAGATGCCACTCCAGAAAACAGTGACATTCAAGAATCTGGGCAGACATATTGATATGTAAAAAAGATGGCATTGCTGTTAAGCCTTAAACTAATGTCTTATAATTTTTAGATCAAATTTAACTTACAGTGCAACAACATTAAGATATAAAAATTATTGACTGTTTATCTGTACTCTCCTCCTTCAAAACAGTTTTGCTTAAGGTCTACATTTTCTGTCTAGTTTCTGTTGAGACATATCTTTTTAAGGTACATATTTAAGATTAAAGATTAAAAAATAGCCACACTTACAGGGTGTGGTAACACAAAGCTTTAATCTCTATGTTTGAAAGACAAAAGTAAAGAGATTTCTATAAATTTGAGGTAGGCCAAAATGAGTTTCAGGTCAACCTGGAGTAGAGTTAGATCCTACCTCAAGTTTCAACAAGTTTATATACTGTTTATAATGTAAATTATTCTTAAAAAATAATTTAAAGGGGGCTTGCATTGCTCCTATAGTGACTTAATTTAAGAGAATCATTTTACTTCCATGAGTACAGATTTTTTTAAAAAAAATGTGTGTTGGTAAGTTTTTCATTGATAATTGGTTTAGTTTGAAATATTTAGGTTTATTATTAGGCATTCATAAATTAAATACAATCTTTACATCAAACTACCTGCCACAATAATAAATGGCTTTATAAAAGTAGCATGTGGGGCTGGAGGGATGGCTTAGTGGTTAAGGCACTTGCCTGCAAAGCCAAAGGACCCAGGTTCGATTCTCCAGGACCCACATAAGCCAGATGCACAAGGTGGTGCATGCATCTGGAGTTCATTTGAAGCAGCTGAAAGCCCTGGCACTCCCATTCTCTCTGTTTCTGTTTCTCTCTCCCTCCTTCTCTCTCTCTTTCTCTCAAATAAATAATTTTTTTATATAAAAATAGCATGTATCTGTAATCCCAGCTTGCCTACAACAAGATGGAAGATGAATAGGAGCCATTCTGGAAGCACATGGGCCAACCAGCATAGTGTATGCGGCAAACAAGAGACCCTGCCTCAAATAAGGTGGAAGGACATTTTCTACTCCAGGTTATCCTCCAACCTCCATACATGCTGTGGCATGCCTGCACTCACAGGTGAACACACACACAGAGAAACACACATATGACTTAAAGAATAAGTAAAATGAAAGAGGATTGGGTTACATGCAACAACAGAGCACATATGAAAAGATCCCATGATATACAAGCGTAGAAGGGTGGGTACTTCTTAATGGCCTATAAAGGACTCATGTTGCCGGAGGCTTTTGAGTCTTGGGTCTCTCTTCCATTTTTAGCAGTGCCTTCTTCTTAATAAATTGTCTCTGTTTCTATTACTTACCACATATCCCTGGTTCAATTTAGTGTTCTGGGATACAAGAATCTGAAATCTCAGCAGGAGCCCATTGGTCTCCCATACCCGCCTTCATATTTTAACATCTCCCTGGTGGTTTGAATGCAAATTTCCCCCATGCTTCATGTCCCCATTTGGCAGAGCTGTTTGAGAAGGCTGTGGAAACTTTAGGAGATAGATTCTTGCCAGAGGAGGTGTGTCACTAGGGCTGGGCCTTGAGTTGTTACAGACTAGCCCTGTTTGCCATTCTCTCTGTCTCTACTTCCTCACTGCTGATGTGACTTGGGTTTCTTGCTCCTGTCATGCTTTCTCTGCCATGATAGACTCTAATTGTAAGCCAATTAAACCCTTTTCCTTCCATAAGCTGTTTCTAGCCTGATATTTTGTCACAGCAAGGAGAAGGTAATGGACACAATCTCCATTGGGCAGCTAGCTGTTCCTAACAGATGAGGCCATTGAGTACAGAGAGGTAAAGGGGCTTTCTCCAGGCACCACAGCATGAAGTCAAGGGAGGAGAAGAAAGGAGAAGCGTGAAGAGCAGTAAGAGGTATCAAACTGGTTATTTCAAATGTTGCCTAGGACCTTCTCCCTACCGCCCCCATCCTACTGCAGGCGTGTGGTGGTTTGAATGTAAAATGTCCCATAGCCTTACGTGTTTGTGATTAACTTGCCTACTTTGTCCTCATCTTGGAGCATTTGGATGGTGGAGTCCTACTGGAGGAAGTATGGCACCAGGAATGGACCTTGAGGTGGAGTCCAGCCCTAGGTGTGTGTTTGGAATAGCTCATGCTTGCTGGTGCTCACTGTTGTCTGTCTGCTTTGAATGCATGATGGAGTGAGCCAGCTTCTATCATCATGAAGCTCCCTCTGCATAGCCTCCCCCCCTGCCCCACCATCTGTAAACCTGAAAGAAACCCTTTCCTCCCATAAGCTGCTTCTGATCCAGTATTTGTCCCAGCAACGAGAGGGTAGCTGCAACAAAGCATATGTGTTTTGACTGATTTGGCTGTTAGGTCAGGACAAAATGGAGTCACTGAGAACAGCAGGAGATACTAGGGAGTCACCCACATTCCTCAAGGAACCACCCAGCCAGTATCCCTTCCTTGCCTAACAATGCCCCAGGTCCAGCTGTCCTGCCCCCTTATCTCTCAGGACACCAGGTTACTGTTCTGGTGTCACACCCTGGCTATCTTAGATTTGCCCTAAAGAAACCTTGCTTTTTCTTCCCCCTTCCTCATCTTCCCCCAACAGATAGAAAGCCCACTAACCCTGAGTTGACTGCTCCACTCTTGAGAGTCAGTCCTGGCAACTCATGTTTTCCCCAAATAAAAGCTTCAATCTTTGCCTCAGAGTGGTCTCCGTGGACTTGGTCACTCCTGAACCTTATATTGGCCATTTCCTTCAATTTTGCCAGGCTGAAGTGTGGAGAAGGGGAAAAGGAGATCATTAAGAATTGAAAGGAAGGGTTATGAAGCTGCAGGCCTTTCCAGTGAAAAACACATCCTAACCGTCCACAGACAGGATGCCAAGAGTCCCAGTGAAGTCATGAGGTGAGGTGGCTTTTCCGCTGGCCACTGGCAACCATTTCATTCAAAACTGTGGTAATATCCCCAAGGAGCTCAGGCCATCAAAAAATACTCAAGAGCTAATGCAGCTTGTGGTCAAGGAGACCTTGAGCATGGCCTCCCTCCCAGATTCCCTTGGCTGCAAGCTTAATTAACGTCTGGATTTACGAACACTTAGGTATGAAACCTTTAGCTATTTTCTTGCCTCTTCCTCTATGTGAACCGCCCCTCCAGCAGTTTCCTGCGCTTTCCTAAAGGAACCCGCATTTTCTGTGCCCGCTGGGCTCTGTTTTCCCAGCCTTCACCTTTGGCATCTGTAGAATACAATGGACAGGCTCAGGAGGCCACACTAGACCAAACATGGACCAGACAGTCAATAACAATAAAAAGAAAAAGAGCTTTGTTTCCTAGAAAAATGCATAAGGCTTCCCACAGGAGTTGTGTACCACATTCAGATATCCGTGGAACAATGTGTCTAAATTTTAGCTCTTTTGCTTGGCCCCTCATCTCAACAAAAAATAAAAAGGAATAAGAAAATAGATCTTCTAACCTTCTGCTCCAGTTTCTTACTAATGATCCACGGTCGATTGCTTTTTTTTCTTTTAACCCTTTCATCAGACATCACCTAGTTAAAACCTGCCTCCGTTTCTGGCTTTATTTCTCCATGCTACTAGTTTAGTGTATTTATGGTGCGTGTCTCATCCAGCTGCACCCTGATTGGAGAAAAAAATCAAGTACCCCACATGGTCAGTCAATTACAGCCATTCTCAGATTCATTCACACAGTTATTAGCTCATTCGGCGAAGTTATTCATAAAACTTCAGCCCTGCCTATGTGCTGCTCATCTCAGCCTCCTGCGGCTGGGGCTTCTCAACGACACTGGGCGAGACCCGGAGGTCCGCGTGTTCCTCGCCCCGCACAAAGGGGAGAGGGAGGGAGAGGGGGGAGGAGGGGGAGAGGGGAGGGGGAGGGCTGGGAGTCGCTGGTGGGGAAACAATGCAGACGGTCTCCCAGCGCTAGCTGTCCTGGCGGGTGGCCCGGAGCGGGATGCTAACACGCTCCCCCAGGACAGGGCCGCCATCAGAACCGGAGGACCCGGACAGAAGGGCCTTTGACTACTCACACGTGCATTTTACTTTTCCCTTTGAAAGGAACAGTCACTGGGACAAATAAAGGGTTAATAGGCCAGTCATTGCCCCGCCCTGTGGAAGCAGGTTTGAAAGTTCTGGTGAGCAGAAGGGGCGGGGGGCGGGGGTGGGGGGCTAAAGATTTCTGCCAGTCTCTTGCCAGGCTAGAGAGGCGGCTGGACCTGGGCCCGCCTCCGTGTGTGGGAGAGCGGGTGGTGAGCAGTCCCCGCAGCCCAGCGGGGCGCAGGCTTTCCCAGAGAGGAGCAGACCCGCCCCTGCCTGGGCCAGGGAGGGACTGGAACGGAGCGGGGGAGGTTTGCCCCTGGGCTGTCATCCTTGAGAGACGGGGACCCGAAAGCAGAAGTGGAGATCCGTGGCTCCAGCGAGCTGCACCGGGCATCTGATGTCCGTGCTGTTTATCTACCCGACAAGCAGGCGGCTTATGCAACGGTACCCCGTTCCAGCACTGAGAAGGCTATGCGAGAGGGCGGCCAGGGCAGCCTGGCAGGACTCGCTCTGCATGTAGGACTCTCTGGGCACCCCGGGATGCTTCACAGGGCCAAGTACAGTCGCTTTCGGAACGAGTCCATCACGTCTTTGGACGAAGGCAGCTCCGGAGGCTCAGTCGGGAACAAGGGCTCACCGCACCCTCCCTACCCAACCGTGGCACCTCCTCACCTGCCCTCTGAAGATGCTACGGTGCCGACCCAAGAAAGCCCCACTCCGCTGTGCACCTTGATCCCTCGCATAGCGAGCATGAAGCTAGCCAACCCTGCCACTTTGTTAAGTCTGAAAAACTTTTGCCTGGGTATCAAAGAGGTGCCCCGGATGAAACTCCAAGAAAGCCGGGACCAGGCTCCCAGCAGCCCTGCTGCCTCGGAAACCAGTCCAAGTAGGACTGGGTCTGCAGCTACCCTGCGACCAGATCTATTGGGACACAGGCCCACCCATTTCCCTCCTGACCCTTGCCCATTTCCTGGCCCTGGAGAGCCAGCCCCCAGAAGCAGGCAGGATGGGAGCTTTCTGCAGGACCTGTTGGGGACCGGCAAGAATTACTGTGTGAGGGTAAGTCCATTTCCCTTTTGGCTCCTCTAAGAACGCCTTCCTGGGCAGCTCTGCCCTCTCCAGGACCTGGCTGGGTTCTAGCTAGAAGACCTTATGCAATTGGATCTAGGGAAAGAGAAGCTGGCTTTGCACATTTCCCTGCAGTTACCTGGCACGTACCAGGGTGAGACAACCTTTCGCTTAAAAGGCTTGAGTTGGTGTTAACCTATAGGTAGCTTCTGGTGTGAGCACAACTTCTCACAGACAGCAGGGATGGTACCTGTCAACCTTCTGGACTTAATTATTCTGACTAGGCAGAGTCAAGGATTTCAAATCAGATTCATAGTTGAGAAGTGGTAGGTCACACTGGCCATTGTACCTGACAGAATGGCTGTAGATAGAGATTTCTGTGTTAGGAACAGGTGGTGTGTAAGGACTTGACTTAGTGTAATTTTTTAATTTGAGCTCCTGGGCACTCTAGCTCAAGTCATGCACTGTTTCCTTGCAGTGTGACCTGTAGTGTCTCTTTAAATAAAACTTCTTGCTGATTTGCAATATATATATATATATATATATATATATATATATATATATATATGGAGAGAGAGAGAGAGACATTTAATAAGAAGTCCTCAAATCATGGCCAAGACTAACTTTGTGCTAGGGGCTGGTTTCAGCACTACTCTACACTGCTTCCATAGCCTATGTATAAAATCAAGGTCCTCCCTGGCTCCTCCTCACCTGTCTTCTGAAGATGCCACCGTGCCCACCCAAGAATGTCCCACTCCAGTGCGCACCTTGTATCCCTCGTATATGAAGCAGGCCAACCCTGTCACTTTGTTAACTCGGAGTAAACCAAGAGTTGGCCTCTGCCTTTTAGAGCTCAGTTCTCAATGAATATATGTGAAATAATATGAAAATAGGATTTATCAGTTGATATCTAGTATGAGAATGCTGGGGAAAAGCAGAAGGGGAGAAGGTGGTTGTGCTGTGGGATTCATTCATGTGGGGAACCTTCAGAAGAATTTTGACAATCGGATCTAGACTCCCAGCAGGGTCAAGGGTAGAATGCAAGTCACTATGGTGGTTGCAAGGGAGCATCCACAGGCTGGGCTCAATGAAGGAGAAAGGGGATCCTGCAGAGGAGGAGAATGGTGGGTAAACGTGGCTGCCAGAGAGTCCTTAAGGGAGCATGAACTGAACAAAGACAGTGGAGCATGGAAGCACAGAGAAGAGGAGGGAGTTACCCAAAGCACCTCTGTGGAAATGAGGAGGCTGCACACCAGTGCTGAGCAGGGGTCTCCTAGGCTTGCAAGCAAATCATGGAGGTAGCGTTAAAAAGATTAGCTTGTTGGTTTCTTGGGCATGAAATGAAGCAGTGAAGAATGACAGGCTGCTCTTCAGGGAGGTTGTAGATGAATAGGATGATGAGTTGTGGAGAATGAAAATAACTTCCAAATTGAAGTCTTGGAGTGACGTTCGTGATGCTGGTGATGGAAACAGTGAATGACGTGTCAGATTACAGTAATGATATTTAATACTGATGTGTAGATAGGCATCCTGGTGGGAAATCAGAATAGAAGGTGTCACACTTGAGAATGAGTTACAATATTTACATACCAATCCAACAGCTGTGATCTCAAAGAAGGCTGACAAATGAGTGCTAGAAGGGCTGCAGAGGGAGTAGGCTTGGGGCAGCCTTTGCAAACACATGCCTATAACCCTAAGGAAGATAATTGTGTGGAACACTCAGCTTTTGCCCCACTCCACAGTGAGGGCTTATATGGGCACGCATGCATGTGTCTACAGGAAGTTTACAGGCACTTCTCATTCGTCAGTCTCATGGTTTAAAGTGACTGCCAGACCTGTGCGCTTGTCTACTGTTCCCTATCCTCTGCCTCAATTTCCCTCTTTCCTGTCCCCCCTGCACCTAACCACACCCACACACCAGTATAATTTTTAGTGTGGAAGGAGTTGCTGTGTGATATCCATTTTATCTGGAAAATACCCTTGATAACATTTCAGGTATTTTAATGAGGACACCCGTTGCCTTTGCATGGAGGTGACAGCTGACCCTGGGAACCGTGAGATCGCCATGACCTAGGGGAACATATGGTATTGCCACTGGCAGTACAATGGCATGAGCCTCTGTTGAACTATCTCTTGCAAAGTCAAAATACACGAAAGTTGAGGTGGATAGATGGCTCAGCAGTTAAGGCACTTGCCTGAAAAACCTAACAAACTGGGTTCAATTCTGTAGTACTCATGTAAAGCCAGATGCACAGTAGCATACGCATCTGGGATTTGTTTCCAGCAGCTGGAGGTCCATCGGAATTCTCCCCATGACCCTGCATTCAGGAGGATGAAATCAGCAATAAGTGTCTCTGGGAACAGAGGTTCCAGCATAGAAACTCAAATATAAAGGAGCTTTGCCTTCCCTCTACTGAGTGATTTTGCCAGCTGAAGACTAAGGAAAGATGCCCTAGTATTCTTGCTTTTATTAACAAAAACTTATGTTTTTGGGGGATGCTCTTTGCATCACCATAGCACTTTGTAAAAATTAAACAAATTTGGATGAAGTTTACTACAAAGGTGTAATTTATTCTCAGTAGTTTTTGTTATTTGGAGAATATACCTTTCTCAGGTGAGATGACATTAGCTATCAGAAATATACTCATACAGCCCAATTTGGTTTTATGTATATATTTTCCACAACCTAAGATTCTTTACAAAACAAATTGAATGTATTTTAACTTTTATTTGCCCAACACTTCTGAGTGTTGGCAAAACCTCTAGGCTCCTTGTGAGAAATTGTTATCTCACTTATATTTTCTTTTCAAAACAGAAGAGTTAGGACTAGAATAAGAAAAG
Organism: Dipus sagitta; assembly: GCA_036346955.1. Classification (NCBI taxonomy): domain Eukaryota; kingdom Metazoa; phylum Chordata; class Mammalia; order Rodentia; family Dipodidae; genus Dipus; species Dipus sagitta. The sequence continues at coordinate 75,073,483 of CM070779.1, read as the reverse complement.
ACAGCAATGAGCACTAACTTTCTAGTTCTTTTTGTCTGATTGGATTATTGTGTTTTCTGAAATGTCAAAGGCAGTGCACAGTAATTTTGGAGAACATTCGAATAATAAAGATGGTATGAAGTGAAAATCCCTTTCTGGGGAACTTGAAACAGTAGCAGCTTGTTTTGTGTTTTTTGCGACTCTCCCCTCGCACTGCATGTCTACGTGCACAGAGCGGCGAGGTGCTGCATGCTGCTCTCCGTGTGCTTGTCTCTCTGGCTGCTGGACGGTGTCAGGCAGTACCTGCTGGTCCTGGGGAGCAAGCCGCACTTCCAGCTATTCGTCTCGACAGGAACTGTCATGTCAGAGGGTCCAGAGCAGAGGGGGATTTGTTATGCTGGTTTTTCTTTCTGCTCCTGACATGATGTATAAAGATACATATTCTGGCCAAATGCATGGATACTTAGAAAGAGGTTTTGTTTTTTAATTGGAAAATACTATATCTTGATATACTAAAAATGGAAAATAAATGCCTAAAACTTTTCAGATGAGCTCTAATTGCACCTCCTCTCAGTGATCCACCAAGGATAGCTCATGGGAGCTCTCCCACACTATCAACAGAATGCCGGACTCTCAGGACAAGTTAGAGCAAGTAATCTTGTCAATCCCTTCCCATACAGAGGTGAGTTTATGTCACTCTCCAGCACCCCAATGGATAAGGCACTGGCCTCCTAAAAACTATGGTACTATATCAGAAACAGCTAACAAAGAACCTTATTAAACACTAAATCTTAAATTCCTCCTTTTATGACAAGTATCAACAAGTTGCAAAGTTCTGTGATGATAAAGGCTAAGACTACAAGTTCCACATCACTCTGCTTAATCTCATGACATGAGGTTGCTAAGGGAGGGAATGTTCTGAATATAGTGCCCAATGAGCAAAGATAATAGTTTTTTGCAGAAGGGGAAGAGATACACAGTGAGATGTTAACAGGACATGATGAAAGAAATTCTGGCCTGGAATAGAGAAGAATTTCCAAATCCTTCCCTGCAGAAAAATAAGAAACAGATTTCTTAACTAGACTATCGCCCATGAAAAGAAAGAGGTTGAGGGGCTGGAGAGATGGCTTAGCAGTTAAGCGCTTGCCTGTCAAGTGTAAGGACCCCGGTTCGAGAATCGATTCCCCAGGACCCACCTTAGCCAGATGCACAAGGGACGCAGGCGTCTGGAGGTCCTTTGCAGTGGCTGGAGGCCCTGGCGTGCCCATTCTCTATCTATCTATCGGCCTCTTTCTCTCTGTGTCTGTCGCTCTCAAATAAATAAATAAAAAACAAAAAATTTAAAAAAAAAAAAGAAAGAGGTTGAGAAGAAGAGGAAGTGGAGGAGGAGGAAGGGAGGAGGAAGGATAACATAGGCATTGCTTGGGGAGGGGTGTGGCAGGGAGTGAGTATTGATCCTGGAAGCCTCCGCAGGCATGATGTGTCTGCTTATGGGCAATATATTCATTTATCAGTTATATCCTGACAATTTCCTGAAATGTTTGACGTGGCTCACCTGGTGAGGTAATGTTTCCTACACACATTGAGCAACTCTAATAAAGTAGGGGGAAAAAACCCCTCTGTGGTAGTTTCTCCTGACTGTGGTGCACACAGATGCAGGGGTGCTCACAGCAGGGTTCCTGCATTGTTTTCTGTGCAGCTGACATCAGCAGGCCAGCTGTGAATTTCTCAGACAACAGAAGGTCCTCTTTTTAGGTAGAGAAAATGCAAAGCTCAAAATATGTGAGGTGGAAATATCTGTATGAGGAAGATATGCTTCTTGCTCATCATAGATGGTTGATATTGATTTAACAAAAAGATTTGAAGCTGGGCGTGGTGGCACACACCTTTAATCCCAGCACTTGGGAGGCAGAGGTAGACAGACACTGAATTCCAAGCCAGCCTGGTACTACAGAATGAGTGCCAGGTGAACCTGGACTAGAGTGAGACTCTATCTTGAAAAACACAACAACAACAAAATGACCATTTAAAAAAGATTTGAGAGGAAAATTATATATATACAAAATCTGTGGCTGGGCGTGGTGGCGCATGCCTTTAATCCCAACACTTGGGAGGCAGAGGTAGGAGGATTGTCGTGAGTTCGAGGCCACCCTGAGACTACATAGGGAATTATAGGTCAGCCTGTGCTAGAGTGAGACCCTACCTCAAAACAACAACAACAACAAAAAAATCTGTGGTATGTGTGCTTCTTTCAGTAATGAGGATTGAACCTAGGGCTTTGCACATGTTATTCAAGGGATCTATTACTGTGCCATATCCCCAGCCCTCTTTTTCACTTTTTATTTTGAGACAAGATCTCATTGTTATCCAGACTGGTCTTGAACTTCTGATCCTCCTGCCTTAGTCTTTTGGATAACTGGGATTACAGGTCTGTGACACCAGGCTCAGCTTGTGGCATATATTTTAGTAAATTTTAAATGTTTTTTTAAAATATTTTAATATTTTCATATTTTTTAAATATTTAGTAATAGAAATAGAGACAATTTATTAAGAAAGAGAGGCTGGAGAAATGGCTCAGCGGTTAAGATGTTTGCCTATGAAACCTAAGGACTCAGGTTCAGTTCCCCAGTACCCACATAAGCCAGATGCACAAGGTGGCACATGGGTCTGGAGTTCATTTGCAATGGCTGGAGGTCCTGGTGTGCCCATTCTCTCTTTCTTCAATAAATAAAGTATTATAAAAAGAAAAAGAAGAAAGACAAAGGCATTTCTGAGGAGTGGGCTAGGAAAAGGCATAGCTCAAAAATACTGGGCCATGAGTCTTAGGATCTTCATAGATTATTTATGGAGCAACCATTTTCTCCCAAATTTGTACATAACCAGGCTGTTCTCCAGCGAGCTCTATTGCTGAGTGCTGCCCAGGTGCAGAAGGTTACCAGTCCTGTGCCAAATGGCTCCTTTCATGTTTATCTTCATAAGCCTGTCCAAGTCCCTCTTTTGTCACAACTCCTCCCTGAGGGCCAGGGACCCAGAAATCTTTTTGAGGAATTGAGAGGTGGGGGTCAGTTAAGCTTCTATAACTTATTCCATGCTGAGGAGGGGCATAGTCCCTGCCGAAACAGGACCACAGAACTTTCTCCCTACTATGTCAATTGGATTTTCTGTAGTAGGAATTGGTTGGAATCCCTGCATCATAAGAAATGTGGTTGGAAATGGTCATATATCCTAGAAGACATGTATTTTATAAGATTAACAATTTAAGGTCTAAGCAAGAGTAAGGAATAACCCCAGAAAGGGCAAGAGCCAAGAAGCCATGGCCATGCTTGTCCCAGGAGAGCTGTCCTTGTGCAGCTTGTCCTCAGGGATGTGATCCTCAGATGTTGAAAAGCCTCACTGATGCTTACTTATTGGAATATGGCAAAATAAAAAAGAACAGTTTTTAGAAGGACTCGAATGATGGAATAGATTAGAAGAAAGATAATGTGAAATTGTAATCACTGAGTACCAACAATGCTAAAGGAAAATAATGAGAAAACCAAAACATAAAGTTACAATCACTGATAGGTAATAAGAATAAAGCTTACCTTTGTATTATAGCTGGGATTGACTTTTATTTTCCTCCCTGGTATGTACAGTGGCCCAGACTTGGGATTTAATGGGAAAAACCTGTGAGTCTTGAATCATTGTTTGTCCTTTTTTATTTTCTTTAAATACTTTATTTATTTTATTTTGAGAGAGAGAGAGAGAGAGAGAGTAAAAGAGGCAGAGAGAGGGAGACTGGGCACACTAGGGCCTCTAGCCACTGCAAAATAACTCCAGATGCATGCACCACTTTGTGCATCTGGCTTATGTGGGTACCAGGGAATTGAACCTGGGTCCTTAGCCTTCCCAGGCAAATGCCTTAACTACTAAGCCATCTCTTCATCCTGTTTGTACTCTTTTAAAGTCTAGAGTCTAGTCCCTTTTGGTATACATTATTACCCATCATTTTATTTCTTTTCTTTTTCTCGCTTTTCAAGGTAGGGGCCACTGTAGCCCAGGCTGACCTGGAATTCGCTGTCTCAGGGTGGCCTTGAACTCACAATGATCCTCCTACCCCTGCCTCCCAAGTGCCAGGATTAAAGGCATGTGCCACCATGCCTGGCTTTTATTTCTTGACTGTATTTTACTCTTGGGTGTTTTAAGACGATGCAGGTAGCCAAAAATTAACCATTTTCATTTTCATTGCTAAGGTCAGTTGAGGAATTTCAGGAGTTACTCTAATGGAATTAGAAGGGGCCCCATGACTTTAGTTTCCCTCCACCAGTTGTGCTGGGACGTGTCCAGGTCCTGACCATGCAAATTCCCTCAGAAGCACTGAGGACATTTTCCTGTGTTGACTCTCCTCTTTGTGGGGTTCAAACTCTGGAGTATCCATGTCTTCTTTTTTATTAAAAGGGAATGTGACTTTCTGGATCTATAGGGTCCTTTTATAGATAGCTCATAATCCCCTGAGATTTGTCTAACCTTCATACAAAGGGCCAAATATAGACTGTCATTTTAGCTTTGATATCCTCTTTGGCTTTGTCCTCTAAGCATGGTTATTGAACATCCAGAAGGTCAGTCATAACAGTCTTGAAGAACAAATTATGGTTTAAAATGTATTTATTTACTTAGTTATTATTTATTTACTTGTTTGTGCAAGCAAGAGATGAAGAAAGAGCATGCATATGCACAGGCACATCAGGGTCTCATGCCACTGCAAACAAACTTTATGCATCTGGCTTTGTATGGATACTGGGGAAATGAACACTGGGTCAGCGAGCATTGCAAACAAGGTCCTTTAGCCATTTAGCCATCTCTCCAGCCCCCATAGTTTAAAATTTAATTGCTGTATAACACTTAAATAAAACTTGACAAAAACAAAATTTTAATTAACAATGACTGTTAAGACTAAATTTCCTAATTAGAGGCCTGTCACATACAGTAGAAAATAGAAGCAGTTATCTCAATAAAACATAAACTCCATAAACTCTTTCCTCTTTAAATAAGTTTTTAGAAACCCATATATATATATTTTTAGTGTGTGCATATATATGCGTGTGTGCATGTGCATGTGTGGTGTGATATATGTACTGTATGCATGTGGGTGTGCAGAGGCACAAGCCCTATGTACCCACCTGCAAAGGCTAGGAGAGAATATTGTGTGTCTTCTTCAATCTTGTCTTTCATGTAGTTCCTTGAAATGGAATTTCTCACTGAACCTGGAGCAGCTGCTTTTTTCGGTCTGACTGGTTTTTGTCAGATAAGCAAGCCCCAGTGATTCTCCAGTCTCAGCTTCCCCAAAACTGGGGTTACAGGCATGCATGGCTATACCTACCTGTTTATGTGGGTACTGGGAATTGATCTCTGGAGGGTGAACTAGGCCTTCTCAGGCCTTCAAGCTTACAAGGCAAGTGCTTTTAGCCACTAAGCTATCTCCCTATCTCCCCATACTACTTTTGAAGATTTAACTCTCATAAGCCTTTTTTTTTTATGACATACCTTAATTTCTAGTATTTTTAAAATCTCTCTCAATTTATATTTTAGAATAAACCTTTACCTTAGGACAAAATCTCCACACTAAATTCTTTCTCACTAAAAAAATTTCTTCTCTTTAAACTTCTTTACCAAAACAGATCTCATGTAAGTACAGAAAATAGTTATATTGGGTCTTTAAGAGCTGATAGTTAAAAATACAGACAAAAATGTGAACAGTCCCAGGGACAGTTTTTTTAACCAACAAATTTAAATTAGCCACATGTTAAAAATTTAAGTCTAAACAACAGACATTTAGAAGCTGCTTTTGTGAATAAGACATCTACTTTAAAAAATTATTTCAGAGAGAGAGAGAGAAAGAGAGGGTATGGGTGCAGTCGGGTTTCCTGCCACTGCAAATGAACTCCAGACACATGCACCCCATGGCTTTACATGGGTACTGAGTACTGAGGAACCAAACGTAGGCTGTCAGGCTCTGCAAATGACTTTAACCACTGAGCAGTCTCTCCAGCCCCAAACATTTCCTTTTTATTTGAGCTCAAAGGGAAGCAAAACAGGATAAAGGCCTGGCATCTCTTTTTCCATTTGTTGTATATCTTTTTTTTTTTTTTTTTTTTTTAGCATTATTTGCTAACCTCTGCACAGAAGCATGTTAGTTATTTAAGGAAAGTAGAAGGCAAAGAGATAAGTCATTGTCTCAATATTTGGGTTCTAGAAACAGAAGAACCTAATAAGATGCAACTCCCAAAGGGGCAATCATCCACAAGGTGAGGCTGCGGGCATCATGTCCTGAGGGCACGTTTGCTTCCTCCAGCAACAGGGACTTGTGGCAGAAGAATGAAGACAGTGATAACCAAGTAATATGTTGACTTATATGGCTTAATTGCATAGATTTTTTTGTCCTGTTGTGTTGAAACTTCAGTAACACTGTGAACTAAAAGGAATTTGAGCTATTTTAACAGTTTTGACTTATATAAGCATTTACTTATGAGCCAGTTTGGTACTATGTAAACAATATAAAACCATAAGCACATGTAGTCTATGTGTATTCATACACATAAATTAAAAATGCTTTTATAGCTGGGTATGGTGGTGTATGCCTTTAATCCCAGAACTTGGGAGGCAGAGGTAGGTGGATCACCATGAGTTTGAGGCTACCCTGAGACTACATAGTGAATTCCAGGTCAGCCTGGGCTAAAATGAGACCCTACCTTGAAATACTCCCCCAAAATGATTTTATGGCTTTCATCTAAATCTATCATGTGTCTTTTAAAAATTAGATCAGACTGCTTAAAATTTAAATCAGACCATCCATCTAATTATTTCCTCCATAGCATTGGACAATCTAAAATCTGTATTTAGACTTTTGATCTCTTAGACATAGACTCTAACCTGATAATTGATGAGGTTTTAGGTAGGCTATAAAGACTATTTTTTTTCTTTAGTTTAAATGGGACAAGAACCTTGAAAACCCTGATTTTGAAAGAGGAGAGCTCAGGTAGACAGATGACAGTTTTGTTTTTACAGCCTTTGTGTACATGTATAGGTGTGTGAGGATATACTGGCCCCAGCACGTATGTGGTCAGAAGACATCCTCTAGGGTCAGTACTCGCCTTCCACCTTGTTTGAGGCAGGGTCTTTTTCTATTCATCACTGTGCACACCAGGCTAATTGAAGTATTAGCTTCCCAGGATTTGCCTGTGTCTGCCTCCCATCTTCTCATAGGCACACTAGGATTACAGAATATTCTTGGAAAAAGAGAGCCATAGTAATTAATCTATAAAAAGGATTTTAAAATTATTTGTTTGTGTGTGTTCACAGGTGTTTGTGTGACTGTGGGTGAGCACATACCACAGTGCACATGTGGAGACCACCTTTCAGGTTGGTCCTTGTCTGTCCTCAGTTGAGGCAGAGTTTCTATTCTGAATTCTAGCTGTGCTCTTCTCTGCTGGGCTAGCTTTGAGCTTCCAAGAATATCTCCCTTCTCTGCCTCCCATCTCACCATCAACATCTGTGCCATGGCTTCAGGCATTTCATATGGGGTTTGGAAAAAAAACTCAGCACTTCAGCTTGAGGGGCAAATGCTCCACTGAGCCATCTTTCCAGCCCTTAATAAAATAATTTTTGATGTACATAACTTAAAGGAATTTTGATTAACATCAACCATTTTTGTTCTACTATTTTTCCATTTACCATTGACAAAAAAGAAATAAAATTTCGACTTGTTATTTTTATTTTTTGTTATTTATTTGAGAAAGAGAGAGGGAGTGAGAGAAAGAGAGAGAGAGAGAGAGAGAATGGCTGCACCAGCACCTCCAGCCACTACAAACAAACTTCAGTCTCATGCACCACCTTGCGCATGTGGTTAATGTGGGTCCTGGAGAATCGAACCTCTGTCCTTTGGTTTTGCAGGCAAGTGTCTTAACTATTAGGCCATCTCTCCAGCCCAAATATTGACTTCTTAAAAACATGTTTTGGAAACAAATCATTATCAAAATCTATATATTCAGGGCTGGGGAAATGGCTTAGTGGTTAAGGCATTTGCCTATGAAACCTAAGGACCCCAGTTTGATTTCCCAGGTCCCAAGTAAGCCAGATGCACAAGGGGGCGTATGCGTCTGGAGTTCATTTACAGTGGCTGGAGGCCCTGGAGCGCCCCCCACCTCTTCCTTTCTCTCTCTCTCTCTCAAATAAATATATAAATAAAATAAAAATTTAAAAATCTATACATTCAATGTGAAATTCTTTAGGTTAATGAAACTTCCATCTTATGACCAAGGAATGCTGTTTTATGTAGACAAGCTTTAACAGACCAAAATATACCATTTTAATGAGTTTTAACAAGTTGAGTTCCTAAGTTTACAAGGCAGTATCTATTTATCAGGCCTTTTAAAAATTCTTTTAAAATATTTCATTTTATTTATTTGCAAGGAGAGAGAGAGAGAGAGAGAGAGAGAGAGAGAGAGAGAGAGAGAGAATGGGTATGCCAGGGCCTCCAGCCACTACAAACAAACTCCAGACATATGTACCACTGTATATCTGGTTTTACATGGATACTGGGGAATTCAGCACAGGTCATTGGGCTTTGTAGGCAAGTGCCTTTACCAATGAGTCATCTCCTTAGCCTAGGCTTTTTAATATATCACCAACACACTCACATTCACACATATGTGCAAGCATTTTAAGTAGGCATGTTAAGTAATAAACAATTAAAAATACTAGCATCAGTGTGCAATAATGAATGAAAAATATTGAAGCAACCTTAAGTTTTGTTATTATCTGGGGGTATTCTAGGGAAATTGAGTTTTGTCCCATGCTTTCTTGACATACATTCGCATGACAACAATTATGAATACACAACAACATAATTTTATTAGCAAGGTAAAAAGCTTTTGTTTTACATCTTTGTGTGGAGGAACAAAGTTAACTTGGGAGATCTGGAAGCCACCTTTTGTTTTGCTATCTTCCAGTCTGTTCCACTGGGAATCTTCAGTCCAGTACACTGTCATGTCAGTTGGTTGACACTTCCTTTCAGATATTGGTGGTTGAATACTGAGACGAGAGTGTCTAACCGCTGAATCTATAGGGCTTGAGTTTCCTGGATTATTGAAAATTCTTTGCCTCACATAGTTATTTGTGTTAGTGAGTTCTAGGAATAGTCTTTGGGCAGTAAAAAGAAAAGTAAAGCAGGAGGCTTGGCCTGATGAAGAAAGTTTGTCAATGAGGGAAGGTAGCGGGAAGGAAAGGGCTGTTGTGATCTGAGGGCAGAGAATTTGAGTATTTAGAGACAAGAGAAACTCAGGACTAGAGACAGACTTAGATACAACCATTTAGTGTGCACTGGTTTCCCAGTGATGTTCTGGAGGTCCTTTTTTTAACTGGCCAAAGCTGGTTGCATGAATGCTTGTCCTTGTATTATCTTTAGGAGCACCAGGTCACCTGGCCGAATCATGTCATGATGAGAGCCCTGCCCTGAGGCTGACTGGCTAATAAGACATTGACCGACAGGGGCTTTTTCTCTGGGAGATGAGGGATTCAGGGTGGTGAATCCTGAAAGCCTCAATTACCCTGTTAAACAAGTAGGGCAGGAATTTCTCCTCTTCCTTGACTAATCTCTCTGACCTTGTCAACAGATTTCTGACTGCATTTTTAAAAAATTTCTACAGTGAAGCTTTCTCTCACCCTCTTAGGATGGTGATTCCATCATGGGGTGCTATGATTTCAATCAGTGGGATTTTGAGCTTGGAAGACCTTTGCACCAGACTGACCATCAGGACATTAACCAACTGATTCACTGCGTGCTTCTTAGTTCCTTCCCAGACCTCCGCTTTTCCCCAGTAGTATAGTCAGGACCAGCTATAGGTCTTCCCAAGTAAGATCATAAGCTAACGTTAAGGTCTGGAAGATACTGGTAAGTCAAGATGTGTCTTTAGAGAGACTTCCTCATGTCTCTTTGCACTAATGAAGGACCATGATTGAAAAAGGGGCATGGACTCAGACTTTTTCCTTTAGGAGTCGTCTGCAGGCAAAGGACTGAATGGACAGTAGGAAGTTCTAGTCCTTGTGTGCACTATAGGGCTGAGGTCTCTTTTCTCTGGGGCCTTGGAGTACATGGGGAAATATGGAGTGACTGCAGAATGGAAGAAAATATTTCTGTTTGGAAAGTAGGGCTTGAATGTGCACAGGGGTCATCCCAGGTGTCAGAGGATTCCCCTTTGTTCTCTTTATAGAGTGTTCTGTCCTAATCACTGCAAAGGCTTGACTTTAAGGCACTTTATACCATTTTTCTGCTTTTAATTTTTGTTTGTTTGCAAGCAGAGGAGAGAGAGAGAGAGAGAGAGAGAATGGTGAATGGTACACCAGGGCCTCCAGCCTCTGCAAACAAACTCCAGATGCATGTGCCACTTTGTACATCTGGCTTATGTGGATAGTGGGTAATTGAACCCTGGGTCATTAGGCTTTGCAGGCAAGTGCCTTAACTGCTGAGCCATCTCTTCGGTGCTAACATATCATTTTTTCTTGATTCCTACAAAACAGATCCAGTGGCAGGATGGTATTATAGTTTAAGCTTCCATCCTTTGGTCAAATTTCTCCCTCACCCAACTTATATTGAGGCAGGAAAAGATTAGCATCTTTTTCTTGAGATTCTCAGGATCAACCTTATCATCATCCTTGAGGCTGCTTCATAGCATGGAACCTCAGGGACACAAAGTGTAGAGACAAGTTCCACAGCCCTCAAGAGTAGAGGAAGGCATCCTTGGTATCTGTCCCCAGAGCACTAAAGAATATGATTTCAAGGTTTCTTTCCCATATGTCCAACCCAAGTATCCTTGGTCAATGGAAACATCCCTTAGAAACATTGGTTTATGTTCCACATGGTTCTGGGCTTACTCTTTCCTTGGGTAGGGTTTAAACCAATTGCTTATGTTGTCTCTTTCCCAGGACTGAGTCCCACAAATGGGAATACTAGTCCCTGCTATACACGTATCTGTATTAGGCTAAATTCAGAGAAGAGGCTTGGTTATATGAATGGCTCTGGATTTTGGAGTTATTAAAGCACCACTCAGGTTAAAAGTGGAAACAGGAAGGATTTTTGTTTTTTGCCTTTTGGAACCAAGTATGTTACCAATGCATGCTCAAGTCTGTTGTCCTTAAAATCACTCCAGTCCTTAATTTATCTTTTTTGCTCAAGGAAATGTCTTGTTACCTGTGGAATTAGCTCAATATCCTCAGAGACAGTAGTCCTTATAGTAAATGAATAGGGGGATTTGAGAGCAGTTAGGATATGACAAAGCAGTATTAACTAAGCCACAGAGGTGGAAGAGTGGGGAGCAAAGAGAACTTGGAGCTGCCTGGTGGGATCAGCATGCAAAGCTGGCAGGCATTAGGACCCTGTGGGTGGCAGAGCTGGCATCTGTGGTGGTGCCAGCACTGAGCCTCCTCCAGTCTGTAGTTAAACTCAACTGGAAAGGCACTGGAAGAAATGAGGAAAGGAAGATGCATGCTGGTGCTTCTGTAAAACCTGGGAGAGTGGGGTGGTTCTGGGGACTTAGAGGCTGGATGGCAAGGCCTGGGAGCAGCCCCATGGGCATCCCTATCTCTATCAGCAAGGATACAGCTGCCACCATATCAAAGGCCTAGGTGGTCTGTAGGAAGCTCCACCCAATATCATTCAAGTGTGGGAGCAAGTCCCTGTGGGTGATTTCAGCCGGGATTGCATGGGTCCACTCAAGCCTGCCAGTGCAAAGGCAGGTCCTCCCCGGTGCAGTTGCCTCTCAGTTTAAAGTGAAGGCTTGGTAGCTGCCAGTGGAGACATGTGCTTCTTTGTCTCCACATAGGCCTGGCTAACATCGTGGAGGGCGGTTGGTGGTGGTGGTGGGGGGGTGAGTTTCAGGCATATTCTCAAGCCCACAAGCTGAGACAGGAAGACCCAGGACAGAGAAAGTGAATCTGATTCACCAATGGTATATCATCGTGTTTCCAAGTGTGCAGGAGGTGTACCTCTCCCTGGAACTGAGAACTCATCTTAATCTCTTTTCTCTTGTTATTGCCAACCTTGCAGTCACCAAGCATGCTCAAGTTTGTTCTGTCCTTAAAAGCACTCCTCTACTTAGCTTGTTTTTTCTGTTATGCTAAAATACAAATTCCCGCAGACAAAAACAAACTAAAGCACTACAGTCCCTGGCTTGCTTCCTTGCCTTCCTATATCAAATTCTAAATCTCCCGGTGTCTGCCTTCTACTTTTACCTCTCTACTGATATTTCCCTGTTGTAGACAATTGCTGAATTCCAGTGGAGATTTTCCAGCCTCTGAGCCTATTGGACATCTCCACCACCCTGTTCACCTGCCCTCTTCCTCTATGAAGTTCTGTGCCCATGCCATCTACCTTAACATGTCCTCTGGTACTAGGCAGACACTTCTGAATTCTGTCTTTAGTGACACTCTTCTCAGCCTGACCTTTTCTTGGTGACATCTTTTAATATTTTGTCGATGAAAAGTACAAGAGTTAGATGGGTAACCTCTGGGTTTCCTTCAAGCTCTCTTATTCTTTCATCCATATCATATGAGTCAGAATCTACTAACTTGAAAGATAGAAAAGACTTGTGCTGCATTTAAAAAAAAAACGTAATGACCGAAGATCAGCACTTGGGCTGCAATTCCACAAAAGCGTATTGTTGGCTATTTGTTTTGCAGACAAACTGTCAAAGCAGAGAACTAGCAGGACATCATTCAGTGGTCTATTACCACGTGGGAGACCAACTAAAATGAGCCGTAGTTTCAGCACCATGACGCTGATTATTCCAGACTTCAGTGCTGGGACTTGGGTGGAGGTGGAGGAAGATGATGTGAGTTCTTAGACTACATGTTCAAGTGCTGGCCATGGTAAAATCTTGGAGAGGTCTTAAGACTGAATCCGCCATCATCCTGATGCCTCTACCAGGGACTTCGTGTTTGACTAAACATGACAACAAATGACAAATATTTAGTCTTTTTCCCATTAGCCCTTTTGAGTAAAGCTTAACTAAGTGGTAGCCATGGTGTTTTTTTTTTTTTTAAATATAAAATAAACCAGGCATGGTGGCACATGCCTTTAATCCCAGCACTTGGGAGGTAGAGGTAGGAGGATCACCGTGACTTCAAGGCCACTCTAAGACTACATAGTGAATTCCAGGTCAGCCTAGGCTAGAGTGAGGCCCAACCTCCAAAAAAACCCCATATATATACATACATACATACATATATATGTATGTATGTATATATAGATATATATATATGTATGTATATATATGTATATATGTATATATGTATATATGTATATATATACATACATACATACATATGTAAAATAGTAATTTAGTTATATCTTCTGCTAGCCAAGATTTCAGATTTTAATAATATTTTATTTTTATTTATTTATTTGAGAGAGGAAAAGAGCTGAGCGATAGAGAACGAGAGAGGGAAAGAAGAGAGAGAGAGAGAGAGAATGGGCACCCAGGGCTTATAGCCACTGCAAATGAACTCCAGATGCGTGTGCCACCTTGTGCATCTGGCTTACGTGGGTACTGAGGAATCAAACCAAGGTCCTTTGGCTTTGCAAGCAAGCACCTTAACCGCTAAGCCATCTCTCCAGCCCAAGATTTCAGATTTTTATTTAAAATAGTTCAATATGATTGCAAGGGCAAGAGCAAAAGTTCAAGGGCATTAGAATCTTTGAAGGCCAAGGGGTTCAGACACATGGCAGAGAAAGAGGAATATAAGAGAGTTTGATGAAACTGCTTGTGTCCCTTGTGCATGCAGTAGCAGATGCTATCTTGCGAGCTAACAGAGTTCATGCAGCAGTGGTCAGTCCAATCCAGTCAAATACTCACTTCTCAAAGCTAAATCAGATTTGCATGATTTAGGCATGGAGGGCATAATTATTTAACTATTTGAAGCATTAACAGTTGAGAGATAATTTTTTTTTTAAGATGGGGGCTAGAAAGAAGGTTCAGCAGTTAAGTTGCTTGCCTGTGAAGCCTAAGGACTCAAGTTCAATTCCCCAGTACCCATGTAATGCCAGATATACAAAGTAGTACATGTGTCTGGAGTTCCTTTGCAATGGCTAGAGGTCCTGGAGCACCCATTCTCCCTCTTTCTACCTGCCTCTTTTGCTCTCTTTCTCTAATAAATAAACAGGTTGAAAGATAAAATATTTTTTAAAAGATGTTCTATTTTAAAAGATTTATGTGTTACCAGGATAGATCATACATATATTGTTAGTATTAGATTATATTACATCTCTAACTTATTTAAACAGGATATAAACTATAATTGGTAGGCCATGGGAGTGATTCACTGAGTTATGGCATTACCTTGGCTACAGAAGCAATTAAATTAAGGCTATGGCCAAAACCATAGTGGACATGTTGGGCATTGAGACATTAGTAAGGGTTGTACTTCATTTTCTGGAGCATAGCCTTTAACATCCTTATTAACACCTGCTTCAGGTCCCATCACTGTGCTGCTCTGTGGTGAGCCTCACAGGGCTACCACCCCTTGGCATCTGGGTCTGGAAGCCTTAGATACTCAGATGGGCTCCCAGAGGCAGACCTGAGAGTCACACTGGCTATCTGAGCAGTGGTGATGCTAGATTTTTGTCTAACATTCTAGAGCAAAGGACACCAGCAAAACTCTCCTGAGAAGTAGATTAACTTCTGAGTCACTGCTTTTTCATCTCATCTATGATTCATGATCTAGGCTATATTTTTAGATTTTATTTATTTGGATCTGAGAAGTGGGTTGGAAGGAAGTAGTTTGGAAACTCATGGAAGAATGAAGATAAATTGGCATCACACTTAAGCTAAGTTTGGCTGGAATTTGGTTATAATACTCAGACATTCAGGAAATGCTCACTCAAAAAGTATTGTGTGCTCTGCACTAAGCTGGGTCCTAAGAATGTGAAGCTTCATAGACTCAGCTGGCTGCCCTACAAGAGCACATTGAACTGTCTGGGTAGTTGATGGAATGTAACCCACTGCCAGTATTCCAAGTCATATCTCCAGACTTCGTACATACTGAAATACTTGGAAGTTTTAACGCACCTCTTATTCTCTCCCTCAGCTCTTGCTGTTCCATTGCCCAGGAACCACTCTTCCAACTTCTCCTGGCTTGCCCTTCATTAACCACTTCAGTATCCCTTCCTCTGTCAAGTCTTTAGTTCCCTGATGGCCTGGAACCCCTCCTATATACTTCCATAGACCTTGAATTCTGCTGTTATCACATGTGCTCTGGAATGAGGTCCCTTCACAGTAGTTGAGGCTGCTTCATCAGCTCCCCAAACTAAAGCAAGTGGAAATAGAGAAGCTCAGTAACAACAATGTCATTCCAATACAGTACTTACTATTTCTGAGGCCTCTCTATAGGCCAGACACATGTTTCACCTTATTGGAACCTCACAGCAATCTTATGAAATGTAAATTATTATCCCTGTTTTACAGATGAGGAAGCAAAGCCTTTGAGAATTGAAATTCTTTGCTCAAAATTTCATAGTACATAAAAAGCTGAGATGAAACCTTGACCTGTCTGGTTTTGAAAACCCATGTCCCTAGACTCGAAAATATTCTTGCCCCATGTTCATGGTTACTATACTAGTCAGGACATGCCAGCTTGTTCTGAGTAAACAGGTCATCTAAGAATCTAAGTGTTTCTTCCTCATTCCATGTTACATGTCCATAGTACATTAGCTGGGGTTCTGCTCTATGTCACTCTTAATAGGCCAACTGTGCCAACAGCAGCTTCCTAATTGTAAGAGAAAAAAATAGAACAATGTACTCCCATAGTGATATTATTATGCACACGAGGAGTATGTCCAACTATAGATAGGCTAGAGAAGTGAAATTCTACTATGTTCAGGGAAGAGAAAAAGTTAAAAATATTTGTGGATTGGAAATAATAACTCATGTATACAAAATAAAGGAGTAGAGAAGTAGAAAATGAAAATTTAAAAAAAGAATAATATGGTCGGGCATGGTGGTGCATGCCTTTAATCCCAGCACTTGGGAAGCAGAGGTAAGAGGATCGCCGTGAGTTCGAGGCCACCCTGAGACTACATAGTGAATTCCAGGTCAGCCTGAGCTAGAGTGAGACCATACCTTAAAAAACAACAATAACAACAACAACAACAAAAGGATAGTATGTTTGGAGGACTGAAAGGCTTCCAGGGAATAAGAAGCTTGCTTATGCACTAGCAGCTGTGGGATCAATTATTCCGTTCTCCTGCCTATAAATAACACTGTTAAGGCATCTTCTCTTCTGAATATATTAATGCTTTCACACAACTGGGGACTTCCTTACCTCCATCAGGAATGACTAGAGTCAATGGCTTTATTATTTGCTTTATTCATTGCTATGACCAAATACCTGAGGCTCGATTCCCCAGGACCTACCTTAGCCAGATGCACAAGGGGGCGCACACGTCTGGAGTTCATTGCAGTGGCTGGAAGCCATGGCGCGCCCATTCTCTCTGTCTATCTGCCTCTTTCTCTCTCTGTTGCTCTCAACTAACTAAATAAAAATGAACAAAAAAATTAAAAAAAAAGAAATAGCTTAAAGAAGGAAGGGGGAGCTAGAGAGATGGCTTAGCAGTTAAGGTGCTTGCCTGTGAAGCCTAAGGATCCAGATTTGATTCCCCAGTACCCACATAAGCCAGATGTACAAGATGACCCATGTGTATGGAGTTCATTTGCAATGGCTATAGGCCCTGGCATGTTCTCTCTCTCTCTCTCAAATAAATATTTAAAAAGAAGAAGAAAGGGGGTTATTTTTGCTTACACTTCAAAGGGATACTTTCCATCATGGGAAGTCAGCTGGTCACATGTATCCATAGTCAGAAAGCAAAGAATAGGAAGCAGGGGCAGGTTGTGACACCTCAAGGCCTGCCCATACTGATGTGCTGCCTATAGTGAGGCTCCTCCTGCTAAAGATGGGTCCTCCTTCCCAAACAGTGTCACCAGCTGGGGACCAAGGCTCAAACACATGGATCTATGAGGGACGTTTTCTATTCAAATCACAATTGATGTTACAATTGTAACATAGTTCAAATAGGGCAAGCTTTCATAGGCTAGTATTTCAATTCTCATTTTCATTATGAGGAGCCAGTCATATCAGGGTGAAGACTTTTCCCCAGAACAACAGAGAATAACATTCTTGATCTAGGATTAGGCCACTAAATAGTTTATAAAATTTCTAAATAGCTTCTTAGGAGGCTTGGACATAGTGCCAGCAATAGCTTTTCTCATAAAGACTTGCAATTAAAGCTATTAATTGCAACTTTTGAATCTCAATAAAAAGTACAACTGAATAAAAGATATAAGGCCTTAAGGAGTTTCTACATTGAGAATTTTGGTCAGAGAGAATTTACCTTTGTATGATCTGATTCCTACTTTTCTAGAGCACAAAGGATGGTTGATATGATGTGGAACTGCAAATAATATTTACCATTTTAGGTGGGTAAGTCTATTTTCTGTAACTATGGTTACTGCAGTTAGGGTCAGAACCTGGTCCTAACAAGCTAGACTTAGCCATTGACCTCAGTAGACAAGATAGATAAAATAATAGTGAAAGCAGAGAAAAATTTATATTCAATGTGGCCACCATTGAAAAAACAAATAAAGAGGCCCAGTGACCCCTCCCAAGTCCATCCTGTGGTCTTGGCATGAGGAGGATCCTGACATGAGGTTTAGGTTTAAATAGCAGGAAAGGGTGTTCATCATTAACACATCATTGTCTTGGCTCTAGTTTCTTGTGCAAAGTGACTTGCCAAGTTTTCAGAATTGTGTAAAATTTCCTTCTTTGAGACTGGTTGCTCCTCTGGCTGGCACCAGGCTCCTTCCTTCCAGCATGAGATTTCTGGGTACAATTGAGAGACCTTGCCTCAGGAAATGAGGTGAAGCTGGCTGTGATGGCACACACCTTTAACCCCAGCACTCCGGAGGCAGAGGTAAGAGGATCACTGTGAGTTCAAGGACACCGGGAGAATACTTAGTGAGATTCCAGGTCAGCCTGGAAGGGAATGAGACCCTACCTTGGAAAAAAAAAGAAAAGGAAAGGAAATGGAAAGTGATCAAGAAAGACATCTGCTATTAACCTATGGCCTCCACATACATAAACACACACATGCATGTGCACTTGCACACATGTGAACATGCATCCCCATATAATACACACATACATACATGTATAAATAATGTTCAATGTAAGTTAACCAAGGTCTATTTTGAAGGGCCCATGGTTGTTAGGTAGAATTCTAGGCCCTGGAACAGTCAGCAGACAAAGACATTTCAGCAATAAAGGCCTACAGGAAAATAAATAGACAAAGACAGGGTGTGGAAGAGAGGGGCGGTGACAGCGTTCCTGCACTCCTAGATGCTACATGCTCTCTTCTCAGACATGCCTCTTCTGCAGGGTGTGTTCTGAGCAGTGTAGCTCTCTGTCTCACTGAGCGCCCTCTTACCTTGCTTCCCAGTCCAGGGGAGGGGTCCTCCACTCCCATTGCCGGCCTACCTAGGTTTTCATTTGTTTGGTGTTTCACTAAAAGAGAAAGAATTTTTCATTCCTTTCTCAGAAAATACACCTTCCAAATCAAACCTGGCAGGAGGAGGGCTTCCAGGAGATTATTTTAACTGGTGACATATTCCTTTAAGAAGAAACACATTACAGATGGCTCAGTGAGGATGCAGGTTATTTTGAGACTTCCTGAACATTATTTCTTGGCAAATGTATTCAAATAAATCATGTATTGTGCTGTAAGAGGTGCTGGGATAATGATGACTAGGACTCACTCCTTGCCCTTGAGGAGCTCATAGTCTGACAGTGATTGGAGAAGTTGAAACATAGATAAGAGCAACACCAGGTCAGGGCAATACAGGGGTGACCTAGATGCTCCAGGACCCAAAGGAAGAACAGAGAATGCTGTCTGTGGGGTGCTAGAGAAGGTTTCAACCTGTAATAACTTCTGCTGCCTCATTTATTTATTTACTTATTTAGTTTAGTCCAGGCTGACCTGGAATTCGGTGTGTAGTCTTAGGGTAGCCTTGAACTCATGGTGATCCTCCTACCTCTGCCTCCCAAGTGCTGGGATCAAAGATGTCTGCCACCATACTTGGCTCATTAATTTATTCTTTAGGCAGTCACTTACTCATATTTTCTGAGCTGTTTTTTCTTGGGTCATATACTACCAGCAGATAGTGCTTGTTTGACAGTTTATGGTAGTTTCATGGTAATTACTTTATTGGTATATAGTTTACATGCCATATAATTCACCTATTTAAAAAGCATCCAATTTAATATGTTTTTGGTGGGCTGGAGAGATGGCTTAGCGGTTAAGCGCTTGCCTGTGAAGTCTAAGGACCCCCGTTCGAGGCTCAACTCCCCAGGATCCACGTTAGCCAGATGCACAAGGGGGCGCACGCGTCTGGAGTTCGTTTGCAGTGGCTGGAGGCCCTGGTGCGCCCATTCTCTCTATGTCTCTCTCTCTCTGCCTCTTTCTCACTGTGTCTGTTGCTCTCAAATAAATAAATTAAAAAAAATGTTTTTAGTATTTTCATGGACTTGTGCAATCATCACTAATTTCAGAACATCTTTATCAACTCCAAAAGAAACTGTACACTTTAGCAGTCATAGCCCCTTCCCCCTAACTCATGCCCAACACTATTTTCTAGCATTGAAGATGTATCTATTTTGGATATCTCATATACATGACATGATATAACATATTTTGTTTTATGACTGACTTCTTTTTTTCAGATTAATACTTTCAAAGTTTATTTCTGCTGCTCAATGCATTAATGCCTCATTAATGGTTCCTTTTTATTGGCAACCATATTAGATACTTTCTCATTGCTGTGACAAAATCCTTGATAAAAATTAGTTTAAGCCAGGCATGGTGGCTCACGCCTTTAATTCCAGCACTTGGGAGGCAGAGGTAGGAGGACCACTGTGAGTTTGAGGCCACCCTGAGACTACATAGTGAATTCCAGGTCAGCCTGGGCTAGAGTGAGACCCTACCTCAAAAAAACCAAAACAGGAAAAAATTAGTTTCAGGGAGGAAAGGTTCATTTTAGGGTACAGTTCCATGGGGTAGAGTCCATCATGGTTGGGGATACATGTCAGGAGCAAGAAACTGGTGTTACAACATCCTATCAGCAGGGAGGAGGGGGGAGAAAGAGAGGGAGGAATGCTGAATGTTCAGCTATCTTTCTCCTTTCATCACAGTATAGGAACCCAGCCCAATGGGATGGTACCATCCACATTTCTGGTGGTCCTTCCCACTCAACTAACCTAATCTAGACAATCCCCCACACATATGACCAGAGACCCATTTCCAATGTGAGTCTAAATTCTGTGAAGTTGACAACCAAAAATTAACCATCACACCAACTATTCCAGTATATAATTATGTCATACTTTATTTATCCCATTGGTAGATATTGTGTTGTTTATACTTTGGGACTGTTGTGAACAAAACTGCTGTGAATATTTATATGTACTCTTTTGACCCATGCTTCCAGTTTTCCTAGGTCTATATCTAGAGTCATGATTTGTATGATAATTCAGTTGAAGCTTTTGAAGAACTGACAGGATGCTTTCCCTAGGATAGCATTGTTTCACATTCTCAACCAATAGTGTGTGATGGTTCCAGTTTCTCCATATCTTTACCAATATTTGTTATTTTCTATGTGCTTGTTTTTTTGAAAGTATATCTCCCAGAAGGCATGAAGTAGTATATCACTGTGACTTTGGTCTGCCTTCCCTCATTGGTGAATTATATTGAGAATCTTTTCATATGTGTAATATCTTTTTGTCCATTTTTTAAAAAATATTTATTTGAGAGAAGAAGAGAGAAAGAGGGAGAGAAAGAGAGAGAGAGAGAAAAAAAAGAGAGAGAGAGAGAATCTGGGGTTCTGTAATGAAGTGGCAAAGCCAGGAGGCAGATCACACCATCTATAACTCACAGAGCCAAGATCCCAAACTCCAAACCACTAAACCCACAGTCATCTTCATGCCTGCATTCTTGACATTGCCATTGGGATTTAGCTGATGTTTTATAACTGAATGGAAGCATGTGCCCATTGGTGGTCATAAAAATCAATGCAGATGGAGTGTGCCCATCTAACTTGATATCAGGAGCTGACTGAAGATGTTTCTCAGGAAGTCACTGTGTAGCTAAGAGACAGCTTTATGGTATTTTTGTCCTATTTGATTTTCTTTTGTTTTATTTCAGTACATGGGCTGCATTGAAGTGTTGCAATCAATGAGGTCACTGGATTTTGGAATGAGAACCCAAGTTACAAGGTAAGAGACAAGAAACTGGAGAGGCTGTAAAGACTATTGTTTAAATTAGCCATAGTTTCTCCTGTAGAAGTTTGATGGCCTTCAAGTAGTAAGGCATTTTTACCCATATGGCTGCAAAGTAGAAATACTCCATTGACCGTGCATAAGTAGCTCTATCTTATCATGTGAAAATGTCTGAACTATGTGAATAACATCTGTGTTCCATATGGAGACTAAAATGATTCAACCTATAGAAATAACTAGTTTCCCAAGTACAAAATTCTTTAAAATTTTGCTTTGAAATGGAACATTATAAAATCTCCTACCCATCAGTGCGATAAAGGTAAAACTAGGCAATGATTTCCAACATCAGAAAGCCCAGGACTTCCCAATTTATGCAACCCCTGACAAGAGAATTTGTCTGCGTAGCCCCCTTTTTTGTACAATGGAAGAGATAGAAGAGTTGAACCAGGGAACCTTTGTCCAGGGTGGTCCTAGGAGGCTAAAGGGAGGGAAATGGAATCTTTGGTATTCAGAGCTCAAGTAAGAGGCAGTAAAACAAGGAACAGTTTGTTAAAACCAAGTTTAAAGAAAGGAAAGAGAGGAATAAGTGAGTGTGATACTGGTAACTGAGAAGATTGTGATGATGAATATGGTGAAGGGACTAGATTGGTAAGTGATTCACAAGGAACCTTTTGGAATATGTTGTACATGGTGCCAAGTATGCCTCAGAGTCATACCACAGGGCCCATCTGGACCTGTGATTGGAGGCCACCTGCTATGAAAGTGAATATTCATATTATGAAAAGAGAAAAACTTGTCCTTATGCTCAAGAACCATTGAATTCTAGGCCTAGAAAAAGTGTCCCATTATCCAAAATTCCATAGGAGTGTATTAAGGACTCTGAGAAATCCTGTACCATAGCTTCAGAAACTTCAACTTTATCTCAAAATATTCTAAGCTTATTTGGATCAAATTATTTTTTCATATAACGTAAACAAACCCATAGTATTCAATGAAATACACTTTAGGAAATGGTGATTTGGACTTCTTGTCAGTTCTTCCTATCTGTTCTTGTTTTCCAAACTTCTCACCAATTTTTGGTATTTATCTGGACCAAATAAAGGACATAAAATCCTATTGCATGATAGTGATATTATTATAGAATAATGCTCAATAAGAGGATAGAGTTGTAGTCTGTGTGTGGATGTGGTATGTGTGTGTGTGTGTGTGTGTGTGTGTAGTCTGTAGTCTGAGCATATACCTCAGTCCTAAGACAAGTAGGAGAGGCTCAGCTTAGTGGATATTTATTAAAGAAAGGTGTGGTTCCACATGAGTGTACTTCTAGTATTTGAAGGTAG
Organism: Dipus sagitta; assembly: GCA_036346955.1. NCBI lineage: Eukaryota > Metazoa > Chordata > Mammalia > Rodentia > Dipodidae > Dipus > Dipus sagitta. The sequence continues at coordinate 75,050,816 of CM070779.1, read as the reverse complement.
GTACATTTCTTCTTTTTATACCTGCTTTTTTCACTTACACCCTTCTGTCATTCTCCAAGGGTCATGATTTCTAGACTACTTTCCATAAAGTTAACCATATTTTGGAGACATTGTAGGATTTATTTTATTTTGATGATTTGTAATCTGAGAAAAACCCTTTGTCTAATCCTGAGTACCCTACAGATGGGAAAAAGAGGGTTGATATTCCAGATTATTAGAATAGGAGCATGGGACAAAGGAATGACCATTATCCCAACTGGAGTACTATAGTCTGAATATATCCTTCTAAGTTCATATGTTGAAGCTTAGCTGACAGTGTGTTGCTCTCATGCTTTTAGGAGGTGATGAAGTCACAAAGACAGAGCTCTCAGAAGTGGGGTTGGTGCAAGGTTTCCATTAGACCCTTCTACCATGTGAAGGCACAGTGAGAGGTTTTCATCTATGAAGAAGAAAATGAGACTTCACCAGGCACTGAATCTGCTGGTGCCTTGTTCTTGGACTTCCCAGCTTCCAGGAGTATAAGAAATAAATTTTTATTTATAAATTACTCAGTTTAACATATTTTATTATAAGAGCCAGAACAGACTAAGATACTGAGAAGAACTTATTTTCTCTTCATTCTTCTATTCATTTATTGATAATCCTCTTTTATCCAAGTGCTTGTAGAGGGCCCCACAGTGCTTCAAATTAGGCAAGAACTATGGGGCTAGCATGAATATGGCAAAGTGTCTGCCCGCATAGAACTTAACATGTAGCTAGCTTATTGGTCATGAATTATTTTAATTCCTGTCTTGTTCTCCCTTTATATCAGTCACTTTCTTATTACTGGGACAAAATACCTGACCAAAAGCAGCTTATGGAAGGAAAGGACTTATTTTTGGCTTTATAGTTTTGAGGGGAAGTTTCATCATCATGGGAAAAGGATAGCAGGAGCAGCAACCAGGTATCAATCACATCGTCACATCACCAAGAAGGAAAGAGAGAGACTGAATCAAGTACAGCAAGTTGGACTGGATTTCAAAAGCCCAGGGGCCACCCACAGCGACACACCTCTATAACAAAGGCTTCATAGCATTTATGAACAGTGCCATCCCTGGTGATGATGCATCGAAAACATGATACTATGGAGGACATTTTACATTCAAATTACTACACTCTTCTTTTCCCAATGTCTACGTATTCTTGACATTTAACTGCTAGTTAAGTTACTTTATTACCAATTTTTGTGGTTGTCATCACTAAAACATTACTCTTGAATTGCATCTCAAATCTTTTAAAATTTTCATCTATTCATAAAGTTTCTGAACTAAACACACAATTTTACTTAGTACAGTAAAATGTTCAGTGAACCACTTGGGATTCCAAAGGAAAGGAACTTTATTCCAAAGGAATAAACCACTTAGGATTCCAAAGGAAAGGAACTTTATTCCAAAGGAATAAACCACTTAGGATTACAAAGGAACTTTATTTTGTATTGTCATGCACAACTTTCTTGAACTCTTTGCCATCAGACACAAGATAATTCAGGTGCGGATGCTGATAAAACAGTGTAACTAATCACCACAGAGTCACAGTTAATGGTAAATGTTTCACATGCCCTCTTAGGACTATAAAGAGAAAACATCAATATGTCATCCTGGTGATAAGTAGGGGCCACCATTTGGATGCACAAATAGGGTCAGGGTTGAAACTGAAGAGAGATGTAGTAGAATAGTGACCTTTCAGCTAATGTCTGAGAACTGAAGCCACAGGACAGAGAACACAGAGATAACTCAAATGAGAACAGACAAAGGGAAAAGGACAAGAGTCCATTTACCTTTGCAGCAGTTCACCCAATTCTACCTCTTTCAAAGCTACCCTCACACTTCTGTGCTTTCACTCCAGGTCTGGGTCCTGGGAACCCCCGTGGGAGCTCTTAGTGCTGCTTCCCTGAGAATTCTCACCCAGGCATCCAGCTCCTATGCTGACCTAGATCTCCATTGTGAGCAATAGAGAATTCTTGTGAAAGGGCAAAGCAACAGGCTTTTCCTGACAGTGACCAGAAACATTATTAAGAAAACAAAGACATATAGCCACATTTGTCTTCTGAATTTCTGGAAAACAACCCACCAGCTGGAGATGAGAGAAGGGGAAAATGAAAAACACGAGGGTGACATAGGCATTTGCTTTTTCCTTTAAAAATGTCCTCACATTTTTTTGTTTTTAAAACAAAGTTAAACAAAAGACCTCATTTCCTCTAAATCAAGAAACATACATAGGTATAAGAAATCAATTCATTAAAATCTAAAGCCCAGTTTCCTTCCCTGGATTAACCATTCACATAATGACAGAGAAGCATCTGTACTCCCATGTCCACAGCAGCACTATTCATGACAGCCAAATGGAAACAACCTGTCTATCACCTGATGGATTTATAAAGAAAACATGGTGCTCATACACAATAGAATACTATTAAGCCACAGAAAGAATGAAGCCCCGATCATTTACCACAATATGGATAGAATAGGAGATCATTAGGTTAACAAACATAAGCCAGGCACAGAAAGATCCTGCATAATCTCACTCATGTGGAGTATAAAAGAGTTGATCTCATAGAAGTTGAGGGTAGAATGGAGGTTACAGAAAGCCAGGGAGTATGTGGAGGGGGAGGGATGAGGACATGTTGATCAATGGTAATAACTAACATAGAACATAAAGTTCTGGTGTGCTTTTGCACACTGGGCGATTGTAGATAGCAATGATGTAGCACACATTACAAAAAGCCAGAGGAGAAGATTTTAATTTAGCCATAAAGCATGATACATGCTTAAGGAGATACACATGTGTAACCTGATTTGACATTTCACAATGTGTACGTTCATGGAAACAATACATGCTTCCTCAGTAACAGGTGAGATTTTTATGTTTTCTGTACCAGTGAAGAACAAAATTTAGTCAGATTGTTGTAATGGGTTGAATGTAAAATGTCCCTTAGAGCCTCAAGTGACTGTAATTAAGATTCCTACTTAGTCCCCAACTAGTGGATCTTTTAGGAGGTGGAGCCTTGCTGGAGGAGGTGTGTCACTGGGCTGAACCTTGGGGTTCATTAATCAAGCTCAATGCATGTTCAGCACCAGCCCTCTCTTGTTGCTCTCCCCTGATGCTGTCATGTTAAGAGGTGAACCAGCTTCCTGCTTGTGCTATACTCTTGTCTACCATGATGAAGCTTCCCCTAGAAACTATCCTCCCCTAAGTTGCTTCTGTCAAGTATTTTGTCTCAGTAATGAGAAGATAACTACTACAATTAGAAAAATGATTAAGTGCCAAAAAGACAAAAATAATCATGATCATTATCATTGAAAATGTACACCCTCAGGGGCATCTAATTCTGAAATGCTTTCACTTTTGTTCTCAAGATGAAAAATAATCTGATTTATTATGGAAATTGATAAATTGTATTAAAAGAAAAGAAAATATAGACAAACCACTGATATAACCATTAGTAATGGTTTAATGGATGGTTTTGTATTTACAGGTTTAAACACTGCAGTGGGATTGTATGGTGCATGTAAATTGGTAGAGTGCTTTTGTTATTTACTGTGTACATTTTATATCATTAAGTCTGTGCAATAATTGCCTTAACATGGGGTTTAAGGTAAAAGACATAATTTCAAGTACATGTTTTGCTATCAGTACATTTATAAATAGTTTTTTACCTTTAAGGAACAGAAATGGCTGTCTACTTTAGGCACAAAAGGGGAATTTCTTGAAAAGCATGCTGGGGTAACCTGTAGAAGCTGAGGAACAGTGAATGGTCAAATCAACACAAGGATGGACGTTAGGGTTCCCAAAGCCTCCTGCTTTTCCACTTTTGGGTCCTCCTGCTCTGAATATCAAATTCTCAGAAAGGATGATAACTGGGACATAATCTTGAATTGGTCCTCTTTGGTCATGACACAGTTACATTCTGGTAGTCTGGTAATTCCATGGTTATCAAGTATTGAAGAGGAGAGGAAGAGAAAGAGGAGAAAAAGGGGGGGAAGAAGGGTAGAGGGAGGACAAGGGGTAGAAGAAGAGAATAAGGAAGGAGGGAAAGTCAAGAGGAAAAAGAGGTTTGTGAAACTAAGGCAGTAGTTGTGAAAAATAGATTTCCACACCCAAATAAAACAAGAAATTGGATCAATTTCTTTGGACTCCTTTGTAAAGATCACTGAACCAATTTAAATTGTCCCTAAATAATTTACTAAAATGTAATGCTTTCAAAATTACCCATCAGAAAACATTATTGTTTTACAGCAATGTATTAATTTTAGAACATATCCAACTGAGCTGCATGCATTTTTGTGTTGGATGGGCATTTCTAGAAACTGTGAGACTCCTTGTGTAGGTAGTGTATATATTTGTGTACCCTTTAAGGGAATTAAGACATTGTTTTAGGTGTTTATACCAATTTATAAAATGGCCTTATTTTTTGTTCCATGACAAGCTGTTTATAGTATGTATATTTTGTCTGAGAAGTTCTTAGTCCACTTGTAGAATCTTTTCCATGGAAAATAAAATGTACTTTATTAAGTTACTGAAAATGTATTGCAGCTAATAGAAGAGCTTTAAAATCTGTCCATATAATCTACATGAATGAGAAGGTGTTCATATTTTATCAAACAAATACATACCCCAAATGGGTGGTTTTCACACATTCACTAACTTAAGACAGAGTAGCTATACATATCTGTCCATGTTAAAGTATAGCTGTTAGTGAATGGCCTCAAGCATTTGAAGAGAAATGCATGAATTCAGAAATTAAAGGCTTTTCATAATAAAGTCAATACCCATAGGGAGACTGAAAGATTTTTAGCTGAGTACTGAATGAAATAGCTTTCTGCAAATCAAAATGTTTTCTAGGATCTCCCTTTTGTAGTCCTTTTTGATTTCCTATGGCAGGACTTCTAATTTTAAGTTTGATATACTGGTCATTCCTTCATCTACCTCTTTGTGTGTGTGTATGTGTGATGTGTGGTGTGTGTATGTGAATGTGTAGATGTTGTGCCCCTTGCATGTGCATGTGGAGGCCAGAGGAGAATGTCAGATGCCATTCTTTTATCGATCATCTGTGTATCTCAACCCAGAACTGTTGTCTATCAGTGAGCCCCAGAGAATCTCCAGTCTCTGCCTAGCAGACATGGGATACAGACATGCGTGGCCACACCCAGCTTTTTACGGGGGTCCTGGGGAGTCACACTTGGCAGTCTCTGGCCTCATATTTAAGTAAGTGATCTTACCTGCCAAGTATCTCCCCATCCCAACTGTCTCATCTTTACAACACAAGTAGAATAGAGCATTTTTTCTGGAAACACCAATGTTGCAGCAACACTGGGAGCCTCCCAAAAAGCTCAGAGTGTCCCATCATATCTGGTGTGAAAAGAATTTAATACCCTAGGGTCCTACCTAAGATCATGTTTCTAGCACATGCAAAGCACATGCTCAGTCATGGAGCCACATAAATATTTATTGACTAATGACAAGCTTTCAGGGCTTCAAGAACCCAGGTCACATATCTTCAGGTGACTATGGAGGTCTTAAAAACTTCTGGTCAGCAAAAATAAAACAAACAAAAAAATACATTAAAAAAAAAACCACCATGAGAATATAAACCAGAGGCGCTGGCATCCTGAGCTAGACTGAATTCCAAAATAAAGAGCTCTGAGGCAATTAGGTGAGATCCCTGGCTGCTCAATCTAGCATTTGGCCTATTGTATTGGCACTAGGCATAGATATTTTTGAGCAAAGTAATAAAAATTAATGCATTGCAGATACTTGATTTGGTTCAGACAAGCTTGAGGTCCAAAAAGGTGATTCAGAGGAAGAGAATGAGTTTTCTGTCCACATGGACCTGGCTAAGCATCAACCACCAACCTCTTTCTAGTTGAAGAAACTAACTGTAGTTTTTAATGATCAGACGCTTGACTCAGTGGTTAATTATTAATAGATACTATCATAAATATTACCATCATCACAAAATTTAACATTCATAAGATAAGTATTACCCTGCAATGTGCATGGGAATAACGAGACAAAAGAATGAAGGAATTTCAAGCATCACTCAATGGTAGGAGTAGATACTAGGTGTGCATGATTCTAACATTCTGTGTATCTCAGGGAGAAAATTTTAAGGAACATATCTCTGGGGAATGCTAAGTCATAAGTGATAGAATACGAAGAAATTTAATTCACAGCCTGGAATTTGGCTGTGTTTAGAATGATAGTTTGGTGGTTAATATTGATTGTCAACTTAATAGGGTCTAAAGTCATGTAAAAGACAAGTCTTTGAGATGCCTGTGAGGGTGTTTCCGGATTAGGTTAATTGAGGTGGGAAGACTTGAAATAGTCTATTCTTCTTTCCTGATTTTTGTCTATCCACCACAAATAGACAGCAAAGGGTGAACAAATTATATTTATTTACATGGATATATAACAAGTTGAATGCAAAATGGGCTCCTGGTGACCTCTGGCTTGCTAACCAGGAGGGCAGAGGTGGTTATAGTTCATGCATGGTGAGCAACAGGTTTGCCCACCTAGAGGGCATAACTATTACAGCTTTATCTCTGTGGCCACAGGCTACTGACAAAGAGAACACAAAACTGTCATAGCTCTCAATCTTGGTAGGTTCCAAAATTAGTCGGGAGGCACTGAAGCCAGGAACCAGGTTGCCAGAATAATAGCAAGTCCCATAGGCTCAGGAGCCAGAGACTGCCAAGGCCGCAGGTCCCCTCGAATCTCTCTCTCTCTCTCTCTCTCTCTCTCTCTCTGTGTGTGTGTGTGTGTCAGTGGAGAGTCCAGGCATCCAGAGCCAGCAGGCCCCTGAGGCAGGGAAGGTCTTCATTTTGGTGAGTTATATATGAATCTGTACTGAGGCATTGAGTTTGGGGGCTTATATCGGCACAGGCCAGCCTGACACATGCAAACAAGGTGAAACCATGGGGACCAACCAAAAAAGCCAGCAAATCTGCCCAAACTCAAAAGTTATTGCCAACTGCTCTATTTTCCTTGGCACCATGGCACCAGCTTATAGAAAGATGGCTGAGGGAGTCCCTAGTCAATCTCCAACCACTACCTGGAAAGGGCCCTTTGCTCCCAGACTGTCATGGCAGCTAGCAGTCAGGAGCTGCACTTGGGTATCAAAACGGTGCAGGAAAACAGCCACAGTATGGGATTGGCATTGGAGGTTTGTGGAGCTGCCTGTTTACAGCCCTGCCAGGAGAGAGAGGATCCCTCTCCTACTTCAGAGCCACCCTAAATAAGGACAGCACCTTTCCATGGGGTTCTGGACTGAATAAAAAGAAAGAAGTGAGCACTAGCATTCATCTCTCTCTGCTTCCTGACACCGATGCACTATGATCAGCTGCTATCCATGCCCCTTCCTTCCCCCCTCCCTCCCTCCCTCCCTTCCTTCCTTCCTTCCTTCCTTCCTTCCTTCCTTCCTTCCTTCCTTCATTCCTTCCTTCCTTCCAAGTTACTTTTGTGAGATATTTTGTCACAGCAATGAGAAAAGTACTAATGCAGACAGACTCCCTATTTGTCAGTTCTCTCATAAATACACTGGCACGAATAGTTAAATGTCCTTTTCTACTCACTACTGAAGAGAGAAAGAGCTAAAGCCACCCTTTCTTTACTCTCCATTATCATGGACAAGAAAAGTCATAGAGAAATTAAATCCCTCAAGTTTTGTTCCTTTTAACCTTTACTATGATTCTGTACAAAAGTTATTTCTGGGTCCTCAAGTATTTTGCATTATAACCATGCTCATGGTATGACTTAATGAAGGTTAGGTGATATTAACACAAAGAAGAATTATAGTTTCTTCTCTGTCCTTGTACTGAGAGCTGATAGGTGAAACAGAACAAAGTAGAATAGGATAAAATGGCCATCTCATAACGTGCGCCACCTTCTACTATGAAGCTGAACGAGACTGTGTTGGTTAGCTTCTTGTTATTCCAGCAAATACTTGAGACCATTATTTTAAAAACAATAGTTTGTTTGGACTCAACAGCTTTGAAGGTTTTAACCCATGGTCATTGGCCTTTTAAAAAATGTATTTTATGCATTTACTTATTTGCAAGCAGAGAGAGAAGAGAGACAGATACACACAGAGAGAATAGGTGTGCCAGGATGTCTAGCAACTGCAAATGGAACTCTAGATGCATGCATCACTTTGTGTATCTGGCTTTATACGAGTATTGGATAATCGAAATCAGGTTCTTAGGCTTTGCAGGCAAGTGCCTTAACTACTGAGCAATCTCTCTAGCTTATCATTGGCCTTTTTAAAAAATAATATCATTGGCCTTTTTATATATGCATATACATATTCATTGACAACTTCTATACTTACAATAAATGATGATATTTCCCTCCTCTCCCCCACTTTCCCCTTCATAACTCTGTTCTCCATCATATCCCCTCCCTCTATCCATTAGTATCTCTTTTAATTTGATGTCATCATCTTTTTCCCCTATTATGAAGGTCTTGCTGTGAGGTTATGGATATTGAGGCCAATTTCTGTCCGGACAGTTGCATTGTAAGGAGTGGTGCTCTTCCTTTGGCTCTTACATTCTTTCCGCCACCTCTTCCACAATGGATCCTGAGCCTTGGAGGGTGTGAGATGTTTCAGTGCTGGGCACTCCTATGTCCCTTCTTCTCAGCACTATGTTGCCTTTTGGGTCATTCCAGTGGTCATCACCATCTGAAAAGAGAAGCTTCTCTAACCAGAAGTGAGAGTAGCATTAATATATGTATATGAACATTAAGTGTAGTGCTTTCAGGTCAATTTGGTGAGAATAATATATACATTTATCCAGACAACAGCAGGCTTTATACCCCTAAGGCTCATGACCTCCCCAGCCATCAGCTTTTGATTAGGTTTTCAGTACCAGGCAAGTATTCCCTCCCATACAGTGGGCCTTCAGTCCAATTAGAGAGCAGTTGGTTTCCCCAGTGCAGACATGCCACTATTGCTCTTGTTCAGTCATTTGGCCTGTCTGGCCAAACTTGAGGCTTGTAGTGTCCCCTGTTTTCACTGCTGATGACTTCTGTCTCCAATAGGGCTGTATACAGTGCAGCTTTTTCCAGCTTTCAGTTGGCTGGGCTACAGGGAGAAGGTTTTCTTCTCAGCACCAGCTTGATTTATCAGTGACTTTGCTGCTCAGGCATGTGAAGCCTTCATAAATAGGGTCTTACCATTAGTTTCTCAAGGGAAACCAAGGGCCTTGACAATAGCCTATAATGTATTGGAGGCAACAGAGACCTCCCTGGCCAACAACTCACTGGAAGGTATCGCATCCCTGGCACTGAAAATTTTCTAGTAACAATCTATGGCTTCTGGATGTGCCATTATTCAAAAATATAGATTTTCATATGTCTTATTCAGAATATCTTTAATTTTGATTGATCCTCCCCCCTTCTTTTACACAATCTCTTCCCCTGGCCTTAGGCCTTTTACTTCCCTATAGTCTGTTCTACTCATTGACCTTTTTTTTTTTAAAAAAAAAGGCAAATTATTTAAAATTTTTTATTAGAATAAAAACTTTATTAAAATTTACATAAACTCCTTGAACCACTCTTCTTTGTCTCCTCTTTCCCACACCCCTCCACTGAACCTCCCTCTTCTTTCCTGCTATTCCCTCTTCTATATTGATGCCTTTTTTTGCTTCCTCAATCATCCATGGCAACCTGTTGATGACCCAATATTATGCAGGTAGCAATAGCTTCAGTGAGTTCATAAATTCAACTGCTGCTTTGTGTCTGGGAGATAGCATTCCACAGCCTTCCTCCTATCATTTTACATTCTTTTTGACACTTCTTCTTCTGTAGTCCCTGAGCCATTAGAGGGTATGACAGAGATGTCTCATTAAGCACAGAACACTCAGTTTTCACTGCTTCTTAGCATTTTGAGGAGTTTTGAGTCTCCCTAGCAATCACTGCCATCTGAAAAGAGAAACTTCTCCAACCACAAGTGAGAGAAGAACTAATATAATGGAATTACCATTAAGCAGTTAGAAGGCAATTAGGTGAGCATAATATATCCATGTAGCCAAACAACAGATTAACTTCCCCACCAGGGCTTGTGACCTTCCTGGCTATGCCACTTTTGCTTTAAAGTTTACTTCTTTGTTTGCAAGCAGTGGGGGATGGGCATGTAAGGACCTCTTGTCACTGCATATGAACTCCAGATATATGCACCACTTTAGACACCTGATTTTACATGATTATTAGGGATTTGAACCTGGGCTGCCAGACTTTTCTAAGCAAGCACCTTACACTAATGAGTCTTTCCTGGCAAGGGGGTTCTGGATGTAACATCCCTAAGCCTGCCTTGTTGCATTCAGCTCCTTGTTGCTGGGACAAATGTCCAACCAGAAGCAGCTTGTAGGGAGGAAAGGGTTTAGTTCATGCTTACAGAATCCAGGGGAACACATCAATAGTGGAAGCAGCTGGCTCGCTTCAACATCCTTAGCAGAGAGAAACAGCTGGCAGCAGCAGCAAGCTCAACAGCAGAGCTCCAACTGCTCTTTATACATATTAAGTCAGGACTCAAGATCCACGCCCAGTGACACATCCCCTAAGCAGGGATCTGCTTGCTGGGGACTCAAGATACAAGCTCAATCTTAATAAAAAATGCCTGAGTCTATGGGGCCATACATTCAAACCACTACATGCCCAATAATACACCTCCTCCAGCAAGGCTCCACCTCCCAAATTGCCACCAGCTGGGGACTAAGCATTCAGAACACATGAATTTATGGGAGACATCTGATTCAAACCATCACACTTGCCCAGGTGGCCAGTTGTATAGCTGGCAGTGTCCACTGCTGGTTAAGACCCCTGATGACTTTTCTCCCCCAACAGGCTGCATTTTCAGCACTGTGACTGCTAGTCAGCAAAGAAGAGGCTTCCAGCTCAGTTCCAGCTTGATTTCTCAGTGTCCTGCAACTGAAGGAGGTGGTGTCTTCAGCAATAGGGTTTTACCACCTAGTTCTAGTGGGCAGCCCAGAGCCTTGGCAATAGATTGGGTTGTTTTGGGGTCCTCAGGAGTCTCACTGACTAACAACTTACTTGGAGGTATTCCACTCTTGGCACTGAAGATTTTCTATAGCAACTCATGACATGGATACAGCATTATACCCTCACAGGGATCTTCTGCCCAAACTCTTTTCTTTGGTGGGGGCAGGTGTTTTTAAGCCTGTGACAAGGCAGTATACATCATGGTGGGCACACTGCAGTAGATGAATCTGCTGAATTCACAAAGGGGACAGGGCCTCAATTGCCTCTTCAAAGGCATGTCCACAATGGCTTAACTTTCTTCCACTATGCCCCATCTCTTAACAGATCCACCATTTTCCAATACTGCTACAAGATTGCTACTAAGTCTTTAATATGGAGGCAATTGGGAACACTTCCCCAAACTATAACACAGACCAAGTCCAAAATATATGTAAATAATCACACTTTCAGATGTTTTGTACCAGGCACAACCTAGGAACTGACCATGACCTCAAAGCCTGTCACATTTAGTTCTGGTTTGCTCTAAAGCAGGGATTAGCAAACCATGGTCAAGAGGCTAAATTCAGGCCCCTATCTGTTTTTCATTTTGCTTCTTTTGATACTTTTGACTGGTTGAAAAGAAATATATCTTGTGTTGTATGGAAATTACATGGAATTCAGATTTCAGTTCTCGTATGTACTAGTGACATGAAACAACCTGGCTGTTTCTTTTGTTCTCTGGGTTGACATGATCATGATATATTGTTTGTATTTACACGCTCATTATATATTTATAGTTGTAACAGAGAGTGTATAGCATGCAAAGCTCAAAGTATTTACTCTCTGGCCCTTTTTAGAAAGGGTTTGTGGACTGCTGTACCTGATGACTGTTCAGTTGAGGCTCGGATGGACTCAACAGGGTTAGGCTTGAAAACTTGCAAGCCAGCACTTGGGAGGTGTAGACAGGAGGATCAGGAGTTCAAGGTTATCCTCCCTACAGTGAGTTTGAGGCTAGTCTTGGATACATGAGACCCTGTCTCATAAACAAACAACAAAAAAGCAACAAATGAAAAAGGGAGGGCAGAAAGAGGGCTCAGTGGATAAAGTGTTTCCGTTACAAGCGTGAGAAGCAAAGTTTAGGTTTCCAGCACCCATATCCATGTAAATGCTGGGTGGGCATAATACCAGCATTCATGAAGTAGAGATGTGGGCTGTCCTAGGAGTAAGTTGGTTAGCTACACTAGATAAATCAGTGAGCTCTTGGTGTAAGTGAATGACCCTCCCTCAGTGAATAAAGTAGAGAGAGATTGAGGAAGAAACTCAATGGCAATCTCTGGCCTCCACATATGTGTGTACACACATGCACATTCATCTGAACACACACCCACACAGATAAAAACAAACAGAGAGAGAAAGGGAGGAGACAGGAGGAGGAAGAGGAGGAGAGAGAGGTAGGAAATAAGGAAGGGGCCAAGCTTGGTGGTGCACACCATTAATCCCAGCATACTTGGGAGGCCAAGATAGGAGGATTGCTGTATGAGGCTAGCCTGAGACTACATAGTGAATTCCAGGTCATTATGGGCTATAATGGGACCCTACCTTGGGGGGGAAAAAAGAGATTTGAACCACGTGCGGTGGTGCATGCCTTTAATCCTAGACTCGGGAGGCAGAGGTAGAAGGATCGCTGTGAGTTTGAAGCCCCCCTGAGACAACAAAGTGAATTCCAGGCTGGCCTGAGCTAGAATGTGATCCTACCTGTAAAAAACAAGAAGGGGGGAGGGGGCTTCTGGAGACATGGCTTAGCAGTTAAGGCACTTGTTTGCCTGCAAAGCCTAAGGACCCAGGTTCAATTCCCCAGTACCCATATAAGCCAGATATATAAGGTGCCACATGTGTATGGAATTCATTTACAGTGGCTAGAGGCCACCACCTCTCCCTCTCACTCTCTCTCTCTCTCTCTCTCCTGCCTCTTTCTCTCTCTCTCATAAACAAATACATAAAATATTTTAAAATATTTCATTTTCCTTCCTCCTACAGTGCTGAGGATCAACCTAGTATCTTACCCCTGCAAGGCAAGTGCTCTATCACAAAGCCACATCCCCAGCCCATGAACTAGGACTTAAATGACCACACTGCACATCAGTATGATCTTTAACTCAGGGACAAAGTTTATAATATTATATTATTTTTCATATTTTGTCCAAGACTGTTGTTTTAAAAAGCCCTATCTTATCCCAAAGTAAAGGATAACAGTCTTTTAGATTGACAGATTCCATTTATTTTTATCTAAAATCAACTCATTTCTTTATTGACCATGTCATAAGGCTTAACCACTTGTAAAGTCTCTCAGTTATCAGTTTGTGGATGTAGATGTTCAAAGACCCTTACTATCTCTTACTAGTTGTGGAGATAGGACCACAGTGCTTAGTATGTGTGAGTGGAAACTCACCAGGGACAGGTGATACTTTAGAGGGAATGTTCTTTCACCTTGTGATGGTGTGATTAATGGTCTACCTTTGCATCAGAACCCAAAGGTAGAACCACAGAGCAGAAAGAACAGCTCCACATGCCTTGTAATTGCTGAGCTAGGTCCAACTGCCACTATGCTTTAGAATCAGGTTTGAAATACATTCAAGTGGACAGAGTGGTGGGAAAAGTGAGGGTAAATGTGGGCAGCTCTGAAAGACTTTCTTTGACCACCCTGGGCCTGAGGTGCCAGTTTCTCAAAGGAAAGGATATGTTTCGTGAGCCGGGTGTACTTCTCTCCTGTAGGGGTGGGGGTGATGGCCCTTGATAACAGCACAAAGGGCGTGGAAGCCTTTAGCTTTTCACTGGTCTGTGAGCTGTGACTACACTCATTGTGTGTCTCCATAAAGGCAGGCTCGTGTTTATGTAAAGTGTCCTGCCTGAGGGCTTCCATAGATCTTTGCATGATTTAACTTTCACCAAGCTAAACAAAATTGGACACATGAGCCACCCAGCCTTCATGTTCTGAAGGCAAAGATTTCAAGAAAGATGGTCCTGCCCTCCCTGGCATGATCTGAACTACATAATGGTACACTGATGTGGATGGAGTCTGAGTTTTGTGCCAAATCTCTGTAATGTGAAGGCCATTGCAGACATTCAAGAAACAAATCTTCCCTGGAGACTGGTAACTTATTTCTTTCTTTCTCTCTTTCTTTTTTTAGTTTTTCGAGGTAGGGTCTCCCTGTACCCCAGGCTGACCTAGAATTTATTATATAGTCTGAGGGTGGCCTTGAACTCATGGTGATCCGCCTATCTCTGCCTCCTGAGTGCTGGGATTAAAGGCGTGCACCACCATGCCTGTTTCTTTAAAGATGCATGTTGGAGATGAACAGTCAGTAAAAGTCCCTTGGGAAATATAGGCAAATTTGTTTTGCCTGAGCATTTTTTACTTTTAGGAACCTTCTTGTTATCATTAAAATTCAATTTTCACTTCTGTTTACATGGACAAAATTGAAACCACTCCTTCACTGTGTTGTGTGTTTATGTGCGTGTATGTGTGTGCGTGTGAGAGAGAGAGAATGTGAGGAACATTGCCTTTAATCACTGCAGCTGGGCCCCTTGCTTGGTTTCATGTTGCATATTTTCTGCCTTTTCTCTTTTCTGAAGAACTGCATTTCCACTAGGAAAAAACTGCCTTGCAGCTCATCCGCCATCAAATGTTCCACACTTGTCTTGGATTGTGACATTGCCTTCCAAAGTTGAAAAGTGGGACGGAGTTAGGCAACACTGTGTGTGGAGGAGGGTAATTGTTTAAGGGTCAAAGACACAGAAAAAGTCTAACTTAAGAACTGTACTGGTCAGAGATTAATGAAGAAAGATGGCTTTGTTTAAAGATGATTAGTTTGGACTTTGGTGAGATAGAAAATCTTTTTGTGGTCTTATGGCAGAGGCAGGGTTTTATAGTCTTAAAAGCCAATCTTCAGCTGCATTCTCATTCTCTTACATCAGCCCACTCCGCCCCTTCCCTCTCATGTGGCTCAAAAACAATAAACAAAGTGGCCACTGTTGGTGCTATGGGATGTTTCTTTCCCTTTTCTTTTCTTTCTCTTTTCTTTTCTTTTCTTTTTTTTTTTTTTTTTTCTTGTACAGGGTCCCAGGATAGAAATCTTCAGTCATTTAAGCTCCAAAAATTCTTCTCTCAAAGAAGAGAGTTGCCAAATGGTTGTTAACTGCAGAAAACCTCAAAATGGCAAGTCAGCTCCAAAAGGCTTATGTAGAAACACAGGCTGCTTGAGCAGTCAAAAGGCACCTTGGGTTCTGGGAGAAATCACCACTTCTGGCTCTCAACTCTTCCTTTGTTCTTCTGCATTTCTTAAGTCAGAGCAGTAAAGGCTGGAGGGTGTGACTCAAAATCCATAAAAGCCATGGAAGTACTATTTGTTTTAAGAAATGGTACAATCTGTGAGTCTTGGTCCTAGACTCAGAGAAGGAAAGACTTTTGTGAAAACAAGCAATAAAGCACATGAAATGCAGGCATCTATGTCTTCCATGACTGGGATTTCAGATTTGCTAACAATGATATCAGCAAAGGAAGCAGAAATGTGAGAGGTTATTTGGAAGCAGCAGATCTAAATAAAATGTTTTCTGGGAGGTGATGGTGGGAAAATAATCTTAAAACTGAATAAACTATGCAAACAGGCCTATTTATTTATTTATTTATTGGAGAGAAGGCCCATGGTTAATTTTGGAATCTTAAATTCAATGCTTGTTTTTGTGTTGAGAGTGTCACTATGTAGCTTGGGCTGATCTCGAAATCTTGGTGATCCTCGTGAATGCTGAGAACACAGGCACAGCTAGCATACCTGACCAAAAAAAAAAAAAAAAATTCTTTGGAAGCAAGTTAATGGGTGCAGGCTTTCCCATTCTTTTGAGGGTCTGGCTGGTGCTGGGTGACTGTGCAGGTGCACATGTGTGTGCTTGTCAGAAGCACTGACATCCAGTGATAGGAAGTGAAGGGCTGGGAGACAGTGAGCACCTGCCAGAGCCTGTTCAGGAGCTGACCTCAGCATCCCACTACTTCCTCTGGCAGTTTCCCCCGGCCCCATTGGTGGAAGGATTGTCTAGAAAGCAGCCTCTCTCTCTCCCTCTCTCTCTGCTAGGGTATGGGCAAGAATGGCACAACCCACATACTCCTTGCTAGTCCCAGAACTTGAGGCTTTTCCTGTGGTCCACTTGGCAATGGAGCTCCCTCTGGCTGAGTATGAATTTTTCAGTACAACTGGATTCACATTCTGTCTCTGTCATCAACTGTCATATTAGGAAGCAACAAAATTTGAATTTGTTGAGATTTTCAAACTGTGATAAAATATATACCTTGAAATGATATAAATAAAACTATAGTTGCTGAAGTTAATTGGAGCACTCATTCATTAAAAACCAGGCTTCTGTGCTCGCTTCGGCAGCACATATACTAAAAAACCAGGCTTCCTGCCACAGATGAGTGCATCACTCTAAAGGGAAATGAACTATAGAGATCTGGTTAAGATTGCTTTTTCTTTTGAAACATCCATGAATAGAATCAAGAATATCTGAAATAATGAAGAAGAAAAGAAAATTAGAAAAAAGGAAGCCAAAAGCAGCCTAAAAAAGCTAAATAAATCCAAGACTTGGAGAGGTTGAAGCAAAAGGATCATTTCAGGATTTGGGCTAGCCTGGGCTACATAGTGATACCCTCTATCAAAAATGGGCTGGAGAGAAGGCTTAATGGTTAAGGTACATACCTGTAAAGCCATAGGACCCAGGTTCAATTCCCAGGACTCATATAAGACAGATGCATAAGGTGGTCCATGAGTTTGGAGTTCATTTGCAGTTGATTTGAGTCTCTCTCTCTCTTTCTCTTTCTCTCTGTTTCTATCTGCCCCTGTGGTAGTTTGAATAGATGGCCCCCAATATATTCAGTTCTTTATTGTTTGTAGTTTGCATTCTGTAGCCACCTGGCTGGAGGCAATGTCACTGGGTGGATCTTTAGGTGTGGTGGTGGGTTTCAGATTTCAATCTAAAGATATGCAAAGTATGCCTAGCAGGAGTTCCTGAAGTATGCTGTGGCTTTTGGCTTTAGGCTTGTGCTTCTCTGTCTCTGCTTGGTCCTGTGAAAGCAGGCCAGTTTCTTCTGCCATTATGGAACTTCCCCTGGATATGTAAGCTTCAATAAATCCCTTCCTCCGTAACTGTGCCTGGTCTGGAAGTTCATCTCAGTGAACCTGAAGCTGTCTGCTATAGCCCCCTCCAAATAAATAAATAAATAAAAATAGTTGAAAAAATAAACACAAGTAGGGCTGGGAGGATGGCTTAGCAGTTAAAGGTACTTGCTTTGGAAGCTTGCCAACCAGAGTTCAATCCCCAGAAGGCAGGCCCCACACAAAAGTGGTGCATATTGCTTTGGAAAGCAGAGTTAGGAGAATTGCAAAGCACATGGGCTAGCCTGGTCCTCCCAGAGGCAAACAAGAGAGACCCTGTCTCAAACAAGGTGAAAGGAGAGGGTTTTACACATCCTGAATTATTCTTTAACTTTCACATGTGCCATCATGACATGTATGTCCCCCTCCACATGAGCACACACTTAAAAAAATCAATGACAAAATAAATAGGGCAGGAATTGGTGGCTGGAAAGATGGATGTATTCAAAGCTGAGCTGAGCTGGGATGGGAGCAGGGAGAGAAATAAAGAACACCTGGGCTGGAGTGATGGCTTAGTTGTTAAGGTGTTTGCCTGCAAAGCCAAAGGACCCAGGTTCAATTCCCCAGGACCCATGCATCTGGAGTTCATTTGCAGTGGCTGGAGGCCCTGACATGCCCATTATCTCTCTTTCTCTCTTCCTCTCTCTCTCTCTCTCCCTCTCTCTCCTCCTCTGTCTCTGCCAAATGAATAAGTAAATAAAAATATTAAAAAGGCTGTCCTTTTTTAAAAAAAAGAACATCTGTTAGTGTTTGTAACATGAACACATTATGACACCTGTCTGTGGGTGGCCCCTGTCCGCTGGGACATCTTTTGGCCCTCCTAGAACTTTTGCGTTATATGAGCAAACTGAGCTGTGCTCAGATTGAGCTGGGCTTAATCCCAGCACACTGGAGGATCAGAAGTTCAGTGCCGACCAGGGCTGCATAGCGGGAATTTGTCTCAAAAAATCCCCTCCCCAAAAAAAGAAAACTTTGCTTTTAAAAAATATTTTTACAAGGTTGCTTATCTTCAACTTTATAATGAAAGTAGAACATTATTTTATATAATTTACATAGCTTATATCTAAACATCAAATAGAATCAGAAACAAGAAAAAATAAATAATAAAAAGCAAATGCTGGATGCCTGAAACAAAGTCATATAGTCTAAGCTAGCCTGGAACTCTGTGTCTCAGCCTCCCAAGTGCTGAGATTATGTGTTTGTGTCACCAAAAAGTTCTTTCTACAGCACTGTTTATACAAATGTAACTGTACATAGTTGCCACAAACATGTGACTAACATTCTGCTTCCTCTACCAGTTATATAAATTTCCCCCTCTTGTTTCTTTTCATTTTTAATTTTAAAAATATTTTATTTATTATGAAAGAGAGAGAAAACGAGAGAAATTGGGCATACCAGGACCTCTAGCCACTGCAAACAAACTCCAGACACAAGGGCCACAATGTGTATTTGGCCTACGTGGGTTCTGGGGAGTCGAATCTGGGTCCTTAGGCTTTGCAGACAAGTGCCTTAACTGCTAAGCCATCTCTCCAGCCCTCCCCCTCTTATTTCTATAGTTCTCATACTTAACATTATGAAGTGCTTGCCTTGCAAGCATGAAGGCCTGAATTCCGATCTCCAGTACTCACATAAAGTGTCAGGCATGGTGACACATACCTACACCAGAGAGGCAGGTGGAGCTAGGTGGATCCTTGGGGCTTGACCAAAACAAGGTAGACAGCATACCTGAGGGTGACTCCTGAGGTTGTCCTGTGGTAACCACATAAACACACATGCACTGGCACATTCCTGTATACCCACACATGCACACTACACATACACACACAAAAATAAATACATAAATATCACTAGAGGTTGGGCCAGATTTTTATCCTAAAGTGTTTCTTTTATATACACACATGATGCTATTTCAGTCAAGTTCTCCTCCTGTTAAACAGTCTAACAATCTTTATGTTTTTCACTTTTACTAAATTATTCTTTTGAAATGTATGAATATCAGTGTAGGATCCTAGCAATGAGTAAATATATAGAATTCTCCCAATCTTTACCAAAAGTGGATTTTTTTACTTGGTGTTTTTTTACCTTACTGTACCTTGTAGTTGTTTTAATTTTCAATTTTATTTTATTTTTGTTTTATTTATTTGCAATGAGAGAAGAAAGAAAGAGAGGGAATGTGTGCACCAGGGACTCTTGCCACTATGAACTCCACACACATGCTCCATTTTGTGTATCTGACTTTACATGGGTACTGGGGAATAAAACCCAGGCTGTTGGGCTTTGCAAGCAAGTACCTTTAACTGCTGAGCCATCTCTTCAGCCCCCAGTTTTCAATTTTAAAATAATAATGAATGTAAAAAATTCTCATTTTGTTTTTGATTTTCTTTTTGTTTTGTTTTTGAGACAGGGTCTTGTTATATAGTCCAGGCTGGTCTAGAACTCATGATCCTCCATCCACAGCCTCCTGAGTGCTAGGATTACAGATGTAAACCACCTTACTTTTTTAAAAATGATTGAACTTTTCTCTTTCATTTTGTGTGAGTTATATAATTTAGGGAATGACATAACTATGGCCTATGGGGCAAAATCTGGCCAATCACTTATTTCTTAAAAAAATAATATATGTACATAAACACACAGACATATGCTGCTTTTAACAGTACAGTGGCAGGGCTGAGGAATTATAACAGATCAAACACTATTTGCACTCTGGCCTTTAATGCAAATGTTTGAGTGTCTGTCTAATCTCACCTCTCAGTCTTTGTTCCCTCTTTCTCTGACATACTTTGTGCTCCAGCAATGTTGAAGTGCTTGAGTTACCCCTCATACTGCATTGTATATTTTGGTTTTTTTTTTTTTTTTTTTTTTTTTTTTTTTTTTTGGTGTTTTGAGGTAGGGTCTCACTCAAGCTCAGGCTGACCTGGAATTCACTATGGAGTCTCAGGGTGGCCTTGAACTCACGGCGATCCTCCTACCTCTGCCTCCCAAGTGCTGGGATTAAAGGCGTGCACCACCACGCCCGGCTTGTATATTTTGGTATTTATGCTATTCTCTGTGACTGAGATTTCCAATCCCCACTTTACCAGGGCAGTTCTTCTTTCCAAATCCCCCTTGAGAGATGCTCATGCTACAGCATTCTCAAGTCAGAGGCACAATGCTACTTTCATCAGATGATACCGACAATTGGTGTATAAGAATCAAAGACAGTGCCTTGGAAAGTATTTGTAAAACTACATGGTACTACACAAGAGTAACAAATTCTAATAACAGTTATAGCCACCATCATCATATATGGAAGCATTAATTTGCACCTTTGTTTCCCCTTTTGAATATTTCAAATCACTTACAAAGCATGCCCACTGGCACCTATAAAGTAAAGGACCTTCTCTTTCTTATACCACTCTTTATTAAATATTATCTGTACAGTGGGGTACCAGAACAAGTTCTTCTGGCAGAATTAGAAATTAACTTAGATCAATTATATGAGTCTCATCAGTTATTGAATAATTATGAAGAGACCAAACATGAATCAAGCAACCAAACCAGAACCCATCCTTCTGTGAGACTTTCCACTGAACTCTAGAGAAAAAGGTTAGCATATTAGAGGTAAAATAAATATGACCCTCAAGAAAATGTGCTAAATAAAAGAGCCATTCTATCATTCAGTTAGTTATGAATGCAGGTAATTATGCAAAATTTGCACTGCAAAAGGGTTGCATTTTCATTTATCCAGAGGAAAAAAAGAGATTCTGAGCTAAAACATCCAAGTATCCAATGATGTATGGAGTGTCTGGAAATTATGCTTACTTTCATAGTGTCTTCTATAAGAACACTGCACCAACAACCTATCCTAACTGTGACTTTTTAGCAGTGGGTCTACATATCTTGTCCTGATGACTCCTCCTTTAAATCATCGAAAATTTTGTCATAAAATGTAATATGGTACAAGACTGTTTTATATGTGTATACAATTTGCTAAACAGTAACGTCTTGGGAATCTGGGAAGGAGTGTAGAGACTTGCCTTGTGAAAAGCCAGAAAGCTAAAGGTTCAAATTAGAGAGGGGACGTGTGGTTGGTTATGAATGTTCTGTCCCATGACTAAAGCTTTTAGTTAGAAATACACTTCTGGGACAAGAGCCCACTCTTTCCTCACATTCCATTAAGGAGAAACTGCTTATTTTAGTGGTACTTCTCTCTCAGGAAGTGAAATATATAGTAAGGCAGAAAAACAAGTAAAGGAGGAAATTTGATATTGATTTTCTTCTGTCTGTGAAATTACATGAAAGTTCAGTGGCTTATAGCAGAAGCTCAGTCGATAAGGCCCCATTTGAAACCACCTTGAAGTTCAATGCTCTCTCAACCTTTTAAACTTCTTCTACTATCAGATTCATTTGTACGTAATTATCTTCAGTGCCAAGATAGTACCATGTTCTTATTCATAACAGCTCAGAGAAGACTTTGCTCAGGGTAAAATTGTGTCGCATTTCCAAAGAACAATACTTTGTCCATATTTTTTGTTGTTGTCAAAAATCATCAACACAGCCAGGCGTGGTGGCGCATGCCTTTAATCCCAGCACTCGGGAGGCAGAGGTAGGAGGATTGCCGTGAGTTCGAGGCCACCCTGAGACTCCATAGTGAATTCCAGGTCAGCCTGGGCTAAAGTGAGACACTACCTCAAAAAATAAAAATAAAAATCATCAACACAGCAAAATAAACTTGAAAATCTAAGGAAAAAAGATTAATTATGTGAACAGTAGGAGTCCTTGTAAAGCATTTTTCATAGTAGGATACTGCATGGTCTTACTGGTTTAAATTGCAAGAGTAAACATAATACTTTTTCCTGTGGGCTGAGGAAAGGTCATCTGTGTCAGCCTCACCATTATTGTCTCTGTATATTTTGATCATAATAATTTCCAACTTGTCTTGAACACTTCCAGTGTGTAGGTGGTATGCTAAGTCTCTCCACGGTTTCTGGTCTGTAGGGAGGCAATAAGTCGCCTGTGTGAAGCTGTCCCTGAGGCCACTGGAGCCATTAAAAAGCGAAAGGTAAATATTGGTGTGGGGTCCTTGTCTTGTGTTTTTCTCACTATGCCAAAAATAGTATCAAGATAGTTAGTCTGTTCTAGGGTTTGTTTTTTTTTTTCCATTTGCAATCCCTTTTTGCCTAAGAAATATTTATGGAAACCTGAGAATAGAGGTACATATAATAGGTATACAAATCAAACATATCCTGTTGATAAATCACAAATAAATTTATTTTAAAGCAATTATTTGCTATACACACACTTTTACTATTTTATAAGGCTAAAGCAAACTAACATACTAATGAGAAGGATGTGTTTGGTTTTACATAAAGAATTAAATTTTGGGGCTATAAAGATGACTTAGTGGTTAAAGCACTTCTTGAAAAGCCAGCCAGACTGGGTTCAATTCCCAAGTACCCACATAAAGCCAGATGCACAAGGTGGCACATGCCTCTGGAGTCTGTTTGCAGCAGCAAGATGCTATAGCACAGCCATTCTCTCCTCCCCTTCACACACACATAAATAAATATTTTTAAAAGATTAAAATCTGTAGAATGTTTGATACTGAGGGTTGTAGAGCATCATCAACATTTTTCAGAGTTGATGGGTATTTTATAGTAACTAATGCTGAGAACACCACTTCACATAAATATTAGCGCAAAATGGAAGAAGTATGCTTAAAGCCATTTCAGAAATTATTGAAAATACAGTCCTAATCCCTAACCCAAATTCATTAAATAATTTTGTGAGAGATTCAAATAGCAACTTGTTTTACAAATATCAAATTTCAAAATCAAATATTCTAACATGATACAATCCAAAAATATTAATTTAAAACTTACATCTTAACAAAATGCAATCCATAGATAAATTAATTTAATCTTTTATGACAGTAGGAAAATATTAAAAGTCTTTATTTTTGTAATTAAATCATCACATTTTTATAAGAACAAACCTTTGCATGTACAATTAAGAACAGTGTGTTTTATAACATACGACAGTCTCAAGTATAACCAAGGTGTTTTAGGCAGTGTGTGCCAGTGTTGTGTGGCATGATAGCGTTTGCAGTACCAAGTGCACACATGTGTTTGGGACCCAGGCTGCAGTGAAGGTGCACCATGCAACACAAATAAGTGCCACCAGAAACTCCTTGGATGCACAACTCATTCATTTAAAATTGATTTGGTCATTGCACGTTTATAAACCTCTTATTGTTGCAACTTTTGGGGGGTGGAGGGAAGGAAACTCAACATGGTCTAAGTGCTCTGGAACTCAAGGTTTAGTGTGGCCTATGTTAGGTAACATGTATCAGAGATACATCTAAAGTTGCTCTCACTCATCACTCAAGTATTCCCACTGCACTTGACCTGTCTGAAGTGGAGATGTCTCCAGTGGCAGAGTACAGAACACTCCAGAGCTTCCAGTCATTAACATGAGGGTTCAGCCCTGGGTCTGTACTTGCCCTTGGGCACAGCACCCACTGCTGGAGATGCTGTTCTTGTTCCCGTAAGGTGTGGACGCTCAGCCAGATGATTGTTTGGTGCCTTCTAATTTCAATATGTTATAAATATATTGATCTTGTACTTTAGTATTATAGGGTGTTTTTTCATTCTTTCCTTTCTTCTTTGTTCTTCCTGTCCTTTCCTTTTTATTTTTCCTTCTCTTCTCTTCCTCTCCTCTTCTCCGCTCCTCTCTTCTTGAATTGTGTTGAAAAGGAGCTCATCGGGGGTTAACTTTCATGGGGATGTGTTTATATAAAGCAAACCTCCACTCCCAACATATGGGAAGAAGGGAAGTATAAGAAGTCCTGAGACTTCAAATTTCACTTATTAAAGGATGTTCTATGTTATAATTTTTAAAATAATTTTAACAACAAATCATTCCATCTTATTTGATTTATGTAAAGTAAGTTAGAGAAGAAGAGAATAGGCTTGGCTAATTTTTAACATTGAAAAATTACCATTCTGTCTGTAACAAAATCGATAACTTACAACATTGTTTTGTTATTTTTAAAGGTGCCAGTTAAATTCCAATCAACAGTTCTTGGCAAAAGTAACCTTCAGTTTTCGGGAATAAATATAAAACTGACCATCTCAACATGCAGTCTCACACTGATGAATCTTGACAACCAAGAGGTAAGACAATGAATGCATTCATAGATTAACATATCTATTTTTCTGGAAGTATGTTGGTAAAAAAGAATAAAGTGTCAGTGTATGCTTACAATTTAATAAATCACAAAGGAAAACAACCCACCCAAGACTTATGCATAACAATATTAGGATAACAGCATTACTAACCAATCACTGGGACACTTAACCCTACAAATAGCATGCTGTTACCTAATTGGCTTTATATCCACTAGGATCAAGGTAATCATAAATACTGTCCCTGAGGTAGTCATCCATTTACAGTACAGATGAGAGACAAAGAGGAAAAGTGATGTGTGGATAATTATGGCAGCCAGGTTTGCATTGCTGGCAGAAAATACCCTACCAAGAGCAGCTTGTGGGAAAAAAAGGGGTTTATTTTGGCTTACAGACTTGAGAAGAAGCTCCATGATGACACAGGAAAATGATGGCAAGAGCAGAGGGCACCTCCTGGCGAACATCAGATGGACAACAGCAACAGAAGAGTGTGCCAAACACTGGCCTGGGGAAACTGGCTATAACACCCATAAGTCCACCCCCCCCCCCAACAATACACAGCCTCCATGAGGGTTTAACTCACAAATCTCCATCAGCTTGGAACCTAGCATTCAGAAAACCTAAGTTTCAAACCACCACATTCCGCTGCTGGCCCCCATAAACTCATAACCATACATGATGCAAAATGCAATGCATTCAGTCCAACCTTAAAAGTCCCCACAGTTTTTATCAATCCTAATGATGTTCAAACATTCCCATAGTCTGAGACCTTTTAACTGAGCTATAATATTAAAAAAAAAAAAATCCTTCCAAAACCCATAATGGCATAGAACACACACTTACACTGCAAAAGATGGCACTGGGTATAGCAAAGAAATAGTCAACCAATACAAGATTTAAATAGGGCAAACATAACATCAAACTCTGTAGTTCCAACAACTCTTGTCAATGACAAATGTTCAAGTCCGAAAATTCCAACCAGTGACAAGTCTCTGGAGTTGCAATTCCGCCCCTCCAGCTAGGCTGCTCACAATCCTGGAAAACTTCATCTGGGGCCGGCAGCTCTCCTTAGTAACCATCTCGTGAGACTGTCATCTCCAGTGCAATCCACAATCTATTCTCATCGCTCCATCAGGTCTCCATGCAGACAATCCAGCAAACCTGTTCTACACTGCCAGTGGCCATTTCCAAAACACAAGACCGTGTTGCAAATTCAATGACTTTCTCTCCTGCATTTCGTATACTCCATAATACCAGGTAGAGTGCCAGTTTGTTAATACAGCGGAGAATAAAGCAGACTTTGAAGAACAGGACAGTCCTTCAGCATTCAGGCCCCTTCAAAAGACTGCATTCTTCCTGTTGTTCCAATGCAGGTTACCTGGCTCATTCTCAATGGTTGTAATCTCCAAATGCAGCTGAATGGGCATCAGTTTCACCCAAAGATTTTTCTCTGTGCCATATCCCTCTGCCCACACCAGTCCATTTCTATATAATGCAACCCTGCACAAATTCTCAGAACATGGGCATAACAGCAAGCCTCTCACAAAAACTGCTTCTAGCCCAGTCCAGGCAAAATGCTTTGTCACCCTCACAAGCCAAACCTCACAGTCCATAGTTCTTACTGCATTCAAGTCTTTCAACTCTTAACTAGAACAGGCCATCAAGCTGTATTTACAACACTGCAAGGCATCTCTTATGCCAGGGTTTCAAATCCTTCCACATTCCTGTTGAAAATCAGGCCTAAAATGCCAAAGCCACACAGTCAGGTTTCAAGCAGCAATGACCCCACTCTCGGTCCCAACTTTAGTATTGTAGTCAGGTTTGCATTGCTGCCAGAAAATACCTGACCCAGAGCAGTTTGTGTGTGTGGGGGGGGAGGGTTTATTCTGGTTTACAGACTCAAGGAGAAGCTCCATGATGGCAGGGGAAAACAATGGCATGAACATAGGGTGAACATCACCTCCTGGGCAATATCAGATGGACAACAACAGGAGAGTATGCCAAACACTGGCAAGGGGACACTGGCTGTAATACCCATAAGCCAACCCCCAACAATGTACTGTCTCCAGAAGGGTTTAATTCATAAATCTCCATCATCTGGGAACGTAGCATTCAGAACACCTAAGTTTATGGGGGACACCTGAGTCAAACCACCACACTAATGTTCTAGGGTTAATGTAGCTAAACTGAAATTTAGGTAGAAATTACCTTCCATCTCTTGACATTGAAAAGCTTTCTAGAATGTTATTGTGTTAACACCGATTTTTTCTCTTTTCATGATTTATGATCTGTGAGCCTCATTTATTAGAGGATAGTGTGGGAACAAGCATAAAAGACATGCAGGCACATGAACATGTACCTAAACTATAACACTGCTTGAAACCAAACTGGTAATGAGAGACCACATGATGTGAAATGATAGTTTTGCCACACAGAAAGTTACCCTTCAAAAAAAGCTTCTGTTTTCCACATCAGTGAACTAAAGATTGTAGTACCTACATATAAGGCTCTTAGAGGATAGACTTAATTAATGTTTTCCAAGGTTATTTGAGGGAATAAGTAAAATAACTGAAAAATCACTTAGCTCAGTACCAGTCACAGGGTATCTAATATTATTATTCACTCATTCTTTTAAAAAAATTATTTATTTATTTGAGAGAGACAGAGAAAAAGAGGCAGACAGAAAAAGAGTATGGACACACCAGAGCCTCCTGCCACTGCCAATCATCTCCAGATACACGTACCACTTTAGTGCATCTGGATTTGTATGGATACTAGAGAATCAAACCTAGGCCATCAGGCTTTGAAAGCAAGTACCTTTACCTGCTGAGCCATCTCCCCAGACCCTCAAACATTCTTTCTCAGAGTCCTTTACAGATGATAGCCAGTAGCATTTAATAGGGAAAGCAAAATATAATAAAACAAAATATTATGAGAGCTGCTTTATTAGGCAAGTTCAAAAAAATGAAATACAATGCTTATACAATAACATAAAACACCTTAGAGAAACCATTTAACATGAAACAATTCAAAACAGAGTCCTTTCTAGCTGGGTCTTTATTGATTATTCAAGTAGAGGTGATACCATTATTATGACAGCACAATTTTTGGTATGTAGTGAGAAGATGCAACACATCTGGTGTGAGGTGAAACATTCATTCATGTATTCATTGAAGTATTTTGACCTAAAGATACCTATAGATGTACACCTTATTTTTGGTTGTTGCAGAGGCTCAATGCTTTTATCATGAGATCTCACTGTGTTTAGAAGTCTTTGAATTATCTCATAGTTTATAAAGGTAGAGAAGTAGGTAAAGCTAGAAATATAATGGTAATGACCTTAGTGCATTATCTAATAACTTTTCTAAAAGGCCTTCCCAACCTGGCATGGTGGTGCACACCTTTAATCCCAGCGCTGAAGAGGCCGAAGTAGGAGGGCCACTGGAGTTCAAGGCCAGCCTGGGACTACAGAGTGAATTCCAGGTCAGCCTGGGCTAGAGTAAGACCCTACCTTGAAAAAACTAAAACAAAAACAAACATAAAAGGCTCTTTCTGGGCTGGAGAGATGGCTTAGCAATTAAGGCACTTGCCTGCAAAGCCAAAGGACCCAGGTTCAATTCCCCAGGATTCACATAAGCGAGATGCACAAGGTGGCACATGCATCTGGAGTTCAATTGCAGTGGCTGGAGGCTCTGACATGCCCATTCTCTCCCTCCCTCCCTTTCTCCCCCCCTCTCATCTCTCTCTCAAATAACTTTTTTTTTTTTTAAAGTCTCTTTCTATAGACAGTCTGAAGTGAAGTGAGTGGGGGAGTTTACAAAGAATAAGATTGTGCTATATATGGTAGGGCAGTCTATTTTAAGTCTAGAAGTTTAGAAGAGTATTTACAACATGCCCATAATCCCATAATCTTCCAGTCAAAATAGAGGTAGGGAGAGTGGACACATGGTAGCTTCTACTACTAGCAGCCATAGCAGTAATGTACCCTTGCATAGCTCACATCTTTTCTGTACTGGTGGCATGAGATGGGATTATGTGTACATTGCTGGAACATGGACCAAAGTTGGAATCTCACTGATTTCAGATTTGGGAGCTGAGTTTGAGCCATTATGTAGGTCTGGGGGGAATGTATATTGGTGGTGGGGTAGGGGGCAGGATATGCCCCTGTGGATGCTTCAAGAAGCTTTATATACCACATGAAAAGGTCAGCTAAATGTCCAAGATATGAAGGCCATGGAGGGTCTTTATCAATGTAGTATGAGAAAACAACTTACTAAATCCTTAAGTAAAGCTACCTATGGAAGATAAACACAAATACCAATGCATGCCCTTTCCCACTAACAAGTTATGATTTGGCCTGAAAACAAAAACAGATTCAAACTTATGGATGTTGTGTGACTTTTCATGGAGAGATGTGAACAAACATTTATTCACTTCAGAATGGGCACCAATGGCAGTTCAAAGAAATTATTCCATCCAAGTCCAGCTTGGTGAACTAAGGGAGTTGTTTGGGCATGGCTGAGGAGTTACTTATAGAAGTGTAAGCGACCCTTAAATAACTGCATCACTAAAAAGTCTCATCTCAGTATGGGTAAAAACATCATGAAAGTTGCAGCGTCCCCTCCCCCTTCAGTTAACCTCTTTTTAGTACCCCCGGACTGTGTGGTAGAATTACATATACTTGGAGAGGGGTAGTACAAATGGATGTGAGTAGCTGGAATCTCAGGTGAGGGTCTAATGACCCTACCCACTCTCTTTTTCCATGAGGAAACATCAATGGGCCCAATCTTGTGAAAGTCCTATGTGGGTAGTTGCAGATGCTCTGCTTAAGATGGTAATGGTTATGGTATCCTGAGGATAGTGTTCCACAATGGAATATAGTCATAGGTGACAGTACCTATTGTTTAGGTGAGTCACATTTATCATTAGTCACTGAGAATATTAAGTTCATAATAGCCATTTATTCTCAGAAGTTTCACAGACACAAGGCAAAAATATGAAACACCTAATGCTTAAATATTACCATTTTGTGGGACTAGAAAAGATATTTTGGAAAATTATAGGAATGTCTATATGTTTGCTTTAAAATTCAAGCATCACACTTTATTGACATACTTGCATAAAGTATGTCTTATCCATGGGAAATATGTTCCAAGCCTCCAGCAGAAGCCTGACACCTCAGATATAATCAAAACCTATAGACACCATATTTTCTGTAGATCTTAGCAACCTCAGGATAAGATCGTTTAAGTCAAGATATTTCAGCATTTTATTTAAGGAAGCACTATATGACTTCTCATTGGTATATTCAAATTGCTGGCATCATTACTCTTATGTTTTTGGCTATTATTAAGTAAAATAAGGAACACTGTACTGAGATACTGTGACAGTGATCTGATAACAGAGGGACGATAAATGACTAATGGGTATAATTCACATGTGAGGAGAAAGATATGAGATTTCATCATGTTATTATATTGTGTAATAAAACATATTTCTGGAATTTTCCATTTAATATTTTCAGATGGAAGTTGATAATTAAATGAAACTGAAGCAAATAAAATCATGGGTATACTACTGTGTATTTTAGGGTTTTAAGTAAAACTGTCTCAGTAGTTCCCACTCCCATTTAGCCTTTACTCTTATCTACAACTGTCACCATCTCTAACAGCTGCTGATTTGATAAGGGTAAGAGATTAAAAGGGTAGTTAAAAAATGGCTGGGCGTGGTGGCACACGCCTTCAATCCCAGCACTCGGGAGGCAGAGGTAGGATTACCGTGAGTTCAAGGCCATCCTGAGACTACATAGTTAATTCCAGGTCAGCTTGGACCAGAGTGAGACCCTACCTTGAAAAACCAAAAAAAAAAAAAAAAAAAAAAAAAAAAAAAAAACCAAAAAAAAAGGATACATAGGAGTAAACTTCAAATACACAGAAGGCAAAAAGGCAATGCAAACTGTCCAGAACACATACACAAACAAAAGCAAAAGAACAAAAAATAATGGTACCAGTGCAATAACAAATGGTGAGTGCTGTGTGGCATCACAATGACAGCACTCAGGAACAGCACTCAGGAACTGACAAACACAATGTTATTTCCGAAAGTGAAATGGATGTGTTTGCCACGTAGGACTAGTGAAGGAGGACTGCCAGACACTCCATTTTTATTGAAAAACAAAAATTAAGATGTTGGTCTCTAAGCAATTAAATTACTAGTATGATAAATTATCTGAATTTCACCCTCACCATTTATAAAGTAAATCTGATTAACTCTATTTACAGTTTAGAACCCAAACCAGAGATTATGTATATCTATCCAATTTCTAAGATAATTAGTGGAACCATATTGATAACTTCAACATTAAAAAAAGTAGTGCTGGAGAGATGGCTTAGTGGTTAAGACACTTGCTTGCTAAGCCAAAGGACCCAGGTTTGATTCCCCTGGGCCCACCCACATAAGCCAGATATACTAGGTGGTGCATGCATCTGGAGTTCTTTTGCAGTGGCTGAAGGGCCTGGCATACCCATTCTGTCTCTAATAAATAAAATTAAATTAAAAATTAAAAAAAAACACTAAAAAAATTAGAAAGTTAGAAGCCAAGCATGGCAGCATAAGCCTGTAATTGCAGCTCTGGGGAGGTGGAGGCAGGGGGATAAATTCAAGCTACATAGCAAGTTCAAAAGCAGCTTCAGCTACATGAAATTGTTTAAGGAAAAGTTAGGAAACATTACTGTGATTTTCAGTAAGTATGATCAAATATTAATTTCAGTGGTCTCAGCTTACTGTGTGTAGGTATGGACACAACCAGGGTCTCTTGCTGCTGCTAACAAGCTGGATGCCTGTGCCACTTTTTGTGACTGGCTTTACATGGGTGGCTGGAAAACTGAATCTAGAATCTGCAGGCTTTGCAAGCTGGTACCTTTAACCATTGAGTGATCTCCCTAGCCCCTCAGTTTTGTTTGATTTTTAAATATTTATTTATTTGAGATGCGGAAAGAGGCAGAGAGAGGGTAAGAATAGGTATGCCAGTGCCTCCAGCCATGGCAAACTCCGAATGTATGGACTGCCTTGTGCATCTGGCTTTACGTGGGTACTGGGGAATCAAGCCTGGGTTCATACGCTCTGCAGGCAAGCACCTCAACCACTGGGCCATCTCTCCAGCCCAGCTTACTGTTTGTTTTTTAATATTTTATTTTTGTTTTTGAGAGAGAGAGAGAATGGGCACACCATGGCCTCCAGCCACTGCAAACATCTCCAGATCCATGAGCCACCTTGTGCATCTAGCTTATGAGTGCTGGGGAATCAAACGGAGGTCCTTTAGCTTTGCAAGCAAGCACCTTAACTGCTAAGCCATCTCTCCAGCCCTCAGTTTACTGTTTTATAAGGTCAACAAACCAACCTTAGTCAGTATAGAGCCCAGGTCTTTCTCTTCATGAAACATTAAATACACTAGGAAGTGGTTTTGCCTCCTTCCCTCCCTACCCAGTCATAGAGAAAAACAATCAATTTTTTGCAAACTTCAGCTTTTTGTGAGCCTATCTTCCCTGCCATCTTTGGCTAATGGTAAAAATAGCTGATCAGTTTATTGTGCACTGGAATTCTTGAACACCCCAGGAGTATTGTTGACTTACATTGCACATACAACTGCTTAGAGACATCTGGCTGCAGCTACAAGCTTAAGAAAGCAATAGGAAAGGAAAGGATGAAAGATACGGTAGGATTAAGCACCAACGTCTCCTGTCTAGTTTCTCCTTCTCTCCCTCCTCTGAACCAAACAGGTGTTCCCATTGATTTGATAATCCTTGTTATGGTCCAGTCTTCAGCCTCCAGAAGCAAGATGACTATGAAAGACTCAAGAGTTGTCCTATAAACTAGATCTGTCCTGTCCTACCAGCATGGAGCAGAATTTTAGTAGTCAAGGTAAAAGACGTGCTCAAAACTAATTCTGCCTGGCACTGCCATGGATGCAGTTGTTACTTTCACGGGACTTTTAATATCTTCGTAAAATAACCACACTGTGCACATGTGATAGAACAGGTTTTCCTATCTACTTAGAGACTGGCAAATAATTTACTTAACTTCCAGAAAATTATTTGTTAATCAGGTATTTGAGACTGGTCCATTTCCCCTTATGAACACTTGTTTTTTAATACTTATAGTGGATGCAATGATACAAATCATAAAAATATTCAAAGTATGTATGCAAAACTATTAGCCAAATAAAGTACACAGAACAAGAAATTTTTATTATTTTCAATGCTGGTGAATAAAGAATAACAAGCCTAGAGGAGGAGAGAGAAACTTCAGGTACCAAGGAGGATTTCTGGGCAGGTTTCAAACCTTCAAAATTTGATAGCATAATTGTTTATGCTTTCTTTTTACTCATTATTTTTAGTAACAGTTCCTACATGTGAAGTTTAAAGTCTTTCCACCTGTCATGTTAAACAGCAAGCAAAATTTCCCTACTATAGAAAGGTGTTAGAAAGTTTGTACTTTCACATACATTTAAATGTCTGAATTTAAACTTTTACAAATGGCATTTTAATTTTGACTTTTAAAAAGTCACAGTAAAATTTTCTGAATTATAGATTGTACCTTTATAAATCATTTATAAATTTATAAATCGTTTATAAACACATGTACAATAAAATTTTCCTATGCTCTTGGAAGCATATTTTAAGATAATACATGTGACACATATATAGACACATAGTTTGCTTAACCTTTTGTGATAATGAAGAATGCTCAACCTTAAACTGGTTTTGCTAATTAATCACTGTGACTTAGATCATAAAAAAAGAACTGGGAAAGTTTTCTTAACAGGCATTCAGTCCAAATAACTCAAGGTCTCTTGTGGACATATTTTTTTCTTATTCTATAATTAGATTCGTGTATTGGCAGTTTGTCTTGGCCATGATTTACTCTTGGAAAAACATCTTGATAGTGAAGCATATATGGAAGGTATTTGCCAAAGCCTTGTATGTTAGGGCATCCTTGGAAACAGATTTCCTAAGAGCCCTTTCTTTTTATGATTCTTTTCCTTTTTCACAGCTGTGCAGTCACTGTCCTATTGCCTTCTTATTCTGAGAAACAAAAGCCAACTGTTCTTTTCTTGCACAGACTATTTGGAATGAACCCAAACGATAGCGGAATGTCGGATGGCTCCCTCTCCTCAAGTCGTTCCCTCCTCTTTTATCAGCAAGTAAACTACTCTCTATCAATGATCTCGTCACAACCGAGCTCTTCGGTCAGACGATTGACCACCATCAGTGAGAAAAGCTCTTCGATGAAAGCTAACTGATCAAACGGGGTCTTCTCGTAGTGCATCTGGAAGCCGCCCTCCAGGGCAGCTTCCCCGGCTCGGGAGGTTCTCAGAAACATCTTGTTGGCTTCCTCCAGGGCGGCCGAGACCCGGTAGCCCGCGCGGTTCAGGGGCTCCTCTTCGGGAAAGTCGTAGTCGTCCTCCCAGTCGTCAAAGTCGTCGCCCTCGTCCTCGCTCGGGAAGCCCGGGCCCGCGGCCTGCTCGCCGGGGCCGGGGCCGGGGCCGGGCCGGCGGTCCAGGCCGCGCTTCGCCTCGCGCGCCGCCCTCGGCTGCGCCGCCTCCTCCTCCATGGGGCCTTCCTCCCGGCTCCCGCCGCCTACCTCCATCTGCGGAAGGTCGCCCTCGCCAGGCATCACGTCCATCTGCAGGTCACTGCTCTCTTCGTACAGCTCCGACAGCTCGGCCATGGCCGACATGGTGTTAGCGGGTCACTCTCGCAAAACGCTGTCAGCAAGAGATGGGCGCCGGCGGGAGGGCTGCGGTACGCGTGCGCGGCCGACTGCGGTGCGCGTGCGCATGCGCGAGGGCTCCGGCGGCCCAGCGGGCCCCCCCCCCCCCCTCTGGCTGTGTTCTTTTCTGTCCATGCGCACTTCTTCCTTAGCTAGACTGTATAAGCGCACTGCTTAGCACTCGGCTCACCTAACCATACTTCTAGCGATGCTGGAAACCGGAAAATACACAGATCTGTAACAGCAGGATCCGCCCTCTCCCGTCGGCCTCCTCCCCCAGGCACTCGCATTTGTTCCAAGGTTACAATTATCTTTCCTTCACATGCAGATATTCTAAGTCCACGTCTCCTACTACAGTTCAGTACAACATACAATTAGTGACCCATTCTTTGATTGTCGTTTCCAAAAATTTATATTCACAATATATATATTTTTAAAATTGTAAAGAAAAAATTTCAGGAGCCAAAGGAATGCTGTTATGTATGTTGTTGTTTTCTACATAATTAACTTGGGAAAAGCCCTCACGCAATGTGAAGTATTAGCTTTGTATTTTTTCTTGATTTGCATAAATATACCAAAGTTGACCTAACCAGGGATACAAAATTTGTAGCTATATTTATAAATTTACATACACCCACACAGTAGGCCAGTAAACAGACTTGTACCAGTGTTTTTCTAGAATAAGGAAAAGTAGTATACTTTTTTAGTCACTCTACATTTAAGCTGTAGTCAGCAGTACTTGAGAATATCCATACCTTTGTCACACATATGATTTTAAATTTATAAAACTCAGCTTTAATCTTATCGACTGTAAATATGTTTTTAAATTTTTCCATAACTACAGTTTCTTGGAGGTTAATTATCTTTCAATATAGGTTTAGCAAGCATTTATATTATTTCTGTGCATTGACTGGTCTGATTTTTGTGGGTTTTTTTTCTTACTGATTTGTAAGAATTCCTTATAAACTCTATATGAATACTGTGGTTTTCATTTTGTAACTATATTCTTCAGGTATGTTTGTGTTAAAGTCTTAAAATTTTTTTTAATGTTTATTTGAGAGAGAGAGGCAGATAGAGAAAGAGAATGGGCACACTAGGACCTCCAGCCTCTGCAAATGAACTCCAGACAATGAACCCCAGATGCATGTGCTATCTTGTGCATCTGGCTTATATGGGTCCTGGGGAATCGAACTTGGGTCCTTTGGCTTTGCCGGCAAGCACCTTAACTGCTAAGCCATTATTCCAACCCAGTTTTTTTTTTTTTATTAGGTAGAAACTTTGTATGGATAAATCATGTGTTGGTACCATCATTTCCCATCTCCTTGCCACCAAGTCCACTAAGGGCCCTTCTTAGTGGGATTGCTGGTATTCACTATGGGGTTGTGGGTTATGAGTTGTGAAAGCAGCAGTCAGTCATTGTGAGGGGGCAATGCCTCTGAATATTCCTTCCTACCTTGTGGCTTTTACAATCTTTCTGACCCCTCTTCCACAAAATTTCCTGAGCCATGGTGGGTGTGTTTTAAGTCTACTTTAGTGTTGAGCTCTCAGTAGTTTTTGGATTTCTAGTTTGGTTCATATTCAGTATCCTCAGTGTCTCCATCACCCTGGCTTATAGAAAGTTTTAAAAGTAGTTCTTACGTGATTAAAGTTAAGATATTTTATTGAGAATTTTACTATATGAACATATTGCAACTGGTCATATTCCCATCTGGCTATACTCATGTTCCCTGTCCTCTGCCCCCATTCCACTGGAGGCCCTCCTCTGTGGGGTTATTGATCATCACTGTGGGATCATGAATGCACCAATCCATCTCCAGGGAGGGAGGAGCAATGACTCAGAATACATCTTTCCATCCTATGGATGTTACAATCTTTCCACCCCCTGAGGTATCCTGAGCCCTAGAAGGCTTGTTTCAAATCTTTAGTTATCTCTCAGTAGCAGCTCATTTTCTGCTTTGATGAGTTTTGAGTGTCATTAGTGTCTACAGCTATCTCCCTGGAGGAGGTTCTCAATCTAGCAGTGAGAAAAACATTCATATTTAATCCACATCTTCCTCTGATGTTTCCTGTCATAGAGATGACTTGTCTACTGCTTTCTTTCCTTATCATTTTGATGGGTTTTGGGTCTCTCCAATATTCATTGCTTCTGGACGGGGCACAGGGGTGAAGATTCTTTTGTATATATATTTTTTGGACTGTTAAAATGGATTTCCTACTTAATTAATACATTCTGCTAGTTGACCATGCAAATCTGGTCTTTGTTCTTTAAATGTTGCCTTAGCTCTTCTTGTATATTTATTCTTCCATATGAATATTAGAAACAGCTTGGATATTTTTATTGTGTTACATTTTTATCATATCTGATCAGTCAGATCTCATTGTTCTTTTAAAAATTACTTAAGGGGTTGGAGAGATGGCTTAGTCGTTAAGGCACTTGCCTGCAAAGCCGAAGGGCCCAAGTTCAATTCCCCATGACACATGTAAGCCAGATGCACAAGGTGATGCATGCTTCTGGAGTTCATTTGCAGCTGTTGGAGGCCCTGACACACCCACATTCTCTCTCTCTCTCTCTCTCTCTCTCTCTCTCTCTCTTTCTCCCCATCCCCATCTCTCTTCTCTGTCAAATAAATAAATATAAATATAAATATAAATATAAAAATTACTTAAGGGTTGAAGAGATGGCTTAGAGGTTAAAGTGCTTTGCCTGTGAAGCCTAAGGACCCAGGAATGATTCTCCGATACCCATATAAGCCAGATGCACAAGGTGGCACATGCATGTGGAGTTAGTTTGCAATGGCTAAAGGACTTGGCATGCCCATTTTCTCTCTACTCTATCTGCCTCTCTCTCTCTCTTTCAAATAAATAAATTAAATAAATTTAAAAAATAAAAATAAAAATTACTTAAGCTGTTTTTTTTTATATTACTTCTTTCATATTAACTTTATAAGCAGCTTGAAAAGTTCCATTAATGACACTGGTGGTATTACTAGTAATTCCATGTATTTGCAGGGAGAGAATTGACATCTTTATAGAATTGCCTCATATCCATAAGATGATATATATTGGTCTGGTTAATGAGGTCTTTTATGGCCTTCAATGAAGCTTTCCTGAAAGCTTTACATGATTATTTCTTTAATATTTAGGCATGTTTGTGTAAAGTATTCATCCACCTTGTCCCCTACACACAAGTCTGGCTAGCTATTGCTGATATGTGATCTTTCTTTACCTGTTGATTTCTTTTTTGCTAAAATACAGAAAAATGCACAAATAATGTGTGTTGCTTATCACAAGAACTTACTTGTGTAACTACTGCCCAGATCAAGGGGTACCATTTGTAGCACCCCAGTAAACCACTTACTCCCTCTTCATCTGGCCCAGAAATAACTACTCTCCCGACTTTCAATAATTCAATAAAATAACTGTCTGGTTTTGAATTTCAGTAAACTAAACCATATGTGACATATTAATTGTGTTTGGATTTTTTCTTCCTCAATAAGTATGTTGCTATGTAGTAGTCCACTCTTTGAATAGTCACCATTGGGATTGTTTCCATCTAAGGCTATTATAAATAGAGTAGCTATTTTCTTTCTTGCAAATATATTTTGTTAGGCATATTTATTCAATTCTGGGGGATGCCCATCTAGGAGCAAGATTGCTTGATCATCTTATATGTGCAGCTTTAGTAGATTCTGCCATATAATTATCTAACAAGGATTAGTTCATAGGTGCATAATTGCTTTTTTATTTTATTTTGTTTTAGGTAGGGTCTCCCTCTAGCCCAGGCTGACATGGAATTCACTATGTAGTCTCAGGGTGGCCTCAAACTCATGGCGATCCTCCTACCTCTGCCTTCCAAGTGGTGGGATTAAAGGTGTGCACCACCATGCCTGGCTCATAGCTGCTATTTTAATGAACCTTCACAACAGTATGGCAAGTCATCTCTACAAATTAGCATTATAGTGTGGTTTCCAAATACAAACAAATTAGAATATCAAGTAAAACAGATAATCTTGGCTAATTAATGCAGTTTAGCTGACAAGTCTTACCTTATATTAAAAGTCTTAATGTTAGTTTCTTAGGACACTTGATGGTGAGTGGCCTCTATTGAATTCAAACTGTGAAAAAATTATAATACATAATCACAAAAAGTTAAATGGAAGTAGAAAATATATTGAATAAAGTAATGGAACAACTGTTAGCATCATTTTTTTTTCCTGTTTTAACTCTCAACTTTGATTTAATTTCCAGACGGAAAACTTCATTTTTCCAGCAGGCTTTCCCACATGGCAGCAAAAAGCCCCCAGAAACCTTAGGCTTATGTGGGTCTTAGTGGCAGAGGGATGCTGAAATCCATCATTCCCTTCTCGAAAACCTTGACTATATCCAGAGAGATGGTGTTTGCTGATTGGGTAGACGTGGATCATAAGTCCACATAGAGGATGGAGCAGTGAAATGGCTTTGTCACCTCCATGATTTATATGAGATTATTTAGGAGTTTGTGAGGTATCTTAGGAGTAGAGTATGTAAAGCAACAACAAAAACAGGTTCATATGGAATATGGACAGAGTGGTTTCTAAAAGGATGCTATGTAGATAAAAACAAAGCAAACAAGCATATGTTCATTATGATTAGGCCCTGTATAGCCAAGAGTAATAAATTATACCTCATATATATGTAATTTGTTCATGTTTTTCAGATTATTGCAAATCACCATATGCAATCTATTTCATTTGCCTCTGGAGGGGATCCTGTAAGTATAGATTTGTCAAAGCTCTTTTATGAGTTCTAAGAGTTCTTTACAATTAGACACTGCAAGGCTTTTCCAAATATTACAATTTGCTAATAGCTATATGTGGCAGATGATCAAAAATTTTGTCTGGGCAAAATATTTCCTGTTTCCAAATTTCAAAATGTTTGGTTTACTAGATCAGGCAACAGTCCAAAATTGTGTTGTTTGTTATTGAGTTACCATCTGACAATCTTCTTGTGGATATCATCAAAGTTTTGAGAAGTAAGTATGTCTGTCTTACATGTGTTGCCAGTCTCTTTCAGAATTATTCTCAGCAGAGTTCTCTGCTGACTATAGCAATTCATTGGACCTATTATATAAGAAGAAGCATTGCATCATTGCTATCAATAAAGGCAACTAAGCCTAATCTAGAATAAGCAGCCAGATTTTCAGAAGCCCCTGAAGAGAATGCTTATCTGGAGAGAGAGAACTTGCAGTGCCACTCTACCATGAGGCCATGTGGTGCCCACTTTCAACACTTTGTGCAGGATCTCTCTCCACACCTCTTTTACAGGGACGAGTGTCCTATTAGACTCCCTACTGCATCATTTCTAGGCCTAGAAGCAAGGGAGCTTCAGGGAATAAATAAGAAACAAATTGGAGCAAACAGAAGGATAATTTTGTTCCTCTGTGACATTATAATCCATTTTCTTGTACCTGTTAGCATGTGGAAAGCTAAAATGAGAGCAGAGTATGACTGTAATAATAACTGAACATCATTCATATCAAGAACACTTGAAAATAAATGCAGACTTTGTTTTATGCAGAATGCATTACCTTCTTTTCTGTAAAGTTTTATTACTATAGCATTCAGAAATAAAACAAATCCATTTTAACAGTTGACTTCTATTTATTTATTTATTTTGGTTTTTTGAGGTAGGGTCTCACTCTGGTCCAGGCTGACCTGGAATTCACTATGTAGTCTCAGGGTGGCCTTGAACTCACAGCAATCCTCCTACCTCTGCCTCCCGCTAGGATTAAAGGCATGCACCACCACACCCGACAACAGTTGACTTTTAAAATAAAGTACTTTCATTTTCTCATTTCCAACTGAGGAATTAAATTTAAAGTCATAAATAATGAGAAACATAACTCAGAAATCCAAGCATGAAGAGTGTGTGTGTGTATGTGTGTGTAAGGGGTGTGCTGGTATCACAGCAAATTTGTGATTTGCTTTAAGCTTTATGCTAAATATTTAAAAGGACAAAACAACTGTGTGTCTCAAAAGGAAAATCAAAATTCTAAAGTTTCTGTGAGTAATCAATCACTGCTTCATTAACTAGCCTGAAGTATTTGATCCAGTTCCTCCACTTGTGTGTTGGTATAACATTCTTGTGTGGAAAGTCCATAGAAGAATACTATTTCCATTAACCCATTCATAAAAAGAAAACTTCAGAAATTACCTGTCTTCACATTGGCTACCAGTATTTAACTGAATCAGCCCAAGATAACTGCGTTCAGAACTTCTTATAAGCACATGTGGAAAAGCAGCTTTACAAGATACCAAATCTTGTTTCTTTTCTTTTCCTGGATACTTAATTTCCCTTAGGCATTACTAGCATCCCACCTTTGGGCACTGGGTGTAGTTACTTTCAAATTACTTTATTAAGTTGGTTATGATGGTGCAGTTTATAATTTCAGCACTCCAGAGACTGAGGCAAGAGGATCTTAACTTTGAAGCTACTTTTAGATCCTTTCTCACACTTCCACAAGCCACTATATGGGTTTTATAATACCACCAAATAAAACCCAAGTTTTTTTTTTTTTCGGTTTTTTGAGGTATGGTCTCACTCTAGCCCAGGCTGACCTGGAATTCACTATGGAGTCTCAGGGTGGCCTCGAACTCACGGCGATCCTCCTACCTCTGCCTCCCGAGTGCTGGGATTAAAGGCATGCAGTTTTAAGAGTTACTTTTTCCCTAAGAAGCTCCAAGCATGCTCAATTATTCATTCACCAACAGGCATATAAGATGGCATGTGCTTTGCTACTGCAATGTGAGCCCAGGAATGAATCTGAAACCCAATCTATCCAACCCTATAATCTGACCTCAACCATGAGGGAGGGTCCACTGAATGTAGTCTGAAACACACCAGCACGTTGTTCCTTTCTCTTCCTAGCCCATTATAGCTTGTTCATCCATAAAGGAATTCAAGTACTTTGTTTAAGAGATTTAAAGTAATGTTCTTTAAGTGGTCTACGAAAAAAGGAATTATTAGTGTTTGCTCTAAATTTACCCTTTTCACATTTCAAATATTGCTGCCATTTTAGAAGAGGTGCATGACACTTCATTGACTCTAGGCATCCCCCATATGATCTCTGTTTTTCTTCTTCAGAATATTAAGGTTTCTCATCCTGTCTCTACCATGTACCTTTGGTTCTTTAGCTCCTTCAACTGACCAAAGCACTGCACTGCCAAAACAATCCATGAAGAATCTGTAGCCACTGCGGGAAAATTTGTACCTCTGTTCTCTGCAGCTGGAGAAAAAGCAAATTGACTTGGATTTAAGTAGGAGTCTGGATCTATCCTAAGCATAGCCATTAGAAATACCCCAATAAAGTTTTATCTTCATGTCAGGAATTGTGGGGGAGCCAGACATGGTGGCACATGCCTTTAATCTCAGCCCTCGGGTGGCAGCGGTCTAGGAGGATCACCATGAGTTCAAGGCCACCCTGGGGCTACATAGTGAATTCAGGTCCTCCTGGGCTAGAGCAAGTCTACCTTGAAAAACAAAACAAA
The DNA here is from genome assembly GCA_036346955.1 of Dipus sagitta. Lineage (NCBI taxonomy): Eukaryota > Metazoa > Chordata > Mammalia > Rodentia > Dipodidae > Dipus > Dipus sagitta. The sequence continues at coordinate 75,009,134 of CM070779.1, read as the reverse complement.
ACAAAACAAAACAAAACAAAACAAAACAAAAAAAAGGAATTGTGGGGTAGTGTTAAGCATTGCAGTCAAGTAGATTTGACTTATTAAACTCTAAGGTTCAGAGCCCTCATCTGCACAGTGAAGGTAGTTCCTCTTACCTCACTGTGTCACAATGATTGCATGGATGCATGGAAAGGGCCAGCACAGAGCCGGGCGTGGTGGCGCACGCCTTTAATCCCAGCACTCGGGAGGCAGAGGTAGGAGGATCAACGAGAGTTCGAGGCCACCCTGAGACTACATAGTGAATTCCAGGTCAGCCTGAGCCAGAGTGAGACCCTACCTCAAAAAAAAAAAAAAAAAAAAAAAAAAAAAAAAAAAAAAAAAAGAAAGGGCCAGCACAGTACCTGGCACATAGTCATAGATGATCATTACACACATTCATGTTTATTTTGGGACACTCACTGTTTTAGAGCTCCACAACTAGCTGGGTACAAAGTATTGGAAGCTGAATTCACAGACCTTGTGGGCGAACATAGCCATCCTCTTTCTACGAGAGTTTTACCAGTTTTCATACATACTGGCCAGTCTTCCTTCTCTGGTCTTTGCCTGCCCTCATTTTTACTCTTTGCTCAAAAGACAGTTGGTTTTCCTTCAAGTAGCCTGGAAAACAGCTCTTGGAAATGGTTCCATAGCTTCACATGTGTTCTCCATTTCAAAAATGGGTTGTGAATGTGTAAAAAATGAAGTATTTAAAAAATATATCCCCCTCTGTGCTTTTTAAAAAGTGCCCTGTAAATTTTCCCAGACATTTACAGTCATCAAATTTTAAAACTACTAGAATGCTGGAGGCTGCTTTGAAAGGTGAGGAAAGTAGGTCAGAGAGGTTTCATAGCCTCTTTCTGGTCAAGTGGTCCAGACAACTTTTGCCGACATGACATCACTTCTTCAACTTGTGGTCAAGTCTGCAACAACTGTGACTTTTTTACTAAGTTAATGTAAAACAAAACTCATAGATAAGACCTTATTTAAAGATATTTCTAACCTTTTTGATCTTTTTGAGATGTTTAGTTAGATGTCTGTTATTTCTAAAAATAACCTAGGACAAATTATGATGACCCTGAGACCCTTTTTTCTGTATGATGCACTGGGGACTACTAAATGGCTGTCCTTGAGGGTTTTACAAACATGGACTTTGGTTTCTACCAGTTGATTGCATCTTCCATCTCTAGAGAGCCACACTTCCAATCTGAAGACGGCATTGCATGGATTTCTTTTCCCTGAGAATTGTGATAACCAAAAAGTCTTTAATTATTAAACTCTTATTAGTGTACAGTTTTCAGTCAAAGCCAGAATTACTAAGTAGACTTTTATTCACTTGTTTTATAAAGTCAGTAGTATGTCTCATTTTGAATTTAAGTCATTCATAGATTTTCTTTCAAAAATTAATGCATTGTAGTTTTGCTTTCCTATTCTGCAAATTAGTTTGCAGTATACACATATGAGCTACCAACCACAAAACTCAGCAGGACTCTTTAATCAAGTCATTTTTTGATGTACATGCTATTTATTTGGGCAACAGAAAAATTGTGATGCTGCAGCCTTGTCTGTCACTTTGTGACTGCATAATCCCTGATATTCCAACTTTCAGCACAGAGAGTGCCAATTTGAAGACTTTTTTTGAGAGTGACAGAGAGAGAGAGTGAGAGAGAGGGAGAATATGGGCATGCCAGGGCTTCCAGCCACTGCAAACGAACTCCAGACGCATGCGCCCACTTGTGCATCTGGCTAACGTGGGTCCTGGGGAATCGAGCCTTGGACCGGGGTCCTTAGGCTTCATAGGCAAGGGCTTAACCACTAAGCCATCTCTCCAGCCCCAATTTGAAGACATTTTAAAAGAATGTGTCCTAGGGGCAGAAGATGTACCTAAGTTGGTAGAGGGCTTGCTTAGCATGCACAAAGCCCTAGGATGAGTCCTCAGTCCATTGCATAAAGCCAAGCATGGTGACATACATCTGTAATCCCAGGTTGAGGCAGGAGGACCAGAAACTTAAGGTCATTCTCAGCTACATATGGAGCTTGAGGCCAGCCTGGGTTACATGAGATTCTGTCTCTGGGTTACATGAGATTAACAAGAATATGTGCTAGCATAGTCTCTACCTACATTCCCTTTTACTGTTAATTGTATACCTGCCTCTAAATTTTTAGTCTTTATATTCTTCCCCAAAGAGGCAGAGAATGTGGAATTCAGTTGTTAAACTATATAGTGTTTAATATGCAGAAACAGTCATGTCTAAGCCCTTGCCTCAGTGTCATGTCCTAAATATACTCTTATCTTTCAATGGTATAATTCATTCATTTTAAATGGAATAATTTTCCCTTTTTTATAGGATACTACAGACTATGTTGCCTACGTAGCTAAAGATCCAGTTAATCAACGAGGTATGGAAAGTAACTTCTAGATATTTTCATAAGCAGCAAGCATTACTTCTAATATACAGAGTGGAATGATGTGTACCACTACAGTGCAATATTGGGTTCTTGAAATAGCATGCAAATTTGAGTTGGAAATAAGTAGCCCTACTAGAAGAGCAAAGTAGAAGAACACATCGGCAGCATTTACATTCCAGTTACTTAAAAGAGTCACAAACTAAAAGGCTTATCCAAATTTATATACTTGCAAGAGAAGCTGTCTTAGTTATGGTAGCAGGGACTAGCTGCCACCTCCCAGTGGATAAATGAATTGCATATAAGATCCAAGTCAATGAGAAAAACAGCTTGCATTAACCTTGTGATGTGTAATTGTGGAGTGTGAGCTTGTGTACTTGTTGAAGAGCCTGGAATATCACGTTGAGTGTTTGGCTTCTGGATTTTGGATCTCAGCCTAGGCAGCTCATCTTTGGAAAGACATTTGACTGATGGCATCTCCTACCTCCAATAGCATGCCTCCCTCCCCTCTGCATACTCGCACTGTATTTCTCTTATTAACAATTCACATTTTGGTTATTGTGTTTACTCACTTGTTCATAAGTTCCACATGTACTTTGCTAGCCTAAAATTTCCATGAAGGCAGAAATCTATTTCTCTTACTGTTGTTTCCAGATGCTCGTTACAATACACAGCCCCTAAGTGATACACAAAACCTATTTTGTTGAATGACTGAGTGAGTGGAATACTTGATTGAATCTCTTAACCTGGAATGAAGCAAGGTTGCCTAAGAAATTTACCCCTTGGGCATGCTTTGAATCAAGGCCTGAGGTTTCTCAAATAGTTGGAATTTTCTAGAGAGACAACCCTAACTTTGGGACATTCACACTTCTCTTAAAGATCAGCTTAGCTTAGTTCCTTCTTAGCTAGAACCTGTTAGTTAGGGACTTCTGCCTGGAGTGGCACTCCAGACATTTAATTAAGTGAATATGGAGTGGTACTTGGAAATCAATGAACTATAATTCACAGAGGTTGAAATACACATGGTATAATGGGGAATAGAACAACTGAATATATGTGGGGAAAAAAAGAAAAAAATCTGCTAGAAGGCAGATAAAAAAGAACTAACAAGTAGGGTCTTGATCCTGTGGGCAGTGGAACAGGCAGTGCCATTTACAAAGAAGATCTTTAGAAAGATTGTTTTGGCAGACTGTATAGGTGGGTTCAGGGAGAAAATTGAAGCAGGGTGATTCATTTGGAGGCAGCAATTTTCAGAAATGAAATTATGAGACTCTGCTGCTGGTATAGAGCCTGGCATATGATATTCAGGAAGGGCTTGTCAAAAGAACATGACCCTATGAATGTGGAAAGAAAGGAACATATAACATTGAAATAGCCCATCAAAATTGAGTCACTCTGAGTTAAATGAGGAATGGATAATGGTCAAAGAGTGGGCAGGAGAGACAGGAGCTAGTGAGGGACCATGGGTAGGAAAAGAGCATGGGAAAGGGTGTCAGTAAAGAGCAGCTTTCTAATGAGTAACTTAGAGCTGTATTTGGGGAGACCTCTGATTAACAAAGAGTTAGTCTTCCTAACATAAAAACAATAGGAGGAGCATCAAAACTTCAAGGCCAGCCTGGGCTATATGATGTGTCTCAGGCCAATCTGTGCCATAGAGTGTGACCTTGTGTGAAAGTTAAAAAAAGGACAGGAAGAAAATAAGTATATGGATATCTAGATGTGAACTGACTTTTACATTAGTCACTTGACATCACTGAGTGTCGTCATTGATCTTGAGTTAACAATGCTGAGGCCAGAGATCAGGGTGGAGTGGGGAGGGTGATGGCTGAGAAGGGTCTGTGTAAAAGCAAATCTCTCCCCTTGCCCAGTTAAGTGAAATGAGTATCTCATTGCTTCGAGAGCTCCTGTTGTGCAGCTAAGCATGTGTTCAAGCTGGACTGCTTAAGGGGATCGATGGGGATCTTGGCACATGGGTTTTTAGAATGCATTCATGAGAATTATTGAGTGAGGTCATGGATTGGCTTTCTGGAATAGAAACACAGACGGAGGTTTCCACTTTTCTCCAGCCATCAGCTAGAATAGCAGGAAATAAGATTAATGCAGTATTCATAAAGAAAATTAAATCAATCCATAGACTGGCAGAAGAATAAGTAATGACATGTGGGAAATATTCACAGTGTTGTAAGTGCACAAAGCAGAACATGAAGCAATGTGTCTAACCCAGGTTATTTGGAAAGGAGTAGATCTACATAGAAAAAAAGATTGGAAAGACATATGCCAAATTGTTCATTGTCATTATCTCTGAATATGGAAGTTTTGGGTGATTTTAATTCTTCTTAGTATGTTTTTATTTTCTAAAATTCTTGCAATAAATATTTGTTATATTTAAGAAAAAAATCTTCTAAAGCTGGGTGTGGCAGTTCATGCCTTTAATCCCAACACTCCAGAGGCTGAGGTAGAAGGATCTCCATGAGTTTGATGCCAGCCTGGACTACAGAGTGACTCTGCTTCCCCCCATCCCCCCACCCCACCCCCACCAAAAAAAGAAACAAACCAAAAGTGTTCTACATCTTTGAAAAAAAAAAAAAAAGCAGTGAAGCCAGAAAGATGATGTAATAAAATTCGCTAGTGAGCTTGGTTTATCCAGGGGGAAATAGCAGGTTGTTATGTTCAAGAAGTGGCTCTTGAGGGATAGGAGAGAAGGGGGGAGAAATAGAGAAATGAAGAAGGAGAGAGGGAAAAGAATATGGGGAGGGGAAACAAAAAACATACCTCAAGGTGCAGGCTTAGAAAACAAATGCCATCTTCTTATCTAAAATAGGAAGTAAAGTCGTCAAGAGAAGAATCCAGAAAGGAGGCCGAAGGTTTCTGGGAGTGAGTTAAGTCAAAGGAGGAGGAGAAAAGGATTCAGGAGGTTTAGAGCAACCTAAGCTGGAGGACTGGTTTTTTTCTTTACAGAAGAGACATCAAGGATGGCCACACACTGAAGAGAAGTAAGGAGAGTGAAGGTGGGAAAATTCCATTTAGGCTATCAGTGAGAGACCTTGAGCCAGATGGTAGGGCTGAGGGAGGAGAGCACCGCTGAGCACAGGAGACCAGGCTTCCTGTGCACCATTCTGAATGTTCCCTCTGTCTCCTATGAGCTTGGCTCACTTACTCTTCTCATTAGCCCCACAGATCCAGACGTTGTCACTTTTTCCTCTCTTGCCATGGGCTCTTTAATGAACTCCTCATTTTATAACAGGCCCTCTTTTATTTGTAGAGAAGGCAAGTTCCAGTAAAAATGTCTTGACTTTACGTAGTGCCAATACAGGCTTCTTCTGTAATTACTGTAAATCAGGAAGCTCATAGTCTCCTTAGCACATAATTCACGTCTCCAGGAAGGTTTTCATACTTTACCTGAACTTGGGCTGGGAGGGAGCTTCAATTTTTCGGTACTGTCTGGATGTGGGAAGACCATAGCCTGAATCATGGATCACTTTAAATGAACCCACTAACGTGTATTTATGTTTATGGTTGTGAAGTCCGTGAGAACTTGCTGTCCCTGTGACATGTGTTAGCCATGCATTGACTGCCTGCTGGCTTGCTTCTTGGAGCTTGTTGCCATTTTCATCCTACAGCGCCATCTGGTGGATAATATGAGGCACTGAATTTTTGAGTTTCCAGTTTTCAAGCTATGTCTAATTCTGGACAAAACATTCATCTTCTAAAAGCAAATAGAGCTGTAAAGGAGGGTCTGTTGCCCTGTAAGCACAGCTCTCAACCTTTTATGCAAGATTAATCAGTTAGGAAGCCAAATGAGAATGAAAAAGTTGAGATACAAATCTAAGATGTTTCTAACTCTCCCTAAAGTGCCAGGGGTAGACCGGAAGTCTCTTTCGTTACCAGGTGGGATAAAGGAAGCCAGCTCTGCATCTGAGCACACATGTGCAGAGCAAGGTTACAACCTCCATAGGGACGTTATTACATCGCTGAGAGTCACATTCAGGACTTCGAGACTTGGGACTTTTTATGTACTTGTCTTTCTTCTTCCTTATTGCTGATGGAGCAATTCTTGGCCAAGCTTTTGGAGATACTGAGAAATGGCATTTTTGTATGTAATTCAATGCCCACTTCTATGCTAGCCCATGACTACTAATCTAAGAAAAACTCTTTTCACAGGGTCTGTGAATGGCAATGAAAGCACCATCCAAGTAGGGATGTTTCCCTACTGAATATGGAGAGACCAGAGAGCATCTACACAGGGTCACTGCCTTCCTGGGGAGAGACAGGCACCATTAAGTCTTTCCCTCCTCTTCTTTCCTCCTCCTCCCCTCCCCTCTCCTCTCCCTCCTACTCCTCTGTTCTCCCCTCCTATCTCTTCCTCTCCCTTGCCCACCCCTCCCCATTCTTGTCTCCTCTCTTTCTCCTCCTCCTCTCCATTCTACTCCCCTCTTTCCTCTTATATCTTCACCTCCCCTCCCCTCCCCTCCCCTTCCCTCCCCTTCCCTCCCCTCCCCTTCCCTCCCCTCCCCTCCCCTCCCCTCCCCTCCCCTCCCCTCCCCTCCCCTCCCCTCCCCTCCCCTCCCCTCCCCTCCTCTCCTCTCCTCTCCTCTCCTCTCCTCTCTTCTCTTCTCTTCTCTTCTCTTCTCTTCTCTTCTCTTCTCTTCTCTTCTCTTCCTGTTCAAAGTTTTCAGAAAGTATATGAAGTAACTGAAGCAAAACAGAAAGTTATATTGGAGAATCTGTCCATGAACAGGCAGGACCAAGAATCAGAAAAGTTTAGATAAACATTTGGGTTTTTGTATGCTCAAGGCTGGGGAGATGGCTCAGTGGGTAAGACCACTTGACATGCGAGCGTGAGGGCCTGAAGCAGGCCTGATTTGCCCCGAGTTCAATCCCCAGGACCACGTAAAGACCTGGGCATGGTCCAGTATGCATGTAACTCCAGCCCTGGGGGGAACAGAGACCAGAGAATCACTAGGGTTCACTGTTCAGCCAGTCTGACTGAAAACAAAGACAAACCTGACAGCTCTGTGTTCAGTGAGAGGCACAGCTCAAAGAAATGAAGTAGAGAAGTGAATAGAGGAAAAGACTAAATATCCTCCTCTGGCCTCCCAAGATAAAGCACAGCATAAACTCATGTGGAATCATTCCACAAAGGCTGCTACACTTCCTATCTTCAGAGTTTCTTTTGAGTGGTTTGTTCCAGGGTTGGTTTCAGTATACTTTCTTTAGTTCTTAATCAAATTACCCACATGCTCCCTTAAAGCCAGTCTACATTTTTCTTTATGATTCTGAAAGAATAGCTGACTTAGAAAATTCTTGTGTGTGTGTGTGTGTGTGTGTGTACAGAGAGAGAGAGAGAGAGAGAGAGACATATACATATATATAAACATATATATATATTCAAGCTTGATTATTCAGGCTATCCAAATGTACTGCTTTATAAAATTTCATTTCTCTCTGGGCATGATGGTGCATGCCTTTAATCCCAGCACTCGGGAGGCAGAGGTAGGAGGATCAGTGTGAGTTCGAGACCACCCTGAGATGACACAGTGAATTCTAGGTCAGCCTGAGCTAGAGTAAGACCCTACCTCAGAAAACCAAAAAAAAAAAAAAAATCATTTCTCATAGCACTTATTGCTTCTATCTTTTTTCCTTTTTTCCTTTTGTTTTTATTGCACCTAAGAACCGTTTCTTCCTAACTCATCCTTATGAAACATCAGTCAGTTACATTTCTATATGGAAGGTCCTAAGATTGACACTACATTCAGATGAAGTCAAGAGTGACATTGCAGCCCTGCATGCTCATGCATTCCTGCAATCCTAGCACGTGGAAGGTGAAGGCAGGGGGGTGAGGAATCCAAGGACAGCATTAGCTACATAGAAAGGAGGAGGCCAACCTGGGCTACATGAGACCTTGTCTCAAAACAAACACAAAAGAATGGCCATTGCACGTGGTGGGTGGATTAATTCAGAGTTTGTAGATACAGCTCTGTTTGTACCTAGCAGTGGCAGGTTTACTTATTTGTGTATGAGATGCTATTGGCTGCCCTGACCACTTGTTTATTTTACATTGAAAACTAGCCTCAGCAACTGCTTCCATGAGAAAGCATCTAATAAAAACTCTTATGGTGGTGACTTTTTCACTAAATATTGATTTTAATGGTTACTGAGGAGTTCTTGATGGGATTTGAAAGATGGGGTTACCATACTTGTCTATTTTGTAGTAGCAATGACAAGTAGACTAGCAAGAGAAAGGAGTATTCCCAAGCCCCTGTCTTCACTAGCAACTCATCTGTCATATTGAGTTGGGTTTAGAAATTGCCTTTTTGGCCCCAGTCTTCTGTATTATACCATGCAAAGGCAAGACCTCAAACCTCATCTTTTTTGTGAGATTGCTGCCCTACTCATTTCCTGCACTGAATCCAAGAGCTAGACAGTAATATAAGCAACACCATTTAGTCAACACAGTTTGATAAAAAATGTAGGCCTAGCTGGGTGTGGTGGTGCATGTCTTTAATCCCAGCAGAGCTAGGAGGATCACTGTGAGTTCAATACCAGCCTGGTACTGCAGAGTGAATTCTAGGTCAGCCTGGACTAGAGACACTGTCTTTAATGAAACATGTTGGCCTTGAATATTTTCCATGCAACAAAACTTGTATTTAAATATGTACGTGTAAAATTTGTATAGTTTCCACATGGACTCATCTAAATTATGAAGTGTTTATTATGTCATTTCATAGCTGAAGAGAGCTTGTAAACCTGCTCAGTTTCACACACATGCCAATTCATGACTTAAGTAATGTTGTCTTGCTAAAAATGTATTATAATGTTTATTTTTGTATGTCTTCTCACAGCATGTCACATACTGGAATGTTGCAATGGAATGGCCCAAAGTGTCATAAGTACCATAGGGCAGGCATTTGAACTGCGGTTTAAACAGTACTTGAAAAATCCTTCCTTGAATGCTTCTTGTGAAAGGTCAGCCAAGTGTTCTATAATTATTTAACTTTCTAGTTCTATATATTTTTAAATTAATATGTTTTTAAATTAACTAAGTTTAGTAATTTTTTCTTAAGTAGCATAGTTTCAATACAAAATATTGGTGACATTTTCCATTTTTCTTCTAATCATATTTGTCTAGGTATTTCCTCTAAATGTGAGAAGGAATCAGCTCAGTTTCTCTAGTGCTACATGGAATTATGTAGAGTTGTAAAATAACTGACATCAACAAATACCACAGGTTTGCATATTAGTAAAAACCAAATCAAACCAGAAACAAAGAGCAGAACAGTAAGAATCCAGTTTCCTCTGCAGAACTGCCTGCAGTGCGCTGGTATGATGTGAAAGAGGAGTAGTTCTAGTGCACTGCAGGGTGGAGCAGATGTGCCCCGTGGATTGGTTGTTCTGACTGACACAGAACATCTAAGGTGAAAGCTGGTCCTCGCAGGCATATGTAGAAGGCAATGAGGCCTGTGGTTTGCACAGTTCAACCCTGAGAAATGAAACTTAGGTGCTTTCAAATGCACCTCCCCATTTGCCATTTTGTGTAAATGCAAGTGCTGGGTTTGAGAGCAAGTGCTGGGTTTGAGAGCGCGCTTTAAGAGGTGGTCCAGGGTAATGAAGGAAAGGGTTTACCAGAGACTTGATCCTGTCTTTCCCCAGGACAGTACTTTGTTTCAGTGCTGTTGTTGTTCATGTGGGATAAACCCCACATGTGTGATGTGTGGGGTGTCACGAGAACCAACTCATTCTAAAAGATTTGATTTATTCTTTTTTTATAAGAAGAAGTTGCTAACTCTAATTTAAAGAAAAGCACATTTGTTTCTTTTTTACCATTTCAACTTTAAACAATTGCTTACTTCCATAAATCTACCCACTTGCCACATATGATTCTAATACTTCTTTATGAATCCCATATATGTGTCTAATCCCATAATGTAATTTTGCCCTTGTCACTAGAGCAATTAATGTGGGAATTTCCAAATGTAAGTTTAGGCGAGATAGCTGGTCATGGTTTTCTGACTATTTTTTCATCTTAAACTGGCCTGGGCCCTCAACCCAAAGAACAATATCACAATATCTAAAGGTTTGTAACCAAAACATTTCCAAAATGGAAAAATTGAAAAGTACTGGCGATGCCTAGGAAAATTTTGCACATTTATGATCTTATGACCAAAAAATGCGTTACATTTAGGAAGCTACTTATTCATCATTGCTATTGTTGCCATTATCATTATTTCTTGCTGGAGAGAAACAGATCCTCCTCTTGAGCACTCTGTTGGCATGCCCCAGCTGGATCGTCTACAGGAACCTAAATAGCCAGTGATTTGGCACAAATGTTTGACATCACCCACACATAGCAATGAACTTAAAGCTTGAATGCAAAGGTTTTCAGGGTGAATTGCATGGTTCTGATCACTTTTCATCCTCTCCAGCATTGGATGTCCTGCCCAGCCTCCTGGGGATTCTTTGTTCCTTTACAGTGAGGAGGTGCATGTTGATGGCTCAACTGAGGAGCGAGGTGACTATTACAATGCAATCCCAGGGAAGCAGCCACCTGCAGGCGGTGTCTCCGATGTGCGGATCAAGGTTCAAACCACAGAACAAATGGTTTATTGCCCTGTACAGTGTGAAAAGTTGTGTTCTTTAGTAAGTAATGTTTTATTACTATTGCTATTGGAGCCAGCAATGTGATTTTGCCCTTGTCACTAGAGCAATTAATGTGGGAATTTCCAAATGTGAGTTTAGAGACATTGCCTTCTTCTTCAAATACATGGCCAGAGAGTGAGTCATTGTTGGAGCCTACACTGGAGAAAAAAAAAAAAATATATATATATATATATATATGTATACACACACACATGCATATATAATCATGTTTATATGTGTATGGCATGCATGCGTGTGGAGGCCAGAGATGTCGAGTGTATTCCTCGATTGCTGTTTACTGAATTATTTTTTTGAAACAGGTCTTCTCACTGAGCCTATAGCTCACTGATTTGCTAAACTAGCCAGCAAGCTCCAGGGCTCCTCCTGCCTCTGCCTCCAGAATGATTAGATACCAGGTGTGCCCTGCTATACCCAGCTTTTACATGGGTATCAGGGACCCATGCTTGTGCAGCAAGCACTTTACTGACTGAGCCATTTCCTCGGTCTCTTGTACCGGATCATCCTTATCCCCAATCCCCAACCACAGCCTCAGTAGATGACTTCTTATCTGTCATCACTGGAAAAAAAATAGAGCCATCTGACATGCTACTTTAATCTCCTCCACTCCCCACTTCTAAGTCTTCCTGTGTTGTTGCCTCTTTTCCTGAGCAACTATCTCCATGTGGAAACTCTTCCCTGTCCTCTGGATCCAATCCCCTCCTACCAACTCCAAGTCCTTGCTCTTTCTGCCCAGTGACTCTGTCTCAGAGTTCCTCTCTAGGTTCTTTCCCTTCTACCTGCAGATAAACTTTTACCCCCCCCCCCAACCTGAACATAATGTCTCATCTTTTCTCTCACAAACTTTTAGGAAGCAGAAAGATGTGTTCATCTTTGCTTTCACATGTGCTTTATGCTTCTAACATGTGAACTCTCCTTGACAAGTTGATAGAAATGACTTGTCCAGTTGTCACCAGTGGTCTAATCCTCTTTACTAATCCTCCTTCCTTCCTTAGTACTCCTCACCTACATGGAGTGCTTGACATCCATTGGCTGCCTGTCCTTTTTCTGAAACCTGTTCTCTTAACTTCGAAAATATGATTTTCATCTTGTTGTTCTCTTCCTGAAGCTCTACCTCCTATTCCAACATTTTATTATGAATATTTTCAAGGGTACAGAAAACTGAAAGATTCTGCAGTGGATTCTCACAGCCTCACCATGTGGATCCTGTAACATCTTATTGTACTTATTCTGTCACACGTACTGCCATATATCTATCACTTGTGCTCCATATGAATTTTTAAAAAATTTTTTGTTTATTGTTATTTATTTATTTGAGAGTGACAGACACAGAGAGAGAAGACACACACACACACACACACACAGAGAGAGAGAGAGAGAAAGAGAGAGAGAGAGAAAGAAAGAGAATGGGCGCGCTAGGGCCTCCAGCCACTGCAAATGAACTCCAGATGTGTGCACCCCCTTGTGCATCTGGCTAACATGGGTCCTGGGGAATCGAGCCTCGAACCAGGGTCCTTAGGCTTCACAGGCAAGTGCTTAACTGCTAAGCCATCTCTCCAGTCCTCCATATGACTTTTGATACATTTTAGGGTTAAGTAAAATCTTTCTTTGTTATGTTTTGTTCCACACCATCCTGAAAACCCAAGAGCTGCCTTCCCACATTTCCATGGCTCTGCTCTGGCCCCATCTTGTTTCTGGCATGCTTCCTGTGCAGACACTTCCTCTGCTGTCATCAGCTTACCTAGCTCTTCAGCTTGCAATGCCAAATTACACTGATCACTTATGGCAATGTTCTTTTCTACTCAGCACTTTCTCCTTGACTCCATACTTGATTCCTCTACTGACTAAGGCATGTTGATTAAAGTTCTGCCCACTTTTCACTCACTATCAGACTGCTTTTTCTCATGTTTTGGACCCAGTATCAACTCAATCTTCCAAGACCTAGGATTGTACGATGAAAATATCTTTTTTTTTTACGGAAGAGAGAGAGAGAGAGAGAGAGAGAGAGAATTGGTGCACGAGGGCCTCCAGCCACTGCAACTGAACTCCAGATGTGTGCGCCCCCTTGTGTTGCATGTGTGACCTTGTGCACTTGCATCACCTTGTGCATCTGGCTTACATGGGACCTGGAGAGCTGAACATGGGTCCCTAGGCCTTGTGGGCAAGTTCTTTAACTACTAAGCCATCTATAGAGCCTGAAAATATCATTTTAATCCATCCATACTTTTCCATCACTTCTTCATCTTTCTGAGTCCTGACCCCACTTGCTTACATGACTCTGAAAGTTCCATTCCTGTCACTGCTTTCATTTCTTCAAGCCCTCCTACATGATATTTACAAACTAATCTCTTTAAAAACACACACACATTGCCCTTCTCAAAGGCATCAGCAGATCTTTGCTCCATTGCCTAAGGCAGTTACATGTGTCAATAGGGTTAACTGAAGCCCTTTGATTGGCTGAGGTTGTCATGAACGAGAATCAAGCCTGACAGTAACCTCAGTAGAATAGGGCTCTAGTTTGTTAACTCAAAATTACGTAGAGAAAAGCTGGGTATGGTGACACATGCCTTTAATCCCAGCACCCAGGAGGCATAGGTAGGAGGATCTCCTGTGAGTTCAAGGCTACCCTGAGAGCCTGAGCTACAGTGAGACCCTGCCTTGAAAAACAAAAAACAAACAAACAAAAAAATTAGGTAGAGATTTGCTATATGGTCACTGTTTATATGCATGTTATTAAAATCACTTTCTATCTGAAACTTAAGTCCTGGAATGTGACTTTTGGAGCAAAGAGCAGGAGCCCCCAGGACACAGGACATGAGCAGTCTTTATGACATCCTCCCAAGCAGGACCACTTTTTCATTTCTCAAGGAAGACCATTAAAGGAACGTACTTTCCACATGATATTTTTAATATGTTTTTTTAAAATTTTTTGTTTATTTTTACTTATTTATTTGAGAGCGACAGACAGACACACAGAGAGAATGGGCATGCCAGGGCCTCCAGCCACTGCAAATGAACTCCAGCTGCATGCACCACCTTGTGCATCTGGCTTACGTGAGGCCTGGGGAATCGAGCCTCAAACTGGGGTCCTTAGGCTTCATAGGCAAGCGCTTAACCACTAAGCAATCTCTCCAGCCCCCACATGTTATTTATTGAGGGTCTCTCATGGCTCAGTTTCCAGCCTTATCAGAGATCCTTTGTTAGATTGTGAAATTCCTATATTCTCATGGAGTAATTATTTCTTCTTGAACTTTATGAATGTACAGTTTTGGTAAATGTTTCACAATTTCTTGTTTGTACAGCCTGGGAACTCCAAATGCAGCAGTGTATATGAGAACTGCGTGGAACAGAGCAGGGCAATAGGTAGGTACAGTGTTCTTCCCATCTGCCAACTTCTGGTTCCTTTTAAGTCATGAGTGTGTGTGTACATGTATGTGTGTGCATGCGTGTGTGTGTGCATGCATGTGTGTCTGTGTGTGTACCCTTGCTCTTTTAAATATTTCATGGAAAAGTCAGGTAAATGGAATGAAATATATAAGCCTTTGGCTTCAGGCCAAAGGAAGCCTAGAATGCCACAAGCATATCTCTAAAAACCGTCCTGGTCCTCCTTTGGTCTTATGTGATCTACCATGCTGATGGCTATGCTTTGTGGGGTTTGACACTACTCTCACATCTGAAAACTCTCACTGGGAAAGGTGTTCCTTTTGCTTAAGACTCAAGGGAGTTCCATTCCAAAGATCACATGGTAAACTAGTATGAAAATTTGTGCCTGGAAAATCCATTAGGAGTAAGACATATATCCCTGAGGTCCTGTAAGCACACCCAGACATGTGAACATACTTTGTAATAAAAAATGGTTTGGAACCTGAGATATATTTTTCCACAGAATTAATTTAATTACAATGGCTAGCTCTTACATGTGTGCACTATTTTCTACTATTCTGGTTTGTTTATACCTGGGGGTAAATGTATGTTTCTAAAATTACAAACTGGGAGCCTTTCAGAATATTTAGGTGAGAGATGATGTCTTTAATTGAAAAAATATCCTTGGGCTGGCTGTTTTCCTTCCCTGAATCACCAAGATACAACATTGTTTCTATAGAAAAGCAGGGTCTGGGGAGCCAGACTACCAGGAAGTAAGCTCCTCACAGCTCAGCAGCTTAGAACACCGCCACCAGTGCGCTGTGGAGCATGACCTGCTCTTCCTCTTGTGGCAAGAGAAAGTGCCTTATTCTAGCATTCCTTCATTACTAGACAGCCATAAGTCAGGTGTTCCTGTCTTGTTGGTACCTGACTAGTACTACTTAGGTATATGTTTATCTGAAATTCTTGGCCAATGAGCAAAGTAATCAATTGCCAAAATAGCAAATTCATAGATTTTATGGTACAGAAGCAATTGATCAACATCTATATAAATATTTGCAATAAGGTTTGGCCTTTTCCTTCCCAAACATTACTAAAATATTGGCTTTAAACTTGAATTCTCAATATACTATCAATACTGTAACAGGTTTCTGGTTGCTTATTGTATTTATTACTTTATATTGTAAAATCCTATTTTAATAGTAATTTTTTTCATAAAAAATAGCTAGCAAAGTTGGATATTCCTTAATATTCAAATTAAATAAAAATGAAAATGCTGGGCTGGAAAGATTGCTTAGTGGTTAAGGCACATGCCTGCGAAGCCTAAGGACCCTGGTTCAATTCTCCAGGTCCCATGTTAGCCAGATGCACATGGTGGTACATGCATCTGGAGTTCATTTGCAGTGGCTAGAGGCCCTGGCGCACCCATTCTCACTCACTATCTCTCTCTCTCTCTCCCTCCCTCTTTCTGTCTCTAATTAATAAATAAATAAAAGTAAAATCTTAAAAAAAATGAAAATGCTTATTTTTTTTCTTGGGTTTTCAAGGTAGGGTTTCGTTCTAGCTCAAGTTGACCTGGAATTCGCTAAGCAGTCCCAGGGTGGCTTTGAACTCATGGCAATCCTCCTACCTCTGCCACCTGAATGTTGGGATTAAAGGTGTGTGCCACCATGCCCCACCACATGCTGATATGTTAAATTTGTTCAGTTTATGAGAGCTTAAACCTGAAATTTTTGTTACTTACAGTAATAGATTTACTGTTTATATTTGTTTTCTTCTACAAACTTTCTTTTAGGCAGATTGGATAGGTTCATAGAGTTATGTTTGGAACAAAGAAATTTTGAGAGGTATAATGGCTGGTATGTGTGGCTAAGCTTCCACTTACCACAGTTTAGCCTAGAATGATTTTAAATTTTGGCATGCAAAGAGAATGGCATGCAGGGCCTCCAGCCACTGCAAATGAACTCCAGCTGCATGCACCACCTTGTGCATCTGGCTTACGTGAGGCCTGGGGAATCGAGCCTCAAACTGGGGTCCTTAGGCTTCATAGGCAAGCGCTTAACCACTAAGCAATCTCTCCAGCCCCCACATGATATTTATTGAGGGTCTCTCATGGCTCAGTTTCCAGCCTTATCAGAGATCCTTTGTTAGATTGTGAAATTCCTATATTCTCATGGAGTAATTATTTCTTCTTGAACTTTATGAATGTACAGTTTTGGTAAATGTTTCACAATTTCTTGTTTGTACAGCCTGGGAACTCCAAATGCAGCAGTGTATATGAGAACTGCGTGGAACAGAGCAGGGCAATAGGTAGGTACAGTGTTCTTCCCATCTGCCAACTTCTGGTTCCTTTTAAGTCATGAGTGTGTGTGTACATGTATGTGTGTGCATGCGTGTGTGTGTGCATGCATGTGTGTCTGTGTGTGTACCCTTGCTCTTTTAAATATTTCATGGAAAAGTCAGGTAAATGGAATGAAATATATAAGCCTTTGGCTTCAGGCCAAAGGAAGCCTAGAATGCCACAAGCATATCTCTAAAAACCGTCCTGGTCCTCCTTTGGTCTTATGTGATCTACCATGCTGATGGCTATGCTTTGTGGGGTTTGACACTACTCTCACATCTGAAAACTCTCACTGGGAAAGGTGTTCCTTTTGCTTAAGACTCAAGGGAGTTCCATTCCAAAGATCACATGGTAAACTAGTATGAAAATTTGTGCCTGGAAAATCCATTAGGAGTAAGACATATATCCCTGAGGTCCTGTAAGCACACCCAGACATGTGAACATACTTTGTAATAAAAAATGGTTTGGAACCTGAGATATATTTTTCCACAGAATTAATTTAATTACAATGGCTAGCTCTTACATGTGTGCACTATTTTCTACTATTCTGGTTTGTTTATACCTGGGGGTAAATGTATGTTTCTAAAATTACAAACTGGGAGCCTTTCAGAATATTTAGGTGAGAGATGATGTCTTTAATTGAAAAAATATCCTTGGGCTGGCTGTTTTCCTTCCCTGAATCACCAAGATACAACATTGTTTCTATAGAAAAGCAGGGTCTGGGGAGCCAGACTACCAGGAAGTAAGCTCCTCACAGCTCAGCAGCTTAGAACACCGCCACCAGTGCGCTGTGGAGCATGACCTGCTCTTCCTCTTGTGGCAAGAGAAAGTGCCTTATTCTAGCATTCCTTCATTACTAGACAGCCATAAGTCAGGTGTTCCTGTCTTGGTACCTGACTAGTACTACTTAGGTATATGTTTATCTGAAATTCTTGGCCAATGAGCAAAGTAATCAATTGCCAAAATAGCAAATTCATAGATTTTATGGTACAGAAGCAATTGATCAACATCTATATAAATATTTGCAATAAGGTTTGGCCTTTTCCTTCCCAAACATTACTAAAATATTGGCTTTAAACTTGAATTCTCAATATACTATCAATACTGTAACAGGTTTCTGGTTGCTTATTGTATTTATTACTTTATATTGTAAAATCCTATTTTAATAGTAATTTTTTTCATAAAAAATAGCTAGCAAAGTTGGATATTCCTTAATATTCAAATTAAATAAAAATGAAAATGCTGGGCTGGAAAGATTGCTTAGTGGTTAAGGCACATGCCTGTGAAGCCTAAGGACCCTGGTTCAATTCTCCAGGTCCCATGTTAGCCAGATGCACATGGTGGTACATGCATCTGGAGTTCATT
Organism: Dipus sagitta; assembly: GCA_036346955.1. Lineage (NCBI taxonomy): Eukaryota > Metazoa > Chordata > Mammalia > Rodentia > Dipodidae > Dipus > Dipus sagitta. Next base: position 74,990,986 of record CM070779.1, on the reverse strand, counting down.
TGCAGTGGCTAGAGGCCCTGGCGCACCCATTCTCACTCACTATCTCTCTCTCTCTCTCCCTCCCTCTTTCTGTCTCTAATTAATAAATAAATAAAAGTAAAATCTTAAAAAAAATGAAAATGCTTATTTTTTTTTCTTGGGTTTTCAAGGTAGGGTTTCGTTCTAGCTCAAGTTGACCTGGAATTTGCTAAGCAGTCCCAGGGTGGCTTTGAACTCATGGCAATCCTCCTACCTCTGCCACCTGAATGTTGGGATTAAAGGTGTGTGCCACCATGCCCCACCACATGCTGATATGTTAAATTTGTTCAGTTTATGAGAGCTTAAACCTGAAATTTTTGTTACTTACAGTAATAGATTTACTGTTTATATTTGTTTTCTTCTACAAACTTTCTTTTAGGCAGATTGGATAGGTTCATAGAGTTATGTTTGGAACAAAGAAATTTTGAGAGGTATAATGGCTGGTATGTGTGGCTAAGCTTCCACTTACCACAGTTTAGCCTAGAATGATTTCAAATTTTGGCATGCAATAGCATACTTTAAAAGTACATGTCTGGAGTTCGTTTGTAGTGGCTGGTGGTCCTAGCACACCCATTCTCTCTCTCTCTCTCTCCCTCTTTCTTTTTCAAATAAATAAATAAAAATAAAATATTTTTAAAAAGTAAGGTCACACTGTCCACTAGACTATGATGGTACATTTGTACCAAAAGAATGGCCCTTTTAAAATTTATTTATTTGAGACAGAGAGAAAGAGGCAGATAGAGAGGGAGAATGGGCATGCCAGGGCCTCCAGTGGCTGTAAACAAACTCCAGATGCATGCATCACCTTGAGCATCTGTCTTACGTGGGTCCTGGAGAATTGAACATGGGTCCTTTGGCTTTGCAGGCAAGCACCTTAATCACTAAGCCATCCTTCCAGTCCAAGAAGGAACATTTTTAAAGGAGTCTGGATATGGACAGGGATGCTTTACATAATGCTTTGGGATAGTAAACAGTGTGGTCAGGTCAGCTTTTGAGGAAGCAGATGAGCTAGCACCTTGTGAGAAATGGTGATTCAGAATCTTTAGAATACGATGGGATCAAGTATGCTCAGAAAAAGAATGACTAAATAACTGAGTAGAAAATCAGTTATTCATTCAGTTGACAATTAGTTTTTGTTTGACGCTTTTTCTATACTAGACATTGAAATTTCAGAAGATAAATAAATGGGTTTTAGGCTTTCCTTGGAGACTCAAGGCATTTGCAGTCTAAAGGGTCAATACAATTAAACAGATATAGTATACTATGGAATGGAGAGGAGGATTCTGGAAGACTTGCAGATAGTGATGGCTGCAGAGCAGAATGGTACAGGACACACAGGAGGTAGGTAAAGGAAAGGGAGAAGATGCAGGAAGAGATGAGCATCTGCACAGCACAATGCAGAAGCAGACAGGAGAGCACAGACAGAAGCTCTCTTTTGTGTACACACTGAGACTGCAGGCACTACGTCCAGTGTCTCACCAACATTTGATTTAATCCTTTCAACTGCACTTTAAAGATATGAAAATGGAGTCTTACATTAATTAACCTAGGCAACACAAAATGTAAGAGGATAGGGATTTGAACTCAGGTCTATATATATTTAGAAGCAGACATCTTTGTTACTATAAGAATGCTAGATCATATTCTACTTGCAATAAATTTTTATGGGCAGACACTCCTAAATACATGATTATCCAATCATATGTCAGATATATATACATACATACATGTGTGCATATACTATCATACAGGAATTACAATATACTTGAAAAGTTTATAATTAGAATTGATTGAATGATAAACATTTTCAAAAACATTTGTGTATTTGCAAGCAGAAAGAGAGAGAGAGAGAGAGAGAGAGAATGAACACACCAGGCTGTCTAGCTGCTGCAAACAAACTCCAGACACATGTGCCACCCTGTGCATCTGGCTTTACATGGGTACTGGAGAATCAAACTCAGGTCATCAGGCTCCACAGGCATTTATGCCTTAACCAGTGAGCCATATCCCCAGCCCCAATGATAAACATTTTTGAAAATTATTGCTAATCACAGTAGCTGTATACTATCATTCAATGATATCTCAAGACCCAGCAGTTAGAATATTCATAGATAAAGAAAACAGGTACCAATCTATATTTCAAATCTTGACTACATTTCAAATCTTGATAATTTAACTTTAGGGAAAAATTACAATTCAGAGACAAAATTTTTAATCTGATCAGGTCATTACTGTTTTTAAGTTCATAATGCAGCTGAGAAGGAGCTTATACTAAAAGAATTATCTCCAGTCCTTGATGTCTTGGCAATGATCTTTTTGTCACCTTCTGTTTGTGAACATAAGTTTAAAGTAAATACTGTAACTCATAAATCCCCTTAACTAAACAAATAGATAGTACCATATGTCACAAAATGCACAAATACAATGTCCTGCTGGCGTCTCCCTCTGTAAAGACCTTGTTCCTCCACAGAACATCCTATGTATAAAGTATGACACTTGACAGGATGACATGTAACAGCTGACAAGCAGACCAGTATGAAGCAGATGATGGTAGTAAGACTGTAGGCTTCCAACTGGGCTTCCCTTACTCCATGTATTCATAAGTTTCCATACTATGAATGATATAAGAACTATGGCTCACCAAGACGTGAAATCCAGTGCAAGGCTTGTCCTCTTTGGACCACATTGAAGGAGTTTAATGACTGAAGCAACAGAAGGTCTAGAGTCATTCTTGTGTGGGAAGACAACGAGTGTCACAAGATAGGTTGCAGTGGAACATCACTACGTCCTGTATAGTCTCATGTGATCCTGTAGTACACGGACTGAAACAATGAATGTGCTCATTTAAACCGAGAAGCAAGAACATTTTATCCTGACATTCTTAGGACAGAACCATTTGGATATTAGAGAGCACTGTATGCCATCAGCTCATGAAATACTGTGCATTTGATAACAATAATATGCCAGGCACATGAAGGGTTGCAACTGTGAACAAAATAGACATTATTCTTGCTGCTGTAGAACATGAAGTTGAGATACAGTTCAGATCTTAAACAAATAACAGAAATGAAAGAATTAATTACTGCTGTGGACTGGCCCATGGATGCCAAGTGTCAACTTCTAGGAAAGCAGAGGCCTCATCTAGTCTGTAGTCAGGGAAGGATCTCCAGAAGAAAACAATGTTTAAGTTGGCATCAGCAAGAGAGAACTGTTGGAAATGGGAGATACAAGTATGTCAATCAAAAGTGACAGTCCTCATATGGAGATAATGCTGCAGGAAAGCCAGCATGATCTCCGCAGAGACTGGGGAGGAGAAGGGAAGCTGGTGGATAGAACAGGGGTTGTGGCCTGTGAGAGTCTGAGAAGCAACTGGGAAATAGGATTGGTTTTCAACTTTAAAAGACCACTTTGGCCGCGATGTGTAGAGTAGAATGTAAGGGGTTGGGGAGCAGGTTAAGCACGGAGTAGGTAGCCTAAAGGCAGAGTCCATTCCATCGAATGATGGAGTTAAATCCCAGCGATCACTGCAAGGGTGCGCTTGGCAAGAAAACCCATAGGGAATAGAAAAGATTTCCATTCCTAAGAATTTAATTTTTATTCATGCATGCATTTATTTACTTTTAAGTTAATTTAATGCAGAGGGCATACAAATTCTGAATTAAGTAACAAGTTCTTGTAATGGAGGTTTAGCAATAGATATTCGTGTTCAATATGAGATATATTTTACTTATTCCTGGGCTGCCCTCTGAGCCAGATTGGTGGTATTTGCTTGCACAACTGGTCCTTTTTATTCCATGGCCATTTATCTTCTGATTTTACTGCTTGTCTCCTGTCTACTTGTTTTTTTTTTTTGTTTTTTTTTTTTTTTTTTTGAGGTAGGGTCTCACTCTAGCCCAGGCTGACCTGGAATTCACTCTGTATTCTCAGGGTGGCCTCAAACTCATGGTGATCCTCCTACCTCTGCCTCCCAAGTGCTGGGATTAAAGGCATGCACCACCACGCCTGACTCCTGTGTACTTTTGAAAGTGCAATGGCTGAGGTATGAGCAGAGAAAGAATGGCCAGTGAGAGAGGGTAGTTTTTCCTCAGTCTGATGCCTACCAAACCTAAAAGTCAGTGTTCAATCCTTGTTTGGAATAGATATGCTTACAGCTTCTGATCAATCCTCAACTCAAACATGATTTACTGTTCACAAAGCAAAAATATGATACACTGACCTCTCTTAATCTCTACAGGTAATTCCCATGAAAGAGAGGTGCAGTCCCAACATGATGCCTCATTAATGAAGCATTCATGTCAAGTGGATCTCTTAGATGACCGGTGCTACATTAACACGCAGGCTCTTCAACGTACACTTGGCTATGCTCCAAATCAAAGCTCTCCTCAGCCCCAGGGGAGCTGGTGGCATGTCAGAAGTAAGTACCTATCGATGGTCTATGTTCCTTTCCTGGTCCCGTGGCAACAAATGACCACAAATTCAAGTGTTCTCTCTGCTTCAGCTGTATATGTTATTACCCACAACAATGGCCAGGCTACCTCTGCAGCCACTTCCCTACACTCTAGTCTCTTATGTTTCACACTCAAAGACTTCAACACGTTCTCTAATCCTTCAGCTGTTTTCAGGACATCCCCATATTCCCATGGTGGACCCCATTCATCAAACATGATGCGACTCCATGCCACATAGAGAAGGATGCCCACCCTGGATTCCTCCCCCAGACACTCTTCCTCCGGATGACTCAGCCTGAGTTATCTGTCTAGCAGCAAGACACAGGCTACCACCACCACCACAAGAAGACACACCACCATGCACCGTGTGGGGAAGGATGGCCACGTTGAGATTTCCCTCATGGAAACTCCCTCCCCAGCCTCCGCTACATGCCTTGCTGACCAAAGTCAGGACCATGCCACTGCTCCTCCCAAACTCATCTTTGGTTCTGCCATTCCTCACATTGAACACCAAGTGTCATGGGAAACTTGTCCCCTGGGGAGACACAGGCACACATCTTCACCCCAAATTGGGCTCAGATGGCAGACCAAAGTACAATCACACCAATACCAGTTCAGTGAACCAGTGAGTTTATTGGCGAGGGTTGCTTACAGAGCATGTAAGAATGTGGGGTCCCCAAAGCAGCCACTGGGATGGAAATTCCTGTGTCAAAATTACTCCTTGGATGCTCCTCCCTCAGTCTCAGGATGAGGGCTTACTTACTTATAGAGCATCAGGACCCCAGAGCAGCTGTGCCATAGAGAAGTCTCATCCCACCCTGAATGACAACTTCCCTGTGGCCACTTTTAGAAGCTCCTTATCCCTGTCCAGGAGTATGAGACCAAAGAGAAGCACTTCAGTAGGGCTCACTGTATTGGGGTTCCCCCACAGATACTCCTCCCTCAGCTTGAGGGTGAGGGCTTATTTACAGAGCATGGAGATCCCAAAGCAGCACTTCAGTGGTGTGTACTATACCAGGATTACCCCCATGGATGCTCCTCCCTCAGTCTTGGGGTGAGGACTTACGTAGCATGGAGACTCCAAAGAAACCACTATATGGAGCACACTGTATTGAGATTAACCCTGCAGATACTCCTCCCTCAGATGTGGGGTGAGGGCTTATCCTCAGAGCATGGAGACTCCAAAGATACCACCTTAATGGAGCTCATTGTTCCTAGATCTTTATCTATGCACACTCATGTTATGAGACCTTGTGCTGGTACAGGGAACACCTAAATCTCAGGTTGGGGGTCTGATCACTCTCCCCAACACCATCTCTTGTGAGTTGGCCAGCTGCTTTTGATAAAGCTGGCAATAGTTGTTTATACCTTTCAGTGCAGAGGAAATTTGCCATATAGCAGTAGCAATTGCCAATCCTCCTTGGCTTGCAAGCACTTGATTCCAATCTCTGCATCAGCCATCGCGCTCCCTTTCCCCCTTTTTGTCTTATAGAAAAACTATCGCATTTTTGATGGGTGAAATGGTTACATGAAATAGGATCATCTCATCTCAAGATCTTTACTTATATCTACAAAGACCCTTTTGACAAGTTAGGTCACATTCAAAAGTGATTAAGTGATAAGTATCTTTTGGGGGGCTGGTATTTAATTGACTATGCTACCTCTTATATTAAAGAATAATATCTTATTGTAGTTATCTTGAGGGAGTTAAAAAGATTATTTCCTGATCTCAGGTCTTCACCATTGTTAACAGGTCAGAATTTTGTAGAGATATTTTGAATTTCAAAGATTTTGGCATATTTTTGAATAACTATTTTAAAATATTTGAATTTATTCTCATGTTTTTGTTTTGTGTTTTTGATAAAGGAAGGGACTATTAAAGCCAGAAAATAATTTTGAATTTGTTTATTGGTATGATAAACAATGGCCACTATGTTTATTCTTTTTAGTGGTGGTACTAATTATATTCAGTTTGTTATATCATCTATATAGGATAAAATAGGATAGATCCTCTTTTCAACCATACACTATGGGTAAAATACAATAATATGAACATCATTTTTCCTACCAAATTGCTTCTAGGAGTAAATGCATAAACAAGAAAATTAATTAATTAATTAAAGCTCCAAGCCTACTGTCTTCTGAAAATAAGTTAAAAAAATGCTTTTCATAAAATTTTGAAGCATGTTGGGTTCAGAGAGTGGGTTGCTGTCAAATTTGGTTTTCTTGAAAGTTGGGGAGTCAGTCACTGAGAAAGCCCTTTCACTAACCCAAGAAGTTTCTCCAGAACTACAAAGGCAACTTTCCAGCTAGTGTGGATACGATGGCAAGAAGGAATTTAAATGGTAGGTTTGGGGGTGAGGTGGGGAGAGGGAACCTGGGCCTCAACAGACAACTTTAACTCTCTGGACTAAGTGAACCACCATTATAAGTCAGGTTGCTGGGCACCCAATCTAACTGTTGGGTTCTGTGGTAGCAGATACTCATGTGGAGGCTGGCCTGCAAGGTCTTTATGGGCACCAGTATCAGGAAGCAATGGGAGGAAGTAGGTCTGGACAGCAGAGGTAGAGGCATAATGCATGTCTGTGAGAGCCTTGGCCAAGCTCATATAGAGTTTGTGTGGTTTGTCAGTCCTCCTACATTGGGCCTGAGTGCAAAGGACTTTAGAGCCCCATGTATCGGTCTATAAATAGGTCACTCTAGGGAGGGAAAGCCTTTGGCCACCAAGGACAACCCTGAAGGACTAGAGGCTGACTACTGCATGTGAAGGAAGATCCTTACCATGTAATTTCACAAGGGACATCTCATGAGATTGGTGATAGAGTATGAAATGAATTCAGATTTTTTGTTTTATTTTATTTTATTTATTTATTTTTTTGAGGTAGGGTCTCCATCTGGCACAAGCTGACCTAGATTTACTATGTTGTCTCAGGTTGGCCTTGAACTCACAGTGATCCACCTATGTCTGCCTCCCGAGTGCTGGGACTAAAGATGTGCACCACTACACCCGGCTTTGAATTTAGATTTTTGTAGCAAGCTCACTAGATTATTCAGTGAGAAACATCCTGTGTGGATAAGGAAATAATTGTTACAGGGATGGTTTTTAATGTATTTTTGTATGGGTACATCCTCGGTAGCTCCTATTTTATAAACTTCCCAGAAATACAACATCTTAGGAACTTTATTTGGTATCTGGCCTAAGTTAAACATTCTGGGATATTTTTGATTCATAACTCCAGCTTTCTTTATAATTGAGTATTCACTGTTAAAAGTATGTCTAGCTTGACACTTTATACTGCTGCCCAACCCACTGCCTCTTGAAATGTAGTAAATAGACCTAACTTCTTTCTAAAAAAATTATAACTGAAGCAAAGAATAGCCTTTTCTCATAGACCATTCAATAAGTTGAAAAGGCAAAATTTTTCCATAACAAAATTCCTATTAATAGTTGAAAATAAATAAGGCGTGCCTTGTAAAAATGTATTTTTCTCATTCCAGTCTTTTTTATTCCACCCTCTCTCCTCTTTTCCTTAGTGGTGACATGTTTAACTACTTATGGTCTCTTTATCCTTGTTTCCTATTAGGATTTAATGTACCATAGCCCTCCTGGGCTTTTTACTGCCCCCTTGAGGTTAATTTCATCCTGCCATTCCTCCCTCCAAAAAATTAAATACAAGTCCAAATGCATAAAAAAATGTTGGTTTAAGAAAATTTTATGATGAGATAGAGGAGGGGTAACTTTTTCCATACTTTAATAAAATATCTTAAATAGACCTTCAGTCTTTTCTCTGTAATGTTTCCTCTTGTTCTCTTCTTTCTTACCTAAAAATCCTTTTTAGCTTCCTTTGTCTAGATAAGCTTGCTAATCAGTACACTATAAAAACAAAATGAAGCAAAAGAAAAACAAATACAGAGTTTGATCACATTTTAGGTGTACTTTTGGGGCTCCTCCATTTCTCCTGTCACACTGCCAACATAAGAGAACTCTGACACAGTCTTTGTTTTTCAACAATGGCAAAAGGGTTTATTTACTTATACTACTATATAATTTCTATCCCTACTTACTATAAGCTTTGGTTTAAGTTGTCATAACAAAGAACACCCTCAAATACTATAGTGTTAAAAGGACTGAAGTTTATTTCTTTTACCTAATGTTTTGAATATTGATGGTAAGGCAGAATTGCCATTTTTTTAATTTCCTGGTGTTTTTTAATAGTGAAAAAAGGGGAATTTATTCAATGCAGCCACATTGGGAAGAGGGACAGAGATATCCATTGACTCCCTTCCATAGTGACTCCCTTCCATATCTATCTTCAGGGCCCTGATATGAGGTTTAGGTTTCAGTAGCTAGCTATCATGGGGCTGTCCTGCCCGTCCTCATGGTCTGAGTTCCAGTATCTTGTACAAGGTGGTTTAACAACTTGTCAGCACTGGGTGAAATCTCTGGGAAGAAAAGTTTCCCCTTTTGCTAGTGCTGGAAATGAGTCTGGAGTGCAAGAATGACCACACAGTCCAACGTATATTGGCAAGGCAACATTTACTCCTGCAGAAGGGTGCATAGCTTTCAAGAGTCCAGGCAAGCAAGCACACCAGCAGGAGGTCTGCTGGGGTGTTTATAGTCCTAATGCAGGCAGGGTCCTGAGCATCACTCTGGGTCAGACGGTAGCCTCACAATCCCAAGTGGTTGACTAAAATATATGTATTTTTTAAAAACACACATTTTCTAGGGGATACCTAAAGGAATGGAAGATTTCAGGACATTTCACCAAATTCAGAAATAGAAGCTTTGTTTTCAAGGGCTACGGACTCTTCTGGTCTCAAGGATGAATAACTGAGAAAGGGGGCCAGAATGGCATCCTTCCAGAATTGAGTCTATCTCTTTAACCCTTTTCACAGAAAAGATAGTCTGTCTCCTCTGTGTTCCTCACACTAGCACCAGGCTTTAGCCATTTCTTTGTAATTGCATGAAATTTCTGAGGAAATCACAAGTTCTTGGGGTTCATTGTTTCAATGGCCTGATAGCCAAAGGGAAGGACATAAAAATCTCTTTATAATATTTTCCTTTCTTCCAGGCTGGTCACATTTTCCCAACTATTTTATTTAATACCTCAATATAGACGTGAAACTTGTCTGTGTCTGAAACAAAGGTCATAAACAGAATATAAATAAGAACCAAGGTTAGGACACACTCAGTTAGTGACAAGTAACTGTGCATAAGAACCAGTTCCAGTTTTTCCTATTGTATTTTAAATTTTTGTGTTGTGTTGTGTTGTGAGTGGGTGTATGTTTGTGTATGGGCCACTTTGAGGTAGATCTGCTTCTACTACACCTTCTTCAATACAGGGTTTCCTGCCACTGCAAACAAACTGCCAGACTGCAAATTAACATCAGACTACCGGACCTGAGAACTTCAGGTTCTCCTGGTTCTCTCTCCTGTTGTCATAGGCATGCTGGGAACACAGACACATGTACCCCTTTACATCTGGCATTGGATGGAATTGACCCCAGGCTAGCAGGTTTTACAAGCTAGTGCCTTTAACTGCTGAGCTATTGTCCGAGCCCCAAGAACCATTTCTTTATAACCTTTTAGCCTTAGTTACTTTTGGAAAGTTTGGCACAAGCAATTCTATCTCATTGGTTTGATTCAGAGTGTTACCATAAAACCTGGGCTAGCCTCAAACTTATGATTCTCCTGCTTCAGTTTCCCAAGTGCTGTGACAGAGGTTAGGAGCAAAGTAACCTTCTTTTTCAGGTAGTCAGTTAGAGACAGTGGGCCAGAACATAAAACATCGATGCTGCCCTGCCCTGCCCTGTCCTGGCAGAACAAGAATCTGTCTGATTTACAATAGTGATAAAGAATAACTTCCTGATTCTTCCTCCTTAATTCTTCAGTCTTTCCTCCCTCTCTGAGTCTTTCTGAGTCTGTCTTTTATGAGTCTGTGTTCTCCTCCTGGGCCCCCAAAGTAATTTAAGGTCTTCCACAAACATTTGAACTTGGTAATGAGGCTTGGTAATGAAGTTGGTAATTGAATGTCTAGGTTATAAAAAGACCTGATCCATGTTGCCACATAGTTTTCCTCTTGGGACCCCTCTCAGCTGGGGGAATTTCCCCCTTAGCTTGGGAGCTTCTCTGTTTCTAATATCTCATATTTCTACTTTCTCTTAAAATAAACCTTAATTTACCTTTCTGTCTACATTTTTTAGTTATTTGCTAATTGTAAGGGTCTTACCATGAAACCTAGGCTAGCCTCAAACTTAGGTTCCTGCTGCTCTAGTTTCCCAAGTGCTAGAACTATAGGTGAGTTCTCCCATTCCCAGGATGACTTCATTTCAAGTCTGATAACTTTCCTGCTTGACTCTGAAAAATATTCTCTGAAGACATTGCTATTTAACCATCTTGAGGTTTGAGCTCTATGGCTGTTTATCATCAGATAAAAGCTACCCTTCTCTTTTTTTAAAAAAATTATTTTTGTTTATTTATCTGAAAGCAGACAGAAAGATAGAAGAGAGAATGTGTGTGTCAGCCTCTAGCCACTGAAAACGAACTCCAGATGCATTTGGCACGTTGTGTATCTGGCTTTATGCGGATACTAGGGAACTGAACCAAGGTAGTTAGGTTTTGTAGGCCAGTGCCTTAACTGCTGATCCATCTCTCCAGCCTGAAATCTACCATTATTGACATCTGGCTTACATCTCTGTTCATGATGAAATTGGAGAAGGGTCTGAGTTTAGAAGGAACCGGCTGCCTGCTAGAGTTTCCAGGTTCTTGTGTTCCAGGATGAAGAATTGTATGAGTCCCATAGTAAGGTAGTAGAAATAGAGGCAGTTTATTAAGAAAGAGAAAGACACTTCTGAGAACGACAGGGGACTAGCGAGCTGGAAAAGTCATACACTCGAAGAGTGCTGGGCCACAAACCTCATGTCCTTTTAGCAATCATTTGTATAGCATCTGTTCTTCTCAAGTTTATAGATCTTGGGTTTTTTTTTTTTTTCCACACAAGCCCTATTGTTACATGCAGCCAGCATTGGGAAGCTTCCAGTCTTCTGGTTGTTATCACCCCCTTTTATATGTTGATCATGATATAGCCCTTTCCATGTCCCTATGCTCCTGACACAATAGTGCCTTTTTAGGTTCTCATCCCATCTTTATTAAGCCAGTGGAAAAGAAAAAGCCAAAAATAATATATTTGAATTCCATTAAAGGATATGACCCAGAGTGGCCAAAATCATTATTCATCTGCCACTGGCACAACTCAGATATGTGGCCCCACTTACCTGTAAAGGAGGCTAGAAAGTTCTTCTGGCTGGTTGCCTTTAAACTTGGGAGTCATGAAATATAGTGGGAAGGAGGATGGAGACAGATATTCAGTTTGTTGTCTGCCATGACACCCCTTTCTACCTCTTGAATATCCTTGAGTTATTCTTCTCATGTAGATCTCCAAAGTTTTGGCACATAGCGTCTAATGGAGATTGCTAAGGTTCACCAAGTTGTATGCTCTCTCCACACTCAGGCCTAATGGTGGAATAACTGCACTAACAACTCACATTCACAAAGGGAGCAGTGCAACAGCATCAGAATATTGTGCTTGTCAAATCCCAAGGCAGTAATTCTGAAGACGTTCTCAGCTAGCAGTGGAGACAGAATTGCTTGGACCCTGGATCAGCATTATGAATTTGTTCCCTATTGTCTTCTGAGGACATGGACTGTGCTCTCTGGGTTGCTCCTACCATTATCTTCCCTCTGTACACTGAGAGCAGAAGCTGGAGACTGTCTTTCTTGGCGTCTTCACCATCTTTGCAGCTGATTTTCCATTGGTGTGGGCATAAGAGGATGAAATTTGTTTCAAACCCCACAGACAAGGAACCATTGTGAGTTCTTTGGCAATATAACTTCCTCAAAAACTTAGTAGAATTCCACTTTATTTGATTACAATTCTTTCCATGTGAAGTTTTACAGAGCATTCTTTTTTTTTTTTTTTTTTGTGGTTTTTCGAGGTAGGGTCTCACTCTAGCCCAGGCTGACCTGGAATTCACTATGGAGTCTCAGGGTGGCCTCGAACTCACGGCAATCCTCCTACCTCTGCCTCCCGAGTGCTGGGATTAAAGGCGTGCGCCACCACGCCCGGCTCCAGAGCATTCTTTTATCGCACTTTTATTACCCAAAGGGATCTATAGTAATATACCCATAGTATCTCATTCTTCTTCAGTTGATCAGTCCTATTTTAAGTTTATTAATTTTATTGATCTTCCTGAAGTATCTGAGTTTAAATTTTCTGTTCTTTTTTCCATTTCATTAATTTACAATCAATTAATTATTGTGTCTCCATCTTACTCTCTTTGAATTAATTTTTCTCTTTGTTTCTATTGCATTTCCTTCTATAGGCTTTGTAATTTTGTTTTCATAATGAAATATTTGTTATATGAACTAGAGGACCTGATTTAATTTTGTTCATGTGAGTCAGTTTTTCAAACACTTTTTGTCAAATACTCTCTTTTCTCCCCTAATGGAACAATGTGAGACTAAGCTCTTTCTGTCTATATGCATATATTTCTGGGCTCTTTATTATTCTTTCCCTGTTGGGCCAGTTATCTATTATATAACAACATACTAGCTACTGTGTACTGTTTGACTTGTTTTGGTAATTTTCTTAGTAGAGACATAATACTTCCTTTACACCACAAATAATTTTTCTTTGGGTACTAACTGAGCCTCTCATTTATACTAAACTTTTCATGTCATTAAAAATATTTTTTCATTTATTTACAAGGAAAGAGAGAGAGAGAGAGAGAAAGAGAGAGAATGAACCAGGGTCACTAGCTGCTGCAAACAAACTCCATATGCATGCATCACTTTGTGCATCCGGCTTTATGTAGGTACGGAGGAGTTGAATCCAGACCGTTAGGCTGTGCAGGCAAGCACCTAAACTGCTGAGCAATCTTTCCAGCCCTATGTCAACTTTTTAAGCCAAATATTTAGATGCTTCATTGGGCTGGGTGTGGTGGTGCACACCTTTACTCCCAGTACTCAGGAGGCAGACATAGGAGGATCACTGTGAGTTCAAGGCCAGCCTGTGACCAATTCCAGGTCAACCTGGGCTACAGTGAGACTCTGCCTCAAAAAAAAAAAAAAAAAAAGAGTAAACTTAATGGGATCAAGTGAATTTTTCCTGTCAGAAATATAAATGAAGTCATATTTTATAATTTTCATGTAAAAATTCCCATTGCAGGGCTGGAGAGATGGCTTAGCGGTTAAGCGCTTGCCTGTGAAGCCTAAGGACCCCGGTTCGAGGCTTGATCCTCCAGGACCCACGTTAGCCAGATGCACAAGGGGGCGCACGCATCTGGAGTTCGTTTGCAGTGGCTGGAAGCCACTCTCTTTTTCTCTCTTTCTCTCTATCTGCCTCTTCCTCTCTCTGTCACTCTCAAATAAATAAATAAAACTGAACAAAAAAAAATTAAAAAAAATTCCCATTGCATATTTTCACACATTCAATAGTCTATTGTTAAATATAATTTTATCAATTTTCATATGTTTCATAACTGAGAGCTCTCTTACTTGCCAAAATTTGGTTGTAACCCTCAAGTCAGTACTGAATGCTTTGGTAGTGATCTTCAGACATGCACAGAACATCAAAACCTTTGAGTCATCTAGCTGGTGGGTGTGTAGGCTCCCCCCTGCTTTTCCTGCCTTTTTGCACCAGGGTGAGGGATTCCTGCCCTGCACTGCCTGCCCCACACTGGTGCACACTTAGCTTGCCATAGGTGAGTGGGAATGAGCCTCCTGGACCGATCCATAAGCAAAAAAGTCCCCATCCCCTCCAAAGCTGGCCTCCTTCTTCTGCCTTCCCACTGGCCGAAGCCCCAGTGAGGGCTGCTCAGCACCTGGCCCTTGGCCTCACCAGCCCCAGCAACGGTTGATCAGGCCAGAAAGAGCACTCATCCAGAAACCCAGAGTTGGCATGTGGGTTGGCATAAAGGAGGGATGCCATTGCCCAGGTACCTGTTTTACATGTGCAGTTTTCCTGCCCTTTGCCTAGATGATCTTGAACAAGAAATTGGTCTAGAAAAGTCTGGCTCATGGGGTCAAGACTTTCCCCCTGGGGTAACGTGGTGCTCTGAGGGACCCAGGCTTTCAGATGTTTACTGGTGGCTGGAGGGATGCTGTGAAATCAGTGCTGCTACTGAGGAGTTGGTGACCCTCACTCCAAAATCTCCTGTCCCCAGGGGCAGAGCCAGGGAGCTCTTTGGATGCTTCTTACACTTGGTGGAGTGGACAACAAAGCCCTCAAGGAACAAAGGATATAACAACTGCAAACCTTGAATCCAAGGTGCATGCCACAGCCCTGCTACTGACTGTCCTATTTATGGATACTGTAGTTAAATTTAAAAGTTTTAAAAATGCAAAAAAAAAAATCCTTTCAGTCATCTCATGTACACATTCCTAGCTGAGTTCAGGCCAGGGAAAGCTCTACTTTATTTTGGTTTGCATGCTATAAAGCATGGTGTGTATGCTTGTAATCCTGGTACTTGGGAGTTTGAGGCAGAAGGAATACCATGAATTGAAGACCAGCTTAAACTACATTAGTGAGACACTTTCATAATAAGTAAGTAGGGCTGAAGAGATGGCTCAGTGCTCAAGGCACTTGCCTGCAAAGCTTGACAACCTGGGTTTGATTACCCAGTACCCTCATAAAGCCAGGTGCACAAAGTGGCATATGTGTCTGGAGTCTGTTTGCAGTGGCTGGAGGCCCTGACATGCCCATATTCACTTACTCACTCACTCATTCACTCACTCTCTCTCTCTTTCTCTCTCTGTCTCTCTGCTTGCAAATAAACAAAAAAAATTTAAAAATTTATAAAATAGCAGGGTATGGTGGTACACGCCTTTAATCCCAGCACCTCTGTAGGTGGATTGCCATGAGTTTGAGGCCACCCTGAGACTACATAATGAATTCCAGGTCAGCCGGGGCTAGAGTGAAACCCTAACTCGAAAAACAAAACAAAATTTATAAAATAAATAAACAGGGGCTGGAGAGATGGCTTGGCAATTAAGGCACTTGCTTGCAAAGCCAAAGGACCCAGGTTTGATTCCCCAGTACCAATGTAAGCCAGAAACACAAGGAGGCACATGTATCTGGAGTTCGTTTGCAGTGGCTGGAGGCCCTGGTGCACCCAGTCTGTCTCTGTCTGTCTCCCCTCTCTTTCTGTCTCTCTCAATCTCTCTCTATGCTTGCAAATAAATAATAAAATAAATTAAAAATAAATAGATAAACAAATAGATACACAAACCCAAAATAACAAACCAAACACCCAATTGTCCTTTTGTGATATATTTAGTGCGTAAGTTTTCATATTTTTTACTATTTATCAATGATTTCACTGTTTTAAAATAGTTTCCAAGTGTGAAACTGAAGTTCTGGCAATTATTTTTTAAGAGCAGGAAGACTGATGTGCTTCAATAGAAAATGTGTGCTTTAGGGCTAGGTTAAGACATTTGCCTGTGAAGCCTAAATACTCATGTTTGACTCTCCAGGTCCCACATAAGCCAGACACAAAAGGTGGTGCACTTGTCTAGAGTTCAGTTTCAGTGGCTAGAGGCCCTGGCATGCCAATTCTCTCCCTTTCTCATAAAAGTTACAAATAAAAAACTGTCTACAAAATAAAATATATATAAAAGTTAGGGTACCTTAGTCACATAACTAAGGATACAATCAGAAGAAGATACAGACCTAGAGGAGTGTCAAGGCTGGGGAAAATCTTCAGTTTTCAAAAGCATACACTCTTCCCTCAGCATAATAATTTTACCTCCTACTAAAGAGAATTGTAAGTACAGTCAGTTCTGGTTATTTGCAGTAATTATGTTTTATGAAGTTGCAATAAACACTGTCTTAGTGAAACCTAAACCATTAGTCCTAAAGGAAATATAGAGTTTCTATTACTATAAGCCTTGGGTCACAACATTTTCATCAGTCAATATACAATCTTATTTTATGTGGGTTTATGTTTAAAGATACTTTGTTTAGTACTTATAGCTGACTAACACAGAGTTCACACACAGTGAACAATATGATATTCATACTTGAACAACACTTATTTAAAGCACACATTTTCTTTTTTAAAAAAATTTTATTTTATTTATTTATTTGACAGAGAAAGAAGGAGAGAGAGAGAGAGCATGGGCACACCAGGGCCTCAAGCCACTGCAAATGAACTCCAAACACCTGCGCCCCCTTGTGCATCTGGCTAATGTGGGTCCTGGGGAATCAAACCTGGGTCCTTTGGCTTTGCAGACAAACACCTTAACCGCTAAGCCATCCCTCCAGCCCCAGACATTATTTTCTTTTCTTTTCTTTTCTTTTCTTTTCTTTTCTTTTCTTTTCTTTTCTTTTCTTTTCTCTCTTTCTTTCTTTCTTTCTTTTTTTTTTTTTTTTTTTTTTTTTTTTGAGGACGGGTTTCACTCAAGCCCAGGCTGACCTGGGATTCACTACGTGGTTTCAGAGTGGCCTCAAACTCACAGCAATCCTTCTACCTCTGCCTTCCAAGTGCTGGGATTAAAGATGTGTACCACCACACCCAGCTTAGATAATTTTTTAAGTCAAAAATAATACAGCCAGGTGTGGTGAAGTACGCTTTTAACCCCAGCCTCGGGAGGCAGAGGTAGGAGGATCACTGTGAGTTCGAGGCCACCCTGAGACTCCACAGTGAATTCCAGGTCAGCCTGGAGTAGAGTGGAACCCTACCTTGAAAAACCAAAAAATTAAAATTAAAAAAAAACAGATGCTCACAGAAAAATACAAATAATAAAGAATGGTATTAAATGAAAATAAAAATCCCTTTCCAGGCTGGAGAGATGGCTCGGTGGTTAAAGCACTGGCCTGCAAAGCAAAGCCTAAGGACCTAAGTTCAATTCCTTAGTATCCACGTAAAGCCAGATGCACAGGGTAGCACATGCATCTGGAATTTGTTTGCAGTGGCTAGAGGCCCTGTTGTGCCCATTTTCTTTCTTTCTCTCTCTCTCTTTATCTTCATCTTTCTCTCTCTCACACACTCTCTCAAATAAATAAATAAAATGCGAAAAAAAAACCCTTTCCATGTCCCAAAACTATATCTGACTCTCTTGATGTCAACAGTTTCTCCTGATTACTTTCAGAATACTGATGAATAGTTAAATACTGCTTATCTATCTGCCTCTCTCTTCCTCCTCTAGAAATAAGTAAGTTCTATAACTCCCTTCTATACTTGATTCTGTTTTACAGACTGGTTTATATCAGGCATATCAGCTTCCTTATTATTTTCAATTGGTCCATAGTATTCTATTATGGGAATGTATCATAATGTATATAATCAATACTTAACTGATAGACATGCCAATGATTTTCTGTCATTTGCTAATATTATAACGGATACCATAACAAACCTTTTACATGTGCTTTTTAGAAAAATTATTTTATTTATTATTTTGTTTGTGTGTGCTAGGTTGAATTCAGGGTCTCGTGCATGCTAAGCATACACTATACCACTGAGCTACACTCTCACATGTAGGTTATTTTTTTTTAACTTAACAATGTTTTATAATCACAGAATGAAACACATCAATGAAAATAAACCATAAGTATTTAAAATAAAACATATGAATTGTAGAAATGAGTTGAATTTAAAAAATCCAATCCCTAGATTACATATACTTAAATGTCATTTCTATAAAGTTCATCAAGGAACAAAAATGAAAACAGGTTTTAGGGATACATACATATTTTAGGTCTTTTTTGATATTCTAATTTATATTTTATTGCATTATGGAAATAATACATTTATTTGGTAACTAGACTCCAAGTTAGGTCTTTTTTACCTGTGGTTAAAGCTTTTAAAAAGATGAAGCAGGGAAGAGATAAACAAGCATATGAAAGAAATAACTGCAAAGTACTGGAAATATTTTATTTTTGTTGTTTCTGTGGTGCTGGGGATTAAACCAGGGCATTGCACATGCTAGGAAAGCCCTCTACCGCTGAGCTACACCCATATCACAGCACAGGTAATGTTTTAATTTTTAAGTTAGGCAATGAATTATTATGCTTGATAATTTAGTATCATGCCATATTATCCTTTTATAAATGTCCAATACTACATTAGAATTTAAATGCAAAAACATAAATTATTGCTAAAATTAATATTAATGGTTGCTATCAAATTATGCTGCTAATCAACTTTCTTAGTTAATTTCAATAAAAATGATTTTATTAAGAGTATTTCTCAATGTCTCCAGGCTAGCCAGCAAACAAGGACTGGAGGATAGTGTCTAATGATATCAGAGGATTGTGTTACTGAAGACCCCAGTGAAACACCACAGTCTTGGCTAACCCTGAGGGTTCCAAAAACCATTTTTGCTCCTCTATTGCAGAGCTGAACACATGGGCTTTTTTTTTTTTTTTTTTTGACACAAGGTCTTACTCTGTAGCCCAGTCTGTCCTGAACTCACTATATTGTCGAGCCTGATCTTGAAATCATGGTGATATGCCTGCCTCTCCCTCCCAAGTACTGGGATTACAAGTGTGAGCCACTATGCCCAGTCCTACATTGGTTTTCACACAGCTGAACTCATCAGCATGCCATCTTTCCAATTCACATTGGTTTCTTTAAATATTTAATTCTTACTTTCTCATAGGAGTTACTTACAATTATTTAATCTAGATTTTGCATAATATATTTTTTCCTGAAGGGCTGGGAATGGAAACTAGGACCTCACATATGAAGCAAGAGATCTAACATGGAGTTCACTGCTATTTGTATTCCCTTCCTTCCTTAAGCAATGTTTTCTCTTTCAGAGATTTTTGCCCATCATATGAATTTGAGTAGGGATATTTGTATCTATCCTGTGCATTCCTGAAGTTTTGACTGTGAGCAATGTGTCTTTAGTTGCTAATAGGAATTCTAGGATAGCAGGATTACTTTCTCCCATGATATGCATCACTTTTGCGGAGTCTCAAACCTACAGAAGACTTCCTGTTGTTTCTATAACCTTTACCTGTACCTATTCTCAGAAATATATATCAAGTTACTAACTGAAGCCAGGCATGGTGGTGCACACCTGTAATCCCAGCACTTGGGAGGAAGAGGTAGGAGGATCACCATGAGTCCAAGGCCACCCTGAGACTACATAGTGAATATTCCAGGTCAGCCTGGGCTACCCTACCTTGAAAAAACAGTAATAAATGATAATAATAATAATAATAATTAATTAATTAATTAAATATTTCACATCAGTTTATAAAATGCAGTTTACATTACCACATATCATCCTGAAAGACAATTTTACAGAAATCATGGATAATATAATACAATATTATATGGTTATGCTTAGTCAAGAGACAATGACTGATGAGTATTCTTTGTTTTTTGTTTTCCAGATGCAAAAAAGTTAACATGTATAACTTTTAAAATTAAAATGAATTAAGTTTATCTCATATTTAGTTTTTTACAGAATTTTAAATGTTCAGCAAATGTTTGAATGATTGAAATTGCCAGCACAGTGTATCATGTCCTTGTACTAATTTGGGAAACTGCTTGGAAAACATTGTCTGCATCTTCTGCTGGCCCATCATTTGTGGCCTCTTTTCAGGATGATATAATGTCTGTCTTTCTTTTATTTTGTCCTTGTCCAAAAGCTCCTCATCATGACCTCAGAATAAACCAAAAGTCCATCACACTACAATGTGGGTGCCCATACATGTGCATGTATGCCTCACTCTCATGCAGAGCCTGTCTGGGCACACATACTGCACACTCACACAGGACTGTTCACTAGAAATTCTCCATTGTGCCTGGGAGCAGACAGCACTCATGCCAACTGTAAGCATTATTCATCAGTCTGGACACATTTCATCGGACTGTTCCTGGCAACAATAGAAAGACTTGATTATTTGTAGGGGAGAACTATTTCCAGTCATTAGATTTGGACTAAAGATATTTCTTAAAAGAAACATTTTATGTGCTACATCATCCCTATGTTATGCAGAAAGATGTTACTAAGTAGGGACAAAATTATAACATATTGACAGGGGAATTGGATTATGACCTTTAAGGTACTATTGGTTGTCTACACCAGTGATTTCATAGTGTGGTGAAATACAACTTAGAGTGAAATTTGTCATCAGTAAGATCCTTGAATAAAGACTTATAAACACTCCTTTGTGTAATAAAGTGAAGGGTGGTTTCTATGCAAATATCTTTTGCATTTCAAAACAATGTCTGGTTTCTATGGTTATTTTCCTTGTTAATATGCCATTACATATATACCTTTAATTTGAATTCAATCATAAACATTTATATTGTTGCTTCATTTCTGGTGGTGGTAGTGCTGGTGTGTGTGTGTGTGTGTGTGTGTGTGTGTGTGTGCGTGTGCGCACATGCATGCATGTGTTTTGAGACAGAGTCTCACTAAGTTGTTCAGGCTTGTACTAAACTTGCTAGGTAGCTCAAGCTGGCACCCACCTCTCAGCAGTCCTCCTGCCTCAGCCTCTTAAGCACTGGGATTACAGTTGTGCTCTACTGTTTCTGGCTCTTCTGGCAACACTGTACTATCCTGATAACCTTTCCTTCTACTGGGGACCTTCATGGGCACTGCAGAAGAAGAATGGCTAAAAGCCATGTCTAAAAGCCTAAAACTAGCTCCTGAGATTTAGAGTCAGATAGTCTTTGTTTCAAATCCCAGATCTAAAGCATTATCAGTGTGACTTTGAGTATATAACTTTTCTAAATATCCATTTTAGAGGGCCTGTCTGATTTTGAAAATAAAGCAGCATAAACTATGTAAAGCCTGGGACATGCATAATAATTACCACTGTGAGTATCAAAGCTCTAGATCTACACATGCATCTTTCAATTTCTACTGCTCCCATTTCTAGACAACATTTTCCTCAGGGCCTTGGGAAGCTGCCTTAGGCCATGCCTCACTCATGATTTGCTTTCTGTTCTCTTGTCAACTCTGTAGTTAAGGTAGGTGAATGACACAAACAAAACAGGCTCATTCAGTGGGAAGCTATGAAGCGGAAAGTAGAAGTAAAAGTTTTGGTCAGATTATATTTGAGTGTGAATGACTGGATGGATGAGAAGGTAATGGTGATTCCTCTTGTTTGTGTTCTGACTTCAGAGGCACCAGAAACTGTCCAGCCAAGAGCCTCAGTCAAGCCTGCCAGCTCATATTCTTTGCCACACATTGAGCAGCAACTGTGGAATGAAGAATGCTACCATGGCAAGCTCAGCAGGAAGGCAGCAGAAAGCCTTTTGGTAAAGGATGGAGACTTTTTGGTTCGAGAGAGTGCAACATCCCCTGGTCAATATGTACTGAGCGGACTCCAAGGTGGCCAGGCAAAGCATCTTCTCTTGGTGGATCCTGAAGGCAAGGTATCACTGTGCACTCACTGTACACTGCACAGGATGTTGTTCCAGTAAGGAGACATGTATTCATATCCAAAGCCTGGTGCTCAGAGAGTTCAAGGCTAAGTGTTTACATTCTCTTGAACCTTTCATCTGGAATGAGTGGAGTGGTTAGAATAGGAGGCAACCCTGGAGTAAGACATACAGGATGGCCTTATTCTGCCCTTCTTAATTCAATTCTTCAATCAATGTCAATTGAATATTTACTGCATGGAAGTACAGGTTTCACTATTTCCTCTTGCTTGATATCACATAGTAGTTCTTATTTTGAGGATGCTTATAATTTCATAAAATGAGTGTTTAAAGGATTATAATTTGGGCTGGAGAGATGGCTCAGACATTAAGATGCTTGCCTGCAAAGCCCAGGGACCAAGGTTTGATTCCCCAGTACCCATGTAGAGCCAGGTGCACAGGTTGGTACATATATCTAGATTTCATTTGCAGTGGCTAGAGGCCCTGTCATACCCTTTCATTCTCTCTCTCTTTCTCTCTCCTTGCAAATAAATAAATAAAAATACTTTTAAAAAGACTGTAAAAGAATTATAACATAAGGCTAAATGAGATAAAGATGCTTCAACCCAAAGATTATATAGCACTTCTCAAAAAGAGATAATTCTAGTTGTGGCAAGTCCAGAAGGCATTTTGTAGGGTCTGAGGTAAATCTTGTAAGAGAGAATTTCAGAGGAAAATTTAGATTATAAGGAAGGAACCATCAGGGCAGAATCATAGAATGATATAACATCAGACAATATGGGGCTGTAGTAGAGAATGCTTGTAGGCAGATAATGATCCCAGAAAGGGAGGCTAGGACCATTCTATGGGATGGAAGCATAGGCAAAAGAGCACAATTTGCCAGACAGTGGGGAAACATAGTCAATTCTGGAGGAGGGGGCTGCCACCAAATCCAGAGCCAAAGGTGACACATGAGTATGTTCTGGCACATATTCCTAAACAGAAACACAGAATCAACAACTCTTATGGACTAAACCATCTTGATGAGAATTCTGGATTCTGAGAATTACCATGTGGAAGTTGGTAAGAAGAACAATTTCACGTTACTTACAACAGCTCCTTCCAAGCCAACATAGCCCAGAGCCAGGAGAGGCTGTTTTGTCTCATGGTTTCTTCCTGAGTGGAAAAAGTATGGAACATGTTCCTGATGCTCCAGCCTTTAAGAGAACTGCCCAAGAGACTGGTTCCTAGTTATGTCACATGGAGCTCTGTGGAACTAGTAATAACTTAGACGCCTGAGAGCTTCTGAGAACAAAGAGGAGCACAGGAGAGCTTGCTGCCACTGGCTTTCCTCTGCATAACCAGGAGTAGGAACACAACTAGAGGAGAAGAGGTCTGAAGTACCTGTGCAACATTCTGGTCTTTTGGAGGGCTCCTCTTGTGCAAAACTGTTCTGAGGAAGCAGCCAATGAACACATGTTCCCTAGGCAGGTCATCAATAACAGACTAAAATCCAATTCCACCAAAGTTCAAACTGCTGAATCAGTGAATTTATTGGGCCTCCTTACAGAGATGGGTGAAGGGTTTCTCACAGGAGCATGGATGACCTCAAAGCAGCCATTGCATCAAAAGGTCTTGAGCTGGAGAGATGATTCTGGGGTTAAGTGTGCTTTAAGTGTACTTCCTGAACAAGCATGTGTGCCTGAGGGAGCCTGAGACAGCCCAAGTTCAAATCTCCAGATCCTATGTAAAATAGCTAGTTCTGGCCATGTGTGCCTGTTACCCGAGTTCCACAGAGGAAAAGAGACCCAAGACTCATCAGGGCCTTGAAAGTTCCAGAATCAGCGAAAAAATGCTGCTGGCTCGAAACACGACTGGGGGAAGAGCCACAGAGCAGGACTTCCCACACTTCACTACAGCCACCACAGGCAAGCAACCCTTAATGCAGGCAAGCACAGGGCTGCCACAAGGGCACATACATGTGCATACACCACAGCACCACATTCACACCATGTTACACACACATGAACACATGATTGCATGCTCACACATAGAACAGAAAAAGAAAAGCAAGGTCTCTTCCCACCATGGATAACAACCTTTCCATAGCTACACAGATGGAAGACCCTATCCCATGATTTGCCTCCTTCTATATACTCCATCTCCCCCTGAGACCAAAAGACCTTGTGTGTCATTCATTGCATGTTGCTGGTACAGGGGTGGTCTGAAATCTCAGGTGAGGGTATGATGACCCTTCCTGCATCCTTCTATGGGATCATGTCAGCAGGTCCGTCTTGAGAGTCTGTCATCAGTGCTAGCAACTGCTTCTGATAAAAATGGGAGTGACATTCTTCTCAGAGGATGGCATTACACAACAGTCTGGTATCTGTCTTGCTTGACTTGGGGTGCTGATAATCAGTCAGAATTGTTTGGATGTCCAGAGGCCACTTAGAGTGAGAAGGTATGAAGTGTCTTGCTGCTATAGAAGAAAAGAACTTATAGTGCCAAAACAAAACAAAACAAAACAAAAAAGCAAAGGGAACAGGTTCCTAAATGACTGCCAAGTCTCATTAATTGAGCACACAACAGCAACAGAGGCCACATTCCTCTTACAAAAGGTTTCAGAGGTCTACAAAATCTCTTGCTGACTGGCTGGTGAAATATATCCACATATGAAGCAAGTGTGTAGACTAGGAGAGGTGGTTGTTTCTCAGATTCATGGGTCCTAGCACAAATTTAAGAGACAAAGAGGCAGGAGAAAGTGGCCTGAACAGAGACACAAGACGAAGCTAACCCTAAAGAAATAGAGGTATATGAACTACCTGACAAATAATTCAAAATAACCATTGGAAAGATGCTATATAAGATCAATAACATAATCCATGAATAAAACTAGAAAACCCACTGAGAGAAATAAAATACAAAAGGAACCAACCAGAAATTTTAGAGCTAAACAATGCAGCAACTGAGCAGAGAAGAAGTTCTAGAGTTCAGGGCTTGATCAAACAGAAATAATCAGTGAACTTAAGGCAACTTTGTCTAGAGAGAGGAACAGAAAGAGAAACAGAAGAAAAACATTTGAAGAAAACCTAAATAATTTATAAGATACTATCAATTTATGCATTATTAAAATTCCAAAAGGAAGAGAGAATAAAAACAGAAAGATTATTTACATAATGGCAGAATGCTTCTCAAATTCTAAAAGGAAATAGACATTGTGTTCAAGAAGCTCAACAACTCCCAGCTATCATGAACCCAAAGAAATCTGCACCTTGACACACTGAAAAGAAACCACCAAAAATCAAAGACAGAGGGCTGGAGAGATACCTTAGAGGTTAAAGCACTTGCTGGCAAAGTGAAAGGACCCAGGTTTGATTCCCCAGTACCCACATTAAAGCACAAGGTGGCACATGCATCTGGAGTTTGTTTGCAATGGCTGGAGGCCCTGGCGCACCCATTATCTCTCTCTCTCTCCCTCTTAAATAAATAATAAATAAATAAAACATAAAAAGTCAAAGACAGAGAATTTGGAAGCAGAAAGAGGATCATCATATGAAATGAAACTCCCTTAAGATTGCCAGTGGATAGCTCATAATTTCCATACAACCAGTAGTGGATTAGATGCATTGAAAATTCTGAAAGGAAAAATCTTTCCAATAAAGAATACCATATGAGGCAAAACTATCCTTTAAAAATGGAGAAATTTGGACTGGAGAGATGGCTTAGCAGTTAAAGTGCTTGCCTGTGAAGACTAAGGATCGAGATTTGATTCCCCAGTTCCCATGTAAGCCAGATGCACAAGGTGGTGCATGAATGTGGAGTTCGTTTGCAGTGGCTAGAGGCCATGGCATATCCATTTTTCTCTCTCCCAAATAAATAAAAAAATATTTTTTAAATGGAGAAATTGTGCCTGGGGAGATTGCTCGGTAGCTAAAGGCACTTGCTTGCAAAGTCTGATGGCCCTGGTTTGATTTTCTAGTACCTACATGAAGCCAGATGCATAGAGGTTCATGCATTGGAGTTCTTTTGCAGCAACAAAAGGCCCAGGCATGATCATTCTCTCTCTCCCCTCCTCTTTCTGCTTGCAAATAAAAAAATAAAAAATTATGCCAGGCCTGGTGGCGCATACCTTTAATCCCAGAACCTGGGAGGCTGAGGTAAGAGGACCATGAGTTTGAGGCCATCTTGAGACTACATAGTGAATTCCAGGTCAGCCTGGGCTAGAGTGAGACCCTACCTTGAAAAACCATAAATAAATAAATAAATAAATAAATAAAATTAAAAATTATAATAATAAAAAAGGAGAAATAAGGACTTTCTGGGATAAACAATTCTGAAGGAATTTGTTAGCAGAAGACCTGCCTTATAAGGGCACCAAACAGTAAAACAAATGCCTATGCAATTGTAAAGTTCCTCATTAAAGGTAAATGCATAGACAAATACAAAATACTGCAACAACGTGATAGTGGTATGCAAATAGAAGTTACAAAAGTTAAAAGACAGCAGTATAAAAATAACTTTAAAATATGTTAATTGGTATACAATATGAAAAGGTGTTATTGATTTGTGAAATTAGTAATAAATTGTATGTGTGTTTAGAGATAAAAATGGAGAGTATTTGTATGTTATTGATGCTAAGTTGTTTGTATAAAATAAGTAATTATAATTATCATGTGTTTTATGTTAACCTCATGGTAACTACAGGTGAAACATGTACAGAAGATTAATGAAAGAAAATTACAAAGAAATTAAAACCTGTTACCACTAAAAAATCAATGAAACATAAAGCAAGACAGAAAAGAGAAAAATGTGACAAAAACCTGCAAAACAGATAAAAACAACAAAATGGCAATACTGAGTTCTTTCCTATCAATATTTTTTTAATTTAAATAGAATAAATCCCCCAATCAAAAAAGGTCAATCAGATGACTTAAAAAAAACTGGGCTGGAGAGATTGCTTAGTGGTTAAGGCCTTTTCCTACAAAGCCAAAGGATCTCAGTTCGATTTTCCAGGACCCATGTAGGCCAGATGCACAAGGGGGCACCTGCATCTGGAGTTCATTTGCAGTGGTTGGGAGCCCTGGCATGCCCATTTTCTCTCTCTCTCCCTCTCTCTCACACTCTGCCCCTTTCTCTCAGAAATAAATAAATAAATAAACAAAATATTAAAAAAAAAAAACTATCTAAGCCAGGCATGGTGGTGCACACGTTTAATCCCAGCATTTGGGAGGCAGAGTTAGGAGGATCACCTTGAGTTTGAGGTCACCCTGAGATTACATAGAGAATTCCAGGAGGTCAGTCTCAGCTAAAGCAAGACCCTACCTTGAAAAGCCAAACACAAACAAACAAGCAAAAATCCCAATTTATATAGTATCCAGAAATGATTAACTTTAGACTTAATGGTGTAAGCAGACTGAAGTTGAAAGAATAGAAAAGATATTTCATGAAAGTGATACCAAAAGAGAACAAGGCTGATATTAGATAAAGTATATTTTATCAGACAGAATAAGCTTTAAGTTGAAATCTACCAAGAGTCATATAAAACTACCCCCAAAGTTGGATAACCTCCAAGAAATGGATCTATCAAGACTAAATCATGAGGAAATAGAAATATCAGAATATGCATGCAGTTGATAAGGCAATGGAATCAGTAATCAAAAATCTATCAACAAAGGAAAGTTCAGGCTCAAATGGCTTCATCAACAAATTATATCAAAATTGAGAAGAACGATCACTGATCCTTCTCAAGTGCTTCCAAACACCTAAAGCAGCCTCATTTTATGAGGTCAGCATTATCCTGTTATCAAAGGCAGAAACGGATGTAACACACAAAAAAACCTCAGTAACACATTGAAAGAATCATACATCATAACTATGTGGGATTTATCACTGGAATTCAAGGAAGACTCAACACATAAAAATCACTCTGTGTCATATGCCACATTAATAGGAAGAATTATTTTTTTAAAAAAGCACATGATCACCTCCATAGATGTAGAAAAGAAAGTTGGCAAAACTCTACACATTTCCATGGTAGACACACTAAAAAATAGTAATAGAAGGGAATCATTTGAACAGAATAAAGGCCATATATGGAAACTTCACAACTGACATCATACTCTTGTTATGGTTTGGATAGAAAGTACCCTCCAAAAGGCTCATGTGTTGAAGGCTTGGTTCCAGCTCTCCAATAAATAAATAATATTTTTTTAAACAGTTAATGAAAGAAACTAAAGGAGATAGGGTAAATAGAAAGACATCTCATCTCCATGATCAAGAAGACTTAATACTGTTAAAATATTCGTATTGCCCAAAGCAATATACAGATTGAATTTCAATCTTTATAAAATTTCCAGTGCATTTTTATCAACATAGAAAAATCAGTCCTAAAAAATTTATATGAAACCACAGTGAACTCTGAATAACCAAAACAATCTTGAGAAAGAATAAAGCTGGAGGCCTTATGCTTCTGATCATATTTTAGAGCTCCATTAGTCAAAATAATATAATTCTGACATAAAGATAGATATTTAGGCAAATGGGACAGTACAGAGAATCTAGAAATAAGCTCATGCAGCAAAATGATCTTATATGATTTTATAATGTATAATTTTTTAATATTTTATTTTTATTTATTTGATAGTGAAAGAGGGAGAGAGAGAGAGAAGAGAGAATGGGTACACCAGGCCCTCCAGCCACTGCAAATGAACTCCAGATCCATGCGCCCCTTTATGCATCTGGCTAATGTGGGTCCTGGGGAATTGGACCTGGGTTCTTTGGCTTTGCAGGCAAATGCCTTCACTGCTAAGCCACCCCTCCAATGTATAATTTTTTATTGACAACTTTATACTTACAGACAATAAACCATAATTCCCTCCCTTCCCCCTCTTTCCCCCTCACAACTCCACTCTCCATCATATCCCCTCCCTCTCTCCATTAGTCCCTCTTCTACTTTGATGTCATCATCTTTTCCTCCTATTATGAGGGTCTTGTGAAGGTATTGCTAGGCACTACAAGGTTGTGCATATTGAGAACAATTTCTGTCTGGAGAGTTACATTGTAAAGAGTTACACCTTTCCTTTGGCATATATATATATATATATATATATATATATATATATATATATATATTTCTATTTTTATTTGAAAGAGAGAAAGAGGTAGAGAGAGAGAGAGAGAGAGAGACAGAGACAGAGAGAGACAGAGAGAGAGAGAGAGAGAGAGAGAGAGAATGGATACACTAGGGCCTCCAGCCTCTGCAATGAACTCCAGATTCATGCACCATGTTGTGCATCTGGCTTTTGTGGGTACTGGGGAATCAAACCTGGGTCCTTTGGCTTTTCAGGCAAGTGCCTTAACTGCTAAGCCATCACACCAGCCCAGCTCTTACACTCTTTCTGCCACATCTTCCACAATGGACCCTGAGCTTTGGAGGGTGTGATCAAGATGTTTCACTGCTGAACACTCCTTTGTTACTTCTCAGCACTATGTTGCCTTTTGGGTCATCCCAGTGGTCACTGCCATCTGAAAAGATAAACTTCTCTAAAGAAAAGTGAGAGTAGCATTAATATATGAATATGAACATTAAGTGTAGTGTTTACAGGGTAGTTTGGTGAGCATACTGTACACATTAGCCAGACAAGAGCAGGCGTTATACCCCTAAGGCTCATGACCTCCCCTGCCACAGACTTTTGATTTGGTTTTCAGTACCAGGTATGTATTCCCTCCCATAGAGTGGGCCTTCAGTCTAATTAGAGAGCAGTTGGTTTCTGACAGAGCAGACATGCCACTATTGCACCTGTTTGGTCATTTTGCCTGTCTGGCCAAACTTGAGGCTTCCAGTGTCCACTGTTTTCACCAGTGATGATTTCTGTCTCCCATAGGGGTGCATGCAGTGCAGCTTTTTCCAGCTTTCAGTCAGCTGGTCAAAAGGGAGGTTTTCAGCTCAGCCCCAGCTTGATTTCTTAGTCACCTTGCTACCCAGGCATGTGGAGTCTTCAGCAATAGGGTCTTACCATCTGTTTCTGGTGGAAAACTAAGGGTCTTAGCAATAGTCTGTAATGTTTTGGAGGCAACAGGGACCTCCCTGGCCAACAAATCACTGAAAGGTATCTAATCCCTGGCACTGAAAATTTTCTAGTAACAATCTATGGTTTCTGGATGTGTCATTATCCAAAAAAGTAGGCTTTCATATGTCTTATTCAGAATATCTTGAATTTTGATTGACCCTCCCCTATCCTTCTTTTACTCAATCTCTTCCCCTGGCCTTGCTTAGGCTATTCCACTCCCTGTAATCTGTTCTTCTACTTACATGTATACAATACCATCCACTTAAGTCCTTCCTTATCCTCCCTCCCTTATAGCCTTTTTCTAGCTTACTGGCTTCTGCTACCGATTTTTGGTTCCAGTTCACACACAAGTCTACACATTTGTAGCTAGGATCCACATATGACAGAGAACATGCGACATTTGCCTCTCTGGGCCTGGGTTATTTCGCTTAGTTTAATCCATTCCAGATCCATCCATTTCCCTGCAAATTTCATAACTTCCTTTTTCTTTACTGCTGAATAGAACTCCATTGTGTAAATGTACCACATCTTTATTATCCATTCATCTGTTGAGGGACATCTACACTGGTTCCATTTCCTAGCTATTATGAATAGAGCAGCAATAAACATGGTTGTACAAGTATCTCTAAGGTAGTAAGAAGAGTCCTTAGGATATATGCCTAGGAGTGCTATAGCTAGCACATATGGTAAATCTATTTTTAGCTGTCTCAAGAACCTCCACACTGATTTCCACAATGGATGTACCAGATTACATTCTCACCAACAATGTAGAAGTATTCCTCTTTTTCTGCATTCTCACCAACATTTATTGTCATTTATTCTTTTGAAGATAGCCATTCTGATAGGAGTGAGATGGAATCTCAAAGTAGTTTTAATTTGCATTTCCCCGATGGCTAAGGACATAGAACATTTTTAGATGTTTACATGCCATATTTATTTCTTCTTTTGAGAACTTTCTATTTAGTTCCATAGGCCATTTTTAATTGGGTTGTTTTATTTATTATTGTTTTGTTTTTGAGCTCTTTGTATATTCTGGATATTAATCCTCTGTCAGATGTATAGCAGCCAAATTTTCTCCCATTCAGTAGGTTGTCTCTTTGCTCTATTCACAGTGTCCTTTGCTGCACAAAAGGTTTTTAATTTCATGAGATCACAGTAGTTGATTAGTGGTTTTATGTCCAGAGAAACTGTGGTAACATTTAGAAAGTCATTGCCTATACCAATATGTTGAAGGGTTTCCCCTACTTTTTCCTCTAGAAGTTTCAGAGTTTCAGGTCTGATATTAAGGTCCCTGATCAACAGCCACGTGATCTTTAACAGGACACTAAAACTAAACAAGGGGGAAAGGATACTCTACAAATGGGGGTTGGAAAATTAAATATCCTCATACAAAAGGGTGAAATTGAACTGTTATACTATACACAAAGGTTAACTCAAAATGGTTCAAAAACTTAGAGACCTGAAACTATAAAACTCCTAGGAAAAAACATAGGGGAAATGTTTCATGACATTGATCTTATTCATGACGTCTTATGCAAGATTACCAAAAACAAGAAATAAAAAGCAAAAAGTAGCTGGGCATGGTGGCACACGCCTTTAATCCCAGCACTTGGGAGGCAGAAGTAGGAGGATCACTGTGAGTTCAAGGCCACCCTGAGACTACATAGTGAATTCCAGGTCAGCCTGGAATAGTGTGAGACCCTACCTCAAAAAACAAAAACAAAAACAAAAACAAACAAACAAACAAAACCCACCACCACCAAAACAACAAAAAACCCAAAAAGTAGAGAAGTAGTGTCATGGAAAACTTTTCCCCTGGCAAGATGCAGACACATCTTCAACCCAAATAGGGCTCAGATGGTAGCTCAGATTATACCAATGCCAGTTCGATGAACCAATTAGTTTATTGGGGAGTCACTTACAGAGCATAAAGAGGGGTTGCTATAGGAATGTAGGGCCCCCAAAGCAGCCACTTTGATAGAGATTCCTATATCAAAATTAATCCTTGGATGCTCCTCCCTCAGCCTTGGCATGAGGGCTTACTTACACAGCATGGGGACCTCAGAGAAGCTGTACTATGGAGAAGTCTCATTCCACCCTGACTAACAACCTCCCTGTGGCTGCTGCTAGATCCTCCTTGTCCCTGTATAGGAGTATGAGACCACAGAGCAGATCTTTAGTGGGGCTCACTATATGAGGGTTACTCCTATGGATACTCCTTCCTCAGCCTGGAGGTGAAGACCTACTTACAGAGCATGAGACCCCAAAGCAGCAGCACTTCAGTGGGGCTCACTATACTGAGATTACCTCTTCTGGATGCTCCTCCCTCAGTCTCGGGTGAAGGCTCACTTACAGAGCATGGAGACTTCAAAGATACACCTCAATGGAGTTTATTGCTCTCAGATCTTTTACTCTGTATATACTGTATCTCCTCCCTGAAATCACAAAACCTTGTACATTGTTGCATACAGCTGGTCTGGGAGGGGGTGTCGAGTGACTAAATCTCAAGTAGGGATCTGAGGACCCTCCCCACATCTCCTCTGGTGAGTTGACCCAGCTGCTTTTTTGCTTTTTTCACTGCAGAGGAAATTGGCCATACAACAAGTAGGACTGCACAAAAATCTACATAGCAAAGGACATGACTCACCTATAGAATGGGAAAACTGTTTGCAAATAATATTTTTGATAAATAATTAACATTCAGAATACAAAAGGAAATCCTAAAGCTCAAAAAATAAAACAAAACTGGGAGTGGTGGCATATGCCTTTAATCCCAGAACTTGGGAGGCAGAGGTAGAAGGATCACCATGAGTTCAAGGCCACCCTGAGACTACATAGTGAATTCCAGGTCAGCCTGGGCTAGAGAGAGACTCTCCCTCAAAAAACCATAAAAAAAGAAAAAAGAATAAAATGGACAAACTTGATTAAAAAATGAGCAGTAGGCTTGAATACTCACATTTCCAGAGATGAGAAAACATACTGATCACACATGATTCCTTCCACTTAGCAGAGGTACCCAAAGAAGTCAGACTCATCCAAATAGAAGCAGCATGGTAGTTTCCAGGGGCTGGGGAATGAAGAATTGCTGTTCAATTAGTGTAGTTTCAATCATACCAGAAAAAGTAGTAGAGACATGCTGTAAAAATTATGCTAATAATTAGCAATATTCTATTATACACTTAAGCACTTAAAACATGTCACACGTTTTAACCCAAGAAAGTATGTCTGGTATACATAGGACAGATTACATATCAACACCATCTAATTGTTACAGTGCAGAGTAGAGACCCAGTGAGGCAAGACTTGATTTTTTTCTAAGAAATCACAAAACAAGTTTTATATACGCTCTCAATTTTCAAGTCAGAATTCTTGGGCAATAGACACTCTGATCCTTACTCCTAGGAAGGGATAAATAAGATCTAGTGCATTTGGCCAGAAGGTGCTAGTTTATAGTCTTGTAGTCTATGCACTAGGAAGTTAAGCTGGCATCTGTATGCAGGATTTATTAGAGAGGAAGACCAGTTGGCATATTTATGCAGGGTTTATTGGAGAGAGGAAAACCAGGGAAGTAAGTCATCAGTTCAGGGGAGAATTTCAGCACTGAAATCCTGAACCAGAATGTTGGCTGGGTAAATTCAGAGGGGAGTGAGAACAGATTTCAGCAGGCTTGGTCAGCTGAATTGGCTGAGGGGATGAAATGGAAGACATAAAAACTTCTACAGAGTTTGGAGTCATTAGAGAATAAGTTGAAGCCATCAGACCCCTTTCTTTATCTTTGAATTTATGCTTACTAGCTCTAGTACAATAATCAAAGTTGAGTAACTTAATCTATATACAATACCATTATCCTATTTATCAATATGCCAAAATCCCAATATGTAGGCAGAATTCAAAGAATCCCTTGTAAATAGGTGTTCTCCATGGCTTCCCTCTATTGGGTGGTTCCCAGCTATCTTCAGAAAGCACAGGTGGAATCAGATGATCAAGCCAACGGAGCCATAGTAGATAGTAAGGCATGCCTTCTGTCCATGTATCGGACAAGGATATGATAAAACTAGGGAGGAAATTCCACAATGGGAAATTTATTTTGTTCAACATGCAGACAGTAATTCATGCAACAAATATTTACAAATAAATTGCTATTTATGAAGCCTGTAGGAAGAAGACATGACCAACTATTCTGAATGTCTCACAAGCCTGCTTGGAGGTACAAGATTTGTGTTGAGCCTATAAGGAGAGGGAGACTCCTGCAAGGGCCATGCTTTCCTTAGAGGAAGGGTAATTGGAAAGCACTCTAATCTATGGAAGATATTTGTAATTCTGGATTCATGACTATATGAAAATCAGCTAAAATATTTATAGAAGGGGTGACATGATAGAATATATGAAGCAACAGTATTGAAAAGAGGTGGATTTAAAATTTGGATGGTGTGATAAGTGCTTGCCATTTTCCTAAGTTATACAGATGATTACTTAAAAGGGTAATGGGGAATGATAAGACTGCTATTAAGGAAGAATTGAAAAGTTCCTTTTTGTTCATAAAAAAAAAATCTGCCTTAGAGACAAGTCTGGTTTTGCCCCTGATTTTTGTATCTTCCAATAGAATTAGTATTGTTCAACCTAAGTATATTTGTGCTTTCTTTTCAAGGTGAGGACCAAGGATCACATATTTGACAATGTTGGCCACCTTATCAAATACCATATGGATAACAGGTTGCCAATCATCTCATCTGGAAGTGAAGTAAGTCTTAAACAACCAGTGAGAAAAGATGATCCTGAACTTTTACAATCCAAGAAGTGACAACATTGAAACACCAACACAGTGATATTGGGAGAGCATCCATGTTATAGTTGCACAAGAGGGCCATCCAACTCTTATGTAAATAAAGTAGAGCACAGACTTTAAGTGCATCTTTCTGAGACCATCATGGACCAGTTCTTTTATAAAACAGAGGACTAGCAACATATGCTCAGACAATAAAAACTAGAAAAGAAGAGGAGGATGGGTCCATTTGAAAAGAAATTATACATATGCCTGGGTGTCACTTTTTCAGGTCTTCTCATGTTGATAACAAGATAAAAGCACAACTGAAATCTCACAAGCTAAAGGCAACTTGAAATGCTTGGTATGTGCCTTTCAATTTGATAATTGGGGAACAACTCCTCATGACAGAGATCAGTTTCAAGTGTCTCCATCTTCCGTAGCCATAGAACCATTTGCCAAAATAAAAGCTTTTTCTTGCTAAGAACACAAAAAGAAGCAATTTTCATTGATTGTATTATCTTTACTACATTTTCCTTTTAGTCACATTCTTCACTGTGATGCTCCTGAATTCAGACTGTCTTTGCCAGTGGAATCAAATCAGAAGCCACCCACCCTGTGTCAGTCAGTTTCACTGCACTGTCACATTTGTTGGTCAAAGGAGCCCAAATTCACTGGCCTAATATTCCTCAATCTTTGAGCTCTGTAGTGTTCACATATCACATGACAAAACAATGAGGTTAAATCTATTGATCACTTTTGACTTTGTCACTTTCTTTTGCCCTTCCAACAAAAACGCTGGAATGTATGAAGTTAAAAAGATGATAAGTAAAATGGGTATTCTTCATATTCAATATCCAAATTGGTCCAATTTTTGTATAGTATAAAATTTATAGTACAGAGACATAAGGTACAGGGCTGCGATGTGTGTCCTATCACCTTTCTTTTTATATAAGATCAGACAAAATGCAGAAATGAGGAAACATACTGATAAAGTACTCAGAAAGGTCTGAGAATCTTTAAGAGAAGCACCAGTCATCAACGTGACTTTGAGCAACTTACTAAGCATACATAGATTACAGTCTTCTTGTCTGTAAAATGAGGGCATTGAGTTAATGACTTTCGTCCTAACATGATATGTGTCATTATAAAGCAAGTCTTTCCTTTGTTAATATTGACAAGCAATTTGTATAGTTAATGCTAAATTTTGGGGGGTTATCCTTTGTGCCTATTCTCATATTCTCAGGATCAAAGGCATAGCTGAAGTCAACATTCATGTAGTTTTGACCTCAAGCCTTTTAGCAAGAAATGGTGAAACTTTAGGATTTTGGTAATGGTGATACAAGTAGATTTTGGTTTGTAGCAGAAAATGTTTCAGTTCTTAAATGTCTTCGCATGAAAAGATGTGGCCATTATTTAAGAGTGTTTTTTAATCCTGAGTTTTCTAGAAAGTTGTCATGATTTTATTTCATTTTTTTCTAAGTAGATACAACTTAATCTTTGTGAGTATGATACATTGGGTAGGTTTTAAGTAAAATATGCAAAACATTTTTGGATGGAAACCATCAGAAATCAAGCCCACTGAACTCTAATAATTTTATGTAAAGGCTTATGATTTTATTTCTGCTACCATTGACTTAGGTAGGTTTGTTAATCATTTTTACAACTGTGAAATAACACATTTTTATCAGATTTTTCCCATAACCTTACTTCTTCATCTTTTTTTCCTCATAAAAAGCTTCAGCATGGGTATAAACAATAGAAATTTATGGGTAATCTAACTACTTGCATTAGACAAACGGCAGGACTGTGGTTCCATTCTGCCTCAGTAGAACATAAGAAAAGAAGTGGCAACAATGAGTTTCAGGTGCAGAGAATATTAACACTGTGAGGAGTACACATGAGCAGTCAGTATTAGACTGTAATTGTACAGTCACTGGGAAGCAAATACAGTACCTACCAATACTACAGATACTGTTTAAATCAAACAAAAGATATAAGACATGTTTGCATGCTATTTTAACCTCACAGTCTTATCTTTATTTTAAAGTTGAAACCTATTTGCCTATAAATATCTATCTGCAAATGACTTTTCTGAAAAAATAAATCATTACTGTTTTATGACAACTGGTATTATATGTCTGGTGTTTGGGATTTGGAAATTCTACTATTTGTAGGATGGATCAGTGTCCTAGCAGGAAGCAGATGGTTCACTCAAATTGGGTAATTTGAAGAGGGTTTTAATAAAGGGATAATTTGATATGCAGAGCACAGGGAACTACAGTGGAGAATGCTGTGCTCCAGGTGCCTGTGAAAGGGAAAAGGAAGGGAGGGAGCAGCTACAGAACTGGACAAAGCTGCGTGCAAGGACTGCCTTGTAGGAGCTGTGGTGTGCATGTAAGAGTGTGCATGTAACCGGACTTGGTAACATGAGAGAGATGGCTAGGGACATTAATAACATGACCTTTCTCTGATCTGCTGGGATTCTCGACTGCCTCTGGTAACCTGAAGACAAAGCATAGGAGCATCTTGATTTCATCCTGAAAGTTAGCTTGAGGCACAGAAGAGGATGGAAAAGAAGGAAAAGAAAAACTGGAAGTACAAATGGGACACATCCAATATGGAAGGCTTTAAATTCAGATTGTCAAGCCTTTAGAAGCATCAGAACAGCATGGGCTAGTCAGCAAAGTAAATCTAATTTTCAGAGGAATAAATGTATTATTGTCGCTGTTGCGTATGGTGGTTTGACTCAGGTGTCCCCCATAAACTTAGGTTTTCTTAATGCTAGGTTCCCAGCTGATAGAGATTTGTGAATTAAGGTCTCTTGGAGGCAGTGTATTGTTGGGGGTGGGCTTATGGGTATTACAACCAGTTTCCTCTTGCCAGTGCTTGGCACATCTCCTGTTCCTGTTGTCCACCTATATGTTGGTGAGGAAGTGATATCCATGCTCTGCTAAGTTAAATGTGTATACATCTAGCAAAATATGTACAGTGTATCTGCAAAGATAGAATCTTAGTGAAATAAATTGAAGAAGATCCAAACAAGAGGGGAGAAATATCATGTTCATATATTGGAAGATTCAGCTTAATAAAGGTGTCAAATTTCCTCAAACTGCTATGCATACTTCATGCACATATTACAATTTTAGCAAAACCTCTTGCATTTTAGGCAAGAATATTCACAATTTAAGCAATTATGAAAAAGAACAAAAAAACAGGAATCATTTTACCTCTTGTGGTAGTTTGAATCAGAAGTTCCACCATAAGCTCACATATTCCAAATGCTTGGTCCCTAGTTGATGGCAATTTGGTAGGTGGAAACTTGCTGGAGGAGCTTTGTTGTTGGAGGCAGGTTTAGGCATATTATAGTGAGGTCCCCCTTTCTAGAGTTCTCAGATCACTCGTACTGTTGTTGTCCACCTGCTGTGGCAATGAGGTAATGTACAGACTCTTTTCTACCATCTTTTCCTGCTAACATGAAGCTTCCCCTTGAGACTGTAAGCCAAATGAATTCTTTCTTCTCATCAGCTGCTTGGTCAAGAGTTTTGTCCCAGAAATGCAAAGGTAACTATAACACCTTATTTCAATATTCATGATGCAGTTGCAGTAATTACAACTGTCAATGTAGGTAGAAGAACAGACACAGAACAATGAGCATCATAGAGAACTCAGAACTACCTAATTATTTCTAACTGATTTTTTTTTTAATCTTGCTTTGGTTTTGAGACAGGGTCCCTTTTGTAGCCCAGGCTGGCCTCTAACTCATGATCCTTCTGCATTTGACTTCCAAGTAGTGGGATTCCGGATGCATTGCTTTGCTTGACTTATGTAACTAACTTGTTTTTTTTTTGGGGGGGGGTAAGGATTGAAACAGGGTCTCACTCATCCTGGACTGGCCTTGAACTTGTGGCTATCATCCTCCTGGCTCTGTCCAACAGATTTTTTAAAAAATAGAATTCATTTTTATTTATTTATGATAAAGAGAGAGAATGGGCACATCAGGGCCTCCGGACACTGCAAATCAAATCCAGATGCATGCACCACTTTGTGCATATGGTTTATGAGGGCTGGGAAATTTAACCTGGGTCCTTAGGCTTCACAGGCAAGTGCCTTAACAACTAAGCTATCTCTCCCGTCCCTGTCCAACAGCTTTTTGACAAAGATTCAAAAGAAACTCAATGGATGAACAACCTTTTCAATAAATGGTGATAGAACAGTAGAACAGACAGCTTATAGAATAGGAGAAAATTTTTGCCAGCTATGTGCAGATGATATGACTGTTTGTATATATAATTCTAAGGAAAATATAAAGACCCACAAAAAAGAATAAAATCCCTATAACTAGTGAGTTTATCAAAGCTGAGGAGGATACAAGATAAATAACCAAATTCAATTGTATTTCTACATACTAACAATGAATACAGAGATACCAAAATTTAAAATACAATACTTATTTAAGATGCTCCAAAAATAAAGTATATGTCCTAATTTCCAGAATTTTCAAAGAACTGCAAAACATAAGCTCCAAAACAAAACAAAACAAAACAAAAAAACAACAACAACAACAACAACAACAAAAAACCCTGCCAATCACCAAATGGGCTAATGAAATGAACAGATAGTTCACACAAAAAAGAAACAAAGCTGGCCAGTAAGTATTTTAGAAAATATTTAACATCCCCAGCTACTGGGAAATGCAAACTAAAACCATTTTGAGATGCCATGTTACCTCAGTCAGGATGACTGTCATCAAAAAATGACAACAAAAGCTCATTTGGGGCTGGAGAGATGGCTTAGATGTTAAGACACTTTCCTATGAAACAAAAGGACCCAGGTTCAGTTCGCCAGGATCCACATTAGCCAGATGCACAAGGTGGAGCATGTGTCTGGAGTTCATTTGCAGTGACTGAAGCCCCTGGTGTGCCCATTCTCTTTCTCTCTCTGCCTCTTTCTCTCTCTCTCTCAAATAAATAAAATGAATAAATTTTTAAAGCTGATTTTTTCTTTATTCAGCATCTTGTCTATTATGTGCTAGTTTCACAAAAATATTTTGTATTTAATTAATGGCAAGCTCTGGGTATGGAGACAAAAGACCAGGGTTCAAATTGTCTTCCTTGTATTAGCTGTGTGGTTCTGGATGTCATTTATTTCCCTTTAAAAATAAATGTTTTTTCAACTGTTAAATTGGAGCGAGATTAAAGTTGCTATAATCCCAATGAGATACTTGTGGGCAATAAGTTAGCAAACTGCATGGCACTTTGTGAAGGACTGTAAATGTTACCTCCATGTGCTTTCACTTTTCTAGAGAGCTGTGACTCCTGGACAGGGATCACTCAGCTGCAACGTTGCATTATAAGCCTCACCATATTGGACATAGCTTGGCAGTGAGAAATGAAGTCTAGTTGTTGGCTGAGCTTCTACAAATAGCATTTATCTATGTTGGATATGAATTGGGATCAGAACCAACTGGGGTGATGTGAATTGAGAAACTGAACCAAACTTCAAACAGTCATTGACTCCTTTTATTAGAATCAAGCAGAGAAGGACTTCAGAAACCTCTCCCGGGCTGGAGGCGGCAGTGCGGCAGTTACAGCCATTACAAGTTTTATACAAAGAGAGTGTGGTGGTTTGACTCAGGTGTCCCCCATAAACTTAGGCGTTCTGAATGCTAGGTTTCCAGCTGATGGGAGATTTGGGAATTAACACCTCTTGGAGGCAGTGTATTGTTGGGGGTGGGCTTATGGATATTATAGCCAGTGTCCCCTTGCCAGTGTTTGGCACACTCTCTTGTTACTATTGTCCACCTGATGTTGGCCAGGGGTGATGTCCACCCTCTGTTCATGCCATCCTTTTCCCCTGCCATAATGACGCTCCCCCACCCCCAGCCCTGTAAGCCAAAATAAACCTCTTTTTCTCCCTAGCTGTTTTTGGTCGGGTGACTTCTGTCAGCAATGTGAACCTGACTGCAACAGTAATGTTGGTACCTAGGAGTGGTGTCATTTGCTGTTAGACACCTGATTGTGTGGCTTTGACCTTTTGGAGCTGATTTTCAAGAGGAATGTGGAAGGATCTGAAACCTTGGCCTAAAAGAAGCCTTGCAGTGCTGTAAGTACAGCTTGATGGACTGTTCTGGTCAGAGTTGAAAGACCTGAATGCAATAAGAACTATGGACTGTGAAGTTTGGCTTATGAAGGTGAGAAAGAACTTTGCTTGGACTGGGCTCGAAGCAGTTTGAGAGGCTTGCTGTTATGGCTGTGTCCTGAGAAGTTATGCAGGGTTGCATTGCAAAGAAATAGACTGGTGTTAGCAGAGAGACATGACACAGAAAAAATAAAATCTTTGGGTAAACTGCTTCCTGTTCATCTGCAATTGAGAGATTACAACCTTTGAGATTAGCCTGACCTGCACTGGGGCAAGAAAAAGGATGCAGACTCTTTGGAAGGGGACTGAGTGCTCAAGGAGTGTCCTGTTCTCTGCAAAGTCTGCTTTATTCACCCCTGGATTAACAAATTGGCACCACACCTGGTATTGTGGAGTATAGGGTTACCAATGCTGTTGTTCCAAGAGCTGCTGAACCTGCTACACTAAGTCCCATGTGTACCAGTAATGTGGCAGCTCTCTTGTTGTGTTTCAAGACCTGTGGGCAACATAACGTGTTTACCTTCAAGCTCCTTGTAGGTATAGACCTGGGGAAGTACATGGACTGTGACACATAGGGTAGGAGCATCATTTAGGTCTCTTAGAGTGATACATTTAGTCAAGCCAGAAGTAGAAGCTAGCCAACTTCCAGGGGGTGCAAAAAAAGGCTTTAGAATCAGTTAATCAAGGTGTTGTTACAATTGACTGAAAAGGAGGGACTGAGAAAGATTTAGGCAAGAAGCACTTCCAGCTATATCCCCTAAAGTCAAGGCTGGATTAAAAGGAGAACATTCATTTGAAATATTATTTATAAGGATTGGAATATTTACATCCAGACCCATATAGTAAGGAGGCTTGAGTTTTAGGCATAGCCAACAATCTTTAGCCAGTTTTGGTTGGGATAAGTTAAGTAATTGATGCACAACACTCAGCATGGAAAGGAGACTTGAGGGTAATGTAGAGCCCGATTTAGCCTTATTAATGGAGAGAGATAGAGATTGGGAAGGAGAAGAGTCAGGTGTTTGTGGACAGAGAGATAATATTGGTTGTTATGGATGAACAAGGGGTCTCCTGTGGTGCCACTGGGCCAATCAGTTTGAACTCTTTTCTTTTGAGATAGCCACCCAGGTATCTGATTCTTCTTGGGCTATCTAGATAGCAGGGGGCAGCCTCTGGACAGACTTCTTGGTGTTCAGCAATAGGATGCTGAATTTCTAAAAGTTGTTACATTCCAGACTCATTTAGATGTATGTACTCTGTGAATAAAAGCGCAGTCTCAGGGTCTCTGAAGGAAGCAGCATTATTCTGAAGGACAGGCAGGGGATGAGCATGGACTGGGAGGCAGTTTCAGAGTTTCAAGGGCATTTTTGGAATCATTTGGAGCAGGAGCTGTTGAAACAAACTGTATGAGTACACAGATGACAAAACTGACTTATGTGATTGGAAAAAGAAAAGTACATTGAAGGAAATAAGCAAGGTCATAAGGTCTCACAAATCGGTGTATGTCTATTAACCCAGAACACCAGAAATGTGTAGTTTAGAAAACCATGGCGACAATTTTTCTGGATTTACAAAAAATCATGTTAGAACTATGATATTTCAGTCTTAGTGAGGTGGGCCCTTGATATCTCAGGTGAGTTAGCTTTAAGAGAGGGATGGTGGACATTTGGGTAAGATGGCTGCATAGGAGTCACACCAATCCGGCCTAGGGAGGGATCTAAGCAAAATCACTCTTCATCCAAAAAGTAAAGGTATATAGGTTTTTATTGGCCACAGTGGAGAAGCAGGAGAAACTAAGATCTATAACAAAGGTCCAGATTCCTGTTGAGGCACTTGCAGACCTGGACCCAATCTGTGTGGATCCACACATATCTGAGCACCCTCCCAGTGCCCAGCTGCAGAAGCAGAGACCAAACAAGGGGATTTTCCAACCTCATCAGCCTCCTTACAAAGGCAAGAAACCTGAAGGGGAGACAGCAGAGATTAGCTGAGGAGCTGCTGATGGGGACAAAGGTGGGACCAGCTGAGCAGTTCTAGTACAACTCCAGGCATCGTGCACTCTCCCATCCCTCAACTGACAGCACCATGACCCTCCGGAGAACACATTCAGCCGCCACATCCAGCACAGCTGATCAGAACCCCAGATTCACAACACAA
This sequence comes from Dipus sagitta, assembly GCA_036346955.1. NCBI lineage: Eukaryota > Metazoa > Chordata > Mammalia > Rodentia > Dipodidae > Dipus > Dipus sagitta. The sequence goes on along the minus strand of CM070779.1, from coordinate 74,948,009 downwards.
TACAGAGGGGTGGAGATGGGCACTTAGCATTGGTGAGATTTGAAGCCACCCCAAAAGGTAATGAGGTGGACTGACAAAAAAGAAGGTAAATAGGCCTGCATTGGAAGTGATAATCTCTATTTCCATGTCAGGGCAGGTTATGGGTTACATATTCTTGGTTGGCTTTACCATTCTCAAGCTATATTTGGGGGTTGACTACTGTTGCCTCTGATGCTTTAAGATTCATAGGGCCTTTGTCTTTTTCTTCTATCATCATTGGGGGCAGGTTCTGATTCTGACCCAGGCTGACCTGGAACCCATTTCAGAACAGAAATTTCAAACTCCCAGCTGACAGGATTAAGGGTGTAGAGCAACAAACACCCTTAGGGATTTTGGCTTTATAAGGTTATCTGTTTCTTTCAATCCCCACATTTGCATAGTCTGTGATGGTTTTTATTGAATGTGTATATCGCTCAATGGAATTTAAAAATTTGCCAGTAAATTGCTCCACCCACCCCACTAGAATACTCGACACCTAGGATTACTTCAGTGGTTGGATTGCAGTACAAGAGCTACACATGGCACCTTAAACTCCTACTCTGAAGGATAATAAAGTTGAATTTCCAAGTGTAAAAGCACCACAGATAATTAGAAAACCCAAGCATCAAATAAACCCAGGATGCAAAAATCACAACACTATAATACAGGAAATGAAGAGAATCAAGATAATACAATCCCACCAAAAATTATAAATCCATCAGAAATGGCCCCCAGTAAGACTGTTTTAGATGAAATACCTGACAAAGATTTAAAAAAAAAAAAAGATCTTATCTACACTCAAAGAAATCAAAGGAACCAAAGAAGAAAACAAACTCCTGAAGGAATTCCAAGAGAACACAGAAAACCAGCTTAATGAAATAAGGAGGTCATTATAAGACATGAGTAAGGAAATAGAAATACTGAAGAAAAACCAGACAGAAATACTAGCACTGAAAAAATCAGTCAAATAGAACACTCTGTGGAAAGTCTTACCAGTAGAATGGATGAAGGAGAGAACAAAATATCTAAACAAGAAGACCAGGTGGCAGATCTAATACAGTCCAACAAAGAGAAAGAGAAGCTAATAGGAAGGTATGGATGGGAATTTCAAGATATCCTATGAAAAGATCAAACATAAGCCAGGCGTGGTAATGCATGCATTTAATCCTAGCACTTGGGAGGCAGGGGTAGGAGGATTGCTGTAAGTTTGAGGCCACCCTGACACTACATAGTAAATTCCAGGCCAGCTTGGGCTAGAGTGAGACCCTCCCTTGAAAACAAAACAAAACAAAAAAAAAGAAATAAAAAATCAAAGATAAGAATTCAGGTTATAGTAGAAGGAAAAAACTTCACTCCAGAAGCATAGTAGGCATTTTGAACAAATCATAGAAGAAAATTTTGCCCAAATTGGGAAAGAAATGCCAATGCAGATACAGGAAGCTTTTAGAACACCAAACAGACGAAATCTGGAAAGAAGCTCTCCTTGCCATGTTATAACTAATCTATTATACATGCAAACCAAATAAAATATATTGAAAGCAGTTAGAGAGTAAAAGCAAGTCACCTATAAAAGCAAGCCCAGCAGGATCACAGCAGATTACTCAACACAAACTTTAAAGCCAGAAGGGCTTGGAATGATATATTCCAAGTTCTGAAAGGTAACAAATGTCAACCAAGATTACTTTATCCTGCAAAGCTATCAATCCAAATTGAAGGAGACATAAGGACATTCCACAACAAAAACAGACTGAAGGAATGTATGACAACTAAGCCAGCTTTATAGAAAATACTTGAAGGAATCCTTCATGCTGAAGACAAAGCAAAGCACACACATCAGGAAACAGGAAAAAATAAACCATACTCAAATAACAGTTAAAACAAGAGACTAAAGGGAAATAGAAAGCACTACAAAATAAGAAGAATGGTGATAATAAACATATACATTTCAATAATAATTCTTAATATCAATAGTCTCAATGCCCCAACCAAAAGACACATACTTGCAGATTGGATTAAAAGGCAGGATCCTGCTGTTTGTTGCCTCCAGGAACAATAAAAGAGAGACACTGTCTTGGTGAAAGGACGGAAAATGGTATTTCAAGCAAATGGGCCTAGGAAACAAGCAAGGGTTGCTATCCTAATATCTGACAGCATAGACTTCAAACCAACATTAGTGAGGAAAGATAAAGAAGGTCACTTTATACTGATTAAAGAAACACTCCAACAGGAGGACATTATAATCCTAAACACATATGCACCTAACATGGGGGCTACCAATTTCATCAAACAAACCCTATTAGACTTAAGGTCACAGATAACACCTAACATAATTTTAGCGGATGACTTCAATACCCCACTCTCAACAATTGACAGGTCATCCCTGCCAAAGATAAACAGAGAGGCAACTGGATTAAATGATGTCATGAAACAAATGGACCTAACAAATATTTACAGAACACTCCATCCAAATGCTATATAGGATATACATTTTTATCAGCAGCACATAGAACATTCTCCAAAACAGACTGTATATTAGGACACAATGCAAATCTTAACTAATATAGGAAAACTGAAATAATCCCTTGCACTTTGTCTGACCACAATGGGATTAAACTGCAAATCAGCACCAAGAAAATCTACACAGCATACACAAATTCATGGAGACTAAACAGTACACTATTGAATAATGAATGGGTCATTGAAGAAATCAAAAAGCAAATCAATAAATTCATAGACTCAAATGATTATGAGAATACAACATATGAAAACCTTTGGGACACAATGAAGGTAGTCCTAAGAAGGAAATTTATAGCTCTAAGTGTCTATATTAAGAAATTAGAGAGTTCATAAGTAAAAAATTTAATATACCTTAAGGCCTTGGAAAAAAAGAAAAAGGCAAACCAAAAATCAGTGGATGGGAAGAAATAATAAGGTTTAGAGCAAAAATTGATGCAATAGAAACAACTAAAACAATCCAAAGAATCAATGAAACAAAGAGTTGGTTGTTTGAAAGGATAATCAAGATTGATAAACCTTTAGCAAATCTGACCAAAAGAAAGAAGGAAGAGACAAAAATTAATAAAATTAGAGATGAAAAAGATACCATTATAACAGATAACAAAGAAATTCAGAAAATCATAATGACTTACTTACAGAATACATATGCCTATAAGTTTGAAAATCTGAAAGAAATGGATGATTTCCTTGATTCATATGACCTACCAAAATTAAACCAAGATGAGATAAACAATTTAAATAGACCTATAACAAGTATGGAGATCCAAGCAGTTATAAAAAGTCTTCCAATTAAAAACAGTCCAGTCCCAGATGGATTTACTAGTGAATTTTACCAGACCTTCATGGAAGAACTAACACCACTGCTTCTTACACTTTTTCATAAAACAGAAAAGGAAGGAATTCTACTGAACTCCTACAAAGCCAGCATCACCCTAATACCAAAACCAGACAAAGACAGAGCAAAAGAAGAAAATTATAGACCAATCTCCCCATGATCATAGCTGCAAATATTCTCAACAAAATATTGGCAAACAGAATACAAGAAAATATCAGAAAGATTATTCATCCTGACCAAGTAGGCTTTATCCCAGAGATGCAGGGATAGTTCAAGATATGTGAATTGATAAATGTAGTATACTATATAAATGTACTGAAGGACAAAAATCACCTGATCACCTCAATAGATGTGAAAAAGGCATTCAACAAAATCCAACATCCCTTCACAGTAAAAGTCCTAAAGAAACTAGGAACAGTAGGAATACATCTCAACATAATAAAAGCTATTCATGACAAACCTACAGCCAATATAATACTAAGTGGGGGAAAAACTTGAAACTTTTCCACTAAAATCAGGAACAAGACAAGGGTGTCCACTGTCCCCACTTTTATTTAATATAGTACTAGAAGTCCTAGCTAGAGCAATAAGGCAAGAGACACTCATAAAAGGGATACAAATTGGAAAGGAAAAGATTAATTATCATTCTTTGCAGATGATATGATTCTATACATAAAGGACCCTAAAGATTCTACCAGCAAAATGTTAGAGCTGATAAACACTTTTAGCAACATAGCAGGATACAAAATAAACACACAGAAACCCGTAGCTTTCCTATATATTAACAACAAACATGTGGAGGATGTAATCAGGGAATCTCTCTCATTCACAATTACCTTAAAAAAATAATAATAATAAAGTACCTTGGAATAAACCTAACCAAGGAAGTGATGGATCTCTACAATGAGAACTTTTAAACACTCAAGCGAGAAATTGTAGAAGACACTAGGAAATGGAAGACACCCCATGTTCTTGGATTGGAAGCATCAATATTGAGAAAATGTCAATCTTACCCAAAGCAATCTATACATTTAAAGCAATCCCCATTAAAATTCCAGTGGCATTCTTCACAGAAATACAAAAAACAATCCTAAAATTTATTTGGAAGCACAAAAAACCTTGAATAGCCAAAATGATTTTGAGCAACAAAAATAAGGCTAGTGGTATCACCATACCCAATTTTAAGCTATATTACAAAGCCATAGTAACAAAAACAGCATGGTACTCACACAAAGACAGACACATAGATCAATTGAACAGAACAGAAGACCCAGATGTTAATCCAGACAGCTACAGCCATCTGATTTTGACAAAAATGTCAAAAATATTCATTGGAGAAAAGACAGCCTCTTCAACAAGTGGTGCTGGGAAAATTGGATATCTGAATGTCTAAGGATAAAAATAGATCCTTGTCTTTCTCCATGCACAAGAATCAAGTCCAAATGGATCAGACCTGAAATTCTGAAACTTCTAGAAGAAAAGGAAGGGGAAACCTTCAACATATGGGCATAGGCAATGACTTTCTGAATATAACCCCAATTGCTCAGGAAATAAAACCACTAATCAGTACCTCATAATAAGATACAAAGATGGTGACATCAAAATAAAAGAGAGACTAACGAAGAGAAGGAGGGGATATGATGGAGAGTGGAATTGTGAAGGGGAAAGCAAGGGAGGGTAGGGAATTATCATGGTGTATTGTCTGTAAGTATAGAAGTTGTCAAGAAAATTAAAAAAAAAAAAAAAGAGGGATGGTTCTCTTTCATCCAGGTGAGGAGTAGCCCAGAAATACCCATAGTGAAAGGTATTAACCCCAGGATATCAGACTGGAGCCTGGGTTTCATTCTTTTGGAAGGGGTTAGCAACTTTAATCTTCCCTTCCTAGTTTGGGAGGAAGAGTTTCAGTGACACACTCAGAGAAAACAAGGAAAAGGCTATCAAGAAGCCTCAGGACACAGTGGCTCCCTGAAATGGAGCTGAATTGGGAGAACTTTAAGACCCGTGCCTTGCCAGGATAAAGAAATTTGCATCTGGAAACACAGGTGGCTAGAGAGGGGCTTATGAATACAGAGTGGTTATTAATGAATAACTAAATCTGTTGGACTAGAGGCAAAGAAGTGGCTAAACTGTGGGTGTGGAAGAGCCCTATCATATCAGGGGAATAAGTTGCATGTCAGAGACAGGATAGGTTTAACTCGAAGGGAATTGAGCTGTGAGATTTCTTAATTCACAGCAACAGATATCTTTGCTGGTCACAGACAGATGTCAGGTCATATGCTGAAAAATATTATTGGCCATTAAAAAGGCTAATATAGGCCAAAATATTATTGGCTCTAGATTGGTAACATTTATTTATCCACAATTGTTGCAGTTCATCATTGAAGTTCCAGTCACAGGGTATGGCTTAGGGGATTGTCCCATGTGGCTTTCTCTTAAGAGTCTTATAGAGGATGCCAAGTCATGCATAAAGGCAGCCTCTTTTGGAGAGTGATATTAACAGAGCCATTATGAAAGAAACTCCTAGATCATATTTGTCGTATGACAAATTTCCTCTGCATTGAAATGTGTAAACAACTATTGCCAGCTTTATCAAAGGCAGCTGGGTCAACTCACAAGAGATGGTATGGGCGGGTCATCAGACCCCTGACCTGAGAGGCCCCTGTGACAGCTGTATGCAATAACACACAAGATTTCATGACCTCAAGGTGAGAGATAGATATACAGAGAGGAAAAGATCTAGAAACAATGAACCCCATTGAGGTGGTGTCTCTGGAGTCTCCATGCTGTGTAAGCAAGTCTTCATCCCCAGGCTGAGGGAGGAGTATATGCGGGGGTAATCCTGGTATAGTGAGCCCTGCAAAAGGGCCCTGCGGTCTCATACTCTTGGACAAGGATCTTCTAAAAGTGGCCATGGGCAAGTTGTCATTCAGGGTGGAATGATACTTCTCCATGGCACAGCTGCTCTGGGGGCCCCATGCTCTGTAAGTAAGCCCTCATGCTGAGGCTGAGGGAGGAGCATCCAAGGAGTAATTTTGACACAGGGCTTTCCATCAAAGTGGCTGCTTTGGGGCTTTGCCCACATTCTTAAATGCTCTGTAAGTAGCCCCCCCGCCCCCCCCCCCAATAAACTCACTGGTTCACCAAACTGGTATTGGTGTAATCGCACTTTGGTCTGCCATTTGAGCCCTATTTGGGGTGAAGAAATGTATCTGAGTTTCACCAGGGGAAAAGTTTCCCATGACAGTATTAAATCTATTAGCCATTATGATCTGGTCAATATCTATATGGATTCTTTTTTGTATGACATGACATTTATAGGTGACATGAGTATTATATTTAAGGTTGAAAAATAACAACATTGGTGGTAAGGAAGAAGGAATTGTTAACTTGGATAGGGAATTCACTGGAATTTTTGGAAATATAAAGATTTGGCTTAGGAAGATAGGAAATATAAGAGACTAGTACTGAAGCAATATTTGAAATATCTTAATCAATTTTAAATTTAAACATGATAGAGATCAAGAAATGAACTAATTTTGAGATTTAGTTTTTAGTTACTTCGTAAAAAAATGGTTAATTAGCAGAGAGATGTTTGTAGCTGTGTTATGGAGATAAGAAGAAACACAAGATGATCTTCAGTACAGCTCAGAAGCTGCAATACAAACTATGGCCTTGAAATAGTACAGAAACAACAGTGTCAGTACAAAAGGTTATGTAGTATATAATACATATATATATGTAGCCAATACAAAAGTCTATTACAGTACAGGACATAATTTTGCAGCAGGGGTTTTTAAATTTCCTTACTTTACTTTCCATCTTAATATGAGTGACAGCACTATAAATAAATCTGTCAACTTATTATAGAGTTGAATTACATGAACAAGGCGAGAGAATTACAGAGAAACAACATTTTAGAAAGTAGGCATATTTTATCCTTTAAAGATCTAATAGCTATAAGTACAGGCAGAGCATGTTACCAGTCCTGAAAACAGGGGATGGAGATGTGGGACCTCCCTTGGTGCCTGTCTTTGTTTATTTTATCTAGCTGTGTGGCAGGCACTGATTTTTTTCAGTTATTCAAGGCTTAAGGTTCTGTGTACTGTGATTGCCCTGCCTCAGGTTTCTTCTTGGTGGCTTATAATGAAAACGAAAGAGAAAAGGACAAAGGAAGCTGGGCGTGATGGCGCACGCCTTTAATCCCAGCACTCGGGAGGCAGAGGTAGGAGGATCGCCGTGAGTTCAAGGCCACTCTGAGACTCCATAGTGAATTCCAGGTCAGCCTGGGCTAGAGTGAGACCCTACCTCAAAAAAAAAAAAAAAAAAAAAAAAAAGAAAAGAAAAGAAAAGGACAAAGGAAAAGAAAAAAAAAACTTAGAAGCTACATAGTGATTTTAACCTTTAGCAAGGAGAGAAAAATTAGGTATCCATATATAGAAATTAAATAGGCCAGTAAAGATAGGAGTATCCTTTTGGAGGCAGACATGAGGAGTTTAGAAGTTTGTATTTGATCTAGAGGGATGGCTTGAATTTGGTGTGAGAGGGAGAAACCCAAGCAAGTTATGGCAGGCTGACAGATCTGAGCTTTGTCCTAAGCCCCAGCTGCTTAAGGCATTGAGAAGTTTAACTGTGTGTGTGGTAGATTTCTAGGGAGGGCCTGTATAGGTGATCATTTCCAGAGAGGAGGCCATTAGGGTGGGAGATTTAGGTTCTGGCGGGTTCTGAAGGGGCTGGGGCTCGAGGAGGAGAGTAAGGAGAGGCTCAGGATTAAACTCAGAAAGGATGGATGGAAGAGGAGGAACATTAGAAGAACTGGGATGCCTTTTGTTTGCCTTCTCTGGCCCCCAGTGTCTTCATTTATCTGCCCATTCACTCATGTATTCAGTTATAATTTAACACAACTGATTTGAGTGACTACCATACATAGGTCATATATCATGCTAGTAAGAAGTAAATACCTTAAGATATGCATATTGGGGCTTGGGAGATGGCTCAGTGGATAAAGTGCTTGGCACACAAATGTGAAGACCTGACATTAGATTCCCAGCACCCACATAAATGCCAGGTGGGCATAGCAACCAGCCTATAATCCCAGGGTTGGGGAGACAGAGAAAGGCGGTTCCCTAGGGCAAGCTGGCTCATTAAACTAACTAAATTGACAAGATCTAGGTTCAAGTAAGAGACCCTTACTCAAAAGATGGAATATGACTGAGGAAGATATCCGACATCAATCTCTGACTTCCACATGCATGTGCACCCACACACATACAAACATCCATATACACACATGTACACCAGACACAAACATTACATTGCTCTACCAATGAAACTCACAGTAACTGATTATAACTGATTTAAGCACTACCCTACCTCACCTAAGTATACGCACTGCGTACAGATCAGTTCTGCTGAGTGAAGTACGTGTCAGTTCTGCTGAGTGAAGTACGTGTCTGTCCTGAAAGACTCCCAAGGAAGGCTTTGCTTTCAGTAGGTGAAGGAGGTGGGGCAATACAGGTGAAAGAAACAGCTCAAGCAAAACAAAAACAGTCTGGCAATTATTGGTAGATCAGCCGTGTGGTTTCATTTCATTCTGGATTAAATGCCCATTAGAGGCAAACCCTAGGCTAGCTGCAAGTTATAGCGCAGTAGGAATAGGATGGTGAGGCAACAAGATTCAGAAGATCCTTGGACAAGCATTTTATTCCACATGGGAAAGGTTTAAAAGGATATGTGAGCCTGCTGCCACTAAGTTTTTGGTATTCACCGTAGTCCTCTGACAGTAATGGGCTTTACGGAAGACTGGGAGGTGTTGTGTTTAAAGGACAGATTAATACGTACCTATGCAGGACAAGAGCATTCACATCCAAGGAAATTCAAGTGAATAATGAATAGACACCTAGGAATTTGTACTGTCCTATCACTAAAGAAATAAAATTTAAACATCACCTAGTAAGCCTGCGGATAAAGCAAAAACAATAAAGAGAATACAAAGGATAAATCCAAAAGCTTCTAAGTGTTTGGGTGGGGAAACTGTGTTACTGCAGCCGAGAGCTGCTGTCACTGGCCAGGTGTACTTCATCCAAACAAGGAGAGGTGCTGGGGTGTACTGTAAAGCCCGCCTACTGTAGTGAAATCTTTATTCAGCAACCCCCACCCCTTTTAAAATTATTCTGAGTCAATTCTTTTTTCTTTTTAAATCATTTGTGTATGTGTCTGCCATGTATGGGCGCAAGCGAGGAAGTCAGAAGACCAGAGACAGGGTCTCTTGTTGCAAACTATCTCACTGCAAACGAGTCAGGCTCGCTGGCTCTGGAGCTTTGGGTTCTCCTAGCATGGCCTCCCACTGCGGAAGGCGCATTGGATCACAGATGCAAGAGCCACTTTGCATCCGGCGGTACAGGGGCGGCTGAGGAATTGAAACCGAGTGGACAAGCTTTGCATGCAAGCGCCTTTGACCGCCGAGCTATCTCCCCAGAGTCAAGTCTTTCATAATTGGCCCACAACTTTACCAATGGCTGCACAGGGGCAACTTCCCGCCACTTCTGGCGCCCGCTTCAAACAGCCGTGAATTTGCAACAGCGGGCTGACCTCTCAACCAAGCGTGCGGAAGGCGGGCACTTCCGCCCAGTAGCCCCGCCCACCATGCACGGCCCCGTCCCCAGCCGAGCTGGAGCTGGTGATTGGAGGAGGTGGCTGCTCTTCAAGCTCTTCAGGCTCCGGGCTTGGTTGTGACAAGGAAGCAGCCTGCGGATTGGTTAGAGTGCAGGGTTTTTGCTACAAGTAGCGCAATGCTGGGCTGTAGAGCTGCCGGCTTGTGACAGCTTCAGTGGCCTCGGTGAGTTAGCCTGCTAGACTGGGCTTGGGGCTGGGGTCCGAGGAGTTGCAGGGACTTCGGGAGACTGAGTAAGGCTTCCGGGATGCTCTTGACTGAGAAGTGTCATTGAGAACTCTTCATCCCCTGAGATCCTGCTTAGAGGTGTCGTCTGGGAATCCCTTGGTTCTCCATACAGCTGGGGTGTCCCCAGACCCTGTCCTGGGCACCCCACGGTGGTCACACTGCCGTTTTGCCTGGCTCACAGTGGTGCTCTGTGCACGTGTGACTCTGCTACCCAAAGCCATCTTATGTTAATATAGCTTGAAATACTAATTATAATATTGCAGTGTTAGCTCCTGATTGTCATCTATCTACATATCAATTATCTATCTTTTTTCTTTCTTTCTTTCTTTTTTTTTTTTTTTGGTCTTTCGAGGTAGGGTTTCACTCTAGTCCGTGCTGACCTGGAATTCACAATGTAGTACTCTCAGGGTGGTCTCGAACTCAGGGCCTTCCTCCCACCTCTGCCTCCAGAGTAATGGGATTAAAGGCGTGCGCCAGCACGCCTGGCTTGGTCGGTCGGTCTGTCTCGCTCTCTCTCTCTCTCTCTCTCTCTCTCTCTCTCTCTCTCTCTCTATCAGTCAACTTTCTATCATCTATCTCCTGGAGTCATGGCCTTCGTGCAGCTTTGGTATTGTATTTGTGTGTGGTTACCTTCGACAGGCTGAGTTCTTTGGGGAAGCCATTCAAAATTTCGTTCACCTGTGCGAGCCTGCTGTGTTTTGGGATTGCTGTTTCCCTCCTCTAGCCATCCTGGTTAGTTCAAGCTTCTGTCATTAGCACAGACCACAAGATGTTGTCATCATTTTTTTGTCTCTTGTTTTCCTTCACATCCTGTTAGTCTTAAACAGTGCTTGGAAACTGTAGCATGAATCTTCACCCAGGTGCTGTAAGTCAAAAACAGCCCAGTTCACTCTAGCTGTTTACCTTGTAGAAGAGAAGTTAGCGTGTAAACAAGTAAGAGGTCTTAACTCCTAAGGCAATTCTTAGAACCCTATTATCTGTGGCACTTACCATATAGCCATGAATATGTGTGATTTAAGGTGAAGTTCATCATGTAGTGTGATAATATTTGACAATTTACATGCATTTCTCAGATTAGGTGATCATTTTCAAATGAATGAGAGGCTGAAGTTGAAGTCATAAGCTAATTATAAAAAATGTAGTCTTGATAGTGCAAAGAAGTGACTTGTTTCATGAGAAACAACATTTGGGGAGACACCTGGGAGAGTGGCATTTTTGCCTCAGAGAAGGGTACGTATGTTATTTGAAATAAGGTTCCCCAGCCTATACATTTCTTCTTTCTCACATATATGTAGATGCTCTTGTTACTCCATTTCATTAAGAAAGGGAGTTTAAGATTGCACAGCTAGTAAATAGAGCAACTTCTCTGAGCACAGGTCTTCCTGAATGTGTGTTCCTCATTCTTTAGTTAATTACAGCCATATTGTGTCTTTTAAGATGTATTTCTAATCTAAAGGCTTCTTTTTTCTGTGAAACTAGAAGCCTTTTTGCCGTGTTCTTTGTACTTATACTTCAGAGTTATTTCAGTGCATTATTGTAGCAGTTACTTTATGTCATTGTATCCCTAGGAGACTGGGAGCTCCCCTGGCTGGAACTCAGGAGTAGTAAGTTTTATTGAAATACTGAATTTTATATTGAGTAACATGTATTATTATATCAATTCAACAGAAAATTGTTGTGTGTCTACCATGTTCAAGAGACAGATTTTAATTATGCTTTCAGGGTGCTTAAAGTTTAGTAGATAAGGTTAAAAGAAAAACTGTACTAATTTTGCATTGGAATCTTTTTTTTTTTCCTCCAAGGTAGTGTCTTGCTCTAGCCCAGGCTGACCTGGAATTCACAATGTGGTCTCGGGTGGCCTCGAACTCACGGAGTTCTCCTACATTTTGAGTGCTGGGATTAAAGGTGTTTGCCGCCTGACTTGCACTGAAATCTTTTGTTCAACAAAAGAACTATTGGTTTTTTTCTCTTTGTGAGGAGGACAAAAAAACCCAGGGATAACAGTGTCAGAAGATTCTGATTTAAGTGTAGTGAGACAGACATGCTCTTTACATTCTTGTTAATGGGTTCAGACAAAAAAATACTATCTAGAAATAAAGTCTTAACCAGATAGTTGTATTAAAAAAAATTAACATACTGTCCACATACTGTTTTGATTTAAGTGGTCAGCCCTCTAAGTCAATAAACACATTGGTATTCTACTATTTTTACTAATGTTGTTAAATTGCCAAGTTCATCCACAAAGTAATTTTACTAAGGTATATGTCCATTTTCAATAACTTAATATTAATGGTTTTCAAATAGATTTTTTTCTTATTTCATATTTTGACTAGTAGTTGACTAAACCACATTAAATACAAAATAGTCAATGCTAGGTGTTAACAGTGGATTTTTTTTCAATGTAGCACTTTAGACTTACTTTTTTCTTTTTTTTAACTTAAATAACACTTGAATTCTTGAGCTCAGCATCTTTTAAAGTTAAGTATTTTCATGCTTTTTTTCATCATTCTTAAATTGGATTATCTTTTTTCCATTTCCTTGGAAAAATTGTCTATGGAGACATTGTCATGTGTATTTGTAAATATTTTTATAATTTTATCTCTTTGTCAGTTTATTTTATGATTCATAATATTTGAGTTACTGATGTCTTTTGCATAATGATTAGAGTTTGATGGAGTCTTTTTTATGGTACTATCTTTTGAATTTTTAAAATTATGAATATTATGATACAGTCTTTAATACCAGTGATAATTAGTAGTGATGAATGCATTAGAGAAAAACAGCTTAGGTAAATTATGACATTTTAAAACTTTTGTTCACCATAGAAATCAATCAAGTTTTCCTTTATGCCTAAAATTTTTCTCAAGATCTTTGGTAGTTTACACCAGAAAGTCTGTTGATACCTTTTTTTCCCCAGTGGTGAATATTGTATTGTTTCAGGAATCTTATTACATAGTCTGGATTGAAAGCTGCATAACAAAAATGTAGATTGCTGTTTTTTTTTTTTCATCCTCTTAAAAGACAAAATACCTTGTATAATTAATTCAATTCCTCTTTGAAAATAAGTAGCTTGTTATTTAAAGTAGCTATATGTAGCAATGGATTCCTGTAAATCTTTTTATTTATGATGAGAGAGAGAGAGACTGACTGACTGAGTATGCATAAATATGAATGGGCATGCCAGGGCCTCTTGCAAATAAACTCCAGATACATGCATCACTTTGTTCATCTGGCTTTACAAGGGTACTGGGGAATCAGACTCAGGACAGCAGGCTTTGCAAGCAAATGCCTTTAACGGCTAAGCAATTTCACCTGCCTCACTTTCTTGTAGCTCTTAATGTAGTACGAATTAGGTGCCCCATAAACTCATGTGTTCCGAATGCTCGGTTCCCAGCTGATGGCAATTTGGGAACTAGAACTTTGTTGGAGGTGTGTTATTAGGGTTGGACTTACAGGAGTTAATAGCCAGTTTCCCCTTGCCAGTGAATGGAACACTTTCCTGTTGCTCTTGTCAACCTGATGTTGGCCGTGAGGCATTGTACAACTTCAACTCATGCCAAGTTTTCCTGTGCCATCATGGAGCTTCCCCTTAAACCTGTAAGCCAAAATAAATCCTTTCTCCCCACAAGCTGTTTTGATCGTGTGCTTTATGCCAGAAATGTGAAGCTAACTCCAACAGTAAAATTAGTACCCAGAAGTGCTGCTAGAAACCAGACTGTAGCTTTTGACCTTTTGTAACTGATCCGTTGGAGGAATGTGGAAGGATTAGAAACAGTGACTAGAGAGATGCCTTGCAGTGCTGTAAATTCAGCTTGATGAATTCTGTTCAGAGTTGAATGATCTGTATTCGGTGAGAACTATGAACTGTGAGATTTGGCTTATGAGGGGAAGACTTTATTGGGATTGGTCTAGAGGCAGTTTGTGTGAGAGGCATGCTGCATTCTGCTTGCCTGTGTTCTGAGAACTTGCACAGAATTGCATTGTGTAGAAATGGATTGGTGTGAGCATAGGGGATATGGCACAGAAAGAAATGAAAGCTTTGGGCTAAAGACAATATCTTGTTTCAGCTGCAATTGTTTGAAAGATTACAACGAAATTGGGCCAGCTGTTCTGTACTGGGACAGCAGGAAGAATGTGGACTCTTGAAAGTAAGGGTCTTGAATGCTGAAGGAATATCCTGCTCTTTAAAGTCGCCTTTATTTACCCTCTGGTAGTTGGTAGCCCACCAGGTACTATGGAGTATAGCAAACACAGGAAAGAGAGGGCCATTGAATGTGCAATGCAGTTTTGTTTTTTTGGAAATGACCATGGGCAATGTGAAGCAGGCTTGTTGAATTACCTGTGTGGAGACCTGATGGAGCCATGAGGATTAACTCTGGGCTGCAGTGGAGACCCAGTGAAATCCCAACACTGTGAGAAGGCAACCAAGGAGAGCTGCTGGCTTGTGGAGACTATTTCCCAGGCTTTGAGCAGCCCAGCTGGAGTGGAGGAATTGGAACTCCAGACTTTGTCACTAGGTAGAGATGTTGGACTTGGAGCTATGGAACTTGACATTTGCCCTCTTTGTTTTAGATCTTGTATTGGTTTAATCTTTCTTTGCTATGTCCAATTCCTTCTTTTTTTGTAGTGTGACTGTTTATTCTGTGCCATTATTATTATTTTGGTTTTATAGCTAGTTAAGAGACTTTGGACTATGGGGTATATTTGAACGGTATTGGAATTGATAAAAACTATGGGGACTTTTGAGGTTGGACTGAATGCATTACATTTTACATCATGGATGGTCATCAGTTTATGGGGGTCAGGGGTGGAATGTGATTTGAATTAGTTGTCCCTCATAAACTAGTGTGTTCTGAGTGCTTGATTGATGACAGTTTGGGAACTGGAACCTTGTTGGAGTTGTGTTGTTGGGAGCTGGTTTATGGGTGTTATAGCCAGCTTCCCCTTGCCAGTGAGATGGCACACTTTCCTGCTGCTGTTGTCCACCTGATGTTGGCCAGGAGGTGATGACCACCCTCTGCTCATGCCATGTTTTTCCTTGCAACACTTAACATCCTTTTTCAACATTAGCATGAATAATACAGGTTAAGAAAAGATTTGGAGGGAAAACCTTTCTCTTCTTTTATGTAACAAAGGAGAGATTAACCCAAATTCCATATTCTGTCTTGTGTTTATGGATAAATGAGAGAGGGGTGAAGAAGATGGTATAAATTTAGAAAGTGAAAAGATTCTTCGATTCAGGGATGTCTTTTAGTTCCAGCCTCCTCACTGTCTGTGGTGACATGTTAAAGCATGCCCCTGTTTCCATCATCTGTGAAGTCTGTAGCCCTGAGGTCTCCTGTTGGAGTGACTAGAACCCTAGACAATGAGCTGATTTGTTTCATCCTCCCTATCAGCCAGTATAAGCTCTCGACCGTGTTTTTGTCTTTATCTTATGCTGGCACACAAGAGAGGCCTGGCAGTGCTGGGTAGGGACAAGCCTTTGGATTGCTCAATGAATGAATATGTGTCCCTTCCCCCTTGTGTCCTGGGTACAAGGATAGAAAGGAATAAATATGTCTGCCCTAAGAAGGAGAAGCTGATGTGAAATGTTTGAGTTTTGTGATGAAAAGTAGACTGGAAATTAGGGCTTGGCCCAGAACATCCTCCAATCCCTGAATAAAGAAAGCAAAAATATGAAGCAAACAGTTGGTCCATGGGGGTTTTTCAGCACTGAAATCACACTTGTGTCAATGGTCCATACCATATTTATTTTAAAATACACATTTTTATGCACATTTTGTCTACAAAATAGGCTGTATTTTAAAATGATATTGCATGATTACTTTAGTTGCTTTTTCTTAGCAATGCAAATGGAGCTATATGGTGTCTTAGATCTAATAAAATAAAATGTTTTTGTTGTTGCTGGTTTACATATTGTGACATAGTTCTCAGCTGTTAACACAAGAGAGTTAAAGTCTTTGGGCCATTGGATCTCTAAGCTTCTTATCTGACTAAAAGTTTAATGACTTTTTAAAAAAGTGTTTTAAGCCAGGTGTGGTGGCACACACCTTTAATCCCAGCACTCGGGAGACAGAGGTAGGAGGATCGCCGTGAGTTTGAGGCTACCCTGAGACTACATAGTGAATTCCAGGTCAGCCTGGGCTAGAGTGAGACCCTACCTCAAAAAACCAAAAAAATAAAAATAAAAAGTTAAAAAAGCGTTTTACTTATTTGCAAGCAGTGAGATACGGGAGTGGGGGGCAGGAGATGTATGGGGAGGAATATGGGTGTGCCAGAATATCTAGCCACTGCAAATGATCTCCAAATGCATATCTGGCTTAATGTGGGTTCTCGGGAATGGAACCCAGGTCTTTAGGCTTTACAGGAAAGTGCCTTAACTGCTGATCAATCTCTCCAGCCCAAGTTTAGTGACATTTTAGCAGCTGGAAGTTGTAGTGAATGAGATGTGGCTCCCACTCATGTAAATGTGTGTGTTTCGTTGACATGAGGAACATGGAGTGAGAGAACAGGCCTGGCCTGGGTCATTGGCGACACTTGTCTACAGTTTTGGTCAGAGGCATTCTGAGAACTTTAGATGTAGTGTTAGGATCCCTGAGTGTAATTTAAGTAATTTAATAATCCATCTTTCACTGTTGCTTCTACACTAAACCCTAGGTCCTTTTCTGTTCCTTGGGAGTTAGTGCCTCAGAGTGGTGGTGTCACAGTCTTCATTTCTGGCCGTAGTATTCTGTCAGAACCTGATGTTCATCAAAGTTCCCAGCAAAGCATGTAACACTTAGATTTTTGCTGTGCTGTGATTTTACCCAGTTAAAAAATAGTTCCTGCTAAATGGTAGCCATCATTATTAGCTCAGGACTTAGGGGTTCTCTTTTTGTAAAGCATGAAATTTGGATCGTAGAACTCAAAGAATAAAGCATAATGTAGGGGATACTGTTTGTGCCGTGCTTAATACATTGGCTGTGAGATTTCATTCATTAAGATCTGTATGCTTAGCATTCTTCTAGTCTATTGTTATTATCCTCATTTTTTATGTTTGCAAAATTCATTCCATTTTAAGCACTGGGTCATTTGGAAAATCTGATAGTTTTATTACCTGTTTGTAGTTTTTCTTTTATATGCATTTTATCTATGGCTGTTTTTTATGAATCATGTTCCTTTGCCTTTTCCATAGGAGGACCATGTCATTAGATTTTGGCAGTGTGGCACTACAGACACAAAATGAAGATGAAGACTATGACGAGGAGGACTACAGAAGGGAGAAAGAGGTAAGTGACTACCGAAAAAGCCCCCAAGCACAATGCTTCCAAACTTTTATTTACTGGTCAAAATTATATCATTGTGTGTCATTTTTTTTTCTTTCTTTTTTTTTTTGGTTTTTCAAGGTAGGGTCTCACTCTAGCTCAGGCTGACCTGGAACTCACTATGTAGTCTCAGGGTGGCCTTGAACTCATGGCGATCCTCCTACCTCTGCCTCCCAAGTGCTGGGATTAAAGGCGTGAGCCACCACACCCGGCCATTGTGTGTCATTTTTGAAGCAAAATCCTACAACCTGATTTGATATTTAGGCTTTTAAAAGACATAGGAATGGAATATTTCTTTTGAGATGAGGATTAAATACAACAAGTGATACCACCAGAAAAATGGTTAATTCTTCAAGAATCTTGAATTTAGGAGGTCATGGCTGTGTTTGGGTAGCTTCTAGGCATGACCATGACTGTGATGCTTCTGATAGTTTATATCAGGAGGTGCAGTAATGCTAATCTGTCATTTGGGGATAGGTAGGGAAACAAGTGGGTTAGGGGACTGCAGTAGACAGCACTGAGGGAAGATCTCTTGGAGTCACTATTTGCACTGAGAATTGAATAGGGAAATGAAGCCTGCTGTGCAAGAGCCTGGGGAAGGACATTCTAAGCCAAGACACAGCTGGGAAATGCGGGGAGATCCTGGGTATCTGCAGAACAGCCTGAGGCCTTGGTGTTGCTGATGTATGTGATCAAGGGGTGAGTGGGGAGTTATGGTGAAGAGGTGGGCTGGACCAGAGCCTAGAAAGCCATGACAAGATGCTTGTGTCCTAGTCTGAGTAGTAGAAGTAGTGAAGAGTCTTAAGTGATTTCTGAACATCTTTTGAAATTTCTTTTGGATTGTTACCTGGTGAGTAGCTCATCAAAGGAAAGGAATATGAGGAGGGACCATATTGTTCATATATAAAATGGCTAGCGAAACTCTTTGAACATAACAATAATTCAACAAATGGCAGCAATGATACTAGTATTATAAGCAAAATTCGTTTACTTGTTAAAATTAGTTTTGGTGTGAGTTACATTTTTTTTTAATTTTATTTTTGACAGTTTCAGTATATACGTATATATATATATATATATATATATATATATATAGTATTTTGATCATATTTTGCCACCTCCCCACTAACCTTTCATATCCTCTTTCTACTATTGGTAAATCCCTTCTTCCCAACTAATTTTTTATAGCCCCTCAGAGAGGAGGGTTCATGAGTCCTTCTCTCCATGCTGGAACGTTGATGGGCTCAGTCTTATGCAGGAAAACACAGTTGCTGTGAGCTCCAAAAGATACAAGACTGCAGAGATGGCTCAATGGTTAAAACGTGCTTGCTTGCAAACCCTGCCAACCCCGGTTCCATTCCTGAGTTATTCACATAAAGCTCGATGGATATTCATTCATAGAGGCAAAAAACCCTGGCATGTACACATACACAGTTTAAAAAAGGGCTGTGAACGGCACTTTTTTGCAAAGCCTGCAGGCTCAGGTTCAACACTGTAGCACCACATAAAGCTGGGTGCAAAGTAGAGCTTGTGTTTGTCATTCACTATGTAGCAACAGGAGACCCTGTTGTGTTCCTCCATCCCACAGAAATTTTTAAAAAAATATTTTTATTTATTAGAGACAGTCAGAAAAGTGTTATCTATCCATCCACCCATACAGGGTACCTTTGTTCAAACTCTTTAATTTTTAAAATTATATTTTTAAGTTAGTTAACAAAGAAGTAGGTTTCCATATGGGTTTTTGTATCCATCTTTAGTCTTCATTACACATCCCTCCAGCCTTTCTCCTCCTCGATTCCCCCACTCCCATAGTACTTAAGCCTTTCCATCCCCAGTATTCTGCACATCTTGTTTCATATCACATATGTTCTCTTATCCCTTTAGCTCTCCCCTTTTATTCCTTTACATGGTCCCTTTCTAGAACTTCCTTGCCTTTACTGACTCTCATTCCAACAACTCACATACAAATATTAAAAACTCAAAACTAAATCCATGCATGAGAGAGAACATGCAGAATCTGTCTTTCTGAGCCTAAGCTATCTCACTTAATATATTATTTTCCAGATTCATCCCTTTTTCTGCAATTTCATAATTTCATTTCTTTTTACAGCAGAATAAAACTCCATTTTCTATATGTGCCACATCTTGATAATTCATTCTTCAGTTGATGGGCATCTAGCTGATTTCAATTCTTTGCTATTGTGAATAGAGCAGCAATTAAGATAAATGAGCGAGTGTCTCTATAGTAAAGTGTAGAGTCCATAGGGTATATGCCCAGGAGTGGTATAGGTTGGTCATATGGTAGATCTATTTTAAGGTCTTCGAGAAACCTCCATACTGATTTCCATAGTGGCTGTACCAGTTTACACTCCTACTAACAGTGAATAAGGGTTCTTCTTTCCCGTACCCTCACCAGCGTTTGTTGTCATTTGTTCTCTTGACCAGAATGAGATGGAGACTCAAGTTTTAATTTACATTTTCTGATGGGTAAGGATATTGAACACTTTTTAAACTGTTTTTTGGACATTTGCATTTCTTCTTTTGAGAAATCTATGTTCAATTCCATAGCTCTTAGTTTTCGTTGTGCTGTTTCATCCTCTGTATGTTTGTCATTGTTATAGAGGAAAGATACTGATTATGTGTGTTAATTTTATATCCTGTTACTTTGCAAAAGTGTTTACTAACTCTAATAGCTAGTGGAGTCTTTAGGGTCTCATATATAGAATAAAATTGTCACAAAGAAGATACTTTGACTTTTTCCTTCCCTATTTGTGTCCTTTTTATTTGCATCTCTTGTCTTATGGCTATAGTTAAGACTTCCAGCACTATATTGAGTAAGAGTGGAGAAAGTAGACATCCTTGTCTTATTCCTGTTTCTAGTGGAAATGCTTCAAGTTTTTACCCATTTAGTATGGTGTTGGCTATTGGTTTGTTATATGTAACCTTTATTATGTTGAGATGTGTTCCTTCTATTGCCAGTTCCTTGAAATTTTATTGTGAAGGAATGTTGCATTTTGTGAAATGCCTCTTTTGCATCTGTTGAGATGATCATGTGATAATTTTGTCCTTGAGTTCACTTATATGGTGTATTACATTTATCAATTTGCATAAGCCATACCTACATCTCTAGACTAAAACCTACTTGATCATGATTAATGAAGTTTTTGATATGTTTAAATACTCAGTTTGCAAAGATTTTGTTGAGAATTTTTATGTCTATTCATAAAAAATTTAAAAAACTGTGTGTGTGTGTGTGTGTGTATATATATATATATATATATATATATATAGTATATACATATTTTTTGTTTATCAGGTTTTGTTACCAGGATAATTTGAGACAAATTTCCTGATTGTAATAAATAAAATACTTCTTTTATACTGAGACTATGCATGATGTGATCTATTTTCTAATAAGTTAAATTTTCCTTTTAAATAGTTACCATGAAATACTAATATCAACAAAAATCTAAAAATCAGAGTAATTGTCCATTGCTCATATGGCTGGTTGTAGAATTAGAGGTGGAAATGGATGCTCACTTGGTGTTGGTCATAGGTGTACCTTGTTGGGTTGTACATTGTGTTTAAAGTCTTAAATCTCAGGGACTGGAGAGATGGCTCAGTGTTTAAAGGTGCTGACTTGCATAGCCTGGGTTTGATTCCCCAGTACCCATGCAAAGTCAGATGCATGAGGTAGCACATGCTTCTGGAGTTCGTTGGCAGTGGCAGGAGACTCTGGTGCATCCATTCTCTCTATCTCTCTTTCAAATAAGTATGCAAATAAACATATTTAAATTGAAAATTTCTTGCAGTACTCTTTAGTTTCTAGCTTAGCTCGAAGCCTCCAAAGTCCTGGGCACACTGGCTTAGTATCCACACCGCACATCATACCAGGTGGGCCAGTGCTGAGCAGTGCCTCTGCTTTCCCATCTGGCTGTAGCTTCCACTTCTCATAGGCACATTAGGCACATGTGTACCCTTATGCCTATCTGCCTTGCTCTTTTAAATTCTCTGCCAAGTCCCAGAGGGAATTTGTGACCCTGGTGGTGAAAGTTTCTAAATTTTGGCAGGGTCTGGAGTAGCCAGGGTTTAGACAAGAGTGATGATGATTTTTCTGTTATTTTGAGAACCGACAACACAGGGCTTATTAACTACACCTTTCAGTATTTGGTAGGATTTGTGAGTGGGTCAGTTTAAATGATTACTGCTCTCAAGAAGAAGAAAAAATATTGACAAGTGATTTTTCACAGGAAAAAGTGTTAGAAACATATAGTATATTAGCATACTACAGAATGTATACCGTGTAACAAAATTTAAAATTTTTGTTTTGTTTTTTGGTCTTCTGAGGTAGGCTCTCACTCTAGCCCAGGCTGACCTGGAATTCACTATGTAGTCTCAGGGTGGCCTCGAACTCACGGTGATCCTCCTACTTCTGCCTCCCAAGTGCTGGGATTAAAGGCATGCACCACCATGCCCGACCTAATTTTTTTTTTATTGACAACTTTCATAAATATCCCATGGTAATTCCCTCCCTCCCCCCACGTTCCCCTTTGAAACGCCACTCTCCATCATATCCCCTCCCCCTCTCAATCAGTATGTCTTTTATTTTGATGTCATCATCTTTTCCTTCTATTATGATGGTCTTGTGTAGGTAGTGTCAGGCACTGTCAGGTCATGGATATCCAGACCATTTTGTATAAGGAGTCCTACCATTCCTTTGGCTCTTACATTCTTTCTGCCACCTCTTCTGCAATGGACCCTGAGCCTTAGAAAGTGTGATAGAGATATTTTAGTGCTGAGCACTCCTCTGTCACTTCTTCTCAGCACCATGGTGCCTTCTGAGTCACTCCAAGGTCATTGCCATCTTAAAAAAGAAGATTCTCTAACCAAAAGTAAGAGTAGCATTAATATACAGGTATGAACATTAAGAGAAATGCTTACTGGGCAGTTTGGTGAGCAGAGTATACACATTTAGCCAGACACCAGCAGACATTACACCTCTAGGGCTCATGACTACCCCTGTTGTAGGTTTTCAGTATCAGGGTTGTATTCCATCCCATGGAGCGGGCCTCCTGTCAAATTAGAGGGAGGTTGGCAGACATTTCACTATTGCATCCGTTGACTCATTTGGCCTGGCTGGCCAAATTTAAGGTTTGCAGTGTTTACTGTTGAGTATCTTCACTGGTGATTTCTCTCTCTCCCATTGGACTGTGTGCAGCATGGCTTTTTCAATCCTTTTGACAGCTGGTCTACATGGAGGAGGTTTTCAGCTCAGCTCCAGCAAGATTTCTCAGTGACCTTGCAGCCCAAGTGTGTGGAGTCTTTAGCAATAGATTCTGACCATCTATTCCTGGTGGGAAACCAAGGGCCTCGGCAATGGCCTATAATGTTTTGGGGGTATCAGCAACCTCCCTGGCCAGCAACTCACCGGAAGGTATTCCATCCCTGGCACTATGGCTTCTGAGTGTTCCATTCTCCGAAATAGTAGTTTTCTATATGACTTATTTATATCCTCTTAGATTTTGATTAGCCCTCCCTCTACCTTTCCTTTATTCAATCTCTTCCCCTGACCTCATTTAGGCCTTTTCACCCCCCTTAATCTGTTCTTCTACTTAAATATATATAACACCACACTGTTAAGTCCCCCCTCCCACCCTTTCTATTCCTTTTATATGTCCTTTCTAGCTTACTGGCCTCTGCTACTGAGTTTTATTCCTACTCACATGGAAGTTTAGTCATTTGTAGCTAGGATCCACATATGAGAGAGAATATGTGATGTTTGGCTTTCTGGGACTGGGTTACCTCAGTAAGTATAATACTTTACATATTCATCCATTTTCCTGCAAATTTCATAACTTCCTTTTTCTTTACTGCTGAGTAGAACTCTATTGTATAAATGTGCCACATCTTCATTATCTACTCATCAGTTGAGGGACATCTAGGCTGGATTCCTTTCATAGCTATAGTGAATAGAGCGACAGTAAACATGTTGAGCAAGTATCTCTAAGGCAGTGAGACGAATCCTTAGCATATATGCCTACGAGTGGTATAGCTGGGTCACATGGTAGTTCTATTTTTAGCTGTCTCAGGAAACCCCACGCTGATTTCCACTATGGCTGGACCAGATTGCATTCCCAATAAGTGTATAAGAGTTCCTATTATTCTGCATCCTTGTTAGCATTTATGGTCATTTGTTTTCATGATGGTAGCAAATCTGATAGGAGTGAGATAGAATCTCAATGTAGTTTTAATCTGTATTTTCCTGACTACGGATATAGAACATTTTTTTAGATGTTTATATGCTGTAGCAGACAGCTTCAGGTTAGCTGAGATGAACTTCCAGACCAGGCACAGTTATGGAGGAAGGGATTTATTGAAGCTTACAGATCCAGGGGAAGTTCCATAAATGGCAGAGGAAGCTGGCCTGCCTTCACAGGACTGAGCAGAGAGAGAGAAGTACAAGGCTAAAGGTCAAAAGCCACAGCACACTTCAGGAACTCCAGCTAGGCACACTTTTGCATATCTTTAGATTGAAACCTGAAACCCACCACCACACCTTAAGATCCACCCAGTGACACTGCCTCCAGCCAGGTGACTAAAGATGTAAACTACAAACAAATAAACAACTGAATATATTGGGTGCCATCTATTCTATTCAAACCACCACTTCTTTTGAGAACTCTCTATTTAGTTTTGTAGCCCATTTCTTAATTGGGTTGTTTGATTTCTTATTATTTAATTTTTTGAGTTCTTTGTATATTCTAGGTATTTATCCTCTATCAGATGTATAGCTGACAAAGATTTTCTCTCACTCTTTAAGTTTCCTTTTTGCTCTATTCACAGTGTACTTTGCTGTACAAAGGCTTTGTAATTTCATGAGGTCCCAGCAGTTGATCTGTGTTTTTATTTCCTGAGCATTTGGGGTTATATTCAGAAAGTCTTTGCCAATACTAATATGTTGAAGGGTTTCCCCTACTTTTTCCCTTAGCAGTTTCAGAGTTTCAGGTCTAATATTAAGGTTTTTGATCCATTTGGACTTAATTTTGGGGCATGGAGAGGGATAAGGATCTATTTTCATCCTTTTACAGATACATATCCTGTTTTCCCAGCACCATTTGCTGAAGAGGCTGTCTTTTCTCCAGTGAGTATTTTTGGCATTTTTGTCAAAGATCAGGTGGCTATAACTACCCAGACTTACATCTGGGTCCTCAATTCTGTTCCGTTGATCTACATGTCTGTTTTTGTGACAGTACCATGCTGTTTTTGTTACTGTGACTCTGTAATATAGTTAAAATCGGGTATTGTGATACCCTAGCCTTATTTTTGTTGCTCAAAATTGTTTCAGATATTTGAGCTTTTTTATGCTTCCAAATGAATTTTTGGATTATTTCTTCTATTTCCCTGAAGAATGCCGCTGGAATTTTGATGGGGATTGCATTAAATGTGTAGCTTGCTTTTGCTAAGATTGCCATTTTCACAATATTGATGCTTCCAATCCAAGAACAAGGGATGTCTTTCCATTTCCTAGTGTCTTCTGCTGTTTCTTGCTTGAGTGTTATGTTTGAGTGGTTAGGTTTATTCCAAGGTACTTTATTTATTTATTTATTTATTTATTTATTTATTTATTTATTTTGATGCAGTTGTGAATGGGAGTGATTCTCTGATTTCATCCTGTGTGTGTGTTGTTAGCATATAGGAAGGCTACTAATTTCTTTGTGTTTATTTTGTATCCTGCTACATGGCTGTAGGGGTTTATCAGCTCTAACAGTTTGCTGGTAGAGTCTTTAGGGCCCTCTATGTATAGAATCATGCCATCTGCAAATAATGATAACTTGATATCTTCCTATCCAATTTATATCCCATTTATGTGTGTCTCTTGCCTTATTCCTATGGCTAAGACTTCCAGTACTGTGTTAAATAAAAGTGGGGACAGAGGCCACCCTTGTCTTGTTCCTGATTTTAGTGGAAAAGCTTCAAGTTTTTCTCTATTTAGTATTATGTTGGCTATAGGTTTGTCATAAATAGCCTTTATTATATTGAGATATGTTCCTTCTATTCTCAGTCTCTGTAGGACTTTTATCATGAAGAGATGTTGGATTTTGTCAAATGTTTTTCTGCATCTAATGAGATGATAATGTGGTTTTTGTCCTTCAACCCATTTATATAATATATTACATTTATCAATTTGCATGTGTTGAACCATCCCTTCATCTCTGGGATAAAGCCTACTTGGTCAGGGTGAATGATCTTTCTGATATATTCTTGTATTCTGCTTGCCAATATTTTGTTGAGGATTTTTGCATGTATGTTCATGAGGGAGATTGGTCTGTAATTTTTTTCGTTCTACCTTTGTCTGGCTTTGGTATCAGGGTGGTGCTGGCTTCATAGAAGGAGTTTGGTTGGATTCCTTTCTTTTCTATTTTATGGAAAAGTTTAAGAAGTATTGGTATTAGTTCTTCCGTGAATATATGGTAAAATTCACCAGTGAACCCATCTGGACCTCGGCTTTTTTAGTTGGGAGATTTTTGATAACTTCTTTGATCTCCATACTTGTTATAGGTCTATTTAAGTAGTTAATCTTATCTTGATTTAATTTAGGTAGGTCATATAAATCAAAGGAATTATCCATTTCTTTCAATTTTCAGACTTATTGGAGTATATGTTCTTACAGTATGTCCCTATGATTTTTTTGAATTTCTCTGGTATCTCTTGTGATGGTGCCTTTTTCATCTCTAATTTTATTAATTTGTGTCTCTTCTATCTTTCTTTGCTTCATATTTACTAAGGGTTTATCAATGTTGTTTTTCCTTTCAAAGAACCAACTTTTTGTTTCATTGATTCTTGGATTGATTTTGGTTTCTATGTTATTAATTTCTGCCCTAATCTTTATTATTTCTTCCCATCTACTAATTTTTCATTTGCCTGCTCTTCTTTTTCCAAGGCTTTAAGGTGAAGCATTAAGTTTTTTACTTGTGACCTTAATATGGGCACTTCAACGTATAAATTTGTCTCTTAGGACTGCCTTCATTGTGTCCCAAAGGTTTTGGTATGTTGTTCTCATTATCATTTGAGTCTATGAATTTTTTTGATTTCCTTCTTAATTTTTTCATTGACATATTCATCATTTAGTAGTATATTGTTTAGTTTCCATGAGTTCGTGTATGCTCTATACTTTTCTTGCTATTGATTTGTAGTTTGATCCCATTGTGATCAGATAGAGTATAAGGCATTGTTTCAGTTTTCCTGTATTTGTTACGATCTGCTTTGTGTCCTAATATATGGTCTATTTTAGAGAATGTTCCATGTGCTGCTGAAAAGAGTGTGTATTCTGCAGCATTTGGATGAAATGTCCTGTATATATCTGTTAAGTCCATTTGTTCTATGACCTCCTTTTATACAGATCCATCTCTGTTTATTTTTTGCTGGGATGACCTGTCAATTGATGAGAGTGGGGTGTTGAAGTCACCCACTACAACTGTGTCTGGTATTATCTGTAACCTTAGTTCTAATAGCATTTGTTTGATGATGTTGGGAGCCCTTATGTTAGGTGCATATATGTTTAGGATTGTAATGTTCTCCTGTTGGAGTGTGCCTTTAATCAATATGAAGTGACCTTCCTTATCTTTCCTAACTAATGTTGATCTGAAGTCTACCTTGTCAGATATTAGGATAGTAACCCCTGCTTGTTTTCTAGGCCCATTTGCTTGAAACTGTTTTCCAACCTTTCACCCTAAGATAGTGTCCATCCTTTGTAGGAACGTGAGTTTCTTGGAGGCAATAAATTGAAGGATCCTACTTTTTAACCCAGTCTGCAAACCTATGTCTTTTGGTTGGGGCATTGAAGTCATTGATATTAAGCGTTATTATTGAAAGGTGTGTATTTATTTTTACCATTTTTCTTGTTTTGTAGTTCTTCTGGTTTTACCTTTGTTCTCTTGTAATAACTAGTATTTGAGTATGGTTTGTTTTTTCCAGGTTCATTATATGTGTGCTTTTCTTTCTCTTCAGAGTGGAGGCTCCTGTCTAGTATTTTCTGTAGAGCTGGTTTTGACTTTAAATATTCCTTTAGCTTGCTTTTGGTGTGGAATGTCCTCATTTCTCCATCTATTTGTTTTTATCTTTTAATTTATTTATTTGAGAGCGACAGACCGAGAGAGAGAGAGAGAGAATGGGCGCGCCAGGGCCTCCAGCCACTGCAAACAAACTCCAGATGCCTGTGCCCCCTTGTGCATCTGGCTAACATGGGTCCTGGGGAATCAAGCCTCGAACCAGGGTCCTTAGGCTTTACAGGCAAGTGCTTAACCGCTAAGCCATCTCTCCAACCCTCTCCGTCTATTTGAATGGATAGCTTTGCAGGATAAAGTAACCTTGGTTGACAGTTATCTTTTAGAACTTGGAATACATAATTCCAAGCCCTTCTGTCTTTTTAAAGTTTGTGTTGAGTAATCTCCTGTAATCCTGATGGGCTTGCCTTTGTAGGTGACTTGCTTTTTCTCTCTAACTGCTTTCAATATGTTTTCTTTGGTTTGTATGTTTGGTAGTTTAATTATAATATGGCGAGGAGAGGTTCTGTCCAGGTTTTGTCTGTTTATTGTTCTAAAGGCTTCCTGTATCTGCATTGGCATCTCTTTCCCAATTAGGGGGAAGTTTGCTTCTATGATTTTGTTGAAAACTTTGGAGTGAAATTCTTCTCCTTCTACTATGCCCTGAGTTCTTATGTTTGATCTTTTCATAGTGTCCTGAATATCTTGTAATCCCCATTCATACTTTCCTATTAGTTTGTCTTTCTCTTTGTTGGACTGTATTAGATCTGTCATCTGGTTTTCTAGTTTAGATATTCTGTTCTCTCCTTTTCCATTCTACTGGTGAGATTTTCTACAGAGTTTTTTTATTTCACTGTTTATGTTCTTCATTGCTAGTATTTCTGACTGTTTTTTCTTTATTATTTCTATTTCCTTATGTGGTGGTTTTAATTCAGTTGTCCCCCATAAACATAGGTGTTCTGAATGCTAGGTTCCCAGCTGATGGAGATTTGGGAATTAACACCTTCAGGAGGCAGTGTTATTGTTGGGGGCGGGCTTATGGGTGTTATAGCCAGTTTCCCCATGACAGTGTTTGGCACACTGTCCTATTGCTATTGTCCACCTTATGTTGGCCAAGGGGTGATGTCCACCCTCTGCACATGCCATCATTTTCCCTGCCATTGTGGAGCTTCCCCTCGAGCCTGTAAGTCAAAATAAACCTCCTTTTTCGTAGAAACTGCTCTTGGTTGGGTGATTTCTACCAGCAATGTGAACTAGCCTGCAACAGTAAAGTGGTACTGAGGAGTGGGATTACTGCTAGACACCTGATTATGGCTTTGGCTTTTTGGAGCTGATTTTCAAGAGGAATGTGGAAGGATTTGAAACTTTGGCCTAAGAGATGCTTTGCAGTGCTGTAAGTACAGCTTGATGGACTATTTTGGTCAGAGTTGAAAGGCCTGAATGCAGTAATAACTATGGACTGTGAGGTTTGGCTTATGAGGGTGAGAAAGAGCTTTGCCTGGACTGGGCTAGCAGTTTGTGTGGGAAGCTTGCTGTTATGCCTGGGTCCTGAGAAGTTGTGCAGGGTTGCTTTGCGTAGAAATGAACTGGTGTGAGCAGAGGGATATGGCACAGAAAAAAAAAAAAAAATCTTTGGGCGAATTGTTGCCCCTTCAGCTGCAATTGAGAAATTACAACCTTTGAGATTGGGCCAGCTGACCTGTGTTGGGGCAACAGGAAGAATGTAGACTCTTTTGAAGGGGCCTGAGTGCTCAAGGAGTGTCCTGTTCTTCAAAGTCTGCTTTATTCCCCCCTGGATAAACAAATTGGCACCCTACCTGGTATTGTGGAGTATAAGAAATGTTAGCAAGAGGGTCATTGAGTTTGCAACACGGTCTTGTGTTTTGGAAATGGCCATGGACAGTGTGAAGCAGGTTTGCTGGATGCCTGCATGGAGACCTCATTGGGGCCATGAGGATGAACTGTGGATTGCAGTGGAGACCCAGTGGAGATGCCGGGACCATGAGATAGCTGCTAAGGAAAGCTGCTGACCCCAATGAAGTTTTCTAGGACTGTGAGTAGCCTAGCTGGTGGGGTGGAATTGGAATGCCAAAGACTTGTTGCTGGTTAGAATTATTGGACTTGGAGATCTGCCACTGGCTAGAGTTGTTGGACTTAAAGCTACAGAGTTTGATGTTTGTCCTGGTTGTTTGAAATCTTGTATTGGTTGAATATTTCTTTGCTATGCCCAATGCCATCTTTTGCAGTATGAATGTTTATTCTGTGCCATTATGGGTTTTTTGAGGTTATTTTTTGGTATTATGGCTCAGTTAAAAGATCTTGGAATATGGGGATGTGTGAACATCATTAGAATTGATAAAAACTGTGGGAACTCTTAAAGTTAGATGAATGCATTGCATTTGACATCATGTTTGGTTATCAGTTTATGGGGGCCAGTGGCAGAATGTGGTGGTTTGATTCAGGTGTTCCCCCATAAACTTAGGTGTTCTGAATGCTAGATTCCCAGCTGATGGAGATTTGGGAATTAACACCTTCAGGAGGCAGTGTTATTGTTGGGGGCAGGTTTATGGGTGTTATAGCCAGTTTCCCCATGGCAGTGTTTGGCACATTCTCCTGTTGCTATTGTCCACTTTATGTTGGCCAGGGCTGATGTCCACCCTCTGCACATGTCATCGTTTTGCCTGCCATCGTGGAGCTTCCCCTCGAGCCTGTAAGTCAAAATAAACCTCCTTTTTCGTAGAAACTGCTCTTGGTTGGGTGATTTCTACCAGCAATGTGAACTGGACTGCAACACCTTATGTCTTGTACAAACCTTCTTATTTCATTAAAATGTTTTCCTGTATCTTTGATTCCTTTGATTTCCTCTTGAATTCTTTTCATTTCCTCTTTGATTGCTTTGAATATATTTATAATCGTTGTTTTGAATTCTTTTTCAAGCATTTCCTCTAAATCAGTCTCACTGGAGGCCATTTCTGATACATTAATACTTTTTGGTGGATTTATATTGTCTTGATTTTTTGTGTTTCTTGTATTATGTAGAGATTTCTGTATCTTAGATTAATTGAATGCTTGGAATTTTCTAATTATCTGTAACATTATATAACATCAGATTGATTGATACATCTAGTATCTTCAGGGTGGGAGCTTCAGGTGCTAGGTGTGGCTTTTAAGACTCTCAGAATAACCCCAAAAGTGACCCTAGGTATTGGCTTTGCCTGCTATGAGAGTGTTCAAGTAAGTTGAGTGGAACAAAATACAGGCAGATTCTAAAATTTAGCTAAACCATGTACACATTCAATGAAAAACAGCACAGAGTATTCATGCAAGAGTAGGTATTATGACAACCAGATCCTTTGACAAAGTCACAGTCCCTAGGGATGTGTGTTACCACACCCTTAATCCTGTCAATTGGGAGGCTAAGATTTCTGTTCTATAGAGGGTTCCTAGTAGGCTTGTGACCATGTGACATTCTTCCCCAATGAAGGACAGAAGAAGAAACAAAAGCTCTATATATCAGGAAGCACCAAATGACAAGCCTAAAATATATCTTATTTAAGAATGGTAAATCCAACCATCCATCAGATTTAACATATAATTTAACCTGACATGGAAGGTGCAGTTAGCACTTCTGATTCAAGCTTATTTTGTGGGTACTGACCTTGTTTAATCCCAGTTACCTTTTCGGATGGCTTTTGTCTCAATTATGTTGCATGCCTGCTTGGGTCCCTCTTTGCTGCACTGTGGGCTTAGGTAGACTGGATGGGTCACTGTGGCACTGCTCTGATCGCCTGTGCTGGATGCTGTGTAGGTGAGCTCCCTTCTCCAGGTCTCTGGTGCTTGCTGGCGCTTGCACTGGCGGTGGGGGGAGGGGAGGCTGTGGATGGTGGCTAAAGTTTCCTCGCTGGTTCTTGTGATCCTCTTCCTCAGGAGCTGCTCTGTTGGTCCCTGCTGTCCACCCTTCACATTTCTTGAGTTTGGGAAGAGGCCGGTGTCAGTGGAGAATCCCCTCACCTGGCTTTTTCTGTGGCTCAGGCCAAGCCTTATGGCTGTGGCATGCAGACCTGGTGTTGGCTGCTGGAGCTGCTTCTGCCTGCTTCTGTGAATTTGTCCTGTTTCTCTGCTGCAGTTGATAATTTCTTATACACCTAATTTTTTAGTAGAAGAGTGTATTTTGCTGTTTTTGCTTTTTCTCCCCTAGGCTGCTTTGGCATGGTTCCTATGCTGCCATCTTAACCAGAAGTCCTGTGTAAAAAAAAAATTTGAGTGAATATTGAGGAAGCAGTTCTAGATAACGTAGAAAGTAGCCATTAGTGTGGGCTAGGAAATTGCTAGAGGAAAAGGAACTTTGAAAAGTTAAAGCACCTAAGAATGAGTTTATCAAGCTGGTGAAACGGCTTAGCAGTTAAGGCACTTGCCTGCAAAGCCTAAGGACCCAGGTTCAATTCCCTAGGACCCATGTAAGCCAGATGCACATGGTGGTACTTGTGTCTGGAGTTTGTTTGCAGTGACTGGAGGCTTTGCTGTGCCCATTCCCTATCTGCCTATCTCTCTCAAATAAATAAATAAGAATTAGGTTATTTAACAGAATGGAAAAAATCTAAGTAATGGGACTCTGACATGATAATCTTGATTATATTTTGAAGAAACCTCATGTTAGCAAGTGTTTCTACTTAAAAAATTGCTGCTACTCAAAAACAGTGGTTTGGAAGCTATAGAGTTTCAGTAACAGAATTCAGAATTATTTGTATGAATTGAGCTTTTTATGTAATTTGTCACTGCAAGTCAGGATTGTAAGTTGGCTGGTCAACCTGAAGCCGGCCTGGGTACTTCTCCCTTCTCAGTCTCTTGACACCTCAGTAACAGCAGCTCACAGGCTTGAGAACTTAAATGCAGCACTCCTTTCCTGCCTGCCCAGCTGTAGCTTTGCACTTGGCTTGCAGCTATGTTACAACTCTTAGCAGTGGGCTAATGCATATTGCTTTCTCTACTTAGGGAACCACTTTGCATTTGATAAATTTATGAAGGGGGAATGGCTGTATTCTAATGTTGTGATAAAAGGTTGACCATGCTCACCACTTTTCACTTTTAATATACCCTGCAGAAGATTTGCAGTGATAAAATCATCCTGATATTGACCTTCTAATGTGAATGACCATGCTTTACCAAGCTATGCTAATATTGTTGCTTGGTGACCAGTTGATATTTGTTCACATTTGCTCATAAGTCAATATTATAAACCATTGTCCAATTCTAGTCTCTGTCATCTTAATTAGCAGCTCTGCAATTATAAATTTGTCTTTGCCACATCTGTTCTATTTTGCCCTCATTGTTTGATTTGAAGATCAGGTGGAGAGAGTGTCTTTAGTCTTCAGAAAAGGAGAGGACTAAGTAATAAGGGTTTCTGTATTCAGAAGACATTTAGATAAGTGAAATTTCAAGACACAGACCATAATTAATAGACCCATATTTTGAAAAACCTTCTAAAAATTTTGTGGACAACTAAGGCACTATAATTATTTATCATTTGCCACAACTGTTAATGGTACTTTAGTAGAGTTTGTCCTGTGTAGGCCCAGGCAGAGTAGAGAGGTACATCAGCCTCTTACATAGTGCAGAGATAGGACAGATTAGGTGAATGAGGGTGATGTTACCATGGATATATGATATCACACATGACTCATTTTTCTGATAAATTATTGGAGCACATTATTTTCTGGCTATATAATTTGAGAGAAGGCACCTGATAATAGTTAAACATAGTGCTACTCTATAGATTTCATCTAAAGTACTGTAGGTAGACTGATAAAACTGGCCCAGGAAAGAGGAATTCAAAGCTCAACATAACATAAAAATGTAGTGATAAGCCCTGAGGCTGATCCCTAGCACACATGTAAAAAGCGAGGCCAGTCTTGTGGTGTGTGGAGAATCACTGGAGCTCACTGCCAGTCTGACTGAAAATGGCAGCTGTGGGTTCCGTATCAATGGAATAATGTGGATGAGAGATAGAGGAGGACACTAGGTATTTTCCTCTAGCCTCTGTGTGTGTGCATACAATTGCATACATATGTGCATACACCAACACATACTACAAACACACACATAAAAATTGAACTTTGCAAGATACTGTTCACCTAAAGTCACAGTATTTTGTGAATTCTTAGTTTGCGTTTGTAGAGATAGTTATTTTGTGATAAGAATAGTTGCTTTAAGTTTCTCAGTTATGGGTAAAGCAGTGGCTTAAGGCAAAGAGTCTTTTGGTAATGTGACAGTGCTGGGCTACACATACATATTTCTGCAGTGTCAAGAGAAGTAGGTCTGTTGATTACTGCTGGGTGCTAGGTAGTAGAATTGTTCATGTACTTCTGTGTATATATTTTGGATCTGGTGGTTAGAGGCAGAAATACTGTGACATATCAAGGTCATACTTGCTAATGATGGCTTACATAGGAATGGTGTCTTTGGAAATGACTTGAGGCAAAAGGGAGGGAGGTAGTTGAAGTGACAGATGGCCGATAGGACTCTCACCTGGTAGTGCTGCATGGGTTTCCACCTTGTTTTGACATTGACGCTTCACTAAAAGCCTAATAAAGCTCCCCATTGCTTGGAATTATGGGCTGTTCAGGTTGGGCTTTCATTGCATAGCTTTTCTGCACTTTTTAACTGCCTTTTTTTTTTTTTGGTTTTTTGAGGTAGGGTCTCACTCTAGCCCAGGCTGACCTGGAATTCACTATGGAGTCTCAGGGTGGCCTTGAACTCACGACAATCCTCCTACACCTCTGCCTCCCGAGTGCTGGGATTAAAGGTGTGCGCCACCACGCCTGGCTTGCCTTTCTTGTTTGATGTCATTTTGGAGACACTTTGGTGTTTTCCTCCCTATGGAGGGAGTTATAAAACTAGTATTTATATTCTACATTATTTTAGTGTTTATTCTTGGCAATTAGTTTCTTAAATTTTCTGGAAGAATGGCATGAATTGACGCTGCATGTTTATGTATTCCTTTAGCCATTCTCTGTTTGTTTGTTTGTTTGTTTTTGGTTTTTCGAGGTAGGGTCTCACTTTAGCTCAGGCTGGCCTGGAATTCACTACGTAGTCTCAGGGTGGCCTTGAACCCACGGTCATCCTCCTACCTCTGCCTCCCGAGTGCTGGGATTAAAGGCATGCGCCACCACGCCCGGCTCCTTTAGCCATTTCTTATACTTTCTCTGGGTTGTGCTTCACGAGTCCCTGCCATAACATATAAGGACTTTTCCAAGGATTGTCACATTGGAACAAAAATATTAAATCCTTGTTGGTAAGACTAAAATTTAATTGTATATATTCAGGTAGAAATACCAGTCTTCAGATACTGAATAAATGTTCATGAAGAGAAAGAGGCAAGTGAAAATAGATTTAAGTTTGGGCTGGTATTCTGGGACTTGAACTTCATTTCTCAGTGTTTAACCCCTAGTGTGCTTGTATGCTTTGGCTATCTGTAGGAAAGGTTTGTCTTAAAAGAATTCCTATGTTTGTTCTGGGCCTAGAATTCTATCATACCTGCACTGCATCTCATAATTGTCTGGAAATATTGCCATATTTTTCTTTTAGATGTGCAGTTAAAAAACCTAGACAAGATTTAACTATTGAGAGGTGTTGGATGTCTGGTGTGTGTGTTTGGCTGTGTGAATGGGTAACATGGAGTATGTGTGGAAGTTAGAAGACAATCTCTGGTGTCCGTTCTCACCTTCTATCTTGTTCTTGGGGTCTCTTCTTGCCCCTGCATATGCAAGGTCAACTGGCCTACAGGCTTCCAGGGATTCTCCTGTCTCTGTGTCTCATGTTGTTGTAAGAGTGTGGGTGTTACCAGTGTCCTGTACAGCACCTGTCTTTATGTGGCTTCTGAGGACCCAGACTCAGGTTCTTAAGCTTCTCCGGCAAACACTTTCATCCACTGAGCCATCTCCCAGCTCTGAGAGGTATCTGTTTTTTTCATTCTGAGCACGGCATAATTTGCAAATCGAAGCTGCAAGCTTCCAAGTTATTATTTTTTTTCCCTTTATCAATACCATATAGGGCCTTGTCAAGTCTATTTTAAACTTGGTTCTTTGGTTCAGATACAGCTCCATGCATTATTGTATGCTTCAGAATTTACAGAAGTGTCCTTAGCTGGTAGCCTGTCTGAGAGGAATGGCTGTTGGGTACTCTGATTCTCTTGGGAAAAGTTGTACCATATAGTTTGTAATCAGAGATTATGAGGATCAGAATTAGAGGCTCTGGGGTTAGTCTATTTAATTAATCTAGCTTGAAAATCCCAACAAAAGGTTTACATGTTGTCTGTTTTACATTCTCCCTGGAACATGGGATCATTGTGAAGTGTTTT
Organism: Dipus sagitta; assembly: GCA_036346955.1. Classification (NCBI taxonomy): domain Eukaryota; kingdom Metazoa; phylum Chordata; class Mammalia; order Rodentia; family Dipodidae; genus Dipus; species Dipus sagitta. Next base: position 74,912,038 of record CM070779.1, on the reverse strand, counting down.
ATTGATGAAATACTTTATGGTAAATACTTTTTTTCTTCTTGGTAGAAGGGTGAAGTGTTTATAGAGTGACTCAGAGTGTGTCTCTGTAGAAACTTTTAGCAGTGGCATTTTTTTTGGGGGGGGGGCGGGTACTTTCAGCTAGTAGGCAATAATATCCCACTAAGAAGATGGCTACTTGCAACTGAAAAGAAATTAATAATTGACATTGTATCTTGTCATTTGTAAAGATTGTTTCTGTGTTTGAATTTGTATTGGAAAGTTGGTGGATCTTTAATGAGGAAAATTTGTGGTTTCTAAAATTCCTCTTATTTGGTAATATGCACTGGTTGATAAGTTTGTGTTTTATGGCACAAGGTTTAATGACCAAATTGAAATCTGTCTGACAGTGGATATAAGGAAGAGTGTAGAAAGTGGAAATGTCAGGGTAGGATTTTGCTCCTGTGGAGCCTAACTAGGAAGATTTCACCGTTTTGCTTCTCTCTGCCCTGGAAGTTCTAGAAGCCAAGGCATAAGACTCAGCTGTGTCAAAAACTGTTGGAGAAGTTTTCTTGAAGACAAACTGAACCATTTAAAACTGTTAGTGTGTATGTTAAGCATAAGGCCGAATGGTGTAGGTGTGATTCTGCTAGCTGCTGGTTTCCCCATTCAGAAGCATATTGATGAGCTGATGGTCAGGTTCAAGTTTATAGTCTCAGTCCATTTGCTGTCACAAAGCTATAATACCTGTGTGATTATGTAGCTTTTCATCTGTTTCTGTGGGGGAAAATGTCCTGTTCCAGATGTCAAGGTTCACCTGATTGTAAGGCTATATGCTTCAAAAAAATTCCTTTCTCTTCAGGAGTTCTTACTTAATGTAAGTATAAAATATTTTGTTGTTACTTTCCTCTGCATAGTAGTGGTGGTGGTGGGGTTATCCTTGAGTAGTAATACATTATTATATACAGAACATGTTGAACTACTTTAAAAATCAGACTTCCTAGTACATTTTGTCTTTACAGAATGCTTTGCTGCCTTTCATTTGAGGCATGGAGTATACTAATATGCTGCTATGTCTTGCCTCACTTTTAGGATTGTGCCTTTTGTTTTTCTTGGCCTTGGTATCATTCAGTTAATTGTGATATAGCCACTTCTTAAAATGATTTCTTAGTCATTGTGCACGAGCAGGTAGGCAGTAAACTAAGACCTTGTTAATATCACTGTCAAACAGATTCAAACATGAAGATAGCTTTTCACTGGAAAGATTACCTTTCTCTTGTGTTTTTTTTTTTTTTTTTTTTTTTTCCAAGGTAGGGTTTCACTCTAGCTCAGTCTCAGGGTGACCTCAAACTCATGGTGATCCATCTACCTCTGCCTTCCAAGTGCTGTAGTTAAAGGCACTGTGCCACCATGCCTGGCTATTTTTTTTATATTGTTTTTGTTTGTTTTTTTTTTTTTGAAGTAGGGTCTCACTGTGGTCCATGCTCATCTGGAACTCGCTATGTAGCTTAGGCTGTCCTTGAACTCATGGAGTTCTACCTCAGCCTCATGAGTGCTGAGATTACAGGTGTGAGCCACCATGCCTGGCTCCTCATGTTTCTTTTTTTCTTTTTATTTGCAAACAGAGAGAGAGAGAGAGAGAGAGAGAGAGACAGACAGACAGACAGACAGAGAGAATGGGCATGACAGGGCTTCTAGCCACTGCAAACTCCAGATGCCTGTGCTACTTTGTGCATCTGGCTTTATGTGGGTACTGGGTAATCTGATTTAGGTCTTTAGGTTTTGCTGGCAAGCACCTTAATTAACCACTAAGCAAACTCTCCAGCCCTTATGTTTGTTTGTTTCTTTCCTCTCTTCTCTCCTCCTTTTCTTTCTTTCTTTTGGTTTTTCAAGATAAGAGTCTTACTCTAGCCCAGGCTGACCTGGAACTCACTCTGTAGTTCAACTCACAGTGATCCTTCTACCTCTGCCTTTTAAGTGCTGGGATTAAAGGCGTGTGCCACCACACCTGGCCTCATGTTTTACTTTTTTGAAATATATATTTGATTTGCTTATTCAAGAGGGAGAGAGGAAGAGGCAGTTAGAGAGAATGGGCATGCAAGGGCCTCCAGTCGCTGCAACAAACTCCAGACGCATGTGCCACCTTGTACATCTGGCTTATGTGGGTACTGAGGCATCAAACCTGGGTCATTAGGCTTTGCAGGCAAGTGCTTTAATCGCTAAGCCATCTCTCCAGCCCTCATGTTTCATTTTTAAAGAACCAAATGGGTTCAGAAAGTTTTTGAAAAAACAGTGCAGAAATACATATGGGAGTGAGGAAGTCCCGCCCCAGGCCACAACTGTCCACCTCTCATACTCCATTCCATTCTCAAATTTTACTTCAGTAAAAGTGAGTTCAGCATTTGAGACATTCCCTTTAGACTTTATTTATATTTTAGAATATTTCTACTGTATGTTTTAAGAATTTTTTCAAGATTATTTTGATACTGTAGCTTTATTTCATTTCTTTTTTTTAAAAGTTTTTTTTTAATTTTAATTTTTATTTATTTATTTATTTGAGAGTGACAGACAGAAAGAGGCAGAGAGAGAGAGAGAGAGAGAGAGAGAGAGAGAGAATGGGCACGCCAGGGCTTCCAGCTACTGCAAACGAACTCCAGACGCGTGTGCCCCCTTGTGCATCTGGCTAACGTGGGTCCTGGGGAATAAAGCCTCGAACCGGGGTCTTTAGGCTTCACAGGCAAGCGCTTAACCGCTAAGCCATCTCTCCAGCCCTATTTCATTTCTTTTATGTTAGTGATAGAAAGAAAAAAGGCAGTGTGTGGTGATAGCTCAGTGGGTAAGATCACTTGTTGCCTAAGCATGAGAACCTGATTTGGATCCTCACCACCCACATGGAGAGCCAGGCATTGGCTGCGTATTCCTGTAACCCCAGTGCTGAGCATGGCAGAGATGTGGCGATGGCTGTGGCTTGTTCAGCCAGTCTACGTGGAAACTCTAAGTTCCAGATTCAGTGAGAGACTGTCTCAGGGAAATAAGGCAGAAGAATGAGAGAAGACATCTGATGTCATTCTCTGACCTATGCAGGCATGCACACGGTGTTTACATCTATCTACACATATACACATGCACATACCACACACATGCACCTCCCCCCATAAAGCAAAACCCCAAACTTCAAAGCAAAATAACAGTAAAAACTAAAACAGTAACAAAAATTCTAAGTACTTGCCATAGACTTGGGAGTGTCTAATTCACCATGCCCACAGATTTTATAGTCTCTAAATTCATTTTTTGTAAAATTTTATGCAGTTGATGTGTGTACTTGGGAGGGACTTAGTCAACTTGTTAATTTCATTTTTAGTTTCTTAAGTCATTCTAAGCAGGCCCTCTATAAGCTGTTTAGTCATAAATTATTCAAATTTATTTGTTGCAAATTTTAATACATTTATGTTGTGATTTAAAGACAGCCAATTCAGTATTTTATAGCAATTTTTGTGTTATGCTTTTGAGAATATTTGACTGGAAAACTACATTTTCCATCTCTGTACTCGAGTATTTCTGATAACAGAGTATTATATATCTTTTCATCACTGGAATTAGATGGTTGTCTACTAATTAGTCACTTGCCAAAGGTTTCTCTCACATTATCAGAGCTTAAGGGCTCCTAGGCCACCTGCCATGGCTTTTGTTCCCACCACCTGGACAGAGTGCATCTGGCAACCTAATTGTCTGCAGGATGTCTGACTGACACATCCCCAAGGTCTGATTACTGGTAAAACAGGATTCTAAGTGGAAAATCTGTCCTGTGACAACATAATCCAACAAGTGTACCATGATTGTGTCATGTAATATTTCCACAAACGGTTTTTCAGTGCTGTTGTAATATGTATGCATTTAAATCTGAGATCCTTATCGAGAAAAGAAAGCCCTGCTCATATAAATCCTGACTGTGCTTTTCCCTTCCCTCGAGTGAAATGAGTGAAGTTCATGTGGAATTTAAGAAACTAACCAAATGGAGGCGTTGAGAACCCCTCTGCCTTGTCAGTCAGCCACTGGTTCTGAGGCAGGCTTGGCTGGTGTCTTCCACTTCAGTTGGTGTGATACTGATACTACTGTCTTGACTCAGTTGCAGCAGTTGCTCACAGACCTCCCTCACGACATGCTGGACGATGACCTCTCCTCCCCCGAGCTCCACGGTTCTGTCTGCAGTGAGGATGGCACAGGAGAGTAAGGACCTGAGCTCACTTTCTCTTACATGCATACTCTTCTTGTGACTCTGTGCTAATAATTATCTCTATGATTATTAAACTTTAACTGATTCTTAAGAGTTTTGGGTGAATGTTGAAGGGAAAACAAATCATGAGCAACAAATATTAGAATCTGGAGGCTTTGGGGGGGTTATCTCTGTCTAAATATGATAGACCTTAAGTTTAAAGTATCAATTTTTCTTAAGACCCCATCCTTCTGAGCAGTCGGAGAGGAACTGGAATGAGCATCAAGTGCTGCCCAAATCTCAAAGTGTTCGTGTAAGTATGAGTTGTGATTGACTGTGGTGAGGGTGGGTATAGGTCGAGTGCTTATGTTTTACTTTTGTTATCCAACAGGACTATAATGAAATTCAGGGTATATGTGGTGGAGAGAAATGTGACAATGGTTGGGAAGAAAACAGAAGTAACATAGCAGACAAGCATCCTGGGTACCATCATGAAGAAGACAGGGATGAAGGTGGAAGTGGTTATAGTCCTCCAAGTAAACATGAACTGATGGATTTGTACCACCTTCCTGAAAACTTCAGGCCATACGCCAACGGTCAGAAGCAGGACTTTCATAAACAGCCATCCAATGTAATTAAAATTTTAGATCCTGAAAGGAAACATTTTCAGGTATTACAAGAATTTGTGTCTTTGTGTACTGGTACTTGCATATTATGTGTGTGCTTAAGACAAGTATGTGAGTATCATATGGTAAGATGATTTACAAACACTTCTCAGAATGTGCATATTCATATTTTTGCTGAGTTAGTCATGCTATTTCCTATTTTTAATCAAATGCAATTATGATCATAAGTTTTTTGGGGGAGTATGTGCATGCTTGTGTATATGTGCGTGCATGCGTGCGTGTGTGTGTGTGAAGGATAGAGTACAACATCAGGTGTCATTCCTCGGGGACCTTCCTCCTTTTTTTGAGTCAGGGTCTCTTATTGGCCTGGAACTTGCCAACTAGGCTAGACTGCCTGGCTGAGGAGTTGCAGGGGACTGCTTGTCTCTGTCTCCCCCGTGCTGAGATTACAAGTGTGCTCCATCACATTTGGCTTGTTTTATGCTCTGGAGATTGAACTCAGGTCCTCATACTTGCAAGTCAATACTTTATCAACTGATCTATCTCCTTGGACCCTAAAATAGAAACCTTTTGAAAAGTTATTTAAACATTAAAGTTAAGTTGGCCAAAGAATAATTGTTGTTTACTGCTGCTTTTGGCTTCTACCACATTACTGTGCTTCAGTGAGAAGTTAGGTTTAAGTATCTTGATACAGTAGTTTCAAACTATTTTATTTATTTATATAAGGGAGAGAATAGATGCACCATGGCCTTCTGACAATGCAAATGAATTCCAGGTGTATGCACCATCTTGTGCATCTGACGTTATGTGGATACTGGGGAATCAAACCCACACTGGCAGGTTTTGCGACTGAGCCATCTTGATACACTTTTTAGCATAGCAGTTTTATGAAGAACATAGCATTTAGTTTCCTCAGTTTTCTAGTTACCACTCTTACAACAATTATAGGTCAAACATTCAAAGCTAATTGCTGTTTTGTATGGTGCTATGGCAGTAGATCAGATGAATGCCAAGGACAGACACCTTGCTTTGACTGTGGGAGAGTTTGAGAAGACCTTAGTATACAGTTAGCACCTTCTTAGATTTCTCAATGACAACAAATGCTTCATTTCCGCAACTGCTATTCTGTGTCCCTCAATGACAGGGTTTAAAAAAAAAATCAATTAAAGGTAGTCAACTTCTTTTAATTATCTCTCTGGAGAATGTTATTTATTGTCAAGTTATTGTGTTTATTACACAATAGGCATTGTGCCACATGTTTCATTATTAAGCATGTGCATTTTTTATGTTTCCAAGATGGTGGTATCATAATCACTTGTCATAAAGTACTTACAATCTTTTTGAATTTCTTAAGTTTGAGTTTTGGCTCTGTTATGTGCTCAAAAGTATAGTGAAAGAATAAACAGTGTTAAATAATAGTGTATTATTTTTGACCACATATGTGTATAACAAGTTTTTCTTGTCCTGGGGATATAGCTCAGTGGCAAGAGCACTTGCCTAACTTGCACCAGGCCCTGGGTTCAATACTTAGCACCATGTAAGCTTGGCATGGTGGCCCATGGCTGAATTCTAACACTCACAAGGTTCAGGGAGAAGGGTCAGAAGTTCAAGATCATCTTTGCCTACATAGTGATTCTGAGGCTAGCCTGAGCCACATAAGGCCCTATCTCAAGAAAATAAATTAAAAATAAAATTAAAAAGGTAAGAGTTAACTTCTGTCACATAAAATTAAAATGTAGGGACTAGAGAAATGGCTTAGCAGTTTAGGTGTTTGCTAGCAAAACCAAAGTACCTAGGTTTGATTCCCCAGTACCTAAGTAAAGCCAGCTGCACAAAGTGGCACATGCATCTGGAGTTTGTTTGCAGTAGCTAGAGGCCCTGGTGCACCCATTCTCTCTTCCTCTCTCTTTTTGTCTCTCTCAAATAAATAAAACATGTATAAATTAAAATGTATAATTTTGATAACTTTAGAAAAGGTCAAATCTTGATTACTTAGTATTTTATTTGTCATCTCTTAATAGCAATTTGGTGCATCACAAGTTTCTAGCTGTCAAGCTTTGGGGTCATATAAAGTGACATATAAACCTCATCAATCTATTCCGAGTAACAACCCGTCAGCCCAAGATGTGGCTGGAAGTGACATGTTTGAAGGCCTACAACAACAATTTTTAGGAGCAAATGAGAGTAGGTATCAATTTTTTTTTTAATTTATGCATCTTATTTGTTTGGTTATTTTTGTTTTTTAAGACAAACTCTTGCTATGAGCCCAGGCTGGCCCCAAACTCAAGGCAGTCCTCCTCCAGCCTGTTGATTGCTAGGATTATGTGGGTTCCTGGGTCCTTGATCCAGTGCCGGTGGTGGTCCCTCTGAAGGTGCCCAGGCAACCGGGGTGGGTGAGCGCGAAAGAAATCACTCCTGGGAGATAGTTGAACAGCTCTCTTGCAATGGCACGAACTGAAAGTAAAGGAGGAAAGAGAATCCTTACAACCCTCAAAAACGTGGAGGCAAAGTTCTGAATCATGTCCCTCAAATGATAATTGTCTTACCTTGGTGTGTCTCAGAGGGTCCCTGTTCGGGCACCAGCTGTGGGTTCCTAGGTTCTTGCTCTGGGGTTGGCCAACTGTGGAGACCAAGATCGTGGGTGTGTGTGCGCATGACAAGAGAAAGAATCACTCACTCCTGGGAGTCACTTCCAGTGAACAATTCTTGGTTTATTGTCAGGAAATGGATTTATAAGCATCTGAGGGTGGGAAGAGGACCCTAAGGGGATTGGTGGATTTAAAGATTGCTAGTTTGTGGGGAGATTCGTTCTAGCACGCAGGCAATGGTGGGTCAGATGATCTAGGGTCTCAGGGGGATGGACTGTTTGAAGATGTTGGCTGATTAGCAGTTTGCTAGACAACTGGCCAAAGGCCACAGAGTTATGCGCAAAGCCTAAGTCTTATCTGAAAGTCCAGCTATCCCGTGCTTGGAGAGGGAGTGGCCTTACTTCCTGCTGATCTTGGGGTCAGGGATTTTGTCCGGGGGTCCAGGCTCACTGCAACCCCCTAGAATGGGGGGAAGAGGTCCCATGCCGGTCTGATCCCCGAGATATGACCCGCAGTTCAGGCTGCTGCTACCCCTCCATAGCCTGGCAGGCCTTCATATCAGACAGCTTAGGTTTGCTTTAACCCAGGGCTCTGCCTATGTCTGACAGGATTATAGGCATGTGCCACCATGCCTAACCACATTTAGTTTGTGATAGCATAGTTGTGAAAGTTTGAACACTGATTGTTCATATGTACATTTCAGAATTAATTTGTAAAAATCATTGATATTTCAAAGAAGTCTTATTTTTACAGATAAGTATATTTTTAGGTTAGAAAGTAGAGGCAGGAGGATGTGGTGACAATATAAGTCGAGCCTGACTACACAGTGAGAACATTTAAGCCAAAGCTACCTAGTAAGATCTTTTCCTAAAGAAACCAAGGGCCAGGGATGTGGCTAAGTGTCACATAGTATGTCTATCATTTGTGAGGCCTTGGGTCTCCTGCCCAGCAACACAAAAGAAAAGCAAATGTCATTGGTGGTGGGAGGGTGGAGTGGTAATGGTTGAGTGTGGCTGTAGATGAAGCAGAAATGGCTGCAAGTTCATAATTATTGAATCTGAAAGGGGTTCACTGAGGTTTGATGTGCTTTTCTCTCTACTTTCCAATATTTGAAATTTTCCATAAGAAACTATTAAAAGAAAAATTTCACAACTGAATACTTTTGTCATCTTAGGATTTTTTTTGACAGTTTTAAAAATGGCTTTTATTTATATAAGTCATTGCACATTCCTAATACAGTTCATCTTAGTTTTTTTTTTTTTTTTTCATTTGTTTGTTTTTTGAGGTAGGGTCTCACTCTAGCCCAGGCTGACCTGGAATTCATTATGGAGTCTCAGGGTGTCCTCGAACTCACTGCGATCCTCCTACCTCTGCCTCCCGAGTGCTGGGATTAAAGGTGTGCGCCACCACACCCGGCTCTTCATCTTAGTTTTTTAAAGAATTTTCATAAGTTTAATATTTTTCTTACTGAGGTCTATGGAAAATGATAGGTTCTTCTCATCAGTCCCAGATATGTTTACTCTGTAGACATGTAATTTCATACATCAGCCATGATTGTCTTAGGTTTTCTTTTGATTTTTGCACTGTGTAATGTAATAATTCTGCAACCCTGGTATCATATTCAGAATTGACATAATTTAGGTTTAGTCATGTGGCACTTTACCTGTTTCTTCCCTCCCTTTCTCCTTGTACTTTCCCTTTTCCCTCCCCCTTTCCCTACCCTCCCGTCCCAGCCCTTCCCCTCCTTTCCCTCCCCTTCCTTCCCTGCCCCTCCCTTCCTCTTTTCCTTTGTTTCTTTTTGGTATGGTATGTGCAAATATGACCATAAGTAAAGTATTTATAGTTACTGGTAAATTTTGAAATGAAATACTGAATCAAATAGCTAAAACCTTAAGATTATGAAGTGATTAGTTTTCATAAATACAGCTTTTTGGGTGTGTGTATCTGTACATGTATGTGTATGTGCAGATGTGTGAGCATATATATGGAAGCTTCAGGACAGCTTCAGGTGTTAGTCCTCTAAGGTACATGCCAGCATGCCCAGTTTTGTTAAGTGTGTTCTGGGGGTCAAGCTTAGGTCCTCATACAAATCAAGCACTTTACTGACTGAGCTATTTTTCCAGCACCAATGTAACTTTCTTTTATTTATTTTTAAAAACAAATCTGTTGACAACATCCATACATATACACAATGTACTTGGATCATAATTCACGCTCAACACCCTCCTCTCCACCATTCCTCCTCCATTGAATGCCCCTCTTCTTTTCACTAGTTCCTTTTCTATTTAGATAGTATCTTTTTTGTTTTGTTTTGTTTGGCCCTCATCCATCATCCAAAACAACATGCTGATGGGCCCAGTATGTAGGCTATATTCAGGTAAGGACAGTCGCTGAGAGGTCATGAATGCACCATGAACTTTGTGTCTGGAAGAATGCATCTCAAAACACTTCCCTATCCTTTGGCTCTTAAATTCTTTCCACCACCTCTTCTGCAATGGTCTCTTAGTTTTGGAGGATTTGATAGAGATCTTATTTATACTCAGCTGTCACTTCTTAGCATTTTGAAGATTTTTGAAGCCCGGCGTGGTGGCACACGCCTTTAATCCCAGCACTTGGGAGGCAGACGTAGGAGGATCGTCATGAGTTCAAGGCCACCTTGAGACTACATAGTGAATTCCAGGTCAGCCTGGGCTAGAGTGAGACCCTACCTCGAAAAACCTAAAACCGAAAAACCGAAAACCAAAAAACAAAAAAAAAAGAATTTTGAATGTTCTCCAATAGTACCACTATCTGAAATGAGAAGTTTCTGTAACCAAAAGTGAGAGTAGCCCTAATAAGAACATTCAAAGAGCAATTTGGTGAGCATAATATATCCACTTAGCCAAACAACAGTAGTTTCCTCCTAGAGCTTATGACCTTCCTAGACATTGGCTTTTGACTAGATTTTCAATATGACACATGAATTCCTTCTCATGGATCTGGCTTTACATCCAAACAGAGAGCAGTTGGTTATTTCCATAATAGATATGCCACTATTGTGCTGGTGGGCTTGTCGTGCTTGGCTGGTCAATTGTGAAGCTTGAGGGGTCCACTGCTGGTTAAGACTGTTGATGTCTCCCTCTGCCTACAGCAGCTTGCATAGCCCTTTCCAGCACTATGGCAGGGAGGAAGCGTCTAGTTCAGTTATAGCTTTATTTCTGTGTCCTGAAGCTGAAACATGTGATGTCTTCAGCTATAGGGTCTTAACACCCAGTTCTGATGGGCAATCAAAAGTCTTTGCAACAACCTGTATTGTTTTGGAGACCTCAGGTGCCTCACTGACCAACAACCAAGTGGAAAGTGTCCAACACCTGGCCCTGGGATTTTTCTGGAATAATTTATGGCTTCTGGGTGCAGCATTGTCCACACCCACAGGGTACTTCTGTCCAAATTCTCTTTTCATATATTTCTTTTCTGTTTGCCAATAAAGTAGGTTTCCATGTGGCTTATAATATCTTTGGTTGTGATTACCCCTCCTTACACCCCTTCTCTCTTCCATTCCCCTCCCCTGGCCCCACTTAGACTTTTCCACTCTCCCTATTCTGCCCGTCTGCTTAAATATCTACTATCCTTGCCCCTTAAACCCTCCCCACTCCCCTCCCTTCTATCCCCTGTCTAGCTTCTTAGCCTCTACTACTGAATGAGTGTTACTCTAACTTACATACAAATCTAAAAATTCAAAGCTAGCATCTGCATATGAGAGAGGTGTTTAATTTTGTGGGTGGGTTACTTAATATTATCTTTTCCAGATTCATCTATTTTTCTGCAAAAGCTGAATAAAACTCAATTGTGTTATGTGCTATGTCTTCATTATCCATTCATCAGTTGATGGGCATCTAGGCCCATCAGAATCTAGAGCATTAGGAACCTCCACACTGATTTCCACAATGGCTGTACCAGTTTATATTCCCACCAACAATTTATATGAGTTCCTGTCCCCACTTCATCTCCAGCATTATTCATTTGTTTTCTTGGTGATAGCCATTTTGATGGGAGTGAGATGGAGTCGCAACATAACTTTAATTTGCATTTCCCTAGTGGCTAAAGATGTTGAACATTTAAAAAAATTATTGGTGATTTGTATTTCTTCTTTTGAGAACTCACTATTCAGTTCTATAGCCCGTTTTTTGAGTTGCTTGATTTTTTTATTTAATCTTTTAGTCCTTTGTATATCCTGGATATTAATCCTCTATTAGATGTATGGCTAGCAAAGATTTTTTCTTGCTCTATAGGCTGCCTCTTTGTGTGTTTAGCAGTGTCCTTTGTTGTACAAAAGCTTCTTAATGTCATGAGGTCTTATTTGTTGATTATTGGCCTTATTGGTGGCTGGAGTTCTATTCAGAAAGTCCTTGTCTATGCATATATGTTGAAGTGTTTTCCCTGCTTTTTCTACTACCTAGCTTCAGAATTTCAGGTTAAAAACTTTAATCCATTTGGAGTTGATTGTTATGCATAGATAAAGAAAGATAGGATATAGTTTCATTCTTTTATATATAGATGTCCAATTTTTCCCAGCATCATTTATTAGAGAGGCTGTATTTACTTCAGTGAATTTTTGGCATTTTTGTTAAAAATCTGATGGCTGTATCTTCATGAGTTTATATACCTTGATTTCTTGTAGCATTGATCTACATGTTTTTGTACCAGTACCATGCTGATTTTTTTTTTTTTTTTGAGGCAAACCCAACAGACTAGTCTTTCTTTGTTTTGTTTCGTTTTTATGTGAGAGAGCTAGAGAAAGAGAGAAACACCAGCGCCTCCAGCCACTGTAAGCAAACTCCAAACACGTGTGCCACCTTGTGCACATGTGCAACCTTAAACGTTTGTGACACCTTGTGTGTCTGCCTTATGTGCGACCTGAAGAGTCCAACACGGGTCCTTAGGCTTCACAAGCACACACCTTCACCAGTAAGCTATCTCTCCAACCCCCATGCTGTCTTTGTTGTTACTGTTGTTATTTTGTTTTTTGTTTTTTGAGGTAGGGTCTTGCTCTAGCCTAGGCTGACTGGAATTCACTATGTAGTCTCAGAGTGGCCTTGAACTCTCTGCAAGCCTCCTACCTCTGCTTCTCAAGTGCTGAGATTAGAGGCGTGCACCACCACACCCAGCAGACTCCATGCTGTTTTTGACACTACGGCTCTCTAGTATACCTTGAAATCAATTGTGGTGATACCTACTTATTTTTGTTGCTCAGGATTGCTTTGATTAGGGGAGGCCTTTTGTGCTTCCAAATGAATTTTAGAGTTATTTTTTGTTTCAGTGAAGAATGACATTGAAATTTTTATTGGAGTGTGTGAAATGTACCCATTTCCACAATATTAATTCTTCTAATCCAGGTACATGGGATGTCTTTCCATTTCATAGTGTCTTCTTCAGTTTCTCTCTTGAGTGTTTTAAAAATTTCATTGTTGAGATCTTTCACTTCCTTGGATAGGTTTGTTCCAAGTTATTTTATTTTATTGAAACAATTGTGAATGGGGTTATTTCTCTGATTTCATCTTCAGGACATTTTTTGTTGTCATGTAGGATGGGAACTGATTTCTTTTTGTTGATTTTTGTGTCCTGCTAATTGGGTGACAGTGTCTATCAACTCTTTTATTTTTCTGGTGAAATCTTTAGGGTCCCTTATGTGTAGAATCATAACATCTGCAAATAATAGTAATTTGACTTCTTCCTTTCCTATTTGTTTTCATTTTATTTGTGTGCCTTGTCTTATTGCTGTAGGTAAGACTTCCAGTACTATATTTAATAATAGTGGAGAAAGTGGACACCCTTGTCTTGTTCCTGATTTTAGTGGAAATGCTTAATTTTTCCTATTTAGTGTAACATTGGATATAGGTTATATATATACATGCATACATACATACATACATATACATACAAATACATACATAAATATATGTATATATATAGTCTATGCTTAATTTCTTTAGTGGTTTTACCATGAAGGGATGTTGGCATTTATTAAGTGCCTTTTCTGCATTTATTGAGATGATCAAGTGATTTCTGTCCTTGTCCATTTATCTGGTGTTATATTGATTTGCATATGTTGAACCATCCCTTTATCTCTGAAATAAAACCCCCTTGGTTGTGGTTTTCAAGTATTATGTTGATAATTTTTGCATCTATGTTCTTGAAGATTAATCTGTAGTTTTCTTTTTGTAGTTGTGTCTTTATCTGGTTTTGGTACAGGGTAATACTGGTTTCATAGAAGGAGTTTGGTAGTGTTTTTCCCTTTTCTATTTTAAGGCTGGCTTGAGAAACATTGGTGTTTGCTCTTTGAAGATCTGGTAAAATTTACCAGTGAATCCATCTGGGCTAACTTTAGTTGGGAGTTGTTTTTTTTTTTTTTTTTTTTTTTAAATGAATGCTTTGATCTCATTGCTTCTTATAGGCCTGTTTAAATGGTGTATTTCATTTTGGTTTACTTTTGGTAGATCATATATACACCTAGATATTCATTCATTTCTTTTAGAGTTTCCAATTTAGTGGAGTATATGTTTTTAAGGTATGTCTTTATCATTTTTTGACTTTCATTGGTATCTGTTGTAATGATTCCCTTTTTATCTCTAATTTTATTAATTTGAGTCTTCTCTTTCTTTTGGTTTGTTTCCCTCAGGGCACATCGATCTTGTTTATTCTTTCAAAGAACCAGCTTTATTTCATTGATTCATTGTATGGTGTTTTTGATTTCTCTTTAATTATTCCTTTCTGTCTACTGAATTTTGGTTTGGTGTATCTTTTTCCAAGGCCTTAAGGTGTAGCATTAAGTTATTTATTTGTGATCTCTCTGATATTTTAGTATAGGCAGCTGATGTTGGAAACTTTCTTCTTAGGACTGCCTTCATGGTGTCCCATAGGAATTGGTATATTGTGTGTTCATCTTCATTTGATTCTACAAATTTTATGATTTCCTTTTTGATTTATTTAACAACTCATTCATCATTAAATAGTGTATTGTTTGATTTCCATGAGTGTATGTCCTGTAGTCTTTCTTGCTGTTAACTAGTGTTTTATCTCATTGTGGTCAGATAGAATACCAGGAATTATTTCAATTTTTCTACATTAAGATATTCTGTGTGTTCTAATTTTGTTTTGTTTTAGAGGAAGTTCCATGTGGTGCTATTAAAAATTCTTTTTGGAATGTGTATTCTGCAGCATTTAGATAGAATATTCTATACATGTCTATTAGGTCCATTTGTTCTGTGATGTCATTTAGTCCAGATGCTTCTCTCTCTCTCTCTCTCTCTTTTTTTTTTTTTTTTTTGCCAGGATAGCCTGCTAATTGGTGAGAGTGTGATATTGATGTTGCCCACTCTTAACGGGCTTGGATTAATCTGTAACTCTACAGCTAGTCATATGTTTAATGAAATTGGGTTTTCCTGTGTTTGGTACATTTAAATCATAATGTCCTCTTGTTGGATTGTTCCCTTAATCAATATAAAGTAACCTTTATCTCTTCTACCTAAAAGTGGTTTGAGATCTTAGAACAGTAACACCTGATTGTTTCCTAGGCTCATTTGCTTGAAGTACCGTTTTCCATCATTTCACCCTAAGGTCTGCTTTTTATGGAGAGGTGAGTTTCTTGGAGGCCACATACAGAAAGGTTCTTCCTTTTTAAAAAAATATTTTATCTTTACTTGTTTATTTGAGAGAGAGAAGAATGGGCATGCCAGGGCCTCCAGCCACTGAAATGAACCCCAGACACGTGTGCTACCTTGTGCATTTGGCTTATGTGGGTCCTGGGGAATTGAACTGAGGTCCTTTGGTTTTGCAGGCAAATGCCTTAACTGCTAAGCCATCTCTCCAGCCTGATTCTGCCTTTTTTGTTTGTTTGTTTTTTTGAGGTAGGGTCTCACTCTGGCTCAGGCTGACCTGGAATTCACTATGTAGTCTCGGGGTGGCCTCCGACTCTTGGCGATCCTCCTTACCTCTGCCTCCCGAGTGCTGGGATTAAAGGCATGCGCCACCATTTCTGGCTTGATTCTGCCTTTTTTTTTTTTTTTAATGAGGGAGAGAACAAGAAAGAGAAAGAGAGAGAGAGAGAGAAATGGCATGCCAGGGTCTCCAGCCACTATAATTGAACTCCAGATGCGTGTGCAACCTTGCACACTTGTATCACCTTGTGCGTCTGGCTTATGTGGGACCTGAAGAGATGAACATGGGTCCTTAGCTTCACAGGCAAGCATCCTAACTGCTAAGCCATTTCTACAGCCCAAAATTCTGCTTTTTAATCCCTCTGCTAGTTAATGTTTTTTGATTTGGGAATTGAGATCATTAGTATTTAGGGGTATTAATTGAAATGTTTGTATTAGTAATTCCTGTTATTCTTTAAAAATATGAATATGTATTAATATGGGTATGCCAAGCCTTCTAATACAGCAAAGGAACTTCAGATGCATGTGCCACCCAGTGCATCTGACTTTGTGTGGGTACTAGGGATTCAAACCCAGGTCATTAGGCTTTGGAAGCAAATACCCTTAACCACTGAGGCATCTCTCCAGCCCAATTCCTGTCATTCTTTTTTTTTTTTTTTTTTTTTTTTTTTTTTGGTTTTCCCTGAGATAGGGTCTCACTCTAGCTCAGGCTGACCTGAAATTCACTATGTAGTCTCAGGATGGCCTCAAACTCATGATGATCCTCCTACCTGCCTCCTGAGTGCTAGGATTAAAGGCGTGCACCACCACTCCCGGCACTTGTCATTCTTGTTAATTGTGTACTGCTTGGTGTTTTCCTATTTCTCTCTTGAATTCACGATTATTCAAGCATGGTTTATTCTTTTCTGTGGACTCATATATGTGCTTCTCCTTCTCTTCAGTCCAAAGGATTACTTCAAGAATTTTCTGTGGAGTTGGCTTAGTGGTCATATATTCCTGTAGTATGAGTAGTTTTTCCTTCTCTTTTAATTATGACAGATTGCTTTGCTGGATGTAGTTTTCTGGGTTGGCAGTTGTCTTTCAGAGCTGAGAATATAGTATTTCAAGCTCTTCTGGCTTTTAAAGTTTATGTTGAAGAATCTATTGTTATTCTGATGGGTCTGTCTGTATAATTGACTTTGTACTTCTCACTGTGTTCAATACAATTTCTTTCGTCTGTATATTTACTATTTTAATTAGAATATGATGAAGAGTTGTTCTTGTCTATTTGGTATTCTAAATCCCTCATGTATATGTGTTGGCATCTCTAATTTTGGGAAATTTTCTACTAGGATTTTGTTGAAAATATTTACTGTGCTCTTAGACTGAAGTTCATATTCATTCTTCTATACCCACAATGCTTAATTGTTTATTTATTTCTGAGGTAAGCTCTCACTCTAGCCCAGAGTGGCCTGAAATTCACTACATAGTTTCACGCTGGCCTCAAACTCAAGGTGATCCTGATACTTCTGCCTCCCTAAGATTAAAAGCATATACCATTCCTGGCCACAATGCTTAGATTTGATCTTTGCTTTTAAAATGGGACATTGATTTTTTTTTTCATAGTATCCTGAGTTTCTTGAAAGTCCCATTCATATCCTTTTATTAATCTTTCTGCTTGTTGTGATTCCTTCATCTTATGTTCAAGCTCACATATTCTGTCCTCTCCATCCTCCATTCTGTTGGTAATACTTTCTACAGCTTTTTTCCTTCCTTCCTTCCTTCCTTTCTTTTTTTTTTAAACTTACTTTGTTTTTAATTTCCACTATTTCAGACTGGGCTTTTCTTCAGTATTTGTTTCCTTACTCAAATCTCATACTGACCTCATTATTTTGTTTACCTGACTTCTTGTGTTCTTATGGGTTTCGTTAAGGAATTATTCTTCTTTAAATCCTTTAACTTTTTTTGAATATACTTATAATCATTCTTTTGAATTCACTGTCTGGCATTTCACCTTATTTGGTTTCATTGAAAGTCATTATTATGGGATTTATAATTTTTGAAGGAGTTATGGTGGCTTGAATTTTTGTGGTTCTTATATACCGCATTGCGATTATAATACCTAGGATTATTTCATTGCTTGTATTTTCTGTTTATCAGATGTATTCTTAGACATATGGGTCAGAAGTTATATCTCAGAGTAGGAGCTTAAGCTGTTAGCTATTGTCTCTTCATTACTCCCAGAGTAGAATACTAACAGCAGGAGTGATCTAAGCTTTGGATATGCCTGCCATGTAAATGTCTTAGTGGGAAATTAACAACAAAGGTCCTTTTGACTTCGCTCATTGCTTGGTGGGTAAAGGAGCAAGGCTTGTATGAAGGATGCTAGGATTTTGGTTCCTTAGAAGTGGGAGGGAAGTAGAGTGGGTTAGGATGCTGGTAGTGTTAAGTTTGAAAATAAGGGAGGGAGAACAAGTACCTGGGAGAAGAAAGTTGGGCTACTATTAGGTTCCACAGATTTTAGTGAGGCTGTGGAAGGTTGTAGTGAATGGAGAACAAGAAGGAGCGAGTGAGGAGAGAATGCGAAGGATGCTGCAAAATGAGGGAAAGTATATGAGCTGTACTTGGCAAGGATAATAGGGAGATCCTAATAGTAGATTAGGTGGAGAAAAAAACAGAACACACCTAAAATCTAACTGAGCCATATGCGAAGACAAAATTAGCATGTAACATATATATATGAATGAAGACTAAATAATAACAACAAAAAGCACTAAGGTGGGTATAGTAGTGTCTTACATCCTTAATCCTAGCACTTTGGTGACTGAAGTAGGAGGAATGCCATGAGTTCAAGGCCAGTATGGGCTACAGAGTGATCTCTAGGTTGGCCTGGGATAGAATGAGACCCTGACTAAAAAAAGGGGTGCGGGGATTAAAGATAAAAAAGTATCAAATGACAAAAATTAACCCTAATGTACAAATGATTTCTTCAAAGGGAAAGTATACTAAATGTACATCAAATTTAACACATCAATATTTCTGCCTTAGTGGGCTGGTTTTAATTCTTTCCTTCTCTGGAATATTGCTTATTTTTTATTTTTTTTAAACAACTTGCCCTAATATGGGCACTTACAGATTTGAGGCATGTTTTGCCCCAGTGTAAACTAACCCAGTTACCTTTTAGGGTGAGTTTCATCTGTCTTACCTACATAGAGTTGTAAAGTCAGTTCCCCCTTGGTGCACCATGGGCTTGTCTCAGTGGCTCTGGGTTTCCTGTCCTTGGCCAAAGAGAAAACAGGACTTCCTTCCTCTGATTTCACAGTGTTGCTTCCAGCAGGTGTTTGGACACAGGATAGCTAAAGTGGGAGGCACAAAACTCATTTTCCTTTGGAGAAGTCAACCCCAGTTATGGCGGTGGCTTCTCTTTGTAGGCTTTTCTGCCATGAGAATGTGGATAGGGCATATGATATCACTGGTTTCGGTTGAGTGACAAGGGCTCACATGGCTGATAGCTTCTGTGTTTATCTTTTCACTTCTTCTGTATTGAGGTACATTTAGGTCTCCTGTTTTTTTTTTTTTTTTTTTTTTGATGCCGTCTTTCTTAGCATTCTGCATTTAATCAGTTGATTTATTTTTTAAGTTGATTATTTTTAAGTTGATTATACAGATTTCCAAAATTGACATTTGGAAGTTAATTAAATTACTTTATGGAAATGCCAAATTTCATACCAGCAGCAGTTTTAACAAGTGAATTTGGAGAGAGCTGAAACTAGGAGACTGCTTATTTAATTTTTGCTTTTATTATTATTTGCTTTTTTTAAAAATGAGAGTGGGAGAGAGAGAAATTGGCACGCCTGGGCCTCTAGCCACTGCAATTGAACTCCAGACATGTGAGCCACCTTGTGTGCATGCATCACCTTGTGCATTTGGCTTATGTTTGTTCTGAGGAGTCAAACTTGGGTCCACAGGCTTCACAGGAAAGCACCTTAACTGCTAAGCCATCTCTCCAGCTCTGAGGCTGTTTAATTTTGACCCAGCCCTGCTATAAGGCTTGAGACATTTTCCATCTTCAGTCTTGTTTTATTTAATTTAGCCATATTTCTTTAAAGAATTGTTTTGTTAACAAGTGGCTGGAATGTTCTAAATGCATTTAATTCTGATTACAAGCCTCCAGAAACATTAACCTAGTAGAAAATGAATACCATTGTGGTTTTAGCATTGTTCTTCTACCTGTGATTTTAGTTTTCCCCAATCTTAAGTGCTCTCTACAATGACTTTGTTTCTGAAGGAAGTCTTCAGAGTCCTTCACTCATCATTTGTTTGTGAGTTGATTAATGCTGCAGTTATGTGCCAACACAAGTATAAGTACAATATTTATATTGTAAGTATAAATAAATCACTCTTGCTAAAGATAAAATATTTAAAAGAAATTCTTTTAAATGATTTCATATAAGCTTATATACTTCTTTGGTTATTAATCTTAGGAGAACATACTGATTTTCTGTTGTGGATTTGCTCTACTGATTTAGTTTTGGTATATGTGATGTGTGTGTTCATATGTGTGAGTATGGGCATGCATGTGCCACAGTGCGTATGTGGAAGTTTGAGGAAAACATTGACCTGTTGGCCCTCACACTCCCCCTTGTTCGAGGCAGCTCCCTTACTCCTTGCTCTGCTCTCCATCTAGCTGGCCTGCAGGCTTCTAGGAAATTCTGTCTCCACCACCCTTGGCAGCATAGTCATGCTGGGATTACAAATACCTGCAACAGCGTTAGGTTTTCATATTGGCTTCTAGGGATCTGAATCCAGGTCCTCATGCTTGAGTAGCAAGTGCTTTGTCTACTGGACCATCTGTTGTAGACAGTGTCACCATGCTGGGATGAACATCCAACC
The DNA here is from genome assembly GCA_036346955.1 of Dipus sagitta. Taxonomy (NCBI): domain Eukaryota; kingdom Metazoa; phylum Chordata; class Mammalia; order Rodentia; family Dipodidae; genus Dipus; species Dipus sagitta. Next base: position 74,891,847 of record CM070779.1, on the reverse strand, counting down.
AAACACAGTTTACGGGTGGAACAAAATTTATTTCAGGGAAGTTCCATCAATGGTGGAAGAAGCTGGCTCCCATCCACAAATCCAGGCAGAGACAGAAACCACCACCAGCCAGCAAACAGCAAGAAGCCGCAACTACAAACCAGCAGCAAGCAGGACCCCAGAGCTCACGTTGCTCTCTTATACCTTCAGGCTGGAATTCAGATGTACCCCCAAACACATCTTTGGGTGTGCTCCAGGATCTGCCTGCAGTGACACCTCCTCCAACCAGGTGGCTGGAGATCAAAGTTATAAGTTTAATTTTAACACCTGATTTAATGGGGGACATACAATTAAAATTACCATACCCTCTCTCCAGCCCATATATACTGAGTTTTAATTGGCCAAACTGATAGTGAATCCATGTTTTATCTGAAAGCAGTAACTTTCAAACTTTTCTGGTACATAATTAAGGAGTACATGTGATAAGATCTACAGTGTAAGTAAGGATGTATAAATGAAATAAGGCTTCATAAAATATTATATGATATTCTCTGATAAATTCTGTTTTATTGTATCTTGATATTTAAAAAATGCTAGTCACAATCCACTTCACTGGTTTTAGGATGCTGTAGTGTAGTGTCTTCACAGCTTAGAAAATGCTGTGCTAACTGACCACAAATTTGTGTTTTGGTATGTTTTAATTCCAAAGCAAATTCTACAGAAAATATACATATTGTTCAACTTCAAGTTCTTAACAAAGCAAAAGAGAGACAACTAGACAACTTAATTGAGAAGCTAAATGAAAGTGATCGTCAGATTCGATATCTAAATCACCAGCTCCTGATAATTAAAGGTAAGAGGCTGGCTGGACTTCATCAACTGCCCGAGACACAGAGCTCTTGTTTCCAATGAACTCATTTATTGTTTTCCTGAGCTCGTCATTTCCAGTAATGTGAGAGGGCTTGTAGTGAGACAGAGCAGAACATAAACTTGGGAATTTTGTGACTATGTCTCAGATTACTTCCTTTCAGAACATTGCTATTTTGTAGCCTTTTTTTTTTTTCATTTCTCCTCTTCTTTTATTTCATTTCTCCTCATTTTCACACTTAGGTTGTTAGAATTGGTGAACATTACTTAACTGTGTGATGACATTGTGCCTTATTTGAGTAAAGTATTTCAAGTCCAGCGTGACTTGTTTAGTTTGCATTGCAACATTTTCAGAGCCTAACAATTAGCATAAATACTTTAAGCCAAGTAGGGCTTAGGTACTATGAATTTACTGAAGAAAATATTGCCCTCTCTGGTGTAATCACATGGATTCAAAACCTAATTGCTTATTGTATGTATTCCTTTAGTTTTGGTAACTGTTGAACTTTCATCTATGGAGTAATTTTGTGACTGAACTCCAGCTCATTTCCAATTTAACCAATAGTGAAAAGCTCTTTTTCTGTAATGCTCATAAAATTTATTTTGAGGGAAGAACTTGTGAACTGTTAAAGCAAAGTATTTGGAAGGAATTGAAGACTAGGTGGTCAAGAGTACATGACAAGTCTGTGTCAGTTATTAGTCCTCAGATGCCTTCTTTTGTCAGTCAGTCTCACTACATGTCCCAGGCTAGACTGGAACCCATGTTCTTCTGGCCTCATCTTTCTGAGTATCGGGATTACAGGTACACAACATCGTGACTGGATCCTCATATACCTGTTTTGGTTATAAGCATTTGTTACTACTGTAGCTTCTTAGGTAAACAGATACTGAAATTAGTAAGGATCTTTTGGCCCAAAAAAGACACAGTGAGAATTTAAAGGCAGTGGTTCTGGTTTTCTAAAATATTTTTGGTGTCAAGTCATTTTTTAAATTGTTTCTTTTTCTGATTTTCTCTAAAGCAAGTTAAAGTTCATTTGTCTAAATTGGGTCTGAATTAATTATCAATACTTATATATATAATATAGATCTGATAGGGTTGTGATAGTTGTGGTCCTACTCTAGTGACATTATTTATATCAACATTTTTAATATTCAGATGAAAAGGATGGTTTAGCCCTCAGCCTTCGGGAGTCACAGAAACTCTTTCAGAATGGAAAAGAAAGGGAGATCCAGCTGGAAGCACAGATAAAAACCCTGGAGACTCAAATACAAGCCTTCAAAGCCAATGAAGAAAAGGTAAAATTTTTGCTATTCCTTTCCCATTTTTTTCTTAGATGTTGCAAATCAACTTTTCATGTTTTGCAGAAAAAAAAAATCTCAGAATTCTGATTAGCAAGGCATTAGATTTTTGCCATTTTTAAATTTGTTTGGTTGTGTGCTTAAGCTGTGTATATGTGTATTTTTATGTATGTGAATGCAGGCATGTACGTGCCGTGGTGCATGTGTGCATGTCTGGGCAACAGTGAGCATCAGTCCTCACCCTCCCCCTTCCCTGAGGTGGGGTCTCCTGTTCACTGCTGTGTCTGGCAGGTGAGCTGGCCGCAAGTTTTCAGGTGATTCTCCTGTTTCTTCCTCCCTTGTCCTAGGTGCGCTGGCATCACAGATGCTAGTGCTACAGTGTCCAGCTTTTGTGTAGATTCTGGGGGTCAGAATTCTTGTATTCACACTGGTATTGCAAGTACTATATTCACTGAGCCATCTCCCCAGTCCCCATTTTACCATTTTATAGATATGTTAACCAGGTATTGAGAGGGCAAATTACTTACCCCAGGTTGTAAAGCAAAAGAAGTAAATATCTTGAACCATCTGTTTCTCTTTAGAGTCTCATTATTGTAAGATCATCTGTATAATAATTTTAATCCCATGTGCAAGTTTAATTTTCTCTTGCCCTGTAGCATAACATTCACAGGTTTGGTGAATTAGAAACCTTCTGGGGGTAATTATTTCAATGATAGTAATAAGTATGCTTTTGGACCTATTTGTTTTTAGACCTATTTTTTAGTGGAGCATGGTTGCATATGTCTATAGTCCCAGCTACTCAGGAGGGATCATTTGAGCTTGGGAGTTCAAAGCCAGCCTGGGCCATGTGGTGGGATGCTATCTCAAAATAAAAACAAAACTTTTGTTTTAATAAGTGGCTATTTATAGGTGGGCTTTTTTGTTTGTTTGTTTGTTCTTTCAAAGAACAGCTGTCATTCTGTGCCCTAACATTTGGGTTGCCTACTTTACTCACAGGCTCTGAGACTGCTATTGGCAGATTCTTGCCCAGTACCCACATTGTCGTCATGTTGTTTAGTCTCCTTGGGGAACTCTGAAGTCTAGTTTGTCAGTGATTAATTGTTTCCAACAATGATGGGTCTTGTGTGTAGCAGCTAGGAAAGCTTTCAGCAGTGAGGCTATGATGGGTGAGACTCCATCGTCTGTAGTCTTAATAATGCATGGGTGAGTGTAAGTGCTTAGAGCACAGAGTAAAGATGTGATAACTGCAGTCTGTGCTGTTGCTCGTAGCTGGTGAGGAAGTCCAGAACAACAGAACTGGCTCTGGAAAGTTTGAAGCAACAGCTGTTAGAGCTTCATCACTCTGATTCCCTTCAGCGAGCCAGAGAGCAGCACGAGAGCATCGTGACGAGCCTCACAAAGAAGTACGAGGAGCAGGTGTTGTCCTTGCAGAAGAATTTGGACACTACAGTAGCTGCACTCAAGGAACAGGTCAGATGATTTCAAATGAACAGCTGTCATTGAGTAAAGCTGGTCATTTGTTGTAACTGGTATTTTTGTGATTTCTCATAATGTAGGTATTACCAAAACTGATAAACCAGTGATTTTTTCAATCTATGACTATGTCCCGAAGGTGTAATTTTGGAAACTGTTCTAGTAGGATTGTTTGTACATTCTCAGTACTCATAGTACTAATCCTGTATTTTTGTAGTGTTTATGAATCTTAGTTACATTGTCCTAGAATACGTGCAGACAGAAAGGAACAAGTGCACTGGCTTTGGCTAGATTCAGGGTTGTCCTGGGAGCCCTTTTTAAATCTCCCAGCATTAACTTGTCAACAAAGACTGTTGAGAAATGGTTCTTGAGGGAAGAGTTGAATTTGAGAAGTTCAATATTCTTAACCTGAAAATAGGAAATCTAGTACTCTGTGTGTCTGCTATTGTGGTGTTTTGATTCAGGCATCCCCCATAAACTTATGTGTTCTGAATGCTAGGTCCCCAGCTGGTGGCAATTTGGAAATTGGAGCCTCCTGGAGGTGTGATGTATTGTTGGTGCAGGCTTATGGGTATTATAGCCAGCTTCCCCTTGCCAGTGTTTGGCACACTCTCCTGTTGCTGTTGTCCACCTGATGTTGGCAAGGATGTGATGCCCATACTCTGCTCATGCCATGTTTTTCTCTGATATCATGGAGCTTCCCCTCAACCTGTAAGCCAAAATAAACTCTTTTCTCCCACAAACTGCTTTTGGGTGGGTGCTTTCTGCCAGCAACGAGGAGTTAACATCAACAGATATGATGCCTCAAATGGAAAATATCACAACAGTCCTCATGGGGAAAGTCCACAGTCAAACATTATGGCACTAAAATGTTGTATAACATTATCTTTAGGCTATGTATGTAATGTGTAAATGAAACAAAGTAAATTTCATGTTTTGTCCCCCATTAAGCATATGCATGGCCACTCTTCTGCCTCTCCCACACCTACAACGCTTGACATCCAGTCTGGGTAGTAATATTTGGATGCAAAATGATGGTTTCTTCCACCTGTGCTTCACATTCTCATAGCTCATTCCCAAATACATTTTTTTATTTTTTAAACTATAGTTATTTTATTTATTTGAGACAGAGGCAGAGAGAGAGAGAGAGAAAGGGGGGAGGGGGAGAATGGGCACACCAGGGCCTTCAGCCCCTGCAGATGAACTCCAGATGCAAGTATCACCTTGTATATCTGGCTTACATGGGTCCTGGGGAATCAAACCTGGGTCATTTGTCTTTGCAGGCAAATGCCTTAACCACTAAGCCATCTCTCCAGCCCCCAAATACATTTTCTTTCTGGAAAAATTTGAGCATACTGCATAAATATGCTCTTCTTTCTCTGTCATGAAAAAATCTTATCTACCTACATATATATATATATTTTAATTTATGGTCCTGGGGATTGAGCACAGGGTCTGGCATATTCTAGGCAACCATTTGATCACTGACCTGCATCCTAGTCCCACATTGTAGATTTTTTTTAATATATCCTGTACAGTTAAACACAATTACCATATCTTTGTCACTCAAAAAAGGACTTCAGTGCTTATGGTGACAGTTGCTTATAACACTGCAGAAGCACCTTCAAGGAGACAAGAGAAATAAGATGTGTCAAAGGGAAAAAGAGAAACATAGGAGGGAAGTGAGTTTAAAAGCATTACAGAGGAGGGAAAAGTTAATTATTTTTATTTTTGGCTGCTCTGAACAAAATGAGATTTTAACTGCTCAGAAAAGTGAATTTTCCCATACTTATCTGTTTTCTTGCATTTTTAGGATACAAATTCCATGATTTAAAGTGCCCTGCATAATTATGTATACATACATTAACACTGAGAGCATAAAATACAAGTAGGAATGTAATATATTTCTTTTGGCATGAATAAAATGTAATTTTAGAACAACAGTGTCTTGTGAGTGTGGAGTAAAAGAGGACTTTAGATATGATCCCATTTATAATCATAGATTATTATAAATGTTTCAAGGGTAAAACTTAGTGGGTATGACAGTAGAAGCAGCAGTCTTCTGAGCATTGAGCCTCACCAACAATCATGCAGTGTGCTCTCGTGACTCCTGTCCTGTGAAATGTTGCCATCTGATTACTGTGCTTTGTGTTTGTAGTGTAGTATTTATTAAAAGTGACCATGACCCCTTTCTTTAGGAAGACATTTGTGCTCATTTGAAAGATCATGTGAAACAACTCGAAAGGAATCAAGAAACAGCCAAATTAGAAAAGACTGAGATCATTAACAGGCTGACAAGAAGTCTGGAGGAGAGTCAGCAGCAATGTGCCCACCTGCTGCAGTCAGGTGGGTGGCCTGTAGGACTGTAGCTACCTCCAAGGCTGGTGTAATGTGCAGACAGAACATAGCAGGATCTGCGAAGTATAGAAGACAGTGATAGATTACTCTTAAAAAGGATCACATATGAATATAGGGGTTGGTTGTTTTTATTAGGCAATTTGGAAAATACAAACAAGTATAAAGTACCAAGTCAAAATAACCAACACTCCTGCTCTTACAGGTAAGTATTGTACAATGTTTGAATGTGTAGACAGTTCTGTATTTGTGAAAACACCAAAGCTGAATATGCACAATTGAAAAATAAAATGTATAAGCTTAGTTCTAGCCCTGAAAGATTTATAATCATGCTTGATTATAAAGTCCTATTGTGGGCTGGGAACATGGCTCAGTGGTTAAAAGCACTTGCATGAAAAACCTACCAACCTGGGTTTGATTCCCCAGTACTCACATAAAGCCAGATCCACAAAGTAGCACATGCATCTAGAATTCATTTACAGCAGCAAGAGGCCCTGATGTGCCTACGTAGTCTCTCTCTCTCTCTCTCTCATAAACAAAACTATTTAAAAGTCCTATTGTATTTTTTAGACCCAATATTTGATTAGATAGCTCTATCCTTTTATGTAACTTCTTCAGGATTTTGTTTTCTTTTTAAAAATATTTATTATTGGAGAGAGAGAGGAGGCAGATACAATGGGTATGCTGGGGCTACTATCCATTGCTAATGAACTTTGGATCCATGCACCACTTTGTGCATGTGGCATATGTGGGTCCTGGGGAATTAAACCTAGGTCCTTAGGCATAGCAGGCCAGTGTCTTAACTGCTAAGCCAACTCTCCAGCCTGTGTTTTCATTTTCTTTTTCCTCACAACAGACCAGCATGGACTTACCTTGTCATCAAGTTATAGCTTTGTCATGGTTAGAGTTTCTGTTGTGATCTCCATGGTATTAATTTTGAGACATGCATTCTATCCTTTTAGAGGTAGCAATGTTTTTATTTCTTACTATTTGATGAATCAGTGCTAAAGGCAATAGCGTGTTTGTACCACACTGCTGAGGCATAGCCATCCTAGTTGCTAGTGAATAGCTCAGCAGTGAAGATGGGTTAATGAATGGATTTTCACTGACTAATATATGAGCATCACCCTTGAGCATAGAAAAGGCAATTTGGACTATTAATAATGTGTGCAAGGTGGCTTAATGCAAAGGTGAAAGTATTAAAGTTAAAGGCTGTCTGTGTATGCATGTTTTGCTGGGGACAAAATGTAGATTATATTCTGCTGAGGTTCTTCCATCTCTGCTTAGTTACGTGTCATGACTTGGTGAGTCTTTTTCCTGGCCATTAAAAGCTTTGAAAATATGGTTTTCTTTAGCTGCATTATAGGCCTTGATTATTTCTCTTTTTCTTTTGAGGAAATTCCCAAAAGTTCTTTTTAAATTGCAATTTCTCCTAGTGCATTTAAAATATTAGTTTGCTGAAGTTTCAGGAAAACAGCCCTAATAGAGCTCTTTCTCATGGATGGGAATGGTATTAACTTCTAAGAAGACACTAAAGTGGCAAGGTAACAGTTTTCTAATTGGAGGGTACACACGGCAGGTTGAACTTTGGAGTCTGCCGTTCTGCGGAAGGACTCATGCATGGCTGCAGTCCATAGCTGTGGTAGATGTGGCTGTGGCCAGTGCCACTCAAAAGACCACAGTAGCCAAGGCCTTCATCTCCTCAGGAACATGCAAGAGTCTCTTCTTAATCTTGGAGAAGTCTGGCTATTTGCATCCCCATCAGCTCTATACTGTTATGCCCTGAGAGAGAGTGGTGATGAAGCAGAAATGTGCCATCTGGAGCCTCAGTGGACTTCTGTGGGTGCTTTACCACATCTTGTGATTCTTTCTTCCTCAGGCTCCATACAGGAAGTGGCTCAGCTCCGGCTCCAGCTGCAGCAAGCAATCAAGGCACATGCTCTAAGTGAGAACATGAATAAAGCTTTGCAGGTGAGACTCAGTGGGTAACTGGGCTAGGCAATGCTCACATGACCTTGTGAATTTTTAGAGGGCTTTATGTGATAGAAGTGGTTGAAACCAGCCCAGGAGAGCTGTTCAGAATTTCACCCACACCGTCATTCAGAACTGGGCATTCAGAGTCACAGCTCAGCCTTCTCTTGCCAATGTGCCAGTCTTGCCCTCCTTCCCATGGTGCATCCCTGAGACCAGCCTATCCACAGCTGTGGATTTAATCAGGCGGTGATTCTTCCATGTCTTCCTCCAGTGCTGCTTAGATTTTCCTCTGAAAGGAGAGGGAAATACTGGAAAAGAGTTCTTACCACTGCCTTCACTGAAGGAGGATTTTGCTCGCTCACCCTGGCAGGCTAAAGGACAGTATGTCCATCTTCTGTAGTAAGCCAAACATGCTGCCATTGGCATATGACCTCAGGGGATAATTTCACAGAGGACAAAATGAGGGTTGTAGAGGAATAGCTTGCCTGTGCTTTCTCAGTCACTCAATTTACTTGAAAACCTGACAGTGGCTGGTCTTTCTGGAATTATTTAGAATGCACAGTAAGAATATACTCAAAGAAGATAGTCTTCTTCCTTCTGTTGATTATTAGGATAAATTTTGAAACAGCATAACTGATTTTGTTACCTGGGAAAATAATGAAAGTTATTTTCAACAATTTTGTTCTAGGATGAATTAACTGATCTTAAAGAGGAGATTTCTCTGTATGAATCTGCTGCAAAACTAGGAATACTTCCAAGTGACTCAGAAGGAGAATTAAACGTAGAACTCACTGAATCATGTATGGATTTGGGTATTAAAAAAATCATCTGGAAAAATTCCAAAATGAATAGGTATTTAATGAATTGTTTACTATAGAAGAACTTGTGTTAATATAGCTGCTGATAGATTCAAGAAACAATGGCCTGATTATGGACAGCTATTTTAGTAATGCTTAATGAAGTTGAAATGTCTCAAATGTACTCATAGTCTTCATACCCAAATAGTACAGCAGGTATAGAAAGGTAAGAAATGATATATGTGGTTCAGGTATGCAGATCACGTATCTGCTTTAACTTTTAAGTGAGTGTGTCTAAACCTTAGTATGAACATACTATGTGAGAAGATAAGCATTGATTTTTTTCCTTGGAACATTGCTTAGATTTGATTTATTTACTTGCAAGCAGAGAGGAGGTATGGGGGAGAAACAAATGGGCACATCAGGGCCTCTTGCCATTGCCAACAAACTCCTGACACATGTGCCATTTTGTGCTTCTGGATTTACATGGGTAAAGGGAATTGAACCCAGGCCATCAAGCTTTGCAAGAAAGAGCCTTTAACCACTGAGCCATCTCTCTAGTCCTTAGATTTTAATTTTAAAATGAGAATTCTTTCTTTTTGCCACTATTGTTACAGATATTTTAGCAATTTCATGTTAGAGAGCTTTATCACCACTGCCCCCTTACATTGAGGAATGAGAGGTGGAGGGAGTGCTAATGGTTGGTAAGTTCGTTTTAGGCACTTAATGGATGTATTAGACATGTAATAGACTTTTGAAAGCCCTGATACATGAGAGGTACTATGGAAGGCCCTGGAAGTAGGCAACATAAAATTAGAAACTGTCCTCTCAGGGAGTTTACAGTTTGGCCCAAGGGAAGGAGACATACCCATAAGCAACTAGGTGCTTATGTGTTCCTTGGGCTGGAGATGAGAGATACAGTGTTGTCAAAAGATTGCATTTAGGCCAAGAAAGGTGCTTCTTTTATAATGTGAGGGAAAAGCACCTAAGACATCACATAAACAAGTGTTCTTACATTGAGCTGTACTTCCTTGCCCTGAAGAAAGTCTGTCTGTCTTTCTCTCTTCCTCCTCCTCCTCCTTTTTTGAGGCAAGCCCAATAGACACTTTTTTTGTTTGTTTGTTTTGTTTAATGCAAGAGAGGGAGAGAGAGAATTAGCACACCAGGGCCTTCAGCCACTGCAATTGACCTCCAGATGCATGTACTCCCATATGTGAATGTGCGATCTCTCACACTTGTGTTATTGTGTGTCTGGCTTACATGGGGCCTGGAGAGTAGGACATGAGTCCATTTAACCACCAAGCCATCTCTCCAGCCTGAAAGTGTTTCTTGAAAGCATTCAGCCCTCATAGTCACTGTTTGGTTTATAGTTGAGGACTGAGTTTACTGGCATCATTGTATTATTATTCAGGAAGTGTTTAATCCACTTTATGGTTCAGGTATTAAGTAACTAAATACAAGCATAAATTTTCTGAAGTGATCGCTCTAAAATGGCCTTTACAGTTTCAATAATGCCATTCCAGTTTTAGAACAGTAAGGTGAGATTTAACAAGTTGAAATCTAAAGTGGTTAGGTGATATTTTTCAAGAAGATATTATCATTTAATCTGGAAGTCTGTCTTCAGGGACTTTCATCTCTATCGATGACAGTGACCCTCAAGAAGAAAGCACAGAAGAAATAGCAGAACTAGTATGACCTGTTGTTGTTGTTTTCTTACTGTGGCCCAGGCTGACCTGGAATTCACTATGTAGTCTCAGAGTGGCCTTGGATTTATGGCGATCCTCCTACCACTGCCTCCTGAGTGCTAGGATTAAAGGCATGCAGTCACCACATCTGGCTCAAGTGTGATGTTTTTAATAGGAGCCACCGTCAAACTCTTACCCTAGGGCTGTATTATCATCCCCTGCACCATCTGAGTTTCTAAGTGAGTATGGCCAGGGCAGGGGTGGGAGCCGTACTGACAGCTCAGCCTTAGGTGAGAACTATGGAGTAGACGTAGTGAACTATCAGGTCATTTTCCAAAGTGGTAGAGGCTGATCAGCCAAACTCCATGACAAGTATGTTCATAGTTATGTTGATGAACATCTTGGCCCACATCAGTGTCCATCATTAAAATGGCATCTACCTTGATTAGTTAATTAAAGCAAAAGAAGTACTTTATAGTTTTTAGACATATTTATCTAAAAGTTTCAAGTTATGGTCATCTGAAAATATTTATCTAAAAGTTTCAAGTTATGGTCATCTGAAAATATATACCTTGAATGCCTCATTTTCTGTTGATGTGAAAATCTAGGGAACTGATAAAAGAACATGGTTGGAGTTCCAGACCATTTGAGCCACAACTTTATGATTTCTTGCTAGCTTTATGACCTTGAACAAACTTCTTAACATTCTCTGAACTTTTTTCTTGTTGAACTTGGTGTCTCTTGGATTCTAAATGGAGAATCAAAACAGATAATGAATATAAGAGCCTTCTGAAATGTGTTCTAGCATTTATTAGGCATTTACAATGGTAGTTATTATAATCATTAAATAGCTTATTGGTTAAAATACGCCATTGATCAGATTTGTATATTAATCCTTTAGTTCAACAAATACTTTTTAAAAACATTTTTTTGTTTTTTTGTTTGAGATAGGGTTTCTCTGTAGCCCAGGCTGACCTGGAATTCACTATGTAGTCTCAGCGTGACCTCAGACTCCCACCGATCCTCCTACCTCTGCCTCCCAAGTGCTAGGATTAAAGGCGTGCACCACCACGCCTGGCTTGTAAAAAGTTTTTGATACTCAAGTTTTGATACCAGTGTTCGCTCCAGTATTAGAGCTGAGAGAACTGGTTAGAGAGGTGAAGCCCTTGGTTCAGGTAGCCAGACAGAGTGCATCGAGTACCTGATCCCAGAACTCCCCAGGCCAGACTCAGTTGTCTGTCTGTTCACATTTGCCATGTTGGTCAAGCTTTTTTTTATTGAACCTCTATTATAACTTAAAACATTTTTAAAATTTTATTTATTTATTTGAGTGAGAAAAAGAGGCAGATAGAGAATGGGCATGCCAGGTCCTCTAGCTACTACAAAGTCCAAATACATGCACCACCTTGTGCATTGGACTTATATGGGTACCGGGAGGTTGAGCCTGGGTCCTTAAGCTTCACAGGCAAGTGCCTTAACTGTTAAGCCATCTCTCCAGCCCCATTGTATCTTTTATTTTGAGGATTAAAGATATAGCTCATTCCAAAAAAGTTTTTTTTTTCCCCCTATTGTTACTTCTTTTAGTTTTAGCCATGGCTGGGAATATACCTACTTCATCATAATATCTATTAAAATATATTCTACTGTTGTATTGGTTGTTCTAGATAGTCTTGCTATGTACCCCAGGGTGACCTTGAACTCATGATCCTTCTGCCTTAGCCTTCAAAGAACTAGTATTACAGGTGTGCACCACTATGCCTGGCCAGTTTTGAATTTTCTATTTTCTTTTTTCTTTTTTTTTTTTTTTTTTTTTTGGTTTTTCAAGGTAGGGTCTCACTCTAGTCCAAGCTGACCTGGAATTCACTATGGAGTCTCAGGGTGGCCTCGAACTCATGGCAATCCTCCTACCTCTGCCTCTCAAGTGCTGGGATTAAAGGCGTGCGCCACCACGCCCAGCTCTGAATTTTCTATTTTCTTGGCAATCATAGTCACAACTCTTTATTAATCCTAAGGTATGTTTCCCTAGGTAATAAACTTTTAGCAAAGGAAAGGATCAATCCATTCAACTTGGAACTTGAGGTTCAGCAAGAAGACATTCAATAGAATGCAGGCTAAGGGACGAAACATTCTGCTCAGCGTCATCCACCATCTGCAGCTTAGTGGATGATCTGGCTATTCGAAAGCAAGAAACATTTATTCTCAGCTCAAGGAAGAAGAAATTTGTGCTTTTGCCCTGGTGAACTTGATTCTTAAAATTGGAGGCAGCATATGTTCACAGTGTTGAGAACTTTAGTTTTTTTTTTTTTGACCTGAGCTGTTTTCAAATCATTGACCCAAAGAGCAGTGACTCTCGGCCTTTATTTCCTGCCACCTCCACTAAACTACCTGCTAGTGAATTTTAAAGGTTTAGGTTCAGTGTTTTATTTTACATTTATGGGATTTGAGTAGCTAAATCTATATGCAGCTTCCAGACAGCTTTCTCTTTCCATTATTATAATTTGATGTTAAGTTCAAATAATAAACATGTAACATGTGGAATGCCTTTTTGCCCTTGATCCTCTCAGCAGGCTTCATAAAGAACTGCAGTTTGGAACCACGTTCCACAGGTTTCCTTAGTGAGTCTAAGCAGGATTGGTTACCACCTTGACTTTTTTCCCTTCTGAGCAAAGAGAATTATTTTAGCAAGCACTTTGTCTGCTCTCTGACTTGTGGCTCCTCGTAGTACAGGATGTGCTATTTCAGTGGTCAGTATTCAGCCAGAAAAGAAATTAGGGAGGCTTCATTTATTAACCAAGCAAGCGAAGTGCTTATGGTTCACCACATCTTACAACATAGGAAGGTACACTGTATATCTTATATAGTTCTGTCTGTTTTTATACTTATGCTTTTTATTTCTGTAGACAGAAATGATTTAATGGGTCTGATTATATGTAGATATATTTACACAATATACTATCCATACAAAAGTTTCATATACATATATTTTTTATATATCCAGCCCAGGGAGCTCCTTCTGTAGCTTTAAAAGAAAATTTAAGGGGCTAGAGAGATGGCTTGGTGGTTAAGTGCACTTCTGCCCAAGCATGAGGTCCTGAAGGGGCCTGTGACTTCCTGAGTTCAAATCTCCACATTCCATGTAAAAACCAGCTGGGATTGGCCACATGTGTTTCTGTATTCCCAGTCCTATAGGAGAGCAGAGACCCAAGAATCTTCAGAGTCCCACAAGCTCCAGAAATAGTAAAAAGAGAGATTCCAGCAAAACAGAGCAGCATACTCAAAGTTCATCTACCACAGGCAAGTGAGCAAGTGACCCCTGCCACAATAGCATATGGGGTGCCACAAAGAAGGCACCCCTCCATGCACATCTTACACACATACACAACACAAGCACATTTGGGGGCTGAGGAGATGGCTCTGTGGTTAAAGCACTTGTTTATGTATAGTAGCTGTGTTTGGACCCCCAGTACCCACATAAAAGCTAGGATGCTGTAGTATTAGCATCTGTAATCCCAGCATACCCACAGCAAGAATAGAGGCAGAGATAGAATCACCTGGAAGTTTATGGGCCAGCTAACCTGGCAAACGAACAGCAGTGAGCAATGAGAGACCATGCCACAGACAAGGTGGATGGCAAGGACGGCCACCTGAAGTTGTCCTCTGATTTCCATGTGCACGCCATGGCGAGTACACATTCGAATGCTCACTCATGCATTGTTGTTTTGTTTCTGAGACAGTCTCATGTAGGCCAGGCTGTCCTTAAATAGTCTGTGTAGATGATGTTGGCCTTGACTGCTGATCCTTCTGCCTCCATCTCCTAAGTGCTAATATTAAAGGGGTTTGTTACCATCTGACCTTCTATTTTGATTTCTGTAGTGTTGTAGTAAGTTATTATGATACAAAGTAGTTTACTACCCTTTCTTTGTGCTATTTTTATAAAAATATTTATTTCCAAGAAGAGAGAAATAGAAGAGAATCAGCGCACCAGGGCCTCTAGTTGCTGTCAGTGAACTCCAGATGCATGCGCCACCTTGGACATCTGGTGTTAGGTGGGCACTAAGGAATCAAGTTTGGGTAGTTAGGCTTTGCAAGCAAGCACCTTAACCAGTAAGCTATCTCTCTCTAGTTTTCTTTGTGCTAACTCCTTTAGCAAATAGTGTTTTTTTTTTTTTTTTTTTTTTCTTTTTTTTCAAGTTAGGATCTCACTCTAGTCCAGGCTGATCTGGAATTCACTTTGTATTCTCAGGGTGGCCTGGAACTCATGGTGTTCCTCCTACCTCTGCCTCCCAAGTGCTGGGATTAAAGGTGTGTGCCACCATGCCCAGCTTAGCAAGTAGTTTCTTAGGCTTACTCTCAGGAGTTTTTTTTTTCACCACTGTCAATTTTTAGATCTTTCTGTTCTACTTTCTTTTGCCTTCATGTCTCAACGTAAATCTGATAAGAGCACCCAATAATTCAGATGCCCCAGCCTCACTACTTTTTTGTGATATTTTTATCAGATACATCCATTCTCTATTCTTAACTTCAGTTTTTCTCAAAGTGTTAGGGCTGTGGCACAATATATCCAAGTTCTTTCCTGTAGCTTAGCAAGGGTGACCTTTAGTTCGGCTTCCAGTAGAACCCTCATACACACTAGCACTGTAGTCATGACCCCCTGCTCATTCTCTTTTATGCTAAAGAACATAGTTCTCTTATTTTGAGACACAGTCTCTCATTGGCGTTGAGCTCTCCAGGTAGTCTAGACTGGCTAAGCAGTAAGCCCAGGAATCTCTTCTAGCATTAGAATTATAGGTGTGTGCTGCCATGCCAGCATTTTTTATGTGTGTTCTGGGGATCAAACTCAGGGCCTCATATTTGAGAGGCATGCATTTTACCCACTGAGCCATCTGCCCAGCCTCTTAAACATCTTCTGATGTAATTTGCTTTCTTTTATGTTCCTTCCTTTTCCCTTTCTTCCATGATTGCCTCAATTTTTATTTGTTTATATTATTTGATAGTATCATATTGCAATAACTTGCCCAGTTAAAAATACTGGGTTGTTTTTCTCTATTGGGTTATAAGTATTACTTCCATATTATAGTATACACTTTTCTTTTGTCTACTATATATGTTGTAAATATTTTCCACATTTCTGTTTGGGTTGACATCTCTCCTTCTCTTCCTTTCTTTTCCTCTTCCTGCCTCTTTCCCTTCCCCGTCTCCCTCTCCTCCCCTTTCCTTTTCTTTCTCATTATGTGGCCCATGCTAACCTCAAACTTGGAATCTTCCTGCCTCAGCCGTCTGAGTGTTGGCTTTACAATGCAGTGCTTTAATTGTAGTGGTGGCTTTGGAAGAGTGAAACTTAGAGTTTGTATGCATTCTGTTTTATGACTTTTATCTTTTATAGTTGATATATTTTATTGTAACTTTTGTAGCTCAGTATAAGCTCATTTTTCTCAGGATAAATAATTTTGATAGTTTTGTCTCTGAAAATTGACTATAATCTACTATGAATTACCTTTTATGAATGTTGTGAAGTAAGGATTCACATCTGTTTTTTTATGTAAATATTCAGTTAACTTAACCTTTATCAGAAAATTCTTTCCCATGGAATTGCCTTAGTGTCTTGTTGATGGTTAGTTGAACACATATGTGTAGACTTTCTGCATTCTGTTCTGTTGGTCTTTTTGCTGATCACAAGTAATCTTGGTACTCTACCTTCTCAATGAGTCTAGGAAAGAATGGAATAAGTCTTTTTACTTTGTTATGTTTTCAAAACAACTTTGGCTATTGGATATCTTTTGCATTTGCATTTTGCATTAGCTTGTCAATATGCACAGAAAAGCCCCATGAACTTTTAGCTATGTTTGCATTTAATCTGTAGACTGATTAGGGATGCACTGACATCTTAATAGGATTTTCTAATTCCTGTACATAGGGCTGTTTATTTAGGCCTTTACTTTTTCTTAGTAATGATGATTGCTATTATTACATTGGATGACATTTCCTATGTAGAGATTTCTCTTTATTGTGAATAACTGGCTTAGCATTTTTTCTAAAGTATATCTGATAGTAGTTTTTGTACTTGAAAATGTCCATCTACTTGGTGATTAAAGAATTATGGATCAACTATTCCTTATTTCAGCAGTAAATGCTGATTCACCATCTGGCCTCACCAGTTTCTGAAGAGAATTTCATTGCTATTTGAACACAGCCTGTAATACATAGTTTTTCACTGGCTGCTTGAAGATTATTTTCTCTAGTTTTCAGCTCTTTGATTATGATTGCTTAGGTATATTGTTCTTTTAGTATAATATTTGGGGTTAATTGAGCTTCTTGAATATGTGAATTTATTATGTCTTTCTGGATTTGTAAAAATGTTCACTCCTGGGCTGGAGAGATGGCTTAGCAGTTAAGCGATTGCCTGTGAAGCCTAAGGACCCCGGTTCGAGGCTCGATTCCCCAGGACCCACGTTAGCCAGATGCACAAGGGGGCGCACACATCTGGAGTTCGTTTGCAGTGGCTGGAGGCCCTGGCGCGCCCATTCTCTCTCTCTCTCTCTACCTACCTCTTTCTCTCTCTGTCACTCTCAAATAAATAAATAAATAAATGAAGAAAAAATTAAAAAAAAAAAATGTTCACTCCTATTTGTTCAACATCAGATGGACAACAGTGACAGGACCATGTGCCAAACACTGGCAAGGGGAAACTGGCTGTAATACCCATAAGCCCACCCCTAACAATACACTGCCTCCAGGAGGTGTTAATTCCCAAATTTCCATCAGCTGGGAACCTAGCATTCAGAACACCTAAGTTTATGGGAGAAACCTGAATCAAACCACCACATTCCGCCCCTGGCCCCCATAAACTGATAATGATACATGGTGTAAAATGCAATGCATTCATCTGATTTTAAAAGTCCCTATAGTTTTTATCAATACCAATGATGTTCAAATAGTCCCACAGTCCAAGGTCTTTTAACTGAGCTATAATACCAAAAAATAAAAAATAAAAAAATCCCCCAAAACCCATAAGGACACAGAATAAACATTTACACTGAAAAAGATGACACTGGGCATAGCAAAGAAATATTCAACTAATACAAGATTTAAACAGGGCAAACATCAAGCTCTGTAATTCCAAGTTCAACAACTCTAGTTAATGACAAGTCTCCAAGTCCAATAATTCTAACCACTGACAAATCTCTGGAGTTCTAATTCCGCCCCTCCAGCTAGGCTACTCACAGTCCTGGAAAACTTCATCCAGGGCTGGCAGCTTTCCTTAGCAGCCATCTCATAATCCCAGCATCTCCACTGGGTCTCCACTCTAACCCATGGTTCATCCTCACAGCTCCACTGCATCTCCATGCAGGTAATCCAGCCGACCTGCTTCACACTGCCCATGGCTGTTTCCAAAACACAAGACTGTGTTGCAAATTCAGTTACCCTCTCTTTCCTGCATTTATTTTACTCCATAATACCAGGTAGGTTGCCAATTTGTTAATCCAGGGGGGAATAAAGCAGATTTGAAAAACAGGACACCACTCCTTCAGCATTCAGGCCACTTCAAAAGAGTGCATTCTTCCTGTTGCCCCAAATGCAATTCAGCTGGCCCAGTCTCAAAGGTTGTAATCTCTCATATAATTACATTTTAATGGGCAGAAGTTTCAGCCCAAAGATTTCATTTCTGTGTCATATCCCTCTGCTCACAGCAGTCCATTTCTATGCAAAGAAACCCTACACAAGTTCTCAGGACATGTTGCATAACAGCTAGCCTCTCACACAGACAAACTGCTTCTAGCGCAGTCCAGGGAAAGCTCTTTCTGTGTCACAAGCCAGACCTCACAGCCCATAGTTCTTACTGCATCCAGGTCTTTCAATTCTGACCAGGATAGTCCATCAAGCTGTACTTACAGCATTGCAAGGCATCTCTTAGGCCAAAGTTTCAAATCCTTTCACATTCCTCTTGAAAATCAGCTTGCAAAGGCCAAAGCCATACAGTCAGGTATCTAGCAGCAATCCCATTCCTCTGGTACCAACTTTACTGTTGCAGTCAGGTTCACATTGCTCTCAGAAATCACCTAACCAAGAGCAGCTTGTGGGGGGAAAAAGGTTTATTTTGGCTTACAGACTCAAGGGGAAGCTCCATGATGGCAGGGGAAAACGGTGGCATGAGCAGAGGGTGGACACCACCTTCTGGACAATATCAGATGGACAACAGTGACAGGAGACTGCCAAACATTAGCAAGGGGAAGGTGACTAAAATATCCACAAGCCCACTCCCAACAATACACTACCTCCAGGAGGTGTTAATTCCCCAATCTCCATAAGCTGGGAACCTAGCATTCAGAACACCTAAGTTTATGGGGGACACCTGAATCAAACCACAACAATGGGCGAGCACCTTAATGGCTAAGCCATCTCTCCAACCCTACTAGTTCTTTTTGTTGCTGCCTCACAGTTCCCTGAGGCTCTGTCTGTTTTTTTCTTCAGTATTTTTTCTGTTTTTTTTTTTAATATTTTATTTATTTTTTAGACAGAAACAGGCATATAGATAAAGTGGGTACGCCAGGGCCTCTACAAATGAACACCAGATGCATGTGCCACTTTGTGCATCTGGCTTACATAGGTTCTGGAGAATTGAACCTGGGTCCTTAGGCTTTGCAGACAAGTGACTTAACCACTAAGCCTTCTCTCCAGCCCTATTTTTATTTTTTATACTTGTTAATTCTTTTTTTTTTTTTTTTTTTTGAGTCAAGGTGACTGGCCTTGATTTTCTTTTCCTCCTGTCTCCATCTCCCAAGTGGATGCACCACCATACTGTGCTTATTTTTTTTAGCTTTTTAAAAACTTTTATATTTTATTTTTATTTCAGGGAGAGATGCAGAGATAACAAGAGAAAGGGAGGGAGGGAGAGGGAGAGGGAGAGAGAGAGAGAATGGGCATACCAGGGCCTCCTGCCACTGCAAATGAACTCCAGACACATGAGCCACCTTGTACATCTGGCTTATGTGGGTTCTGGAAAATTGAACCTGAGTCCTTTGGCATTGCAAGCAAGTGCCTTAGCCACTAAGCCATCTCTCCATATTTTTATGTTCTCTTAAAAACCATTTTGTTTATTTATCAGCAGAGAGAGAATGAGAATTAAGTGCATGCACCAGAGCCTCTTGCCTCTGCAAATAAGCTCCAGACACATTTGACACTTTGTGCACGTGACTTTACATGGGTACTGTGGAATTGAATCCAGGCTGTCAGGGTTTATAAACAAGTACCTTTAACCACTGATCCATCTTCCTGCTTGATAATTGGTAATTCTTAAATTCACTAATTTTTTTCTTGTCATCTGTTTTATTGAGTCTGTCTAGTAAATATGTTTAAAATTAGACTCTCAGATACTATTTTTTAATGACAAAATTTCCCTTTGGTCTTATATAATATTATACTTTGTTGAATGTTGCTGTTTTGTTCAATATTTTTAGGTGTCTTTTCTTTTACTTCATAAAACATAAATGTAAAAGCTGTTTTAAATATTTTAATTTATTGATTGATTACCTTTTATCTAAGAATTGGTCACATTTTCCTTGTTGTATACCAACTAATTTTAGAGTGCCCCCCTAAGCCATTGTGAATATTTGTTGTGTAGAAGCATGAGTATTTTAGCTCTCAATTTGCTAAGCTTTAAAACTTTAAAAAAAAAAAAAAGGTTATACTCTTATATCCTCTTTCCCCTGCCCCCAGTCTACTGAGGGTCCTCCCCAGTGGGGTTATTGGTATTCCCCTGTGAGGTCATGAAGGCCTCAGTCAGTCTCTGTGGAAGAGGAACAATGCTTCAGAATATTCCTACCCACCCTGAGGCTCTTACAATCATTCTGCCTCCTTTTTTGCAGTGTACCCTGAGCCTTGGTGGGCATGTTAGCAGTATGATTTAATGTTGAATTCTCTTTTGCCTCTGGATTTTTGCTTTGAGTTTTAAGTTTAAGATCACAGTGTCTGTCGCCATCTGCCTGGAACTGGTTGTCATGCTGGTATTGAGAGCAGTACTCATGTCACCTTCTCTGCAGTGTCTCCTGGGCCCCAGCAGATGTGAGATGACTTCTTTTATGGTAGGGGGTTGGCTATCTTTTCTTGTCATGTTGATGGATCTTGGATATCCCCAGTATCTGCTATAGAACTTCATTTTTTGGGAGAAGGGTGTGTTTTGCAGTGTCTTGCCTCTTTTTCCCCATTTCTTTGGTGTGGCTCTGCTTCAACACCATCTTAACCAGAAATCTCTTCATTTTCTAAGCTTTTTTTTGTATGAGGCTGAATCTTTTGTGTTTACACTTAGGTAACCGTAATCAAATTTCCATTGTTTTTCCAGTCATTGCTATGTTTGTTGGAGGATCTGTTCTTACAAGTGTATCTGGGGGCTGAGGCCTAGGCTTGTGCAAGTGATACACAGAATTCACATTTCCTTATTCGGCTTCTTCCTTCTCTAGAAGAGTTCCTGCACTGGACTTGTTTCTGATTTTTAGCATTTTGACATTGATGCAATATCTGGTGGTGTTTCTTCATGTTTCTCCTCTGAGATTCATTAAAATTCTTGGCTTTATTTGATGTTTCCTTCAAATTAGGAAATTTTGAGCAATTATTCTTTCATTTTTTTCCCCTCCCTTCCCTTCTGGACTACAATTAAACGTATGCTAGAAAACTTAACAAGCTATACATATTCCTCTCTCGTTTTTTCTGTGTCTAATTTTGTAGAGTTTTATTAACTTTTCTTTATGTTCACTGATCTTTTCTTCAGTAATAAATATGCTCTTAATCTCTGGTGCATTTTCAGTTTCAAATAGTATAACTTTTTGTTTATCTAAGTTTTAGTCTTTTTTCTATCCTAATCATGTCCATATTTTTCTTATTTTTCTGAGGTGTTTAATTCTTTGGTGTATGTTATCAATTCTGACCAAACTTTAATGAATTAACAGGCATGTTACATTTTGTGTTTTGGTTGCTGGGTTTTATTGTATTTTTAAAAATAACTATTACATTTTCTTTGACCTACTTAAGTTACTTGGAATGCATCTAATCCCATCAAGGCCCTGCTTGCCAATTCTTTTTTTTTTTTTTTAAGTAAAAACTCTTTATTTTGAAAGCCTATAAATTTGAGAACATATTAGCAGACTGTCATTTGTGATAGAAGATACCATTAGGCAAATAGAGAAGGAAAAGTATGCAAGTAATAAACATAAAATCAAGCACATATGAGCATGTCACCCAAAGAAGGCTGCAAATGATTTGCATGACTACACATTTCACCATCTAGAAAAGCTGTTCAAATTTGATAATGACAAATCTTTCAAAGCATACCAATATAAAACAAAGTAAATAAATATGCCCATTTATAGCACAGAAAAGGAAACTGCAGTTAGAATCTCAACAAGGACAACTTCGGAGCACAATATTACCAAACATTTAAGAAACAAATAATATAGATTTCATATAAAATTCAATAGCAGGAAAGTTATACAAAACTTTCTTTTGCATTTTTAATGTCAGTAATTGATTTTGTTATCAAAAATAAAGAAATTCATGAAAATATATGCTATAAATGCTCAACTATTCAATATGCCAGATGAAGTTGCCATATTTCTACAGTATAGTACATCTATTTTTATTCCTAATTTGTTGAGAATTATTTTTACTATAAAGTTTTATTAAGTTTCATTTGGCATTTATTGGAATAATCTTTTGGGTCCTTCATGAAGATAGGGAATAATTGACTGTAAGTGAAGATGATAAATTTCTAATTTACATATAAACTATCATAGAAATATGTGTAGCACAGCATTTAAGTGAATGAAATTTCAACTTTTAAAAGTTGCATTCAAGTACTATTGCTAATTCAGTTAGTATTTTAGGTAAATATTCTTTTTAATTTTTATTATTAGCTA
Source organism: Dipus sagitta (assembly GCA_036346955.1). Classification (NCBI taxonomy): domain Eukaryota; kingdom Metazoa; phylum Chordata; class Mammalia; order Rodentia; family Dipodidae; genus Dipus; species Dipus sagitta. The sequence goes on along the minus strand of CM070779.1, from coordinate 74,869,512 downwards.
TGGACATATTTTGTGTGTAAACATCACCTGTTGGTTCCATCCTTTCCCTCCTGCCTGCCCCTTTTCTGAAGAGGGCTTCCTTGTTGGGGATGCAGGTCAACCCCATGGGGATTGTGGGTCAGGCATTGTGGGGGAAGGGGAGGCAATGTCTCTATACAAACTGTCCTAATTTGTGGCTGGAACAATCTTTCTGCCCCCTCTCCTGCAAAATTCCCTGAGCCATGCTGGGAGCATTTTAAGTCTACTTCAGTGATAAGCGCTTAGGAGCATCTGGATTTCTGGTTTGGTAGGTGTTGAGTGTCCTCAGTATCTTTCTCCATCACCCTTGTGCTGATGTCAGCTTAACTAAGAGAGCAGCATTCTTGCTCATTTTCCCAGTTCCTCTATGGTTTCAGCTGGGGCTGGGGTGGAGTGTGCTGGGTTGTTTATCTCCTCAAGTCCAGTTCCCATCTGGAAAAGAGAAGCAGATTCTCCAACAGAGAGTGAAGTCAGCACAGTTAAATGGGATAACTATTGTTAATTAAGAGAGAATTAAAAGGGTTTAGACAGTCTTATAGTCTAAGATTAGTGGGATCTTGAAAGTAGAAAGCAGAGTCATTATCTGGATATGTTTCTTAATTGTTTCCAAGTTCCAGATATGGTTTCCTTTCCACTGAGTGAATCTGTTAGCGAATCCAAGAGCAGTTGGTTACCTACTATGGTTGTGTGCCACTATTGCACTTGTGTGAGCATCACGTCAAATTGTTTGCTTCTGAGTTGCTTAGACTTTGAGTTGCTTGGACAGATGTTGGCCACTTTCTCCTGATAGCTCATGTAGCACCTTCCAGCACTAGATGAGTAATTGCCTGGGAACTGGCTCTCTTCTGGATTCCAACAAGGGCTCTCCATGTTCCATGCCAATAGCTTATGGTGTCTTCAGCAGTTGGGTCTTACCATTAACCTCTGGGGGTAATCAAGTGCTCTGACAGAAGTCTGTGTTATTTGTTTTGGGAGATCTATTAGTTCTCTCTGATCAACAGCTCATTGTGGATGTAGACCACATCCTGGTACAGGGAATTATAGGCCAGCACCCAGGGAAAAGAAAAAAGAAAATGCCAGAGAAGAAAGAGAAACAGGAGAAATTTGAGGTGAGGTTTCATCTCACTCTCTCCAGGGCCCTTTGATTCAGGGTTGCCTCTAAGGTCCTCTTAAGGGTTCCACCTTTTAGTCTGACTTCCAGGATATAGGATTCTATGGTACTAGTTCAATTTGGGTTCAGTTTTGTGTCCATTCCCCTTTTCCCTTCCCCCAAGCCCTACCCTCCCTATTCACCTCTCTTCCTACTTAAGTTACTTAGAATGCATCTGATCCCTTCAAAGCCCTGCTCTCCAATTCTTTTTTGGGTCTTACTCTAACTCAGGGTGACCTGGAATTCACTATGTAGTCTCAGGGTGGCCTCGAAATCATATTGCTCCTCCTACCTCTGCCTCCCAAAAGTGTGTGCCACCACACCCAGGTTCTTCAATTCTTTCTTTCTACTAGGTGTCAAACCTAGGGCCTAACAAATGATGAGTAAGTACTTGGAGTCACATGCCAGCCCTCCAAGTCAGCTTTATTAGATGAGGTATAGCATAGCCTTAACCTGGGCCTGTTGGCTCCTGTACTGAGATGATGTCTGAAGCCCTGTGATTTAGGATATCTTTCCCCCATTGCTTGCTGAAACAATGCATTCTCAACTGTTCTTTTCCTGTGCGTCTTTTTTCTGTTCTCTCTCTCTCCCTCTTCCATTCTCTTTTCTTTTCCTCTTGAAAATGTCTCTTCTTTAGAGCTCCATGTTAGCCAGTGTGCTTCTCCAGATTCTGAACTCTTTCTTTGCAGTCCAAGGAGAAGGAAGAACCAGGAAGCAAGACAGGGGTTTGCCCCTGATCACCATCTTGATGAGCCAGGTTTAGGTTCAGATTGGAATAACCTTCTAGTCTTGCCATGGCAGGTTGACAGTAATGTTCTTTTGGGCCTATGTCTCTAACCACCTACCTAAACAAGAAGTCTGATTTGAATCTAATCTCTATCACTAGCGTTACTTGTTTTGAGAAGAGTGGAATCTCTTCAGCCAGTGGCTCTGAGTTCATTGTCTTGTGACTTGCAAAGAATTGACAAGTACAGACTCAGCAGAAGGGCAAGTTAAGAAAGAATTATTTTAGGACAGAAGGTAAAGCAAAATGCTCCTGAGTTGGGAAGGGGTCCTAAGTGAGTAATCCACATGGTGATTTGGATCTTACAACCTTGGGGATATAATCAGGCATCAGGTTGGGAGGAGCTTTACTGGTTAAGTTTAATTGTATGTGGAGGACCTTGATTTGTTTGTGGCTCAGGGACCAGAGGAAAGAGTGCAGAGTCGGAATAGGCCTGACAGTTGGAAAAAAAGCCTGTGAAGAATTCCTAGGAAGAGGAAGAACCAGGAAGTAAAAGGGGGTGAGGCTGTGCCTGATCACCACCTGTTTTTTGTTTTTTCCTAATTATCATCTTGATGCATTGATTGGGTTCATGTTCAGACTAGAATGCTTTTAGCTCATCAGGGCAGGCTATCATCCATGTTCTTTTGAGCCTGTGTCCTCAAGTAACTACCTGCAGAAGAAGCTACCTTGCCCTTAATCTATCACTAGCATTAGCATGGCTCTTACTTTCATGTTGCTTAGATATCCATCCACCCAGACTTGTGTTTCAGTAAGTTGGTAGTTATTGGTTAGACTGATGTTTAGTGTTCTTTTCCTTAGTGCCTGTGTTGTTTCTCTTGACACGTGTTTATACATGCATGCCAAAACCAAAAACATAAGCCATGCCAGAGTGCACATCTAAACTTTTTACAGTGAACTAACAAGGTTAAACTGGGGAATATCTTCCCAGGGATGAACTGAATTCTGTATCTGGGGACACAGCAAAGTGGTGTCCTTGTATGTCAGGTTTGGAGTTCTAGACAGTAGACGACTGGAGAACTGTTTCTTGGGCCTGAGATTTTTATTTGAGCCGGGAGAGACTGGTGAGATCCAAAGCTGAAGGGAAAGAGACTTATGGAACCCTGAGTAGAGGAAGAGGCAAGTTTTAGGGGTTTTCAGAAAGGGGAGGAGGGATATCATACTTCCAGGGAAGCACTTTGCAGGGAATGTGGTTGAGTTGGAGGCTAAGGGAGGTCTTATTCCTGCCTCTTCTTAGCCCAGGTGCAATGAGGATTACTCAGTTACCACAACAGGTAATTCCAAAATCCCAGGCCTAGTCTGAGCATATGGGAGGGTTGGCAGCTCTCTTGAAATCTTACATTAGGTATGACAGAGTTTAAAGTTCTTTTGAGGGCTGGGCACAGAGTTCAGTGGTAGCATGTGTGAGGCTCTTGGTACAATCCCTAGTACCACAAAACAAAATTTTAAAGTTAAAATTGCTTTTGAATACTAGTATGTGGCTGTATAGGTGGAAAAACATGGTCACCACTGTAGTTAGTGCTTTAATGAATAATGCTGATTGCTACTTGATTTAATCATGAAACCCACAACTTCCCCACCAGCCCTGTGCAGCAAGACATCCCAGATGAAGAGCTTCCGAAAGATGAGGTAATCCTGAAGCTGAAGGCGGAAGTGCAGCGTTTGCTAAGCAGCCACTCAGTGAAGCGCCACCTGGTGTCTCAGCTGCAAAATGATCTCAAAAACTGTCATAAGAAAATCGAAGATCTCCAACAGCTGCAGGACGGTGAAAACAGCATCAGGGTGAGGCCTGTGGAGCAGGTAGATTAAGAAGCCCCTTGAAAAGTCCCATTAAATAAGTCTTTACCCGTTTGGCATTTAAGTTAAACCTTTGGTTTTTCTGGAGCTCACTTGATTTTTTTCAAAGTAAAGCTTAGAGGAAGAAACGCTACTTGAAGAAATATATTATCAGCTTCTTCTTGGCACCTAGCAAATGAGATCCCACTAATATTAAATTCATTTACAACAAATGCAAGGACACGTACTATGTAACAACATATCTGCATTTCATTAAGATTGGCTTGAACCAACAGTTCTTTAAAATCTGATTGAAATTATCTATCTGCCATGAAATTCTTAAAAGATTCTGTCTGTGATAGTTCCCTGGCCTAAGTTGCATAACAAAAGTCCTTCTATATTAAGATATATATTGTGTAGTAGTAGTGGTTATACAGGAGTTTGGGGATGTATTTTGAGAGCCTTTCTTAGCTCTTGACCCAGGAGTTAGGGTGCCAGAAAACTCAACAGTCATGTAAAACTTCTACTGAGTCAGAGGCTCTATATTTTGTCTTATTAATTCATAGAACTGATATCCACAGACCAGAGGCTGAGGTTTATAGGTTTTATAAGATTACAGATAGAATGTAAGAGAAGAGAGGAAGGAAGGCATAGCTCTTGCCCAATGAGGCAAGAAAGGGTTTCTGAGAATGGGGAGGCCCATACCAAGACCTTTTATAGTGAGGCCCCTGGATGGGCAGCTGGTTTAGTCAGTCCACTTCTTGCTTCAGGTTTTTAGGAAAAGGGCAGTCTTCCCAGAATTTTTTTGTTTTTTGTTTTTCAAGGTAGGGTCTTACTGTAGCTCAGGCTGACCTGGAATTCACTATGTAGTCTCAGGGTGGCCTTGAACTCATGGTGATCCTCCTACTGCTGCCTCCCAAGTGCTGGGATTTAAGGAGTGTGCCATCATGCCCTGCTCTTCCCAGAAATCTTAATCCCATCAGGAAGGGTCTTCTCAGAATGGGTGGAAGGACTCCTCTACATGACAGAGGTAAGATAATCCAGATCCTTCACACATTTCTGACCTGTAGTTAAGTGGAACGACCTACATTCTCCCTCCACTGCAACCCCCTCAAGGCTTCAAGATATTCCTTGATTTTACTTTCGGGGTCCTCACCCCTAAGCTACCTCAATGGTACATTGGAGAATCTATCAAGTTATACCAAACATTGAAATCCACTTCTAATTTTTGTTTTCAATTTTGACACAAAGCCTTACAACGTAGCCATGGTTGCCTTTAATCTTACCATGGATCCCATACTGGCCTTGAACTCATAATTCTGCAGCCTCCACTTCCAGCCTTAGAAATTCACCTTTTTATTCTTCATTCAGTGGCACTTTTACCCTTTAGATGAAGACATAAGGGGAGTTTGTGGCCTAGCTGAGGGTCTGGAGGCAGTGTGAGGAAATTGGAACTGAAACACAGGGCTAATAAGTAGGACAAAGGCATTTCTATAAGTTTATGCCATCACAGTGATCTTTAGAACTACCCTCCTTGGTGGTTTCTTATTCTAAGTCCTTACCGATTAATACTACCAAGAGAAATAATGTATAAATGGCCTAATAATTAAGAAATGGAAGGGAAAGGAATGGAAGTAGTACTTGCTGTTTCTCTTGGAGGGATATAATTTTTCTCTTTAACATTAGTCCTGGTTTATCTCCCAATCCTTTAAACCAGGTGGTGTGTTCCATTAACAGACCATTCCTTGAAGGAACTTAGAATCTAGAGCATGCAGTGCTGTCTAATAAAAGTATAATGGGCAGACATGTTAATATAAAATTTTCCAGTAGTCCCAACCAATTAAAAGTAATAAGTGAAATTAGTTTTAATGCATTTATTTACTCCAATATACATGCGCCTGGGCTTAGGATGAGTTACATACCAATAAAACCATCATAACTTCAAAGTGGTGGAGTATGAAAATGCTTTTAATGTTTTTTATTAATTAACATCTGTTACTGGGACAAAATACCTGACAAAATTAAGTTCAAGGGTGAAGGGTTTGTTTCATCTAACAGTTTGTTGTAGTTACTTTCTGTTGCTGGGGTTTTTTGGCCATTTCATGGTACAAAATGGAACAAAATATCCAAATAGAAGCAGTTTATGAAAGAAAATTTTTTTTCAGCTTATGTTCTTGAGGGAAGTATCCATCATGGTGGGGAAGGCATGGCAGGAGCACGTAGCCAGCATCACATCTTCACATCAACAGGGAGGAAGCAGAACACAAAAACATCAAGCAGGGCAGGACTGTATAAGCCAAAGGTCTGCTCCAGTGACACTCCTTCTGTACTATGGCTCCACTTCCCAAAGACTCCATAGACTTCCCAAACAAGACTAACACATGACCCTATGGATGACATTCATTCCACATAAACTGCCACACAGCTCAAGTTATACTCCATCATGGCAAGTGAGTCATAACAGCAGGAGAGTGAATTGGGGCTGGGCATAGTCAACAACAGCGAGGAAGCAGAGAGACATGAATGCTGGTGCTCTGCTGGATCTTCCTTTATTTTATTTTATTTTTTTTATTCAGTCCAGGAATCCAGCACATGGGATGGTACCACCCACTTTCATGGGTTTTCCCTCCTAGGTTAAACAGACAAGCCTCTTAAATGATTCTAAATACCATCAAGCTCTTTCTTAATCAAGAACAACCATTAGGGCTGGAGAAATGACTTAGCAATTAAGGCACTTGTCTGTAAAGCCCAAGAACCAAGGCCCGATTCCCCAGGACCCATGTAAGCCAGATGCACAAAGTGGCACATGTGTCTGTAGTTCGTTTGCAGCAGCCAGCAGCTCTGGCACGCCCATTCTCTCTCTCTTTCTCTCTCCCTCTCTCAAATAAATAAATATTAAAAAAGAACAACCATTATACAGCTCTAAGAAAAGGTTTTGTTCTAGCATTCAAATGATCTTCTTTTTTAAAGATTTTCATGTTGACAAGTACTAGTGTCTAATTCCTGTGTGTGTTCACAGTGGTATGTCAAAGCTTGGAGAAAATCAAGCTGTAACATGAGATCTTCAGTGTATTAATGTAGTGCTACTTTTAGTCCCAATAATAAAAACTCAGTGGTCTAGAAAAACAAAGAAACATGAATAACATTTTAAGCATTGGAATTAAAGTTGGAAAATGAAAGCCATTCTAGTAAGTAAAATCCTGTAAAGTCCCATTAGCGCTTCCTTCCCCATGATTGTGGGATTCACAGATCAGATCTTAACTTACCTCTCTTTGGACAGAAGTATAGAAATGGCAAGTAAAAAAGGGGGAAAAAATCATCAATTAGACCGAGCTCTTTCCTTCTGAAGGAAGTGCTCTATACCAAACTGGAGGACTCACTAAAGTTTTTGTGTTCTGTTAACCTCTGTGGGAGTGAGATACATATGCTCCCCCTCCTGCCTCCAAGGAGGAATGAATGTTGACATGGGATATTTTTAAACATTGTACAAGAGGGTTTAGAGCCAGGTGCATATATAAACCAATAGTAAGCCAAGAAGAGTAGTAGATGTATTTAAAAAATAAAAAAACTTTGTAGGGCTGGAGGATGACTTAGTGGTTAAGGTACTTGCCTGTGAAACCTTAGGATCCAGGTTTGATTCCCCAGGACCCATGTAAGCCACATGTACAAGGTGGCACAAGAGTCTGGCGTTGGTTAGCAGTGGCTGGAGACCCTGGCTCACCCATGTTCCTTCTCTCTCTTCCTCTCTTTTTCCCTCAAGTAAATTAAAAAAAAAAAAAGAAATGAAAAAAAAATCTTTGTAAATGCAGCTTAATGAACATAAAAATTAAGGAAACAGTCAACTAGTAAGGGAAAAATATACAAAATTACCAACAAAACGGTCCACTGTGGTGGCAACACAGGAAAAGCACACGAATGTAATCCTTCATGTCCCATTTCCCATTCAGCATAATAATTATTTAGAGATAATTACTGAAATTGGATATAAAGATAGTTAGAACTGATTCCTACACCACCTAGTAACAGGATGTACATTTGTATGACCTTTCTAGAAAGCAATTTGCCTAAGTATTAATCTCATATATTAAAAACTGTACCAGGGCTGGAGAGATGGCTTAGTGGTTAAGCCCTTGCCTGTGAAGCCTAAGAACCCCAGTTCGAGGCTGGATTCCCCAGGACCCACATTAGCCAGATGCACAAGGGGGCGCACGCATCTGGAGTTCGTTGGCAGTGGCTGGAGGCCCTGGCGTGCCCATTCTCTCTCTTTCTCTTGCCTCTTTCTCTCTTTCTCTGTCACTCTCAAATAAATAAATAAAAAATAAAAATGAACAAAAAAATTTAAAAATTGTACCTATTGGATAAAATATATGACAATTAATGTGAATAAAAATAAATTCATACATAATAAGAATAAGTGCTAATAGTACTGAGTAAAAGTATGACAAGAAATAGGATATTTACCTAGTCTCAAAGTATTGTTTCCTAAAATACTCATTTTTTATTTAATTTTTTATTTTTTTATTAATTAGCTTTATATTCTGCAAATACAGTCAGTTTGGTATCATTATTAGGCTCATCCGTTACTTACCCCTTCCCCTTGGCCCCTCCTTGTTGAGGTATAGGGGTCATGCATTGTGGAGTTAGCCCATAGTTATGGGTAAGATAAATGTCTCTGCATATCATGACCCAACATGTGGCTCTGACATTCTTTCCGCCCTCTCTTCCACAAAATTTACCTGAGCTATGTTGGGTTCATTTTTGGTCTGCTTCAGTGATGAGGTGTTGGGGGCCTCTGTGTCTCTGGCTCTCTGATTTGGTAGGAGTTGATTTTTCTCTGTGTTGATCTCCTTCCCCCTCGTGCTGGTATCTGGTTCACCAGGAAAACAGCACTCTTGCTTGTTTCTCCAATTTTTCTTAGTTTCAGCCAGGGCCCTTTTGAGGTATGATGGGGTGGCTCTCTCCTTAGGATCTACATCTATCTGAAAAAGAGAAGCAGATTCTCCAATGGAGAGTAAATTAGCACCAGGACAAATGAGATAAACCTTACTTTTTTTTTTTTTTATAGAGAATTTAATAGGTATAGGCCCTCTTGTAGCCCACGATTGGTGGTAGCTTGATAATGGAGAGTGGGCTTATGTTTGGATATGGTTCTGACTTGTTTCCCAGCTCCAGCTATGGGTTCCGTACCACTGAGGGGATCAGTTAGCCAAATCAAGAGCAGTTGGTTCCCCACCATGGCTGTGTGGCACTATTGCACTTGTGTGGGCATCACAACAGGTTATTTGCTGCTAAGTAGGTTGGACCATGAGTTGCTTGGACAGATATTTTTATTGGTCCTTTTCCCCAGTCGCCCATGTAGCACCTTCTGGCACTAGACGCGCTGACTGTCTGGGGACTGACTCTCCTCCAGCTTCCAGCCATGCCATTCCATTCCATTTTACGTGTCAACCACGTAAGGTGTCTTCAGCAGTAGGGTCTTACCACTAACCTTTGGTAGGTCATCAAGTACTCGGACAGAAATTTGTCATTCTTTTAGGAAACCTGTAGGTTTCTCTGATCAAAAGCTCATTGTGGATGATAGCCCCATGCTGGATCTTGGAGTTACAGGTCAGTGCCCACTAAGAAAAAGAGGAAAAAGATAACTAATATACAAGAGTTAGAGAGGAGACAGAGAGAGAGAGGAGAGAGAAGGAGGGAGGGAGGGAAGCTGTAGAAGATTAAGGTTAGTCATCATACCCTCTCCAGTGTCTTGTGGTTCAGGTGTTCCCTCTAAGGGCCTGGTGAAGGTTCAGCCATTTGGTCTGCCTTTTAGGAAGTAGAATTTTATGGTACCATTGCCGTTTGGGTCTAGATTTGTGTTTCCCACCCCTCCGTTGCCCTCCCCTCCCTCCCCACCCATCCTATTGTCTAGTCCACGAGATGCTTGCTGGGTATGTAAGGTATCTTGGGTAGATTCAGGTTAGGTGTTGTAGATGAGTGAGACTATGTGGCGATTTTTTTTCTGTAATTGGGTAAGTTCACTGAGAATGATCTGTTCCAGGTTCAACCATTTTTCCTCAAATTTCATTGTGTCATTTTTTCTTACTACTGTATAGAATTCCAGGGAGGCAGAGGTAGGATGATTGCAGTGAGTTCGAGGCCATCCTGAGACTCCATAGTGAATTCTAGGTCAGCCTGGCCTAGAGCAAGACCCTACCTTGAAAAACCAAAAAAAAAAAAAAAAAAAAAAATTAAGGCAAGCTCAACAGTCTGGCTTTTTTTAAAATTTATTTTTTATTGACAGCTTCCGTAATTATAAACAATATCCATGGTAATTCCCTCCCTCCCCCCAGACTGGCCTTTTTTTACATGAGAGTATGGGAGCAAGAGAAACAATATGCATGCCAGGGCCTCCAGCCACTGCAATAGCACTCCAGACGCATACGCCCCCTTGTGTGCATATGCGACCTTGCTGCTTGTGTCACCTTGTACATCTATCTGGCTTACATGGGATCTGAAGAGTTTAACATGGGTTCTTAGGTTTTGCAGACAAGAGCCTTAACCGCTAAGCCATCTCTCCAGCCCCATGATGCATGTCTTTAAAAATATATTTTTATTTATTTTTAAGCAGAGAAAGAGAGAAGAGTGATGGAGAGAATGGCACCCAGTTATTCCCTTACTGGGCATCTACCCTAAAACCTTCATACCACAGGCCAGAGAGATCTGCTCAACCATGTTTGTTGCCGCTCAATTTGTAATAGCTAAGAGCTGGGATCAACCCAGATGTCCATCAGTAGAAGAATGGATAACTAAGATGTGGTATATCTACATGAGATACTCATTATTAATTTCAGGGCTGGAGGCGATGGCTTAGTGGTTAATGTGTTTGTCTGCAAGGCCTGATTACCTAGGTTCAATTCCCCAGGACTCTTGTAAGCCAGATGTACAAGGTAGCTCATGCATCTGGAGTTTGGTTGCAGTAGCTAGATGCCCTGTCATGCCCATTCGTTCTCTCTCTCTCTCATATAAATAAATAAAAATTTTAAAAAGGAGCTGTCTAATCATTATTAATTACAAAATGAAAAGGTACTAAGTGTACAATGGATTGCCTGGGAGGCACCACCTTCAACAATTACTGATCACCAGTGATAGAACATATGAATATTGTATGTCTGCTATAAGGAGCATATATCATTTGTTGGCATTCATACCAAAGATTCCTAACCTGAATTAAAATAAATTTTAAAGGTTATATTTTTATATCCCTTCTTTCCTGCCCCCATTCCGCTAAGGGAACTCCTCCTCAGTGGGGTTATTGGTATTCACTGTGGAGTCCTGAAGGCCTCAGTCAGTCTCTGTGTGTGTGTGGCGGCAGTGGCAGGGGGTGGGAGGAGTGAATCATGCCTGAGGTTAATCTTACCGACACTTTGGTTTTTAGAATCTTTTTACCCTTCTACAACGTTCCCTTAGCCTTTTGGGGCAAGTTACAAATCTGATTAAGTATTGAATTCTCTGTAGTCTGTGGATTTCTGTTTTGATGAGATTTGAGTGGCCACAGTATTGGTTGCTATCTCCATGGTATTGGTTTTCAGGCTAGCAGTGAAAGTAGTACTTTGTGTTGCCACTTCCTCTGGTCCCTGACAGATGTCATAGAATTGACCCATCTTATTGTAGCCAGTCATGTATCTTGTTGTACTATTGTATTGTTGTATTGATGTATCCTGGATCCCTCCAGTAATCTCTGTCATCTGTAAGATAAAACAGATTCTTCAACCAAAAGCAAGAGGAGCTTGGATTGAAGGGGATAAACCTAGTTATTTGACAGACTTTTTGATGTCTGTGCTTCCACTTTTTAGTGAAAGAGCAGTGGAGGTTCTGTATAGAGTCTGAGTTTCCTATCCATGGGATTCTAACTTAGTTGCTAGAACCAGCTATGAGTTCTGTCCTGAGCAGGTCTCATGTCCAACCTTAGTTCACTTGGTTGCCCACATAAGCTGTGTGCCACTGTTGCACAGTGTGTACTTTTTGCCCAGGTGGTTGATTTTAACTTGCAGGATCTCCCGTTTATTCATGCTATTGGTAACCATTATACCCCAACAGCTTCCATAGCACTTTCCAGCACTAAGAGAGCTAGCCAGGAGGTAACTGGTTTCCCTCCCAGTTCCAGCATGGTATCTAGATGTCCTGTGACCACAGGCTGCGGTGCCTTCAGCAACAGGGTTTTACCTTTTAGCTCTGACAAGTAACCAAGCGCTTTGGCAATGTCCTCCATTATCTTGGGGATTTCATAGGTCTCCCTGAGAGACAGGTCACTGTGGGGGATATCCTAATTCTGACCCTGGGATTTACCAGCCAAAGCCCAAGGCTAACTTGAATTTAATAAAGAAATAACATCAGAGCAACCCAAATTGAGAGAGACAGCTTACAAAGTAATTGGTTCGTTTTCCTACAAAATGTTATGGGTTTGAATGACAAAGACTGAAGAATTGTTGTAGAATAGAGGACATTAAAGAAACATGAAAATAAAATGTAATGTGTGGGATTGTGGACTTAATCTTGGTCCAGAAAGTGACTTTAGTGAAAAAAGGAGACATTTAATAAGCTCTCAGAATGGTTGATTATATCATATCTGCATTAACTTTTTGGTTTTTTAAATTATATTATATTTGAGGAAAATAAGGTACGTGGAAATTATCTGTACTGTTTCATTGCTTTTTCTAAATATGAGGTTATTTCAAAATAAATCCTTTGATTTCTTTTTTAATATGACAAACTTTGACTTCCTTTCAACATTTAGACTAAAACAGATACTTCAGAAAAACCAGCTGATGAATTATGGTGTGCCTCTTCTGATGCAGCTGTCAGAGATGATATTCTGCAACTTAAAAATGAAATTCAAGTTTTACAACAGCAAAATAAGGTGACTAAATGTCCTGTGTTTTGTGAGAATTTTCATAACCTTATTAAATACCAGGGATATAATAGACCTAATAAAGCAATTAGAGTTAGTAGACAAGCTTATCAGTAGGCAATTATGAGCTCTAGTTCTTTCCCTTTTTTATTGGTTTAGGGTAGTAATTCCACTAGAAGGTTAATGTGAATCTTGTTTCTATGTAGTTGTATGGCTGACAAAACTGCTTGTACCTTTTTAGCCAACCTTGACCAAGAAGTAAAATTGTTTAAGAGTTATGTTTTAAGGTTTCAGTTAGTCAGCACCTTCAAATATATTTTCATTCTATATGTTTCAAAACAGATACAAATTTTTAACTTTTACTTATATCAGAAAGCTACTTACCAAAGAAGTTCATTTGTCTTCTTGTCAAGGATAAGGTTTTTTTCTTTTTTCCCCCAGAATTCAGAAAGAAGCCAGGCATAGTGGCACATGTCTTTAATCCCAGCACTCAGGAGGCTGAGGCAGGAGGCCCAGGCTAGAGTAAAGTCCTACTTCACAAAACAAACAAAACACAGAATTATGAAAGATTATATTAAATTATGTTATAGGGCAGAGATCAGATGTACACAGAAGAGGAGATCAGACATATCAATGCAATTTATGCCTGTTTTCTCTAAATACTTTTATTTTTCTTGTGTCTAGGAACTTAAAGAAGTTGAAGAAAGGCTGAGAAATACAAATCAAGATTTATGTAATCAAATGAGACAAATGGTACAGGATTTTGACCACGATAAGCAGGAAGCTATAGATAGGTAAGGTCTTTACCAGCACCTGACTGGCAATTGGCTATCCCTTGGGTTCTCTTCCCTCAGAGCCCATGGTGCTTTGCATGCCACTCCATAAAAAATCAATATGGGGCTGTATAGATGTCCTAGTAGTTCAGGCACTTGCCTGCAAAGCCAAAGGACCCAGGTTGGATTCCCCAGGACATCTGAAGTTCATTTGCTGTGGTTGGAGGCCCTGGCATGCCCATTTTTCTCTCTCTCTCTCCCCCTGCTTATTTCTTCCACCCCCCCCCAAATAAATAAACAAAATAAAATTTAAAAAGTCAAAATAAAAAGATAATGAGTGTTGCTGGCAGGTTCACGTTGCTGGCAGCAAACACTGGACCAAGAGCAAATTGTGGGGGAAAAAGGTTTATTTTGACTTACAGACTTGAGGGGAAGCTCCATGATGGCAGGGAAAATGATGGCATGAGCACAGAGGGTGGACATCACCTCCTCGCCAACAGCAGGTAAACAGTAACAGGAAAGTGTGCCAAACACTGGCAAGAGGAAGCTGGTTATAACACCTATAAGCCTGTCCCCAACAATATACTGCCTCAAGGAGCTTTAATTCCCAAATTACCATCAGCTGAGGACCTAGAATTCACAACATATAAGTTTATGGGGGGGCACCTGAATCAAATCTCCACATTCTGCCCCTGACTCCCATAAACTGATAAGTATACATGATATAAAATAAAATACATTGAGTCCAACTTTAAAAGTCCCCATAGTTTTTATCAATCTCAATGATGTTCAAACATTCCTATAATCCAAAGTCATCTAACTGAGCAGTAAAACCAAGGGAAAAAAAAAAAAAGCCACAATCGCACAGAATAAACATTCACACTGCAAAAGATGGCATTGGGCATAGCAAAGAAATATTCAACCAATACAAGATTTAAACAGGGCAAGCATCAAACTCTGCAGCTCCAAGTCCAGTAATCCTAAGCACTGACAAGTATCTGCAGTTCCAATTCCACCATCCACCTAGGCTACTCACAGTCTCAGAAAACTTCATCCGGTGCTGGCAGCTCTTCTTGATAGCCATCCCATAGTTCTGGCATCTCCACTGCAAACCATGGTTCATTCTCATGGCTCCATTGGGTCTCCATTCAGGTAATCCAACATGCCTGTTTCATACTGCCTATGGCCATTTCCAAAAATACAAAACTGTGTTGCAAACTCAATGACTGTTTCTTTCCTGCATTTGTTATACTCCACAATACCAGTTGGGCTGCCAACTTGTTAATGCAGGGGGAAATAAAGCCAACTTTGAAGAACAGGACACTCCTTCAGCATTCAGATTTCTTCCAAAGAGTCTGCATTCTTCCTGCTGTCCCAATGTAGGTCAGTTGGCCCATTCTCAATGGTTGTAATCTCTAAAACAATTACAGTTGAACAAGCAGCAGTTTTGGCCCAGAGATTTCAAGTCTGACCAGAATAGTCTATAAAGCTATACTTATAGCCCTGGAAGGCATCTCTTGGGTCACAATTTCAAATTCATCCACATCCTCCTGCATAGTAGTTCCAGAAAGCCAAAGCCACACAGTCAGGTTTCTAGCAGCAACAACCTCACTCCTCTGGTAACAACTTTACTGTTACAGTCAGGTTCACATTGCTGACAGGAAACACCCAACAAGAGCAGCTTGTGAGGAAAAAAAAGTTTATTTTGGCTTACAGACTTAAGGGGAAACTCCATGATGGCAGAGGAAACGGTGACATGAGCAGAGAGTGGACATCACTCCTAGACAACAATCAGATGGACAACAGGAGAGTGTGCCAAACACTGGCAAGAAGAAACTGGCTATAACGCCCATAAGCCTGGCCCCAACAATACACTGCCTCCAGGAGGTGTTAATTCCCAAGTCTCCATCAGCTGAGGACCTAGAATTCAGAACATATAACGTTATTGGGGACATCTTTATTAAACCACAATGGGCAAAGAGATGGCTCGAAAGTTAATTACAATTCCTGTGCTAGCAAGAAGCCTGAGGGTCCCTAACTCCCCCCTCCCCAGGATACCCCAGAGCTCTGGTATCCAGAATCCATGTAAATAGGTGGACATGGCCACTCATGTCTGTAACCCTAGACCTTTGGTGAGTGGCAATTACAGATTTTCCGGGGCTCACAAACAGCAAGATCTGGAATCAGTACGACACGATGTCACAGGGAAAATCAGGTGGGTGAGTGATGGAGGGCGTCCCCTAACATTCTTCCCCAGCTGCTGCAGAAGAGCCTACAGGGCATCTCAGGCAAGTGCTTGGAGCTCCACATCTGCACCTATGTGTGCATACACCATACATTCCATGCTCACACCACACATGCCATCCACACTCACAACACACATACTAGTAGATTGGCAGATAGGTCCCTGTCTTCTCAAATTAGAATTTGGAACATATTGAGACAATGTTATATAGTAGGCTGGATTCTATAGCCCATCAAACTGCAGTTGTGTGAAATATTATAGCCCACCCTTCCTTCCTCCTTTCCTTTTTTTTTTTTTCCTTTCCTTTCATTAATGCTGGTCTGGAAAACTGTTCTTTTAAAAGAAGCAATCTGTAATGTCTTCCAAATACCAAATCATAAACTTCAAAACAGATCTTTGGGAAATGGCTTATTTGTAATTTGGATACTGCTAGTGTTTGTGTTTAATATGTATAACTTAGATTTTGGAACCTCTCAGTTATTTCAATTAATTTCTTTTTAGACAGAAGTCCTCAACACTGGCTATTCTGTGTTTGAAAGACGGAGACATTCTCACACCCCACTGTCTTCACTTTTCTCTAGAAAAATATGAAACAATTGTTGGTGTTTTTGATTGGAAAGTACTAATATGACCTAGACTATAATTTGTATTAGTAGAAATGAGTGCGAAGGAAGAAAGAATACCCAGTTCACTCTCGTGCTCCTCGTAGTGCTCCGCCTTAGATTCTTCTCTCTGCTGCAGGTGTGAGAGGACTTACCAGCAGCACCATGAAGCCATGAAAGCCCAAATACGTGAGAGCCTGCTAGCAAAGCATGCTCTGGAGAAGCAGCAGCTCTTTGAGCTTTATGAGGGGACTCAATCCCAGCTCAGGTGAGAAGAAAAAGCCGTGGCTGCCCTCAGCTATGCAGGTGATGTGCTCTCAGTTCATAGTTTGGAGGGATATTATTTGGTGTGCAGGCCTTTTTTTGTTTTTGTTTTTGTAGTCACTTAGTTACAAGTTTTATGTATCTAAGGTCTGACCTGGACAAGTTGAATAAAGAGATGGCTGCTGTGCAGGAATGTTACTTGGAAGTCTGCAGAGAGAAGGATAATCTAGAATCAACTCTCAAGAAGACCATTGAAAAGGAGCAGCAGGTGCAAGAGCAGAAGGTACTGTGCCAAGTTAGGCTCTTTCTGCACATTTTCCTTCTCTGCCCTCAGTCCTGTCATTTGCACTAGTGCGCTTCCTCTGAGGAGATGAGTGGGGCAGGTGCTCATGGAGGCCTCTTTAATTTTGGCCATACCAAACTAATATAGTTCACAAAGTTATGCCAATACTGAATGTTATTAAAACTTTTGTTGAAAAGGTGTGTGTGTGTGTGTGGGTGGATGGATGGATGGATGATGGATGGATAGATAGATACATAGGTTATAGGTAGATAGATAAGAGAAAATATTTCCTTAAATATATTCTAGAAGGCAAACTAGTGAGGACCAGACCCACTCTGAGCCCACACACCATAGGTTCTCTTCATGTGTTTGTAGACTGGCCTGTGACCAAACAGTATTTCCTCAGCTACCTTTTCCTCAGACCCATTTTTCTCACAGTAGCTAATTGTCATTTTATTCTCCTGGGACAAAGGGCAGAAGTTGTTGTGCTCTCATGACAGGGAAGGTGAGGACATGAGAGGAAGGGCAGTGTGTAAGCACTGGCCTCATCCATGGAAACTGGCCAAGCAGCAGTGGATTCTCTAACCCTGCCTGATGTTTCCTGGCTATCCTTGCTGGGTGGGCAGGTGTGGAGTCACAGGTAACAATGACCAAGCCTGTCCTCCCTGTCCAGGGGGACCCTTCCTGAGAAAGATTTCAGATTCTCCATTTTGCTTGGGACCAGCCTGCACCCCACAATCTGAAGGCTACCTGCCTCAAGACTAGAAACCAGGTTTAAAGGCAGTTTTTGAATATGGTATCTTAATGCAAGGTATTGCTATCACAGAACTGAGAATAGTGAAGAGCAGGAGAGCCATTCAGCTAGTAAGTCAATAGACTAACATGGTCAGTGGAAGAAGAATTTTTTTCTTTTCTTTCTTTTTTTTTTGCTTGTGTGTGTATGTGTGCTGTGAAGTATGTATATATGTGTGTGGCTTATGTATATATGCATATGCATGTGTATGTACCACATGGTACTTGCACTCACCTACAGTGGTGCTTGCTTGCATGTAGTGCCTGGAACAAAAGCCTAAATGTCCTGTACCATTGGACTTCCACCTGTTCTTATTTGAGCCCAAGTTTCTTATTGATCTTGGAGTTTGTCTTTTTTTTTTTTTTTTTTTTTTTTTTTGTGAGCTCCAGCGATACTTAGTTCTCTGTTTCCCTTATAGGACTGGTTTAAAGAAGCGTGTATCCACACCCAGCTGTTTGTCCACACCCAGCTATGTATGTGGGCCCTAAGGGTTGAATACATGCAGACCAGTTCTCTCAGGTCTTCCATCGTTAGCCTCCTCCCTGTCCTACCCCCCTCCGAAGGGACCGTCCTTGTTGGGGAATGTGGGTCGTGCATTGTGGGGTTAGCCATCAATTATGGGGAAGAGGCAATGTCTCTGTGCATAATATCCTAACATGTGGCTCTAACAATCTTTCTGCCCCCTCCTCTGTGAATTTCCCTGAGTCATGTTGGGTTCGTTTTAGGTCTGCTTCAATGATGAGGTCTTGGAAGCTTCTGTGTCTCTGAATATCTGGTTTGGTAGGAGTTGAGTGTTCTCTGTATCCATCTTCTTCAGCCCTTGCGCTGGTACCAAGTTCATGAAGAAAGCAGCACTCTTGCTCATTTTCCCAATTCTTCTATGGGTTCAGCTGGGTCCCTGGTGAGGTGTGATGGGCTGATTCTCTCCTCAGGTTCTGTGTCCATTTGAAAAAGAGAAGCAAGTTCTCCAACAGAGTAAATTCAGCACCAGATAAATAGTGCAGCCATTATTATTTTAGAGAGAATTTCATAGGTGTAGGCCCTCTTGTAGCCCAGGATTGGTGGGAACTTAATAATGGAGAGCAGGCTTGTTTTTTGGATATGGTTCTGACTTTTTCCCCAGAACCAGCTATGGGTTCTGTTCCACTGAGTGGATCCATTAGCCAGATCAAGAGCAGTTGGTTGCCCACCACGGCTGTGTGCCACTATTGCACTTGTGTGAGCATCACGTCAGGTTGTTTGCTGCTGAGTAGCTTAGACCACAAGTTGCTTGGACAGATGTTGGTCATTTTCTCCCAGTCACTCAGGTAGCACCTTCTGGCACTAGACAAGCTAACTGTCTGGGGACTGACTCTCTTCCATATTCCAGCCAGGTCACTTCATGTTCCATACCAACAGCTTATCATGTTTTTGGCAGTAGGGTCTTACCACTAACCTTTGGTGGGTCATCAAGTACTCTGACAGAAATCTGTCTTCTTTTGGGAAAACTCTGTGATCAACAGCTCATTGTGGATGTTAACCACATGCTGGTACTGGGAGCTACAGACCAGTGCCAAGGAAAAAGAAGGAGGAAAAAAAATAAATATTATAAAAAAGAAAGAAGGGGGGGGGGAGAGAGACGGATGGAGGGACGTACGGAGGGAGAGAAATAGGAGAAGATTCAGGTCAGTCTTCATCATCCCCTCTCCAGGGCCTTGTGATTCATATGTTCCCTCTGAGGATCTGAGGAAGGTTCAACCATTTAGTCTGTCTTTTAGGATACAGAATTTTATGGTACCATTGCCATTTGGGTCCAGTTTTATATCCTCCCCCTCCTTACCCTCCCCTACCATCCCACCCTCCCTATTGTCCAGTCCTCCAGATGCTTATTGGGTCTGTCAGCATCTCAGGCAGATTCAGGTTAGGAGCCACAGATGAGTGAGACCATGCAATAATTATCTTTGTGTGATTGGGTGAGTTCACTGAGAATGATCTGTTCCAAGCTCGACCATTTTTCTTCAGATTTTATTGTGTCATTTCTCCTTACTGCTGTGTATAATTCCATCATGTAGATATACCACATATAGGTTATGCAATCATCTAATGATGGACATCTGGGTTGATTCCAGCTCTTAGCTATTATGAATTGAGCAGCTATAAACATGGTTGAGCAAATCTCTGTTAACTGAGGCATGGAGCTTTTGGGGTAAATGCCCAGTAAGCAATAACTGGGTCTGTTGGTAACTCTATAGTTAACTTTTTTAGGAGTCTCCATATTGCTTTCCATAGTGGTTGCACTGTCTTACATTCCTACCAACAGTGAATGAGGGTTCCTATTTCTCTACATCCTCACCAGCATTTGTTTTCATTTGACTTTTTAATGTTTGCTATCCTTACTGGGGTAAGGTGCAATCTCATAGTTGTTTTAATTTGCATTTCCCTGATGGTTAGGGATGATGAACATTTTCTTAAGTGTGTGTTTGCCGTTTGTATTTCTTCCTCTGAGATCTCCCTGTACAGTTCTCTGTCCCATTTTGTGAGTGGGTTATTTGACGTTTTATTGTTTAGGTTTTAGAGTTCTTTGTAGATTCTAGAAATTAGGCCTCTGTCAGTTGTATAGCTGGCAAAAAAATTTCTCCTATTCTGTGGGTAATCTATTGGCTCTGCTTATTGTATGTTTGTGTATGAAGAAACTTTTCAACTTCATGAGATCCCAGTGGTTGGGTGATTGTTTAAGTTCCTAAGCTACTGGGGTTTTGTTCAGGAAGTCTTTTTCCATTCCTATATCATGGAAATTTCCTCCTATTTTTTCTTTCTGTAGTAGCAGAGTTTCCGGTCTTATATTGAGGTCTTTGATCCATTTGCCCTTGATTTTTGTGCATGGTGAGATGTGTGAATCCAGTTTCATTTTCCTGCATATGGTTATCCAGTTTGTCCAACACAATTTGTTGAAGATGCTGTCTTTTTTCCAGCCTCCATTGTTAGGACCTCTGTGAAATATCAAGTAACTGTAGTTACTTGACCCAAATTCCAGGTCCTCTATTCTTTTCCATTGGTCTAGTACCATGTTGTTTTTTTTATTACTATGGCATTGTAATGTAGCTTTAGATCAGGTATGGTGAAATCTCCAGATGTGTTTTTTTTGCTAAGGATGTGCTTGGATATCCAAGGCCTTCTGCCATTTCATATGAATTTTGAGATCATTTTTTCTATCTCTCTGAAGAAAAACGTTGGCATTATTATTGGTATTGCATTAAATCTGTATATTGCCTTTGGTAAGATTGCCATTTTCAAAATGTTAATTCTGCCTAGCCAGGAGCATGGAGTTCTTTCTATTTTCTCAAGTACTCCTCAATTTCTTTCTTGAGTATTTTTATGTTTTCGTTGTATAGGTCTTTCACATCCTTGGTTAATGTTATCCCAAAGTATTTTTGTTGTCGTTGCTATTGAAAGTGGGACACTGTCATTTATTTCTTTCTCTGTATCTTTGTCTTTTGCATATAGAAAGGCTACAGATTTTTGTGCACTGATTTTGTGTCCTGCTACTTTGCTGAAGGAGTTAATCACCTTTAAGAGTTTTATGATGGAGGTTCTTGGGTCACTCATGTATAGAATCATGTCATCTTCAAATAGAGCTAACTTAACTTCTTCCTTTCCAATTTGAATCCCTTTTATTTCTTTTTCTTTCTTTCTTTTTTTTTTTTTGGTGGCACATGCCTTTGTTTTCTTAATTTTTATTAATATCTTCCATGATTATAAAAAATATCCCAGGGTGCTACCCTCCCTCCCCCCACTTTCCCCTTTGAAATTCCATTCTCCATCATATCCCCTCCCCATCTCAATCAGTCTCTCTTTCATTTCGATGTCATGATCTTTTCCTCCTCTTATGATGGTCTTGTGTAGGTAGTGTCAGGCACTACGAGGTCATGGATATCCACACCAGTTTTTGTCTGGAGGGAGCACGTTGTAAGGAGTCCTACCCTTCCTTTGGCTCTTACATTCTTTCCACCACCTCTTCCGCATTAGACCCTGAGCCTTGGAAGGTGTGATCGAGATGTTACTCAGTACTCCAGTCACTTCTTTCCAGCACTGTGATACCTTCTGAGTCATCCCAAGGTCACTGCCATCTGAAAAGAGAAGATTCTCTACCCAAAGTGAGAGTAGCGTTAATATAAGGGTATAAATATTAAGAAAAGTGCTTACTGGGCAGTTTGATAAGCATAGTATATACATTTATCCAGACGTCAGCAGATGTTAAACCCCTAGGGCTCATGACTACCCCTGTTTTAAGTTTTCAGTATCAGGGATGTATTCCCCCCCCCCCTCATGGAGCAGGCCTCCAGTCCAATTGGAGGGCAGTTGGTTTCCACCATGACAGATGTGCCACTATTGCACCCATTGGCTCATTTGCCCTGGCTGGCCAATTATAAGGCTTGCAGTGTCCACTATTGAGTATCTTCCCTGGTGATATCTCTCTCCCATTGAACTACATGTAGAATGGCTTCTTCCAGCTTTCTCTCAGCTGGTCTACATGGAGGAGGTTATCAGCTCAGTTCTAGTAGAAATTCTCAGTGGCATTGCCACCCAAGTATGTGGAGTCTTCAGCAATAGGGTCTTACCATCTATTCATGGTGGGAAACCGAGGGCCTCGGCAATGGCCTATAATGTTTTGGAGGCATCAGGACCTCCCTGGCCGACAACTCACTGGAGGTATCCCATCCCTGGCACTGAAAATTTTCTAACAACGATCTATGGCTCCTGAGTGTTCCATTGTCTAAAACCAGAGGATTCCATATGATTTATTTGCATCCTCTTAGATTTTGATTAGCCCTCCCTCCACCTTTCCTTTACTCAATCTCTTCCCCTGACCTCACTTTGGGCCTTTTCATCCCCGTTAATCTATTCTTCTACTTACATATATACAATATCAACCTATTAAGTACCCTCCTCCCTTCCTTTCTCTTCCTTTATATCTCCTTTTTAACTTACTGGCCTCTGCTACTGAGTTTTTTCCTTCTCACACAGAAGTCCAATCATCTGTAGCCAGGATCCACATATGAGGGAGAACATGCGGTGTTTGGCTTTCTGGGCCTGGGTTACCTCACTTAGTATAATCCTTTCCAGATCCATCCATTTTCCTGTAAATTTCATAACTTCATTTTTCTTTACCGCTGAGTAGAACTCCATTGTATAAATGTGCCACATCTTCATTATCCACTCACCAGTTGAGGGACATCTACGCTGGTTCCATTTCCCAGCTATTATGAATTGAGTGGCAATAAACATGGTTGAGCACGTACTTCTAAGGAAATGGGATGAGTCCTTAGGATATATGCCTAGGAGTGCTATAGCTGGGTCATATGGTAGATCAATTTTTAGCTGTCTTAGGAACCTCCACACTGATTTCCACAATGGCTGGACCAGATTGCATTCCCACCAACAGTGTAGAAGGGTTCCTCTTTTTCCACATCCTCGCCAGCATTTATGATCGTTTGTTTTCATGATGGTAGCCAATCTGACAGGAGTGAGATGGAATCTCAATATAGTTTTAATCTGCATTTCCCTGATGACTAGGGATGTAGAACATTTTTTTAGATGCTTATGCGCCATCCGTATTTTTCTTTATTATTTCTCTTTCCTTACTTATGTCTAGTATTGACCTCTTTATTTCATTAAATTGGTGTCCTGTGTTTTCTTTGATTCCTTTTATTTCCTCTTTCATTCCTTTGATTTCTTCTTTGACTTCTTTAAACATGTTTATAATCATTCTTTTGAAATCTTTCTCTTGCATTTCCTCTAACTCGTTGTCACTAGAGGTCATTTCTGATGCATTAATACTTTTCAGTGGATTTATATTGTCTTGATTTTTGGTGTGTCTTGTGTTATAATGTATATATTTTTGCATCCTGGATTAGTTAATGGTTGGATTTTCTAGTTAGCCGGGTATTATTAGATGTATCAGTCAATCTGATGTTATATAACTTCAGGGTAGGAGCTTAAGGCGTTAAGTGTGGCTCTCAAGACTCTCAGAGTATCTACAAAAGTGACCCTAGGTGTTGGGTTTGCCTGCTATGAGAGTATTCAAGTAGGCTGAGTGGAGCCAAATACAGATAGATTCTGAAATTCAATTAAGCAATGTACACTTTCAATGACAAAACAACTCAGAATATTTATCCAAGAGTAGGTATTATGGCAACCAGATCCTCTAACTGTCCCTTAGGGTGTGTGGTGCCCCACCCACAGCCTTAATCCTGACACCAAGGAGGTTAAGAGTTCTGATCTGTTGAGGGTTCCAAGTCAGCTTGTGACCAGGTGAGACTTCCCTGGTGTAATCCCAGTTACCTCTGCTCCTGCTTGGGTCCCGCTGTCGGTTCAAGTTGGTGTGGCCAGGGTCCCTAGACCGCTGCTCTGTTCGCTGGAGCGGGGCACTGGCGGTGGGGGAGGGGAGGCTGTCGATGCTGCTCTAGTTCGCCCACAGTTCCACGTGTTCTTCTACCTTGTGATCTGCTCCTCCGTTGTTCACTGCCATTCTCCCTTCACGTTTCTTGAGTTTGCGGAGAGCTGCGGTGTGAGTGGAAAATCCCCTCACCTGGCTTTTCCTGGGGCTCAAGCTGAGCCTGGCAGCTTTCTGGCTGCCGCCGCCGCGGTCCGCAGACCTGCTGGAGCTGCTCCTGCCGGTCTGTGTGGCTCTGGATGCTCTGGATCTCTCCTACTCCTCCGCTGCTGTTTCAATTTGCTATTCACCTCACTTTTTAGTAAAATTGTGTATTTTGCTACGGTTTTTTTTTTTTTTTTTTTTGGCTTTTCCCCCCTAGGCAGCTTTGGCGTGGTACCTACGCCGCCATCTTTCCCTTTTATTTCTTTCTCCTGTTTTATTGCTTGAGCTAGGACTTCCAGTACTATATTGAAAAGCAGAAGTAAGAGTGGACACCCCAGTCTTGTTCCTGATCTCAATGGGAATTCCTTCAGTCTCTCTCCGTTAAGTATTATTTGGGCTTTAGGAGCTTTGTATATAGCCTTTATTATGTTGAAATATAAACCATCCATGCCACTTCTCTCCAATGGTTTTTTTTTTTTTTTTTTTTTTTTGGTTTTTCGAGGTAGGGTTTCACTCTAGCCCAGGCTGACCTGGAATTCACTATGGAGTCTCAGGGTGGCCTCGAACTCACGGCGATCCTCCTACCTCTGCCTCCCGAGTGCTGGGATTAAAGGCATGCGCCACCACGCCCGGCTTTCTCCAATGTTTTGATCATAAAGTGATGTTAGATTTTGTCAAAGGCCTTTTCTGCATGTATCGAAATGATCATGTGTTTTTGTGTGTAAGCTTATTTATGTGGTGGAGCAGACATCTTCATGTTTGCTGGGATGAACTTTCAGACCAGGCACAATTATAGAGGAAGGGACATTTATTGAAGCTGACAGATCCAGGGGAAGTTCTATAATACCAGGAGAAGCTAACCTGCTTTCACAGATCCAAGCAGAGAGAGGGAAGCCCAAGCCAGAAGACACACAGCAGAGCACACTTCAGGAATTCCAGCTAGCACACTTTGCATATCTTTAGATTGAAATCTCACACCCACCACCACACCCAGTGACATTGCCTCCAGGCAGATGGCTGCAGATGCAAAGTACAAACTAATAAAACATTGAATATGTTGGGGGCCATCTATTCAGACTACAACATGTGGTATATTACATTGACAGATTTCCATATGTTGAACCACCCTGCGTTTCTGGGATGAAACCTACTTGATCAAGGTAGATGATACTTCTGACATCTTGTTGAATTTGGTTTGCAAGGATTTTGTTCAGGATCTTTGCATCTAAGTGCATCATGAAAATAGGCCTATAGTTTTCTTTTCTTGTGGTATATCTGCCTAGCTTTGGTATTAGGGTGAGAGTAGCTTCATAGAAGGAATGTGGGAGCTTTCCCTGTTCTCTGATTGTGTGACACAGTTTATAAAAAATTGGTTTCAGTTCTTCCATGAAGGTTGGATAGAATTCAGCTAAGAAGCCATCTGGTCCTGGACTCTTCTTTTTGTGGAGGTTTTTGATTACCTTTTCAATATTTTTAAAAAAATTTTTTTGTTTATTTATTTGACAGTGACAGAGAGAAGGAGGCAGAGAGAGAGAGAGAGAATGGGCGCGCCAGAGCTTCCAGCCTCTGTAAACGAACTCCAGATGTGTGCGCCCCCTTGTGCATCTGGTTAACGTGGGTCCTGGGGAATTGAGCCTCAAACCAGGGTCCTTAGGCTTCACAGGCAAGCGCTTAACCACTAAGCCATCTCTCCAGCCCACCTTTTCAATATTGATAGGTGTGATAGGTTTGTTTAGGACATTAATATGCTCTGAGTTTAGCTTTGGTAGGTGGTATGTATCTAGGACTTCATCCATTTCCTCCGTATTATCCAGTTTTGTGGAGTAGAGGCTTTTGAAATAAGTCCTGATGATTCTCCTAATTTCACTTATGTCTGTTGTGATCTCTCCTTTTCACTTCTAATTTTGTTAATTTGAAGCATCTCTTTTTTTGCTTGATCAAATTGGCCAGGGGTTTATCAATCTTGTTTATTTTTTCTAAGAACTAGCTCTTTGTTTCATCAATTTTCTTAATTGTTTTTTTTAGTTTCCAATTGATTAATCTCTGCTCTGATCTTAATTATTTCTCTCCAACTGGAGCTTTTTTTGGTTGGATTCGTCTTGTTTTTCCAGTGCGTTTATGTGGATGGTTAGATTATTGATTTGGGATCTCTCTGTCTGTGTTATGAAGGCATTTAGTGCTATGAAATTTCCCCTGAGGACCATCTTTATTGTGTCCCTTAAGTTTTGGTATGTTGTGTTCTCATTGTCATTTAATTCTAGAAATTTTGCAATTTTATTTTTTATTTCATCCACTACCTATTTATTGTTTAAAAGTGTGTTGTTCAGTTTTCAGGAACTAATGGGATTCCTGGTGCATCTTTTGTTGTTAATTTCTAGCAATACAGCATTGTGATCTGGTATCATGAAAGAAATTATTTCGATCTTCCTAAATATATGGAGGCAGGCTTTATGGCCCAATATATGATTTATTTTAGAGAAGGTTCCATACGCTGCTGAGGAGAATTTTCATACAATTTGTTTTTATTGATTCCTGTCCCTCCTCTGCCCTCCCTACCCATTTTCTTCCCATTTCCCACCCCTCATATTTTCCCTCTCAAAAAGATCACTTTTCTCAAAATATTTTTTTGGGAACTTTTAAAAGAATCAATTTGGCTACAAAATTAGATCTTTAT
Organism: Dipus sagitta; assembly: GCA_036346955.1. Lineage (NCBI taxonomy): Eukaryota > Metazoa > Chordata > Mammalia > Rodentia > Dipodidae > Dipus > Dipus sagitta. The sequence continues at coordinate 74,842,683 of CM070779.1, read as the reverse complement.
ATAAAGGTTAGTACTTACTGACATTTTGGCTGGGAAAGTTTATACATAAGTGAAAGAAGATATAAATTATATGACTCTTCCTGCTTCCAAATGTCACTGGTTAATTTCCTTCAAGTATTTGAAATTAGAACCAGGGATATAGCTCAGTGGTAGAACACTTACCTAACATTCATGAGGCTCTGAATTTAATCCCTACTAATGAAAAAGGAAAAAAAAAAAAAACCAAAAATCTAACATTTACTGCCCTCCTAACTGGGTGTATAAATCTGAAATTTTTGAGCATATGTATATATTGATCAGGATGCAGAATAGATTCATCGTCCATAAAGCTGTCTTCTGCTGTCACTTTGTACATACACTCCACTCAAAGGCCAGTACATTTAGAACATCAGAAGTTGAATTTCTTCTTTTGCTGGGAATTCTTCCTCTTTTTTTGGTTGCGGGGGGGGGGGGGGCTTCGAGGTAGGGTTTTACTCTAGCACAGGCTGACCTAGAATTCACTAGGTAGTCTCAGGGTGGCCTTGAATTCATGTTGATCCTCCTACCTCTGCCTCCCAAGTGCTGGGATTAAAGGCATGCACCACCACGCCCGGCTCTTCCTCTTTTTTAATTGTAGACAGCTAGAACACTTTGCAGTCTTTGTAAGCCAATCAGAAATGCAACATCTTTATATTTAGGAGACTTCCATCTTATTCTCCAAATGTAGGCAGCGTTACACACATATGCACGCACACACACACACACACACACACACACACACGGCTGGAATGGCGGGAACCTTATTAAACTGTAGAGTGGACTAGGGAGCTTTGGAGGTTGCTCTTCTCTGCAGGACATGAGCCATTTACCTGTGTCTGAGCTTTAGGTGGGGAACTTAGTTTGGAAGCCAACTTTGAGACAGACATCACAAAGAGGGTATATTTTCATGTTTCACGTGTGCTACTGTTTGCTCTTTTTCTTTATTGTTTCTTTGGAGGCAGGGGTGGCTGCGAGGGAGGGGGTGATATAGGGTCTCAGCCTATGCTGGTTACAAACTTGGTATGAAACCAAGGATGACTGTGAACTCTTAATCATCCTGCTTCCACCTCTAGAGAGTTTGTTGAGTCAGGCTGTAGGATAAGTGGCAGCTCAGTATGCATTCATAGAGAGGGAGTGTGAAATCCTGTATCATCTTAAATACACCAACAGTTGAGGGTAAATGCTAACCAGTGACGGCTATGATCAACATTCCCATTCTTGATGCCACTCCTGTATTCTACACTGAGGCTTTTGTATGCAATTGTAGTGTCACACTTAGTCCTTAGAAGTTACATTTTTTTTCCTATCTAAGCAGTGCTCAAGTTTAAATGTTTATCTCTTTGTGATGATCAGTATTATACAGAGATATTCAATTGAATTTTGTTTAAAGAAACAGCTATTGGAGGAAAGAGAAGAATATGTAAGGAAACTAAAGTTGGAACTTGAAGAAAAGTATCAAGAAACTCTTAGGATGGAAAAAAACAAGTGGCTGAAAGAACGAGAAACCAATGTTAAACAGCAGGGTGGAAATGAAGCGATGATCTCCAATGCACACTTGGACAAGGAAATGGAAGAGGTGTGTGCCAAAATTTCTTTCCAGTCACTATGTTAAAAATGGAGCATTAATTACAGGACATAGTTCTTCCTACACACATGGATTTTTTTTTAAAGTATCTTATTTGAAAGGGAGGGGTCATTCCAGGGCCTCTAGACACTGCAAACGGAACTCCAGATGCATGCACCAACTTGTGCCTCTGGCTTTTGTGGGTACTGGGGAATCAAACTTGGGCCCTTAGGCTTCACAGGCACTTCTAAGCCATCTCTCCACTCCACACACATGTATATATATATTTTTAAGTTAGATTGATAGCTTCCATAAGTATAGACAATAAACCTTGATAATTCCCTTCCTCCACCCCTACTCTCTCCCTCTCGAATCCACCCTCCATTGAGTTCCTTCTTTTTTCTAATTAGTGTCTTTTCTATATTGATGTCATCATCTTTTTATCCTGTCAGTCACTGTGAGGTCATGAATATCAAGGCCATTTTGTGTCTGGAAGATTGCATTGTAAGCAGTTCTTCCCTTCCTGTGACTCTAACATTATTTCTGTCACCTCTCTGCAATGGACTCTCAGCTTTGGAGGGTGTAATAGAGATGTCTCATTGCTTGAACACTACACTGCCACTTCTCAGCACTGTGGCAACTTTTGACTCACCCCAATAGTTATTGCCATCTGACAAGAGAAGCTTCTCTAACCAGAAGCAAGAGTAGCATTAATATATGGGCATAAACATTAAAAAGTGCTTAGGGGAGCAGTTTGGTGGCCATAACGTATGCATTTAGTCAGACAGCAGCAAGTATTATTCCCCTGGGGCTCATGACCTCCCACACCATAGGCTTTGTGGCTAGGTTTTCAGTACCAGGCATGTATCCCTCTCATGGAGCGGGCCTCCAGTCCAAGTAAAGAGGGGTTGGTTTCCCTTATAACAGACATGCCACTATTGCTCCAGTTAGCACATTTGTCCTGGCTACCCAATCTTAAGGATTACAGGGTTCATTTGCTGTTTAACTCTATTAATGGCTTCTCTCTTCTAATAGGCTGCATACTGTATAGCTCTTTCCAACTTTCTGATAGCTAGTCAGCAGGGAGGAGGGTTCCAGCTCAGCTTTAGCTTGGTTTCGCAGTGACCTGTTGCCCAAGTAACATGTATGGATTTTTTCCCCTCTTATCAAGGGGAATATAGACCTGGAATTTACTGTGTAGTCTGTGTAGTCTCAGGGTGGCCTCAAACTCATGGAAGTCCTCCTACCTCTGCCTCCTGAGTGCTGGGATGAAAGGCATGTACCACCATACCTGGCTAACACACATGGATTTTTTTTTATTAGATATGGACATATTTAGTATGTAAGCAACACTCGTTGGTACCATCCTTTCCCTCCTCCCTGCCTCTTTTCTGAAGAGGCCTTCCTCATTGGGGATGCAGGTCAATCCGATGGGGATTGTGGGTGAGGCATTATAGGGGGCTCAGAGGCAGTGTCTCTGTGCAAAATGTTCCAACTTGTGGCTCTAACAATCTTTCTGCCCCCTCTTCTACAAAATTCTGAGCCATGCTGGGAGCATTTTAAGTCTACTTCAGTGATGGGCACTTAGGAGCCTCTGGATCTCTGGTTTGGTAGGTGTTGGGTGTCCTCAGTGTCTATCTTGTTCACCTTTGTGCTGCTATCAGATTCACTAAGAAAGAAGCGCTCTTGCTCAATTCCCCAATTCCTCTGTGGTTTCACCTGGGGCCAGGGTGGAGTGTGCTGGGTTGTTTAACTCCTCAGGCCTAGCTCCTGTCTGAAAAATAGAAGCAGATTCTCCAGTGGACAGTGAAGTCAGCACTGGTTAAATGGGATAACCATTATAAATTTAGAGAGAATTTAAAGGGTGTAGACCCTCATAGCCCAAGGTTAATAGGAGCTTGACAATGGAAAACAGAATCATTATCTGGATATGATTCTGATTTGATTCCCAGTTCCAGATATTATTTCCTTTCCACTGAGTTGATCTGTTAGCCAACCCAAGGGCAGTTGATTACCCACCATAGCTCTGTGCCAGTATTGCACTTGTGTGAGCATCACGTCAAGTTGTTTGCTTCTGAGTTGCTTAGATTTTGAGTTGCTTGGACAGATGTTGGCCACTTTCCCTTGGTAGCTCATGTAGTGCCTTCCAGCACTAGATGGGCTAATTGTGTGGGGACTGGCTCTCTTCTGGATTCCAACCAGGTCTCTCCATGTTCCATGCCAATAACTTATGGTGCCTTCAGCAGCAGGGTCTTACCATTAACCTCTGTGGGTAATCAAGTGCTCTGACAGAAGTCTGTGTTATTTGTTTTGGGAGATCTATTAGTCCTCTCTGATCAACAGCTCATTGTGGATGTAAACCATATCCTGGTACAGGGAATTACAAGCCAGCACCAAATGAAAATAAAAAAGAAAATATAAAAAGAGAAGAAAGAGAAACAGGAGAAATTTAAGGTTAGGTTTTATCTCACCTTCTCCAGGGGCCTTCGATTCAGGTGCTCCCCCTAAGGTCCTGTTGAGGGTTCCACCTTTTAGTTTGACTTCCAGGATATAGGATTCTATGGTACCCGTTCAGTTTGGGTTCAGTTTTGTGTCCCCCTCCCCGCCTTTCCATTCCCCCAACCCCTCCCCTCCCTATTGTCCAAGTTACAAGATGCTATTCATTTATGTCAGCAACTCGGGCTGATCCAGGTTAAGAACCACAAATGAGACCATGCGACAGTTGTCTTTCTGTGATTGTGTGAGTTCACTTGGGATGATCTGGTCCAAATTCGACCATTTTTCTACTAATTTCACTGTGTCATTTTTTCTTAACTGCTGAGGAGAATTCCATCTTGTAGATATGCCACATCTTGGTTATCCATTTATCCAATGATGGGTACCTGGGTTGATTCCAGTTTTTAGCTATTTTGAATTGAACAGCTATAAACATGATTGAGCAAGTATCTTTGAACTGATGTGTGGAGCTTATAGGGTAAATGCCTAGTAAGGGAATAACAGGATCTTTTGGTATCTCTATATTCATCCTTTTCAGGAGTCTGCAAATTGAGGTGTTTTTTTTTTTTTTTTTTTTTTTTTTCTTTTCCTGAGGATATGTATGTTTGGATATCCGAGGCTGCCATTGCATATGAATTTTGAGATCATTTTTTTCAATCTCTATGAAGAATGATACTGGTATTTTTATTGGTATTGCGTTAAATCTATATATTGCTTTTGGTAGAATTGCCACTTTCACAATACTAATTCTATCTTATCCAGGAGCATGAGAGGACTTTCCTTCTTCTGAAGTCCTCCTCTATTTCTTTCTTGAGTGTTTTTATGTTTTTTAATATAGATTTTTCACATCCTTGGTTAGTATTATTTCAAGGTATTTAATTTTTTGGTTGCTATTGAAAATGGGAAAGCCTCACTGATATCTTTCTCTGTGTATTTATCCTTTGCATATAGAAAAGCTTTGTGTGTGTGTGTGTGTGTGCATTGATTTTGTATCTTGTCACTTTTCTGAAGGAATTTATCACCTTTGAAAGTTTTGACATGGAGAATTTTGGGTCACTTATATACTGGATCATGTCATCTGCAAATAGGGCTAACCTGACTTCTTTCTTTCCAATCTGAATCCCTTTTATTTCTTTCTCCTGTCTTATTACTTGGGCTAGTACTTCCAGTACTATGTTGAAGAGCAGTGGTGAGAGTGGGCACCCTGTCTTGTTCCCAATCTCAGTAGGAACTCCTTGAGATTTTCCCCAGAAAGTATTATTTGTGCTTTAGGATCTTTATATATAGCCTTTATTGTGTTGAGATATAAACGCTTCATGCCTATTTTTTCCAGTGTTCTGATTATGAAGTGGTGTTGCGCATTTTCAAAGTCCTTCTCTGCATCAATTAGATGATCGTGTGGTTCTTATGGTTCAGTTTATTTATGTGGTATATTATGTTGACTAATTTCCATGTGTTAAACCATCCCTGCATCCCTGGGATGAAGCCTACTTGATCAAGGTGGATAATGCTTTTGATGTGTTGTTGAATTAGGTTTGCAAAGGTTTTGTTCAGGATCTTTGCATCTAAGTTCATTAGGGATATAGGCCTATAAGTTTTCTTTTCGTGTTGCATCTCTGTTGATTTTGGTGTTAGGGTGATGTTAGCTTCATAAAAGGAGTTGGGGAGGATACCCTGGTCTCTGATGGTGTGGAAAAAAACAGCCTAAGAAAAATTGTTTTCAATTCTTGTATGAAGGTTTGATAGAATTCAGCTGAGAAGCCATCTGGTCCTGGACTTTTCTTTTGGGGGAGGTTTTTGATTACCTTTTCAATCTCTGTGGATGTGATAGGTTTGTTTAGGAGAGTAATTTGCTCTGAGTTTAGTTTTGATAGGTGGTATACGTCTAGGAATTCACCCATTTCTTCCAGGTTATTTACTTTTGTGGAGCAGAGGTTTTGGAAGTATGCTCTGATGATTCTTCCAATTTTATTGATGTCTTTTGTGATCTCTCCTTTTTCATTTCTGATTTTGTTAATTTGAGACTTCTCTTGTTTTTGCTTGATCATATTGGCTAGGGGTTTATCAATCTTATTTTTTCAAAGAACCAGCTCTTTGTTTCATCAATTTTTAAAAATTTTTTTTCTTAGTTTCCAATTCATTAATTTCTGCTCTAACCTTGACTACTTCTTTCCATCTGGAGCTCTTTGGGTTGGTGGGCAGTGAGGTAATTAATTTGGGATCTTTCTGTATTTGTAATGAAGGCATTTAGGGCTGTGAATTTTCCCCTTATGACTGCCTTCATTGTGTCCCATATGTTTTGGTAGGTTGTGTTTTCATTATCATTCAGCTCTAGGAATTTTACAATTTCTTTTTTTTATTTCTTCCATGACCCATTCATTGTTTAAAAGTGTGTTTGTTAGTCTCCAGGAGCTCGTGAAATTCTTGATGTGTCTCCTGTTAATTTCTACCTTTAAAGCATTGTTATCTGACATGATGCAGGACGTTACTTCAATTTTCCTCACTTTATGAAGGCATGCTTTATGGCCTAATAGATGGCAAATTTTGGAAACAGTATGGGCTGCTGAGAAGAATGTGTATTCTGTAGAGTTGGGGTAGAAAGTTCTGTAGATATCTGTTAGGTCTAGTTGATCTATGATGTGGTTGAGCTTTATTATTTCCCTATTGATTTTCTGCTTGGATGATCTGTCTATTATTGATGATGGTGGAGTATTGAAGTCTCCAAATACTATGGTGTTGGTGTTTATTTCTATTTTATTATCAAGTAGATTTTGTTCTATAAATTTTGGTGCACCTGTCTTTGGCACATATGTATATATAAAATCGTGATGTGCTCATGTTGGATCATTCCCTTGATGAATAAGAAGTGGCCTTCTTTGTGCTTTTTGATTACTTTTGGTTTGAAGTCTCCTTTATCAGATATTAATATAGCAATTCCCACTTGTTTTTTATTTCCATTTGCTTGGAATATCATTTTCCAACCTTTCACCCTGAGGAGGTGTCTATCTTTAGTGGTGAGGTAGGTTTCTTGAAGACAGCAGATAGAAGGGGCTAGTTTTTTCATCCATCCTGATAACCTGTAGCTTTTGATGGGTGAGTTAAGACTATTAATATTTAAGATTATTGCTGTAAGGTTATCCCTGCTATAATGAGGTGTTTTATGGGGGTGCTTTCTTGTGTTCTGTGCTGTTTTGAGCCTGGTCTGTTTTGGTTATTGTGATCTTCCTGTTGATTCTTGAGTTTGGTTGTTTGACTGTTCCATATGGAGTATTCCCTCAAGTATTTTCTGTAGATTTAGCTTTATGTTCATATAATCATAAAATTGACTTTTTTCATTGAAAGTTTTTGTTTCATCATCTATTATGAGGAATACTTTTTCTGGGTAAAGTAGCTTGGGTTGGAAGCCATAGTTTTTCAGACTTTGAAGTGTTCCATTCCAGGCCCTTCTGGCTTTCAGGGTTTCTATTGAGAAATCTGACATAATTCTGTTGGGATTGCCTTTGTATGTTGTGAATTGCTTCTCTCTTGCTACTTTCAACACTCTCTTTGTTTTTGTTATTAAGAATTTTAAAGGTCGTTATTGGGAACATTTATAATCAAAATATGTTAGTATTACATCTTGCCTTTCTGAATAATATAAATGAAACAATATTCTTGCAAAGCAAAAAAAAAAAAAAGATTCAGTAAAATAAAAAATAAAAAAAGAATTTTAACTGTGATGTGCCTTGGGGGGTTTCTTCTTTGGTCCTGTCTGTTTGGTGTTCTGTGTGCTTCTTGTATCTGGGTGGGACTCTCTCTTGAGAGATTCAGAAAATTTTCTTCAATAATGTTGTTGAATATGTTTTCTATGCCTCTGGATTTCCTTTCCTTCTAGTATACCCATGATCCAAATATTTGGTGGTTTTAGGGTGTCCCACAGTTCCCTCATATTTGTTCACTTGATTTTTTGAACTTAGCAAAGTTTTTGGCCTCCCCATCAATTTCTTCTGTCTTGTCTTCCAGGTTAGAGGGCTGTCTTCTACATGAGTAACTCTGGTGAGGGGTTCTAGAAAGGTTTTTATAATTTGCTATTTGATTTTTATTTTTTGTTGTGTTATTTTGCATTGTGTCCATCTCTTTTTTTTGAGGCAAGATTTCAATTTGAGTTCTGATTTTCTTGATCCTTCCTGGAGTTCATTCTTGCATTTGATCAAGTCTTCATTAAGCTTAATTAACCAGTTGTTGAGATCTTCCATTTCTTGACTTACCTTCAATTTATTCATATCCCTTTTGAGGGGTCTAACATTTTCTTCAATAAAGTTAAGTCTACTGTCAAAAGCTAAATGCTCTAGGAGATGATTATATTCAATTTCATTGATATGATTGTTGGTTCTTTGATGGTTTGTTTCCATTTCTGAGATTTTTGGATCAGGATCTCATTGGTTGTTGTATTTTCATTTTGGGAATACATTTCTGTTGATTTCTCTATGACTTTATTTGAGGCTTCCATTGTAGGATTAGGCATCCTTGGTGGGGATCTCAGTTTTCTGACTTTCATTGTTTTTCTTTTTGCTTTGTTGTCTACCCATTTTAGGAAGACTCTTTATTTTATTGAGGAGGAAGCAAATTTTTGTCCTTTGGCCTGTGTACCCTCTGACTCAGTTGAACAGGCTTGTTGGTACCCAGTGGCCAGTTAGGATACCAGATCAAGAGGCCTTATTGCACAGCTCACACACGGACCAGGCCTCCGCAAGCAAGGCACAATGGGACCTAATAGTACCAGGGGACTGGGAGGAGCAAGGAAACAGAGATCTGGCCTGCTTACTCTATGCTGAGCCTTCCAGGACATAGACTGGCTCAGAGAACTTGGACCAGGGAACTGGGAGGAGCCAGGAAGCAGGGGTCTTGTGTACTTACTCCCCCTGTGGGCCCTGTCTGTTCCATGCAGGGAACCCAGACCAGGGAGGATGGAGGAGCTGGGAAACAGGGGTCTGACCTATTCACTGTTGACCACTGCACCAGCCTGCACACAGACAGGCACAGGGAACCCAGACTGGGGAGGTGAGAGGAGCCAGTAAATAGGGGTCTGGCTTACTCACTCCAGACCTCCGTGCCAGCCCGCACACAGACCAGCCATACATGGATTTTTAATTAGCACTTACATATAGAATCATGTGCTATCTCTTTCAGAATTGGACTATCACCAGTTTTATTTTTTAAATTACTCTATCTTGATTTTTTTCTCCAAATTCAGAATATGTTACTTTTTCAGACACTTCTTTGATTCCTAAAAATGAAACTATGATCTAATTTCATGTCATGAAATGACTCCAGTAACTCTAGACCATTATATGTACCTATATAACTATATAAACAAATAATTCATGTAGTTGATTAGAAGAAAATAATTAAAGAGTGGGCTCAGAAGCACAAAACAGTTTTCCCCTATTGCCTAAGGAACAAATGTGATTTAAAAGTATTTATTTCTTAGAAAGTTGAGGATTTATGAAATTAAACACTTGGAAATGGAAACAAAGCCTTTTAGCTTATTTTTGCTAAATCCTTCTGTCTGCAAACTTACTTGTAATTTCTTTTAACTTGATAGCCAGGCACAGGCAAAAAGAAAGTAGAGTTCAGTTACTTCACAGTTCTGTTCAAGACTGCTAATTAGAGCTGACCCATTACATTGTTGAGAATGGGCAAATCATCAAGTTATTCTTTCTGTCATGGCTCCTTCTTGAATGTACTCTACTTTTAAAACTTTAGTATCATAATGAATTAGATTTAGGGACCGAGTCAGTGAAACTTTTTGTATCATTCATTAGGCTTACTCAGTACTTGCTGTATGAAAGTATGGCATTGATAGGAAACACATGAATGACAGAATGCTTTGGATTTTGTTTTTATCATGGAATCTTTGTAGTGTCAGTATCAAACCTTTCAGAAAGTCACATACTCCTAGCAAAATAATCTGTCCTTACATGGCATAATCAAATTTCCGTGTAATTTTTGTTCTGTACCTGAGACCAAAGAGTAAAATTTATTGGAAATATATTTTAATTGACTAAATTTCCAAACCTCACCTAATTACTTCAACCGTGTCTAGTTTTTTTTTTTTTTTTTAGTGGAGGGGTCTGATGTATGTGTGTGATATGTGTGAGTGCAGGTGCACATGTGCCACTGTGCACATGTGGAGGTCAGAGATCAACTTTGTTGGCCCTTGCCGTCTACACTGTTTGTGGAAGTCTCTTGTTCCCTGCTGCATTTGCCAGCTAGGTGTCCTGTGCACTGCTGGCAGATGCTTCTGTCTCTGCTTCCCTTCTCACTTTTGTGGGATTATAGATGCTAGCACTGTAGTGACTAACTTTATGTGGGCTTGGGGTATCTGAACTCAGGTATTCAGTCTTGCTCAGCATGCTTTATCCATTGAGCACCCCCCCCCCCCCCCGCCCGCCATAGCCCCTAGATGGTTTTTAAACTTAGCTGAGGTTGCTTTTTTGGCTAGCTTTAAATTCTAGATTCTATTTGGATTTTTTTTTCTCATATGATTTTTCTTCTGAAAACAGATCAAACAAAAACTCATTCAACAGCCTGAAAAGGAGGGGCAGACGAAGCTGGGTCAAACTACGAAGGCACTGACAAAGAAGACCTCAGACCGTGGCAGCCAGACAGACCAGGTGGCCACCCTCGGTGTCCTTTCTAAGACAGAGCTGGCAGTCTTGGCAGAAGAACAGACGCGGAAGGTCCAGCAAGATTTAGAACAAGAGAAAGAAGCTGCTGTTAAGGCGGCTTTGAAGAAGCTTGAAGTTGAGTTGGAGCTCAAATATTGTGAAAATCTTACCAAACAGGTAATAGACGTAATTAGTATAACAAAATCATGTGAATCGATCTATTAACAGAAAGTCTGCAAAATCTTACCCTTGAACTCTTTGTTACTTTTTATTTTTTAAAAAATGCATTTCTAGAATAGAAAACCTATTATGTTGTCCATAAAGTTTTGCTCATTTAATTTCTGTTGTAAACCTTTCACCCCTCTGTTTTTCTCTGCATTGTTTCAGTTTAAAAATATTTGTTCTCTGAGTTCCAAAAGCCCAAGATTAAAGATGGTGGTTTTACATCTGAATTACAGATGAGTTAAGGGCATTTCACATTCAACTTTATAGAAAATGTTTCACTTTAAATGTTTATAAATAAGTAAATTTCAAAGATTGAGATATTTAACAATATTGGTGTTGGGACTTGATACAGAATTTGGGTTTGCAGACATGCCTTGTAAATGGAACTTTGTAATTCTCATCAGTGACCAAAATGTGGTGCCCTTGCCTTTCCCTTGAAGCACTCATAACCTAGCTTTTCACTGGGGCAGATGACCTGATGTCAAAGCAACACTGTTTTAGGAAAGCATAGCCCATGTTAGCAGAGTAAAGGTGAGTTGTTATCTGCTCTATCTAGCTTAACTAAGAGGAAGAACCTGCTGGCAAATTGTTATCTTCACACAAGAGAGAAGAGTCAGTGTCTTACTGTAATTTTGAAAATAGTTTTACCTCACAGACTACCTGGTAGGGTTTCTGGCCCACAAAACAGTCTTAAACCTTGATGTTTATTCTATATTTATTATTTCAGACATATTACTTATAAGTTCTAAATAGCAGAATATCTGGGATTAGGGATATGACCTACTAATAGAATGCAAGCCTGGCATCCATGAGGTCCTTGGTTCAATCCTCAGTTCTAAAAAAAAAAAAAAAAAAAAAAAAAATCAAGGGCTTTTTTGGAAATACTTGAAAATTTGCTCATATATATTATTCTACATAATTTAAAAAGTATCCTTAAAGTCTAGAAACATGAACTTGAATGTAATAATATCAATATCTTCAATTGGTTGAAAAAATGTTTTCTGAGGCTGAGCATGGTAGCACATGCCTATAATCCCAGCATTTGGAAGGCAAAAGCAGGAGGCTGACCAGTAGTTTGAGGCCAGTCTGGTTTTCATAGTGAGTTCCAGCCCAGCCAGGACTATGGAATGGGGTCTGCCTCAAAAAAAAAAAAAAGGCAACAAAAGTGCTTTTGAAGTTTTAAGAAAATAATCCATAGGCAAGTGTGTTTGAGGGTACCATTTTTATATTTATGAAACTATAACTGTTTTGAAGAAAACCAAGAAAATCAGTAGTATGACATAGTATGAAGGAAAGTCTCATACCATCTCTTTGGAGAGAATATGAAGTTATATATAAATTATCTTTTCTCCTTATTTTTAATTTCCTGGAATTTACATGTACTTATTTTTAGAACTTTAGTTGGAAATGGCAGCCTCTTATCAACTCTGTTTGTTTACCTATATATGTGGGTGTGTGGTGTATATGTGTGTATGTATGTGTGTGTGTGTGTGTGCAGATGCACATGCCCTACATGCATTTATGTTGAGGCCAAAGGAGAGCATTGGGTTTCCTCCTCTGGTGCTCTGTTGGTTTATTTCCTAAGACAGATTCCCTCACTGAGCTTGGAGCTGCCGTTTTTCAGTCAAACTAGCTGACTAGCCAGCCCCTGTCTCTGCTTCTCTCAAGCTTGAGTTACATGCATGTGAGGCTTTTGACATAGGTACTGGGGTACAAAGTCATATCTTCATGGTTTCAGAACAAGCAATCTTGTTCACTAAGCCATGTCTGTAACCCCATGTGTGTTTTAAAACAAAGAAATGAGGAACATTTGTTCAATAAATGATCTCCAAGTAATTGATGACAGATTTATAACTAGACCACTCTGATAATTCACCATGTCTTTGATTTTTTTGCCCCAAACTGAGGCATCATCCTCATTCTTTTGATCAGGCTCATTCTTTTTTTTTTTTTTTTTAATTTTTTTTTGTTTATTTTTATTTATTTGAAAGTGACAGAGAAAGAGGCAGACAGAGAGAAAGAGAGAGAGAATGGGCATGCCAGGGCCTCCAGCCACTGTAAACGAACTCCAGACGCGTGTGCCCCCTTGTGCATCTGGCTAACATGGGTCCTGGGGAATCGAGCCTCGAACCAGGGTCCTTAGACTTCACAGGCAAGCGCTTAAACGCTAAGCCATCTCTTTTCAGGTTCATTCTTGATAGAAGGAATTTACCAGGTATAGTCTTGAGGGTGTGTGGCCTGGAGTGAAGAGGTGGTGGTTTATAGTGATTGACACTAGCTGACACCAGGTATCCCTCTTGCATGCTCTTTTTGGTTAAAATAGAGCTTTATTGAGAATGTCAGTGGGTACTTTATATAAAGCCGAGAGATCATTATTCATTAAACATTTATAGATTCCCACTTTTTTTGGCATTTGCATGGGCTAGAATGGAAAGTTTAGAAAAGAATTGTAACCTACTATGTGTCTATGACAGTGTGCTTGAGGTGGGTATAACTGTTATTCAGGCAGACACAATGTGAGATATGCATGAGATCATAGCGCTATGTGAAAACAAGCTCATAAACGTTTAGGCCTTGTTTTGCCTCTTCTTTCTATAACCCTCTATAGGTAGAAAGTGCTGTGCGAAATGCCCGTCACCGATGGCTACAAGAGCTGCCTGGTCTTGCAGAATACAAAGCACTTCTGAGAGCTGAGCAGAGGAAATGGGAGGAACAACTGGAGGCTTCTGTGGCCCAAAGAGTAAGTGCTCTTCTGGAAAGAAGCTTGCCCAGGTCCTCTTCCTCTGGCTGGGGAATATGTACCTCCTCATAGAATTGTGGAAGGATTCCCAGCAGAGGAAGAGAGGCCTGTTCTTCTCATTGTTGACTTGCAAGTCAATCCCATGTTACCATCCAGGATTTATTTGTTTGTTTTTTTGTTTGTTTTGTTTTTGTTTTTCCATGTAGGGTCTGACTCTAGCCCAGGCTGACCTAGAATTTGTAATCTCAGGGTGGCCTTGAACTCATGGTGATCCACCTACCTTTGCCTCCCAAATGCTGGAATTAAAGGCGTGCACCACCATGCCCAGCCCATACAGGATTTTTAAAAATATTTTTTTAAGATTTATTTTTATTTACTTATTAAAGACAGTGGGGGAGGGGGAGAATGGGTGCACCAGAGCCTCTAGCCACTGCAAACAAACTCTAGACACATGTACCAACCACCATGTGCATCTGGCTTATGTGGGACCTGGAAAATCTAACCTTGGGCTTTGCAGGCATGTGCCTTAACTGCTAAGCCGTCTCTCCAGCCCCCATACAGGATTTTTGATTGAGATTGAGAACAGGTGTTACATGTTTATCAGCTATTAATTGTCTTCTCACATGTGTGAAGATTTTCTGTGCAATGTCAGTAGTTCCCTTTGCTAAGTAGCTACCTGTTTTCCACAGACTTCATATTTCTCAAAAATGACAATTCAGAAGTCCATTGTACTCTTACAACTTAACTTCTGGTCTTAAACTAATTCTAATCAAAAGGCCAACAGACTAAAATAATTTTGAAGTTGTCAGAATAATTCTAAAATTTATTTGGAAAAATAAAAGGCCTGGAGATTTTTTTACTGTTCTGAAAGGGGAATATAATATATTAGATATATAGAATAATAAAATATATTGGAAAGTAACAACCCAATGTTAGTCACAGTAGAATTGTCAATCCTGTATAAGGTAGACTTGAGAGATAGTCCTAACTATGAATTAAAGTTGAATAATTTCTTTGTAGTAAGCTCTATGTTGCTGGGCTGAACTTCCAAATCAGACATAGTTTATGGGAGAAAGGGATTTATGTGAAGCTTACAGATCCAGGGGAAGTTTCATTGATGGTAGAAGAAGCTGGCCCGCTTTCACAGATCCAAACAGAAAGACATAACCACACAGCCAGCACCACAAGCAAGCACAAAACCAATAGCAAAACAGCAGTGAACCCAGGCAGAGCTCAAGCACTCTGCATACCTTTAGTCTGGAAATTAGATCTGCCTCCAAACACACCTTAGGGCTGGACCCCAGGATCCTCCACCAGTGACACCTCTTCTAGTCAGGCAGTGGTAAATCCAAATTAGAAGCCTTAATAAAATGCCTGAGTCAGGGCTGGAGAGATGGCATAGCAGTTCAGGCACTTGCTTGCAAAGCCTAAGGACCAGGATTCAATTCCCCAGGACCCACATAAGTCAGATGCACAAGGTGCTGAATGTGTCTGGAGTTTATCTGCAGTGGCTACAGGCACTGGCATGCCCATTCTCATTCTCTCCTCTCTCTCTCTCTCTCCCCCCCTTCCCCCCCTTCTCTCCCTTTCTCTCTCTCAAATGAATAAAATGTTTTTAAACATTCTGAGTGTATTGGGGGACATATATTCAAACTACCACAGTTTTAAAACAATAGAATGAGAAAGTTTTGCATAATAAATAGATAGTTTTATGATGGCCCAAAAGTACTTTGGATAAAACGAGGTTTACCCATTCATGCATCACAATAAATGGCAGAGCTAAACATTAAAAAAAAAAAAAAACATAAAACAAAAAGAAAAAAAATTTCAGATCATAATAACCATTTTGTTTTGTTTTTGCAGTACTGGGGATTGAATTCAGGGCCCCATGCATGCAAAAGCATTCTACACTCCCAGCCACATAACAGTTTTGAGGGAATGTTTGTAGTAGCAAATTTAAAGTATTAGTTACATAACATTTTTAGTCTTTGTTATCTATAGGCTTAGCAATGAGTATTCTACAATATTAACTGTTTATATCATTAATCTCTTATCAAGTTGGCACTGTAGTTATCACTTTTTTATAGATGAGGATATTGATGCTCAAAGAGTCAAGGAATGGGCCTGTGCCTCCATGAGAGTAAGAGACTCCAGCCGCTGTCTCCAGAGTCTTCTTGTGAGGCTTTGAGTGAGCTGCTTCTATCAGGAGTGGTGACATTAGACCTGGAACCCAGGCCTTTTCATTTCCCTATTTCTTTTTGTTCTGGACTTAGTTCTCATATTTGGTTATTTTACATATTATCCTTTTAGTTTGTTATTAAGGAAAATGTGATCATTGAAAAAATGACTGGTTTCCTGCTTGATGTCACTTAATGAACTGTTCTAATGGCTGAAATTGTTTCCCTTATCAGGTGGTAATTATGCAAGTTTAAGCTTTTCTTATGGGACTGCTTTAAAAAACAACAACAACAAAATTTTTTTTTTCTTTTATTTGTGTATGTGTGTGAGAGAAAGAGAGGAGGGAGAGGGAGAGAAAGAGAATGGGCACGGCAGGGCCTTCAGCCACTGCAAACTAACTCCAGACACATGTGCCACCTTGTGCATCTGGCCTATGTGGGTCCTGGGAAATTGAACCTGGGTCCTTTGGCTGCACAGGCAAGTGCCTTTACCGCGAAGCCATCTCTCCAGCCCAGGACTGCTTTTGCGTTAGTTAAAATATGATTTGGAGCTGGAGAGATGGCTTCACAGTTAAGTGCTTGCCTATGAAGCCTAAGGACCCCATTTCAAGGCTCAGTTCCCCAGAACCCATGTTAGCTAGATGCACAAGGGGGCGCACGCGTCTGTAGTTTGTTTGCAGTGGCTGGAGGCCTTGGTGCGCTCATTCTCTATCTGCCTCTTTCTCTCTCTCTCTCTCTCTCTCTCTCTCTCTGTCACTCTTAAATAAATAAATTTAAAAAATGTTTTTTAAAAAGATGATTTGTAGCTGTGTGTGGTGGTGCATGCCTTTAATTCCAGAACTCAAGAGGCAGAGGTAGAAGGATCGCAGTGAGTTTGAGGCCAGCCTGAGGCTAAATAGTGAATTCTAGGTCAGCCTGGACTAAAGCAAGACCCTACTTTGAAAAATCAAAAGATAAAAAAAGATAATTTGTAAGGAAAGGAGTTTAGAGAAGTGAGATTGTATCTGTTCTTTAAAAGTATTTATTTATGTGTGTGTGTGTGTGTGTGTGTGTGCGCGCGCGCGTGCACATGCCAGGACCTCTTGCTGTTGCAAATGAGTTCCAGAGACACGTGTCACTTTTTGCATGTGGCTTTATGTGGGTATTAGGGAATCAGACCCAGGCCAGCAGGCTTTGCAAGCAAATAGCTTTAAGTGCAGAACCATCTCCCAGCTCTGTATCTTTTGAAAATAGTTATGTAGGGCTGGAAAGATGGATGGTTCAGTGGTTAAGGTGCTTGCTTGCAGAGCCTAAGGACCCAGGTTCAATTCCCCAATACCCACATAAAGCCAGATGCACAAAGTAGCACATACTTTTGGAATTCATTTGCGGTGTGTAGAGGCCTTGGCATGCCCATTCCCTCTGTCTGTCTCTCTCTCAAATAAAAACAAATAAAATATTTTTAAAATAATGATATGAAGTATGTTTATCACATTAGGTTTGGCTAATTATACAAATATTTGTGCCAATTTCAACTTTTAGTTCTGCAATCAATTAATCACTGTTTTTAAAAACATTTTTATTTATTTGCAAGAAAGAGAGAATGAAAGCATGCATGCGAGCACCAGGACCTGTTGCTGCAAATGAACTCCAGATGCACATACCGCTCTGTGCATCTGGTTTTATGTGGGTACTGAGTCAAACCCAGGCCAGCAGGCTTTGTAAGCAAACACCTTGAACTGCCAAGCCATCTCCCCAGCTCTGTATCTGTTTAAAAAATACTGATATAAAGTATTTTTATGTCATTAGCTTTGACTAATATCAAAAATGTATGTGCCATTTTCAACTTTTAGTTCTGCATCAATTAATCAGTATTTTTTTGTTTGGTTGGTTTTTATTGTTTGTTTGTTTGTTTGTTTGTTTATTTTTCGAGGTAGGGTCTCACTGTGGCCCAGGCTGACCTGGAATTCACTATGGAGTCTCATGGTGGCCTCAAACTCTCAGCAGTCCTCCTACCTCTGCCTCCCAAGTGCTGGGGTTAAAGGCGTGTGCCACCATGCCTGGCTTTAATCAGTGTTTTTAAAAAATATTTTTTATTTACAAGCAGAGAGAGAAAATATGGGTGGACCAGGGCCTCCAGCCATTACAAATGAGTTCCAGATGCATGTACCACTTTGTGCATCTGGCTTTACATGGGTCTGGAGAATTGAGCCAGGGTCACTGGGTATTGCAGGTAAGCGCCTGAACTCTTTAACCACCTCTCCAACCCCTAATCAGTGTTTTCTTATTTTATTTTATTTTATTTTATTTTATTTTATTTTATTTTATTTTATTTTATGTTTGCAAACAGAGAAAGAGTACATGCCAGGGCCTCCTGCTGCTGCAAACAAACTCCAGATGCGTGCACCACTCTGCATCTGGCTTTACATGTATACTGGGGAATCAAACCTGGACTTTTAGGCTTTGCAGGAAGCACCTTAACTGCTGAGCCATGTCTCCAGCCTTAATGTTTTTTTTTTTTTTTTTTAAATCATGAAACATATAATCTATTAGGTGATTTAAAATGAAGCCGACTATCCCTAGTTCATGTAACCATGTTTTGCAGAATAACATGCATCAAGATTTCTTTTTCCCTTTAATTGTTATATCACTCATTAGGTTTAGAGGTTAGCCTGTTGTAAGGGCCTGGGATCTTATTAAAGAGGAGAATCTCACAGACTTTTACCTGTGTGTTGCGCCCATAGCTGTCATCTGCCCTGTCTGAAGCTAAAGAGAAATGGAAAAGGGGGCTTGAAAGTACGAAGAAAAGTGTGACCCCTGGGGCGGGGCTGGAGGCCAAGGTTCGCTCTCTTCAGAAGGAGTTGCAGCTAAAGAACGAGGAAGTCCCTGTGGTCGTCAGGGCCGAGCTGGCCAAAGCCCGAACTGAATGGAACCGAGAAAAGCAAGAAGAAATCCACAGAATTCAAGAACAAAATGAGGAAGATTACCGAAATTTCTAGATGATCATCGAAATAAAATTAATGAGGTGCTTGCAGCTGCTAAAGAAGAGGCTGTGAAACGGAACACTGACCTGCTTCGTCAGAAGGAGGCAGAATGGCAGGCATGCCTAGACCAGAGCCGCCGAGAATGGGCAATTCAGGAAGCCAGGAAGATGCGACAAGAAATCTGTCATTATGAGGAAGACATCCTGGCTGTGCTTGAGTTTCTGCTAAAGGACACCCAGATGGAATGCATTCCTGGTGCAGAGGACGAGCAGCTCTTGGAACTCATGTCAATTTGCTCTTCAAAGTGGGTATCTGTGCAGTATTTTGAGAAACTAAAAGCCTGTATACAGAAAGCAATTCAGGATATGCTGTCCTTAAATACAGAAAACACCAGCCCAGAATGGGAAAAGGTATGTTCTTAAGAGTGAACAGGGCCATTGTTGAGCTTTTGGTTCTTATATCTACTAGTAAGATGTAGAAACTAGGAAAAGATTCATGTTCTACTTTGGGTGATAAACTAGTTATTACTTTGGATAAATATATTCTATAGTTGCCCATTTCAAAAAGAAAATATAAATTCCTCGCCTAATTCCTTGTGTTTAGGTAAGATATGCATGACCCCCCTCCCCCCCCCCTTTGTCCTGTCTGCATCCTTCATGAGAAGTAGCACAGGAATTTAGAGCCAGAAGGGACACAAAGGATCCGTCTAACTCATCCCACTTCACCCTGGTTCATGTTTTGCCCTTGATTTCACAAAGTTGTTACTACTAAGGAGTTGACTAGCAAGAGCACTGCTGAACGCTGCATTGAGAAGTTTGGGAAAAGAAAGATAATTAAAATGAGAAAAACAGCAGGTTTTAGCATGAAAAGTGATGGGAAAAGTCATCTTGAAGCTTTCAAGTTTGTCATCATGAAAAGATAGTCTTTGATTTTCAAATGAAGAAGCAGCACCTTTCTCCTATTATTTATATATTTGGCACATGTAACATACTTCAAATGTCTCATGTAGTGTAGTTGCCAATGAATTTGACCTCTGCTGCGATGAAAATGTCCTGAACTTTTAGGATGTTCTTGAAAATTGTGTGTGTGTGTGTGTGTGTGTGTGTATTCATATGTGTAAACTGTATTTCCTCTGTATGTATTATAGCAGCCCTACCATCCCTCCGTGAGACATGTTCTAATTGGAAAATAATGGCCACAGGAGGTCAGTACATTAGCATATTAGATGCTAATACATTCCTAAGAAGAATGATGAATATTGGTGGTAGTTCAAGTTTGTTTGCAGGCAGTTTTTCCTTCTTTTAGGAATTTAAAACAAAATTGTATGGAGCTTTGTCCAGACATTAAATATGAAGACAATTTATTTCAGAGAAATATGACCAAGATCTCTACAGATCCTGTCAGCTGGGACACTGGCCAAGGAGACCCTGGCATTGGAGCACCCCTTCCTGTACCCAGTTGCAGACACCATGCTCAGTCCTCGGCCTTGCAAGAAACAGAAGCTGGTAATTGATTTTGTTTCCACCAGTCATTGGAACATTTCCAATCCTCATTCCAGACAGTAACTATGAGGATGAGAGGAAATTTAAGATGTAAACAGTCTAATAAGTGCACAGTGACTTTATGTGTATCCTCTGTCTAGATTTCAGTTTCTGTTTAGAGGACAAGTTGATTTAGACCTTCTGTCTTCTGGTTTCCCTTCATTCATAAGCAGTTGTTATTATAAAAGGAATAATGAAAGTTTGTTTTAAATTTTTATTTATTTGAGAGAGAGGGAGAGAAAAATAGGCAGATAGAGAATGGGCATGCCAGAGCCTCTAGCCACTGCAAACAAATTCCAGACACATGTACTACCTTGTGTATCTGAATTTATGTGGGTATTGGGAAATCGAACTTAGGTCCTTAGGCTTTAGAGGCAAGTACCTTAACTGCTAAGCCATCACTCCAGCCCTGGAAGTTTTAATAGAGGTTTTTATTTCACTCCCCTGAATATTCAGAAACCCAAATTTTCATGTAAGATAATTGCCATATAATGGAGACTTTCACTTTTAGTTTAGTGACACTTCAGCAATTTCTTAATGAAAATATTTCTGAAGCATTTAAAAAAATATTTATTTATTTTCTGGGTGTGGTGCCACACACCTTTAATCCCAGCACTTGGGGGCAGAGGTAGGAGGACCTCCATGAGTTCGAGCCACCCTGAGACTACATAGTTAATTCCAGGTCAGTCTGGACCAGAGAGAGACCCTACCTCAAAAAACCAAAAAGAAAAAAAAATTTATTTGAGAGAGAAGCAGATAGAGAGAGAGAATAGGCATGTCAGGGCCTCTAGCAAACGAACTTGAGACGCATGTGCCACCTCATGCATCTAGATTTATATGGGTACTGGGGAATCAAACCTGGGTCATTTGGCTTTGTAGGCAAGTTCCTTTACCACTGAGTCATCTCTCCAGGCCTTTCTGAAACATTTTAGGTGCTTTGAAAATATATTTGTGAGGTGTTTATAGTGGGGGCAAAGAATACTGTTTTTAGTATATTTCTGTCCAACAAATGAATGGTAATGGTAATATTTGAACTTGTGATGAATTGATAGTTTAACTCTTCCTTAATAACTTAAACTTATCATTATAAAAAGAATTTGGGTCTGGAAAGATGGCTCAGCTGTTAAAAATGCTTGCTTGCAAAGCTTTCCGGCCCGCAAGCCACTATGTAAACTGGGCTCAAAAACTGTCACGAGTAAACGGTGTTCTTATATAACAGCAAGAGGACCTGGTGTACCCATCCACGTGCACACATGAACCCACATACACACAAATAAATAAAAATTGTTTCAAAATAATTTTCTACGATACCATAGTAGATTCAAACTTTCACTAAGATGTCTTATGAGATAAACTGATTTCAGTTGAAAACAAACCATACTATAAGATTTTTTTCTTTAGTTTTTTTCCTCTTAAATACAGTAATAAGTTCACTAGACAGGATTAAATCCAATGTAGTCACTTAAAGGTCAAGTCCTTTACAATCTTGCTACCAGAGAGTGCTAGTGTATATTTGGCTATATTCTCCTAACCTTACTGTTTTTGAGTAATTTAATTGTGAAATATTTGTTACATGCAAAAATATGAAAATAATGCATAGGTAAGCTAATGCCAGAAAGCCACCAGTCAACTTAAGAAATGGAGTGCTTCAATACTGTTATCACAGTTCCATTTCCACAGCTTCCCCCAGCCTGGTCCTTGTTTTGATGTTTAAAAATTATTCATTGCTTTCATTTGTTTTGACCACTCTGTATGTATGATCAAAAGTTGTTGCTGTATTTTTTGTCTAAACACTATCAAAATGGCTTAATACTCATTATGTCTTTGGGGCTTGCCTTTTCCTCAACTACATCATGCTACTAAATTTTCTCTGTGCTGATGCTAGATCTCTATCTAGTTTATCCATTTTTATTTCTGTACAAACTACCCTATTGTTTAATTACACTATAATTATATGTTTTCTTATCAGTGAACATTTTTGGCTGGTTTCTAGTTTTACCAACAGTATCTTGAATGCAAATCTAAAATCAGTGTATGAACCAGTGTAATGCTTCATTAATCCTTTGATACTTATGAATATGAATGACACCATTAAATGAAGCTCAAGAGTCAGGAGAGCCAGGCATGGTGGTGCACGCCTTTAATCCCAGCGCTTAGGAAGCAGAGTTAGGAGAATCACTGAGTTCAAGGCCATTCTGAGACTACATAGTGCATTGCAGGTCAGCCTGGGCTAGAGTGAGACTCTACCTCAAAACCAAAATACCAAAAAATAAAAATAAATAAAAATAAAAATGGAGTGAGAGAGAGCACTAAGAATTTGCTGGACCAATGACTTTGTATGGAGGCCATTTGCCCTGGGACAGTTTGTTGTTTGTTTTCTCAAATCACTTATATTTATAGTCATACTCTCTTTAATAACATTTTAAAATTTATTATTTTAGTGACAATTTGTTCACATGTAAATAGTATATATATATATATATATATGTATGTATTAATATTTTATTTTTGTTTATTTTATTTATTTGACAGAGAGATACAGAAATAGGCAGGTAGAGAGAGAGAGAATGGGTGCACCAGCCACCGCAAACAAACTCCAGCTGCATGCGCCGCCTTGTGCATCTGGCTTACATGGATCCTGGGGAGTTGAACCTGGGTCCTTTGGCTTTGCAGGCAAGCGCCTTAACCTTGGATCACTAAGCCATCTCTCCAGCCCCATAAATAGTATATTTTGACCATAATCCCCTCCCATTATCTCATCTTGAACCCCTTTCCCATTGCTGTTCTGCTGAACCCCTTCCTGACTAGTCTACTTTGATGTCTTTCTTTTCCTTTTTTTTTTCTTTGTTTTGTTTAACAGAATGCATGCCACTTTGGGGTTGT
Organism: Dipus sagitta; assembly: GCA_036346955.1. Lineage (NCBI taxonomy): Eukaryota > Metazoa > Chordata > Mammalia > Rodentia > Dipodidae > Dipus > Dipus sagitta. Next base: position 74,819,426 of record CM070779.1, on the reverse strand, counting down.
CCTCTGTCTCTTCCTCGTTAAATTCAGATTGCATTTTCTCAGCAGGAACACTGCATGATGCGTTCTTATTTTCTGGCATGGCATATATCAGTCTTATTTTGCATATACATACTGCCTTTTTTGTAATTTTTTTTTTTTATATGAGAGAGAGAGAATGCGCGAGAGAGAGCAAAAGAGAATTGATGTGCCAGGGACTCCAGCCACTGCAGTCGTACTCCAGACGTATGTGCCACCTTGTTTGCATGTGCAACCTTGCACTTGTGTCACCTTGTGTGTCTGGCTTATTTGGAATCTGGAGAGTCAACCATGGGTCCTCAGGTTTCATGGGTAATTGCCTTAACTGCTAAGCTACTCTCCCAGCCCCCCTCTTCCATTTTTGAAGTTATCTATGTCTTAAAGATTCCTGGTGCCTTTAGTGGGAAATGATATTCAATACTAAGATCTGGCATTAGGTTTCATTGCAGATTTAAAGTAAATGGTATTATCCAGCTTTACATACTAAACATTAAGCTTCAAGGAAACTAGTAATCATGGCATCACACAGCCAGTAAGTAGTAGACTTGTTTAAACTCAGGTGTCTCTTAAGTATTCCTTTCAGCTTCTCTGTAGCCTGTAGTTGTGAGTCATGTCATCTGGTTTGCCTTTTATTCTTACTGGTCCTTATTGATACAGAAGTTTTTTTGTCATTTAATTTTTGCAGATAAAAAGTTCCTTGAAATTAAAGATTCATGCTGTGGACACTGCTTGCAAGAACTTGAAAAAGTAAAGCAGGAGTGCCACACTCTGAAAAGAAAACTGGAGAAGTGCTGTAGGCATCTGCAGTATTTAGAGAGGAAGCACAAAGCTATAGTGGAAAAAATCGGAGGTTAGCGCTTCATGCAGGTTGCACTGCTACCAGTGTAAGCTCTGGGATCCTTGTTGAAACATTCACATGGGTCACTTTTGCTAGTGCATGAGCTGATGTCTTTGGGGACTAGTAAATACTAATTTGGATCTAATACTAATGGATTTATTAATGAATTATGAAAAGAAAGTTTCATCTCTGATTGAAAGCTTAGCATTCCTTTTTTCTTTCTCAATTGAATAGATATGTGTCTTGTAGTACTCTAGGAACAGGATAGGAAGGCATTTACCAAGGAGAATAACATTCTGGGAGGGAGAAATAGCATAAATGAAGGCATATGAGCCTGGCCAGCCTCCATCCAGTCTACTCACAGTGCCATCTATAAGGGTAGTATCTGAAAGGGGTTTCTTCTGTCATTGTCCATTGAAGAAGGGAACCATTAGCCTTACACAACTCTTTTCTCTTAGCCTCCACTGGCCACCTATACCCTGTGCTCTTGATTCTGTATTTTAAATGTTTTATTTATGTTTTCTTTTCTCCTAGCTTGCATATAGTATTGCCACTCTGTCCTGTGTACTTGACTCTGCCATTTCCTTTTCAGTCCAGCTTTCATCCTTGAGGATTCAATTCAAAAGATGCTCCATCTGCAAAACCCTCCTTCATTTTCCCAGTTGTATTAAGTTGGTCACACCTGTGTGCTCTAATAACTCTAGATGGTTCTTTCTTCATTCCTTCTGTCTGTCTATATATGCTTGCCTGAAACTCTGCCCTGCCCAGGCTGTTCCCTGAGGACCAGGGAAATGCCTCATTTTGTTCATGTTTGGAGTGGTAGTACCAGTACATACTAGTAAATGTTTGAATGAACAGTAAGCCCAATACTAGGCTCTCAATCACATCATTCAGAAAAAAACAGAGTAAACATGCTCATATTTTCTGCATTAGTCTCTGTCTCTTGCCTAGACAGTGGCAGTCACATCCTGAGTCTTTCTGCATCCTGTCTTGCTCCTCCACTCTCTTCTCTGAAAGGCAGATAGAGCAACCTTCTAAACAGTGAATTGGATTGTGATACTCTCTTGTTAAGAGCTGTTCAGTAGCTTACTATGGTTCTCAGCATGAAATATGAACATTTAATTTATCATGGTATCTGAAAACTCTGCATGCTCCTGACAGCCCCTGCATCCTGTCTCTCCACTTTCCTCTCTCAGGAGAGCCACAGCATGACTTTCATTGTCTTTGATCTTTGGGCCTCTTTTCTCCCTTTACCAAAACTTCCTGATCTTATTTATGGCTGTCTCCTTTTCATCTTTCCCCCACATTGTACCTGGTTAGGTCCTATGGTTATGCATCCCTTTAACTCCTGTGCTTTTTGTAACTTCTGTAATTATCTATTGTCTGTACTCCTGTTGGGGATGCAGACTTTATGGTAACAAGAATCAAGTCCTGGAGTAGTCCTTAGCACAGTACCTATATACCCAGCTCATTGCACACACTGGGTAAGTACTAATGATTGAGTAGTCACCTGCTATCATCTATTGCTTACTAAATCTGTTAACGATAGATAAGAAAACTTTGAGACCTGTAAGTTTTGGGAGCTCATACTTTTTTCCTACTATTCCCTTTCTATATTGATGTTTGACTATTTATTTATGTATTTATTTATCCTTCCTCCATCATCTATGACAGAATGTTGGAGTTAACATTTGGCAGGTCTTGTGCAGGTAACAACAGCTGCTGTGAGGCCATGAATACAGTAACCACTTTATGTCGGAGAAACAGTGTTCCAAAGCACTGTTCCCCATTCTTTGGCTCTTACTTTTTTTTTTTTTTTTCTGCCACCTCTTCTACTATAGTCCCTGATCCACTGGAGAGTATGATAGAGATGGCACACTAGGTGCTAAAAACTCAATTTCTGAATTATTGTTGTTGCTGCATTTGTTTCATTGCTAATATAATCTGTAAGGTATATCCTACACCCATGTTCACCCTGAAAAAACTCAGTTTTAGGAAGATATAACAGTCTGTATGGCATAAAGAAAAATGTCACAGAGATCTAGTGCTTAAACTTAGATCTCTGTGACATTTTTCTTTATGCCATATAGACTGTTAGTGTCCACTGAACATTTTACATTATTCCTGAAAGTGGCACTTATTTAACATTTTTTTATTATTATTTCGTATTGCGATATTTGCCCAGTGATTATTTATGTGAGCACAGCCTGAATACTAGGATGAAAGGACACATGGAAAACCTAGTAGGTTTGGGGCTGACGGTAAAACCGGGTGGAAAGTCTTTGTTTACTGTGTACAAAGCCCTGGGTTCAAGCTGCAGGACTACAAAGAAAGAAAATACCTTCTAAGTCTCTGGAGCACTTCATTCTTGCTGGGAAGCAAAACATTATTTATATATTGCACTTGGACAGTTCCAGGACAGTGTGTAACCAAAAGCAAGGTGAAAGTGGAGCACTATGCCAAGAGCTGAACAAGAGAATGGCCACACTAGGGCTTATTGAAGTACAAATGCTACAGGAGAGTAACTGGAAATTATGAGTCTTGTCTGTAGACACTTGTGTTGGAAACTTAAGGGTAAGGACTAGGAAAGAACTAATGCATAGCTAACTTTCTTTTATAGAAGATAATGCTAAGGTGGTTGAAGAATTAATAGAAGAAAACCATGACATGAAGAATAATTTGGATGAATTAAGAGCAATCTGTACACCACCACCAAGGTTGGATTTCACTATATACCACTTTATTTGTTTAGTTATTTTGGACATACTTGGTATAGGTACATCATGTGTTGGTACCATCCTTCTCCTTATCCCTGCCCCTACTCCACTGGGAACCCTCCTCAGTGGGTTACAGGTATTCTCCATGGTGTTGTGGGTTATGCGTTGTGGAAGCAGCAGTTACTTGTTTGGGGGAGGCAGTGACCCAAGGCAGAATGTCTCAATCTGTGGCTGTTATATTCTTTCTGTCCCCTCTTCTGCAAAATTCCCTGAGCCGTGGTGGGTGAGTTTTAAGTCTACTGCAGTGATGAGCTCTTAGGAGTCTCTGGATTTCTGCTTTGGTAGGTGTTGAGTGTCCTCAGTATCTGTCTCCTTCACCCTGGCGCCGACTTCCAGGCTCACCATGGAAGCTGTCTTCTTGCTCATCTCCCCAATACCTCTATGGTTTCAGGTGGGGCTTAGCTGAAGTGCGAGGGATGGTTTATCTACTCAGGTCTCACTACCTTCTGAAAAAGAACAGATTCTCCATTGGAGAGTGAAGTCAGTGTAGTTTAAATGGGATAAGCATTATTAATTTAGGGAGAATATGATTTATGTAACCCCTCTTTTAACCAAAGACTAACGAGAGTTTTGCATTGGAGGTATAAACTTTGCCTCCATAGGATTCTGACCTGTTTCCCAGCTCCAGATATGGGTTCCTTTACATTAAATGGATCTCTTACCCACTCTGATAGCAATTGGTTACCCACAAAGGCTGTGTGCCACTATTGCACTGGCATGCCCATCCTGTCAGGGTGTTTGCTTCTAAGTATTTTAGACCTCTGGTTGCTTAGACCATTGTTGGGTACTTTCCCCCAGTAGCTCATGTAGCACTTTCCAGCACTAGATGGGCTAACTGACTGGAGACTGGCTGTCTTCCAGATATCAGCCAGGTCTCCTTGTGTTCTTTGTTGGCAGCATATGGTGTCTTCAGTAATAGGGTCTCACCTTTTGCCTCAGGTGGATAAGCATGTGCTTGGACAGAAACATGTCTTGATTTGGGGACCTTTTAGGTCTCTCCAATCAATAGCTCATTGTAGGTATCAGCCAGTTTCTGGTACTGGGAGTTATAGGTTAGAGACATTTAAAAAAATTTTTTTTCTTTATTAGTTAGTTTTGTACTCAGCAAATACTGTCAGTTTGGTACCATTATTAGGCTCATTCGTGACCTACCCCCTCCCCTTGGCCCCTCCTTGTTGAGGTATACGGGTCATGCATTGTGGAGTTAGCCCTCAGTTATGGGTAAGCTAAATGTCTCTGCATATCATGACCCAACATGTGGCTCTGACATTCTTTCCGCCCTCTCTTCCACAAAATTTCCCTGAGCCATGTTGGGTTCATTTTTGGTCTGCTTCAGTGATGAGGTGTTGGGGGTCTCTGAGGCTCTGGCTCTCTGATTTGGTAGGAGTTTATTTTTTTCTGTGCTGATCTCCTTCCCCCTTGTGCTGGTATCTGGTTCATCAGGAAAACAGCGCCCTTGCTTGTTTCTCCAATTTTTCTTAGTTTCAGCCGTGGCCCTTTTGAGGTATGATGGGGTGGCTCTCTCCTTAGGATCTACATCTATCTGAAAAAGAGAAGCACATTCTCCAATGGAGAGTAAGTTAGCACCAGGACAAATGAGATAACCCTTACTTTTTTTTTTTATAGAGAATTTAATAGGTGTAGGCCCTCTTGTAGCCCACAATTGATGGTAGGCTTTATCCCACCCTGTCCAGGGCCCTTCTTTTCAGGTGCACGCCCTTACTACTTTTGAGGGTTGTATCTTTTAGTCTATCTCCAGGGATAAAGGTTTTTATGGTACTAGTTCATTCTGGATTTAGTTTTTGTGTTTGTTTTTTTCCCACCCTCCCTTTTCCTCTGGTCCATGTTAGGAACCACATGTGAGTGAGACCATGTGGTGTTTGTCTTTCTGTGATGGTGTGAGTTTGTTGAGTATGATCTGTTCCAAGTCTGTCCGTTTTTCTACAAATTTCATTGTATCATTTTTTTCTTACTGCTGAGCAGAATTCCACTGTGTAAATGTTCTACAACTTTATTATCCATTCATCCAGTGATGGGCCCCTGGGTTGATTCCAGTTCTTAGCTATAATGAATTGAGCAGCTATAAACATGGCTGAGCAAATATCTCTGTAATGATGCATGGAGCATTTAGGATAAATGCCCAGTAAGAGATTGAAGACCACTTTATTTCTAAGTATCTTTAAATTATTAGAAATATCATTCTTGGTCTGGAAAGATGGTATATCAGTTAAGGTGCTTGCCTGCAAAGCCTAAGGACCTATCTATGTTTGACTCCTCAGGTCCCACATAAGCCTGATGTGCATGGTCACACATGCACACTAGGTGTCTAGAGTTCTACTGCAGCGGCTAGAGGCCCTGGTGTGCCAATTCTCACTCTCTCACATTAAAAAAAAAGATCGCTCTTAGTTGTTTTTTTATTTCACATAAAGTATATTGAAAAAGAGAACCTCCCAGTTCCTATTTCATAGAGCACACTATCTGTTAAGCCCATGTTTTATGTCATTTAGATCTATTTATACACATATGTGATGTGTGTACTGTTAAGAAGTGGGATTATTGTAGCCCTTTATAGATACTATTAGAAAGGCATCTCCCCATGTTACCAAGTATTTTCCTGCAATATACTTTTTAATAATTTTGCACATTTTCATCATGTAGTTTTATGATAAAATTTATCTTCATTTGTACTTTTTATTTTGGGGGTATCTTGTGTATCCCAGGCTGGTATCCAATTCGACTTATCCTCTTTTTTTAATTAAATAAAATCATATTTACTTATAAGCACTCAGAATGTTAACAAAACAGCTGAATTTTTTTTTTGCTATTAGAGTGGTATTCAGTTAACAGAACAATTATTTCATGTAAGCTGCATCAAAGACAACTGAAGATGAAAAAAACAAAAACCTACTGTCCCCATACAAAACTAATTTGTGCTGTGCACCAACAAGAACCTGCTTTAAATTTCCATGCCAATTTAAAACCACCATACCGTACCAGGCAAGGTTAGTGAAAATACCATCAGGACAGGGCTGTCTAGAGACACATTCGGTAGTGTGTTAACTATACAAAAAAAGACACTGTACAATTTAAAAACAAATCTTATACACAGACTTACATTTCAGTTACTTTCTTTAAAAGGAGTAAATTATGTACGGGGGGAGGGGTGTCAAATGCTTTGTAGACAAGAAAAAAGCTGCACTAGAACCAGCTTATTCATCATCGTCATCTTCATCTTCCTCTTTTCCTCTTCACCTTCCCCTCTTCTTTCTTTTTCTTGCTCTTTTCAGCCTTGACGACTCTATTTTTTTTTTTTTTAACTGCCTCAGGTTTTCCTTTAGCTCTGTAGATAGCCATGTCCTTTTCATACTTTTCCCTCAGCTCGGCAGCTTTCTTTCCGTAAGGCTGCTTGTCATCCGCAGCAGTGTTGTTCCACATCTCTCCCAGTTTATTTGCAACATCACCAATGGATAAGCTGGGGTGTTTTCCTTTGATTTGGGGGGTAATATTCAGAACAGAACAAGAAGAAGGCCGAAGGAGGCCTCTTGGGTGCATTGGGATCCTTGAACTTCTTTTTTGTTTGCCCTTTGGAGGGATATAGGTTTTCATTTCTCTCGCATAACGAGCCCTGTCTGCCTTGGCCATGTCTTCAAACTTTCCTTTTTCTTTAGCAGACGTGGTCTTCCACCTCTCTGAGCACTTCTTAGAGAACTCTGGGAAGTTGACAGAAGCATCTGGATGCTTCTTCTTGTGTTCCACCTGGCAGGTTTACACAAAGAATGTGTAAGATGACCTTTTGCCTCTCAGCTTCTTAGGGTCTCCTTTGCCTATCTTCAGTTGATTTTTTTCCTCAATAAGGGACCGAGATTCACCCAATTGCCTATCCGGCTCTCACTTGCCCTGGTGTTGTTTCTATGGAGCTTAGTGTACTTCAGTGGCTGTGGCAAGTGGAAGCCAGATGCAGCCTCCTCACTCACTCCGCTCTATAACATTCGACTTCTGATCCTCTTGTTTCTACCTCCTGGGAACTGAGATGATAAGGCACCACCATGTCCAGTGTATGCAGTGCTAGGGATTAAACCCAGGGCTTCAAGCATGCTAGGAAAGTACTCTACCAACTGAACCACATGCCTAGCCCTTCCTCTGAGTTTAAATAATTGAATAATGGAGGTTCCTGTATATGAAATCTTTGCCACACCCCAGTTTGTTTAATTGTACTATATGAATACATGTATACATCTTCAAGGGAAGTTTTTGACTTACAGTCTGTTTTCTCACTCTGGTTCATCTTAGGTCATTGTCAGAAGGGGCCATTGAACATGCTTTCTACCCTTATAGTAGGCAGGCTCTGGAGGAACTTCGTGGACAATACATTAAAGCTGTAAAAAAAATTAAGCGTAAGTCCCTAAAGTGATTCTTGAGAGTTTTATGATGGCCTTGGGTTTTTATCATCTTTGTGAAGTATAAACTCAGTGTTTACCAAAATTAGTGATTTGGGCAAAATTTTCCAGGTACCTTTTTCTTTAATCCTAGAAGAAATTACTGATATTACTTCAAAAGTACATAATAATGGATCTTTTTGCCCAAATATCTTTTGGAAGTGACATGAAACTAGTTAATTTTATATTGTTGATTATCATCTTTTGTTTTTATTTGGACAGTAGTATTAAACTAAAACTATATAGGCCATACAACATAAATAACTTGTCAAAAAGAACATGTCATATGAGGACTGGGGATCTAGCTCAGTGGGAGAGCTCTTACTGCCATACACAAGGCTGTAAGTTCTATTCGTAACACTTTGTAAAAAATAAAATAAAATAAAGAAAATGTGCTATTTAAATTAGCAGTATTCTCTACTGTAAACTTTCATGATCTGTGAAGATAAATCTTGTTAACAGTTTTGGTATTCCTCATTTAAAATTGCTGTAAATTTGTCAAGAATTAGTCAGTACCAGCTGTCCCACAGAGCGTTCCTAGGTATGTGTTTTCGGAGTATGGACTACTTCCTGCTGTTTAATAACAAAGTTGCATGGGGTGGATGTGTATTCTAATACAGTAATTGTGCAAAAATGGCTATTTCTCTCATAAAGTAGCATTCATTAAAACAAAAGAAAAGGTATCAAGTTCCAAATATAACTGGAAAACTTAAGAATCATTGGTAATGTTCTGAAAGGTTTGTTCAGTGTCAGGGAATGTGGTTGGCTCCACAGCCCATGTTGATGCTACCAAAGGACATTGTTACGCGTGGCGTAACTTCTCATTCACAGTCTGCTAAGAAAACACATTATAAGCAGTTTTCTTTGTGGTAAAATTTTATGTTATGTTTAGTTACAATTTAGAAAGATAATTGGAGATTATGTATTTACATGTGCTTGGTAGTCTCATCTCAAATAAAGAAAATAGACTCCCAGTTTGTATTTTTGCATAGAGCATCTAATTTTCAGGTGCTGACTGACATTGATAGGGCAATTCCTGTATGAACTGGTACTCCTAACATAGATAGTAAGAATGATGAGCTTCTAGATGTAGGAAGTAGCCTATATCTAGCTTTAAAATGTTAGTTATAATAGTAGCCCAAATCAAAGTTATGTTGAGTTAATGGTGAAAAGAGAATTTAAAATGTATGAATTGTGATTGTATGTACATTGCAGAAGGTACTTGTAAGCCTTTTCATTTCCCTTACAACACATGGAAGCAGCTGGTAGGCTTGCTCAGCTGACTGACCTACTGGGACTGGACACTTGATACTCATTTTTTCAGTTTCCAGATTCCTCCCCTCTCCCCATCCCACAAGAAGCTATCATGGATTGTAATATGTTTCACTAGATACTTGGTAAATGTTACTGGAAGCATTGAATAAATAATGAAACCTTACATTTCAAAGCACAGGAGATACATCTAAGGTTTTGTAGCTCATGCTACCTCCTGTATTCAGCATTTTGTTTTCTCTTTTGTTAACCTTTTCTATGTAGTTCTTCTTTCTCTATTTATTGGAGGTAAGGTACAACTGAAGTGCCTGCATTTCTGCGCTGAGTGTTTAGAATATGACAGAATGCATTATGTTTCCTCACCACAGGCTGCTGTTGTCACCTCAGGGCTAATGTGTTCAGGTCTAATGACTGTGGAAAGTGTAGTGTTTCACCTCTGCCTCTATCATTTCATCTCCCAGAAAACTGATTTTACGTTTGCTCCTCCCGTCTCCGCAGGTGACATGCTTCGTTATATTCAGGAAAGTAAGGAGAGAGCTGCTGAAATGATAAAGGCAGAAGTGTTGCGGGAACGTCAGGAAACTGCTCGAAGGATGCGCAAATATTACATGATTTGCCTCCGACAGATTTTGCAGGATAATGGAAAAGATGAAGGGTAAGTGTAGTCTGCACTACATGTTCAGTGTGCCTCTGGACAACATGCTGTCATTTCCTAAACTTTTTTACTTAATAAAATTAGCTTTTTTAGAGGCATGGCCTCACTCTAGTCCATGCTGCCCTGGAACTCACACTGCTGCTTAGCCTGCCCGTGAATTTACTGTGGTCATCCTTCCTCAGCTTCCTGAGTGCTAGGATTGTAGGTGTGAGCTACCACCCCTAGTATCATAAAAATCAGCCATTCTTATATACTAGCCCTCAGGACTTAGCAGAATTTTGTGGTTGTGCTGCTCTAGCTGTTGGTAGAGCTAATATAAAAGCATTCCTGAGTCTGGGATCTCTCTCTCTTTCTGTAGACTATTTTAATTTTGTATTCTGGAATTCCCTACAGAGCTGAGAAGAAAATTATGAATGCTGCTAGCAAACTTGCTACAATGGCAGAGCTACTGGAAACGCCTACCTCTCATAGATTACAACAGAGCAAACCTGTACAGCCGGGTACGTCCAAACAAGTCACTCACTTGAATGTTCCTTCTCTCTCCTCTCCTTTTTGCAGGGAGGGTACTTAATATTTCGCATATGAAAAAGAGCAGAAAGTACAAGGAGTAAGAGTTAATTTGTAAAGTTGTGTGTGGGATAGAAAGAGGGGAGGGCACAGAAAATTTACAAAAAGCATCAAGTGTCCAGTTCTAATAGGTAGACTGAGCCAGCCCACCAGCTGTCATTGTGCTTCTATCCTGAGAATGATAAAATAGGTAAAAATAAAATAAAATAAAACAAAACATGACAGTGGGTCAAATTATAAGTGGGTTTTCAGAGGTTATAATGGATAGACCAAAAACTGTAAAATATCCCTGAAAGGGTATGGTTTAACATGGCAAACCTCCATTCAAAATTTCCAGACAATGAGAGCTACCAGCAGGAGCAGTATCAAACCGTACCACACACAATGGTGGTATAGAAGTAGTGGGCCATAGGGAGGCCTGTGGGGTAGCTATTTGGTAGTGTTCAGTAGTGACAACCAGGTAAGTCACTCTTTATTTCTTGGTCTCCCCTCCCTTCTTCTCCAACCTGAGAATTGGGCAGGGCATTGGGAACAAGACAGTGTTCTACAGGACTAGATCCAAGTAGGTACTGGAGCCACCATGCCCAGAGTGCCAGCTCTCTGCCCTGTGGCTCCTCTGTTACCCTACCACCAATTCCTTTAACCACTCAGCACAAGCAGATACAGCATCTAACAGAGAATCACCATGTGTAGAGAAGGCCATCACCATGGAAACAGACCAAACCAACAACAGAACAAAGCCGGTAGAACACATGCCTACAGCAAGAGACTGAGTAAGCAAACCACAAGACCTGAGCCAGTACTGTGTTCTTAAAAAGATGGAGAATAGGTAAAGGAAACTAAAACTATGCTAAATTTTGTACTATTTTTCAAATAAAGTAATAGGTACTGTAGATGCAGATACTGATAGCCATTATAAGCCTAAATATGTCTGTCAAAATTAATGGAAAGAAATAGAAATATACAACTTTGCCACTACTACAGAAGAAGGACAAAAACAAGAACACATGAATAAATAGAAGATGAAAGTAGGTTGACACACCAACAATCATGCTGAACATGAATAGTTCAAAATCACTGGTTAAGGGCCTGGAGAGATGGCTTAGCAGTTAAGCACTTGCCTGTGAAGCCTAAGAACCCTGGTTTGAGGCTCAATTCCCCAGGACCCACGTAAGCCAGATGCACAAGGTGGCTCAGGCATCTGGAGTTCGTTTGCAGTGGCTGGAGGCCCTGGCTGCACCATTCTCTCTCTCTTTTTCTCTCTCTCTCTCTCTACCTCTCTTCTGCTTTCTCTCTCTGCCTGTCACTCTCAAATAAATAAAAAAAAAAATTTTAAATCACTGGTTAAGAGGCTACAAATTTCAAATAGGGTGTTACAAAATTTGGATATTTTTCACTTCTGAAAAAAGAACATCAAAGATTCAAAATCAAGGAATGTAAAGTGACATAAGCAAATGAAATGCTAATATTAGATACGTTACCAAGGTCAGTATAGTAATAAAGTAGAGTTGGCATTAAAAGGGACAAAGATGCTGGGCATGGTGGCGCACGCCTTTAATCCCAGCACTCGGGAGGCAGAGGTGGGAGGATCGTCGTGAGTACGAGGCCACCCTGAGACTCCATAGTGAATTCCAGGTCAGCCTGGGCTAGAGTGAAACCCTACCTTACAAAAACAGAAGAAAAAAAAAAAATGGACAAAGATGACAGCTCATAATAATCATGGACAATTTCTCATGAAAGTGTATTTTTTCTTTCTGTGTATAACACAGCTTTAGAAGATATAGAAGTACATGAAAAACAAATTGCTAATTTCTCAATCATTCTGGGACATGTTTAATATTCCTATATGGATATACAGTTTCTAAATTTCTGGTAATTTTAAGCAGAGATTATTTAAAAGTCTATGAAACATTTTTCATATAGAATCATAGACAGTACATTTTGAATTTTGGAATTGTTACATGAACTTTATGTACAAAAGAACAGATATATTTAAAAAAAAAACAGGATTCTATAGATCTGGGCCAAGAATGTAAAAATAGTCCTCAATAGAACTGACCCCTTTTCATGCTCTCTGTAATCCACAATAACTACGCTAATGAGTTGTAGTCCTGGGGTGCTTTCCTTCTGGTCTGACCTGTTTAGCATTTACAAAGGGTTGTTTGTCATAAGCAGTGGGTGGGTAGGGTCTTCTACCACATCTTCATCAGAAACTCCATACTTGACATCAAGTCTAAGCAGCATTAAAAGCATTGTAGTTGGCTCCTGAAATGTTGTGAAAATCTAATGCACAGAAACGATGGATTGAATGGATGCTAGTGTATCACATTTCAATAATAAATTCAACAAGCTTTATTTAGGGGATGTGCATAGAAGAATATTTTTTGTCTATCTTGGATGCATTTTCTTTGAGAATATGCAAAAAGATAAATGTATTCTTTTCTTTAAATGCTAATTTTCTCCTGATTTGTGTTCCCTAATTTTTGTGTTCCTTTGCACATAGTAGCACTGACCCAGACTTCAGAGATGCAGAATGGAGTTGAAAAATCAAAAAGAAATTATATGAATCAGAATATACCACGTCACAATGAAAGCAAACCAAAGAATATAAAAACTAACCCCAGAAGTATGTGTGAACAAGTTCCTAAGAGGAGGGCTGTGTGTAATTTACAAAGGCGGTTAGAGGATTCAGAGCACAGAGGAAAAAAGTATATGGCTTCCAAAGGGTCACATTCAGATGTTCAGTTTGACAGTAGTTACAAGCACCTAAACATCTTGCCGAAGAATGCTGCACCCAAGTCTGTTCTGTGTGAACGTGAAGGAGGCTTTGATTTGCAAGAGAAGAAAGACCTACAAAGTGACTGTGGCTCTGAATCACTTCTGCACTCAGCCACATATCCTTACTCAGCTACAAATCCCTGTCTTCGAACCTTTGAAAATAAGTCCTTACCCACATGCACCTCTGGCTTTTCTCAGCCAGGATCTATACATACTACCTTTCAAGGTCCTAATGAAAAGTCTGATTTAAAAGCATTTATATGTGATTCACTAGCAGTCAGTGAACCTGAGAAAAGTCAAGCTTTGGGTATTCAGTATACTCCAGTAAAGGATGGAGGGGAATTTGGTGACTCCTTAGGCTGGGTTTCCAACAGTGCCACTCTGCCCTGTAATAGTCATGGTGTGTCATTTTTACATGATAGGTCACAAGAAACTCTGGATAGAGTAGATGGTTCTCTTAAGTTGAAACAGTCTTTAGCAGCCAATTGTCTTTCAGATACAGAGAAAAGTAATGCAGCTTGTCATCCATTGAAATGTCAGAGTGATGGTGCTCCAGGTCTGCTGGAAGACACCATGAATTCCCAGCAAGGGAAGGTCTCTGTGACTGTGGACCGCTGTTGTCAGCAGGAGACTGATGCACTAAAGTCAGACTGCAAAGAGCTGGCGGGTGTAGGACGATCTTCATTGCATCAGAAGCCATCAAGAAATATCATTGCTCCCTTGTCTGGCCAACGAGACAGTGGTTTTGACAGCCCATTTGGTGATCTAGACTAATAATGTGCCATACTTAGAAGAATCACTAATATTTAGACAAGAAAAACAAAGGGCAAGACTTCATACTGAGAAAAAGCCTTGTGGACTCTGCCTATTTTTTGAGAATTTACAAACATCCTTTATATTAGTAAAGTTTTCTCATAAAATCACTTGAGATAATTATGTTGCCTTAATTTTCTAAATGCCTGGATGATGTGAAGTGTGCTCTGCTTCTATGTGGTGCTTACATTTGTTGTGAAACTCTCAACTTTTGTAGTTATAAATTGGCTCACATTGAAGTGTTAAATTACTTAAATAAAATTTCACATAATCTGTTGATTTGTTGTGACCTATTTTATAGTTTATAATATAGAAATGTTATGTTGACATCATGTTCACTTGGAAAAAACTGTAACCTCAGATTGTATATAAGACCCACCATATTGAGACATGTCCAGTATGGAAAATAGTAATTTAGAAAGCCAGAGACTCAATCTAGATATAGTTTTAAAAATGATTTCTTCAGTTTTAGGGGCTGGCTTTCAGCTAGAGAAAAGTTCTTATAAGGCTTAGTGGTTAAACGCTTGCCTGTGAAGCCTAAGGACCCCGGTTCAAGGCTCAATTCCCCAGGACCCACGTTAGCCAGATGCACAAGGGGGCGCATGGGTCTGGAGTTCTTTCTTGGCGTGCCCATTCTCTCTCTCTCTTTCTCTCCCTCTCTTTCTCTCCCTCTCTCTCCCTCTTTCTCTCTGTCACTCTCAAATAAATAAATAAAAATAAAAAAATTTTAAAAAATAGGTAATTTTGGTTTTATTACTTAAAATATTACTCTTGTTATTTAACTTGATATCAAGTCGTCTGTGACACCCAGCAACTTTATCTGTTAATTTCACATTTTTATCCATCTGGAATACTACTGTTTGAAAATCAAAATAATAAGCTTTATCATGTAGTTAAAATAGATTTTTATGTTTATCAGTGCAGAATTGGCTAATTTATTAATGCTATAACCTGGTAAAAACATGCAGAAATGACTTCCTAAGTACTCTTGTTTCTAAATTGTTTTACAGAGGCCTAAAGAAGGTTAATAGGGTTTTAAAATGCAGGTGCTTCCTGAAAAATTTTACTGTATTTTTTTCTTGATTATAGGTCATACTTTTCTGTTTCTTCGTGCTTCATAAATTTGTTGAAAACTGATTTTATTTATTTTTGAGGGAGAGACAGAGTATGAATATGGGCATGCCAGGGTGTCCTACCACTGCAAATGAACTCCAGATGCAAGTGCCACTTTGAGCACCTGGCTTTATGTGGGTACTGGGAAATCAAACCCAAGTTACCAAGCTTTGCCAGAAAGGACCTTTAATTGCTAAGCAATCTCTCCAGCCCAAAACTGATGATTTTATATATAAATTATAGTAAGTTGGGGGATGATAATTTATTTCCCTCAGTTTTTTTCTAATTTAATTAATTTTGGGGGGTTTATGTTTTTCTTTTTTGAGGTAGGGTCTCACTATGGCCCAGGCTGTCCTGAAATTCACTATGTAGTCTCAGGGTGCCCTCAAACTCATGGTGATCCTCCTATCTCTGCCTCCCAAGTGCTGGGATTAAAGGCGTGCACTACCACTATTTTATTATTATTATTATTATTATTATTATTATTATTAACAAGATGTTTCATATGGGTACATCATGTGTTGGTACCCTGTTTTCCCTCTCGTCCCTGCCCCCATTCCACTGGGGATGCTCCTCAGTGGGGTTGCAGGTATTCCCCATGGGGTTGTAGTTTATGCATTGTGTGAGCAGTAGTCAGTTAATTGGGGTAGGGGATGCCTCTCGGCATGATGTCTCACCCTGTAGCTCTTACAATCTTTCCTCCCCCTCTTCCACAAAATTCCCTGAGCCATGGTGGGTATTTTTAAGTCTACTTCAGTGATGAGCTCTTAGGAGCCTCTGGATCTCTGCTGTGGTAGGTGTTGAATATCCTCAGGGTCTGCCTCCTACACCCTGGTGCTGATTATCAGGAACCGCATGGAAGCAGCGCTCTTGCTGTCTCCCCATTCCTCTGGATTCAGCTGTGGCTTGGATGAAGTGCAAGGGGTAGTTTATCTCCTCTGGTCTCACTACCTCTGACAAAGAACAGATTCTCCAATGGAGAGTGAAGTCTGCATAGTTTAAATGGGATACACATTATTAGTTTAGGAAGAACTTTACGTATGTAAGCCCTCTTTTAGCCAAATACTAGTGAGAGCTTAACACTGGAGAGCATAATCTTTGTCTCTATCTAACTCTGACCTGGTTCCCAATTCCAGATGTGGGTTCCTTTACACTGAGTGGAGTCAATCAGAAAGCTACTTCTTACCCACTGAGGCTATGTGCCAATATTGCACTAGTGTTCGCATCATGTCAGGGTGCTTGCTTCTGAGTAGCTTAGACCGCTGGTTGCTCAGACTGTTGTTGGCCATTTTCTGCCAGTAGCTCATGTAGCTCTTTCCAGCACTAGACAGGGTAACTGTCTGGAGACTGGCTTTCTTCTGAATTCCAGCCAGGTCTCCCTGTGCTCTGTGTCAGCAGCATATGGTATCTTCAGCAATAGGGTTTTAGCTCTTGCCTCAGGCAGGTAATCAGAGTTGTTTTGCTATTTGTTTTGTTTGCCTGGCTGTTTTGTGCTATGCAGTCTTTATTTGGTTTCACTTATCAGTGAGCTGACAATTCATTTTCAAGGGGAGAATCTTTTCCTCTTCACTGTCCCCCATGTTCCCCCCAAATAGAGAAATCAGCAGATTTCTCTACACATGTGGTTAGTTTCACTTGCTTTCTTAGGAGAATGTGGGAAAAAATATTTATTTGCAAGGAGGAGGTTTGAGATGGGTGCTCCAGGGTTTCTAGCCACTGAGAACAGAATCCAGGCATATGTGCCACTTTGTGCATCCATGGGCACTAGCGAATCAAACCCAGGTCATTAGGCTTAAGCAGTGTCTGTGATACATGTTCGTTTATTCAAATATTAAGGGCTTCTAACCTCTCAACTCATATTTTTATCATTTTATTTATTTATTTATTAGATATAGAGGGAGAGAGAGAGAGAATGGGCTTGCCGGAGCCTCTAGCCACTACAAACAAACTCCAGACGCATGTGCCACAATGTGCATTTGGCTAACGTGGGACCTGGAAAATTGAACCTGGATCCTTAGGCTTCTCAGGCAAGTGCCTTAACCACTAAGCCATCTCTCCAGCCCTCAACTCATATTTTTATTTTAATAGGTTAAAAAGTATTCTTTCTGTTGGGTTCTTAAGTTTTTTTTTAATACTTAGAGTGAATTAATTACCATATTAAGATCTGAACATGCACTCATACCCCAATTCTTTTGCTCAGCCTTTCAAAGGCCTTATATAAAAAAAGTGAAGGAGGTAAAGGGACCTAATCACAAACTCTCCTTTTGTTGTGGAACAGGTGTCCAAAGGCCCATGGAGTTACTGCAATTGGACTGGAGATCAAGCATGGGTCATAAGCCCAAACATCAATGTATTTCCGACACTAACATAGAGGGCTAGAGAAGTGGCTCAGTGGTTAAAAGTACTTATCGAGTAAGCCTGCTAACCAAAGTTCTGATCCCCAGCACCCATATAAAGTGAGACACATGCCTGTAATCCCAACATGTCAACAGCAATGGGAGATAGAGTCAAGAAAATCCAGAAGCTTGAGGTCTATCTGGTTTGGCCTTTACAGGGGCAAAAACAGGAACACAAGAGACCCTGTCTTAAGGTGAAAAGAGAGGATCCATGCCCTGAGGTTGCCCTCTGATCTCTACAACACACACTAGGTCGTGTGTGTTCACCCATATACACACAAATATGTGTATATGTACATGTTACCATATCATTAACAAACCTTTTAAAATGCTAATGCTAAATGCTTTTAAGTGCACGCGCACACCCAAGCCCAAGGACACCAGGTTCTGTTGCCACTACAAACAAATGTCAGTCCAACTTTACATGGGTGGCTGGGGAATTTGAACCTGGGCTGGTAGGGTTTACAAGCAACTGCCTTTAACTGCTGAGCCATCTCCAGGTCCATTAGTAAGGCTTTATACTAAAACATGTAGGTGTTCTTGCATTGATCTGAAAAGGGCCTCCTGAATTACATGGGGCTGAATAACTCAAATCCTGCTAAGTGCAAAAGAGACTTTTCAGGCTAGGAGGCTGAACCAGTTCCTTGGATAAGACTTAAGGATAAAATATATTTTAAATCATTAAGAAAAAAAAATATAGTAAAATGAAAAAAACTCCTTTCTGTATCATTATACCTTTTTGTATCTTTGCTTTTTAAATTTTTTTCTTTATATTTACTTAGTTTTTTGTCCCTCCCCCACTCCTCTCTGCAATTTCCCTGCCCCAATACCTGTTTATACTTCCAATGCCCCATTATTCCCCCTTTTATTTTCATATCACATAAATTATGTGACCTCCCTTCTCCCTTGAAGCCTCTTTTACTCCTCTTATAGGCCCCTTTCTAGGTTTATGCAATCTACCCGCACTCACTCCCACTCAAATACACATATATAAATATTTGAAGGCAGGAGCCACATATGAAACAGAACATGTGGTGTTTGTCTTTATGCACCTAGGTTACCTCATCTCATATATTTTCGAGTTTCATCCTTCGGTTTATAATTTGATTTTTATTTGTGGCTGAATAAAACTCTATAATGTATGTGTTCCATTCTTTATTATCCATTCATCAGTCGGTGATAAGTAGACATTCTAGGCTGGACTGTACTTCCTAAGTACCGTGAATAGAGTGTCAGTAAACATGAACGAGCAAGTATTTGATCAGTATAGAGCCTTTAGAGTATATGTCCAGGAGTAGTACAGCTGGCTAGTTCTGTGTTTACCTTTTTGAGAAACCTTCACATTGATTTCAGTACTGGCTACATCAGTTTGCATTTTGACCAACACTGAATATAAGGGTACCACTTTGCCCACACACTTGTCAGCATTTCTTTTCTTGATGATAGCCATTTTAAAAATACTTTATTTATTTGCAAGCAGAGAGAGAATGCACATGCCAGGACCTTTAGCCACTGCAAATAAACTCTATATGCATGTGCCCCTCTCTGGTTCTAGGTGAGTCCTAGGAATAGAACTCGGGGTTGTTAGGCTTTGTAAGCAAGTGCCTCAACTGCTGAGCCATCTCTGCAGCCCCGATGATAGTCATTCTGAATGGAGTGAGATGGAATCTCAAAGTAGTTTTAATTTGTATTTCCCTGATGTTGAATGCTTAAATATTTATTCACCATTTGTATGGATTTTGCTAACTGTTCAGTTCTGCATGTGCCACCTTGTGCATCTGGCTTACGTGGGTCCTTGGGAATGGAACTGAGGTCCTTAGGCTTTGCAGGCACGTGCCTTAACTGCTAAGCCATCTCTTCAGGCTGATTTCTTATTTTTAAACTTTTGAGTTTTTGTGTATTCTAGATACCACTCTGCCGGATGGATAGCTGGCGAAGAATTTCTTGCACACTGTAGGCTGCTTCTTCACTCATTTGACAGTTTCTTTTGCTTTTACAGAAGTAGTTGTTTTTAATTTCTGCATGTGTGTGTGTGGTGTATGCATATGTGTGCGCAGATGTGTGTTTGTGTGAATAACAGAGGAGAATTTTTGTGTCCTTTATCACTCACCCACTGATTTCCTTGAAACTGAGTTTCTTAGTAAACCCAGAGCTATCATTTTTTGGCTAGGCTGATTTTCCAATGAGTCCCAGTGATTCTCTGGTCTCTGGTCCCCACAGGACTGTGATTATAGCCATGAGAGGCCATGCACAGCTATTTATGTACATAGTAGAGAATCAAACTCGGGGATGAGGCCCTCTCAGGCCTTCGTCATTGTGTACCAGGTACTTTGCTCACAAGGGCCACCTCTCCAGCACAAAAGGTTTTAATTTCATGAGGTCCTATGTGTCAGTTTACCTCATGTCCTGAGCAGCTACAGTCCAGTGGAGAAAGTCCTTACCTATTCCTCCATCTTGAAGTTTTTTTCTACTTTTTCCTCTCACTGCTTCAGAGTTTTAAGTCTAACATTAAGGTCATTCATACATTTGAGGTTCATTTTTGTGTAGGGTGAGAGATACGGATCTCATTTCATTCTTGTTCTTGTGGATATCCAGTTTTTCCAGCACCGTTTATTAGAGAATGTCTTTTCTGCAATACGTATTTTTGGGGTGTGTGTGTGTGTCAAAAAATCAGGTAGGTGTAGCTGCATGGGTTTATGTCCAGATTTTGTATTGTTTCATTGGCATATATGTCTCTGTCTCTCTCTCTCTCTCTCTCTCTCTCTCTCTCTCTCTCTCTGCCAGTAACATACTGTTTTTGTTACTGTGGTGCTGTTGTAAGATGAAACTAGGCATGATGGTGTCTCTCATCATACTCCTTCCCCTTCCAACATTGCTTACATATCCAAGGTTCTTTGAAGTTTCAAATGAGTTTTAAGAAATTTTTCCTATTTCTGTGAAGAATGTCATTGGAATGTTGAAAGGGTTTCCATTGGATCTGTAAATTGCTTTTAGTAAATAGCCATCTTACACTATTCTAATCCAGGAGCATGACAAGTCTTTCCATTTTCCAGGTGTCTTTGATTTCTCACTTGAGTATTTTAAATTTACTCTATCTCTGGTGCCATTTGTGTGTGACTTGGTTTCCTGTAATATTTTTGGTGCATTGGCCAGGAACCCTCCCCCCACCCTTGCCACTGTGCCCTGTAACCACAGACAAGGCTGTCCCTTTGATCTACCATTGCTGCAGGACTTGGCTGTGGCCAGGAGCAACCTAAGGACAACTGGAAGGTGCCACTAGGCCTTTGGGATCCATATTACATGGGCTCTGGCCTGTGCTATCAGACTGTGATCTACCTGATGGACCCGACAAAGAGAGTGCGAAAATCATTTTGGACTCCAGGAATCTGGTAAGATATCCCAGGGTAATCTGTTAGACCCACCAAGCTGGAAGAGAGAGACTGATCACCTCTATGCACTCATTGTGACTGCTCAGGGGAGATGGCCATCTGGAATCTATGGGAGTCATTGTAATTGCTCAGCTAGGTCACCTCAGGGGGAGGTTGCTATCTAGAGTCTGTGTGAAAAGTGCACTTGGTAGGAATGTGTGTGTGTGTGTGATGTGGCTCACAGCCCTAAGGCTGTAGAGTAATTTCTGTCCTGAGTAGTGCATGCCCAGGAAGTTTTCATCTTTGTGTCTATTTTGCAACACCAGCAGAGTTGGAAATTCATCATGGAGTAGAGGGAATCCACTGTTCTAGATTGCATGGTAAAAAAAATAATCATACTTCAGAAAGGGATATTCAGGAGAATATGACACTAGGATGACACCAGGGACACCAGTTAAAGATCCTTTGTGTATTAGGATGGCCAGCTTTCAATGGTAGATGGCTTCTAAAGGGAACTCTGAATGTAAAACTAAGATTATAGACAGGGAAAATACAAGATTCTCTACTCTTAAAAAAAAAAAAGTAAAACAATGATGTCAAGGAGCTGCCCTCAAGCCTTGAGAAAAATTCAAAACGCTCCCTGAAATACAGAGGGTGAGAAAACCAGCTCAGCTGGAGTTAGACCAAAAACTTCAAGGCCAGAGGCTCCTCACCCCAACACACACCTGCCTTCAAATACAGTCTCCACTAAAAAAGAAGTATGAGGGGCTGGCTGGTAGGGCCTGGGAATGGCTAGGCCAGGGTGGAGACAGTGCTGTTTTGGCTACTCGAGTTCCACCACTCCATGGCCTGATACTGGGAAAGGGGTTGAACAATGGAAGCAGCAAACCAAGGTTGAAGTCTATCTGCAAGTTTATGCAAAGGCTTCTGAACTTAATTTGGATGAAATGCTTAGGCCAGATCTGAGAGTGTTCATGTACTAAAATTGCTTCTGGCTCTATGCTAATGCTAGAAGTTCTAGCCTTTGTTCTTTCATGGCCTTGAGCTCAGGAAGAAATGTTCTATCTATCTCAAAGTTTGTTTTGTATCCCTTGCTCTGTGCACACTGACAAAGGGACGAGATGACCTGGCCACAGCACAGATCTTCTTAAGGTTTCTTCAGTCCTGCTGTGCTCCCCAGGGGTCAACTAGAAATAGTTAAGCTCTGGGACCAATCCCAGGTAGATACTAAAAACCAGGGGGAACTCATTCGTCCTGCTCTTACATGTGGAGGCTGGGGCAGCTCTCCAGGGCAAGGACCAAAGTGGGGACTACACACCAGCAGGCACCTGCAATGGGTCACTTTCGTGCTTTCCCTGTTGGGTTTAAGTGAGACTATGGCAAGGTGGCCCTGGAAGTTGGAGGGGAAGCCTGACCCACAGGTCTCCTTGTTGGACCGGGAGGCCAGGGCACAGACCTCCCTGGGTTTATGATGCCCGCAGCAGAATCCCTGATGGCTCTGCTCTCTTGGTTTCCCATCTTTGGTGGGGGGAGGGCTGCAGGCATGGGGAATCTCAAGGTCCCGGCCCCAGGATGATGATGGGTGAGTCCCAAGTTGCTATGAAGAGATGGGGACTTACAAGAAATAAGTGGTAACCTTTTTAAAGTTTACTTTATCTTTCTATGGTTCTGTGAAACTGCTAACAGGAAACAGTCTAAAGATTTATGCTTAGACTCAGAAGTACTCAATACTGAGTTTGTCAGGAATTTTCTACAATTTCTAGTAATGTTCTAGCTTGCTTTCATATTTTAAAAAATGTATTTCAGAGAATTTAGAAGGAAAAAGCTTCCAAAATCAACAGATGATAAAATGTATATGTGTATACTGGGTAAATATAAATTAAGTCTGGACTACTCTTTTATAAAAAACCATTTCAAAGAGCTTCTTAATGACATAAAAATAACTTAAGTGGTTATGTTTAAAAGTCTTATGTCAAAGAGTATTCTGAGATATTGTCTCTCCCACAGAGACTTTTATAACCTCACTAAGGAGAGCCCTCAATGGAATAGGGATAAGGAAAAATATATATATAAGATAAAAGAAAGGAATGGGACCAAATGTGATTTGTTTATACAGTAACAATGATTTTGGGGCTGGAGAGATGGCTTAGCAATTAAGGTGCTAGCTCGTACACTAACTCATGCCTTCTTCTGCCTTTGCCTGGCCCTGATTAGTCAGCCACTATTTACTTGTCTTCCCAGAGTGCTCAGAGGTTGATCTCAAACCAAATTTTAAGAAAGGAGCATTCTTCTCAGAGCAACATATATTTGGCACATTCCCAGGAAAAATAAGAAATACTCTCATTTGGAGGTAGAAAAAAAATGTTGCCTAATCAAAACAAATTAACCTCTTCAAGAGACCTCAATAAATATTGAAGAAAGTTTGCTTTCAAAAGTCTACCTCGATGCAAATGTATTTACTTGCTCAAAAACAAAAACAGATAAACCCTGGGGCAAAGAAAATGTGTACATGCTCAGAATCAGAATACCTAAGATTAACCAGAGAGACCATTTTAGAGAGATGATGTTTTGTCTTTTTTGGAAGAAATCTAAAAAAAAAAAAAATTCAGAACTAAACACATACAGACTTGGGTATGGCTATGGGCAAACATAGAAAAGACCCCCAGAATTGAAGCAATATTGTCCCTAATCCCACAGAATAATTGGCAAGCTGCTGTAGCGGAAGGAAAATCTGTGGTCAAACAGCTGAAATGTGTAAGCTGAGAGGTTGCAATCCTCAAGCATTTCATCCTGCCTCAGATCAAGGTATCTTCTCTCCTCCTGTCTTCTGGGAGGAGCTGGGATGGGCACCTTACAGAGCAGATGTAAAGGTAAATGGCCAGGGGCCAATGCCCAGGTCAGGTTTTATTTTCAAAACGTGCTTCTGCTAGATGCTGTCCTCAAAATAAGCCCCTGACCAGAGAAAAGCTTTTGAAAACGGCGATGTAATTGCTGTTCCTCAGTGCTAGGTTTTCCAGAAAGGACAAGTATGTGATTACGTAATAAGTATGTCTCTCGGCACCCAAAGAACTGACCTACAATGACAAATGTGCAACTCATTAAACAGATTCCATTGAGCCTGCAACACATACTCGTTTTCTCAGGACCTGGAGTTGCTTTGCTACCAGGCGCCCTTTCTGCCTTGGTTCTGGCTGGCAAGCCCACTTTCATTTGGATCCTTTGTAATCACACAGAGCCATGTTGGGTTTTTCAAAATACAAAATAAATTGATCTGCCCTCATACCCCTTTGCTGCTATGATTCTAGAGGCCATAGATTATTATTTAAGCCCAGTTCCATAATGCCCGTGACAGCATCTCTCTGCTCAGCATCTGCCAACTCCAAGGAAGGCTCAGCTTTGTTTTCTTAATCATGAAACACCCCCTGATAAGGATGCCTGGCGTCTATTTAAGTGGGTACACACTGTCCAGCGGCTCTCACTAAAGCTACTCTAGGAATCTTGGCTCTATCTGCTATTGAGGTCTCTCCCTTTCCTACAAAGGACATGGGGTGGTTGGTTGTGTCATGCTGGGAAGAGGATTATTGCTGCCCATTAAGTTACCTAGCAGTCATTTGTTTGCTGCGGCCAAAGATAATCATGAGTGGAAATATTTTCATGAGGAGGTTATACCACTGTCGGCACACATTGAGTTTGGAGAGGCTGAGGAAAGAAAAAGATAGCAGTGGCTGGCTGCTCTATGTATCTTACACCTATAGTTGTGTTGCAGGTGCCAGTAGAATGATCAATGGGTTTGATAAGAGTTTATTCATACACAAGTCTGCATTTCTAAAATTAAGTGGTAGTTAGAAGATGATGTAGATGAAAAGCTGCTTTTTCCTCCACTCATCGCCAGTTGTTGAAGTCCCCTCCCTTGAAGCAAAATCTGCTATTCAGAGTCTAGGTACACACATATCTGAACAGTGTGCCTTGTTTATATAAGTGATAACATGTTATACACCACTTCCCTGTACTTTTATATCAATTTTTTAAAGGCAGTATATGAGCAGTAGACCATCATGCATTTTTTAATGTGAAAAAAATGAAAAGTTAGGACCTGGAGAAATGGCTCAGTGGATAAACACAAGTGTGAATACATGACTTTAGACCCCAGCACCTTTCATCTTTATCAGAAGGAGAAGCTTGCATGTGATATTGAAAGTCACTTATAAATGCTGGGTTGGCATTGTAGTCATCTATGATCCAGCATTTGTGAGGTAGAGACAGGATCCCTAGGATAAGCTGGCTAGCTATACTAGCTTAATCAGCAAGCTCTAGGCTCAAATGAGACACCCTGACTCGTGAAGTGAAGAGTGATTGAGGAAGACACCTGATGTCAACCTTTGCCCCGTACATGTACACATGTGAGTACCCACATACATATACACGCACATGCAAATGAAAACCTGGAAATTGTGATAGCTAGATATATGGAGCAGTCCTGCACAGATGAGTTATAACTGAAGTTTGGGATTTCCTAGTACAGCAGCCTTTCTAACTCAAGGAAGGAAGGTGGCGAAAGAGGACATGTGAGCCCAGGTGTCCCTGGTAGTCTCTTCCCTGACTGTCTCATCTCTCCTTTCTCCTGATGATTCTTTTCTCTCTCTGTGTGTGTTTTTTTCCTAGACCATCCTCATCTCCTTTCCCCCTTTTTCTAGTCAGTCATTCAGTTCTTTGCTTCTACTCTACCTCCATCCCTTCCACCAGTATTCTCTGGATTCCCTGACTCTGCCTTCTCTTGCCTTTAATGTCTGTCTTCTTTATTGGAAGGAGAAGCTTGCATGTGACATTGCGGGTCATACATAAGATGAAAAAGGCCATAGAAGGCTGGGTCTTGATGAAGCCAAGCTCCTGGAGGTATACAAGGAAAAGCCCAGGCCCTCGAAGGACTAAGTTTCTCCACCTTTGTCTGCTCAGGTGTAAGGAGGGTGCTTACAGTCAGCATTCAACCAGAGAAGCTGAACCAGTAAGAGGTAGACAACAACTCATAGGTAGATGGATGGATGACTGGTATTGAGGACTTACACATTTGTGGAGGTTGACTATACAAATCCAGTATTTTACCCTTGCAGAAGGCAAGCTGAAAGCTATGTGTCCAAGCTATCACCCACAGGCAGTATTCCTGTTTCTCATAAGGCCTCAAATGGACGAAATCAAGCCCACATAGGATAATCTCCCTAACTTAAAGTCATTTGATGTGGGACTTTATTTATATCTGCAAAACCCCTTCACACAACATCTGAATTTATCTCACCAGAAGCACGTGAGTGCAACAAGATGGCCATTTCCCTTCCACCCATATCTCTCAAGGACATGTCTTATAGTCCATCTTGCCCAGAAACATACTAGAAGAGAAACTCTGGGGACCATGTTTAACCCAATAAAGTTGAGTCTCTACACAAGCATCACAAATTATTGATGTGACAGGCAGCTGTAAGGTTAACATCACATTTTTCCAGGTTGAGCCCAGCCTAGAGGAACTTGCTATTTTTTTGGAGAAGCAGTGGTCCTTTGTTAGCTGTTTTTGAGGAACAATATGAGTAAAAGTAGAACATTCTAATATGTCCTCTATCTCTTCACAGAACGGCCAGCCAATTCACTGGAGCACTTCTGGGAGCACTTATTAAAGGGGAAGGTGCTCTGTCTAAACTAGATTTCAATGTAAGTCAAAGTGGAGACATTACAGGAATCACTCTACATTTTTATGTGCCACTTGATCAGTCTCCTACTCCACTATCTGTGTCTTTCACCCTGCTCTCTACCCTGGAAATGACATTGTATGATGTGGTAGTTTGAATGTTTAGCCCCATAAACTTAGTCATTTTTGATTAAATTCCCTACTTGAGTCCCTAGTTGGGGGCAGGTCTTCATTCCAGCCCGAAGGTGTGTGCAGAGCAGTATGAGTTCTGGTGATTCATGTTTTCTAGCAGTGGTGTTTGCTTACTGCAGTTTCTTCCCTGCTTGGATGTAAGCAGTAGCTTCTGCCAGTGATGGAATTTCCCCTAGATCTCCAACCTGAAATAAATCCCTTCTTCCTATAAACTGTGTCTTGTTGGATGTTCCCCAACAACATGGAGCTGACTATAACAGATGGGGTAAGAAGTGCTGTCTCAGTCCTCTCTGGTTTCTGTTTGGGTGTGGCCAATGTGCACTGCCATTGGGAGGCAGATGGGAGAAGAGGGAAGAGACATTTCATTCCCCTACTAGTTTAACTACTGGATGTAATCACTGACTGAAAAAAAAAAATGCTTGTGTTACAGCAGACTTGACTTTTGTTCACCGTTGTTTCAAGCCACACAAGCTTTGTTTCGAGCTCTGTTGTGTGTATGTCCTTTACACTGTGAGTCAATGTAAAATCATCTTGTCACAGGTTTGATTATAATGTCTGATTGCTCTGCTTTCCATTTGCTCGTCTCATTGTGGATTGGAGCCAGTTCAAGGATCACTTTAGTGGAGCCCTTTTCCATGAATGTGTCTCTCTGCTTGGATTCCAGTAATCTGTCCATCTCAGCTGTCATGTCCCTCTCATTTCTATATTATCTTTTATGGTTACTCTATGCTTTTACACATAAAGCCTTTCAAATCATTCTCAGACCATATTTTTTAATTATGTGTTCTTGTAACTGATATAATGCTCTTAAAAATGTGAAATTATTTTTACCACCCTTAGTACCAAATGACTTATAGTACAGGTTGAGTGTCAATAATTTGAAAGTCTAAAATTCAAAACGCTTTTAGTCCCAAATAATTCAGATAAAGAGATGCTCAACCTGCACACCTCATAAATGACCCAGACACACTGGACCATTGGTACCCAAATGACTGCAGATCTCAAGATTTGTATTTAAACTTTTTATTCAATATTTAACCTATAGCTCATTAAAGTTGTGATATTTTCTTATGTGCAGCTATCATTGAGTTATTTGTTTCCTAAGAACAGCTAATAACAATAATAAACTCTGGATAACTAAGACCATACACTAAATCAAGAGGATTTGGGTACAGGATATCTTAGTTTGAGGGTGATTGGACCTGACTGGGTATGTCACAAAGTAGGGCAATTAGAATTGTTTTGTCATATTTTATAGGACAATTGTTGAAGGAGGCTCTCCCTGGGATGTCAGTGTAGCCCGCGTAGTCGTCTCGCCAGCAAGAACGCACACGGGCACCAGGATCCTTCTGCAGCAAGCGTTTATTGCAGTTAACAGATGAAAAGAGGAAAGACCCAGAGCCCCGAAATGGCGCCGCTTATATAGCCCCTAGGCGGCGTGTACTCTGCTGATTGGCTGCGCACTCATTACCCCGTATGACGCCCCGGGCTGGGCAGTGACTTGGCACGCTTTTACCACTTGCACATGCGCTATTCTCACCAGGACCGAGGCCGGATGTCAGCGCCATCTTGTAATGGCAATCACACTCTCTCGGCTCTCCACATCTCCCCCTTTTTGTTTTAATAAGATGACAACTGCCTCATAGCCCAACCAGCGCAGCACCAAACAACCCTATGCTCGATCAAGCTAATTCCTTCCTTGGGGAATAAGCGATCAAGAGCTCACTCCCTCACCTTATCAGGTGCAATGGAGACAAGTCCTCTGAGTGCAAAGGCCAAGGGAGAGACAAAAAGGGGAGTTGACACCCATCCCCGTGCAATGGAATATTGTTCCTGGGGGTGCAAGGGCTGTCAATCTCATATTTTGGTGCTGCAGCCACTTAGGCAAGGGCTGATTAGACTTAGATCTCTCATCGACTCAGTGCAATGGGCTAAACCCCTGAGGTGCATCGACTGAGGGTCTCAGTCTAATTAATTAACCAAATTTCAGGAGATGATCCCTGTTCCATAGCCACAAGTGCTTGCGCAATAACGACCTTGTCACGTTGCTGTTGAGCTCTGAGCTTGCAGAACAACCAAAGCAGGAACACTAAGCCACAACATAGGGCTGCACCAAACAGCGCCACTCCCACCCATTCCTTAAAGAAAGAGAAGGCTGAAGAAATCCAGGATGTCAGGCCCACAGCTAGGGAGGGGTCAACTCTAGTAGAATAGGGTCTTCATAATGGATCTTGTCCACTTCTTCGGCTCCCGCACAGGATCTCGATGATTCGTCAGGTATTACAAGTCTACGTGTTAGGCGTTCTGGTAGCCAGAATGGATTGTCTTCTTCCTGTGGAAAAACACAAACAGCTCCCCTGGATCTTATTAAAATAGGATCCGGGCCTCTCCATTGACCAGTCAAAACATCTTTCCACTTAACCATCTCCTGTGGCCTGTTAGGCTCTGAGCAATGACGGTCAGCCGCCGAATGGCCCTGACTGTCCAAATTTAAAAAATTAAGAGTAAAGAGTGCTATGGATATAGTCACTCGTGGGACTGAGGGCAGAGCCTCCTCGACTCCCCCTTTTTGTTTTATTAAATAAGACTTTAGAGTGCGATGAGCCCGTTCTATAATACCCTGTCCTTGAGGATTATATGGGAGACCTGTCAAATGGGTCACTCCCATCTGGTGACAGAACTGTCCAAATTTTTGAGAAGTATAAGCTGGTCCATTGTCAGTTTTAAGAATGTTGGGCTTTCCCCAGGCACTCCACGCCTCGAGGCAGTGTTGAATAACATGGGCTGCTTTCTCCCTGGTTAATGGGGAAGCAAACATAACTCCAGAACAAGTATCAATGGAAACATGTAAATATTGTAATTTGCCAAAAGATGGGACGTGAGTAACATCCATCTGCCAAATTTGTAATGGGCGAATTCCTCTGGGATTAAAGCAAGGAGAGACTAAAACAATGCAAATTCAACCACCATCAAACAAACATCAAACTTCTGCAGTTCAAGTTCAATAGCCTTGAAAAGCAGGTTCCTCCTCCAGTCAACTCTTTCCAAAAGTGTTTGCATTTCTATGATAGCCTTTCCTCAGGCATCCTTTCCATTGTTTGAATGTAAAGCAGTTGGAACATCTTCCTTAAGATTGCTAATGTGTTTGACAATAGCAGGTTCAGTAACCTAAAACCAGTCTCAGTGCCTGTAATTTTAACTTGCTTGAGGTTTTCCAGCATAAAATCTTAAATCTCTCAGTCCAATATCTCTAGCCAAGCACATCAGTCCATTACAAATTTAACCTTGATCAAACACTCTGGGCCTGGGCAGCAGGACGCAGCCAGCCCTTATTCCAATAGCCCAGTTCCAACAAAGTCCTCTGCAGTCTTTCCTTTCCCTTAGAAAGCTTAATGAGGGCATACTCTACCGGCGCATGGACGCGGCCTCCATCCGCAGCCTCAAACACCGGGAAGGCTTGTAAGAACCTCCTTCTGTCCCCCTCTGAAAGGAAGGAATCTGAACAATGCTTGCCGGCATAAGGCAGAGGAGCACTGGGAATGGCAGGGGCGGCAGATTGAAAAGCCGCGCGGTTCTTATCTCCTATCTTCTTTTGTTTTCGATTTTGCGGTAGCGGCTCATCAAGATAGCGAGCCGCTTCCCCATCTAATTCTTCCTCCTCGGAGGGACTAAGATCCTCAGACTCTGAGCTATCAATTCCTAAAGCCTCCAATTCTTTTATCGGATAAAGAGGCCTCCTTTTTGGACTTCTCTTTTCCCTCTCGTGTTTCTCTCCCAGGGCGTCTTTTCCCTTGTCTTTTCTTTCTGTGGACTTAGCGTCCGTGGAAAGGCCTTTTTTCTTAGAGACGTCTTTTTCTTTTTCCTCAAGGGCCCCTAACCTTTTATCCCGTTCTGTTTCTGACATGCTGTCTTGTAGCTCCGAATGTGAGGCTCCCATGTTCAAAAAGAAGAGAACGAGAGCCACCATCACAATAGGGAGAGCAAAAATTGCTCCTACCAATTTGGATGAGAGATGAGACAAGTCAAGACCAAACATGCCTCTCAGAACTTACCTTAGTCCTGCAGTTCTGAATCCTTCCCCGTGAATGGGGGGTCTCCTCGGCGCCGGCGATGACAGGCACCCGGCGTCCCGGGTTTTTCGGCACCAGCTGTAGCCCGCGTAGTCGTCTCGCCAGCAAGAACGCACACGGGCACCAGGATCCTTCTGCAGCAAGCGTTTATTGCAGTTAACAGATGAAAAGAGGAAAGACCCAGAGCCCCGAAATGGCGCCGCTTATATAGCCCCTAGGCGGCGTGTACTCTGCTGATTGGCTGCACACTCATTACCCCATATGACGCCCCGGGCTGGGCAGTGACTTGGCACGCTTTTACCACTTGCACATGCGCTATTCTCACCAGGACCGAGGCCGGATGTCAGCGCCATCTTGTAATGGCAATCACACTCTCTCGGCTCTCCACATGTCAGTTTTGAGATTCTCCTCTACTAGCAAGATAAAGGAAACCATATGCTATTAAAATGAGATACAGGGATTCTGGAGTCAAGATGAGAAGAGTAAAGAGAATATGGAGGGAAGAAGGAAGAGCAAGAATATGAAGAACTGCTGTTCTGTCCCCTGTAACTAGAGTTCTGCTTCACATATTGTGACTAAGGAAAGGCTGCATCAATAGGTTTAGAGCATACCATTAGAAATCAACTAATTGGTCAAACTTGTCCAACTGACCCTGTCAATGGTCGCTGCATTATTAGTAACTACTAAGAAACTAAGAATGAAGAAAATCCAATAGGAATAAAAACCAAAGAATACATGTATACCTGGATTCTCCCAATACCTGCCCTCTGAGCTGGCTCTCCTGTGGTGCCCCAATAAGACACTTACTTCTGCCTCTACCCTCTTCCACTTCCTCTGAAATTGCCTACTGAGAACAAGAACCTGGCACCTCATCTTTTAATATCTACTCAAAGAAGAAGGCTTATGTTAAAATTATCTTTCTTCCAAGTAAAAGTTTTGAATCAATGGCTCAAGAGTCTTTAAATCATCTTAAGAGGGGATGGTGACTGTTTGGGGCCTATGAGCACCAGGCTGATGAGGGGTGTGTGTGTGTTTGGGGCCTGTGCGTTCTGGGAAACATCATGTTTGGAGCCTGTGGGTTCCAGCATATTAGGGGACTGCACTTTCTGGGCTGGTGAGGGGTGCAGTGTTTCTGGGAACTGCATTCCAGGCTCAGCGTTTTTAGGGCTTGTGCACTTTGGGCTGGTGAGAAGCATGGGTGGTGGGGGCCTGTGCTTTTGAGGACCCAGCATGTTTGAGGTCTGTGCACTTCAGGCTGGTGAAGGGCACAGTGTGTTTGGGGCCTGTGCACTCAGGGTGGGTGAGGGGCAAGGCAGGTTTGGGGCCTGTGCACTGAATAGGTGTCAACTTTGTGGACCCGAGCTCCAGCCTGGTCCGTGTAGCCTGGTGCTCTGCACCTGCTCCCTGACTCTACTACTCTCCCACTGCTGTTATCTGCCTACCAGTGCCCCCTTGATACATCTCTCCTGCACCATATGGGGAGCACAGGAATACCTGGCAACCACCCATGAGAGGGTACCAGTTAGTACTCTACAACCCAGTCTGCTGGGTACAGTAAGGGAACAGGGGCAAGTGTTATGGCCCCACAAGCAAAGCACTACTGTGAAAGTTGGATGAAGAGATTCCAGACTTCCAGTCACAGCTCTCCATCAGCCACCAGCCAAGAGCTGCAGGTGCACTTACAACCTCCACAACCTGTGATTCTGTGGATACACCACCATCCCACTCTAATCCAGGTTATACCCCAAATAGAACACTCACTGAATATCCTACAAGGGTAAATAGTAGCTTCCTCTTTAACAAAACAGACTTTTATTCCAAACGGGTAGACCCCCAACACAAAAAGTAATACAAGACACCTCAGAATGAAAGGAAATGATCTTCCAAGTAAAGAAATAAGAAACAATCAGGTATAACTATACTATTATATGACAAAATAGACTTCACACCAAAAGTAATCAAAAATGACAAGAACATTTTTTACTTATCAAGGGAATGATCCAATAAGAGGAGATCACAATCATAAATCTATATGCACCAAGCACAGGTGCACTACAGTTTACAAAGCAAAACCTAATTGACAACAAGTCAGAAATAAGTTCCAGTACCAACATAGTAGGGGACTTCAATACCCCACTATCATCAATAGACAGATCAAGCAGAAAATCAACAGAGAAATAAAGAGCTTAACAATACCATCGATCAAATAGAACTAACATCTACAGAACATTACACCCTAATTCGAGAATACCTATTCTCAGCAGCCTATGGAACCTTCCTCAAAATACATATAAAGCATGCCTCCATAAATTCAGGAAAATTGATTTAACTTCCTACATCATATCAGATCATAAATGTTTTAAAGCTATAAATTAACATGTGAAACAGCAGAAATTACACCAGCTCCTGTAAACTGAACAACATGCTATTAAATAATAAATGGGCCATGGAAGAAATCAAAAAAAGAAATTGTAAAATTTCTATAAATGAATGATAATGAAGATAAGACATTCCAAAACCTTGAGACACAATGAATGCAGTCCTAAGGGGGAAATTCATAGCACTGAAAGCCTTCATAACAAAGACAGAGAGCTCAAGCTAATAACCTAATGATTCAGCTAAAGGTGTTGGAATAAACAAGAACAATCCAACCCTAAGAGTTCCAAACAGAATGAATTAAGATCAGAACTGAAATTAATGAATTGGGAACTAAGAAAACCATTAAGAAAATTGATGAAACCAAGAGCTGGTTTGGAAAATAAGATTGGTAAACCCCTGGCCAATATGATCAAATGGGGAAAAAAGGAAGTCTCAAATTAACAAAATTAGAAATGAAAAGGGAGAAGTGACAATAGACACCCAGAAAGTTAGAAGAATCGTCAGTATATAGTTCTAAAACCTCTATTACACAAAATCAGAAAACCTGGAAGAAATGGATGAATTCTGAGGCACATACTACCTACCAAAACTAAATTCAGAGCAGATAAATCTCCTAAACAACCCTATTACATCCATTGACACTGAAATTGAAATTTTAATCAAATATCTCCCCAAAAGGTAATCAAAGATCTGATGGATTCTCAGCCGAATTCTACCAACCTTCATAAAAGAAGTGAAACCACTTTTTCTCAAACTTTTTCACATAATTGGAGAATAGAGAGTGCCTCCCAATTTCTTCTATGAAGCTAGCATGACCCTAATACCAAAACCACACAGAGGTACACCAAGAAAAATCTATAGATCTACATCCCTTATCAACTTAGATGCAAAAGTCATGAGCAAAATCCTCACAAAACAAATTCAATGACACATTAAAAGCATCATCTACCTTGATCAAGCAGGCTTCGTCACAGGGATGCAGGGATGATGCAATGTATGGAAAGAAGCAATTAATGTAATAAACCACATAAATAATCTTAAAAGAACCGTATGACCATTTCAATTGATGCAGAGAAAGCCTTTGACAAAATACAGCACCACTTCATGATCAAAACACTGGAGAGACTAGACATGAAGGGATTCTACCTCAACATAACAAAGGCTGTATACAAAGCACCTAAAGCTCAAATAATACTTCATGGGAAAGACTCAAGGAGTTCCCATTGAGATCTGAAACAAGGTGATTACAAACACTCACCACTGCTCTTCAGCATAGTATTAGAGGTCCTAGCCCAAGGAATATGACAGGAGAAAGATATAACAGGGATACACATTGGAAAGGAAGAAGTCAAACTAGCTCTGTTTACAGATGGCATAGTCCTATTCATAAGTGACCCAAAAGACACTATCATAAAGCTTTTAAAAGTGATAAATTCCTTCAGCAAAGTGGCAGGATAGAAAACAAAAAAAGTAGCCTTCCTATATGCAAGACAAAAGTACATAAAAAGAAGTCAAGTGAGGCTGTCCCATTTTCAATAGTTACCAAATTTTATATATATCAAATACCTTGGAATAATACTAACCAAGGATGTGAAAACATAAAAATTGAGGAGGATATGAGAAGATGAAAGGACCTTCCATGCTCCTGGATAGGTAGATTTAATATTGTGAAAATGGCAATCCTAGCAAAATCAATATACATATTCTATGAAATTCCAGTAAAAATCCCAGCATCATTCTTCACAGAAATAGAAAAAATAATCTCAAAATTCATATGGAATGGCAGAAGGCCCTGGATATACAAAAATATCTTCAACAAAAGAAACATGTCTACAGCTGGAGAGATGACTTAGCGGTTAAGGCATTTACCTGTGAAGTGAAAGGACCCAGGTTCAGTTACCCAGGACACAAGTAAGCAAGATGCACAATGGGCACATGCATCTGGAGTTCATTTGCAGTGGCTAGAGGCCCTGGCATGCCCATTCTCTCTGTGTCTGTCTGTCTTCTCCTCTTACTCCTCCTCCTCTTCTTCCCCCGCCCTCTCTCTCTCTCTGCTTGCAAATAAATAAGTAAAATTGTAAGAAGAAACACCTCTGGAGGTATCACCATACCCAATCTGAAGATATACTACAGAGCCATAGTAACAAAAACAGCATATATGGACCAGTGGAACAGAACTGAAGACCCAGCCCTTACTTCCAGCAACTACAGCTACTTGATTTTGACAAAGGACCCAGCAGCGTACACTGGAGAAAAGACAGCATCTTCAACAAATGGTGCTAGTCAAACTGGATAACCACATGTAGAAAAATTGAACTACAAAATATCCTCTCACCATGCACAAAAAATCATCATCTCCAAATGGATTAAAGACCTCAATATAAGATCTGAAACTCTCCATCTACTGAATGAAATAATAGGGTCACTCCACAATATAGGATTGAGGAAAGACTTCTCGAATAATACCCCAGTAGCCCAGGAAATTAAACAATCACTCAGCCAATGGGATTTCATGAGGCTAAAAAGCTTTTGTACAGACAAACCTACCATAAACAGAGCCAACTGACTACCTACAGAATGGGAGAAAATCTTTGCCAGCTAAATCACTGACAGAGGCCAGACGTCCAGAATCTACAAAGAGCTCAATAAACTATACAATAAAGAAATCAAACAATCCACTCAAAAAATGGGGCAGGGAACTCAATAGGAAATTCTTAAAAGAAGAAAAACAAATGGCTAATACTCACCTAAGAAATTTTTTAATATCCTTAACCATCAGGGAAATTCAAATTAAAACAACTGTGAGATCCCACCATATTCCAGAAAGGATAGCAATCATTTAAAAAATCAAATGTTAGCAAGGATGTGAGGAAAGAGGAA
This sequence comes from Dipus sagitta, assembly GCA_036346955.1. NCBI lineage: Eukaryota > Metazoa > Chordata > Mammalia > Rodentia > Dipodidae > Dipus > Dipus sagitta. The sequence continues at coordinate 74,783,203 of CM070779.1, read as the reverse complement.
CCCTTATTTACTGCTGGTGGGAATGCAAACTTGTACAAGCACTATGGAAATCAATATGAAGACTCCTGAAAAAGATTAAAATAGAGCTACCAGCTGACCTAGCCATTCTTCTACTGGACATCTACACTAAAGGCCCCAGTCTTAACTCTAGAGAAACTTGTTTAACCATGTTTATAGCTGCTCAATTCTCAATCACCAGGAACTAGAATCAACCCAGATGCCTGCCATCTGACAAATGGATAATGAAGACGTGGCACATATACACAGTGGAATTCTCAGCAGTAAGGAAACATGATACAGTGAAATTTATAGGAAAATGGATGGACTTGGAACAGATCATAGTAAGTGAACTCCCACAAACCTAGACAAATGCTGCATATTTTCCCTTATCTGTGCTTCCTAAACTTTAACAACTTGAATTGCTGCCATACCTGACAAGACACTTGAGGGTCAGATAAGAGGGATGGGTTTGTGGGATGGGGATCAGGAAGGCAGGGAGGAGAGATATATATATATATATATATATATCTCCAAAATGAGTTGGTACCATATAAACCTTCCTCCTGGATAGCAGACTAAAACTTATTACCCTCAATAGGAACATGGAGGGATAGGCTGGTAAAAAGGGTATGATGGTTAAGTTTGTGTCAACTTGATTTGTTTAGGAATCCACAGACATTCCTCATAAATGGGTCTCTGAGGTTGCTTCCAGGAAGGATTAACTAAAGGAGGAATCCTACCCCCAGGGTGAGCCCTTCCCCCAGAGTGGGCGGCCACTCTCTGAGGGGAGGCTTTATCGAAAGAAGCTCTGGGAAGAAAGGTATTCTCCTCCCCTCCCACCTGGTTGCTGGTGCTGCTTACTGTTTTGCTGCTTTCCAGTATGGACTGAAGACCAGCATGGACTGAAGAGTAGCGTCTCTCCAGGACACCTCCAGGCCTTCAGTGCCGGATTGGGACTGCTGAGGTATCCAGCCTCGTGGACTGAGCAGCTACCAGGTTCCTTGACTCGAGCCTGTAATCTGCTGTTATTGGACTGTCGTAACTTAATCCAATAAATTCATTTTTTAATACAATTCATTCTATCAGGTCTGTTCTTCTAGAGAACCCTGACTAACACAAAGGGCCTTGGAGAAGGTGGCCTGAAGCTTAACCCTAAAATATTTGGCCCTGGTTTGTAACTACCAGTACCAGAAATAGGTTACAACCCACATTGAGCTTTTGATCAGACCTATGGGGTCCCAAAACAAGACAGATTATTGTCAAAAAAATTTCCTTACACACCTGAGGGGAAAGGTAAGACCCTATTGCTGAAGGCAACACTGCTAACAGAACATTGAGTGATCCAGCTGAATCTGGAAGGAAGTCAGCTCCCAGATGGTCAACTGGTATAGTGCTGAAAACCGTGACATGAGCTTCTGGGCGAAAATGACCAACAATGCTGTGAGCAAGCAGGGGATCCTGCTATATGCAAATAACCATTCTGACAAGATGTACACATTTGCAGTAGTGGGACATATCCTGTGTGGGCAACCAGTGGCTGTCTGATTGGCTACGAGATACAATCAATGGATAGGAACCCATAGCTGGACCTGCGAACCAAGTTAGAATCCTATGGAGATCAAGATTATGGACACCAGTGTGAAACTCCCACTAGTTTTTGGCCAAAAGTGAGGCTACACCCATCAAAATCTCTCTAACAATGCTTATACCCTTTAACCTCTTCTGATTTACTCTCCATTGAAGAATCTGTTTTGCTTTTTCAGAAAGCAGCAATAACACAGAACAAGCAAAATCTATCAATAGGACAAGGATTGCTGACTCCATGTCAGCAGGTGAACTACTCCTAGCATAGTAGCTAGGGCCCAGGAGAAAACACAGAGGAAGTTGTGAGATGAGCAAGAGTGCTGCTTCCATGGCAAGCCTGACAACCTGAGCCAGGGTAATGGAGACAGACTCTGAAGATACACGTAATTCACCAATGCAGAAATCCAGAAGCTGCTGAGAGCTCAACACTAAAGTAGACTTAAAACACACCCACCAAGGCTCAGGGAATTTTGCAGAAGAGGGAATGGAAAGAATGTAACAGCCACAGGGTTGGAGGCATTGCCCCCCCCCCCCCAACAATGACTGACTGCTGTTCTCACTACAGGTAACCCACAACCCCATGGTGAATATCAGCAATTCTACTGAGGAGTCCCTCAGTGGGGTGGGGGTAGGGAGGAGGAAAATGTACCAAATCATAATGTATCTGTCCAAAGTTTCAACTTCATAAAAAAGGAAAAAGAGGGGACCTTTATCTGAAAGGCATTTTTGCTTCAGCCTTTGAAGGCAAGGAGCTTGGAATAAATGCACACAGGTTGTGAGACACTGTAGCTCCTCTGACTTTCAGTGGAGAGCTGTTGCCAGGTCAAGTTTGTCTTGTCAGAATCTTTTCCTGCCATAACTCATGAGCAGAAGAAGACTATAAATGAATTAGACATGCTTGTTTTTCTGAGGAGCTGCTCTTGCTCACTAGTGAGCGACCTTAAGGGCAAAAAGATTAAAAGTTTTCCACAGGGAAATGTTGATTCCCGCACATCTTTGTGTTTTGAAGCAGCGAAGGTTGATTGGAAGCAACAGAATGCAGCAATGATGCAAAGATGTTACTAGCACAGTTGTGCTGTTCTCACCTAATGTTTTACTCCCCCTAGTGGATTCTTACATAGCATTTGAAATCCCCTGTATGTTTAGAGGAGTGTTCAGCATGGAAATATCTCTATCACACCTTCCAAGGCTCAGAGTCCATTGCAGAAGAGGTGGCAGAAAAGATGTAAGAGCGAAAGGAAGGGCAAGACTTCTTTAGCACTTTTCCAGACACAAAATGGCCTGGATATCCATGACCTTGCAGTTCCTGACACTACCTACACAAGACCCTCATAATAGGAGTAAAAGATGATGACATCAAAATAAAAGACTAATTGAGAGGGGGAGGGGCTGTGAAGGAGAGTGGAGTTATGAAGGGGAAAGTGGAGGGAGGGAATTATCATGGTTTATTGTCTATAATTATAAAATTTATCAATAATAAAAAAATTTAAAGCTAACCATGGTAACACATACCTTTAATCCCCACAATTGGGAGGCAGAGATGGGAGGATTGCTGTGTGTTTGAGGCCAGCCTGGGATAGAGTGAGACCCTACCTTGAACCCTCCACACCAAAGTATTTAAATTTGTTCATGTTTTATAAAATTTCTATAAAGGCATATAAAATGCCAGAATAAAGAACAAGAAGTGGTAAAATGTTGGGGCATGGAATGTGCTCAAAATACAATGTTTACTTTTATAATATTTTCTAAAATAGTAAAAAAAATGAGTTAAAGAGGGTTATTTCTACCCTTTCTGAGTGACAAAGATATTATTAAAATGCTATTACTATCTCAAATGTAATGAGTATTTGGACTATCTCAAATGCATTCTTTTATTTCTGTCTCACATTTCTATCATGGCACTGTTGTTAGAGCATCCAAAATTAAAGATGTTATTTCACTTTCCTCATCCTTTCAATCAGATAAGGCCACAAGAGGTAAGACTTGCCCAAGATGAGACTATTCTTAATAGCTTTTCTCATCTCTGAAAACAGTATTTCGCATACAAGTCTGTGTTGCCCACAGAAGTAGAGAGCCAACACTTACCCACTCAGGTGCTACTCAGCTAAGGAAAGACATGTCTTAGAGGAAACTGCAAATCAAATTAAGTAAGTATATATGGGACCGTTGCTGTTCAAGGGAAATGAGGAAGGAGGCCTTATCTGAGCCTCAGTATGGTAAGGGTAAGAATTGCCAACTAGGGTCTGAGAGAGAGCTCAGTTGGTAAATTGCTTACCTCACAACTATAAAGACCTGAGTTTCATCCACAGAACCCATATAAAATGCCTAACATGGTAGCATGCAGCTATAATCCCAGTGCTGAGGAGATAGACAGGAGGCTTATTGGGGCTTACTGGCCAGCCAGTCTAGCCCAGTTGATGAGGTCCAAGCCAATAAGTGACCCTGTCTCAAAAAAAGATGTTCCTGAAAAACGACACTCAAAGTTATCCTCTGGCCTCCGACATGTGCGCACACACACACACACATACAATATTTAGAGATGAAAATACAGACAAAGTAAGCTCTTGTTTGCCTTCATCCTTGCTCCTGTAGGTTGCTGTCGTGTCTGCTCAAGGATGGCCCTTGGAGTGGCAATGTACCTGCATTATAGTAGGAATTCTGCAGAATTTTCATCTCTTCATTCTTCTAAAGTTTTTACTATCACCAAAGAATTTGTTTCTTTCTACCCTCCTATGTCAGTGTACAATTTCATTTTCTGAATGGCAAATAATATAATACTAATGTAAGTTACTTTTGTTCATTGTGGACAATATGATAAACTGTTTTATAAAAAGTTGTTATGGATAACCCCTATGGAAACACACACTGTCATGTGTGTGTGTGCAGAAGTACTCAATGAGGGTAGATAATGCTGTAACCAGAAGCCATCGATTGTTATTAGAACAATTTCAGTGCCAGAGTTTGATACCTTCCACTGCGTTGTTGGCCAAGGAGGCTCCTGGTGTCCCCAAAGCATTACATGTTATTGCTAAGGCTCTTCATTGCTCACCAGAACTAGATAGTAAAATCCTATTTGCTGAAGACTCCACATGTTTGGGCTGCAGATTACTGAGAAATCAAGCAGGAACTGAGCTGGAAGCCGCCTTCCTGTTGACTAGCTATTAGGATGCTAGAAAGACCTATGCAACATGCAGCCTTTTAGTGGGAGAGAAGTCATCAATGGTTTTAACCAGCAGCAGACCCTGCAAGCCTTATAGCTGGTCATCCAGGCCAAATGTGCCAACTGATGCAATAGTGGCATATCTGTTACGGAGGAAACCAACTACTCTCTGATTGGACTGGAGGCCTGTTCCATAGGAGAGAACTCATGCCTGATATTAAAATCCTAGTCGAAAACCTATGGCTGGGAAGGTCATAAGCCCTGGGGGGGGGGGCTAGTACTGTTGTCTGGCTAAATGTATCCCCACCAAACTCTAAACAAGTTTATACCCATATATTAATGCTGCTCTCAGTTTGGGGTTTCTTTTCTTTTTCTTTTTTTTTTTTCTTTTTTGGTTTTTCGAGGTAGGGACTCACTCTAGTCCAGGCTGACCTGGAATTCACTGGAATTCACTATGTAGTCTCAGGGTGCCCTCGAACTCATGGTGATCCTCCTACCTCTGCCTCCCAAGTGCTGGGATTAAAGACATGTGCCACCACACCTGGCTGCCCTCAATTTTGGATAAATTAGCTTCTCTTTTCAGATGGCAGTGACCAGTGAGATGACTCAAAACTCACCATAGTGCTGAGAAGCAGTGATGGTGGAGTGTTCAGCTTTAAATGAGACATCTTTATCTCACCCTCCAAGGCTCAGGGACCATTGTGGAAGAAGTGGTGGAAAGAATGTAAGAACCCATAGAAGGGAAGGACTGCTGACATGTCTTCCAGACACAAAATGTCCTTGATATTCATGACCTCATAGTGCCTGATAATACCTACACAAGATCTGCATAATAAATGAGGGTGGGAAGCAAGAATGATGGCATCAAAATAGAACAGATTAAGTGGAAAGAAATAATTCAGTAGAGGGGGTATTTGGGAGGGAGAAACGAGGGTGGTGGGAAGGGATGGTCAGGGTATATTTTCTATACTTAGTGAATTTTAAATAAAGAGTTAAAAAAGGAAAACTAAAATTTCCCACAATTGTGGATGACCACAGGAATGTTTAAGTTCCCACTAGACTGCATTTTACACAGATAAAACTCTGAACTCTGGGCACAATGAAAACAAGAGCAACAACAAAACCAAGCCCTCTGGGGTACTGGGCATGTAAACAAACAGATTCTGGAGAGCCGCTACCATTTCACAGAAAGGGATGGCAAAACTGACCACAGCTGGACATATGGGGTAACTGTGATGTCAACTGAAATCTTTTAGTTTTCTAAAAACTCAGAACAAATTGCAAGTTAACCATTGGAAAGTGAAGATCCTAGCATGCGAAAACTAGAAAAGAAACCAAAAATTGGGGGTGAGAACTATGCTAAAATGTACATGAATTTCTAGATTCTTCAGAGATGGGACAGATTCTAAGTGATTTAATTAATGTTAGAATATCAAATCTGCCATTTGAGCTACTGCCCCCCCCCAAAAGGAGAAGACTACAGCTTGAGTCTTAAAAAGTGAAATAAAGTACATTTGGAGGATGCAGCAATCCAGAGACTCCCCACCTAATGTTCATCCTATCCAGAATATAGTCTAAAATTACTCAATGTAGAAGGATCAAAAAACGTGACTTTTTAAATTTCTGGATGTACACGTGCCGTGGCACACATGTGGAGATTAGAGAACAACTCTCAAGTCAATCCTCACCTTACATCTTTCTAAGAAAAAAAAAATGTTTATATATTCAGGTATTTATTTGAGAGAGAAACAGGTATGTCATGGCCTACTGTAGCTTCAAATGAACTCCAGATGCATGTGCCACTACGCATCTGGCTTTATGTGGATACTAGGCAATCAAACTCTGGCCATCAGGCTTTGTAAGCAAATGCTTTTAACTGTGGCACTGTCTCTCCAGCCCTTCACCTTGTTTTGAGACAGATTCTGTTATTGTTCACTGCTTCTTTTAGGAGCTTCTGCAGAATTCTCCTGTGTCCACCTTCCCTTTGCCAGAGGTCCTAAGATTACAGATGCCCGCCACAGCTTCTAGCTTTTAAATGGGGTCCTGGAATCCAAACTTAGCTATTTATCCACTGAGCCATACCCCTGGTCCAAGAAAACTTAATTCATTTTCAAGAAAAATGGCAAGACAAAGCAAACTTTAGATGATCAGGCTAAAGGCCGCAGATACAGATGTTAAAGTTGCTTTTAAAAACCATGCTTACAGTGAATGAGGCTATTCTAACAAAGAAATCTTGAAAAAATTCTTGAACTGTAGATATATATATGCAATATGAAATTCACTTGATGAACTTAATAGCAGTAGGAGATGGTAGAGGACTTGCTAAACTTCGAAACAGACAGTAGGATTATCTTTATCTGAAATACAAGAATCAGGAATACTTAAAAGTAATACTCAGATATTTGTGTTCAAATATCAAAAAGTTTAATATATGAGCAATAAGTTCAGTAAAGAAAAAGCAATAGGACATTTACAGAAATAACCAGAACTTCCCTAATTTTTGTGTATAGTATGTTTCAGTTTTAAAAGGTTCCTCTCCTAGGCTGGAGAGATGGCTTAGCAGTTAAGGTCTTTGCTTGCAAAGCCAAAGGATCCTGGTTCAATTCTCCAGGACCCACATAAGCCAGATGCACGAGGGGTCGCATGCATCTGGAGTTCGTTTGCAGTGGCTGGAGGCCGTGGCATGCCCATTCTTCCCCCTGCCCTGCCCTCTTTCTCTCCCTCAAATAAATAATAAATAACATTTTTTAAAAATAAAACAGTTCCTACTTCCCCACCAAGATGTTCCTCCCAGTTATAACAGTGAAGCATCTGAACACCAAAAATAAAATACCAAAAGCAGCCAGATTCATAACAACAGTGTATCTAGAGGAATAATTTGATCATCATTTAGATATTAATGGCAGCTCATAAGAAACAGGGGAGTGAGAAGATAATTAGGCAATACCTTTAAGGAGTTTCAAGGAGAAAAAAGAAGACTTGTTGACCTTAAAGTCTAATCCACAAAATATCCTTCAAGCAAATAAAGATGTGATGGCTCATTCTATAATCTCGGTACTCAAGATGCTGAGGCAGGGGGAGTATCATGAGTTTGAGGCCAGCCTCATGAGTTCCAGGTCACCTGGACTACAGAGTCAGATTCTACACTCTTCTAAAAAGTGAGGTATATAAGAAATTACCATTGGCAGCAGAGAAGTAGGAGAGATCTAAGGCCCACATAGGCAGACAGAAGCAGCTGCAGCAGTGGAGGCACCAGGTCCATGGGACCACAGCTGCAAAGCTCGGCTTGAGCCACAGGAAAAGCCAGATGAGGGGATTCTCCACTGACACCGGAGCTTTTTGCAAACTTAAGAAACGTGAAGGGAGAATGGCAGCAAATGAGGTAGCAGATTAAGAGGTAGAGGATCACGTGGACGGGCGGGAGAACTAGAGCCACCATCCACTGCCTCCTCTCTCCCCCACTGCCAGCACAAGCGCTAGCAAGCACTAGAGACCAGGGGAAGGGAGCTCACAGCACCCAGCACTGGTGACTGGAGCAGCAATCCAATGACCCAGCCAGCCTACTTGAACCCAAGTGCACCAAAGAAGGACCCAAGAAGGAGCGCAGCATAACTAAGACCAAAATCATCCCAAAAGGTAACTGGGACTACGCCAGGTCAGTACTTGCCAAATAAGCCTGGTATATAGGCCTGAACTGGAAGTGCTAATTGCACTTTCCATATCAGGATAAATTACATGTTAAATCTGATGGATGGTTGGATTTGCCATTCTTAAATAAACTATATTTTGGGCTTGTTATTTATTGCTTCTTGATTTACAGTGGCTTTGTTTCCTCTTCTGTTGTACATTAGGGAAGGGTCTCACTTGGTCACAAGCTGACATGGAACCCTCAGCAGACTAGAAATCTTAACCTCCTTGTTGACAGGATTAAGGATGTAGGACACCACAAACCCTAAGGGACAGTGAGTGACCTTGTTAGAGGATCTGGTTGTCATAATACCTACTCTTGCATAAAAACTCTGTGCTGTTTTTCATTGAATGTGTACACTATTTAGTTAAATTTTAGAATCTGCCTGCATTTTGTTCCACTCAGCCTTCTTGAATACACTCATAGCAAGGCAAACCCAACACCTAGTTCTGAGAGTCTTGAGAGCCACACCTAGTACCTTAAGCTCCTACCCTGAAGATATATAACATCAGATTTATTGACATCTAATAATACTCCAGCTAACTAGAAAATCCAAGCATTAAATTAATTCAAGATGCAAAAATATATACATTATAACACAAGAAACACGAATAATCAAGACAATATGAATCCACCAAAAAATATTAATGCATCAGAAATGACCTCCAGTGAGAATGAGCTAGAGGAAATGCCTGAGAAAGATTTCAAAAGAATGATTATAAATATCCTCAAAGAAGTCAAAGAGGAAATGAAAGGAATGAAAGATGAAATCAAAGGAATCAAAGAAGACCCAGGAAACCAATTTAATGAAATAGAGAGGTCAACACAACACATAAATGAGGAAATAGAAATAATAAAGAAAAACCAGTCAGAATTACTAGCAATGAAGAACAGTCAATGAAGGAAAAACCTCTGTAGAAAATCTCAGCAGCAGAATGGATGAAGGAGAGGACAGAATATCTAAACTAGAAGACCACATGGCAGATAAAATACAGTCCAATAAAGAGAAAGATAAACTAATAGGAAAGTAAGAATGGGAATTTCAAGATATTTGGGACACTATGAAAAGATGAAACATAAGAATTCAGGGTATAGTAGAAGGAGAAGAATTTCACTCCAGAGGCATAGTAGGCATTTTCAACAATATCATAGAAGAAAATTTCCCCCAAATTGGGAAAGAGGTGCCAATGCAGATACAGAAATCCTTTAGAACAACAACCGGACAAAAAATGGAAAGAACTCGCCATATAATTAAACTACCAAACATACAAACCAAAGAAAGTATATTGAAAGGAGTTAGAAAAATCAAGTTACCTACAAAGGCAAGCCCATCAGGATCACAGTAGATTACTCAATACAAACTTGAAAAGCCAGCAGGGCTTGGAGTGATGTATTCCAAGTTCTGAAAGATAACAACTGGCAACCAAGGTTAATTTATCCTGAAAAGCTATCCATTCAAATAGACAAATAAGGACATTTCATAACAAAAGCAGGCTAAAGGAATATTTGAAGACAAAACCAGTTCTACAGAAAATACTTGAAATAATCCTCCATGCTGAAGAGAAAGCAAAGCACACATATAAGGAACCTGGAAAAAACAAACAATACTCAAATACCAGTTAACACAACAGAGCAAAGGTAAAACCGAAGAACTGCAAAAAAAAAAAAAAAAAAAAAAATAAGGTAAAAGTACACACCTTTCAATAATATCTTTAATATCAATGGCCTCAATGCCTCAACCAAAAGATATAGGTTTGCAGACTGGGTTAAAAAGCAGGATCCTTCAATTTGTTGCCTCCGAGAGACTCACCTTTCTAAAAAGGATGGGCACTATCTTAGGGTAAAAGGTTGGAAAATGGTGTTTCAAGCAAATGGACCTAGAAAACAAGCAGGGGTTGCTATCCTAATATCTGACAAGGTAGACTTCAGTCCAACATTAGTTAAAAAAGATAAGGAAGGTCACTTTATATTGATTAAAGGCACCCTCCAACAAGAGGACATTACAATCCTAAACATATATGCACCTAATATGGGGGCTCCCAACTTCATCAAACAAACACTATTAGAAGTAAGGTCACAGATAACACCAAACACAGTGGTAGTGGGTGACTTCAACACCCCACTCTCATCAATTGACAGGTCATCCTGGCAAGAAATAAACAGGCATAGAAGAAACAGGTCATAGAAGAAATGGACCTAACAGATATATACAGGACATTTTATCCAAATGCTGCAGAATATACATTCTTTTCAGCAGCACAGAGTGAGATTACTGTCTTAAAATTGTTACTAGAAAATTTTCAATGCCAGGGATGGGGTACCTTCCAATGAGTTGTTGGCCAGGAAGGTCCCTGATACCCCAAAACATTACAGGCCATTACCAAGGCCCTTGTTTCCCACCAGGAATAGATGGTAAAACCCTATTGTTGAAGACTCCACACACTTGGGCTGCAAGGTCACTGAGAAATCCTGCTGGAGCTGAGCTGAAAACCTCCTCCATGTAGACCAGCTGACAGAAAGCTGGAAAAAGCCACACTTCATGCAGTTCAATGAGAGAGAGGGAGACAGAGAGAGGGAAAGAGAGAGAGAGGTCACCAGTGAAGAGACTCAACAGTGGACACTGCAAGCCTTAAATTTGGCCAGGCAGGCCAAATGAGCCAAGAGGTGCAATACTGGCATGTCTGTTATGGGGAAAACCAACCGCCTCTAATTGGACTGGAGGCCTGCTCCATAGGAGGGAATACATTCCTGATACTGAAAAGCTAAAACAGGGGTAGTCATGAGTCCTAGGCATGTAATGTCTGCTGGTGTGTGGCTAAATGCATATACTGTGCTCACCAAACTGCCCAGTAAGCACTTCTCTTAATGTTCATGCCCATATATTAATGCTACTCTCACTTTTGGTTAGAGAAGCTTCTCTTTTTAGATAGCAGTGACCTTGGGATGACTGAAAAGGCACCATGGTGCTGAGAAGAAGTGACAGAGGAGTGCTCAGCATTGAAATGTATCTATGAAACCTTCTAAGGCTCAGAGTCCATTGTGAAGGAGTGGTCAGAAAGAATGTAAGAGCCAAAGGAAGGCTAGGACTCCTTACAGTGTGCTCCTCCAGACACCAAATGGCCTGGATATCCATGACCTTGCAGTGCCTGACACTATCTACACAAGACCATCATAATAGGAGGAAAAGATCATGACGTCAAAATAAAAGAGAGACTGGTTAAGAGGAGGATATGATGGAGAGTGGAGTTTCAAAGGGGAAAGTGGGGGGAGGGAGGTGAATTACCATGGGATATTGTTTATAATTATGGAAGTTGTCAATAAAAATAAAAAAAACAAGGACTTAGATTAAAAAATAATTCTGAGAATTTACTAAAGTGGTAAAGAAAACTTTTCAGGATGAGAAATAGGCTCAGAAGGCAGAAAGAAAGGAGGAAGGGAGGGAAAAGTATATGAATTGTGAAAACAAAATTATTTTCTATTTAGTATGAGAATTGGTGAACAAAATATTTTGTCTTCATTTTTAAAAATGTGTATGCATAACAGTTTTAACAAAAATGTAACATTGTCGCATAGCATTACACTATATATAGATGCAATACATATAGACAATTATGACATAAATGATGGAGGTGTCTTAGTGGCCCTATATGGCTGCAAGAGTTCTCTGTTTTATAAAAATGGCAGAGTAGTATATTATCTTAGTGGCAGTTTGGGTTACATAGTTGTATACACTTGCCAAACTCAATAAATGCTTAGATTTCAGTGTGTGTTGCACTTAGATTTTACCTCAGTGGAAAAGCACTTGCACAGATGTGAAGACCTGAGTTCAGACCTTCAGCATCCATGTAAATGCTGGATGCCTGTGGCCTGTAATCTCAATAAATGGGAGCAGGGCCCAGGGAGCACCCCCACCCCACGCACACACACATGCATACACATATAAGCTATACTCTGAGAAAGCTCTGAGTGAGAGACCTTGATGCAGTAAAATAAAGAGAAAAGTGATAGACAAAGACATCCTCTAGCCTCCACATGCACAGTGTATATGCACCCCATGCATGTGTGCTCATATGCACAGACATACACACACACATGCTCATAACACAAACACAAATTCTCTATGAACAATATTGAATTGCTTTTATAGTATGCATGTACAAATATTTGTAGGAAAGTATTCTTAATATATGATAGTTATTTTGAAATACTCATAAAATAAAAACAAGGGATGTGGTAGAGGGATTAATAGATGTGTTTTGGAATAGTCTAGGTAGTAGAAATACTAAGTTTGGGTTTGTTTGTTTTTTTTTTCTTGAGGTAGTGCTTCACTGTAGCCCAGGCTGACCTGGAATTCACTACGTGTTCTCAGGGTGGTTTTGAACTCATGACAATCCTCCTACCTCTGGCTCCTAAGTGCTGGTATTAAAGGCATGTGCCACCATGTCTGGCTATGTATACTAGTTTTTCACTGAGAAATTCTTTTAACTTTGCTATTTATGTATTATAATATGTTAATAAAATATTGGTGACATAAGATTAAAACAATACTCATAATACATATCTCTCTGTTCCGTTACTTTTCAAGTGAAATTTCCATGTTTATGATAAGCCACAGTAGGACTTTACCATGGCAAAACACTCATTTTAAGACTTCCAGCCAAGACTGCCTAACTGCGCAGCACGTCCCTGGGAAAGAAAGGCAAGGCATTAAGTGTTCACTGGGTCTTTTAGGGGAGAGAAATCTCTAATAGATTGCCAGTGGGAGGGCACAGAGGGGGAAACAAAGGGAATCGCTGATTCCCTCACTCGCGGGTAGCCCACCAGACCCCAACCCCCCCCCAAGCAGCTGCTGTACCCTCAGTCCCAGCTTCAGGATAACCCTGCACTTATGGTATAAAAGAGGACCCAGGAGACTTCTGGCCAAGATGGTGACTGCCTAGCTGCGCTGCAAATCCCGGGGGAAGAAAGGCAAGATATTAAGGGTACTTAGTGGCTTCTAGGGGAGAGAAATCTGGGAGGGCACAGAGGCGGGGGAACAGGGAATCGCCGATCCCCTCACGGGTGAGTAGGCACCCCTCACCCCAAATAACCGCCGTGTTCACAGCACCACCGCTGCCACTGCTGCTGCACCAGCCGCCACTGCTGCCACTGTGAGCCGATTGTTCCCTGCATGCGGAAGCTTAGACTGCTCCGCACTCTCGTCCACTCGCCCACTTACTGAGTGTGCCCAGTCCCAGAGCAGCTGCCACACAAGCTCAGACTGTGTCTCTCACTTGCGCCAGCTCAGGTGCCATCCCCTACTTGCCTGCCGCGCCGGCCGTCCACCATTGTCCTGTGGCGTGGGAGCACAGACTGCTTCCAGTTCCCAGCATTCCCAGCCAGAGTTCGAGCTGCTTCAGTGCTTGTTGTCTCAGTGCCACTCCTAGCTCGAACGCAGGCAGCTTTGGCACATTACCGCTTGAGAACGCAGGCAACTTTGGCGCCCCTGCCAGGCAGTAGATAGGCAGCTTTGGCAAGTGAGATTGTTCCCTGCTTGCGGAAGCTTAGACTGCTCCGCACTCTCGTCCACTCACCCACTTATTGAGCGAGCCCAGTCCCACATCAGCTTCCACGCAAGCTCAGACTGTGTCTCTCGCTTGCACCAGCTCAGGTGCCATCCCCTACCTGTCTGCCGCGCCGGCCGGCCGCCATTGTCCTGTGGCGGGGGAGTGCAGACTGCTTCCGGTTCCCAGCATTCCCAGCCACAGTTCGAGCTGCTTCAGTGCTTGGTGCCTCAGTGCCACTCCTAGCTCGAACGCAGGCAGCTTCGGCACATTACCGCTTGAGAACTCAGGCAACTTTGGCGCCCCTGCCAGGCAGTAGATAGGCGGCTTTGGCAAGTGAGAGCCAAAGCCCAGGCTGCTTGGCAACTGCCCCAGGCTGCATAAGATTCCCATTGGTCTTGAGCCCAGGCTGATACGCCCACCTACCTGCCCATACACTGTCATGGGCAGAACATAGTGCAAAAGAAATAACATGAAAAATCAAATGCAAGAAAATCCAGTTAGATCACCCAGTCCCACAATGAATACATCTAACCAAAACATACAAGAACCAATAGGACCAGAACACCAAATTGAAGCTATGAGCAATGCAACCCTGACCAACCTACTGGTAGAACTTGCAGGAAAGCAACAAAGGGCCGATAATCGTGTGGATGCTGCCATCACTAAACTGGAACTAATAGATAAGAAATTGGAAGGATTAGATAAGAAATTGGAAGGACATCAAAGAGAGTTAAGAGATTTGAGGGAGAGTGAAAAAAAAGAAGACCTTAAAAATCAGCTGGCCATGCTGAAAGAAGACATAAAGAAATGCAAGGATGAACTCCAAGAATCATCAAGAAAATCAGAAAATGATGTGAAAAGGGAGCTTGACAGAGGGATGGAAATTATACATAGAAAAGTAACAGAAAATGCAAACCTAATTGAACAAGTCCAAAACTCACTAGAAGCTCTCAAGAATAGAGTCAGCAAAGTGGAGGATAGAAACTCTGATCTGGAAGACAAGATGGAAGAAACAGGTAGAGAGTTCAAAAATTTCAGTAAGTTCAAAAGCTCCTGTGAACAGAACATGAGGGAATTGTGGGATACACTTAAACGTCCCAATATCAGGATCATTGGAATACCAGAAGGAGAAGAAATTCAGACCAAAGGCATGGAGAAGTTAATTAACAAAATAATTGAAGAAAACTTCCCCAGTCTCTTAAAAGAAAGGCCCATCAAGATAGAAGAAGCCAATAGAACTCCAAACAGACTGGACCAAAGGAGAAACTCTCCAAGACATATTGTCATTAAGACTCTAAACATTGATACCAAAGAGAAAATCCTAAAAGCAGCTAGGGAAAAACAGCACACCACCTTCAAAGGTAACCCCATCAGAATTACTTCAGACTTCGCAATGGAAACCCTGAAAGCTAGAAGGGCCTGGAATGAAACACTGCAAAGTCTAAGAACCTATGACTTCCAACCCAAACTACTCTACCCAGCAAAAGTATCCCTCATAATAGATGGTGAAAGAAAAACATTCCATGACAAAACTCAGCTTTACAATTATATGAACACAAAACCAATCCTACAGAGAGTATTTCAGGAAATTCTCCTCAGAGAAGAAAAAAATAATCAAACAAACTTGCCTACAGGAAGCAGATCATAACAACCAAACTCAGAGTAGGCAAAAAAAAATTCAACGTCCATGAAAACACCAACCCACATTTACCATCACAATATGGCAGGGATCTAATCAAATCTCACAGTCATTACCCTAAATATTAATGGCCTTAATTCACCCATCAAGAGACACAAGCTAACAGGATGGATCAAAAAATTAGACCCCTCAATCTGTTGCCTTCAAGAAACCCACCTCACCATTAAAGACAGACATCTCCTCAGGGTGAAAGGGTGGAAAACAATATTCCAAGCAAATGGGAATAAGAAACAATCAGGTGTAGCTATATTAATATCGGATAAAATAGACTTCAAACCAAAAATAATCAAAAAAGACAAGGAAGGCCACTTCCTACTTATCAAGGGAACGATCCATCAAGAGGATATTACAATCATAAATCTGTATGCACCAAACACAGGGGAACCACAGTTCATAAAAAAAAACCTACTTGAAGTTAGCTTTATTCGCTGATGACATGATTATATATGTAAGAGACCCTAGAGACTCCATCCCAAAACTCCTGAAGGTGATTAACTCCTATAGCAAAGTAGCAGGATACAAAATCAATGCACAAAAATCAGTAGCCTTCCTTTATGCAAATGACAAAGATACAGAGGAAGAAATAAGGGACATAGTCCCATTTTCAATTGCAACAAAAAAAAAAATAAAATACCTTGGAATAACGTTACCCAAGGAAGTGAAAGATCTATACAACGAAAACATAAAAACACTCAAAAAAGAAATCAGGCCGACTTGAGAAAATGGAAAGACCTCCCATGTTCCTGGATAGGCAGAATTAACATTGTGAAGATGACAATCCTACCAAAGGCAATATACAGATTTAATGCAATTCCAATTAAAATCCCCACAGTGTTCTTCACAGAGATAGAAAAAATGATCTCAAATTTCATATGGAAAGGCAGAAGGCCTTGCATTTCCAAACATATCCTCAGCAAAAGAAATACCTCTGGAGGCATCACCATACCTGATCTAAAGCTATATTACAAAGCCATAGTAATAAAAACAGCATGGTACTGGCATAAAAACAAGAGTATAGATCAATGGAATAGACTTGAGGACCCGGACTTTGGGTCAAGCAACTATAGCTACTTGATATTTGATAAAGGCCCAAACAATATAGGCTGGAAAAAAGACAGCATCTTCAACAAATGGTGCTGGACAAACTGGATAACTATATGCAGGAAGCTGAAACTTGATCCACACATTTCACCATGCACTACACTCAAGTCCAAATGGATCAAAGATCTCAATATAAGACAAGAAACTCGTATACTACTGGAAGAAAATGTAGGAAGTACTTTCCATGATATAGGAATGGAAAAAGACTTCCTGAACAAAACCCCAGTAGCTCATGAACTTATACCATCACTCAACCAATGGGATCACATAAAGCTGAAGAGTTTCTTTACAGACAAGCAAACAATCAGCAGAGCCAATAGATCACCCACAGAATGGGAGAAAATATTTGCGGGTTATCCAACTGATAGAGGCCTAATCTCTAGAATCTACAAAGAACTCAAAAATCTAAACAGTAAGAAGTCAAACACCCCACTCACAAAATGGGGCAAAGAGCTGAACAGGCAGTTTACAGAGGAAGAAATAGAAATGGCAAACATACACTTAAGAAAATGTTCATCATCCCTAATCATCAGAGAAATGCAAATTAAAACAACTATGAGATTCCACCTTACCCCAATAAGGATAGCAAACATCAAAAAATCAAACAAAAATAAATGCTGGCGAGGATGTGGAGAAGTAGGAACATTCATCCACTGTTGGTGGGAATGTAGGATGGAAAGCAATATGGAGACTTCTGAAAAACCCTGAGAATAGAGATACCAACAGACCCAGTGATTCCCTTACTGGGCATCTACCCTAAAACCTTCAAACCACAGGCTAGAGAGATTTGCTCAACCATGTTTATAGCAGCTCAATTTGTAATAGCTAAGTGCTGGAATCAACCATCACTAGAAGAATGGATAACTAAGAAGTGGTATATCTACACGATGGAATTCTATACAGCAGTAAGAAAAAATGACACAATGAAATTTGAGGAAAACTGGTTGAACCTGGAACAGATCATTCTCAGTGAACTTACCCAATCACAGAAAAAAAAATCGTCACATAGTCTCACTCATCTATAGCACCTAAACTGAATCTACCCAAGATACCTTACATACCCAGCAAGAACCTCCTAGAGTAGACACTAGGATGGAAGGGGTGGGAGGGGAGGACATCAAAGGGGTGGGAAACACAAATCTAGACCCAAACAGCAATGGTACCATAAGTGTCTACTTACTAGAAGACAGACCAAATGGCTGATCCTACACCAGGCCCTTACAGAGAACACCTGAACCACAAGACACTGGAGAGGGTAAGCTCAAGACTAACCTTAATCTTCTACATCTTCCCTCCCTCACTTCCCCTCTCCCTATCTCTCTCTCTCTCTCTTATCTCTAACTCTTGTATATTAGTTATCTTTTTCCTCATTTTCTTAGTGGGCACTGACCTGTAACTCCCAGCACCAGCATGGGGCTATCATCCACAATGAGCTTTTGATCAGAGAGACCTACAAGGTTTCCTGAAAGACAGACAGATTTCTGTCAGAGTACTTGATGACCCACCAAAGGCTAGTGATAAGACCCTACTGCTGAAGACACCTTATGTGATTGACATGCAAATTAGAATGACATGGCTGGAAGTTGGAAAAGAGTCAGTCCCCAGACAGTCAGCGCGTCTAGTGCCAGAAGGTGCTACATGGGTGACTGGGGGAAAATGACCAATATCTGTCGAAGCAACGCATGGTCTAACCTACTTAGCAGCAAATAACTTGTTGTGATGCCCACACAAGTGCAGTGGTGGCACACAGCCTTGGTGGGGAACCAACTGCCCTCAATTCGGCTAACTGATCCCCTCACTGGTATGGGACCCATAGCTGGATCTGGGAAACAAGTCAGAACCATATCCAAACATAAGCCCACTCTCCAATATCAAGCTACCATCAATTGTGGGCTACAAGAGGGCCTACACCTATTAAATTCTCTATTAAAAAAAGGGGGTTATCTCATTTGTCCTGGTGCTAACTTACTCTCCATTGGAGAATCTGCTTCTCTTTTTCAGATAGATGTAGATCCTAAGGAGAGAGCCACCCCATCATACCTCAAAATGGCCCTGGCTGAAACTAAGAAAAATTGGAGAAACAAGCAAGGGCGCTGTTTTCCTGATGAACCGGATACCAGCACAAGGGGGGAGGAGATCAGCACAGAAAAAAATCAACTCCTACCAAATCAGAGAGCCAGAGCCTCAGAGGCCCCCAACACCTCATCACTGAAGCAGACCCAACATAGCTCAGGGAAATTTTGCGGAAGAGGGGGCGGAAAGAATGTCAGAGCCACATGTTGGGTCATGATATGCAGAGACATTTAGCTTACCCATAACTGTGGGCTAACTCCACAATGCATGACCCATATACCTCAACAAGGAGGGGCCAAGGGGAGGGTATAGGTCACGGATGAGCCTAATAATAATAATAAACTGCCTGTAAAAAAAGAAAAAAAAAAAAAATATATATATATATATATATATAAATTTTTTTTTTAAAGAGGACCCAGGCCAACATAGTTCCACTTGCCTCACTGCACAGGCGCGATTGCCTTGCTACCCCCGCCCATGCGTGACCTTGGGCAGGCTTCTCCCACTGGCCCCCTGGAGCTCAGTCTCCAGCGGTCCATTTTTCTGCCACACGTGTGCCGCTGATCCCTGCTTGTGCAAGCTTAGCCTGCTCTGCCCGTTTGCCCACTTACTGCTCCAGCCACCACCTGTTCACATGCGAGCTCAGGCCCACTCTTCCTGTCCACCTGTGCCAGCTCAGGTGCAAGCCCCCGCCTGTCTGCCGTACCGGCTAACCACCATTGTCCTGTTGCCAGTGAGTTCAGACTGCTTCTGTGTCCCAGTGTTCTGTCACATGCGATTTAAGGCTGCTTTGGTGCTTGGTGCTTCAGCGTCCTTCCGAGCACAAGTACAAGCAGCTTTGGTGCATCACCATGTGAGAGCTCAGACGACTTTGGCACCCTTGCCACGCCAGAGCTCAGGCTGCTTTGGCATTCTGCCAGGTGAAACTCAGACTGCTTTGGCATCCGGCCTCAGAGTGCTACAGCTTCCCACTGTACATGAGCTCAGGCTGATCCACCCAACCACGTGTTAGCTCAAGATCACTTAGCCCATCTGCTTGCCTGCTGGCAGGCCCAGGCCACCTCCCCCAAGAGGCACCACTTCCCCCATCCATAGAGACCACAGTCCTACTCTCCCTGCACATACACTGTGATGGGAAGACCACAGTGCAAAAGGAAGAACATGAAAAATCAAAGGCAAGTAAATCCAGTTAGATCACCCAGTCCTACAATGATCATCTCTAATCAAAACATAGAGGAGACTTTAGGATCAGAACACCAAAATGAAGTTATGAGCAATGCAACCCTACCAAACTACTGGTAGAACTTGCAGAAAAGTAACAAAGGACTGATAATTTTCTGGATGCTGCCTTCATTAGACTAGACCTAATAGATAAGAAAATGGAAGGAGTTCGAAGACAGTTAAGAGATGTGAAGGAGAGTGAAAAAAAAAAAAAGAGGACCTCAAAAATCAGCTGGCGATGCTAAATGAAGACATATAGAAATGCAAAGATGAATTCCAAGAAGCATCAAAAAAATCAGAAAACGATGAGAAAGGGGAGCTTGACAGACGGATGGAAACTATACATAAAAAGTAGTAGAAAATGCAAACCTAATTGAACAAGTCCAAAACTCTAGAAGCTCTCAAGAATAGAGTCAGCCGTGTGGAGGATAGAACCACCAATTTGGAAGACAAGATGGAAGAAACAGTTCAAGAGTTCAAAAGTTTCAATAAGTTCAAAAATTTCTGTGAACAGAACATGAGGGAATTGTGGGATACCCTTAAATGTCCTAATATCTGGATCATTGGAATACCAGAAGGAGTAGAAATTCAGACCAAAGGCATCAAGAACTTATTTAACAAAATAATCAAAGAAATAATTGAAGAAAACTTTCCCACTCTCTCAAAAAAAAGGCCCATCAAGATACAAGAAGCTAACAGAACTCCAAACAGATTGGACCAAAGGAGAAACTCTCCAAGACATATTGTCATTAAGACTCTAAACATTGACACCAAAGAGAAAACCTAAAAGGGAAAAACAGCACACCACTTTTATAGGTAACCCCATCAGAATCACTTCAGACTTCTCAGTGGAAACCCTGAAAGCCAGAAGGGCCTGGAATGGAACACTGCAAAATCTAAGAACCTATGCCTTCCAACCCATACTACTCTACCCAGCAAAAGTATCCCTCATAGTAGATGGTGAAAGAAAAACTTTCTATGACAAAACTCAGCTTTACAATTATATGAACACAAAACCAAACCTACAGAGAGTATTTCAGGAAATTCTCCACAGAGAAGAAAAAAATAATCAAACACAATTGCCTACAAGAAGCAGATCACAACAGCCAAACTCAGAGTAGGCACAAAAAACTTCAACGTCCATGAAAACACCAACCCACATTTACCATCACAATATGGCAGGGATCAAATCAAATCTCACAGTCATTACCCTAAATATTAATGGACTTAATTCACCCATCAAGAGACACAAGCACAGGATGGATCAAAAAATTAGACCCCTCAATCTGTTGCCTTCAAGAAACCCACCTCACCATTAAAGACAGACATCTCCTCAGGGTGAAAGGGTGGAAAACAGTATTCCAAGCAAATGGGAATAAGAAACAAGCAGGTGTAGCTATATTAATATCAGATAAAATAGACTTAAACCAAAAATAATCAAAAAAGACAAGGAAGGCCACTTCCTACTTATCAAGGGAACGATCCATCAAGAGGATATTACAATCATAAATCTGTATGCACCAAACACAGGGGCACCACAGTTCATAAAACAAAACCTACTTGAAGTTAGCTTTATTCGCTGATGACATGATTATATATGTAAGAGACCTGAGAGACTCCATCCCAAAACTCCTGAAGGTGATTAACTCCTATAGCAAAGTAGCAGGATACAAAATCAATGCACAAAAATCAGTAGCCTTCCTTTATGCAAATGACAAAGATACAGAGGAAGAAATAAGGGACATAGTCCCATTTTCAATTGCAACAAAAAAAAATAAAATACCTTGGAATAACGTTAACCAAGGAAGTGAAAGATCTATACAACGAAAACATAAAAACACTCAAAAAAGAAATCAGGCCGACTTGAGAAAATGGAAAAACCTCCCATGTTCCTGGATAGGCAGAATTAACATTGTGAAGATGACAATCCTACCAAAGGCAATATACAGATTTAATGCAATTCCAATTAAAATCCCTACAGTGTTCTTCACAGAGATAGAAAAAATGATCTCAAATTTCATATGGAAAAGCAGAAGGCCTCGCATTTCCAAACATATCCTCAGCAAAAGAAATACCTCTGAAGGCATCATCATACCTGATCTAAAGCTATATTACAAAGCCATAGTAATAAAAACAGCATGGTACTGGCATAAAAACAGGAGTATAGATCAATGGAATAGACTTGAGGACCCGGACTTTGGGTCAAGCAACTACAGCTACTTCAGATTTAATAAAGGCCCAAATAATATAGGCTGGAAAAAAGACAGCATCTTCAACAAATGGTGCTGGACAAACTGGATAAGTATATGCAGGAAGCTGAAACTTGATCCACACATTTCACCATGCACTACACTCAAGTCCAAATGGATCAAAGATCTCAATATAAGACAAGAAACTCGTATACTACTGGAAGAAAATTTCGGAAGTACTTTCCATGATATAGGAATGGAAAAAGACTTCCTGAACAAAACCCCAGTAGCTCATGAACTTAAACCGTCACTCAACCAATGGGATCACATGAAGCTGAAGAGTTTCTTTACAGACAAGCAAACGATAAGCAAAGCCAATAGATCACCCACAGAATGGGAGAAAATATTTGCAGGTTATCCAACTGATAGAGGCCTAATCTCTAGAATCTACAAAGAACTCAAAAATCTAAACAGTAAGAAGTCAAACACCCCACTCACAAAATGGGGCAAAGAGCTGGACAGGCAGTTTATAGAGGAAGAAATAGAAATGGCAAACATACACTTAAGAAAATGTTCATCATCCCTAATCATCAGAGAAATGCAAATTAAAACAACTATGAGATTCCACCTTACCCCAATAAGGATAGCAAACATCAAAAAATCAAACAAAAATAAATGCTGGCGAGGATGTGGAGAAGTAGGAACACTCATCCACTATTGGTGGGAATGTAGGATGGTACAACCACTTTGGAAAGCAATATGGAGACTTCTGGAAAAGCTGAGTATAGAGATACCAACAGACCCAGTTATTCCGTTACTGGGCATCTACCCTAAAACCTTCAAACCACAGGCTAGAGAGATTTGCTCAACCATGTTTATAGCAGCTCAATTTGTAATAGCTAAGTGCTGGAATCAACCCAGATGTCCATCACTAGAAGAATGGATAACTAAGATGTGGTATATCTAGACAATGGAATTCTATACAGCAGAAAGAAAAAATGACACAGTGAAATTTGAGGAAAAATGGTTGAACCTGGAACAGATCATTCTCAGTGAACTTACCCAATCACAGAAAAAAAATCGTCACATACTCTCACTCATCTACAGCACCTAAACTGAATCTACCCAAGATACCTTACATACCCGGCAAGCACCTCCTAGACTAGACACTAGGATGGAAGGGGAGGGAGGGGAGGGCATCAAAGGGGTGGGAAACACAAATCTAGACCCAAACGGCAATGGTACCATAAGTTTCTACTTACTAAAAGACAGACCAAATGGCTGATCCTTCACCAGGCCCTTACAGAGAACACCTGAACCACAAGACACTGGAGAGGGTAAGATCAAGACTAACCTTAATCTTCTACATCTTCCCTCCCTCACTTCCCCTCTCCCAATCTCTCTCTCTCTTATCCCTAACTCTTGTATATTAGTTACCTTTTTCCTCATTTTCTTAGTGGGCACTGACCTGTAACTCCCAGAACCAGCATGGGGCTATCATCCACAATGAGCTTTTGATGAGAGAGACCTACAAGGTTTCCTAAAAGACAGACAGATTTCTGTCAGAGTACTTGATGACCCACCAAAGGATAGTGATAAGACCCTACTGCTGAAGACACCTTATGTGATTGACATGCAAATTAGAATGGCATGGCTGGAAGTTGGAAAAGAGTCAGTCCCCAGACAGTCAGTGCGTCTAGTGCCAGAAGGTGCTACATGGGCGACTGGGGGAAAATGACCTATATGTGTCGAAGCAATGCATGGTCTAACCTACTTAGCAGCAAATAACTTGTTGTGATGCCCACACAAGTGCAGTGGTGGCACACAGCCTTGGTGGGGAACCAACTGCTCTCAATTCGGCTAACTGATCCCCTCACTGGTATGGGACCCATAGCTGGATCTGGGAAACAAGTCAGAACCATATCCAAACATAAACCCACTCTCCAATATCAAGCTACCATCAATTGTGGGCTACAAGAGGGCGCACACCTATTAAATTCTCTATTAAAAAAAAAGGGGGGGGTTATCTCATTTGTCCTGATGCTAACTTACTCTCCGTTGGAGAATCTGCTTCTCTTTTTCAGATAGATGTAGATCCTAAGGAGAGAGCCACCCCATCATACCTCAAAAGGGCTCCAGCTGAAACTAAGAAAAATTGGAGAAACAAGCAAGGGCGCTGTTTTCCTGATGAACCAGATACCAGCACAAGGGGGAAGGAGATCAGCACAGAGAAAAATCAACTCCTACCACATCAGAGAGCCAGAGCCTCAGAGGCCCCCAACACCTCATCACTGAAGAAGACCCAACATGGCTCAGGGAAATTTTGCGGAAGAGAGGGCAGAAAGAATGTCAGAGCCACATGTTGGGTCATGATATGCAGAGACATTTAGCTCACCCATAACTGTGGGCTAACTCCACAATGCATGACCCATATACCTCAACAAGGAGGGGTCAAGGGGAGGGGGTAGGTCACGGATGAGCTTAATAATGGTACCAAACTGAATGTAAAAAATATATATATATATATATATATATATATATATATATATATATTTTTTTTTTTTTTTTTTTTAAAAAGGAGGACCCAGGCCAACATAGTTCCACTTGCCTCACTGCACAGGCGCGATTTCCCTGCTACCCCCGCCCATGCGTGACCTTGGGCAGGCTTCTCCCACTGGCCCCCTGGAGCTCAGGCCCCACCGGTCCATTTTTCTGCCACACATGTGCCGCTGATCTCTGCTTGTGGAAGCTTAGCCTGCTCTGCCCGTTTGCCCACTTACTGCTCCAGCCGCCACCTGTTCACATGTGAGCTCAGGCCCACTCTTCCTGTCCACCTGTGCCAGCTCAGGTGCAAGCCCCTGCCTGTCTGCCGCAGCGGCTAACCACCATTGTCCTGTTGCCAGTGAGCTCAGACTGCTTCTGTGTCCCAGTGTTCTGCCGCATGCGATTTAAGGCTGCTTTGGTGCTTGGTGCTTCAGCGTCCTTCCGAGCATGAGTACAAGCAGCTTTGGTGCATCACCATGTGAGAGCTCAGACGACTTTGGCACCCCTGCCACGCCAGAGCTTAGGCTGCTTTGGCATTGTGCCAGGTGAAAGCTCAGACTGCTTCGGCATCCGGCCTCAGAGTGCTACAGCTTCCCACTGTACATGAGCTCAGGCTGATCCACCCAACCACGTGTTAGCTCAAGATCACTTAGCCCATCTGCTTGCCTGCTGGCAGGCCCAGGCCACCTCCCCCAAGAGGCACCACTTCCCCCATCCATAGAGACCACAGTCCTACTCTCCCTGCACATACACTGTGATGGGAAGACCACAGTGCAAAAGGAAGAACATGAAAAATCAAATGCAAGTAAATCCACTTAGATCACCCAGTCCTACAATGAACATCTCTAATCAAAACATAGAGGAGACTTTAGGATCCGAACACCAAAATGAAGCTATGAGCAATGCAACCCTGACCAAACTACTGGTAGAACTTGTAGAAAAGTAACAAAGGACTGATAATTGTGTGGATGCTGCCTTCATTAGACTAGACCTAATAGATAAGAAAATGGAAGGAGTTCAAAGACAGTTAAGAGATGTGAAGCAGAGTGAATAAAAAAGAGGACCTCAAAAATCAGCTGGTGATGCTAAATGAAGACATATAGAAATGCAAGGATGAATTCCAAGAAGCATCAAGAAAATCAGAAAATGATGAGAAAGGGGAGCTTGACAGAGGGATGGAAACTATACATAGAAAAGTAGTAGAAAATGCAAACCTAATTGAACAAGTCCAAAACTCTAGAAGCTCTCAAGAATAGAGTCAGCCATGTGGAGGATAGAACCTCCAATTTGGAAGACAAGATGGAAGAAACAGTTCAAGAGTTCAAAAGTTTCAATAAGTTCAAATATTTCTGTGAACAGAACATGAGGGAATTGTGGGATACCCTTAAATGTCCTGATATCTGGATCACTGGAATACCAGAAGGAGAAGAAATTCAGACCAAAGGCATCAAGAACTTATTTAACAAAATAATCAAAGAAATAATTGAAGAAAACTTTCCCACTCTCTCAAAAAAAGGCCCATCAAGATACAAGAAGCTAACAGAACTCCAAACAGATTGGACCAAAGGAGAAACTCTCCAAGACATATTGTCATTAAGACTCTAAACATTGACACCAAAGAGAAAACCTAAAAGGGAAAAACAGCACACCACTTTTAAAGGTAACCCCATCAGAATCACTTCAGACTTCTCAGTGGAAACCCTGAAAGCCAGAAGGGCCTGGAATGGAACACTGCAAAATCTAAGAACCTATGCCTTCCAACCCATACTACTCTACCCAGCAAAAGTATCCCTCATAGTAGATGGTGAAAGAAAAACTTTCTATGACAAAACTCAGCTTTACAATTATATGAACACAAAACCAAACCTACAGAGAGTATTTCAGGAAATTCTCCACAGAGAAGAATCATCAAATAATCAAACTCAAATGCCTACAAGAAGCAGATTACAATAACCAAACTCAGAAAAGGCACAAAAAACTTCCAAGTCCATGAAAACACCAAATGATATATAGCAACACAATATGGCAGGGATCAAATCAAACCTCACAGTCATTACCCTAAATATTAATGGCCTTAATTCACCCATCAAGAGACACAAGCTAACAGGATGGATCAGAAAATTAGACCCCTCAATCTGTTGTCTTCAAGAAACCCATCTCACCACTAAAGACAGACACCTCCTCAGGGCGAAAGGGTAGAAAACAATATTCCAGGCAAACAGGAATATGAAACAAGCAGGCGTATCTGTATTAATATCAGATAAAATAGACTTATAACTGAAAATAATAAAAAAAAGAAAAAGAAGGCCACTTCCTACTTATCAAGGGAATGATCCATGAAGAGGCTATTACAATCATAAAACACAGGGGCACCACAGTTCATAAAGCAAAACCTACTTGACAATAACACAGAAATAACCACCAACACCATCATAGTTGGGGACTTCAATACACCACTATCAGTAGTAGAAAGATCATCCAAACAGAAACTCAACAGGGAAGCAAGAGAGCTCAACAAAACCATAGATCACTTAGACCTAACGGACATCTACAGAACATTCCATCCCAAATCCACAGACTACACATTCTTCTCAGAAGCCCATGGAATATTCTCTAAATTAGGTCATATACTGGGTCACAAAGCCTGCCTCCATATATTTAGGAAGATTGACATAATTCCTTGCATGATATCAGATCACAATGCTATATTGCTAGAAATTAACAACAAAAGACCCACCAAGAATCCCATTGGTGCCTGAAAACTGAACATCACACTTTTAAACCATTAATGGATAGTGGGTGAAATAAAAAAATGAAATTCTGAAATTTCTAGAAATGAATTACGATGAGAACACATCGTACCAAAACTTATAGGACACCATGAAGGCTGGTCCTCAGGGGAAAATTCATAGCACTAAATACCTTCTTAACAAAGACAGAGAGATCCCAAGTCAATAACCTAACCATCCACCTAAAAGCACTGGAAAAGCAAGAAAACTCCAACCCAAAAAGCTCCAGAAAGAAAAGTTAAGATCAGAGCAGAAATTAATGAATTGGAAACAAAGAAAACAATTAAGAAAGTTGAAAAAACAAGGAACTGGTTCTTTGAAAAAATAAACAAGATTGACAAACCCCTGGTCAATTTGATTAAGCAAAGAAAAGAGATGCTTCAAATTAACAAAATTCAAAATGAGAAAGGAGAGATCACAACAGACATAAGTGAAATTGGGAGAATCATCAGGACTTATTTTAAAACTACACAAAACAGGATAATGTGGTGAAGATGGCTAAATTCCTAGACAGATACCATCTATCAAAGCTAAAGTTAGAGCATATGAATCTCCGAAACAAACCTATCACACTCATTGAGACTGAAAAAGTAATAAAAAACCTCCCCAAAAGAAGAGTCCAGGACCAGATGGCTTCTCAGCTGAATTCTGTCAAACCTTCATGGAAGAACTCAAACCAATCTTTCTCCAACTGTGCCATACAACTGGAGAACAGGGAAAGCTCCCCAACTCCTTCTATGAAGCTAGTATCACCCTTATTCCAAAACCAGGCAGAGATGCCACAAGAAATGGAAACTACTGGCCTATTTCCCTGGAAGAAAATATAGGAAGAACCTTCCATGATATAGGAATGGAAAAAGACTTCCTGAACAAAACCCCAGTAGCACAGGATCTTAAACAGTCACTCAACCAATGGGGACACATGAAGCTGAAGAGTTTCTTTACAGACAAGCATACAATAAGCAAAGCCAATAGATTACCCACAGAATGGGAGAAAATATTTGCTGATTATCCAATTGACAGAGGCCTAATCTCTAGAATCTACAAAGAACTCAAAAGCCTAAACAATAAAAAGTTAAACAACCCACCCACAAATGGGACAAAGAGTTGGACAGGCAGTTCACAGAGGAAGAAATACAAATGGCAAACACACGTGTAAGAAAATGTTCATCATCCCTAATCATCAGGGAAATGCAAATTAAAACAACAATGAGATTCCACCTTACCCTAGTAAGGATAGCAAACATCAAAAAATCAAATGAAAATAAATGCTGGTGAGGATGTGGAGAATTAGGAACACTCATACATTGTTGGTGGGAATGTAAGATGGTACAACCACTAAGGAAAGCAGTATGGAGACTACTAAAAAAGCTGACTATAGAGGTACCAACAGATCCAGTTATTCGCTTACTGGGTAGGTACCCAGTACCTTTTAAACCTCAGTCCAGAGAGATTTGCTCAACCATGTTTATACTGGCTCAATTCGTAATAGCTAAGAGCTGGAATCAACCCAGATGTCCATCACTAGAAGAATGGATAACTAAGATGTGGTATATCTACACAATGGAATTCTACACAGCAGTAAGAAAAAATGACACAATGAAATTTGAAGAAAAATGGTTGAATCTGTAGCAGATCATTCTCAGTGAACTTACCCAATCACAGAAAGATAATTGCTGCATAGTCTCACTCATCTACAGCATCTAACCTGAATCTACCCAAAATGCCGACATACCCAGCAAGAATCTCGAGGACTAGACAATAGGGTGGGTGGGGATGGAGGGGAGGGCACGGGAGGGGGTGGAAGACACAAATCTAGATCCAAATGGCAATGGTACCATAAAATTCTACATCCTAAAAGGCAGACCAAATGGTTGAACCTTCACTAGGCCCTTAGAGGGAACACCTGAGCCATAAGGCACTGGGGAGGCTATTATGAAGCCTGACCTTAATTTTCTACAGCTTATTTTATTCTCTCTCTCTCTCTCTCTCTCTCTCTCTCTCTCTCTGTCTCTTCTCTCTAACTCTTTTATATTAGTTATCTTTTTCTTCCTTCTTTTAGTGGGCACTGACCTGTAACTCCCAGTACCAGCATGTGGCTATTATCCACAATGAGCTTTTGATCAGAGAGACCTACAAGGTTTCCTAAAAGAAAGATTTCTGTCAGAGTACTTGATGACCCACCAAAGTTAGTGGAAAGACCCTACTGCTGAAGACACCATATGCGGTTGATACGTAAAATGGAATGACATGGCTAGAAGCTGGAACAGAGTCATTCCCCAGACAGTTAGCACGTCTAGTGCCAGAAGGTGCTGCATGGGTGACTGGGGGAAAATGACCAATATCTATGCAAGCAACTCATGATCTATTGTACTTAGCAGGAAATAACCTGTTGTGATGCTCACACAAGTGCAGTAGTGGGCACAGCCATGGTGGGAAACCAACTGCTCTTGATTTTGCTAACTGATCTGCTCAGTGGAACGGGACCCATAGCTGGAGCTGGGAAACAAGTCAGAACCATATCCCAACATGAGCCCACTCTCCATTATCAAGCTACCAGCAATCGTGGGCTACAAGAGGACCTACACATGTTAAATTCTCTGTAAGAAAAAAATAAGGGTTATCCCATTTGTCTGGTACTAACTTTACTCTCCATTGGAGAATCTACTTTTCTTTTTCAGATAGACACAGATCCTAAGGAGAGAACCACCCCATCATACCTCAAAAGGGCCCCAGCTGAAACTAAGAATAAATGGCAAAACAAGCAAGGGTGTTGTTTTCTTGGTGAACCGGGTATGAGCACAAGGATGAAGGAGATCGACACAGAGAACAATCAACTCCTACCAAAGCAGATATCCAGAGACACAGAGGCCCCCAACACCTCATCAATGAAGCAGACTACAGAGCATTAGCGATAAAGACAGGGTGGTACTGGTACCAAAGCACACATGTAAACCAATGGAAGAGAACAGAGGAACCAGAAATGAATCCATACCACTTCAGTCACTTTAGTACCAGTTCCTTTTGGGTCCACTTTCGTGTTCCCCCTCCCACCCTTACCCTCCCCTCCCCTCTCCTCCCACCCCACCCTCCCTATTGCCTTGTCCTTGAGATGCCTATTCGGTATGTCAGCATCTCGGGCAGATTCAGGTTAAGAGTCACTGATGAGTGAGGCCATGTGACAATTGTCTGTCTGTGATTGGGTGAGTTTACTTAGAATGATCTGTTCCAAGTTTGGCCATTTTTCTTCCAATTTCATTGTGTTATTTTTCCTTACTGCTGTGAAGAATTCCATCATGTAGATATATCACAACTTGGTTATCCATTCATCTAATGATGGACATCTGGGTTGATTCCAGTTCTTAGCTATTATGAACTGAGCAGTTATAAACATGGCTGAGCAAATCTCTCTGAACCGGGGCATGGAGGTTTTAGGATAAATGTCCAGTAAGTGAATAATAGGGTCTGTTGGTAACTCTATAGTCAACTTTTGTAGGAGTTTCCATATTGCTTTCCACAGTGGTTGTACCATATTAGATTCCCACCAACGGTGGAGTCTCATGGTTGTTTTAATTTGAATTTCCCTGATGGTTAGGAATGTTGAATATTTTCTTAAGCATATGTTTGCCATTTGTATTTCTTCCTCTGAGAAATACAATGCTACCATGTTGTGAGTGGGTTGTTTGGTTTTTTTATTGTTTAAGTTTTTAAGTTCTGTGTAGATTCTAGAAATTAGGCCTCTGTTAGTTGTATAGGCAGGAAAAATTTTCTCCCATTCTGTGGGTAATCTATTGGCTCTGCTTATTTTATGTTCATCTGTGAAGAAGCTTTTCAGCTTCATGAGATTCCAATGGTTGACTGATTGTTTAAGTTCCTGAGCTACTGCGATTTTGTTCAGGAATTCTTTTCCCACTCCTATATACTGGAAAGTTCCTCCTATTTTTTCTTCCAGTAGTAGCAGAGATTTCAATCTTTAAAAAAATTTTTTTATTATCAACTTCCATGATTAAAAGCAATATCCCATGTTAATATCCTCCCTTCCCCCACTTTCCCCTTTGAAACTCCATTCTCCATCATACCCTCCTCTTCTCAATCAGTCTGTCTTTTATTTTGATGTCATGATCTTTTCCTCCTATTATGATGGTGCTGTGTAGGTAGTATCAGGCACTGTGAGGTCATGGATATCCAGGTCATTTTGCGTCTCCAGGAGCATGTTGTAAGGAGTCCTAACATTCCTTTGCCTCTTAAATTCTTTCTTCCACCTCTTCCACAATGGATCCTGAGCCTTGGAAGGATAGAGATATTGCAGTGCTGAGCACTCCTGTCACTTCTTTCCAGCACCATGATGCCTTCTGAGTCATCCCAAGGTCACTGACACCTGAAAAGAGAAGCTTCTCTACCAACAGTGAGAGTAGCATTAATATATAGGTATGAACATTAAGAAAAGTGCTTACTAGACAGTTTGATGAGCATAGTATATACTTTTAGCCAGATAGCAGCAGACGTTACACCCCTACGGCTCATGACTACCTCTGTTTTATGTTTTCAGTATCAGGGATGTATTCCCTCCCATGGAGTGGGACTCCAGTCAAATTAGAGGGCAGTTCATTTCCACCATGACAGACATGGCACTATTGCACCTGTTGACTCATTTAGCCTGGATAGCAAAATATGAGGCTTTCAGTGTCCACTGTTGAGTATCTTCACTGGTGATTTCTTTCTCTCCGATTGAACTGCATTCAGAGTGGCTTCTTCCAGCTTTCTGTCAGCTGTTCTACATGGAGGAGGTTATCAGCTCAGTTCTAGCAGGATTTTTCAGTGACCTTGCAGCCCAAGTATGTGGAGTCTTCAGCAGTAGGGTCTTCCCTTCTATTCCTGGTGGGAAACCAAGGGCCTTGTCAATGGCCTGTAATGTTTTGGGGGCACCAGGGACCTCCCTGGTCAACAACTCACTGGAAGGTATCCCATACCTGGCACTGAAAATTTTCTAGTAAAATCTATGGCTCCTGAGTGTTCCATTGTCCAAAAAAGTAGGTTTCCATATGATTTATTTATATCCTCTTAGATTTTGATTAGCTCAATCTCCACCTTTCTGTTACTCAACCTCTTCCCCTGACCTCACTCTGGCCTTTTCACCCCCATTAATCTGTTTTTCTACTTACATATATACAATACTATCTATTAAGTACTCCCTCCCTTCCTTTCTCTTCCCTTTATATCTCTTTTCTAGCTTACTGGCCTGTGCTACTGAGTTTTCTTCCTACTCACACAGAAGTCCAATCATCTGTAGCTAGGATCCACATATGAGACAGAACAGGTGACGCTTGGCTTTCTGGGCCTGGGTTACCTCACTTAGTACAATTCTTTCCAGATCCATCAATTTTCCTGCAAATTTCATAACTTCATTTTTCTTTACTGCTGAGTAGAACTCCATTGTATGAATGTGCCATATCTTCATTATCCACTCATAAGTTGAGGGACATCTGGGCTGGTTCCATAGCTATTGTGAATTGAGTGGCAATAAACATGGTTGAGCAAGTATCTCTAAGGTAATGGGATGAGTCCTTAGGATATATGCCTAGGAGTGCTATAGCTGGGTCATATGGTAGATCAATTTTTAGCTGTCTTAGGAACCTCCACACTGATTTCCACAATGGCTGGACCAGATTGCATTCCCACCAACAGTGTAGAAGGGTTCCTCTTTTTCTGCAACCTCACCAGCATTTATGATCATTTGTTTTCATTATGGTAGCCAATCTGACAGAAGTGAGATGGAATCTCAACATAGTTTTTAATCTGCATTTCCCTGATGACTAGGATGTAGAACATTTTTTTAGATGCTTATATGCCATCTGTATTTCTTCTTTTGAGAACTCTCTATTTAGTTCCATAGCCCATTTTTAATTTGGTTGTTTCATTTCTTATTTAATTTTTTATGTTCTTTGTATATCCCAGAAATTAAACCTCTATCATCTATGTAGCTGGCAAAGATTTTTTATCATTCTGTAAGTTGCCTTTTTGCTTTATTCACAGTGTCCTTTCCCGTACAAAGTATTTCTAATTTCTTGAGATCCCAGTGGTTAGTCTCTGGTTTTGTTGCCTGAGCAATTGGGGTTATATTCAGAAAGTCTTTGCCAAGACCAATACATTGAAGGTTTTCCCTTACTTTTTCCTGTAGCATTTTCAGAGTTTCGGGTCTGATGTTAAGGTCTTTAATCCATTTAGTCCTGATTCTTATGCATGGAGAGAGAGAGAATAATCTACTTTCATCTTTCTACATATACATATCCAGTTTTCCCAGCACCATTTGCTGAAGAGGCTTGTCTTTTCTCCAATGAGTATTTTTGGCATTTTTATCGAATATTAGGTGGCTATAGCTACCTGGACTTACATCTGAGTCCTCTATTCTGTTCCATTGATCTACATGTCTGCTTTTGTGCCAGTATTATGCTTATTTTGTTACTATGGCTCTGTAGTATACGTTAAAATCAGGTATGGTGATACCACCAGCCTTATTTTTGTTGCTCAGTATTATTTTAGACATTTGAGGGTTTTTTTGTGATTTCAAATGAATTTTTGAATTATTTTTTTTTCTATTTCTGTGAAGAATGCCATTGGAATTTTGATGGGGATTGCATTAAATGCGTATATTACTTTTGGTAAGATTTCCATTTTCACAATATTGATTCTTCCAATCCAAGAACAAGGGATGTTTTTCCATTTCCTTATGTCTTCTGCAATTTCTTGCTTGAGTGTTTTAAAGTTTGCATTGTAGACATCCTTCACTTCCTTAGTTAGGTTTATTCCAATGTACTTTATTTATTTATTTATTTTATTTATCTTTATCTTTTTTTTTTTTTTTTTTTTTGGTTTTTCGAGGTAGAGTCTCACTCTAGCCTAGGCTGACCTGGAATTCACTATGGCGTCTCAGGGTGGCCTTGAACTCATGGCGATCCTCTTACCTCTGCCTCCCAAGTGCTGGGATTAAAGGCTGTGCCACCACGCCTGGTTATTTATTTTTTTGATGCAATTGTGAATGGGAGTGATTCTCTCATTTCATCCTCTGTGTGTTTGTTGTTAGCATATAGGAAGGCTACTGATTTCTTTGTGTTTATTTTGTATGCTACATGGCTATTTTGTATGCTGCTACATGGCTATAGATGTCTATCAGAGCTAGCATTTTCTGGTAGAGTCTTTAAGGTCCTTTATGTATAGAGTCATGTCTTCTGCAAATAATAATAACTTGATCTCTTTGTTTCCAATTTGCATCCCTTTTATGTGCGTCTCTTGCCTTATTGCTATGGCTAAGACTTCCAGTACTTTATTAAATAAAAGTGTTGTCATTGGACATCCTTGTCTTGCTCCTGATTTTAGTGTAAAAGCTTCCAGTTTTCCCCCATTTGGTAATATGTTGGCTGTAGGCTTGTCGTAAATAGCCTTTATTATGTTGAGATATGTTCCTTCTATTCCCAGTCTCTGTAGGACTTTTATCATGAAGGTATGTTGGATTTTGTCAAATGCTTTCTCTGCATCTAATGAGATGATCATGTGGTTTTTGTCCTTCAGTCCACTTACATATTGTATTACATTTATCAGTTTGCATATGTTGACCATCCCTGCATCTCTGGGATAAAGCTGACTTGTCAGGGTGAATGCTCTTTCTAATATATTCTTGTATTCTGTTTGCCAATATTTTGTTGAGAATTTTTGCATCTATGTTCATGAGGGAGATTGGTCTGTAATTTTCTTTTTTTGTTCTATCTTTGCCTGGTTTTGGTATCAGGGTGATGCTAGCTTTGTAGAGTTTTGCAGGATTCCTTCTTTTTCTATTTTATGGAAAAGTTTAAGAAGCAATGGTGTTAGTTCTTCCATGAATTTCTAGGAAATTTCACCAGTGAATCCATCTAGACCTGGATTTTTTTTCCCCCCAAAGTAGAGATTCACTCTAGCTAAGGCTAACCTTGAATTCACTATGTAGTCTCAAGGTGGCCTCAAACTCATGGTGATCCTCCTACCTCTGCCTCCAAGTGCTGGGACTAAAGGCATGTGCCACCATGCTCAGCTGGGCCTGGACTTTTTTTAGTTGGGAGATTTTTGATAACTGCTTGGATCTCTATACTTGTTATAGGTCTATTTAAGTGATTAATCTCATCTTGATTTAATTTAGGTAGGTCATATAAATCAAGGAAATCATCCATTTCTTTCAATTTTCAAACTTAGTGTAGCATATGTTTTTATAGTATGGCCCTATGATCTTTTGAATTTCTCTGGTATCTGTTGTGATGTTGCCTTTTTCATCTCTAATTTTATTAATTTGTGACTCTTCT
Organism: Dipus sagitta; assembly: GCA_036346955.1. Taxonomy (NCBI): domain Eukaryota; kingdom Metazoa; phylum Chordata; class Mammalia; order Rodentia; family Dipodidae; genus Dipus; species Dipus sagitta. Next base: position 74,747,282 of record CM070779.1, on the reverse strand, counting down.
CTCTTTCTTTTGGTCAGATTTGCTAAGGGTTTATCAATCTTGTTTATCCTTTCAAAGAACCAACTCTTTGCTTCATTGATTCTTTGGACTGTTCTTTTTTTTTTTTTTTTGTTTCTATTTCAATAATTTTGACCTAGTCTTTATTATTTCTTCACATCTACTGATTTTTGGTTTGCCTTGTTCTTTTTCCAAGGCTTTAAGGTGAAACATTATGTTGTTTATTTGAGATCTTTCTAATTTCTTAATGAAGGCACTTAAAGCTATAAATTTCCCTCTTATGACTGCCTTCGTTGTGTCCCAAAGGTTTTGGTATGTTGTGTTCTCATTATCATTTGACTCTATGAATTTTTTGATTTCCTTCTTGATTTCTTCATTGACCCACTAATCATGTAATAGTGTATTGTTTAGTTTCCATGATTTTGTGTATGCTCTTCAGGTTTTCTTGCTATTGATTTGTAGTTTGATTGATTCCATTGTGGTCAGATAGAATGCAAGGAATTATTTCAATTTTCCTGTATTTGTTAAGATTTGCTTTGTGTCCTAATATATGCTCTATTTTAGAGAATGTTCCATGTACTGCTGAAATGAATGTGTATTTTGTAGCATTTGGATAAAATGTCCTGTATATATCTGTTCGGTCCATTTGTTCTATGTCCTCATGTAATCCAGATGCCTCTCTGTTTATTTTTTGCTGGGATGACCTGTCAATTGATGAGAGTGGTGTGTTAAAGTCACCCACTACAACTGTGTTTGGTGTAATCTGTGACCTTAGTTCTAATAGCATTTGTTTGATGAAGTTGGGAGCCCCCATATTAGGTGCATATATGTTTAGGATTGTAATGTCCTCTTGTTGGAGTGTGCCTTAAATCAATATAAAGTGACCTTCCTTATCTTTTAAATTAATGTTGTACTGAAGTCTACCTTGTCAGATATTAGGATAGCAACTCATGCTTGTTTCCTTGGCCCATTTGCTGGAAACACCTTTTTCCAACCTTTCACACTAGATAGTGTCCATCCTTTGTAGAAAGGTGAGTTTCTTGGAGGCAACAAATTGAAGGATCCTGCTTTTTAACCCAGTCTGCAAACCTATATCTTTTGCTTGGGGCATTAAGGCCATTGATATTAGGAGATATTGAAAGGTGTGTATTTATTTTTGCCATTTTTTTTGTAGTTCTTCCGGTTTTACCTTTGCTCTTTTGTATTAACTAGTATTTGAGTAGGGTTTGTTTTTTTCCAGATTCCTTATATGTGTGCTTTTCTTTCTCTTCAGCATGGAGGATTCTTTCAAGTGTTTTCTGTAGAGCTGATTTTGTCTTCAAATATTCCTTTAGCGTGCTTTTTTTGTGGAATGTCCTTACTTCTCTGTCTATTTGAATGGTTAGCTTTGCAGGATAAAGTAATCTTGGTTGACAGTTGTTATCTTTCAGAACTTGTAATACTTCACTCTAAGCCCTTCTGGCTTTTAAAGTTTGTGTAGTGAACTCCTGTGATCCTGATGGGCTTGCCTTTGTAGGTAACTTGATTTTTCTCTCAAAGTCCTTTCCATATATTTTCTTTGGTTTGTGTGTTTGGTAGTTTAATTATAATATGGTGAGGAGAGGTTCTTTCCAGGTTTTGTCTGGTTGGTGTTCTAAAGGATTCCTGTATCTGTATTGGCATCTCCTTCTCAATTTGGGAAAGTTTTGTTCTATGATTTTCTTGAAAATGCCTCCTATGCCTTTGGAGTGAAATTCTTCTCCTTCTACTATACCCTGAGTTCTTATGTTTCATCTTTTCATAGTGTCCCAAATATCTTGAAATTCCATTCTTATTTTCCTATTAGTTTGTCTTTCTCTTTGTTGGACTGTATTTGATCAGCCACTAGGTCTTCTAGTTTAGATATCTGTCCTCTCCGTTATCCATTCTATTGGTGAGATTTTCTACAGAGTTTTTCATTGACTGTGTTCTTCATTGATAGTAATTCTGACTGGTTTTTCTTTATCATTTCTATTTCTTCATTTATATCTTGTATTGACCTCTATATTTCATTAAATTGGTTTCCTGTGTCTTCTTTGATTCCTTTGATTTCCTCTTTCATTCCTTTGATTTCCTCTTTGACTTTTTTGAGCATATTTATAATCATTCTTTTGAAATCTTTCTCAGGCATTTCCTCTAGCTCATTCTCACTGGAGGTTATTTCTGATGTATTAATACTTTTTGGTGTATTTATATTGTCTTATTTTTGTTGTTTCTTGTGTTATAATGTATATATTTTTACATCTTGAATTAATTTAATGCTTGGATTTTCTAGTTAGCTGCAGTATTATTAGATGTGTCAGTTAATCTGATATTATATATCTTCATGGTAGGAACTTAATGTGCTAGGTGTCGCCCTTAAGACTCTCAGAGTATTTAAAAAAGTGACCCTAGATTTGGGGTCTGCCTGCTATGAGAGTATTCAAGTAGGCTGAGTGGAACAAAATACAGGCAGATTCTAAAATTTAGCTAAACAATATATCCACTCAATGAAAAACAGCACAGAGTTTTCATGCAAGAGTAGGTATTATGACAGCCAGATCCAACATAGTCTCAATCCCTTAGGGTGTGTGGTGTCCCACACCCTTAATCCTATCAATTAGGTTAAGAATTCTGGTCTGTTGAGGGTTCCAAGTCAGCCTGTCACCAAGTGAGACCCTTCCCTAATGAACAACAGAAGAGGAAACAAAGCCACTATAAATCAGGAAGCAACAAATAACAAGCCCAAAATATAGCTTATTTAAGAATGGCAAATCTGACCATCCATCAGATTTAACATATAATTTATCCTGATATGGAAGGTGCAATTAACACTTCCAATTCAAGCCTATATACCAGGCTTACTTGGTGGGTACTGACCTGGTGTAATCCCAGTTACCTTTTGGGATAAATTTGGTCTCAGTTTTGCTGTGCTCCTGCTTGTGTCCCTCTTTGGTGTGCTGTGGGTTCAAGTAGGCTGGCTGGGTCGCTGTATCGCTATTCTCGTCACCGATGCTGTGATTTCCTCCTTCCCCAGTTCTCTGGTGCTTGCTGGTGCTTGTGCTGGTGGTGGGGGAGGGGAGGCTGTGGATGGTGGTTCTAGTTCTCCTGCTGGTCTATGTGTTCCTGTACCTCGTGCTCTGGTCCTCTGTTGGGCACTGCGGTCCTCCCTTCACATTTCTTGAGTTTGTGAGGGTCTCCGGTATGGGTGGAAAATCCCCTCACCTGGCTTTCCTTTCGGCTCAAGCTGAACCTTGCAGCTGTGGCCCCATGGACCTGCTGCTGCCGCATACCTGGTTCCACCGGTGCTGGAGCTGCTTCTGCCTGCCTACTTGGGCTCTAAATACTCTGGATCTCTCCTACTTCTCTGCTGCTATTGGTAATTTCTTATACACCTTACATTTTAGTAGAAGAGTGTATTTTGCTGGGGCTTTTTTTTGGGGGGGGGGGAGGCTTTTTCTCCCCTAGGCTGCTTTGGCGTGGTTCCGATGCTGCCATCTTAACTGGAAGTTCCGAGTTTTCAGTCTTATATTGAGGTCTTTGATCCATTTGGACTTGGTTTTTGTGCATGGCGAGATGTGTGGATCGAGTTTCAGTTTCCTGCAAATGGTTATCCAGTTTGTCCAGCACCATTTTTTGAAGATGCTGTCTTTTTTCCAGTCTACATTGTTAGGGCCTTTGTCTAATATCAAGTAGTTGTAGTTACTTGACCCAAAGTCCAGGTCCTCGATTCTATTCCATTGGTCTATAATCTTGTTTTTATGCCAGTACCATGTTGTTTTTATTACTATAGTTTTGTAATATAGCTTTAGAACAGGTATAGTGATGCCTCCAGAAGTTTTTCTTTTGTTGAGGATATGCTTAGATATCCAAAGCCTTCTGCCATTCCATATGAATTTTGAGCTCATTTTTCCTATCTCTGTGAAGAAAAATGTTGGGATTTTTATTGGTGTCGTGTTAAATCTGTATATTGCTTTTGGTAAGATTGCTATTTTCACAATGTTAATTCTGCCTATCCAGTCTTGTTTATTTTTTCAAAGAACCAGCTCTTTGTTTCAATTTTCTTAATTGTTTTCTTAGTTTCCAATTCATTAATTTCTTCTCTGATCGTAATTATTCCTTTCTGTCTGGAACATTTTGGTTTGGATTCTTCTTGTTTTTTCCAGTGCCTTTAGGTGAATGGTTAGGTTATTGATTTGGGATCTCTCTGTCTTTGTTATGAAGGCATTTAGTGCTATGAATTTTCCCCTAAGGACTGCCTTCATAGTGTCCCATAAGTTTTGGTATGATGTGTTCTCATTGTCATTCTATCCTAGAAATTTTGCAATTTCATTTTTTATTTCATACAGTATCCACTTATTGTTTAAAAGTGTGTTGTTCAGTTTCCAGGAGCTGGTGGGATTCCTGGCCCATCTTTTGTTGTTAATTTCCAGTAATATAGCACTGTGATCTGATATCATGAAGAAAATTATGTCAATCTTCCTACATACATGGAGGTAGGCTTTATGGCCCAGTATATGATCTATTTTAGAGAAGGTTCCATGGGCTTCTGAGAAGAATGTGTAACCTGGATTTTGGGTAGAACGTTCTGTAGATATCAATTAGGTCTAATTGATCTATGGTGTTGTTCAGGTCTCTTACTTCCCTATTAATTGTTTTGTTTAGATTATCTATCGCTGATATTGGAGTATTAAAGTCCCTGAATATGATGGTATTGGTGGTTATTTCTGTTTTGTTGTCCAGTAGGTTGCTTGTTTATGAATTGTAGTGCACCTGTGTTTGATGCATCAAGATTGATGATTTTGATATCCTCTTTCTGGATCATTCCCTTGATAAATAAGAAGTGGCCTTTCTTGTCTTTTTTGATTACATTTGGTTTGAAGTCTGTTTTATCAGATATTAGTATAGCTATGAATGCTTGTTTCTTATTTCCATTTGCTTGGAATATCATTTTCCTCCCTTTCACCCTGAGGAAGTGTCTGTCTTTAGTGGTGAGGTGGCTTTCTTGAAGATAGCAGATTGAGGGGTCTAAGTTTCTGATCCACCCTGTCAGCTTATGTCTCTTGATGAGTGAATTAAGGCCATTAACATTTACGGTAATAACTATAAGGTTTGATTTAATCATTGCCATATTGTGGTGATTTCTGTGGTTTTATGTTTTCTTAGACTTTGCAGTTTTTTGTACTTTCTCTGAGTTTGGTTATTGTGATCTGCTTTTTGTAGGCCCTTGAGGTTGGTTATTTGACTCTTCTGTGTGGAGAAATCCCTGAAGTACTCTGTAGGTTTGCATTTGTGTTCATATAGTTGTAAAGCTGACTTTTATTGTGGAAAGTTTTCTTTCATTATCTATTATGAGGAATAATTTTGCTGGGTGCAGTAGTTTGGGTTGGAAGTCATAAGTTCTTAGACTTTGTAGTGTTCCATTCCAGGCCCTTTTGGCTTTCAGGGTTTCCATTGAGAAATCGAAAGTAATTCTAATGGGGTTACCTTTATGTGTAATGTGTTGTTTCTCCCTAGCTGCTTTTAGGACTTTCTCTTTGTTATCGATGTTTAGAGTATTAATGATAATATGTCTTGGAGAATTGATCCTTTGGTCCAGTCTGTTTGGAGTTCTGTTAGCCTCTTGAATCTTGATGGGACTTTCATTTGAGAGGGTGGGAAAGTTTTCTTTGATAATTTTGTAGAATAAGTTCTGCATGTCTTTGGTTTGAATTTTTTCCCCTTCCAGTATTCCCATCATCTGAATGTTGGGACATTTAATGGTATTCCACAGTTCCCACATGTGTTCACAAAAATTTTTGAACTTATTGAAACTTTTGGTCTCATGAACTGTTTCTTCTGTTTTGTCTTCCAGTTCTGAGTTTCTATCCTCCACATGGCTGACTCTGTTTTTGAGGTCTTCTGTAGAGTTTTGGTCTAGTTCAATTTGGTTTGTATTTTCTACTTCCTTTTATGTATAGTATCCATCCTTCTGCTGGATTCCCTTTTCATGTCATTTTCTGATTTTCTTAGTGCTTCTTGGAATTCATTCTTGCACTTATTTGTGTCTTCATTGAGCTTAGACAGTTGATTATTGAAGACAACATTCATAAATTGTTGGACCTTTGTTGATTTTCTGCAAGTTCTGCTAATTGCTTGGTCAGGATTACATATCTTGTATCTTCATTTTGGGGTTCTGATCCTATTGTCTCTTCTGTCTTTTGATTAGAGACTTCCATTGTGGGACTGGGCTACTTGTTGGATTTACTTGCATTTGATTTTTCATGTTACTCCTTTTGTGCTTTGGTCTTCCCATCACAGTGTGGGAATTGTATTGAATTTTGGAGGAAGCTGTAGTTTACCCTTGAAGTGTCTTCAGTGATTTTCCCTTTTTGTGTTTTCTTCCACTAGTCTTGTAATGGCAATGGAGCCTGTCTGCTCAGAGGGAAGGAGTCCATGAGGCTCTTGTGGGGGCCTGAGGACCTGATGAAGGGGCTTGTTGGTCAGTGGCTTGTGGTATGGGACTGTGTGGCAGGTGTCCCAAGGGGACTGCGATAGGGGTAATGGGACAGAGCAGACTGGTGTTGTGTTGGGGTATTGGAGGGGGGAAGATGGTATTGCATGGCGGTTCTGTGATGATGAGGGGATGGAACAGCAGGATCTGTTGGGATCATGTAACAGGGGGTGGATGGGACTGATGGTTCTTGTGACAGGGGCTTGGGGAGGCAGGGATATGAGACTTCTATGGGTCAGGTGACAGGTTGGGAGGATGGGCAGTGGTACGGTGGCAGGGAGGTCCCAGTTGCAGCAAAACCCAGGGAGGGAAGGGTGAAACCAGCCTACTATCCTGGGTCCCTTTAGCCTGCAGGAAGTGCAGGAGGACATGGTCTGCACACTGTGGTGTGGCTGGGATGGTGGTCAGGTGTCAGGAAAACCCTGGAAGGGAAGGGACACACTAGCTTGCTGGCCTGGGCCTGAGCAGTCTTCAGGAAGTGCAGGAGGACCTGGTCTGCACACAGTGGGTGGGATGGTAGTTATGCATGGAGGTCTCTGGTGGTGAGAAAACCAAGGGAGGGAGGGGGAAATGCTAGCCTGCTGGCCTGGGTCCAATTAGCCTGCTGGGCAGTGCAGGAGGAATCTGGTGGTGGAGTGGGTGGGATGGTGTGTAGGACTGCTGCTGGCATTACAAATGGCCTCCAGTGAGACTGTTTTAGATGAAATGCCTGAAAAAGAATTCAAAAGAATGATAATATCTATGTTCAAAGGAATCTAAGAAGAAAACAAATTCCCAAAGGAGTCCCTAGAGAGCACAGGAAACCAACTTAATAAAATAGGAGGTCAATATATGACATGAGTATAAAATAGGAATAATGAAGAAATACCAATCATAAATGCTAGAAATGCAAAATGGAGTAATCAAATAGAAAACTGTAGAAAGTCTCACAGTAGAATAGATCAAGGAGAGGACTGAATGTCTAAACTAGAAGGCAAGGTCACATATCTAGTACAGTCCAACAAAGAGAAAAGACAAATTAATAGGAAGATATGAATGTGAATTTCAAGACGTTTGGGACCGTATGAAGAGATCAAATATAAGAATTTAGGGTATAGTAGAAGGAGAAGAATTTCACTCAAAAGGCATAGTATGTATTTTTTAACAAAAATCATAGAAGAAAACTTTCCCCAAATAGGGAAAAAGAAGCCAATACAGACACAGAAAGGTTTTAGAATGTGAAATTGACAAAATCAGGAAAGAACCTCTCACCGCTATACTTAAACTACTAAATACACAAACCAAAAAAATATAATGAAAGCAGTTAGAGAGAAACATTGAGTCACATATAAAGGCAAGCCCATGAGGATAACAGCAGATTACTTTAAAATCCAGAAGAGCTTTCAAGTCTGAAAGATAATAACTGTCAACAAAGATTACTTTAACCTGAAAAGCTATTGTTGTGGTTTGATTCAGGTGTCCCCCATAAACATATGTGTTCTGAATGCTAGGTTCCCAGCTGATGGAAATTTGGGAATTAATGCCTCCTAGAGTAGTGTATTGTTTGAAGTGGGCTTATGAGTAATATAGCCAGTTTCCCCTTACCTTGGTATTATGGTATATTTTCCTGTTGCTATTTTCTACCTTATGTTGGCCAGGGGGTGATGTCCACCCTCTGTTCATGCCACTGTTTTCCTCTTCCATCATGGAGCTTCCCCTCGAGTGGGTAAGCCAAAATAAACCTTTTTTGTTCCCTAAAAGCTGCTCTTGGTCAGGTCGGATTTCTACCAGCAATGCAAACCTGACTGCAACAGTAAAGTTGGTAGCAGAGGAGTGGGACTGCTGCTAGATACCTGATTCTGTGGCTTTGGCCTTTTAAAGCTGATTTTCAAGAGGAATATGAAAGGATTTGAAAATTTGGCCTAATAGACACCTAGGTTTGTCTTGTGAGGGTGAGAAAGAGCTTTGCCTGGAAGCAGTTTGTGTGAGTGGCTTGCTGTTATACCCGTGTCCTGAAACTTGTGAAGGATTGATTTGCATGGAAACAGACTGATATGAGCAGAGGGATAAGGCACAGAAATGAAATCTTTGGGCTGAAACTTCACCTGTCCAGCTGCAGTTATATGAGAGATTATGAAGTTTGAGATTGGGCCAGACGACTGACACTGGGGCAATGGGAAGAATGTTGACTCCTTTGAAGCAGCCTGAGTGCTCAAGGAATGTCCTGTTCTTCAAAGTCTTCTTTATTCCCCCCTGAATTAACAAATTGGAACCCTACCTGGTATTATTTAGCATAAGAAATGCAGGAAAGAGAGGGTCATTGAATTTGCAGCATAGTCCTGTGTTTTGGAAATGGCCATGGGCAGTGTGAAGCAGGTTTGCTGCGTGCCTGCATGGAGACCTGATGGAGCCATGAGGATGAACCATAGCTTGCAGTGGAGACCAAGTGGATGCCAGGACCACAAGACAGCTGCTAAGGCAAGTTTCCAGCCCCAGATGAAGTTTTCCAGGACTGTGAGTAGCCTAGCTGGAGGGGTGGAATTGGAACTCCAGAGACTTGTTGCTGGTTAGAATTACTGGACTTGGAGATTTGCAACTGTCTAGAGTTATTGGACTTGGAGCTATAGAATTGATGTTTGCCCTGTTTAAATCTTGCATTGGTTGAATTTTTCTTTGCAGTGTGAATGTTTAGTTTGTGACATTATGGGGTTGGGGGGGTGAGCTTTTTGGTATTATGGCTCAGTTAAAAGACCTTGGATTATGAGGATGTTTGAACAGTACTAGGATTCATAAAAATATGGGGACTTTTAAAGTTGGACTGAATGCATTGCAGTTTACATCATGGATGGTTATCAGTTTATGGGAGCCAGGGGCAGAATGTGGTGGTTTGATTCAGGTGTCCCACCCATAAAGTTATATGTTCTGAATGCTAGGTTCCCAGCCGATGGAGATTTGGGAATTAAAGCCTCCTGGAGGCAGTGTATTGTTGGGGACAGGCTTATGAGCATTTTAGCCAGTTTCCCCTTTACATTGTTTGGCATACTCTCCTATTGCTGTGGTCCACCTGACTGTTGGCGAGGGGGTGATGTCCACCCTCTTCTCATGTTGTCATTTTCTCCTGCCATCATGAAACATCCACTTGAGTGTGTAAGCCAAAATAAACCTTTGTTCCCCACAAGCTGCTCTTGGTTAGGTGATTTCTGCCAGCAATTCGAACCTGACTGCAACTGCTATTCATCCAAATTGATGGAGAAATAGGACATTCCACAAGCAAAACAGGCTAAAGGAATTTATGACCACTAAACCCGCTCTACAGAAAATATTTGAAGGGATCCTTCCTGTTGAAGAGAATGAAAAGCACACACATAAGGACAAAGGAAAAAATAGACCATACTCAAATAATACTTAATATGAGAGTAAGGGAAAAATAGGAAGCACTACAAAACAAAAAGAATTAATGCACACCTTTCAATAACACTGATATCAATGGTCTGAATGCCCCAACCAAAAGACATGGTCTTGCAGACTGGAATAAAAGGGAGCATCCTTCTGTTTGTTGCTTCTAAGAAATTCACCTCTCCATAAAAGACAGATATTATCTTAGGGTGAAAGGATGGAAAATGGTATTTCAAGCAAATGGGTCTAGAAAACAATCAGGTACTGTTATTGTAATATCTGATAGGATACGCTTCAAACCAATGTTAATTAGGAAAGATAAAGAAGGTCATTTTACATTGAATAAAGGAACAATCCAACAGAAGGACATTACAATTCTAAACATATATACACCTAACTGGGTGCTCCCAATTTCACTACACCTACACTATTAGACTTAAGGTCACAGATAACACCAAGCACAATTGTAGTGGGTGACATTAATACCCCACTTTCATCAATGAACAGGTCTTCCCAGCAAACAATAGAGAAGCACCTTGACTAAATGATGTAATAGAACAAATGGACCTAACAGATATCTACAGAACATTATATCCAAATTCTGCAGAATACACATTCTTTTCAGTAGCACTTGGAATGTTCTTTAAAATAGACCATGTATTAGGACACAAAGCAAATCTTAACACATACAAGAAAATTTAAATAATTCATTGCACTCTATCTGATCACAATGAGATTAAACTACAAATCAAAAGCAAGAAGTACTATATAAAATACATAAAACCATGGAGACTAAACAGTACACTACTGAATGATGAATTGGTCATTGAAGAAATCAATAAGGACATCAAAGAATTCATAGAATCAAATGATCATGATAACATGAGATACCAAAACCTTTGGGATGCAATGAAGGCAGTCCTAAGAGGGAAATTTATAGTTTTAAGTCCCTGTATTAAGAAATTAGAGCTGGCCATGGTGGCATATGTCTTTAATCCCAGCACTTGGGAGGCAGAGGTAGGAGGGTCACCATGAGTTCAAGGCCACTCTGAGACTACAGGGTGAATTCCAGTCAGCCTGGACTAGAGTGACACCCTACCTCACAAAAAAACAAAAGAAAAGAAACTAGAAAGGTCACAAGTAAACAACTTAATGCTTCACCTTAAGGCCTTGGAAAAAGAATACTGCAAACCAAAAATCAGTAGGTGGAAAGAAATAATAAATATTAGGGCAGAAGTTAATGAAATAGAAACAAAAAATACAAAAAAAGAATGGAACAAAGAGTTGGTTCTTTGAAAGAATAAACAATATTGATAAACTCTTAGCAAATTTGACCAAAACAAAGAGCGAATAGACACAAATTAATAAAACTAGAGATGAAAAAAGGCACCATTACAACAGACACCAATGAAATTCAGAAAATCATAAGGTCATACCTTAAGAAAATATACTACACTTAATTGAAAATCTTAAAGAAATGGATATTCTTGATTTATAGGACCTACCAAAATTACATCAATATGAGATTAAACCACTTAAACAGACCTATAACAAGCACAGTGATCAAAACAGTTATAAAAAATTCCCAACTAAAAAACGTCCAGGCCCATATGGATTCACTGATGAACTTTTACCAGACCTGCATGGAGGAACAAACACCAATGCTTTTCAAACTTTTACATAAAATAGAATAGGAAGGAATACTACCAAGCTAGTTCTATGAAGCCAGCATCACCCTGATACCAACACTAGCAAAGACAGAACAAAGAAAATTACAGACTAGTCTTCCACATGAACATAGATACAAATATTCTCAACAAAATACTGGCAAAGAGAATTTAAGAATATATTGAAAAGATCATTTGCAGTGACCAAGCAGACTTTCCCCAAGAGATGCAGGGATGGTTCAATGTAGAGAAATTGATAAATATAATACATTATGTACATGGGCTGAAGAACAAACATCACATGGTAATTTCAATAGTTGCAAAAAAGGCATTGACATAATCCAACACCCCTTCATGGTAAAATCCTACAGAAACGGAATAGAAGGAACATATCTCCAGTCAAGATAGCATCTGCCAAACAGTGCCACACCTCCTGGGGCAGTAAAGGCAAGACCTTAAGGGTTCATTGGGTCTTCTAGGGGGAGCAGTCTCTAATAGGCCTACAGTGGGAAGGCATGGAGGAACAAAAAAGGGAATGGGCTGATTTCTACACTCTCAGGTAGCCCACCAGTTCTCATACACTCAAGCAGCTGTCCTAGGCATAGTCCCTGCTACATGTTCCTCCTGCACTAACTGCAGGACAGGGGATCCAGACCAGTGTAGCTCCACCTGTGCCATAGCAACCAGGTGACTTTCCCACTTCCCCAAACCCATGCGACCACTGCTGTATTCCCCACACACCCCCATGACTGCCACCTCACACCCCCCACCCCACATGACTGCCACCCCACTCCCCCAGCCCCACATGATTGCCATCCCACTCATCCCTCCCTGACTGCTATCCCATTCCTGTCACCCCCCATGACTGCTGCCCCACTCCCCATGCCCTGTGTGAACTCCATCCCACAAAAGCCATCCCACTTGCCAGTGTCCCCCCATCCCCTTGTGAACCCAGGAAAGCCAGATAAGCTCCATTCACATCTCCAGGCTCCCAAACACCATCCACGTGGCCACTGCCCCGCATTTCCCTGTCCACTTTGGGCCACCTGACCACACACTCCCATACCTGAAATCACAGAACAACAAGCCTCTACATCAGGTCCTTGGTCCCCCACCAAGCCTCATGGGCTGTTTCACTCTGAGCAGGCAAGCCCAATTGCCACCAGAAAAATAGTACAAGCAAATAAAAGTGCATAACCACTGGACACACTTTAAGGATAAAATATAGCTTCCTCCTAAATTAAATAAGGCTCATACACTGTGATGGACAGACCACAACACAAAATAACATGAAATATCAAATGCAAGTAAATCCAATAAGATTGCCCACTCCTACAATGGATGTCTGTAATTGAAACATAAAAGACATTAGGATCAGAACCCCAAAATGAAGTTATAAGCTATTCAACCCTGGCCAAGCAAATGGCAGAAATTGTAGAAAAGCAATAAAGGGCTGATAATCATATGGATGGTGTCTTCACTAGAATAGGTGCTAATAGATAAAATCCAGGAAGGGGTCCAAGGATAGTTAAATTATCTGAAGGAGAGTGAAAAAAAGAGGACCTCAATAACTAGCTGGCTAAGCTCAATGAAGACATAAAGAAATGCAAGGATGAATTCCAAGAAGTATCAAGAAAATTTTAAAAAATGACATGAAAAGGTAGCTTGACAGAGGGATGGAAACTATACATAGAAAAATAGTAGAAAATACAAACCAAATTGAACAAGCCTAAGACACTATAGAAGCTCTCAAGAATACAGTCAGCCATGTGATGGATAGAAAATTAGAACTGGAAGACAAAACAGAAGAATCAGTTCAAGAGAGCAAAAGTTTCAATAAGTTCAAAAATTTCTGTGAACAGAACATGAGGGAACTGTGGGATACACTTAAACATCCTAACATTCATATCATGGGAATACCAGAAGGCAAAGAAATTTAGACCAAAGGCATGGAGAACTTATTCTACAAAATTATTGAAGAAAACTTTTCCACTCTCTCAAAAGAAAGTCCCATCAAGTTACAAGAAGTTAACAGAACTCCAAACAGTCTGGACCAAAGGAGAACCTCTCCAAGACATATTGTCATTAAGACTCTGAACATTTAAAGCAAAGAGAAAATCCTAAAAGCAGCAAGGGAAAAACAAGGAATTACATTTAAAAGTAACCCCATCAGAACTACTTCAGACTTCTCAATGGAAACCCTGATAGCCAGAAGGGCGTGGAATGAGAACCTATGGCTTCCAACCCTGCTACTCTACCCAGAAAAAGTATCTCTCATAATAGATAGTGAAAGAAAAACTTTCCACCATAAAACTCAGCTTTACAACTGTATGATAACAAAGCCAAACCTGCAGAGAGTACTTCAGAAAATTCTCCACACAGAAGAATAAAATAATCATCCTCAAGTGCCTACAAGAAACAGATCACAATAACCAAACTCAGAAAAGGCACAAAGTCCAAGAAAACACCAAACCACATAAACCAACATGATATGGCAGGGAACAAATAAAACCTCACAGTCATTACACTAAATATTAATGGCCTTAATTCACCCATCAAGAGACATAAACTAACAGTGTGGATCAGAAAATTAGACCCCTCAATCTGTTGTCTTTAAAAAACTCACCTCACCACTAAAGACAGACACCTACTCAGGGTAAAAGGGTGGATAAAGATATTCTAAGCAAACAAGAATAAGAAATAAGCAAACATAGCTATACTAATATCAGATAAAATAGGCTTCAAACCAAAAGTAATAAAAAAAGACAAAGAAGGCCACTTCCTACTTATCATGGGAATGATCCAACAAGAGGATATCATGATCATAAATATTTATGCACCAAACTCAGGGACACTACAACTCATAAAACGAAACATACCTGACAATAAAACAGAAATAACCACCAACACCATTATAGTTGGGGACTTCAGTACTCCATTATCAGCAATAGACAGATCATTCAAACAGAAAATCAACAGGGAAGTGAGAGAGCTCAACCAAACCATAAAATAATTAGACCTAACAGACATTACAGAACATTCTACCCCAAAGCCACAGACTGCACATTCTTTTCAGCAGCCCATAGAACCTTCTCTAAAATAGATCATATACTGGGTCACAAAGCCTGCCTCCATCTATTTAGGAAGATCAACATAATTTCCTGCATGATATCAGATCACAATGCTGTATTGTTAGAAATTAACAACAAAAGAATCACCAGGAATCCCACTGGCTCCTGGAACCTGAACAATACACTTTTAAATAATAAATGGGTAGTGGATGAAATTGCAAAATTTCTAGGAATGAATGACAATGAGAACACATCATACCAAAACGTATGGGACACAATGAAGGTGGTCCTCAGGGGAAAATTCATAGCACTAAACTAAATGCCTTCATAACAAAGACAGAGATCCCAAATCAATAACCTAACCATCCACCTAAAGTCACTAGAAAAGCAAGAAGAATCCAACCCAAAAAGCTCCAGACAGAAAGAAATAATGAAGATTGAGCATAAATTAATGATTTGGAAACTAAGAAAACAATTAAGAAAATTGATGAAACAAATCGCTGGTTCTTGGAAAAAATAAACAAGATTGACAAACCCATTGCCAATTTGATCAAGCAAAAAAAGACGCTTCAAATTAAAAAATTAGGAATGAAAAGGAGAGATCACAACAGACAGAAGTGAAATTGGGAGAATCATCAGGACTTATTTCAAAAGCCTCTACTCCACAAAACTTGTTAATATGGAGGAAATGGATGAATTCCTGGATACATACCACCTACCAAAGCTAAACTAAGAGCATGCTAATCTATTAAACAAACCTATTACATCCATAGATATTGAAAAGGTAATCAAAACCCTCCCCAAAAAGAAGAGTCCAGGACCAGATGGCTTCTCAGCAGAATTCTATCAAACCTTCATGGAAGAACTGAAACCAATTTTTCTCAAACTGTACCACAAAATTGGAGAACAGAGAAAGCTCCCCAAGTCCTTCTATGAAGCTGGTATCACCCTAATTCCAAAACCAGGCAGAGATGCCACAAGAAAAGTAAACTACTGGCCTATTTCCCTGATGAACTTAGATGCAAAGATCCTGAACAAAATCCTCGCAAACTGAATCCAACAACCCATCAAAAGCATTATCCACCTTGATCAAGTAGGCTTCATCCCAGGAACACAGGGGTGGTTCAACATATGGAAATCTGTCAATGTAAATAATAACCACATAATAAATATGTAGATTAAAAAAACCACATAAATAAGCCTAAACACAAAAACTACATGATCATTTTGAAAGATGCAGGAAAGGTCTTTGACAAAATATGCCATCCATCACTTCATGATCAAAACATTGGAGAGAATTGGCATGGACAGTTTACATCTCAACATAATAAAGGCTATATGTAAAGCTCCTAAGCCCAAATGATACTTAATGGAGAGAGACTGAGGGAATTCCCTTTGAGATCAGGAAAAGACAGGGGTTCCACTCTCACCTCTGCTCTTCAATATGGCACTGGAAGTCCTAGCTCAAGCAATAAGGCAGGAGAAAGAAATAAAAGGGATACAAATTGGAAAGGAAGAAGTTAAGTTAGCTCTATTTGCAGATGACATGATTCTGTACATAAGAGACCCAAGAGCTTCCATCTCAAGACTCTTAAAAGGTAATTAACTCCTTCAACAAAGTAGCAGTATACAAAATCAATGCACAAAAATCAGTAGCCTTTCTATATGCAAATGACAAAGATACAGAGAAAGTAATATGTGACATTGTCCCATTTTCAATAGCAACAACAAAAAAATAAAATACCTTGGAATAACATTAACTAAGGATGTGAAAGACCTATACAATGAAAACATAAAAACACCGAAAAAAGAAATTGAGAGGATTTGAGAAAATGGAAAGACCTCCCATGCTCCTGTATAGGCAGAATTAACATTGTAAAACTGGCAATCTTACCAAAGGCAATATACAGATTTAATGCAATTCCAATTAAAATCCCAACATTGTTCTTCACAGAGATACAAAAAATGATCTCAAAATTCATATGGAAAGGCAGAAGGGCTCAGATATCCAAGCATATCCTCAGCCAAAGAAACACCTCTGGAGACTTCACCGCACCTGATCTAAGGCTATACAAAGCCATAGTAATAAAAACAGCATGGTACTGGCATAAAAACAGGAGTAGAGACCAATGGACCAGAATCAAGCACCCAGACTTTGGGTCAATCAACCACAGCTACTTGATATTTGACAAAGGCCCTAACAATATAGGCTGGAGAAAAGACAGCATCTTCAACAAATGGTGCTGGACAAACTGGATATCCATATGCAGGAAATTAAAATTTGATCCACATATCTCACCATGCACCACAATCAAGTCCAAATGGATCAAAGACCTTAATGCAAGAGTGGAAACTCAGTGAGTACTGGAAGAAAAAATAGGAGGAACTTTCCATGATATAGGAATGGGAAAAGACTTCCTGAACAAAACCCCAGTAGCACAGGATCTTAAACACTCACTCAACCAATGGGATCTCATGAAGCTGAAAGTTTCTTCACAGACAAACATACCATAAGCAGAGCCATTAGATTACCCACAGAATGGGAGAAAATATTTGCTGGCTATCCAACTGACAGAGGCCTAATTTCTAGAGTCTACAAAGAACTCAAAAACCCAAACAACAAAAAGTCACATAACTCACTCACAAAATGGGGCAAAGAACTGGACAGACAGTTCTCAGAGGAAGAAATACAAATGGCAAACACACTCTTAAGAAAATGTTCATAATCCCTAATCATCAGGGAAATACAAATTAAAACAACTACGAGATTCTACCTTACCCCAATAAGGATAGCAAATATTTTAAAAAATGAAATGAAGATAAATGCTGGTGAGGATGTAGAGAAATAGGAACCCTCATTCACTGTTGGTGGGAATGTAAGATGGTACAACCACTATGGAAAGCAATATGGAGACTCCTAAAAAGGTTGACTATAGAGTTACCAACAGACCCAGTTATTCCCTTACTGATCATTTATCCTAAAAGCTCCATGTCTCAGTTCAGACAGATTTGCTCAACCATGTTTGTAGCTGCTCAATTTTTAACAGCTAAGAACTGGAATCAAGCCAGATGGCCATCATTAGATGGATAACCAAGATTTGGTATATCTACATGATGGAATTCTACACAGCAATAAGGAAAAATGACACAATGAAATTTGAAGAAACATGGTTGAACCTGATACAGATCATTCTCTGTGAACGCATCCAATCATAGAAAGATAATCATCATATAGTCTCACTCATATGTGGATCCTAACCTGAATCTATGCAAGATGCTGACATACCTAATAAGCATCTGGAGGACTGGACAGTAGGGTAGGGTGGGACGGGAGGGAAGGGTAAAGGTTGGGGGTGGGGGAAACAAAACTGGACCCAAATGGCCATAAAATTCTACATCATAAAAGACAGACTAAGTGGTTGAGCCTTCATCAGGCCCTTAGAGGGAACACCTGAATCACAAGGCGCTGGAGAGAGTATGATGAAGACTGACCTTAATCTTCTCCTGTCTCTCTCTCTCTCTCTCTCTCCCCCTCTTCTCTCTATGTCTTTTATATTACTTATGTTTTTCTTCCTTCTCTTCTTGGGCACTGACCTGTAACTCCCAGTACCAGCATGTGGCTAGCATCCACATTGAGCTGTTGATCAGAGACACCTATAAGGTTTCCCCAAAGAAGGGCTGGAGAGATGGCTTAGCAGTTAAGGTACTTGCCTATGAAGCCTAAGGACCCATGCTTGACTGCAGATCCCACATAAGCTAGACGCACAAAGGTGAGGCAAGTGCAAGGTTGCACATGCCCACTAGGTGGTACAAGTGTCTGGAGTTGGATTGCAGTAGCTCAGGTCTTGGTGCACCAATTTCTTTCTTTCTTTCTTTCTTTCTTTCTTTCTTTCTTTCTTTCTTTCTTTCTTTCCTTCCTTCCTTCTTTCTTTCTTTCTTCTTTCCCTCTAAAAATAAAGAACAAGAATAAATGAAAAAAGGAAAAAACAATCCTAAAATTCGCCTGGAAGTACAAAAAACCCTCAAAATGCCCAAACAATTTTGAGCAACAAGAATAAGGTTGGCAGTATCAACATATCTGATATGAAGCTATATTACAGAGCCATAGTAACAAAATCAGCATGGTACTGGCACAAGAACAGACACATAGATCAATGGAACAGAATAGAGGACCCAGAGATAAATCTTGGCAGTTACAACCAACTGATTTTTGACAAAAATGCCAAAAATATTCACTGGAGAAAAGACATACACTTTAAAAAACATAAAATACAAATGCATCACAAACCTTAATATCAGACCTGAAACTCTGAAACTGCTAGAGGAAAAAGTAGAGAAAGCACTTCATCATATTGGCATAGACAATGACTTTCTGATTATAATCCCAGTTGCTCAGGAAATAGAACCACTAATCAACCACTGGGACCCCATGAAATTAAAAAGCATTTTTATGGCCCAAGACACTGAATAGAGCAAAAAGGCAACCTACAGAATGGGTGAAGGTCTTTGCCAGCTATACATGTGACAGAGGATTAATTAAGATCTAGCATATACAAAGAACTCAGAAGCCTAAATAATAAAAAATCAAACAACCCAAATAAAAATGGGCTATGGGAGTAGAGAGGTGGCTTAGTAGTTAAGGTGCTTGCCTGCAAAGCCTAAGGACCCATGTTTGATTCCCCAGTACCCACATAAGCCAGATGCACAAGGTGGTGCATGCATCTGGAGTTTGTTTGTAGTGGTTGGAGTTCATGGTTCACCCATTCTCTCTGTGTGTATGCCTCTTCCTTCCTTTCTTTCTTTCTTTCTTTCTTTCTTTCTTTCTTTCTTTCTTTCTTCCTCTCTTTCTTTCTTTCCTTCTTTCTCTCTCTCAAATAAATAACTATTTTTTTAAATGGGCTATGGAACTAAATAGAGAGTTCTCAAAAGAAGAAATACATATGCCCTATAAACATCTAAAAACATGTTCTGCATCCTTAGCCATCAGGGAAATGCAAACAAAACCTACTTGGAGATTCTGTCTCAGAATGGCTATCATCAAGAAAACAAATGAGAATAAATCCTGACAAGAATGTGGAAAAAGAGGAACCCTTCTACACTGTTGGTAGAAATGTAAGCTGGTATAGCCATTGTGGAAATCAGTATGGATGTTCCTGAGACAGCTAAAAATAGATTTACTATATGACCCAGCTATACCACTCCTAGGCATATATCTTAAGGACCCTTTTCACTATCTTAGAGATACTTGTTCATCCATGTTTATTGCCACTTTATTCACAACTGATGAGTAGATAAGATGTGGCACATTTATACAATGGAGTTCTAATCAGTGGTAAGGAAAAATGAAATTATGAAATTTTCAGGGAAACGGATGAATCTGAAAAAGATTATACTAAGTGAAGTAACCCAGGCTCAGAAATCCAGATGCTACATATTCTCTCTCATATGTAAATCTGAGTTACAAATGTTTACAGTTGTGTGTGAGTTGTAGTAAAAATCAGTGGCAGAGGCCAGTAAGCTAGAAAGGGGCTACAAGGGAAGGAGTAGTGGGGGGACTTAAGGAAATGATACTGTATATGTGTAAGTAGATGAACAGATTACTTGGGGTGCAATGGCCTAGGTGAGGTCAGGGTAAGGGATTGAGTAAAGGAAGGGTGGGAGGAGGGTTAATCAAAATTTAAGATGTTATGAGTAAGTTTTATAGAAATCTATTTTTTTATAATGTTGCACCCAGAAGCCATAAGATTATTACTAGAAAAATTTTAGCCTCTAGTGGTGGTATACCTTCCAGTGAATTGTTGGCCATGGAGGTCCCTGATGCCCCCAAAACATTATAGGCAATTGCCAAGTCTCTTGGTTTCCCACCAGGAATAGATGATAAGACCATATTTCTGAAGACTCAACATGCTTAGGCTGCAAGGTTACTGAGAAATCAAGCTGGAGCTGAGCTTAAAACATCCTCCCTGTCGACCAGCTGACAGAAAGCTAGAAAAATCTACACTGCATACAACTCTGTGGGATAGAGAAATCATCAGTGGTAATAAACAACAGTGGACATTGCAAGTCTTAAAAGTTTGGTCCACTAGGCAAAATGAGCCAACAGGTGCAATAGTGGCATGTCTGTTATGGGGAAACCAACTGCCCATGGGATGGAATACATTCCTGGTACTGAAAACATTCAAAGGCCTATGGCGGGGGAGCTCATGAGCCCTAGGGAAGTAACACTTGCTGTTGTCTGGCTAAATGCATATATTATATATATTATGCTCACCAAACTGTCCTGTAAGTATTTTATTAATGTTAATACCCACATATGAATGCCAATTTCGCTTTTGGTTAAAGAATCTTCTCTTTTCAGATGGTGGTGACCACTGGGATGACTCAAAAGGCACCATAGTGCTGAGAAGAAATGACAGTGGAGTATTCAGCACTGAGACATCTCTATCACACCTCCCAAGGCTCAGGGTCCATTGTGGAAGAGGTAATGGAAATAATGTAAGAGTCAAAGGAAGGGTAGCATGGCTTACAATGCAATCTTCCAGACACAAAGTGGCCTTGATATCCATGACTTCCTTGTGCCTGGCACTACCTACACAAGACCCTCAGAATAGGAGGAAAAGGTGATGACATCAAAATAAGAGTCTAATTGAGAGGGGGAGGAGATATGATGGAGGGTAGATTTGTGAGGGGGGAAGTGGGAGAGGAGAGGGAATGATTATGGTTTATTGTCTACGATTATGAAGCTGTCAATAAAAGAAAGTTTAAAAAGGTAATTTCACAAGTTAGATGTATGAAATTATTTGTTTTGTTGAAATTTAACCATAAGATTTTCCCATGCATATTCTATTTCACACCTTCTGTGATTATATTCTTTTTTTCTTGATGAACTTGCTTTCAAGCAATGATATGTTAGAAGTCAATTCCTTCCTTTTGCCTGAAAACATTTTTTTTTTTCCTAAGGTAGGGTCTTACCGGCCCAAACTGATATGGAATTCACTATGTAGTCTTAGGCTGACCTGGGACTTACAGCAGGCCTCTTACCTCTGCCTCCCAACTGCTGGGATTAAAGATGTATGCCACCATACCTGGCTAAAAATTTCTTTGTTATTTATTGCTTTACTATTTTTTCTTTGTGTGTGCAAGTTTGGGTGCTCATGAGGAAGTCAGAGGACAATCTCATATGCTGGTACTTGCCTTTCTCATTGCTTGGAGAAGGCTCTCTTGTGGCTTCAGATACCAGGCTAGCTGGCCCATGAACATCTGGGGATTCTGCTGTCTCCACCTCACATTTAACATATATAGCCTGTGTGGGTACAGTTCTGTAGGTTATTGTTTCTTCTACCCCTGACTTTTGGCATTTTTTTATCTTTATGAGTTCAGCACTATTTTTGAAAGCTCAAGTGCTTTAGAACTTATCTTCAGGAATTTGCTGAAGTCTGGGTTTAATTAGGGGTTGCTACTTTACAAAGATTTTATTTGCTTCTTTTACACACCTACAGGCCTTTATACCCTGACAATGCTTTAACTGGGTTGTTGTTGGTGGGGTGTGTCCCATAGAATTCAATTGCAAATTATGATTCTGGCTTAAAATTTCTGAGGGAATCTGAGGCAGGCAAATTTCTTTATAATCTGCTTCTATGGGGCTTTCTTTTCTTCGACTTTCTACTAAAAATGTCACCTTTCAAGGGTCCTACTTTATGTGGAGGTCTCTGGCCTGACTCACCCTGTATGAACTCTGTGCTTTTTCTCCTATTCCCCTTTCCTCATATGTCACCAGGAATTGACAGATGTTTTCAATGCAGTGCTTAGCCTCAGTGCTTGCTTGCCCTCTCACTTCATGCATTCTTGTCACTTGGGGCCTCTGAAGATTTTCCTAAGATCATGTGCTATATGAACTACTCACTTAGTAACTCATAGCTTAAATTATTACATATGTATATATGTGCTACATATTTAGTAATTTATAAAAAATATGTTTATAGATATATGCTATATTACTTATATATACAAAATATATGTGAACATATAATTTATTTTAAATTATATTAGAAATAAATTTCTGGCTATTTAGTTTTGTGTATTGAATTAAACAAACATCATGCTTCTCTTCATCCTTTATTTCTATTGTCTTTTTTCCCTTTCTTTTCTCATATTTCTTATCATTCTATATTTTCAGTTGCCCTTGTTATTTTCTTTTCTTTTACTCTTTTATATGTATCTTTATTACTTTTCCCTTGTCTTTTCTGCCTTACTTATTCTTCTCTTCTTTTACTTTAAATAAAAGCTATTTTTAACAAAGGCCAAGTAATTGTTCTGTGCCTAATGCAGAAAAATGTTTTAATAATTTCTTTAGAAAACTAATTTAGTTATTCTTATGTACAACAATGAGGTTCCATATCATTGTGATGCAATCATATTTATTGAGGAATGATTTTCATATATTAAATGCTCATTAATTTTTTCACTTTCTCTTGAATGAAACGTCATTAAGGATTCTAACTCTGTGGTGAACACATTGTGAGAGCAGAACATTGCCAAGTAGACTGTACCTGTGACTCAGTCAGCCTAACCCAAACTGACAGAGAAACTGATGGAATGTTAATTGATAACAGCTGGGTGACTGGCATGAGTGCAGCCACAGGAAAGGGCCAAGGATCTCTCAGCGAGTATCTAACTTACATCTGTCAAAGACCCCAGAGGCTTTTTAATGAGAATGACCTCTGGTAAAATTAGAGTGAAGGGGAAATAAAGATAGTAATTTGGGGACTCTGGGTCCTAGGATATTTTCCACTTAATAACCACTGGCTTGAAAAAATAAAACTCGTGGAATTCTCATAATAGTACTGACTTGGCTTTAATGATCTCAAATCCCCATTAGGTGGGCTCATGACTTGTTGGTTAGCAACCCTGGAAAAATATACTAGATGGAGAAAAAAAGGAATGAGTCCTAGAATTTAAAATATCACTATCAGTCTCTTGGCTGATAGAAAACAGGTTGCAGTGATTGTATTTGCCTCTTAGGGTGGCCTGTGAGGGGTAGCTACTTTGCTGCAGTTGGAAGCGATGTTGGGTGGATTTGAGGGGAATAAGATCAGGTTTTATGCATCACTAGCTGGCTTTACATCAGTGAAGACCTCCCATTTTGTGAAAAAACTCTAAGTTAACACTGCAATAAACTGGCAAGGCTAAACTTTCCTACAAGTTTTGGGATGTACAACTTTATTTCCCATACCATTTTAGAATAAATTCCTGATAGTTTTGTCATTTATCTGTAAATACCTTAGAATCCTGGCTACTGTTGGAAAGTGTCAAGGTTATATCTAGCTGTTCTCCTAGAGGATGCCACAAGATGTGAACGTGCTCCATAGTACTTCCTCCTGCTAATGCTAGCATATGTATCATGATCTCTATGTATGTGTCAGAAACAAAAGTGCTTTTCATCTCAAGTTCATTTGCTACTCCTGGTAAATTTGCAGGGAGTCACCTTCCTTAAGGACCCACAGTGTATCAGAATCACTCCATACCCACATCTATCATTAGTACATACTTCACTCTAACAGGTGCTGGGCAGTACAACTCTACCTCTGAGGGACAAGGATTTCTCCTTTTTCTCTCTTGTCTTCAGAAGGATGGAAGCAACTTTGCTACCTGCATGTATTTACCCATACATGAAAAGTCTATTTCTCTGGATGAAAGACCATTCACTTGGAAGACAAAGAGCTTGTTTTCAAGCTAGGGCTAATAAACCTCAAGGTCCACCACCAGCAGCATACCTCCACCAGCAAGGCTCCACCTCCAAATTGCCACCATCTGGGAACCAAGCCTTCAAAGCAAATGAGTTGGGCTGGAGAGATGGCTTAGTGGTCAAGGTGCTTGCCAGCAAACCAACAGACCCAGGTTTGATTTCCCAGTACCCACATAAAGGCAGATGCACAAGGCGATGCATGCATCTGGAGTTCCCTTGCCATGGCTAGAGGTCCTGGTGTGCCCATTCTCTCTATCTCTCCCTGTCAAATTAATTAATTAAAATATAAAACAGATGAGTTTATGGAGGACACCTAATTCAAATCACCACAGTATTCTGTCATCAGGCTAGTTCTTGAAATCATACTTATACCTTTATCATTAACTGGAATTTATTTCAATTATGCGTTCTATTTTTTTTGTGTGTTGACTATGATGAAGAAATAGAAAAAAGCATATAGAATAGGTAGCCTTACTTTGCAATTGACCAGCTTGCCTCTCTTCAGAAGGGAAAAGAAAGTACATCAGCAGATAGGGAACTGAGATGATAATTTTTTAGACTGTAATATTTTAGGTAGTCTTTTCCAGCTTTTTAACCCAATGAATGGCAACCATTTGTGTTTTGATTCAAAAACAAATCTTGAGAATATACAGATATTTTAAGGGAAATGAAGAAGCTGTATAATAAACACATTATTTCATAGTTTTAAATTATGGTCTCTGAGAGTACAGTAGAAAGAAACCCTGAGAAGAGCAAGGGTCATGTAGTTGTAAAAACAAAAACAAAAACAAACAGCCCTATGCAGCTATGCTAGAAGGAAGGATAGAAAAAGAGATCAAATCAAATTGCCTTTTTATTTCAAGGTAGGGTCTCACTCTAGCTCAGGCTGACCTGGAATTCACTATGTAGTCTCAGGGTGGCCTCGAACCCACAGTGATCCTCTTAGCTCTGCCTCCCGAGTGCTGGAATTAAAGGCGTGCACCACCACACAGGGCTCAAATTGCTTTTTAATATCACCTTGCTGTCTTATGTTGCAAGGTTTGGAAGGGAGTATCAACTGAGAAGAGAACTGAAGAGTAATTGTCAACAATGGTTCATTTGAGAAAATGCTAGTCTATCTAGCTGGTAGTTTTCAAGTGTGATTCTGTCAGAATTGCCTGGAAAGTTTGAAAATATTCAGGTTACCTAGTACATGCCAGATGTACTAAATCAGACTCACTGGTGATGAAGTTCAATGACATATTTTTGGAAGCCCCCTTATTTCCAAGGTTGAGATAATTAACATGGAGCCCTGTTTATGTTTGAGTGATATTCCAGTGCATGTGCAGCTACTTGAGAGGGATTACAGCAAGACTGCAAGAAGCATTCTCAACCAACAGATATTTGCCAAACTCTTTACTAGAATAAATTCCTATAAACAAGACTTCTGAGTATTATATATGCATAATTTCATGCATTTTGAAGCTTAATACCTATTTGTTTTCAAAAACTGAAGCACTTCACACTGGTCCTAGTATATTGTGTCATAGTACTTGTTACTTTATCTCCTTCCCAATTCTAGATTATATCTAATTTATGTCAGTTGTACAAATTAAGACTATCATAGTTTTTATTTGCTTTCTATTACATTTTGATTTTTTTATTGGATTTTGTGTGTGTCTGTGTGTGTGTGTGTGTGTGTGTGTGTGTGTGTGTGTGAAGCCACAGCCACCCACAGAACATGGCCAACTGAGAACAGAGAGCTTCAAGGAGGAAGAGGATGAAACATCCTCCATTACTGTTGAATAACTCTGTGGAAGAGATAGTATTTGGAGCAAATGGTTTCTTCATTGTACTGTTTTTTCCAGTCCCTCCATGTATGTGTGTGTGTGTGGGGGGAATACTTATGGAAATTACTAGTAGCTAAAGTGTATTATCTCAAAGTAGAGTGGTACTGGAAGAGGTGATGTTTTTTGAAACAGGTGGAATTTCCTATACTTGTGTGGGCATCATCTAGTTCATTGTATGGACTTGAGAGAGGCCTGCTCAGAGAAAACGTGAGGTTGTGGAATGGGTTGACAACTAGCCAGACATAGGGTTTTCTAAGAATTTTAAGAAAATGTACAGAAGATTGTATTTATTAAAATTAGGCAAGATAGGGTTTAAATCATTTTATTTATTTGCACTTTAAAAAATAGTTTCAGGTATTATCCCTGTAGCAGTTACCACCCCATTACCAGAAAAGTTACCCAACAAGAAGCAGCTTAGGGAGGATATAAATAAATCATATGGAATCCTCTATTTTTGGACAATGGAACACTCAGGAGCCACAGATTGTTGCTAGAAAATTTTCAGTGCCAGGGATGGGATACCTTCCAATGAGTTGTTGGCCACGGAGGTTCCTGATGCCTCCAAAACATTACAGGCCATTGCTGAGGCCCTCGGTTTCCCACCAGGAATAGATGGTAAGACCCTATTGCTGAAGATTCCACATACTTGGGCTGCAAGGCCACTGAGAGAGAAATCCTGCTGGAACTGAGCTGATAACCTCTTCCATGTAGACTAGCTGACAGAAAGCTGGAAGAAGCCATTCTACATGCAGTTCAATGGGAGAAAGAGATATCACCAGTGAAGATCCTCAACAGTGGACACTGCAAGCCTTATATTTGGCCATTCAGGCCAAATGAGCCAACAGGTGCAATAGTGGCATGTCTATCATGGTGGAAACCAACTGCCCTCTAATTGGACTGGAGGCCCGCTCCATGGGAGGAAATACATCCCTGACACTGAAAACTTAAAACAGAGGTAGTCATAAGCCCTAGGGGGGTAATATCTGCTGATGTCTGGATAAATGTATATATTACACTTATGAAACTGCCCAGTAAGCACTTCTCTTAATATTCATACCCTTATATTAATGCTACTCTCACTTTTGGTAGAGAATCTTCTCTTTTCAGACAGCAGTGACCTTGGGACGACTCAGAAGGTATCATGGTGCTAGAAAGAAGTGACAGGAGTACTGAGTAATATCTCGATCACACTTTCCAAGGCTCAGGGTCTAATGCAGAAGAGGTGGCAAAAAGAATGTAAAAGCCAAATGAAGGGCAGGACTCCTTACAAAGTGCTCCCTCCAGACATAAAATGGCTTGGATATGCATGACCTCACAGTGCCTGACTCTACCTACACAAGACCATCATAAGAGGAGGAAAAGATCATGACATCAAAATAAAAGAGAGACTGATTGAGATGGGGAGGGGATATGATGGAGAATGGAATTTCAAAGGGGAAAGTGGGGAGAGGGAGGGTATTACCATGGGATATTTTTTATAATCACGGAAGATGTTACTAAAAATTGAGAAAAAAAGAAGAAGCTTAGGGGAGAAAAGGGTTTATTTCACCTTACAGTTTTGAGGTGAAACTTCATAGCTAGAAAAGCATTGCAGGAGAAGGCAGCTGGTATCACATCTTCAAGGAAGTAGAGAGAGTGAGCTTGCTAGCTCTGGCAAAGGGAGACAAACACCTCCTCCAGCAAGGCTCCATCTCCCAAAGCTCCCACAAGAGGGAAAAAAATAAGGCTGCATCACAAACACATGAGGTTATGAAGGACATTTTACATTCAAACCACTGTAATCAATCTGTATGTCATAAAACACTTCTGTGAATATATTGTGTATTTTTTGAGTATTAGTGATGACATCTGAATGTATGAATGAATATTCTTTTATGACTTCTTTTTTGGTGTGTGTGATGTGTCCTTCTGTGGCTTCTTTTCTTTGGTGTTTGTGTATATGATGTGTGTGTGTGTGTTACATGTTTTGGTACAAGCATGTGTGTGAAGCTGAGGACAACTTTCAATTGTTGAGCCTCTTCTTACACCTTATTTGAGGCAGGGTCTCTCATTCACTACTCTATCAGGCTAGCTGGCCCACGAACCTTCAGGTGATTCTCCTGTCTCCTCTTCCTTCTTGCCCCAGGCACACTGGGATTTCAGATGCTAGCACTATCATATCTGGGCTTTTACATAGATTCTGGGCATCAGAATTCAGGTATTCATGCCTGTGTGGCAAGCATATTATGCACTGAGCCAATTTCCAGATCCCATTTTATGATTATTTTTCATGGGGGAGGGTGTTGAAGTAAAGTCTCACTCTATGTCAGACCAACCTGTAGCCCAGGCTGGCCTAAAACTTATGGTGCTTGTCCTATCTCAGCCTCCCAAATGCTAGGATTAAAGGCTTGTATCACCATACACAGACTCCCTTTATGATTTCTCTTTCTTTCTTTCTTTCTTTCTTTCTTTCTTTCTTTCTTTCTTTCTTTCTTTTTTTTGAGGTAGGGTCTCACCCTAGCTCAGGCTGACATTGTAAATCACTATGTAGCCTCAGGGTGGCCTTGAACTCACTGTGATCCTCCTACCTCTGCCTCCTGAGTGCTGGGATTAAAGGTGTGCACCACCACTCCCAGCTTCCCTTTTATGATTTCTGTATTTTGTGTTTTGTGTAGAAACTTCTCACTCCAAAATTATATATTATTATCTGCATATGCATGTAAACCCATACAATTTTAGTATGATTTCCATTTTTATTTTATTTATTTGCAAGGACAGAATGAGTGTGCCAGGGCTTCTTGCCACTGTAAATGAACTCCAGACTTTGTGCTTCTTGCTTTACATGGGTACTGGGGAATTGAACCCAGTCTGTTAGGTTTTGTAAGCAAATGCCTTTAACCACTCAGCAATCTTTCCAGCCCTACTCTTAATATTCTTAGTGTTTAATTTTCTTCCTTAGTTTTAGTTACTGTATTTATAAGTAGTTAGACACTGAGGTGATATTATACATTGAATATTTATACAGAAATGTAAAATCCTTTTTGTTTCCCAGAGTAATTTCTAAAATAAAAATATCTCTGAGCCGGGTGTGGTGGCGCACGCCTTTAATCCCAGCACTCGGGAGGCAGAGGTAGGAGGATCACAGTGAGTTCAAGGCCACCCTGAGACTCCATAGTGAATTTCAGGTCACCTTGGGCTAGAGTGAGACCCTACCTCAAAAAGCCAAAATATATATATATATATATCTGAACTTTTTCTGTTCCATTAAATTCTAGAGGGCTGCTCCCAATATCACTCAGTATGGTAAGTTAGATAACTTTAGAATAAATTCAATTAGTTGCCAGAAGAGTTGTGTTTATCCAGGTATTTCCTGGCTACTATGGCATACATTTTCCTGGTGAGATTTTAACTTATTTAGGTAGGCTTTTAAAATGCTATAAGGATTCTATAGACTTTATGATTAATTAGGTTTAAATGACATTTGCATTACTCAGGTTTTTAATTTGAGGTAAAACATTTTCAACCTAATATATAATTTTCATAAAACTATTATAATTCTGTTGACTTTTTTATATTCTGAATATTCCTTAAATGTATTCCTATATTTTTTCTTTATTTAATTTCTAGTGAACTAATAATAGCATATGGGAACTTTTAATTTTGAGAACTGATTTGTTTAAGATGGGTTGCTTTTTAGGTATAGTGAGTGTTAGCTTTCTATTAGTATAAAAACACTTGAGATAGTCAACTTGTAAAGAGGTTTCAGTACATAACTGGTTGGCTCTATTACCTTGGGCCTGTGGTGGCACATCATGGTGGGAGCATGTGGTTTAGAAAAAACATTCAGCCCAGAAAAAAAAAAAAAAAAAAAGGAGTAAGATCAGAGTCCTGCAGTTCTCTCTTAGGACAGTCTAATGACCTGAAGTGTTCAGGTCAGGTTCCACCTCTTGAAGGTTCTCTTGTCCGTTAGTAGCACTATAAGTTGAAACTCAGACCTTTAAGACATAGTCCTTTGTGGGAAATTCTAGAAATAGGCTCTAGCAAATAACATTCTAGTTATTTTGGGTGTTTCCTTGGGATAGTTATCACCAGTAAATTATTATTATATTTACCTTTCCTTCCCACAATAAATATCCCGGGTTTTCTTAGTATCTGTGTATTGGCCAGCAGTTCTAGAATTATATTATATCATAATGGTAAGAGAATCATTCCAACTTATATCGGCTGAAAAGGCTGAATGTAGGTTCTGGGGATCTGACCTCAAGTTGTCAGGCTTGCCCAGAAAGTGCTTTATTCACTGAGCCATTTCTCAAGCACATGAAACTGTTTTTAAAACCAATTTACAGAAATTAATTTGATTCCCATTTTACTAATAATTAAATGCAAATTTTATCAAATATATTTTCAGTAATAAATCAAGATGATTGAATATATCTTTCCTTTGTCTAGTTGCTGAGTTACATTGATACATATATATATATATATCTGTATATGGGTATGTTTTAATAACTGTTCTTGAATTCCTAAAAGAAACCACTCACGTATTGTGTGATCTCATTCCTTTAATATTCCTCTACATTTTATTGGCTACTATTTTATTAAATATATATATATGTATATATATATATATATATATATATCCAATGTATATACATTGTCACAAATGATATTAGTCTGTAGGTTTTTTTGATATTTCATTATCAGCCTATATCAGTTTTACAAAATGTATTAGTCTTTTATACTTTTTATAAACCCTGACTAGAATTGTAATATAAAAGTTCTTTGTTTTTCAAGAGTTTGAAAGAATTGCTTGGGAAACAAGTAAATCTGATACATACTTTGGAAGCAGCTATTTGAAAACTCTTTCAGTATCTTTCATGGATTTTTATGGTAGTTTGACTACATTGGTGGATCCAGTTAATGACTCTCTTGTATTAGGCCTTTTGCTGTTTTAATTTGCAGCCTTTCCCAACAAGATACTGCTTTTCCTTTCCTCATATTTTAACTCTAGGCTAAATTTGCAACTTGATTTTGCCAACAGTATTGGATAGAAATAATGATATGCAGTGTTGAGCTTAGGCCTTAAAATTGTTTGTACAATTCTGTTCTTGTTCTTGGAAACTTTATGTCTATATGTAAATCACCCTGTTGGAAAAAGAGTCCAAATAAAGAACACAACAGTGGCCCATGCAAAACTGTTCCAGATAAGCCTGGAGTCACTCAGCCCCTAAATATACAAGATCTCAGGCAAAATCAGTTGAGCCACCTAGCCAACCAAGGAGTGACTCCAGACTAAGAAGTAAGCACTTAAGAATAGAGCACGTACTCATCTGGCTCAGACTCATGCACAATAACGCATCCTTAATGTCTTACATTACTGTTTGTCACATAGCGATAATGGATACAATTATATTTCCTTTGAAAACAGCCTTTACAAGGAGAAATAAAGGTTTATTTCAAAGGCTAGTGAGATGGCTTGGTAAAGTACTTCTCTTTGCAGGAATGAGGCCGTAAGTTCCCTAGAACCCGTATGTTAAAAAGAGTGCACTCAACCGCTGAGCAATGACTGACTGTTGGGAGATTCAGAACTCCTCACAGTTCCGGGAAGTGGCAGTTAAGTGTCCAGCACTTGAGATATCTCTGTCACACCATCCAATAACTGAGGGACTGTAGCAGTAGGGACGGCAGAAAGAATTTAAGAGCCAAAGGATGGGGAGGAGCGCTCTGAAACTCCAGACACAACTGGCCGATGTAGTCATGACCTCAGAGCAGCCACCATCATTACCTGCACAAGACCTGCAACACACTAAGCCCTCAACATGCTGTCATGGGTGATGGAGGAGGGGAGAAAAAAGATCAGTATAGAAGAGGAAATAGTTGGAAAGAAGCGGGGTTTCAGTGAAGGGGATGAGGGAGTGGGAAGAAAGAAGGGTGGTGAAAAAATATGTAATTAAAAAAAACATTTTATTTTTATTTATTTATTTGACAGAGAGAGAGAGAGGGAGAGAGAGAGAGACGGGCATGTTGGGCATGTCAGGGCCTCCAGCCACTGTAAACGAACTCCTGATGCATGTGTCCCCTTGGCTAACGTGGGTCCTGGGGAATCAAACCTGGGTTCTTTGGCTTTGTAGGCAAACTCCTTAACCGCTAAGCCATCCCTCCAGCCCTGTAATTTTTTTTAATAAAGATTTTTTGAAATCTTTCTTAATGTTATTACTTGTTGATATTGGTGTATATGTATTTATTTATAACAAATTTTTGTCATTGTTTTCTTTTTATACCTTTGGGAGTATTTTTATTTTTCTAGAGTTTGGATTAAATGATTGATTATCTAATTTTTAAAATATTTTTAAAATTTTATTTATTTGAAAGAGGGAAAAGAGGCAGAGTGAGAGAGCGAGAGACAGTGAGAGAGAGAGAGAGAGAGAGAGAGAGAGAGACAGAGAGAGAATGTGCATGCCAGGGCTTCCAGCCACTGCAAATGAACTCAAGATGCATGCGCTACCTTGTGCATCTGGCTTATGTGGGTCCTGCGGAATCAAACCGAGGTCCTTTAGCTTTGCAGGCAAATGCCTTAACCGTTAAGCCATCTCTCTAGCCCTGATTATCTAAATTTTAACTTAATAAAAATTCAATAAAACTGAATTATCTAGTTCAGTTTTGACAGAACCTCATGTTTAAAGTTATAACATTGTTATCCTTCTTACATCTTGCTATATCTAAATAAGATAATTTAACCTCTTATTCCTTTTTACTATAAAATTATACAAAGAAATAAAATTTGAAAATATTTATTTTTTCTACCTAACAGTTATAAAATTCCAATTTTGTGACAACAATGATCAGAGAATATGGTCCTCAGAATTCTGAGAATTTCATGTGATTTTTTTTTTTTTTTTTGGTGGCTTTGTATACTGTAGCTTTCTGGAACTATATCCCTTGGTATCCATCCAGAGCACTGGCCTTCTGAGTTATTAAAATGTGAGGCTCTTTATGGGTTGAGTGTGAAGGAACGCTTTGAGTAGTTAGCATAATATTATAAAGGTGAACTACAAAATTAGAAAAACGTAATGGTAGGAGCTTGGAAGATGGCTCTGGGGGAAAGTGCTAGCTGCATAAGCATGAGGACCTGAGTTTAGATCTGATTACCCACACAAATGCTAGGCATGGTGGCATGCACCTGTCATCCTAGCGCTGGAGAGGCAGAGACAGGGTCATCGGGGCTTACTGGCTAGCTTGTGTAGCCACATTGGCGATGTCCAGGTTCAGTAAGAGAGACTCTGTCTCACAAAATAAGATGGAGATCACAGTACACCTGGCATCAACCTCTGGCCTCCATACACAGGTGCATATATACTCTCTCTCACACACACACACCACACATACATATACACTTGCATACACACACACACACACACACACACCACACATACATATACACTTGCATACACACACACACACACACACACACACACACACACACACACATAAACATGCAAAGATACAAAAAGAAAAAGAAAAACAAGAAATGTTGGAATGGCCAGACTAAGCAGAAAGCCAACAATGATGGATAGCATTAGTCTTGATCCATAATGTTGCCCACTAATGTTATAGCTGAGTAAAAGAAGTGTCAGTAAGCTCCTTTTCTCTGAGTAGATTTTTCCACAGAGAGCAAGGATTATAACAATAATGTAAACTGAAAGACACAAGTGCTCAGGCAACTCTCTGACTATCTGCAGTCTATAGGAGTATAAGAAATGTATTTCTAATTTGGTTGGGGACCCTTAGAGAAATACAGTAATTTTCTAGCAGGTACAAATATGTAGAATAGTCACAGTTTGGCCCAAGTGTGGTATCTGTCATCTAGATTTCCTGTGGAAGAAGTTCTTGGGGGCCAACTAGGAAGCCATGGCTCTTAAGGAGAATATCTAGGTACTAATGATTTAGAATGCCTAACTACAAGTAACCCACTTGTCCTGTGTAATTATATCACCAGCAGTGACCAAGAAATCAGTGCACACACCCGCACTGCTCTCCATACTTGTTATGTTTTTGGTGTATACTGATACAACTCAGGTGATACTTGTGTTGTTAGTTACATCTTTGCCAAGCAAGCCTCGCTGTGAATTTTCATCAGAAAATCAAAAACAGTTGCAGCTATTTTCACTACCAATAACATAATGAGTTTATGTAAAAAAAAAAAAAACTAGTGACATGTCTTATCCAATTTTGCTAGGTTTAAAAATTAAACATTAGAAGAAAAGAAGGGAATTAGTAATGGTTTGCTAATCAGCTGGGGCAAGCCATACTTGTCAAACTGATAATTTGAAGAAGGAAAAATACTTTGGGAGAACTAGGTGTATTGTGTAATGGCAAATCTTCATTAGATTCTGAAATAGAAAATAAGCTCATTTGGATTTCTGCTTAGAAGAAATACTTCCTCACACACTTACAGAGGAAACCATTGGAGGGCCTCTCAGCATCTGCTTGGTTAAGGTGGAGTTTGAAGTTATAATATGGCTGCATTCCCCACCACATGGTAGAAGGCCAAGGTCTCTGACAAGGTTGGGTTTTTATTGTTTTTTTTTTTTCTTCTTGCTTAGATGTCTACAAATATAAAACAAAATGCCTATATGTTTTAGTGGAATACTTAAGAAGAAACCAAAGCCCAAACGCTCATTTTTTATCACATATATGGTAATTCTGGAAACTTCAATAGCATTTTTAATACAAGTAAATATAACCTGATGATACGGAACTGATATGATTACCCTGTAAATTGTGGGTGCAAGATGTAGACAGCACACTGTAATAGACTCCTAACTTCATGTTTTTCCTAGATCCTCAGGATCACTTTGTTTCTGTGAGCCCTTCCTCCATATCTGTGGATCTTGGCCTTTAAATACTCATGCTTCTCCAAAGGACTGCCCTTGGGGTCCTGGAGTGCTTTGTCTGTAAGCATGGCCTCTTTTCATCTCCCTTCTCTGTAGCTCACAGCCAGTGACAGATGCCTCGAATTAGGTCAACTTTTGAGTTGTACTGCTCCTCTAGAGCACATCCAGGTATCCGAGTGAGGCAGGCCTCCCTAACAGCCTCTCTTGAAGTTCTCTCCTTCATTGGTTTCTCCTGGAAGCACATTTCAATAAAACACCAGCATATAAATTTTCATTTCAGGGGCTGCTTCTGAGGAAACTGACTCAAGACACAGCTTAAGTAGTTTAAGCAGAAAGGGAACAAGGTACTTACAAAACATTGAAAGGGATCCCACCATCAAGTTGAAAAATATAATGGTGTTGTCACAATGCCAGGGTCAGGAAGTGATTGTCACCATGGGCACACCTACTTCTAGTAGCCAAAGTTACTGACTGGGCATGTACCTGCCATGTCTAATGCATTCTCTCCAGTTGTAACTTCCTACAACCCACAGTAAGGAGGATTCTGAATTATTAATTTTTCTTTTTTTATTAAATAGAAATTTTGTTTGGACACATGTGTTGGTACCATCATTTCCCTCCTCCCTGCCCCCATTCCACTGAGGGCCCTCCTCAGTGGGCTGCTGGTCTTACCCTTGGGGTTGTAGGTTGTAAGCTGTGAGAGCAGCAGTCAGTCATTGGGGTAGGTGGCAATGCCTCTGGATATTCCCTGTGCTTCATTCTACTTTAGTGCTGAGCTCTCAACAGCTTCTGGACTTCTGCTTTGGTACATTTTCAGTGTCCTCAGTGTCTGTCTCCATCATGTCACAGGTTATCAGGTTGGTAGTGGAAGCAGCACTCTTGTTCATCTCGCCAGTTTCTCCGTGGTTTCACCTGGGCCTTAGCTGATGTGCGAGGGGTGGTCATTCTCCTGCCAGGATGTCTGAATTCTTCCTCATCTTACAAATTCAACTGACTGGCAGAGCCTATTTCTAATGTGGAACTGAGCTCCAAGACAGTCTGGGAAACATAGTTTTGACTTTCCAGTGCATGCAAAATAGGAAAATACAATAGAAAAAGTAGACATCAAAGCTGGTTGCCAGTTGATCACAGTCACAATACTAGGGGTGAGAGAAAGTGAATTAACATGCATTTACTTCAGGACATTTAGCATTATAGCTTTTTATGGAAATTTGTCTCTTGCCCCCAGACTTTGGTCTACCACACAGTTGGCTTATCTTCAGGTTCATTTTAGATCACTGTGTTTTGAACCATAAGTTGTCATTTTTCACAGATTCATCAAATCAATAAAGTAAGAATTACTAGCAAGGAGGGCAAAGTGTAGAATACCAATCATATTTCTTAATATAGGTCATGGTCAAAAGACTTGCAAGTATTCCCTTAAGTGTAATTCCCTCATTTCCTTGGTATTTTGTCTGGGTTTGTCACTTCTGTGTGTTGCAGGGAAATATAATTTACTCATTGCAATTCTTATCCTAGATATTAATTTGAATATGGACTGAATGACTATATTTTTTAGACACCAGATCCCAGGTACTAGGTACCACGTTTGTTAGGGGTTCCCTAACCTCCCCATGAATTATGTCACATAGTAGCCTTTTATAATTCACTGAAAGAATAAAGGGCTTATGGGCTTTCATTGTTTAGCTACTCTGAGGATTAATAACAAGATTTATGATTAGGAGCAGGAGTAAGGAAGGAAAATAAATGATATTCAGCTGGGTCATAGATAGCATGAGCATCAGAGAACCACCAAAGAGATGAAGCAGAACAGTGTGGGAACCAACCACCGCCCTGACCTTACTGCAGGGCTTGTCACTGCTTCCTAGGTACACGGGAATGAAAGCATGTAGGAAATATTCAAGTGCATGCTTAGTTCATGAAATAGAGACTTCATGTAAGTGGGATTTTTTTCTTAACAAATCCTTATATGGTCCCAATTGTCTTGAATAAATGAACTCTTGAATAAAAGTGTTACATATAGATTCCTATGCTGACATACCTCACTAGAGTGAAGAATGCTGTCCTCTGCATCAGTAAACACACTCTCACCCCTTAGAGAATTGCTAGTAAGGTGTGTGTGCAATCAGCCACATTATTTAATAAAATGTACTGAGGGTGAATGGAATAATGTATTGAAAAGTAAGCTAGTATATATATATATTGCTTTTATTTATTTTTATTATTATTATTTTTTACAGTCAGTTTGGTACCATTATTAGGCTCATCCGTGACCTACCCCCTCCCCTTGGCCCCTCCTTGTTGAGGTATACGGGTCATGCATTGTGGAGTTAGCCCACAGTTATGGGTAAGATAAATGTCTCTGCATATCATGACCCAACATGTGGCTCTGACATTCTTTCCACCCCCTCTTCCACAAAATTTCCCTGAGCCATGTTGGGTTCATTTTTTGAACTACAAGACACTGGAGAGGGTAAGATCAAGACTAACCTTAATCTTCTACATCTTCCCTCCCTCACTTCCCCTCTCCCTCTCTCTTTCTCTCTCTCTCTCTCTCTCTTATCTCTAACTCTTGTATATTAGTTATCTTTTTCCTCATTTTCTTAGTGGGCACTGACCTGTAACTCCCAGAACCAGCATGGGGCTAAAATCCACAATGAGCTTTTGATCAGAGAGACCTACAAGGTTTCCTAAAAGACAGACAGATTTCTGTCAGAGTACTTGATGACCCACCAAAGGCTAGTGATAAGACCCTACTGCTGAAGACACCTTATGTGATTGACATGCAAATTAGAATGGCATGGCTGGAAGTTGGAAGAGAATCAGTCCCCAGACAGTCAGCGCGTCTAGTGCCAGAAGGTGCTACATGGGCGACTGGGGGAAAATGACCAATATCTGATGAAGCAACGCATGGTCTAACCTACTTAGCAGCAAATAACTTGTTGTGATGCCCACACAAGTGCAGTGGTGGCACACAGCCATGGTGGGAAACCAACTGCTCTCAATTCGGCTAACTGATCCCCTCACTGGTATGGGACCCATAGCTGGAGCTGGGAAACAAGTCAGAACCATATCCAAACATAAGCCCACTCTCCAATATCAAGCTACCATCAATTGTGGGCTACAAGAGGGCCTACACCTATTAAATTCTCTACAAAAAAAAGGGTTATCTCATTTGTCCTGATGCTAACTTACTCTCCGTTGGAGAATGTGCTTCTCTTTTTCAGATAGATGTAGATCCTAAGGAGAGAGCCACCCCATCATACCTCAAAAGGGCCCCGGCTGAAACTAAGAAAAATTGGAGAAACAAGCAAGGGGGATGTTTTCCTGATGAACCGGATGCCAGCACAAGGGGGAAGGAGATCAGCACAGAGAAAAATCAACTCCTACTAAATCAGAGAGCCAGAGCCTCAGAGGCCCCCAACACCTCATCACTAAGCTAGTATATATTAAATGCTTGTTCTCTTCTAGGGACCGTGCTAAGAACATATGTTGTATAATTATTTTTTATTTTTTTACTTTTTTTTGAGGTAGGGTCTCACTCTAGCTCAGGCTGATCTGGAATACACTATGTAGTCTCAGGGTGGCCTTGAACTCATTGTGATCCTCCTACTTCTGCCTCCTGAGTGCTGGAATTAAAGGCATGTGCCACCCTGCCCAGCTTATTTTTAATTTTTTTTTTTTGAGGTGGGGTTTCATTCTAGCCCAGACTGACCTGGAATTCACTATGTAGTCTCAGGGTGGCTTCGAACTCATGGAGATCCTCTTATGTCTGCCTCCCAAGTGCTGGTATTAAAGGCATGTACTACCATACCTGGCTTTTTAATATTTATTTATTTGGTTTTTGAAGGTAGGATCTTGTTGTAGTTCAGGATGATCAGGAATTCACTATGTATTCCCAGGGTGGCCTGAAACTCAAGGTGATCCTCCTACCTCTGCCTTCCAAGTGTTGGGATTAAAGGTGTGCACCACCAGGCCTAGAAGGTCATGTAATTCTTTTGCTTTTCTTCCAAGGTAGGGTCTCACTGTATCCCAGGCTAACCTAGAACTCACTCTGTAGTCCCAGGCTGGCCTCAAACTCACAGCAATCCTCCTACACATCATATAATTCTTATCACCCTGGAAGGTTTCTGCTATGCTCTACAAATCAGTGAACTCAGAGTGAGGAGAGTCAGCAACAGTGTGCTTCCTCTTTGCAGCGAGGAGGCAAAACCAGTTCCATCTCATTCCCAAGCCTGCATTCTCCAATGCTCTGGCAAGGACAGTGGTGACTAATTGTCTAATCATATTTCTAGCCCTTAATGATTACTTTCTGTTTCTTTGTGGCCAAAGATTTATTTTAATTTTATATGTGGTTGATGGTCTAAGACATAAGATTCCACGTTCATATAACATAACTGCAAGATGTTTATGTGGAGGGCCAAGAAAAACTTCCCTTTCATATCACAGTGTCTTGAATATGGTTGCCTTTCTACTCTAAACTTGAGTTTACAGTTGGAATGCCTCTCTAGTTACTCTTCTTTATTTATTTAAAAGTATTTTGAGTATGTTCCAGGCAGAGTTCTAGACTCTGGAATATAGGGAATATTGACAAACATTCTCCTGTCACAGAGGGTCTTTTTCTATTGGAGGGGAAAGATGTTTAAATTTAAATTTGGCGTGTGTGGTATAGAAAGTGGTCCTAAGTACAACTAAAAAGACAGCCGCAGCTCTTTGTGTTCACAAATGTGTACAATATCTGTATCTTTTCAGAGTAGTCAGAGACAGCTTTGTGATCAGATGAAATTTGAGAAAGGACCTAAATAAAGTGAGGGAGAAGATTCCTGTGGGCATGTGGGTAGCATTTTTTGGGTAACAGCAAGGAGGGTGCTGGCTGCAGTGACAAGTTGTTGGAACTGGCATAGGTGAAGTAAAGGCAAGGTGACAGAAGTCATCTAGGCCCAGATAAAGAGTGAGACTGCTGTAGAGTACTTACCAGAGGGGTAACATGATCTGGATTACTTTGCAGAAAGATCACTCCAGCTTCTAGAAGAAGCACATAGTATAACGGAAGGTAGGAGCCAGAGGAGAGGGAAGGCTGTAGAGGTACCCAGGTGTTGAAAGGTTGAGGCTATTGTCTAATAAGTACACAGCTGCTACCTCAGTTGCAAGAGATTGAGTAGGATTGCTTGGATAATTAAGGATCAACCACTGGATTTTACAATGTTGAGATTGTTTACAACTTTGAAATAGCTGTTTATCAAATAGTACTACTGAAGGAGTGAGAGGAGAGGCATGGCAAAGGTGCCAGAGAAGGTACTTTCTGGAAGTTTTGCAGAGAAATGGGCTGTACAAAGATATTGGTAAAGATATTTTTAACTTATTTCCTTATTTATTTATTATTTACTTATGAGAGAGAGGGAGAAAGAGA
Organism: Dipus sagitta; assembly: GCA_036346955.1. Taxonomy (NCBI): domain Eukaryota; kingdom Metazoa; phylum Chordata; class Mammalia; order Rodentia; family Dipodidae; genus Dipus; species Dipus sagitta. Next base: position 74,706,825 of record CM070779.1, on the reverse strand, counting down.
CAGATATCTACATATGCATGCATACCCATATACTTTTAGTATTATTTTTATTTTATTTATTTTCAAGGAGAGAATGGGCATGCTGGGGCCTCTAGCCACTGCAAATGAACTCCAGAAGCATGCATTACCTTGTGCATCTGGCTTTACATGGGGACTGGAAAATCAAACCTGAGTCCTTAGGCTTTGCAGGCCACTGCCTTAACCATTGAGCAATCTCTCCACCTCTCATGTTTTTTATTTTTAAATGACATGGAATTGCACATATTTGTGGGGCCCAGTGTGATATTTCAATACCTTGTATAATAGGAAGTGATCAGATAATAATTTTTTGAAGGGCAAGCAAGAAACATTTTATTGAAAATGAAAGTAAAGAAAAGCACTTCTTGAAGAGAGGTCCCAGAAAAACAATTGGCTTAATTTGTTTCTTAAAGATGGAAGAAATGGCAGCATGTTAATTTACTGATGGGATTCTTCTAATAGAAGAAAATAAGACTTAGGTTGGTGTATGGGTTGCCAACTTTTAAAACTACTTGCCATAAAAATGCATGATTATACTGTTTTTTATTAAGAGCTTGGTTTGTTTCAGGCTTCTCTGAGTTAATCATGTGAAGCCCAGAGCCAAGTGCATGTTTTCAACATTCAGCTAATTTCTCAATATCCCAGGAAATGTGATATAGAATCTATTTAATTTAAACATATAATTTTGCTTATTTTTAGAGTGTTAAAATTCTATCTACTTCCTTGCTCACTCAAAGTAAGAACAGGTTCTTCTGAGTAGTTCAGTTCCAAAATTGGATTCCCGAACTTCATTCCCCTTCACCAGTATGCACTTCCATATTTAAGAGTCTCTTACTCTACCAGCTGAGCTATCTGGGCACTCACTTCTGCATTTAAATAAGATGCAGTCTCTTTTGCGCAACTGATTTTGGTGAAACCCACATGGACTGGGGATCAGTTTTGGGGATGAAATTTTCCAGCTAGAAAGACTTCATTGACTGTTCAGCCTCACTTCTATTCCCTACAGGCCCTCAGGAAAGATGTTACTCAAAATTTTCTGATAAGCTAATATAGGTACCAATAATACCTTTAGGGAAAATAATCATCTGGTTTATAGCTTAGAATTCCATGACACCATCGACTCATAGGAATAACAAATTCTGGGCTGGAGAGATGGTTCAGCAGTTATAGGAATAACAAATTCTGGTTCCTTCCCTCCACCATTGGAATAATCTAACTTCCAGGTACATTTGTTAATTTTGTCTTGTTGAAAGGTAGATACACTAAAGCATCGAAAGTTTACTAATAATCTTCACTGGATAAATAGAGTCAGTTTGACATAATATCCAATTTTAAAATTTACATCAAGTAGTTAAAGTAGCTATCATCCTTGCCTTTTCTTGCTCAGTGGATCCTTCTTGTGGTGCCTTGCTACCACAGCTTTCTCTATTAACTTTCTGTCTTGATCTTATCATAAAGCCAGTATTATAATTGCATATAGAAATGAATGTGTGGCTCATTTTCATAACTACTTGCCACTAAATTGATTCATTCTTCTTGCTCTATGTGAGAATTAGCATTTAACTTGCTCATAAATTCTGTGCTTTCTAATGGCAAAAGATGGTTGCCTAGGACCACAATAGACTGGCTGACAAAAGATCACCCTGCATCTTTTCTTGCAGGCCCCAAGCACACCTGTCAGGTAAAAAAATATGGCCTTCCTTTATTTTTCCAACACTTAGTAAACAGTTCATTTGCCTTGAGAAGTCCAAGAAATGTTTTCATTGTAAATGATTATAGTAAATTACTATAGCTTCACCTGTCCAACAGGATATTAAACGTTTCTCATATTTTCATACATTTAGATACTATCATATAATCAGACTACCATTTTCCAAATGGATGTTTCATGGATTCTAATGATGTTGCCATAATGATTTCTTGATGAAATATGCCTGAGGGAGCATAAAAAATTTTTAAAGTGTAATATTTAAAAAAATTTTAGCTGGGCGTGGTGGCACACGCCTTTAATCCCAGCACTCGGGAGGCAGAGGTAGGAGGATTGCTATGAGTTCAAGGCCACCATGAGACTCCACAGTGAATTCCAGGTTAGCCTGGGCTAGAGCGAGACCCTACCAGGAAAAACCAAAAAAAATTTTTTTAAAGCTTTTTAACATGATAATATCTATCTGAATTTTTTTAATTTTTTAAAAAATATTTAATTAATTAATTCATTTGAGAGAGACAGATAGAGGAAGAGGCAGATATAAGGTAAGTGAACATGGGTACACAAGGGCCTCTAGCCACTGCCAATGAACTCCAGACACATGTACCCCCTTGTGCATCTGGCTTACATGGATCCTGGGGAATCGAATCAGGGTTCTTAGGCTTCACAGGCAAACATGTTAACCACTAAGCTATTTCCCCAGCCCATATCTTAGTTTTTATAAGGGGTATATTATTAAGTAGTTGTTGGTGTTCACCAGAATACTTAATAGAAGTTTCAGCATGATAAATTTATTAACTTTTATTTTTAATTTTAAAAATGCAATTCCAGAGATGGAACCATGGCTTAGTGGTTAAAGCACTTGCCTGTAAAGCCAAAGGATCCAAGTTCAATTCCTCAAGACTCATGTAAGCCAGATGCACAAGGTGGTACATATATTGGAAGTTCACTTGCAGTGGCTAGACGCCCTGGCATACCCATTCTCTCTCTCTCTCTTTCTCATAAATAAAAAAAAAATGCAGTTTCATTTACTTACTGTTTCACAAGATGTAATTTATATGGCTTCACATGCCATGTTTCCTAACTTGTTGACAGACTGACTTGCTGTTGGTTTAGTTGGTGAAAGATATCAATTATTTTTCCCATCTTAATGTACACAATGTTAAAATCTTTGTGGGTGGAAGTTAGCCATTTGTTTTACCTGTGTCTCCTGCATATTTTCTAAACTTTGGTAGTGTCAGTTCAATCTCATTTCTGCATTTATTGGTTAAAACACACCTTTCTTCTTTATCTCAGAGTTACATTCCACTGATTTGGAGGAGGTTCTCTCTAATGTTTCGTATGTGGTCATGCTTTCTTTTTTGCTGAAGCCAACCATAAATGGTTCCATAGCCCTCTTGTCCTTTCACTTTATGCTCCGTAAGAATGTACTCATATGCACTAAGGTTCAACTTGCACTTGTTTCTGGCAGAAGAGATGGTAAATTGGTGACTCAATTGATGGTTTCCTTAGCTGTATATAACTTTTTAGTTTCAAAAGAACCCACTGGGTAAGTATTTATCTTATTCCTTGGGCTACTGGCATCTTATTCACAAAGTCTTTCTTATGCCTACATCTTGGAGTGTTTTCCCGACTTTTTTCTGTATTCACTTCACAGTTTCACGTCTTAAATTGAGGTCTTTGATCCATTTGGAGTTAATTTTTGTGCAGGAAGAAAGAAAAAACTCTAGTTTCATTCTTAGACATGTATTTATCCTATCCTATCCATCATCTATGTCTGTTTTGTGCCAGCACCATGCTGTTTTTATTACTGTGGTTTTGTAGTATAGCTTCAAGTGCGGTGATACCACCAGCAACATTCTTTTTCTTAGGACATTTTTTTTTTTCTATTTGAAGCCATTTGTGCTTCTTATATGAATTTTAAGATTATGTTTTTCTATTTCTCTGAAGAATGGTGCTGGAATTTTGATTGGAATTGTACTGAATCTGTATATTGCTTCTGGCAGATGACTATTTTCATAATATTCTTCCAGTCTATGAGCATAGGTGTTCTTTCCATCTTCTGGTGTCCGCCTCAATTTCTTTCTTCAGTGTTTCAATGTTTTCATGTAGAAGTCTTTTATTTTCTTGGTTAAGGATATTCCAAGTGGTTTAATTTTTACTGTGGCTACTGCAAATAGGACTGTTGCTCTGATTTCTTTATCAATATATTTGTCAATGGTATATATGAAGGCTACTTATTTTTGTGTATTTTTGTATTGCAAACAAACTTCAGACACATGTGCCACTTTGTGCATCTGACTTATGTGGGTCCTGGGGAATCGACCCTAGTTCCTTTGGCTTTGCAGGCAAGTGCCTTAACCATTAAGCAATCTTGCTAGTCCAGTGTGTTGATTTTATATCATGCCATCTTGCTAAAAGTATTTATCAGCTCTAGGAGTTTTTGGTGGAGTCTTATAGGATCTCTTAAATACAGAGCAATCTCAACTGCAAATAGGGCTGATTTGACTTCTTCCTTTTCAATTTGTATCCATTTTATTTCCTTCTCTTGTCTTATTGCTCTAGCTAAGACTTCAAGTACTACCTTAGGTACCAGTGGGGAGTGTGCAGCCCTCTGTCTTCTTCTATGACTTGGTGGGGGTGCTTCAAGATTTTTTTGCATTTAGTATGATAATTGGGTTTATGTTTCTCAGATATAGCTTTATTATGTTGAGATATAATCCCTCCATTCATAGTCTATCTAATGGTTTTATCATGAAAGGATGTTGTATTTTGTTGAAGGCCTTTTTCTGTATCTATTGAAATGATCAATTGAAATGAAAAAGCTGAGTATAGAGATACCAACAGACCCAGTTATTCCCTTACTGGGCATCTACCCTAAAACCTTCAAACCACAGGCTAGAGAGATTTGCTCAACCATGTTTATAGCAGCTCAATTTGTAATAGCTAAGTGCTGGAATCAACCCAGATGTCCATCACTAGAAGAATGGATAACTAAGATGTGGTATATCTACACAATGGAATTCTATATAGCAGTAAGAAAAAATGGCACAATGAAATTTGAGCAGAAATGGTTGAACCTGGAACAGATCATTCTCAGTGAACGTACCCAATCACAGAAAAAAAATCGCCACATAGTCTCACTCATCTACAGCACCTAACCTGAATCTACCCAAGGTACCTTACATACCCAGCAAGCATCTCCTAGACTAGACACTAGGATGGAAGGGGAGGGAGGGGAGGGCATCAAAGGGGTGGGAAACACAAATCTAGACCCAAACAGCAATGGTACCATAATCTTCTACTTACTAAAAGACAGACCAAATGGCTGATCCTTCACCAGGCCCTTGGAGGGAACACCTGAACCACAAGACACTGGAGAGGGTAAGATTAAGACTAACCTTAATCTCCTACATCTTCCCTCCCTCACTTCCCCTCTCCCTGTCTCTCTCTCTCTTATCTCTAACTCTTGTATATTAGTTATCTTTTTCCTCATTTTCTTAGTGGGCACTGACCTGTAACTCCCAGATCCAGCATGGGGCTATCATCCACAATGAGCTTTTGATGAGAGAGACCTACAAGGTTTCCTAAAAGACAGACAGATTTCTGTCAGAGTACTTGATGACCCACCAAAGGATAGTGGTAAGACCCTATTGCTGAAGATACCTTAAGTGATTGACATGCAAATTAGAATGGCATGGCTGGAAGTTGGAAGAGAGTCAGTCCCCAGACAGTCAGCGCGTCTAGTGCCAGAAGGTGCTACATGGGCGACTGGGGGAAATTGACCAATATCTGTCGAAGCAACGCATGGTCTAACCTACTTAGCAGCAAATAACTTGTTGTGATGCCCACACAAGTGCAGTGGTGGCACACAGCCATGGTGGGAAACCAACTGCTCTCAATTCGGCTAACTGATCCCCTCACTGGTATGGGACCCATAGCTGGAGCTGAGAAACAAGTCAGAACCAGATCCAAACGTAAACCCACTCTCCAATATCAAGCTACCATCAATTGTGGGCTACAAGAGGGCCTACACCTATTAAATTCTCTATTAAAAAAAAAAAAAAGTAAGGGTTATCTCATTTGTCCTGGTGCTAACTTACTCTCTGTTGGAGAATGTGCTTCTCTTTTTCAGATAGATGTAGATCCTAAGGAGAGAGCCACCCCATCATACCTCAAAAGGGCCCCGGCTGAAACTAAGAAAAATTGGAGAAACAGGCAAGGGGGCTGTTTTCCTGATGAACCAGATACCAGCACAAGGGGGAAGGAGATCAGCACAGAGAAAAATCAACTCCTACCAAATCAGAGAGCCAGAGCCTCAGAGGCCCCCAACACCTCATCACTGAAGCAGACCAAAAATGAACCAAACATGGCTCAGGGAAATTTTGCGGAAGAGGGGGCAGAAAGAATGTCAGAGTTACATGTTGGGTCATGATATGCAGAGACATTTAGCTTACCCATAACTGTGGGCTAACTCCACAATGCATGACCCGTATACCTCAACAAGGAGGGGTCAAGGGGAGGGGGTAGGTCACGGATGAGCCTAATAATGGTACCAAACTGACTGTATTTGCTGAATACAGAACTGACTAATAAAGAAAAAAGAAAAAAAAAACAACAACAAAAACAAAAACAAAAAACAATAAAGAAAAAAACAATTTTTACATGGATACTGGAAAAAAAAAATAGAGGAAGGACTACTTGAAAAGATGATGAGCTCCAGTGGAATGGGAAGGGGGACAAATGAGGGTAATGGGAGAGGATTATGATCAAATTACAGTATGATCATGTATTAAAATTCTCAATAAAAAAGTAAAAATCCAAAAAAAAAAAAAGAAATGATCATGTGATTTTAATCCTTAAGTCTATTTATGTGCTGTATTATAGTTTTTGATTTCCATATGGGAAGCCATTTATCCCTGGAATGATGCCTACTTGATTGAGGTGGATGTATTTTTAATATGTTCTTGAATTCAATTTGTAAGATTTTTATTGAGAATTTTTGCATCTAAGTTCATCACGAATATTGGTTTATAATTTTCTTTTCTTACATGTCTCTGGCTGGTTTTGGTATTACTGTAATTCTGGACTCATAGAGGAGTTATAGAGCACTCTCTCATTTTCAGTTTTATAAAATGATTTGAGAAGTAGTGGTTTCATTTACTCTATTAAGTTCTGGTAGAATTCAGCAGTGAATCTGTCTGGGCCTGGACTTTTTTGGTTGGGAGATTTTTTAATTAGTATTTCAATCTCCTTACATATTATAATGTATGTAAATTATTTATCTCTTTGGAGTTTAACTTTGATAGACCCTATATATCAATAGATTCAACCATTTCTTCCAGATTTTCTAGTTTGGTGGCATATAGGTTTTTGAAATATGTCTTTATGCTTCTCTCAATTTCATTGTTATCTATTGTAGTATCTCCTTTTTCATCTTTCATTTTGATTCTCCAGTCTTCTTTCTCTTTTGTTTTGGTTAATTTGGCTAGGAGTTTATCAATCTTATTTAACTTTTTGAAGAATCAACTCTTTGATAAATTTTTTAATTTTAATTTTATTTCATTACTTGTTTATTTGAGAGAGAGAGAGAGAGAGAGGCAGAGAGAGAGAGAGAGAGAGAGAGAAAATGGCCTCTAAACTCCAGACAATGCAAATGAACTCCAGATGCATGTGCCACCTTGTGCATCTGGCTTACATGGGTAATGATGAATTGAACCTGGTCTTTAGTCCTCGCAGACAAGTGCCTTAACAACTAAGCCATCTCTCCAGCCCTGGTAAATTTTTAAATTGTATTCTTTACTTCTAATTAATTGATTTATGCCCTGATATTGATTATTTCTTTCAGTTTGGTACTGTGGGCTTTGTATTGTTATTTTTCTAAAGCCTTAAAATATATTGTTATTTATTTGTGATCTTTCTATTTTTAGAATGTAGTCATTTAGAGTTTCCCTCTTAAAAATGCCTTCATTGTGTCCCTAAGTTTGGGTTCATTGTGTTTTCATTTTCATTCAGTTCTAGGAATTTTTTTATTTCCTTCTTATTTTAATGAATGACTCAATCATTGTTCAATAATGTGTTGTTTATTCTCCAGGAGTTTGTGTATTTTCTGTTGTTGTTCTTGTTGATTTCTAGATTCATTGCATTGTGGTCAGAGAGAATATAAGGAGTATTTTCAATCTTGCTGAATTTATGGGAACTTGATATGTGTCCTAATATGTAATCTATTTTACAGAAACTTTCATGAGATGCTGAGACAAATGTGTATTTTGCGCAAGTTGGACAGAATATTCTGTAGATGTCTATTAAGTACATCTGTTCTCTGGTGTCATTTAGTTTCATTGTTTCTCCATTTATTTTCTGTTTACATTATCTGTCTGATAGTGATAGTGGGGTATTGAAGTCACCCACTATTATTGTGTTGGGATTTATGTCTGATTTTAATGCCTAGGAAATGTTGCTTTATCAGATTTTGTTCCCCTGTGTTTGGTGCATATGTTTAGGATTATAATATCCTTTTGTTGAATTTTTTAAAGTGGTTTTATTTATCTCTTTCAATTATTTGATTTAGTCTGTATTGTCAGATATTAGTATAGCCACACCTGCTTGTTTCCTGTTTCCATTTCCTTGGCATATCTTTTCCATCTTTTCACCCTAGTGGATATTTGTCTGTGATGGTAACATGAATTTCTTAAAGATAGCAAAGGGCTGAATTCTGTTTTCTGATCCAGTTCATTAACCTGTGTCTTTTGATTTGGAGTAGTTCCATTGATATTCAGAGTTATTATTAAAAGGTGTTAGTTAATCCTTGTCATGTTGATGATTTTGTGAAGTTTGGTATTTCCTTGATGTTCATTTGCTTTAGTAACTGTTTATTGTTGCCCTCCCCCCCCCCATATAGCCTGTTGAGTGGGTTTATCTTCTCTTTAGTGAAAAGTATTCCAGTCAGTATTGACTGCAGGGCTGCCTTAGTGTTCATGAATCCATATAGCCAGTTTCTAGCACAGAAAGCTTTTTTTTTCTCCTTACATTATGAAGGATAATTTTATTGGGTATAGTAGTTTGGATTGGCATCCATGTTCTTTCAAAATTTGAAATATTCCATTCCTAGCCCTTTTGACTTTTAGAGTTTTTTGGGTTCACCTTTATAAGTGACAAGCTGTTTATGTCTTACGGCATTTATTACTCATTCTTTGTTGTCTGTATTTAGTATTTTTAACTACAATGTGCCATGGGGAATTTATTTTCTGGTTCTATTTGAAGTTATATTTGCCTCTTGTTCCTAGATGAGTTGCTGGGTCATTTCATTTAGAAATGTTTTTCTTCTACAATTTTCTTGAAAATATTTTTTATGCCATTAAATTGAAGTTATTCTTATTGCAAGTCCATGTTTCCAACATTTGGTCTTTTAAAAATGCCCCACATTTCTCTCATGCTCTACTCATATTTTTTAAACTTGTCATTGATTTTGAACTCCTGATCTATTTCCTCTGCCTTGTCCTTAAGTTTTGATATTCTGTCCTCCACTTGATATATTTTATTGTTATGATTTTATTTTGAGTCATTTCATTTTTATTTCTATGTTTGGTTTTTCTTTAGCATCTCTATCTCTTTAATAAGATCTATTTTCATTTCTTGGTTTGACTCAGATTTACTTGATTGTTTTCTCTTGGAGTATTCATGTGTATGTGTTCCCCTTGGATTAATCCAGGTGACAACTGAGTTACTTAAGATGATTCTCTTGCATTTTGCTCAGGTGTTTGTTTATGTCCTCATGAAGTTTGTAGCATATAATTATCATGATTATGTTTTAGAATTTTTGGTTTGGATTTTTCTCTAAGTAGTTCTCATTGTAGACATCCACTATGCAACTAGGCAAGGATATCTTGCCTGGGTTTCTTGTGTTACTTGTTTTGTATTGGTGTTTGCCCATTTTGAGATAATCCCTTTATCTTGCCAAAAACGAAGCAACAACAGTTATACTGGGGGACACAAGGTAGGCTAGGGTTGGGTGTGTTCCAGCAACAGACATGCATCTGGATGCAAACTCACTGAGCCTGGGCTGGACCTGTTCCAGGTGCTCAACTTGAGTTAGGTGCAGGTACTTGTGCCTAGAGTCCTAGTTCTTCTGACTCTGAGAGTAGATATGAATAAATAGATACTAGTAAATATGATTAGAGCATGAGAGAAATGTGGAGCATCTCAAAAAGACCAAATGTTAGAAACATGGGCATGCAAGAAAAAGAACTTCAGGTTAATGACATAAAAAATATTTTCAAATGAGATAACCCTTACTGTTTTTTTATAAAGAATTTAATAGGTGTAGGCCCTCTTGTAGCCCACAACTGATGGTAGCTTGATATTGGAGAGTGGGCTTATGTTTGGATATGGTTCTGACTTGTTTCCCAGCTCCAGCTATGGGTCCCATACCACTGAGGGGACAGTTAGCCAAATTGAGAGCAGTTGGTTCCCCACCATGGCTGTGTGCCACTACTGCACTTGTGTGGGCATCACAACAAGTTATTTGCTGCTAAGTAGGTTAGACCATGCGTTGCTTTGACAGATATTGGTCAGTTTCCCCCAGTCACCCATGTAGCACCTTCTGGCACTAGATGCGCTGACTGTCTGGGGACTGACTCTCTTCCAACTTCCAGCCATGCCATTCTAATTTGCATGTCAATCACATAAGGTGTCTTCAGCAGTAGGGTCTTACAGAGGCCCCCAACACCTCATCACTGAAGCAGACCAAAAATGAGCCCAACATGGCTCAGGGAAATTTTGCGGAAGAGGGGGCGGAAAGAATGTCAGAGCCACATGTTGGGTCATGATATGCAGAGACATTTAGCTTACCCATAACTGTGGGCTAACTCCACAATGCATGACCCATATACCTCAACAAGGAGGGGCCAAGGGGAGGGGGTAGGTCACGGATGAGCCTAATAATGGTACCAAACTGACTGTATTTACTGAATACAAAACTAACTAATAAAGAAAAAAAATAGCTACTAGCTTAAAATATATTAAAATATTACTGAAAGTTACAAAGAGCTTTTGCCAACAAACTACAAGGAAACAGGGTTCTCAAAAATCTTAGAAAATAAAGTAAAAAAAAAGTCAAAAAAATATTTTCAAGAAAATTATAGAAGAAAAATTTCTAAATCAAATTACCCAGAAACCCATCCAGGAACAAGAAGCAAATAAAATGTCAAATAGAACCAGAAAATAAATTCCCCATGGCACATTATAGTTAAAATACTAAATACAGACAACAAAGACAGAGTACTAAATGTTAGAATGTCACTTATAAAGGTGAACCCACCACACTCTAAAGTCAAAAGGGCTTGGGATGGTCTAGATGCATCTGCATTGGTGGAGGGGGAGCCAACTATGAGTTCACCAGGGTCAAGGGCCACTGCCAAGTGGCCTGGTCCTCCTGGCTCCAGGCTGATAGCCTATACTTGTATCTACTTAGCCTACTTAAATCTTCTATTTCCACTTCTGAAATTGGATGATGTTTGTTTCTTCATCGCTTAAATAGGTGTCTGGAATAAAATTTTTCAGATAGAAGCCACTTACATATTTTTAAGCATTTTAAGTATTTCTATTTCAACTTTGATTAAAATTAGAACAAGAAACCAAGAAGTTGTTGTTTAATAAATGTTTTTTCAAATAATTCTTTGCTTTTATTTATTTACTTGGGCATGCATGTGTGTGTGAGCACATGTGTATGGGTGTGCCAGTTTCTTTTGCCACTGAAAATGAATACCAGGTGCTTGCACCACTTTTTGCATCTGGCTTTACATAGGGGCTACAGAATTGAACCTAGGCTAGCAGGCTTTTCAAGCAAGTATATTTAATCACTGAGCTATCTCCTCAGCCCATAGAAAATGTTTTACAAGCTAACAAGCTCCATAATTTAGAAATTGAAAAACTAGATTAATTATAACATTTGCCATAAAGGTAACATACCAAACATTTATAGACCAATTATCTAATGGTTCATTTAAATCATGTTTGTCATTGTATAATTTTTTTGTGAATCTGCTTCAAAAAAATATTGTTTAGCCAGGCATGGTGGTACATGCCTTTAATCCCAGCACTCAGGAGGCAGAAGTAGAAGGATCACCATGAGTCCAATGCCACCCTGAGACAACATAGTGAATTCCAGGTCAGTCTAAGCTAAAGTAAGACCCTACCTTGAAAAAAATATTGTTCTTTTGAGATAGGGTCTTTCACCATAGTCTAGCCTGACCTCAAACTCACAGCAACCCATACTGAGGGCTACAGTTATAGGTATGAGACACTACCATAACAGACTCAAGTTTGTTTTCATACTTCTAAGGGCTTTTGAATTATGATTATGAAAGCTTACTATAGGAAACTCTATTTGCTAAAATGTATACATGAAAAACTTCTCTTAGAATGGTAGTCTTAACATGCCAACATGCCAACATGATGGCCAAACCATGGAGAATACAGTCATGCCAGTGTGTTGGCCTCTGAAAGGCTCAGGTGTGAGGCCTAGTGGAGCTTCCTGAGCCTAGCTAAAGTTTGGTGATCTGCCTCTGGCCAGACGTGACTCAGCAAGACGCCTAATGGCTTCTTGCCTGCTACTTCCGCATGGGATTTAGAATTATCATCTCAATAGTCACAGTTTACTATTGGCCCTTACCTTTCCCCACCATCCTAAAATCCCTGCCTTCGTCCCCAACATTATATAGGCAACTGTTCATAGCAATAAATTGAGTTCCTGCTTCGACAAGACTCCCGACTCAGTGTGGTTTTTCTCCGGTGGCCAGGAGAGGTCTGAGTTGTCGGACGCTCATCTCCTCCTCAACCCCTTGGGAGGAACCAGCGGGCCTGGTCCTTCCCTCGGCACTACCTGCCCCTGCCGGCGGAGCCCGGCACCAGTGTCCCTCAGGTGGGACTTTCTTCCTTAGTTTGAGGGTATTTGTGCTACTTCTCACCCTTCAGCAGCTCTTCCCCTGTCATAAAGAGAAAGCCATGCAGCTCACAAATCCTGCCTCAGCACCTTGTGAAGCCTTACCATAGCTACTTATAATTCTGCATTCCTAGGTTACCTGATGACTTTGCCCAGTGTTCTCCTATTTGCTGAATAACAAGTGAATTATAATAGAACCCCTGGGAAGCTTAAGGATCATTTTGTTTTGTGCCTATATCAATCACTTCTGTGAAGTCAGATGGGGACTTTGAACTATGGATACTATGTTGGGCCACCTAAGAGTGTATGGACTCTATGACATGTAACATTTCCCTCCCCTTGTGGTATCTGGCTCCTGCTTTCCTGTGATACCTCAGAGACTATCTCCTTAAAATTTTCTTTGACCACCCAGCCTCCAGCTTGAACCACAACTACTTCCATATCTTGGGTGGCAAGATTTAACAAGTAGATTTTATTAATTCCTAGATAATAAAACTTTAAAAATAAGTGCTAAGATGCATTTTTAAAATGTGTCATATGTTATTTTAGGCCTATGAGCTATGAAATAATGGCAATAATGATCTGTTTAAATCCATTAAATCATATGGCTGGCTGAAAGTGTTCCATAAAGTAGAGTGGAGTAATAAGTGTAGGTCAAACTGAATTCTGAAAAATGACCACATGGGGACTAGGCCGGCCCAAGGACACGAGTATCCTCTGAGGCAGAAATCATTTTAATGGAATTTCCTGAGGTTCACAAAGAACATATGTAGTTTATAAAACAGAAAGTGTTTGAAGGTCCAGTCATTTAATAGTTTTATTAAACTGGGATAGTCCTTCCCTGTTTTTTTGGTCAGTTTTCTACACGAATCTGATAGGTTCTTGGGAACTCACTCTGGGTTTGTTCTAAGGTGTGTTTATGCACAATATCCCATTCTGTTCTCCAGTAAGCTGTAGAGGTGTACACAGAGTGAACCGCCTCATCTCACAGGTGAAAATTTGAACTTGGGCTGTCAGTACCTCTAAAACTTGAATGCACATGTATGATGCACCTGTAGCAGATGGTCTATAATGGAAACTGGAAATGTGCAGGGCAGAGTAGAGAAAGGAATGGACATCATATGTTTTCTAAGTTAGCTTATTGATGCTATTGACTAATAGGGATCATCACAATCTTTGTGACAACCCTATAAGTACTATCAGCATCCCTAGTCTACAGAAGAGATGTTTTAAGGGTGGGAAAGGATAGGTAAAGAGCTAGTCTTAGAACCTTAGGTATGTTGTGTTTAACACAGAGCTTATTTCTCTTTGTCTTTTGACTGCTGGCATGGAACTGGATGGCTTTTGTCTTTGTAAAAAAGATGCTTTGATCCAATAAGAGGTTGAATTTTCTAGCAACAATTCCAACAAAAAAATGGACTGCTCACTTCTAGTGTTTCTTGAACTGGTGTGTAACTGCATTACTCAGTGGTTTTCAAACTGTTTTACAGAGGTGCTTCAGAGGTGATGTCAGATGGGGAGAAGAACAGATTTGGAGGGCAGGCTCTGAATTCTTTGCCTTTAACAGAGGAGAGCAGCATTTTCTAAATCTGCATATTGGGGTTCTATGTAGGTTGTGTTTGAGTAATATTTCTGATGCTATATGCATGTTATAAGCCTTCAGGCTACAACAGCTCTAAACTATTTTTAAAATTAACATTGTGTGATTTGGCCAGGTTGGTGAGTGTCACAGCTTAAAGTAGAACTGGACCAACTACTCTTTCTTCTATCCCATGCTGACCTTAAACCCAGACTTAAAACTCTCTTCCTTCAATGGTGCACTGGCAGGTCATTGCCCTAGGCTCAGAGGAGTCAAGAGAAGGAATGAATAACTGAATGATTTTGTTACAAACTGCAACTCTCCCACGAAGTGAGAATATATGGGGTGGAGTAGACAACCATGAATGGCCTATATTTTTCTACCTCCCAAGAGGAGAAAAATCCTCTGCAAACAGAAATGAAACAAAATGGGATTCAACATCACTTCTCAAGTGGATCTATGTGTGTATGGGGGGCAGTATTCACTGACCCATACTCAGAGAGCAGAAATGAGAAATACTCAGAACCTATGAGACCCCACCTTCAGAAGTCTCACACTGGACATGTGAACTTGGTAGAGGTGTGTATAAAAAGGAGCTGCCTTGCATGTTGTAGCTCTAAGGTGCTTCAGGCTTCCTTTCCTCTTGATTTTTACAGCTTGCCCAAGCACTAAGGAAGTCTCATTCATAAGAAGTAAAGATTGGCTTGTTGGTGTCAGTTGCATGACCTTTGGAAATCTTGGAATTTTAGAGCCCAAAAGATCCTAAGGAAATTCTCCATTTTACAGATAAGGAAATGATATTCCCAGAGGTCAGGTCAAATAGCCTTAACACAATGCTACTTGATACATGTAAAGTCAGATTTGGAACCTATGGTTATGATTTTCATTGTAGTGTACTTTCTATTATAGAATGATCTCTCTCTTTTCCTGGGCCTCGGGTACTATCTGTACATAAAAGGATTGAGCTGGCCCAGCTGTCTCAGCCATACATAGATGTGCTTTGTTTGACCCAAACAGAGTTATAAAATCCTGCAGTGTGAGTCCTCTGGGTGGAGCACCAGGTTTGTGTGACACAAACCTCATGATTCCCATCTATCTGTGACCATGCCCACTCAGCCCCTGTTGGCATGAGTTTAAAACCCTGAGAGAAGATCTCTAAGATCCCTTCCAACTTTCCCCATGTCTGACCCAGTCTTCTTTCTTCAAGCTTTCAGACAGCAGACAGGATTCCTGATGAGGAGAGAGAGCGCTTTGGACTGACTTTGTCCCCTTCTGGCAGAAATACCACCTATCAAACCTGGGGCGGGGGCAATAAGAAATCACAAGAGTTTAGTCATCTCTACCCAGAGAGGCCAAAGTCTGACTAAAGACAGACTCAGCTTATTAAATGTAACTTATTGGAAATCTCTCAGCATGATCAAGACGGGAACCCCTCCAGGGTTAGGAATAAAGGGCCCTAAAACTCCACCCTTTGGGGGAGACCCCTGAATCACACATGAAGAAAGTATGTGAGGCTGGAACAGGATGTTTTCTAGATGGCAGCATCCCAGCAAATCCCATCTGAAGCTCAGTGCTGGGAGGAGTGATGTTGGCTGCAGATACTGGGTTGGCCTGGAATGAAACAATGACTATGCATGCTTCAGGGAATTCTACTAAGTATGAGATCACTCCCGCTGTGCTGGGCTCTCTTCACATACACATAGCATGTTATCTGTAACGGGGGAGTAAGAAAAGGCAGTGACTTTAAACATTCCAAGGAGCCTTTACCTTGCCCCACAAAGTGAAGCTCCTTCCCCAGCTCTGTTGTAACCCTGCTTTGCAAAACCCTGACACTGGGTCTATGAGGAACTTTACCCACATCTCTCCATATGGAAATTTGAATGGCTTCAGACTTCTCTTGAGATATGAGATGTATGGCCTGAGTGACATGACACCTACCTTTCCTATCTGGTCATTAATTTATTCAACAAATATTTATTGAGTGCCAGCAACATAACAGACATTATTCAGTGCTTAGAATATATGAATGAATAAATCAAGAAAAAAGTATTGGTCTCATGGAGCTACATTCTATGTAATAAATAGGTTATTATATATAGATCCTAAGAAGGTAGGTTTTATTATAATCTTCTTAGCTATGGACAGTCTTTCTGTTGGCATTTAATAGAGACTAAGAATCTAGTGGACTTGGCTTTTCTTCTGTTCAAGGCTCAAATACCCATTATACAGCATGTTGAGGTGTGAATGCCATGGTGATGACCTCTTATGGCAGAGTCTGTAAGGGGTTTGGTCATGAGGGCTGGGCTTTCATGAATGGGCTACTGGCACTATCACAGGAAAAGGCTATATGTCATGGAAGTGAGTTGGTTATAAAATTGGTAGTTTATCCCCCTGTTCCTGTTTCCATGTACTACCCTACTGTGATGCCTTCCACCACATTAGGATGTCTCAGGAGGCATCTTGACCTTAGACATTCCAGCTTACAGAATGGTGAGCTGCGTAAAGTTCTGTCCATTGCGAATTACCCAGTCTCAGGCATTTGTGCTATAGCAACAGAAAGACCTCATATCCAACATGACTGTGAAAAAATGTGATTTCTTCCAGGTATTATAGCACTCTTTTTTCCTCCAGTACTATAGAGCCTTCCCCAGCATCTGAATGCCAAAATAAATTTTTAAAGCTCCTTGCCTTATCTGCAGAGCTTAGAGATATTTCTTGGATATCTACCTAAAAACTCAAGAGGTCTAAAGATGAACTAGTTTCTCTATAACCAGCTGTCTGTCCTGGTTCTGATATCTTTGTTGTCAGCACCAGTTGTTTTTCCCCTAATCTTTCCATGTTGCATTTGAAATCTTGTCTTCAGTTACTTCTTATAGCTCTGATTCTTGGTCAGCTAATCTACTGACTCCTTTGATCTAGTTCCTGTGTTTGCTGCTATCTCTGTTCTCCATGTCCACCCCTGCTCCTCTCCAAATCATTTTTAGATCTGTGCATTAGCCTCCAGGAAATCTCCCTGACTTCAGGCATCCCTACTCCCATTCATCCTGCTTGTGGACAGACAGCAGACGAATGTGGCTTAAATGTTGTTTTCATCCTACAGCTCTCTGCTCATATTAAACATAAATCTCCTGCCAGGTTTCTGAGGCCCTACATGGTAGGACTCCCCTTCAACAAACTACCAGTTTGTGGTTTTTCCACACTTCTTGACATATACTCTGTGGGCTTAACCAGGTAGGTCTCTTAATGCCCCTCAGATGCACAAAGCTAATTTCATTTATGTTTATGAATTTTTTCTCTAACATGACACACTTCCTTCTTCCTCCTAAATGGACCATACTTATTATTTGAAGTAGATCTCAAGTGTCACCTCCTGTCTGGAACTTCATTGGCCTAGAGCTCTCTTTCTATGAGCTTAGCCAGGCCTTCAGTTTGCATTTTTTTTTTTTTTAGCAATTATGTACATTACTCTCTAATAGTTTGACATATGAAGCCCATCTCAAGCTGGGTGTGATAGTGCATGTTTTAGTCCCAGCTGAGGTAGGAGGATTGCCATAAGTTTGAGGCCAGCATATGGCTAAAGAGTGAGTTCCAAGTCAGCCTGAGTTGGAGAACCTGCCTCAAAAAAATAAATAAATAAAATTAAAGTTAAAAAGAAATGTTAAGTCTGATCGGGTGTGATGGCACACATCTTTCATCCCAGCACTTGGGAGGCAGAGGTAGAAGGAGCACTGTGAGTTCAAGGCCACCTTGAGACTACATAGTAAATTCCAGGTCAGCTTGAGCTAGAACAAGACCCTACCACTGAAAACCAAAACCAAACAAACAAACAAAAAAACCACTGTTCATCCCATCTCTTGAAGTGAATCATAAATTCCCAGGACAGAGCTATGGATGATGCTGCACCATCTACACCATAGCTGCATTGTGCTGCACCATTATGCCATATGCTGACTGCACTGTACTCGACAATTTTGTACCTAAGCCATTGACTGACATTTTGGTAAATTGTATTGAGGCTATTCTATGACTTGAATGTGGTTTATCCCTGGTAAAACTCATGGTGTGGCTTGGTTCTCCATTATAGTGGTGTGGAGATGGCCATTAAGAGGACTTTATGAGACATGATAAGATCTTTAAGAGGAATTAATACTCTCATGGGAGTGTGTTGTTCTCTTGGGAAGTCCAGTGAGATATGGTTTTCAGTGAACCTGGCATCTCCCCTGCTGCTCTCTTCTGTACAGATCTACTTATCCTTCCACATATATTCCTGTCATGTGTAGATGATATCACCCAGAGGTGTGTTGTGTCTCATTTTTTCCTGTCAATTAAAGATTTAAAGGCAAAAAAGGGTATAAAATAATAGTTTATAGCCGGGCGTGGTGGCTCACGCTTTTAATCCCAGCACTCGGGAGGCAGAGGTGGGAGGATTGCTATGAGTTCAAGGCCAGCCTGAGACAACATAGTGAATTCCAGGTCGACCTGGGCTAGAGTGAGACCGACCCTACCTTGAAAAACCAGAAAACCAAAAAGCCAAAAAAAAAAAAAAAACCAAAAAAACAAAACAGTTTATTTCAAAGTAAGAGGTGAAGAAGGCAGAGAGAACACATTCCTCATGAAGAAGGAGATTCCAGGACTGGAACATCTGCTACCCTGGTGGGAGTTGCACTTTTCTCAAATGAGGAAATCTTGCCCATTCAGAGTCCCTGATTGGTCAGCTTAAATGCAAACAAAGGCAGTGGTTGCTGCATGATGCATCTAGTCTTACTCAGGTCCTGGCAAGCCCACCAGTGCAGTTCCCATGGAAGAACTTTCACGTAGGCCAGGAAGAGGAAGAAGGAGGAAGCAGCATCACTCTCTTTGGCATCTTAAGTTAGAATACAGCCACATACCACAGGCCATTTTCCCCTATCTGTCTGCCTAGCCAAGGAAACTCTCTAACTCCTATAGAGTTTCAATATGACCCACCTTTAGTCCTTCATATTATTTGGGAAGATGCCAGTGCCAAACTCTTGAACCTCCAGAACTGTAAACTAAATGAACTCTTTTTATTTTTAAGTTTCTTATCTTTTTTCCTCCCTTTGGTTCTTTTTTTAAAATATATTTATTTATTTATTTGAGAGTGACAGACAGAGAAAGTGGCAGATAGATAAATAGAGAATGGGTGTGCCAGGGCCTCCAGCCATTACAAATGAACTCCAGACACATGTGCCCCCTTGTGCATCAGGCTATGCGGGTCCTGGGGACTCGAGCCTCGAACCAGGGTTGTTAGGCTTCACAGGCAAGCACTTAACTGCTAAGCCATCACTCCAGCCCAATGAACTCTTCTTTACAATTATCCAGCCTTTAGTATGTTTTTAAAGCAACACATGTCAGGCTAAGACAGGTAGACTTTCCCTACCCAATATTCCTCCTTCAAAGGTGATGCTACAGCACTCCACTCTCCCTTCATAATTCCACTAGTTCTAAGATAAATAAAAAAATATCACACACACACACACACACACACACACACACACACACACACACACAGTGGTGGTTTGATTCAGGTGTCCCCCATAAACTTAGGTGTTCTGAATTCTAGCTTCCCAGCTGATGGAGATTTGGGATATCTCCAAGAGGCAATGTATTGTTGGGGGTGGGCTCCCACTAGGCTAGCAGGGTGGCCAGCTCCCCCTTGCCAGTGTTTGGCTGCTAGACTCCTGTGTGGCTTTGGCCTTTTGGAGCTGATTTTCAAGAGGAATGTGGAAGGATTTGAAACTTTAGCCTAAGAGATGCCTTGCAGTGCTGTAAGTACAGCTTGATGCACTCTTATGGTCAGAACTGAAAGAGACCTGAATGCAGTAAGAACTATGGACTGCGAGGTTTGCTTATGAGGGTGAGAAAGAGCTTTGCTTGGACTGAGCTGGAGGCAGTTTGTGTGAGAAGCTTGCTGTTATGCCCATTTCCTGAGAAGTTGTGCAGGGTTGCTTTGCGTAGAAATGAACTGGTGTGAGCAGAGGAATATGGCACAGAAAGAAAAATCTTTGGGTGAGCTGCTGCCCATTCAGCTGCAACTGAGAGATTGGAGATTTGAGGTTGGGCCAGCTGACCTGCACTGGGGCAACAGGAAGAATGTAGACTCATTGGAAGGGACCTGAGTGTTCAAGGATTGTCCTGTTCTTTAAAGTCTGTTTTATTTCCCCCTGGATTAACAAATTGGCACCCTACCTGGTATTGTGGAGTATAAGAAATGCAGGAAAGAAAGGGTCATTGAGTCTGCAACATAGTCTTGTGTTTTGGAAATGGCCATGGGCAGTGTGAAGCAGGTTTGCTGGATGCCTGCATGGAGACCTGATGGAGCTGTGAGGATGAACTGTGGGTTGCAGTAGAGACCCACTGGAGATTCTGGGACCACGAGATGGCTACCAAGGAGAGCTTCTGGCCCTGGATGATGTTTTCCAGAACTGTGAGTAGCCAAGCTGGAGGGGCGGAATTGGAATGCCAGATGCTTGTGGCTGGTTAGAATTATCAGACTTGGAGATATGTCATTTACTAGAGTTTTTGGACTTGGAGCTAAAGAGTTTGATGTTTGCCCTTGTTGTTTTAACTCTTTTATTGGCTGAATGTTTCATTGCTATGCCCAATCTTTTGCAGTATGAATGTTTATTCTGTGCCATTATAGGTTTTGGTGTAATTTTTTTGGTATTATGGCTCAGTTAAAAGATCTTGGATTATGGCGAGCTGGGCATGGTGGTGCATGCCTTTAATCCCAGCACTTGGGAGGCAGAGGTAGGAGGATCACCGTGAGTTCCAGGCCACCCAGAGACTAACTAGTAAATTCCAGGTCAGCCTGGGCTAGAGCGAGACCCTACCTGGAAAACCAAAAAACAATAAAAACCAACCAAACAACAACAACAAAAAGATCTTGGACTATGGGGATGTATGAACATCATTGGAATTGATAAAAACTATGTGGACTTTTAAGGTTGGATGAATGCATTGCATTTTACATCATGTATGGTTATCAGTTTATGGGGGCCAGGAGCCAAATGTGGTGGTTTGATTCAGGTGTCCCTCATAAACTTAGGTGTTCTGAATGCTAGGTTCCCAGCTGATGGAGATTTGGCAATTAACACCTCCAGGAGGCAGGCTTATGGGTGTTATAGCCAGCGCCCCCTTGCTAGTGTTTGGCACATTCTTGTGTTACTGTTGTCCACCTTATGTTGGCCAGGGGGTGATATCCACCCTCTGCTCATGCCATGGTTTTTCTCTGCCATCGTGGAGCTTCCCCTCAAGCCTGTAAGCAAAAATAAACCTCTTTTTCCCACAAGCTGCTCTTATTGGGTGATTTCTACCAGCAATGTGAACCTGACTGCTACATATTATATGTTTGTGTGTGTGTGTGTATATGGATATATATGGTTATATCCTTATACATTGATAGTCATGTCTATTCCATCTTTGAAAATCCATACTTATATACAGAGATATATTATAAATTTCCAGGCATAATATTTATTCTAGTCTCTGACCACATATTTTATATTCACTTGAAAATGTTAAGTAAATAAGAAACTGGCCCTTTACAAAAATCTGCTAGTAAACCTGATCTTCATGGAGAAATATAATTTAAGCAGTGTACTCGAGAGAGTCAGTCATGTTCAAGAAAACGTCTTCTTGGGGGCCGAGGAGGCAACTCAGTGGACACACAACAGGAAATTCCTCCCCACACAAGGTGGAGGTGGAGACTGACCCCACGTGTGCATTGTGGGACATATGTGCCTGCACTTGCACATGCAAACACACACATATACACATAACCTTCTCTTCATGTTCTTTTTTTGTCAAAAGCTAAAGTTTTATGTGCATATACATAGAAGAAAACTCACTTTAGGATTATTAACATGGAAAATGATTGTCTAGCAGAAATAAAATATGGATGCTTATCTTTTGGTAATAGATTCAACTTCAAACTCAGTGAGCTAAAAAGTCTATTCCTTGCTGAACATAAAGCAATGGTCATGAATCTGTGTACCAAATGATGATGAGCTGCATATTCCAGTCTCAGTTCATATGCACCAATGTATATACCTCATATGCCATAATCATGTGTCACATATGAAATACACAAACACATCATGAATGTTCCACTTGCTATCAAAGCCATCTAAGTCTAATCGAATTATTTTACACATTATTTCAAGTGCTTACCCCAGAATAAGCAAATCAGTATAAATATTTGAAGACCCTGTTATACAAACTCAAATATCTTAGCTCGGTAGTCTTAAATTATCTGTACTTTTAGGTTGGATTTGTGTTCTTGTGTTTTTAAAATCACTGTGGAGCAATTTAATAAATGATACAAAAGACAGCCCTTTTCATATTGAATGAATTTCATGAAATGTGAGTGACTGAATATAGGCCAGGCACCATTGTGTTTCACTGTTAGTTCACCCAGAATGAAAAGCCTCTTCTCACTGCAGAAACAAAATTACACACCTTTTTTACTCAGTAGCCATATGTGATAGAAAAGTCTGCAGAAAAAAAAGTCAAACAGCTTTTCTTTGCAAATCTAGGACATGCTAGTATTTCTAGTTTTTTGTGTTTTGCACTGCCTTGAAAAGCCAGCTCAGAACTTGACAAGACACAGTAGAACAGGGCACAGTGTCTCTTGGCCAGCATTTTTTTGTTTGTTTGTTTTTCGTTTTTTATCAGTGAAAGATGGTTACATCCATAGCACTCAAACAAAACAAAAGAATATGAGCTCTGGCACATTTCTTTGTGCGTACCCCTCAATCACAAGGACATCAGCTCTGTAAACACATTTCTCTTCCATATGTCTTCACCCTTCTTCAGACGCATGCCTTATCAACTCTCAAGAGTCTGGAACAAACAGCAGAGTAGTGAGGGCAGGTTTGAGGTGCTTTGTGTTAGAACAGTTATGCCCATCCTGGAAGAACTAGATGGCCACACGCCTCTCAGGAAAGCTTGCCCCAGGCAAACAGGAGAAGTGAGAATAAAAAGTCCTTTCTTCTTGGAGGCCATCACCCACTTCTATTATAAAAGCAGGGCTTTCTAGGGGTGTAATGTCTGCTGCTGTCTGACTAAATGTATGTACTATGCTTTTCAAACTGCCCAGTAAGCATTTCTCTTAATGTTCATACCCATATATTAATGCTACTCTCACTTTTGGTAGAGAACCTTCTTTTGTCAGATGGCAGTGATCTTGGTGGACTCAGAAGGCATCATGGTGCTGGAAAGAAGTGACAGGAGTGCTCAGCACTGCAATATCTCTATCACACCTTCCAAGGCTCAGGGTCTATTGGGGAAGAGGTGGTGGAAAGAATGTAAGAATCAAAGGAAGGGTAGGACTCCTTACAATGTGCTCCTCCAGACACAAAATGGCCTGGATATCCATGACCTCACAGTGCCTGACACTACCTACACAAGACCATCATAATAGGAGGAAAAGATCATGTCATTAAAATAAAAGAGAGACTGATTGAGAGGGGGAGGGGATATGATGGAGAGTGGAGTTTCAAAGGGGAAAGTGGGGGGAGGGAGGACATTACCATGGGATATTGTTTACAATCATGCAAGTTGATAATAAAAAAAGCAGGGCTTTGTGCTTCCTGAAAGTGACCCCTTTGCTCAGAAATTAGATGGCGGATTCTAGCAGTCTGCAGCTCAACTCTCTCCTGAGGTACCTGTTGCCAGCCACTGAGGCATCAGTGATGAGTGGGGGCTGCACTGGCCATCTGGACGTAAGTGGCTGTTCTCTCTGGTCTTCCTGCCCCAGCTTGTTAGAAAGATGCATGGACCCAGGGTGGAGAAGCCCACGCCTTCCCAGAAGAGCAAAGGAAAGGAAAACACAAATATGATTTGCCAGTTTGGGTTGTAATTTCTGCCCTTTAATAACAAATTATTATAATATGAACTCATCTTTCCCATTTTTTACCCCCAGGAAAGGTTCTATCTCTGTCTCCCAGGGTTTTACAAGTTATACTGACACATTTTTGTAGCAGCTGTCATTGAACAGCACTTTTCTCTTTGTTTTCATCACAAAGTTAAAATTTATAGCAATAGGGCCTTTGAAATACCTTGTTGTAAGACACATTGATTTGGCAGCAGTCAAGGAAATGGATTGAAGACTGATATTAGCACTCTTGGACTTGAAATCTCCCAAACTGGATACTTTTTTTTTTTTTCTAGAAAGTCTTTCTTAACTTCCAGAAACAACAAATTCCCTTATGTTTTTTAGATGTTTTTATTTATTTATTTGAGTGGGAGAAAGAATGGACACACCACGGCTTCCTGCCACTGCAATAAATTTCACATCCACCACATGTGCTTTTGGCTTTACGTGGGTACTGGGGAATTGAACTTGGGCCTACAGACTTTGCAAGCAAGCACCTTTAACCCTAAGCAATCTCTTCAGTCTTAAATTCCCTTATCT
The DNA here is from genome assembly GCA_036346955.1 of Dipus sagitta. Lineage (NCBI taxonomy): Eukaryota > Metazoa > Chordata > Mammalia > Rodentia > Dipodidae > Dipus > Dipus sagitta. Next base: position 74,682,146 of record CM070779.1, on the reverse strand, counting down.
TATTTTCACCAACTCCATCTTCTCTATTTAGAACTAATCTAAAAAGCAAGTTAATTTACCTCTAAATAGCATAGGAAATCTATGGAAAGTACTTCACAAATCATAGTAGTCAACAGATCTTTATACAATGAAATACATTCAGCTGTGGCTTGGGAGAGAGGAATTCCAATATCATTCTTTTTCTGTCCTTAAAAAGGTTAACTTCCCTGTAATGTATATTCTTTGATGCAAATTATAATACAAATTAGAAAACAAAAACCATCCATAATCCTCTCATCACAGTGACAATATTTTGATGTCCATTTTTGGCATTTTCATCCCACATGTATATATAGTTATTGCTTGTGAACATATGTATACAGTATGTTAGTCACTTTTCCCGTTGCTGTGACAAGATACCCAATAAAAGAACTTAAGAGAAAGATACAGTTTTCTCATGGCCCAAGAGGTCTTAGTCCATCATCATAGGAGGATGTGGTGGAGCAAAGCAGCTTCCATCATGGCAGCAAGGAAGGAGAGAGAGAGAGGGAGGGAGGGAGGGAGAGAGAGAGAGAGACTGCTGGTGATTTGAGGCTTCCCCCCCCCAACTTCCTTTCATTTTATCTGTCCCTAGCCTATGAGATAGTGCTACCCACATTCAGAGCAGTTTTTCTCTCCTTAGTAAATCCTCTCTGGAAAGGTTCTCACAGACACCCAGAGGTGTGCCTTATGAATCTCCTAAGTATTCTCAACCTAGTTAAGTTGACAATCAGGATTAACCCTCACTGGACTGGAGAGATTGGTTAGTGGTTAAGGCTCTTGCTGGCAAAGCCAAAGAACCCAAGTTTGATTCCCTAGTACCCATGTAAATTAGAAGCACAAGGTGGTGCATGCACCTGGAGTTCATTTGCTCTGGCTGGAGGCCCTGGTGTGCATGTTCTCTCACTCTCATCTGCCCCTGTCAAATAATAAATAAATAAAATATTTTTTTAAAAAAGAGTAACCATCATATATGATTTGTTTCTGATCTCTTTTCCACTTGCCATTACATTATGAACATCTCCCTAAATAATTGTTTTTTTGTGGGTCACAACCAAAAATATATACACATAGGACATTGATTTACCTGTTGCCCTTCTATTAGTCAAGATCATTTGTAATATTTCCATATTATAAATACTGCTACTAGGAATAACCTGACTAAATAACCTGGATAAATATCTGTAATGTTGATTGCTTCCTTAGTCCTAGTTTCTGTAGTTATAATAGTTAAGGCAAGATGTTTCGTGACTGTAAGACATTTTGAATATAGACAGCTTGGAGTATGACGTGGCAGAGCCGTACACTGATAGAGCTGTAAGCAGCACTCAGCAGCTCAGCTTGTGGCTAATGCGTATCCTTTCACCACTTCCCACATCTTCTCCTCCTAGGTTGTCTCCCCCTGGTCCCCCAAGGTAGGGTCTCACTCTGGCCCAGGCTGACCTGGAATTCACTATGTAATCTTAGGGAGGCCTCAAACTCACGGTGATCCTCCTACCTGTGCCTCCCAAGTGCTGGGATTAAAGGTGTGCGCCACCATGCCTGGCGACTCCTAAATTGTTTTAACAGGATACCAGGGAGTTGATCATCCCGTCTGAAACTTATCTTTTTTTTTGTTTTGTTTTAAGCAAATTTTCTTTTTTGTTGTTGTTTATTTTTATTTATTTATTTGAGAGCGACAGACAGAGAGAGAGAAAGAGAGGGAGAGAGAGAGAGAGAGAGAGAGAATGGGTACTCCAGGGCCTCCAGCCACTGCAAACGAACTCCAGACGCATGGGCCCCCTTGTGCATCTGGCTAACGTGGGTCCTGGGGAATTGAGCCTCGAACTGGGGTCCTTAGGCTTCACAGGCAAGCGCTTAACTGCTAAGCCATCTCTCCAGCCCTTTGTTTTGATTTTTGTCTGGTTTTTTTTTTTCGGTTATTTTTTAAATTTATTTATTTGAGAGAGACAGAGAAATAGGCAGAGAGAGAGAGAGAGAGAGAGAGAATGGGCACACCAGGGCCTCCAGCCACTGCAAACGAACTCCAGACATGTGTGCCCCCTTGTGCATCTGGCTAATGTGGGTCCTGGGGAATCAAGCCTCAAACCGGGGTCCTTAGGCTTCACAGGCAAGCACCTAACCACTAAGCCATCTCTCCATCCCTGAAACTTATCTTTTTCATCTGGTGCCACATATTCAAACCATTTGACATTTCATTACACTTACCTGTGAAGTGTGTCCTTCCATATCTACTCCCTTCATCTCTACCTGTCACAGCCATTATCATCTTTCACCTGACCCCGCAGCAGACTCCCAAGCAGATTTGCTGGCTTCTAGCCCATTTCTCTTGAGATAAAGATCCAGTAGTTTTGATCATGATTTTAAGATTATTTCTCATAATAGTTGATAATAAAGCTATGTTGTCCAATTCTTTCAATTTTTCTTGAGTTTATTCTTTCTTAAAGGATTACAAAAGGTGTCCACTTGTTTCAGTGAGATAATCCTCAGGCTGTTCCACCGAATCTCTCTCTCCTCTCCTCCCTTTGCCCCATCATAAACATATCTCTAAATCTATTCAGCTATTTTGTGAGCATAGGTAGAGATAAAAATTGGTTGCTGACATCAGCCACTAAATAATATCTAAAATTGGAGCTCAAAAAACATCATGTATTTTGGGTTCATGCAATTGAGGTATGCAGTTCTATCTAGTGAGAAGATTATAAGTGCAATAGTTTCTTCTAGGTATTATTTTTAAAGTCTGACATTTCTTGGTATAATGTAAATTGTCAGGTAAGAAATGAACAAGAAGCAGCTAACTGCTTTTGAAGACATGATGAAGAAGGAATGTCAGGTTAAAGCCAGAAACAGTTATTAAGTAAGTGATGATGATACTTGCCTAGTTATTGACAAAGCATGTAGATTTCCATGACCTGCTTTCATGAAAAGCACTGAGGACTGGTTTGTAATCACTTATGACCAGGGAGCTCTTATGTACCACTTTTTTTCTTCATAACAGAACAATTCTTAACTATTTTGTTAAAAAGAATAAATCTTGTGGGGCGTGGTGGTGCACGCCTTTAATCACATCACTTGGGAGGCAGAGGTAGGAGGATTGCCATGAGTTTGAGGCCACCCTGAGACTCCATAGTGAATTCCAGGTTAGCCTGGGCCAGAGTGAGACCCTACCTCGAAAAACCACAAAAAAAGGAAAGAAAAAAAGAATAAATCTTGTTTTCATTTAGAAAACTGATGACTTTAAAAACTTCTTAGTGACAATTTTCATACATGTACATGATGTATTTTGATCATAATCTCCTCCCATTACCTTCTTTTTTTTTTTTTTTTTTTTTTTGGTTTTTCAAGGTAGGGTCTCACTCTAGCCCAGGCTGACCTGGAATTCACTATGGAGTCTCAGGGTGGCCTTGAACTCACGGCGATCCTCCTACCTCTGCCCGAGTGCTGGGATTAAAGGCGTGCGCCACCACGCCCGGTTGCCATTACCTTCTTTTGCCCCCACTTTCCCCCTTCAACAGAACCCCTCTTTCTGACTAGTTCCTACTCTAGTTTGATTTCTTACTTTGTCTGTATGCCTCCTTCCTGCCTCACACAGGGCTATAGCCTCTCCTTTAAGGCCACCCTTTGGATGACCTCATGTCCTCTCACCTCCTGCACATACTCCCCATGAAAGCCCATCAGCCCATGCTTCCACAACTTGGAAGAATGAAGAAGGTAATATTTGCTGGAGCAAAACTTACATGGATAAATGCTCCTTTCTTTCTTGTCCTGGATGAGCAATTCTGAAAAGAATTTCTTAGAGCCCTAGTCCACTTGCTAGCACGTATACTTTTGGCTCCCCTCCTTCTCTGTGCTGTGCTCCCTCCAGTGAGACGAAGCTCCTCAATAATTCCTGACTCCTGTCTGGTGGTATCCATGCTCGTGAGTCATTCCCTCCCCTTGAGTGTGGGCCAGAGCTAGTAACTCTCTTCTAAACAGAATAAATGTCAAAGATAGAATGCTTCTTCTGAAGACTAGGTTTTGAAACACTGACTTCCATCTGGCTTGCCTTCTCTTGCACTCTCCTATGGAGCCCTTGTTCTGAGGAAGGCAATCTTCTGTCTCCCTTTACAGAGGTCCATATTGGAAGGAACTGATGTCCTTAACCAATAGTCAGTGAGAATGTGAGGACTGGTCAGTGTGGGGAGGATGTCCTCTCATCCAGCCCTGACGTCACTGCAGCCATGGTAGGTATCTTGACTACATGATGCCTTGTGGGAGACACCAAGTGCCAGGCACTCTGCTCTATGGCTCCTGGATTCCTGGCCCACACAAACTGAGGTAACACATGTCCATTGCTTTCAGCAGCAACCTTTTGAGGTGTAATGCTCTTAACAGAAATAGATAACCAACACATACGCCTTACTTCACCCCTGCTCTTTACTGTTGCTCCCTGGTGTCATACTCAGGATGTTTGTCTCAGGCTGGCCATTCTGGGGAACTTCAGCTGAGATGTATTGTTTTCCATGTCCTTGTCTAATCATTAGCTTGTTCTCTGTGTTAGATGGAGGCATCTGTTTTAGTTAGGCACATCCTTTTAATTTGCTCATTTTTTCTCCTCACTGCTCAGAGTAATTTTTCTGTCATGTTTTGGTAGTTATTTCTGTAACAGTGTTTCTCATGTCTCCTCAGAGAATACTTTTAGTTTCTTATTAATATTTACTTATCTACTTGCATAAGAAAGAGAGAATGATGGAGTATGGGTGCATCAGGGCCTCTTGCACTGCAAACTAAATCCAGACGTATGCAACACTTTGGGCATCTGGTACTGGGGACTCGACTTGGAGTGGCAGGCTTTGCAAGCAAGCACCTTTAACCACTTGGCCATCTCCTCAGTCCTGTTGTTTTAGGTTTTGGGCATACTTCTCAGCTGCCTGTTATCTTCTTTCTCGTTGCGAATTAACTCACTTTTTAGTTATTTCACTAGTAATTCGAAATGACAGTGACTTCTAGTGTTGGTAAAGGTATCTTTTCTAAAAACCTATAGCTATTTATAATTATGTTTATATTTCCTTTTGTTTGGCCAGTATTTTTTTTTTTTTTGTATTTTTTTTCTGAGGTAGGGTCTCACTCTAGCACAGGCTGACCTGGAATTCACTATGTAGTCTCTGGGTGGCCTTGAACTCATGGCGATCCTCCTACCTCTGCCTCCTGTGTGCTGGGATTAAAGGCATGCGCTACCACTCCCAACTTAGCCAGTGTATTTTTGAGAAATGGAAAATCATAATAGACTGGAACCCTAAGAAGAAAATTAATTCGGGACTGGTACTATAACAATGACACAAGGATACCATGGAGTTAAAGGGTGAGCTACTGGCTTCCTCTAATAACAAACACAGTTCTATTATGGTCAATCTCTATGCTTCCCATGAAACATACCAGTGAGGATCTTATGTGTTCCCCTAAGGCATGCAAGGCAACCCTTCTGTGACTCCTTGTCTCTTTCGAAGCTGCTCCAGATTGTCATTGAATTGGGTTCATGTATATCAGTCTTTAAGGATTCCACCCCGCCTTAAGAATAGGCTAGGAAATAAACAAGCAGTGTCTTTTTCTTCAATGCTGGGGTTGGGGGGGGAGGACCAATCCTGGTTCTTAGGTAATTTATCCAAGATGAAAAATCTGGTTGCCATTTTTTAAAATTTTTTGTTTATTTATTTATTTGAGAGCGACAGACAGAGCGAGAAAGAGGCAGAGAGAGAGAGACAGAGAGAGAATGGGCGCACCAGGGCCTCCAGCCACTGCAAACGAACTCCAGACGCGTGTGCCCCCTTGTGCATCTGGCTAATGTGGGTCCTGGGGAATTGAGCCTCGAACCAGGGTCCTTAGGCTTCACAGGCAAGCGCTTAACCACTAAGCCAGCTCTCCAGCCCATGGTTGCCATTTTTTTTTAACATTCTGTTATTGGTAGGAATGACTCATTGTTAACAGTGACCCTGAAAATCAGGGGCATATGAAACTTTAAAATTTTAAATTAAGGCTTTCAGTGAAGTCCTCAAAATTTATCTTCAGTATGCTCAGCCTTCCTTATTGGTGGGAAGCGCCATCTCCACGAGCGACAGCCTGTCTGTGATGTCTTAACTGAAAACCACCTTTCAAAATCTGGTCTCAGCAAAAGAGTTTAATCTATACATTGCACAGGAAAACCATTTATGAATATTTGTTATTTCTCCCTAAAAATTATTAAAGATAAATATTTAATTGTAGAACTTGGAGAATTAGAAGTGAGATGTTTCCCCTGTACCTTCAGGATCCTGCTGCTGGTGGAGATGGCACTGCCCAAATCTGTGTCTGTATATCACGTGGCTGTCTCACAGTGCTGCTTCTTAATAAAATGAAGTTTCCCTAGGGTGTAGTAGTCTCACTTGTGATTTCCATTTGTATTTCCTGATAAATCATGGTATTAACCATCTTTTCACATACCATATGTGTTCTTATGTGATATTTAAGTCTCTTACACATTTATAAAATTAGATTTTCATATTTAACTCTAGTTTTCAGTTCTAGGTAATCTTTTTTTATTGTTTGTTTTGAGACAGGTTTAAATGCTGTAGTTCTTGTTGCCCTGGAATACACTACATAGACCAGGCTACCCTTTTATTTGTGGCTATTCTCCCTGCTCTACTACCTAAATGCTGGGATTATAGACCTGTGCCACCACCCTAGTATTAAATATTCTAAATCTTTTTAAAAGTACTTTTTTAATGCTTTCTTTTATTTTGGAGAGAAGGAAGGAGAGAAAGAGAGGAAGACAGATATATACAGAGAGAGAATGGGCATGCCAGGGCCTTCAGCCACTGCAAACAAACTCCAGATGCATGTATCACCTTGTGCATCTTGTTTACATGGGGCCTGGGGAATCAAACCTGGATCCTTAGGCTTCGCAAGCAGCGTCTTAACTGCTAAGCCATCTGTTCGGCCCCAAATATTCTAAATCTTATGTCAGGTAAATATTGTAACCAATTCTTCTTTTGCTTTTTAATTGTCTTAGTGTCTTGGGTAAAAAAGTTTTAATTAACTTTTATTTTATTTTATTTTGGAATTTTTGGGGGGTCATGGTTTGAGGAAGGGTCTCATTCTAGCCCAGGCTGACCTGGAATTCACTATGTAGTCTCAGGCTGACCTTGAACTCATGGCAATCCTCCTACCTCTGCCTCCTGAGTGCTGGAATTAAAGGTGTGCACCACCATGCTTGGCTTATTTTGGAAATTTTGAGGTGGGTCTTACTCTACTAATGCAGACTGACCTGGAAATATGTAACCTAGGCTGGCCTTGAACTCATGGAAAGTCTCCCACCTCATCCTCTCATACGCTGGTATTACAGACATGAGCCACAGTGCCCAACTTAGAAGTTTTTATTTTTTATGAGGTTACTATTTTCTTTCCTTTTATAGCAGTACCTGTTTAAAAAATCTTTACTCAAAGATCACAAAGATATTCTCTAATACTTTCATATAACCTAGGTCCTGTGTGAATTTAGTCTTTTGTATGGGGTGAGGTAAGGGTCAAAGATCATTTTTATCCATTTACTTGCCTGAGCACTTGTCTCAAAAATCAAGTTCATGCACATGTGGTGAACTAGAATTTCTTGTTGCAGAGACATGTGTGTCTGACATTACCAAGAGTGTACTATCTTGATTACTGTTTTGATGAATTGTAATGTAAATCCTCAAACTTTGACACTTCTATTTCAAAATTGTTAGGGGTAACTTCAGTGTCAGCCAAGATTGTGTAGCCTGTTCCTCCAAATTCCTTCTGCTAACAACTAAAACAATCCCTGGACACCATAGCTGCAGCATACAAAGCCTCTAAAAGGTGGGAAAAAGAAGCTGGACATTATAGAGACTTCAAGATGCAAGGAAGAAGAAGGTAGTGAGTTTTCAGGTTTCTTTGCTGCCTTGAATATATTCTGGATAGGAAACTACAGGTGCCAGACTACCAACAGGCACAAATTCAAATGGTGAAAGTCAAAAGGCTGTTTCCCATTATCAAAGAATGGCAAAATGGATGGTCTAACTGAAAACATATTCAATAATCCCACCCTACGTTGTCCAAGTGTCAGATGAAAAAGGAATCCCTTCACAAATTCCACAAAAATGACCCTGTGCTCTGATTTTCCCACTAAGTAATGTCTGAAGGGCTAACCTGGAAGCAGATTTTAGCTCCCTATCAGTGAGGGCAAAGGTGCTCTGTCTCTCAAGCCAGGGTGATGTCTGTATGGTCTGGGGCCAAGCGAACCTTCACACCTACTTGGAGGCCACAGGAATTAATGAGGCAAGCAGGATAAGGTGGCCTCAGCTACATAGGAAGTTCAAGGCCAACCTAAGTTACATGTCTCAAAATGAGGCAATTCTAGATAAATATGTCTCCTATGCCTGGGGGCTTCAAGATCGTACTTACTTTCAGAAATGGATATAATTATAAAATAGAAAAATGTTTTGGTTATTTCAGTTCATTTATATTTTTTCTATACATTTTGATTGTCTTCTGATTTCTGAATAAAACTTGTGTAGGTTGCAAAGCTATAAGTCAATTTATGAAAAATTAACCTTTTAATATTAAAGTCTATGTTGGCATATCTTTCATTTATTTAGTCATTCTTTAACTTCTTTTAACAATATTTTATAATTTCTGTGTATCTGTCTTACATATATGTTACTAAGTTTTCCCCTAAGTACTATAAGTTTTATAATTTAGATATTTTTCAATTGTTGTATGGTAAATTTCCTCCACATTGGAAGGTATAAACTACTATTGCCAGCTTTATCAAAAGCAGCTGGGAAACTCAGCAGAGACGGTGTGGAGAGGACGGTCAGACCTCCACCTGAGATTCAGGTGCCCACTGTGTCAGCTGTATACAATAACACACAACATCTCGTAACCTCTGTGGTCTCATGCTCCTGGACAGGACAAGCAGCTTCTAAAAGCAGCCACGGGGAGGTTGTCACTGAGGGTGGAATGAGACTGCTCTGTGGTGAGGCTGCTCTGGGGTCCTGATGTAAGCAAGCCCTCATCCTGAGGCTGAGGGAGGAGCATCCAAGGTTAATTTTGACACAGGAACCTCCACCCAAGTGGCTGCTTTGGGGGGTCCCACGTTCTCTGTAAGCCCCCTCCCAATAAACACATTGGTTCACTGAACTGGTATTGTAATCGTACTTTTGTCTGCCATCTGAGCCTTATTTGGGGTGAAGACGTGTGTCTGTGTCTCCCCAGCCTCAGCTGCATGCCTTGCTGACCACAGCCAGGACTATGCCAATGTGCCTCCCAAACCCATCTTTGGTTCTGCCATGCCACACTTTCAGGAGCCAAGCTCATGGGAAACTTGGACAGGGCTGCTTTTAGAAGCTTCTTGTTCCTGTTCAGGGCAATGAGACCACAGAGCAGCACTTCGGTTGGACTCATTATACCAGGATTACCCTCGCAAATGCTCTTCCCTCAGTCTGTGGGTGAGGACTTACAGATCATGGAGACTCCAAGGAAACCACTATATGGAACTCATTGCATTGAGATTACCTCCGTGGATGCTCCTCCTTCAGCCTGGGGTAGGAGGACTTACTTACAGAGAGCATGGAACAGCCACCTCAATGAAGCTCATTGTTTCTAGATCGTTTTCTCTCTAAACTCTACCTCCCTCTCTCAGGTCATGATATCTTATGCTTTATTGTACATAGCTGGCACAGGGGGCATCTAAATTTCAGGTGAGGGTCTGATGACCCTCCCCACACTGTCGCTGGTGAGTTGACCCAGCTGCTTTTGATAAAGCCGGCAATAGTTGTTTATGCCTTTCAACGTGGAGGAACTTTGTCATACTACAAAAACCACAAACGCCTTTATTGATCTTTCATTCTTGAAGGACATTTTTGGTTGATACTGACTTCTGAGCTAATAATTTTTACTTTTTTTCTTCAGCACTCTAGGGATGTTAATTCATGGTTTTCTTCCCTCCTTTCTTTCTGATAGATGGCAATAGCTGTTTGTGTCATTAGTCTCCTGTATGTGTTATTTCTTTGTCTCCTTTCAATAGTTTCCTTTTATATACATTTTGTGGCAGTATAACCATAGTTTTCCTGTATTTATTGATCTTGCATTAACCTTGAACCTAAAATAGCTTTTACCAAAATAGGAATTTTTGATAAGTCATTTAGTTTTGTAGTGTGTGCTTTCTCCTCCCTCTTCTCTTCCTCTAAAATTTCAAATACATTTATGTTAGACATTCTGGTATAGTCCCATAAGTCCTGGAGGCTGCTAATTTTTTTTTCAGTCTTTGGTCTTTTTATATTGGATAATTTCTATTGCTTCCTGACTCTCTATCATTTCAATTTTATTTTGCTCATCTGGTACATTTTTAAATTTCAATATTTAGTATTCTAGAATTTCTTTTTGGTTCTTTCTAATGGTTTCTGTGTTTTCTACCTTTTCATTTGTTATGAGAATATTTTCTTATACTTCATTGAGTTCAAAACCATCCTGGGTTATGTAACAAGTTTCTATCTCAAAATAAGTAAGGTAAAATGAATTGGGAAGTATCTGACCATACTTCTATTTTTAAACTAGTTTTTGTGGGATTACTATTTCCTTCATAATTGTTCAGTATAGCAGTTGAAACCATCAGCTACAGGGCTCTGTTATTTTAAAATTAAGAACTCAACAACTGAGCTACATCTGTAGCCCTTGTTGAAATATTTTTAATTATAAATTTAATTTCATTAAAAGTCTCTTTAGAGCTGGACGTGGTGGCGCATGCCTTTAATCCCAGCACTCAGGAGGCAGAGGTAGGAGGATCGATGTGAGTTCAAGGCCACCCTGAGACAACATAGTGAACTCCAGGTCAGCCTGGGCTAGAGTGAGACCCTACCTCAGAAAACAAAAAGTCTCTTTAGCCTTTCTACTATTTTTACATCATTTGGAAATTCAAACCTTTCTAGAATGTTTTTCCATTTTCTTTAAGTTACCATGTATATTTCCACAAATTTATTCATAATATTCCTTTAACCTTTTTATACCTGTAGGATTAATTAGTAACATCCTCACCTTTTCCCCTGATATTGCATTGTGTTTTCTCTTTTTTTCCTTGAGGTATTGAATTTATTCATAATAGGCTTTTTGGAATGTAAGAAAAAATACTGGACCACACCCTGAGGGTGTCATCTTGGGTTAGGCAGCTTCCTGTGGCTAAGGGTAATGCTTAGTGAGGGACACAGCTGTGAGCTGTTAGCAGTTAATATTCCCAGAGGCTGGGGGATGGGTGCCTGGGCTGAGCAGAGGAGATCTTGGCAGACAGCAGAATTATCTACTTTAGAAAAGAAAACACATTTTGAGTGTAAGATAAGGCTTGAGCAAAAGCAGGATGTTAAATGGAAAGAGATTTGTAGAGACTTGGAATTTGGCTGAGTAGGCCCAAAGTACAGAGAAATAAATGTGGGAAGGCCCCCAATCATTGCTACCCAAACTGGATTCCCTGAGCTATTAGGGACCTAGGAAAATAATCACAGGAATCCTAGATAAGACTGCCAAACCTTATCAGTTGTATGTTCAAAGATCAAGCTTGTGCTAAGGAGAAACTACCTAGTGCAAATGCATGTGTGTGTACTTCTAGAGACTAAACATGCTGGGGAAGTGCTCTACCACTGAGCTACATCCCTAGCCCTTTTTATACTTATTTTGGTACAGAGTCTCATTAAGTTGCTGAGTCTGGTTTTGAATTTGTAATCATTGGGCCTCAGTCTTCTAAGTAACTGGGATTACAGACCAGCCAGTGTCACCAGGCCCAGCTGCACATTCATTTTTACTAATTTATATGGAGAACATCTCTAAGGTTTCTGATCACAAGAGTAATTCTGTTTAAAAACTTTTAAATCATTTGACAAAATTCAAAATCCCTTCATAATAAAAGTCCTACAGAGACTGGGATTGGAAGGAACATATCTCAACATAATAAAGGCTATTTATGACAAACCTATAGCCAACATAATACTAAATGGAGAAAAACTTGAAGCTTTTCCATTAAAATCAGGAATAAGACAAGGGTGTCATTGTCCTCACTTTAATATAGTACTGGAAGTATTAGCCACAACAATGAGGCAAGACACACAAAAGGGATACAAATTGGAAAGGAAGAGATCAAGTTATTATTTGCAGATGATATGATTCTATACATGAAGGAACCTAAAGACTCTATCAGCAAACTGTTAGAGCTGAAGAACACCTATAGCCATGTAGCAGAATGCAAAATAAACACACAGAAATCAGTACCCTTCCTATATGCTAACAACAAACACACAGAGGGCGAAATCAGAGAATCACTCCCATTCACAATTGCATCAAAATAAATAAATAAATAAAGTACCCTGGAATAAACAGAACCAAGGAAGTGAAGGATATCTCCAATGAAAACTTTAAAACACCCAAGCAAGAAATTGCAGAGACACTAGTTGGAAGAATCAATATTGTGAAAATAACAGTCTTACCAAAAGCAATCTACGCATTTAATGCAATCCCCATCAACATTACAATGGCATTCTTCATAGAAATAGAAAAAAATCCAAAAATTTATTTGGAAGCACAAACAACCTCAAATATCTAAAACAACTTTTTTTCTTTTCTGTTTCTTTTTTTCTTTTCTTTTCTTTTCTTTTTTTTTTTTGAGGTAGGGTTTCACTCTAGCTCAGGCTGACCTGGAATTCACTATGCAGTCTCAGGGTAGCCTCGAACTCACGATGATCCTCCTACGTCTGCCTCCCAAGTGCTGGGATTAAAGGCATGCGCCACCATGCCCAGCTCTAAAACAATTTTGAGCAACAAAAATAAAGGGGCACAGGCATCTGGAGTTATTTGCAGTGGCTGGAGGCCCTGGTGCACCCATTCTCTCTCTCTCTCTCTCTGGCTCTTTCTGTCTCTCAAATAAATAAATAAATAAATAAAATATTTAATAAAAATAAGGCTGGTGGTATTACCATACCTGATGTTAACCTATATTATAGAGCCATAGTAACAAAAACAGCATGGCACTGGCACAAAAACAGACATGTAGATCAATGGAACAGAATAGAGGATCCAGATGTAAGTCCAGGTAGCTATAGCCACCTGGTCTTTGAAAAAAATGCCAAAAATACTCTTCAGAAAAAAAGCCTCTTCAGCAAATGGTGCTGGGAAAACTGGATATGTATCTGTAGAAGGATGAAAACAGATCCTTATCTCTCTCCATGCACAAGAATTAAGTCCAAATGGATCAAAGACCTTAATATCAGACCTGAAAATGCTAGAGGAAAAAGTAGAGGGAAACCTTCAATGTATTGGTATTGGCAATGACTTTCTGAATATAGCTCCAATTGCTCAGGAAATAAAATAACAGATCAACTACTGGGACCTCATGAAATTACAAAGCTTTTATATAGCAAAGGACACTGTGAATAGAACAAAGAGGCAACCTACAGAATGGGAGAAAATCTTTGCCAGCTATATATCTGATAGAGCATTAATATCTGGGATATACAAAGAACTCAAAGAACTAAATAATAAAAAATCAAACAACCCAATTAAAAAATGGGCTATGCAGCCAGGCATGGTGGCACATGCCTTTAATCCCAGTACTTGGGGGCCAGAGGTAGGAGGATCGCTGTGAGTTTGAGGCAACCTTGAGACTACATAGTGAGTTGCAGGTCAGCCTGGGCTAGAGTGAGACCCTACCTCAAAAAACAAAGCAAAACAAACAAAATAAAATAAAAAAAAGGCTATGAAACTAAATAGAGAGTTCTCAAAAGATGAAATACAGATGGCATATAAGCATCTAAGGAAAGGTTCTGTATCCCTAGCCATCAGGGAAATGCAGATTAAAACTACATTGAGATTCCATTTCACTCCTGTCAGATTGGCTACCAACATGAAAACAAATGACCATAAATGTTGGTGAGGATCTGGAAAAAGAGGAACCCTTCGACACTGTTGGTGGGAATGCAATCCGGTCCAGCCATTTTGGAAATCAGTGTGGAGGTTCCTAGGACAGCTAAAAATAGATCTACCATATGACCCAGATATACCACTCCTAGGCATATATCCTAAGGACTCATCTTACTACCTTAGAGATACTTGCTCAACCATGTTTACTGTTGCTCTATTCACAATAGCTAGGAAATAGAACCAGCCTAGATGTCCCTCAACTGATGAGTGGATAATGAAGATGTGGCACATTTACACAATGGAGTTCTACCCAGTGGTAAAGAAGAATGAAGTTATGAAATTTGCAGGAAAATGGATGGATCTGGAAAGGATTATACTCAGTGAGGTAACCCAGGCCCAGAAAGCCAAACATCACATATTCTCTCTCATATGTGGATCCTAGCTACAAATGACTGGACTTCTATGTGAGTAGGAATAAAACTCAGTAGCAGAGGCCAGTAAACTAGAAAGGAGTTATAAAGGAAATAGAAAAGGTGGGAGAGGGGACTTAACAGGGTGGTGTTGTATATATGTAAGTAGAAGAACAGATTAAGGGGGGTGAAAAGGCCCAAGTGAGGTCAGGGGAAGAGATTGAGTAAAGGAAAGATGGAGGGAGAGCTAATCAAAATCTAAGGATAAAAATAAGTCATAGAAAACTACTATTTTGGAGAATGGAACACTCAGAAGTTATAGTGCCAGGGATTGGATACCTTCCAGTGAGTTGTTGGCCAGGGAGGTCCCTGATACCCCCAAAACATTACAGTCCATTGCCAAAGCCCTTGGTTTCCCACCAGGAATAGATGGTAAATCCTGTTGCTGAAGACTGCACACACTTGGGCTGCAAGGCCACTGAGAAATCATGCTGGAGCTAAGCTGAAAACCTCCTCCATGTAGACCAGCTGACAGAAAGCTATAAAAAGCTATTCTGCATGCAGTTCTATGGGAGAGAGAGAAATCACCAGTGAAGATACTCAACAGTGGACATGGCAAGCCTTAAATTTGGCCAGCCAGGTCAAATGAGCCAATGGGTGCAATAGGGCCATGTCTGTTATGGGGGAAACCAGCTGCCCTCTAATTTGACTGGAGGCCCGCTCTATGGGAGGGAATACATCCCTGATAATGAAAACCTACAATAGAGGTTGTCATGAGCCCTAAGGGTATAATGTCTGCTGGTGTCCGGATAAATGTATATACTGTGCTCACTAAACTGCCTAGTAAGCACTTCTCTTAATGTTCATACCCATATATTAATGCTACTGTCACTTTTGGTTAGAGACGCTTCTCTTTTTAGATGACAGTGACCTTGAGATGACTGAGAATGCACCATGGTTCTGAGAAGAAGTGACAGAGGAATGCTCAGCACTGAAATATCTCTATCACACCTTCCAAGGCTCAGGAAGAGCAGGAAGAGGTGGCAGAAAGAATGTAAGAGCTGAAGGAAGGGTAGGACTCCTTACAACATGCTCTTCCAGACACAAAATGGCCTGAATATCCATGACCTCACAGTGCCTGACACTGCCTACATAAGACCATTATAATAGGAGGAAAAGATGATGACATCAAAGTAAAAGAGAGACTGATTGAGAGGGGGAGGGGATATGATGGAGAGTGGAGCTTCAAAGGGGAAAATGGTGGGGGAGGGAGGGAATTACCATGGGATATTGTTTACAAATATGGAAATTGTCAATAAAAAGTTTTTAAAAAAACTTTTTTTTAGGGATGGACAGATGGCTCAGAGAGTAAGGCACGTGTTTACAAAGCCTGCTGGCCTGGGTTTGATTCCCCAGTACCCAAGTAAAACCAGATGTTCAAAGTTATGCACATATCTAGAGTTCATTTGCAGAGGAAAGAGGATCTGGTGCACCCATATTCTCTCCCTCTCTCTCTTGCAAATAATTTAAAAAGAAAACTTTTAGACATATTTTTATTTATTTCTGAGGAGAAGAGAAAGAGGGAGAGAAGAAACAGGGAGAGAGAGACAGACAGACAAGACTGGGTTTACCAGGGCCTCTTGCTACATGTACCACTTTGTGAATCTGGCTTTACATGGGTACTAGGGAATTGAACCCACAGCACCAGACTTTACAAACAAGTAACTTTTACTGCTGATCCATCTACCTAGGCCTAAAAAAAGCTCTTTATTAGTATATATTCATTGTATAAAATAATGGGTTTTGTTATGACATTTTCACATATTTATCATGTACTTGATCACTTTCCTCCATCACTCTCTCAACAGTAAGTTGAATGTATACTTTCTGATGATGAGAGCTGAAAATTGAACTCTTAAAATACAAATTTGTTGTGATATATTTCAGACCTGTTTTAAACAAAGGATTCTCTTCAAAGGAAGACATTTTGCAATACTATTTATAGTCCTTTACATATCCACATTTAATTATAATCTTGTTCATTCACAAATTATCCAAGAGTGAATGTGTTGCACAACATCATTTCTTACCACTTTTCCTCCCCAAATTCTATATGAAGATATGTGTCTTTTTTTTTCCTTTTCTTTTTTTTCTTTTCGAGGTAAGCTCTCACTCTAGCCCAGGCTGACCTGGAATTCACTCTGTATTCTCAGGGTGGCCTCGAACTCATGGTGATCCTCCTACCTGTGCTTCCTGAGTGCTGGGATTAAAGGCATGTGCCACTATACCCAGCTTCCTTTTCTTTTTAAAAAATAATTTATTAATTTACATGTGTGTGTCAGAAAATAACCTTATGGTGTCTGTGATGCACTTTCTATGAGATTGGGTGTCTTGCAGCTACAAAGGAATCTGGCACCTCAGGCTCTCCTGGCTCTGCCTCCCACTGTAAGCAAGCTAGAATCACAGAAACATTCATCACTTTGCATCTGGCTTTATGTGGGTGCTAAGGAATTGAACCTGGGCCAGCAGACTTCATAAGCAACTACTACCCACTGGGCCACCACTTTAGCTCCTTCTCCTGGTCTTTGCCTGCAAAAGATTGTTTCTGATATTCCAAGGGTGTACTTCCCTTACTTTTTAGTTACTCAGAATTCCTGCCCTTCTTACCATCAGAATTTGAAACTCAAAGGACAAACACTGGCTGTCAAGAGTGTTCTCCACAGGCCAGTTTTGTAGGATTAGTAGGAATCAAAACTATAAGGAGGGTTGGGGAGATTGCTCAGTGGTTAAAGACATTTGTTTGCAAAGCCTGCTGGCCTGAGTTCAATTCCCCAGCACCTAAGTAAAGCTAGACACAAAATGGGGCACACCTGTCTGGCATTTTTTTTGATTTAATTTTCATTTACTGGTAAGTATAAATTATAATGTCACTAATCGAAACCCTAAGCCTATCCACAAGCATTGCATCTCCTTTATCTACCGGTGCTTCAAAACTGCAGCCTGCCTCCTGCTTCTTCTTGCCAGGTTCTCTTCAGAACTAGCAAATTTAGCAAGCATCAGACTCTTCCTCCTTCCAAGTTCAGTTTCTCCCCTCCTCCATTCTCCTCTTGTGTCAACTTTGACTTTCTCCTCCATTGCTTTTCAGAACCATTCACTCACCCAGCCTTGGTGGTTCTACCATGAAATTCTGTTCTAATTTTTCTGTTCACTTTCATGTATGCTGCCACATTCTCATTGGCAAGGGTTTGATGCCCCACCAACCTTCTGACCTCCATTTTTTTTCCTTTTGGTTTTTAGAGGTAGGGTCTCACTCTGGTCCAGTCTGACCTGGAATTAACTATGTAGTCTCAGGGTGGCCTCGAACTCATGGCAATCCTCCTACCTCTACCTCCCGAGTGCTGGGATTAAAGGCATGCACCACCACGACTGGCTTTGGACCTCCTTTCTTACAAGAGTCTTGTTTGTTAGTAACTCTTGCATGGAGATAAAATAGTGATTTTCTAAATCCTGTTTCCATTCTCTAATTTCTTTTCCTCCACCTCTTTCTCATCTTTTTCCTCCTTCCTCGTCTTTCTTTTTTTGCGATAAGGTTTGTATTAGTCAAGTTCTTGTTGTTGGGACAAAATGCCTGACAAAAATCAGTAAGGGAAGGAAGGATTTGTTTTAGTTTACAGTTCCAGGTTACAGTCCATCTTGGAGAGGAAGGTACTATGGCAGGAGCTTGAGGTAGCTGGTCACATTCAGTGCACAGTGAGGAAGCAGAGTGGTGAATGCTTCTCTCTCCTAGCCCATGCAATGGTGTCATCCACAGTTAAAGTGGGTCTTCTCATCTTAATTAACCTAATCAAGATAATCTCTTGCAGAAGAACACAGAGGCTAAACTAATCTCCCTGATCCCTCAGATATGATCTAATATTGACAATTCATGCAAACCATCCTAGGGTTTCATGTTATCCAGGCTAAGCTCCAACTTTTTCTGAAGCGGAAGCTGTTCTTGAACTCTGGGATCCTCTTGCCTACACCTTCCAAGTGCTGGAGCTATAGGCAATGCACCACTATGCTCAGCTGTCATGCTCTAAATGCTTTAGCAAGGTGTGTTTCTCTAAATTCCTCAATCTTCTGGCCCTGACTCACTTCCTAATCTTTGTCACTCTTCTCTTCTCTTTATCCAGCCCATCTGGTTTAGTCCCCTTCAAAGAAGCTTGTATGCATCTTTCTCTTGCTTTAGCCTTCCCTTATACAATAGCAAGGGAGGAAGGCTCTACTGTTCTCTCTCCCTCTCACTTTTTGCCTTTCATAGTACTGATAATTGAGCCTGGGATTTCAAACATGCAAGGCAAGCACTCTACCACTGAGTCACATCCCCAGTCCTCCTTTGCTCTTTTTATTTTGAGAAAGGATTTCATTAATTAGCCCAGGCAGGCCTTGCTTGTGATCTTTTGCCGTCACCTCCTAAGTAGATGGGATGATATTCCTGTGTCACCAGACCCAGCTTTAGTTCCATTTTCTTCATGTACAGGCTTAAAAATACATTAGATATATCTATGATTTTATCATGTTCCCCTTCTACTAAAGGTAATCCCAGGCTGAGTCTTTTGTTTTGAGAAGCAAATGAGAGAAGCTGAGAAAAGGGGACATAACATCCTATCAAAGGGCTGGTGGCTGGGTGTGTAGACTGAATAATCCTACAGAGAGGGCAGAGGCAGAGACGAGAACCAGGGTATGGATAAGTGAAGTCTTGGTCTGAAAGGTTTGGAGAGAGAAAACTAAGATTCGAGGGAGACGTGCTTTCTACAACGTAGAATCAAGTCTTACTGTGGGTGGAATGGTGGCTTCCTTCCCTTTACCTGTCAAGATTTGTCAAGAGTCCCTTAGTAAATGCATTGCTTTTTTTTTTTTTTTTTTTAAATTTTGGTTTTTCAAGGTAGGGTTTCACTCTAGCCCAGGCTGACCTGGAATTCACTATATAGTCTCAGGGTGGCCCTGGAACTCATGGTGATCCTCCTACCTCTGCCTCCCGAGTGCTGGGATTAAAGACTGTGCGCCACCACAGCCAGCTAAGTGCGTTGCTTTTAACTGAAGAACATGTTAGATGTTTTTTCATGGTCAGATTCTATTTCTTTTTGGGGTGACACTGTGAAGAGATAAGCTGTCAATGGAAGACAAGAAAGACTAACTCATATCTGTACTCATCCTTGTTCTTTGGGGACCATATTGTACAGTTCTTGGTATCCCATGCTATGCTAAGCAGCAGCATACATATGAGGAGCTCATCTGCTAATGTGGCTGTTTTTATTGATGTTCTTAGACATTTGTGCCCCTCCTTACTCAATTCTCATACATCTTTCATAGCTTCCAGTGGGTATCCCAATCAGATTCATATTTCCCATTAATTATATAGGGAAATCCATTAAGTTTTGAGAAGAAGGTAAAATGAAAATAAAAAGGGCATAGGTACACACACAAGAAAATGATCCTTTAACGTGTTTATTTTTTGGTATGTTTGATAATGTATAAGCAAAATAGAATTGGCATTTTTGGTGGTTTGACAGGGAATGCCCTCCAAAGACTCATGTGCTTGAATGCTGGATCCCCAGTTGGTGGCACTGTTTGGGAGGTTTGTGAAACCTTCAGGAAGTGGAGCCTTCTCTGGGAGAAGCATGTTGTCCCTGGGGGAGGGCCTTGAGGTATTACATTCTAGCTCCACTTGGTGCCCTTACACTTATCTACTTTCCCCCTGTCGATATGAAGCTAACTCTCTGCTCCTGCCGTGCTTTTCTGGCCATGATAGAAACTTCTTGAAACATTAAGCCAAAATAAACTCTTTCCTTCCATAAACTGCTTCTGGTCAAATATTTTGTCCCAGCAATGAAAAAGTAACCGATACAGCATCTAATTAAAAACTGCTTAGCACCAACAGACTAGAATTGTAAAACTCATGAATTTCCATACTTGATATACGTCAAGGTACTGGAAACTTTAAAAGTAAAGACTCCTAAGACATGGAAGACCTACTAAATCAGCATTGGTCAAATGGTAGGGACAAAAATGTGAAGTTTAATGAGGTATTTAGTTCATCCTGAAGCCACCTACCCATACTTCTGCTTCCCATTGAAATCTTAGACTTCTGTTTCCTTGAAGGGGAAATAGAGTCATACACGTAAAATGACTTGCCTAGGCCATGGCAGATTAGTAGCTGGCACAGACTTGGTCTTCTGTCTTCTAATCTCAGACTTGTTTCATCCCTACTCATGTGGTTGATTTTCAAATGATGGGCAGCATTTCCAGACTCTTCTTTCTCCTATTCTATCACTTTGGACACTTCCCAGAAGTTTATTGTCTGTGGAAAGATACCCAGCATGATGTCATGAATATGGTTCTTGGTAGAATCCTGCAGAAATTAAGCAAGTTCAAGCTGCAGTACAGATGGTTGAGGTCCAGATGGAGCACACAGAGAACAAATTAAGGCTACTAAATCATGTCAATTATGACAGAAAATGTAAAAGCAGCTAAGCTTTTGTAGATGTAAGAAGCATAAATGAAGGATCTCTAAGAAAGTCCTCATCAGCTTAGGTGAGTATGAAGTGTCTTTGAAAAAAAATTAAAACAATTAACATATTCAGAGATTTTGCTGAGAGATTTGTCTTTTTGTGTGTGTGTATGTAACAAATAACCTCAAACTTTTGGGGCTCCAAACATTATATTCTTTTTATCTAATGATTTCTGTGCGTGGGTCACTAGTTGTCTTGGACTGAGCTATTCTCACAGTTGAATTCCAAGTGACTGGTGGAAAAAGGGTTGCTCTCACATTTGACAATATCCAAGCTCTCTCATGTGATTGCTAGCAGAATATAGCTCCAAAGGCTTTGGGATGGGGGGGGGGGTTGGTCTTCATTAGCTACTTATTGGCTCTTTCAGTTTCTTGCCACTGGCCTTTTGCTTAGGGGACTTCATAACATAGCAGCTGACTCCCATCAGCATGGGTGAGCAGGACAGAAAGAAGGCAAGCAAGATGGAATTCAGAATCTTGCTGGAATTTCATGTGAGAAGTGACACTCCTTCACCTCTGCCATAGCGTAAGCAGAGACTCACTAGATCCAGCCCATACTCTGAGGAGGGGATTATCTCAGGGCATGAGTACCTAGGCGGGAGCATTGGAGGCCATCTCACAGGCTACTACACAATGACTTGGCAGCCTGTGGGAGGAGTAGGTGGAGGCATCCAGCAGGAACTTGGAAGTCTGCATTTGAAGCTCTAGGGAGATGTCTGGGGTGGGGTACAGATTTGGGAGTTAATAGTATGTTACAAGCAGGAGTGAAATCATGGGAATTGATAACGTCAGCCAGGAAAAACATTTTTTTAGTTAACTACTAATTACTAGTATCCACTAATTATTGTTAGGAAAAAATAAAAATTGAAAGAGAAAACAAATGTAGACAAGGATAAATGTCACTAACCAAGGCGTACTTGTCAGTCCCAATTTAAACTTTTGGATTGTCCATGACAGCTTAGGTTAGGGCACAAGACCTTTCCTGGTAATGAGAATATCATTAAGACCCTGTAAAAGTTTATTCTCCATGAAGGCTCTTTACCATAGGTAACTAATTGAAACCCAGGGAAAATCAAATCTGGTTTTTCCTCCATCAGTTTGAAAGCAGAGGTCAGAATTTCCAATCTTTGGGTGATGGATATTATAAATATTAATGCAGTGTGATTAATCATAGTCATTTAAGAAGTGACTCCCACAGGCTCACAGGAGTAAGCACCCTGTCCTCCATAAACACCCTGCTCAGGGTGTGTCCAAAAGAAGGATGGGGAACACCTCATCTGTCTCCTCTGTCCCAAGATCTTTCCTCCCTCTCTGCCTTTACCTCCTGCTCCTCTTTTTTGTCTGGAATGTTCTCCCCAGACTCTTCTGCGCAGCCAAACCCTACCCTCCTTTCAAGGCACTGCTCAAATCCCATCTCTTCCATCAAATCTTTCAAACTAAGCCAGCCTATCCTACTCCACCCACCTCTCTTCCCTCTGGATTGCTGTCTTGGTAACACCCAGTTTGGGGAAGACTCCCCAAGTCATCTTCTTTGCTAGTCTTTTTCTTACAGGCCAGGGGCCGGTAAACTATGATTCTTTGGACAATCCTCACTCCATGGCCTGTTTTTATATGGCCAGTGAGCCAAACATAATTTAAATTTTAAATTTCTGGAAAAGATCAAAAGAAGAATGGTTTCTTACCCATGGAAAACAAATGACATTCAAATGTCAGTGTACACAGGTAAATTTTGATTTTTGCCTATAAGATGCTTCCAGAATTTTGCTTTATTTTGCCTCAGCTCCACAGAATCTAAAATATTCACTGTCTGTCACTTTTGGAGTGTGCTCATATGGAATTTTTTCAAGCATCAGAGTGAAGGTGAACCCCCTGCATTAGGACATATTATGGTCACTTACTTTTATGTGGCTTCCACAGAGTCTGCCAGAGTGGTGGAACATAGAGTTGGTGTTTGGTAAACACTTCTTGAATGGAGCTGAGAGAGAATGTGTTTTTAATTTGTGATAGATCCAATGTTATATCCTTTCTTGCTGGCCAGGCCTCTTCGTTATTTCCCTCTGCTGTTGGGCTGGTATCTGTTATGTCTGGTAGAAAAAAAAATGACAGGGAATACCAGGGTGGGACACAGAACTCATGGAAAACACAGTGAAATGAAGTCTGGGAACCAAAGCTTTTGTTCTGGGTGGAGAGGAACTGTTTGCTTTGGGGGATTGAGGTAATGAAAGTTATTTCAATAACATAATTCAACAGTTGTACATGCTCTCTGCCAAAAATATGGTGAGGCAAACCTCACCCAGGGACCCCATCTGCAGAATTCAAAGGTTAAGCCCTGAAATGTGAACATTTCTTTTCTGTACAGCAGAAGACAAAACTATATACATACCCTATGGTTATAACTATGTAAAATGTACCATATGGACAAAAGCTTGCAGGGATGTCAGAATGATTGGCTTAGAGTGGTGGGATTGCAGGAAAATAAAAATAGTTAAAGTATTTCCACAATAAACAAAATTTCTGAAAAATGATAAAAATATTCTCTTTCTAGCACATAATATATTTTTACCTTTTTAAAAAAACTTTTTGGGGGACTGATGGGGGCATGCCTTGGTGGTGGTTAAGGTGCTAGCTTGTGAAACCTAAGGACCCAGGTTTGATTTCCCAGTTCCCACGTAAGACAGATGCACATGGTGATACATATGTCTAGAGTTCATTTGCAGTGGCTAGATGCCCCGGTGTGCCCATTGTCTGTCTGTCTGTCTGTCTGTCTCTCTCTGTCTCATAAATAAATAAGTAAAAATAAAGTTTTAAAAATGAAAAAAATTACACTAACATAGGAATTGCATAGGATCCTGGGTATAAGATATAGAAATAAACACTCAAATTTTCCCTCAAAGGACAACTACATTTTTTTTACCTCTCTGAAACTGAAAAAAAAAAAAAAGATCATTCTAGCATCTTACGCGACTGCCTGGTAGTAGTCGTTCTGAGAAACAGCTGCTCCAGGACTTATGACTCTACCAGTGAAATGTATCCGAGGGTTGACATCTCAGCTCCTGGCATGGTGTTCATCAGTTCATGTCCCTGGATTTTGGTTTAAATGGTTAAACGAATAAATGAACTAAATAATAAAAAGAAATACTTGGCAAGCAGGCAGCTTAACTTTACCTATAGGTCTTTGCAGCAAAGAGTCAGTCATTCATCACCTCTCAAGAGGGAGAATTGGGACAACTGAGGCACAACTAGGCACTACCACATGCCAAGGCACTGTCAGTGGTTGGAAAGGTGCTGTTCTTTCTTTAGTACAGACAGTGGGAAGGGAGAATGGGATAAGACTTTAATGTTGCCATCATCTCATCATTGAGTAGTAAAGTTCATTGGTGTGTTCTTTCAACATCTGTTTGCAGAGCCCTTCCTTTGTATGAGGAATGGTTCTGTGTGATGATAATGTGGCTGGGAATGGGTAACTGAAACTTCAGCAATTCTTGTGAGCCTTCGACTTCCTGGGGAATGCCAGATGCTTGCACCACTTTTTGCATCCAGCTTTATGTGGATGGCTGGAGACGTGCACCCCATTGGCTGGCTTTGCCGGCAAGCTTGTAAAATTGTTGAACCTTCGCCTCAGCCCCTTTTAAATTTTTATTTTTAGTTAGAGAGAGAGAGAGAGAGAGAGAGAGAGAGAATGTATGTATGGGCATGTCAGGGTCTCTTGCTGCTGCAAAGTAATGCTTGTCTAGCTTTATGTAGGTGGCTGGAGTATTGAACCCCAGTTGTCAGGCTTTGAGAGCAAGTGCCTTTAACCACTGAACCATTTCCCCACCCTAAAACAATTCTTTACTCAATGGAGGGTGTGTGACAAAGTCTCATGGATCTGGTGTGATGCGTGTGGGTATCTACATGTGTGTTTGTATTTGCATGGGCACATGTGAGTGCATGTATGGGTGGAGGCTTCCTCCGTTGTCCTCTACCTTATTTATTGAGGCAGTCTTTCAACTAAGGTCTAAACCCAGGGTACATGGATTTGGCTAGTTTGGCCAGCTTGCTCTGAGCATCACCTGTCTCTGCCTCCAAGGGGCTGAGATTATAGGCAAGCACAGTGATTACAGGTGAGCCCCACCACTCAGGCATTTACATGGGTTCTGGGGATTTGAACTCAGGCCCTGGTGCAAGCCTTTTATGCACGGAACCATCTCCCCAGCCTTGCTAAGAGAATTTGAAGGTAGGGTGTATTTAGCCACTGTTGACACACTTAAGACTATGATTTTTTTGTTTTGTTTTGTTTTTTGAGGTAGGGTTGCATTCTGGTCCAGGCTGACCTGGAATTAACTATGTAGTCTCAAGGTGGGCTTGAACTCATGGCGATTGATCCTTCTACCTCTGCCTCCCGTGTGCTGGGATTAAAGGCATGCGCCACCACGCCCGGCTAGGACTATGAATATTTATCAGTTCATACCTTCCATAGTTCCATTGTTTTCTTCTTCACGTTCCCGTGGTGCATCATGGAGTGCAGCAGGTCACTGTGGTAAGTCTGTGTGTCCATCCTGCAGTGGAAGATAAGATGAATAACTTGCTGCGGTCCCTATGCCTTCATCTCTGGGCACAGAATATTGAAAATAAAATCTTCAACAGGATGCATATATTCGTAGGGTAGCTGTTTGTGTTGAACTTGACCATTGACGATTTGCACATGAGGATTTTCTGGGGTCTCAGGCTCCAGCAGCCAGAGCCCAAAGTGATTCTCTGACTTACACACTGTTAGAGAGTGCGGGGACACTGGATCTTATCCATATGGGGTATCGTAAATATAACTCCTAAGGCGTTATTTCCTTCCATACTCTGGACAAGCAACATGCATGCGTGCGAGTGTGTGCAGAACAAAAGGGTTCTCCAGGAAAGTTCCAATCTTAATGGGGGGCTGGGCAAGAGGTCCAGCCCCTTCTCAGGTCAGTCTTCTGGTTCGAAATCTGATTCAGACTCTTGGAGCATCCTGGATTTAGCCTGAGTGGGTGGGGTGGCCTAAGCATAGGAAGAACCACGCCTCCAGTGGTCTCCAGACGTCACGCATGTGGCGGCAGCCGAGTTCTTTCCTTCGCCAGCCCATCAGCTGGTTCAGTGGTCCTGGCCTGCTACCTGCCCTGGCTCAGCCCTTGGGCCTGCAGTTTCTACCTAGTTCCAAATCTAAAAGGCGCAGGTCTATGCAGGCAGGCGGGCAACCGGGACACGACTCCTCTCCGGCCAGGGGCTCCAGGGCCTTCCAGGCCTCCGAGGCGCGGTGTCCAACGCGCATTCTTGGCGCAGGTGGCACAGCTTTTCGTGCCGGGCGGATTCCCGATCACGAGAGAGGCTAATCTAGGTCTAGACCTCCTGGCCGCAGAGCTGGCTAAACTGCTACTCCACCTCTTCCCATTCTCTCTCCTTCCCACCCCAAATCGAGATATCCCAGGCTGGGCAGGACTCGACCACCTCTGTCTCCTCCCACTGCGCTAATCCAGCGGGCCTAGGCGGTGGCTGGCAAAGGGGAGTGGAAAGGGGGGTGGAGTGGTGATGAAGGGGGATGTAGGAGGGGGGTGTCATTTTCTTTTTCTTTCTTTTTTTTAAAAAAGTATTTCTCTCGCGAGAAACCGCTGCGCGGACGATATTTGAAGAGGTGGGAAAGGAGGGGGCCCCGCGACCCGGGGCAGAGACTGTGGGTGCCACCGGCGGACAGGCGGCCACAGCTGGGACAGCTGCCGCGGAGCGCAGTGGAGCGGAGCAGCGGCTGTCGGGGCCAGGACCGAGGACCAGCCGCCGCCGCCGCCTGGGAGCCGGAGCCACCGCATCTCCAGTGGGTGCATCTGGGTCCCGACCGGGGTCGGGCGGCAACCGGGGCTGAGAATCCAGCCACAGAGGGTTTTGCGTTTGCGCAGCGCGCAGGGCAGGGACCGGGACCGGGACCGGGGTGTGGGGCTGTCCCGGAACATCCACAGCTGGCGCTGGTCCTCCCTGCCTGACAGCTTCCTGACGCGGGGCTCCCGGTGCCCAGCTCCACGTCAGATGCTCAGGGGGCCGGCGGTGGCCGCCGTGGTCGGTGGGGACCGAGCGCCGGGCTTTGAGCCCGGTGGCTTGGCGGAGCGGATTCACTGAGGAGCCAGGGCATTCAGGGCGCGCGCATCGCGCCCAATTGGTGACCTTAAAAAAAAAGTCATCATAAGGCCAGACCTTCGCCGTGAGGCTGACTAGGGACCTCTGGGGATATGGGCTCTTTGCGCCACGCTCTGCAGCCGGCGCCGGGGCGGCCGAGGGTCCACAGGCATCCGAGCGGCCGCGGGCCTGGCTCTGAGGTTAGGCTGGCCATCAAACGGTCCAAACTTATCCGCATTAACTGCAGCGCGCTCCGGGCTCGGGCGTGGGGACCGGCCGCCGGGCTGCAGCATCCCGGTCCCTGACCGCCTCCTCGCCTGGGGGCTTGTCTGTCCTTGCAGCTGCCAGGTGCCGCCTGCACTGGAAGCAGCGCCGGGAGCAGCCAGCCGGGCTCTGGGGGACCCCGGCGGCGCCGGGCTGAGGGCGCAGCGGCGGGCGCAGACCGAGCCCCGGGCGCGGCGAGAGGCGGCGGAGCCGGGCCGCTAGGGCAACATGCGGCGAGAGGGGCTGCTGGAGGTCGCGCTCGGATTTGTCGTGCTCTTAGCGTCCTACACGAGCCACGGGGCTGACTCCAACTTGGAGGCTGGGAACGTGAAGGAAACCAGAGCCAGTCGGGCCAAGAGAAGAGGCGGCGGCGGCGGACACGATGCGCTGAAAGGGTAAGGGGACCCAGCCGCGGCGGGGCGCGCCGCCCCTCCCTCCCCTCCCCGCCCTCCCGCCCCCGGCTCCGCGCAGCCCCTGACTCCGCGGGCTCCGGAAGGTGGAGGCTCCCGGCTGTCCCGGGAGCAGCTTCCAGGGACCGAGGTTCCGCAGCCCTCGCGGCCATCCCCGCTCGGGGAGAGAGGTCCTGGCCGAGGGGAAACGGGCCATTGTTAAGGCCGATTTGGGGAGGCGAGAAGGGTTCCTGGAGGAAGAAGGGGAGGAGCTGCGAGGGAGAAAGGGAGAAAGAAACCCGTTCTTTTCGCCGCATACCAGCTCCAGCTGCCTGCCGGGGAGAGCGCTCTCCCCGTGGGCAGCTGCTTCTCAGGAAGCAAAGGCAAGGAAAAGATTGCAATGACAGAGCAGGAGATGCGAGGGTTTTCTGTTCATGAAAGCCAGGGCTGTCTCTTTCAGATGTCCCCCCTGCAGTCAGAGCAGGGCAAAGCGCTCTGGTGTCTGGCTGTGCGGAGCCATCCAAGTCACTGCTGGCAAGACTTGAGCCGGTCTAACCAATGGAGTGTGTGTGCCTGCAACACTATCACCAGCTTCCCGGTCCCCAAGGGTTTCAAAAGGAAAATTTAAATTAGGCAGGTGACTGAATAAGGTGCCCATTTCCTGAAGGACAGTGGAATATAATTCACTTAAGATTCCGTTTGGATTCTTGAATGGGAAATCTCTGAGATTAAGTTCAAGCCTCCAGGGAGACAGTAGGATACACTAGAAATGACCTGTCTAATCTCCTTGGAGGAGCCTGTTAAGTGATCTCAGACAATAGCTATACAAAGGGTTTTTATTCTGTTCCTCTAATTCTCAGATGCTCTTTCCTGAGAGGTCTGTACGTTGATTTCTGTGGCCCGCAGTGATCAAATGGAAGTGTTCCCTAGGTTTACTTTTTTGTGGGGGCTGTTTTAAATGTGTATATGTCATAAAACTTGTATTTTTGTGGCCTCAATGCAGAAATGAAGTGTGTTTTACAGTGTTTTAGTCCTTGTCTACACAAGGGACAAGTTGAGTGCCAGAGCAAGCATTAGGGTATGGTAAAATATGTGTGATTTTTCTGACCCCAGAAAATAGTTATGATTCACTTCCGTCTTGGCCTTTGTGGAAAATAAACCCAGAATTGCAACAATGTTGAAAACGAAATTTGGTGATACTAAACAGGCAACAGACATTTGTTATCTGTGTACAAGGCATGTGTGAGTGTAATTAGTGGGCTGAAACTGATTTTCATAGTATCTCAAGAGGACATCATTTCGTTCAGCATTTTCTTTAAAAATGTGTTTTTGCTGTACAGTATTATCTCTATCTATTCTTATGGAATTGTACACACATATAAGACTATATATATGTATATACATACACACGTGTGTGTGTGTGTGTGTGTGTGTGTGTGTGTGTGTGAAAGGGATTGGGGTTTAATTCTGTGGAGACATTAGGTCTTGCCAGACATTTCTCTCATAACCATATGCTGTCTGTTATCAACCCATATATACTTAGGAGGCACAGACCCAGTGTGAAAGCAGAAAGTAAGCCTTCCTTTATTGATTAATAGAATGCCACACTTCTACTCACACCAGTGCTTATTTCTGTTGCGTTTGACATTTTTTATGATTATAGAAATATGCCCCTTTGTACTTCTCACAGTATTTGATCACTAACAGACCCTGCCTTTTTGCAAAGTTTTTTTTTTCTATAAAGGCTACTTAATACATAGTATTAACAGAGCAGGAATTATGAATGTTTCTAATTCTTATCAATAAGGTTATCTATAGTTATAACTATGTATAGATGGAGATTAGAATAATAATTTAAAAGATGTACAATTAAAAATATTTCACTCCCACTTTCAGATACCTTTCCTAATATATTTTTCCTAGAAATATTACAGGCATGTTTATATAATGTATATATGTACTACATGGAACATACTTTATATAACATTCTGTATACTTCTCCTTTTATATATCTTTTATATATCTGTCAACTCGTGGGGCTTCCTCATGTGTTCTTTTGGTATTTAGATTCCCATAATGTGGTTGAGCAGTTCCCAAATGATGTCTCTTAAGATTGTGTTATATATTTTGTTATTACCAACTTTCTACATAGTTACATGTATATAAATATGCATATATATATATGTTTATATGTGGCCTACAAGAATAAAAGTAGAATTTATGGATAAAGTTTTTCCAATATTTTAAACATATACTCACTCTGATGCTGTATTTGAAGTCTGTTTTATTTGTTTACATTTCAGTATCAAATGAATGCATCTTTTAACCATTCTTAGCTGTATAAATCATCAAGAAAAGCAGCTGTGCATTACATTTTTCCAGTTATAGCTTAAAGCTTCTATTTTTGCTCATTAAAACATTCCCCACTGAAAAATCAACCCCTTTTGGCATTTTGATGGAAACAAAATGTTTATGAAGAGAGAGTAATGTGTAACCCAGAGGCTGCCTGATGTGACTTTCAGCACCTCACTAATATTTCCTCTGGCTAAAAGGTGCTTTAAGCTCATTGGTGTTTGACATGCTCTGGTCAATTCTCTCCACAAATATTTCTCATTTTTCTCTGATGTGGCAAATGCTGTCCTTAAGATCTATATTTCTCTCTTGTCAGCTCCCTTCCTTTTTTCCTTACTGGTGTGCTATCCTGGCTCGTCTTCTCTCCTCCCATCCTGTTGCAGGTGTTTCCCCCTCTTCACTGGGCAACAGAAGTCATTCCACTGTGGAAATTTAAGCAACCTCAAATTTTCTTCCCAGCTTTTGCTATGTTTTCTTATAGTATATCGCCAATTTTGGACAGGGAATCTTTTATTATTATTATTATTTTAAAGTGGAATCAATGTGGTTCTCATTCACTCTGCAAAAAGTGTGCATTTTGTTTTCTATTTTCAAGTGAGAACTTTGTAAGTTTAAAATGTATGTTCAAATTACTATTTATTTATATAGCATTTTTCTTTATTGGGTATTGCTGAACAGGGGTTGAAGTGGCTTGATGAAAAATAGTGCAGAGCTAACGTTTGCCTTTTTCAAAAGAATTTTTCTCAGTTAAATTCTAACTGTATGATTAGGCAAAAGGTGTGGGAGACAAACAGTACAACATGTATACATGCACCAGAGAGGGAGGGAGGGAGGGGGGAGAGACAACTATTGAACAGCAGTAGTTATACACCCTTCATTCATGACTGCTTTAGCTCCCAAATAAGGAAATACTGCAGTTTCATGTTAGTGGGGAAAATTCCTTAAACTGAAGCCTGCAGTAGTATGCACTGAGTCTTGTTGCCAGTTTGACAGACTGACAGGTCTACACATTGACAGGCACACCAGAACCTAATGTGCTTTGCAAAGTTTGTCCCCTCGAGTGTGATTCCTTTAGTTCTTTGTATATTTGTTTATATTTTCTGGAAGTCTTGTTAACAGAAATAAACACATGGCATAATTAATACACAGGATGGACCATGTGATGACAAATTCTAGGGGATTAATTACACAGAAGTCTATTATTAACAAAGAACATCAACAAGGAGCACAGAAATATTTTGTAGGCCTTAAAAGGCCATTTTACTTTACAAAGATGACTTCAAGACTTCATCTGAGGTCATGTGGACTAATAACTACATATACTGCAAAGACTCCTGGAGTGGCATGGTTTGTCTTTGCAGTTATTGAACTGAATAGGCTAAAATATCGGAACATAATTAAAAAAACAGATATTCTTAAATGGAAAGTTTCTGTAATTCCACACTTTAAACAAAAAGAGATAAAGTGTTTATGTGACTCATTCTGTAACTGTTAGGACATGTAAGTCAGTTACAGAAATGGTTAAGTTGTTAGTAGTATAAATTAACTAAAATATACATCAACTAACAGTGAAGTGATGTGAGGACTGAAGGGAATGGGAGTACATAAATATCTTCAAGTTTATCTGGATTTTTAAAGAATATTAAAACATCCCTTTGTTTCTTAAAAAATTATACTAATGACAAAATACTAAACAAATTATGAGGAATATTATTCAAAAAGCCAATTAACTGACCCATTCAACCTGGGAATTTTAATTTTAAATGTGAAGGCTTCAATATTAAAGAAAAATAAACTATTTTAACAATTTCTGTGATTCCAGAAACTAACTCAGCAAATGAGTTGCAACTGGGGTTTGAGATGGCTCAACGGTGCACTTTCTGTGCAAGCATGAGGGCCTGAGACAGTTTAAATCTCCAGAACCTACGCGAAACAGCTGAGCATAGCCATGTGCCCCTGTGACCCCAGTCCAGTAAAAGAACAGAGACTGTAGAACTGCCAGAGCTAGTGAAAAACAAATAAAAAAAGCAATTTTCAGGATCAGTAAAGAGATTCTAACTCAAATGAGGCCAGGCAGGAGGGTGATAGAGTAGGTCACCAGAAGTTCCCCTGACCTCTGCAGGTGAGCTCACCTCATTGCAGGCTAGCATATGGGGCACCACAATAGCCATATGTACATGCACACACCATACACACCACACCACATACACAAATGAACAACAGCAACAACAACAAACGCCAGTTGAAATCAGTAAAATATTCAACCTCGTATAGAAGGCATATGAGAATTCAGTATTTCACAATTATTAAACATACTTTCTAGTTTGTAAACTCATCAAAAGCAATCATCCTGTCATAAGCATTTTACTGTTAACTTATTATTAAATGAGTTTCAAAGAGTTCATTAATTCTAGAAGCCTTGATTGAATGCTAATCTGAAGTTAGGTCTATAAAATGCTAGAAACATACAACTCACAGTCTGGATGGGCTTAACAATTAGTAGGAGACTAAGAATCAGGAGCCAGGAGTTAACAGAAAGGCTGCAAAAGGTATAGATTCTGGTACTAAGCAAAAACAAATAGAGGGCATGGTGATTCACATCTTTAATCCTAGCACTTTGGAGGCAGAGGTAGGAGGATCGCCTTGAATTCTAGGCCAACCTGAGACTACATAATGAATTCCAGATCAGCCTGGACTAGAGTGAGACCCTACCTCAAAAAACAGAAACAATCAAATAAGAAAAAAATAGAGATGCTCCTTGACTTGATAGAATCGCAACACTGATAAAGGCTGCCAAGCACTGTGAGAAGCATGTTATACCTGCACATTTGCTACCTCAGGGAAAAGATCAAAATTCAAAATGTGAACTAGGGCTGGAGAGATGGTTCAGCAGTTAAAGGTGCTTTCTTGCAAAAATGTTGATGCCTGGATTTGATTCCCCAGTACCCATGTAAAGCCAGTTGCCACATAAAGTGTTACATGTGTCTGGAGTTCATTTGCAGTGACAGGAGGCCCTGGCATGCCCATATCACTCTGCTTCTGTCTGCTTCTCTCTTTCCCTCTAAAATAAATGAATAAAAAATATTTTTTAAAAATGTGAAATATGGGCTGGAGAGATGCCTTAGCGGTTAAGTGCTTGCCTGTGAAGCCTGAGGACCCCAGTTCGAGGCTTGATTCTCCTGGATCCACGTTAGCCAGATACACAAGGGGGTGTACACATCTGGAGTTCGTTTGCAGTGGCTGGAGGCCCTGGCACGCCCATTCTCTCTATGTCTATATCTGCCTCTCTCTCTCTCTGTCTGTCGCTTTCAAATAAAAATAAATAAAAATAAACAAAAAAAATTAAAAAAATTAAAAAAAAGTGAAATATGGGCTTCATTGGAAATGTATCTATTTCATGCTGTTATATTGTCAAAAAATTTTAAGTTCAACCAGTGTGAATGAGGACCCCCTGCAGTAAATAATAATAGTAGTAGGTAGTGCTGAAATGGTGTTTATGTAGTAGACACTACTCTATGTTTTACTTATATAGTTCATTTAATTCGCACAATATTTCTATGGCATGTTTTTTTAAAATTAAGAACATACTTTGTATGGATAAATCAAGTGTTGAAACCATTTTTTTCCTCCTCCCTGCCCCCATTCCACTGGGGCCCTCCTCCATGGGATTGCTGGTGTTCCCCACGGGATTGTGGGTTATGCATTGTTGCAGTTGCAGTTACTAGGGGGAGCCAGTGCTTCTGGGAATGACATCCCAACCTGTAGCTCTTACAATCTTTCTTCCCCCTCTTCTGTAAGTTTCTCTGAACCTTGGTGGGTATGGTTTAAATCTACTTCAGTGTTGAGTTCCTAGGAGCCACCAGATTTCTGCTTTGGCATGTGTTGAGTATCCTCAGCTTCTGTCTCCTTCACCCTGGTGATGATATTCAGGAATAGCATGGAAACAGCACTCATGGACAAGTTGAGTGCCAGAGCAAGCATTAGGGTATGGTAAAATATGTGTGATTTTTCTGACCCCAGAAAACAGTTATGATTCACTTCCGTCTTGGCCTTTG
Organism: Dipus sagitta; assembly: GCA_036346955.1. Taxonomy (NCBI): domain Eukaryota; kingdom Metazoa; phylum Chordata; class Mammalia; order Rodentia; family Dipodidae; genus Dipus; species Dipus sagitta. The sequence goes on along the minus strand of CM070779.1, from coordinate 74,648,062 downwards.
TGGAAAATAAACCCAGAATTGCATACTTAACATGTAGGATAAAAACACAAGGATACAGAGTTCCACATAATTACTCCAGGGAAATAGACTAGCAAGGGGAATCTAGTTGGGGTATCTGGGTACACATACTCTTTTAATATCTTGTTGCTTCTCAGTTATAATCAGTTTTATAGCTGGCAAGTTTCTTTCTTTCTTTCTTTCTTTTTTTTTTTTTTAGATGGATTGCTATTTATTTATTTATTTTCAAGCAGAGAGGGACAAAAGAGAGACAGATAGAGGGAGCAAGCGCACCAGGGCCTCTAGCCACTGCAAATAAGTTCCAGATACATGGGCCTCTTTGTGCAACTGGCTTTGCATGGATACTAGGAAATGGAACCAAGGTCTTTAGGCTTTGCACGCAAGTGCCTTAACCACTGAACTAGCAAGTTTCTTTCTTGAATACTCCTGATACTTCTTTTCCCCAGATCATTCTTCTACTGTACTATGGTAGAAACTCAACAGTTGTTGAAGGCAGGTGCTATTACAAGCCAATGAAAGCATTGTGGGGGTATAATTAATCAGAAAAGATGTCACACTAAAAGTCTATTGGTTCTAAAAATTGTGGTCCAAGCTGACTGTTCTTGAAATTTAAGTTTTTAAAAATATTTTATTTATCTACTTGTAAGCAGAGAGAGGTATGGAGAGAGAGAGAGTGAGATAATGAGAGAGGGCATGTGTACACCAGAGCATCTTGCCACTGCAAACAAACTCCAGATGCATGTGCCAGTTTGTGCATCTGGCTTATATGGATACTGGGGAATTGAACCCAGTCAAGCGTCTTTGACTGCTGAGCAATCTCTCTAGCCATGAAAATTAAGTTTTGTTGAAACAAACGCTTGTCAATTTATAACTCAATTATCCATGGCTTCTTGCACTCCACAGCAGTTGACTAGAGTAGTTGTGATGGAGACAGTAGTGCTTGCAAAACTGGACTATTGGGTAGTTGGCCCTTGATGCAAATATTTTACAAACCACTGAACTATGTAATAAAAATGACCATTTACTAGGATCAAGAACCCCTTGAAGCTGAGCGTGGTGGTGCACGCCTTTAATCCCAGCACTCAGGGAGGCAGAGGTAGGAGGATTGCTGTGAGTTCAAGGCCACCCTGAGAATTCATAGTGAACTCCAGGTCAGCCTGGCCTAGAACAAGGCCTTACCTCTAAAAAGCAACAAAACAAAACACCCTTAAAAGTAGAGATCTTAGCTGGGCATGGTGGCACATGTCTTTAATCTCAGCACTTGGGAGGTAGAGGTAGGAGGATCACTGAGAGTTCGAGGTCAGCCTGAGACTACATCGTGAATCCAGGTCACCCTGAAGTAGAGTGAGACCCTACCTCGAAAAGCCAAACAAAAGTAGAGATCTCCTGTTGTTTATCTCTAATCATTCCTAGGAATTGGGTATGAGATTGAGATTTAATAGATAATTTTTCTGTGACCAATTTTGATTCACTGATGGACTGATCAAGGTCAATTATGTAGATTAGAGCTTGGACAAAATGGAGGAGATACATAGGGGAAAGATTTGAGTCGAAAAACCATGAAGTAAAGGAGATATAATGTGTTTGGGGACACTGGCCACAGTTGGACAGCATTTTGCTGCATAGCTCTTAGTGGCACTACTCTGTCTATGAGATGAGAGTGGTAGAGTCATGCAGTTTGTCATCTTGTGAGTCTACACATAGACTGATGTTGTTAGGGACAGGAGAGGGACTCATGGAAACAACATTCCTGATTGTTGTGAAGGACAAGGATGGGGAGTTAGTGGAGTAGTCTAAGGTAGCAACATGATCAGTTCTTCGTGGCTGTGATGGTAATGTGAAAGTGTATTACTAAAGTAGGGAGATAGAGACAAGGAGATTTGGGTAGCCAATGTGGGAGTCAAGTGGATGGTGGTCTAAGCAAAGGCAGGGTGTTAGTGAGGAGGAAGAGGTTCATGTAGTGGTACATCTGGCCAGCTGCTTGTGGTACACAAAGGGTAAGAGACATCTAGAGTGTCTCTACCTCCATATAGATTAAAGCTTGTAAAGATGCAACAACACCATTCCCAAGAAAATAAAGGGAACCAAGAGCACTCTTTAGCTCCCTACTACCGCTATAGTAAAACAACTTTCATTTGTGTTTTATTGCTATGTAACAACTCCAAACTTGGTGGCTTATCATAACAGGTTTATGATTTCTCATAATTCTGTAGGACAGGAATCATGTCTCTGCTCCTCACAGTGACTGTTGTGCTTAACTGAGTGACAGCATGATTTTTTCACTTCAGTAGAGTGCCTACCACCTGTGTGTGTGTGTGTGTGTGTGTGTGTGTGTGTGTGTGTTGGATGGATGGGGAAATAAGAAGGTGGCTCTGGTGAGGGTCTCTCAGGTTATGGACACACTCAGTGTGTAAACAGTACATGTTGGTACCATCCTTACCCTCAACTCTGTCCCCTCCTCTGAAGGGACCTTCCTCGTTGGGTAGGCCGGTAATCCCCATGGAGATTATGGGTCGTGTATTATTGGGGTAGCCATCAGTTATGGAAAAGAGGCAATGTCTCTGTGTATAATGTCCCAACTTGTGGCTCTAACAATCTTTTCAGCCCCTCTTTCATGAATTTCCCTGAGCCATGTTGTGTTCGTTTTAGGTCTACCTCAGTGATGGGCTCTTGGGAGCGTTTATGCCTCTGGATATCTGATTTGGTAGGAGTTGAGTGCCCTCTGTGTATATCTCCTTCACCCTTGTGCTGATATTAGGTTCACCAAGAAAGAAGCACTCTTGCTTATTTCCCCAATTACTCTATGGTTTCAGCTGGGGCCTTGATGAAGTGTGGTGGGCAAGATGTTTCTCTCCTCAGGTTCTGCTACCATCTGTAAAGGAGAAGCAGATTCTCCAATGGAGAATGAAGTTAGCCCAGGTTAAATGAGATAACCATTGTTAGTGTAGAGAGAATTTAATAGATGTAGGCCTCTTGTAGCCCAAGATTGGTGGGAGCTTGACATTGGAAAGCAAACTCATTATTTGGATATGAGTCTGACTTGTTTCCCAGTTCTAGATATGGGTTCCTTTCCACTGAGTGGATCTGTTAGCCAGTCCAAGAGCAGTTGGTTACCCACCATGGCTGTGTGCCACTATTGCACTTGGGTGAGCATCATATCATGTTGTTTGCTGCTGAGTAGCTTAGACCTCGAGTTGCTCAGACTGATGTTGGCCATTTTCCCCCAGTAGCTCATGTAGCACCTTCTGGCATTAGATGAGCTAACTGTCTGGGGACTGGCTCCTTTCCAGATTCCAGCCAGGTCTCTCCATGTTCTGTACTGAAAGCATATGGTGTCTTTGGCAGTAGAGTCTTACCACTAACCTTTGGTGGCTCTGACAGAAGTCTGTTTTTTTTTGGGGGGGGGGGAACCTTGTAGGTCTCTCTGATCAACAGCTCATTGTACGTGTTAACTGCATCCTGGTACTGGGAGATACAGGCCAGAACCAAGGGAAAAGAGGGAAGAGAAAAGATAAGTAATATAAAAGAGAAAGAATAAAAGCGAGAGAGGGAGAAACAGGAGAAAATTAAGGTTAGGCTTCATCTTTCCCTCTCCAGGGCCCTTTTGATTCAGGTGTTCCCTCTAAGGTCCTGATGAGGGTTCAACCTTTTAGTCTGTCTTCCAGGATATAGGAGTTTATGGTGCCATTTCCATTTGAGTCCAGTTTTGTGTCCTTCCCCCACTCTTACCCTCCTCTCCTGCTCCACCTTCCCTATTGTCTGGTCCTCAAGATGCCTATTAGTTATGTCAGCATCTCTGGCTGATCCAGGTTAGGAACCACAGATGAATAGATCTCTCAGGCTTTAAATCTCTTACTCCTATAGTCTCCTGGTTGGACCTGCCCCTTAGGATGGAGCTATTGAATGTGTTTTTCTAAATGGGGAAACAGAGGTCCAGATGCAGTGACTAGGCCTTGCTGTGGGTTTGAGTTTGTTGGAGCTTTTTTGAACAGCCTCCAAATACTTAGTGGCATGTTTTAATCCCATATGTTGACTGTAGGCTGACTGGAATAGATGCAAGCTGGCTGGGCTGGAATAGGCCCATGCATTCTCAGTGTTGGCTGAGTTCCTGGGGCTCTTCCTGATGGTCTCAGATTGTCTTCTACACATAGCCTTTCCTCATGGTCTCTCCAGCAGTAAAGCCAGATTTTTAAAAAATTTTTTTGTTTTTTTATTTTTATTTATTTATTTGAGAGCGACAGACAGAGAGAGAAAGAGGCAGATAGAGAGAGAGAGAGAAAATGGGCGCGCCAGGGCCTCCAGCCACTGCAAATGAACTACAGACGCATGCGCCCCCTTGTGCATCCAGCTAACGTGGGTCCTGGGGAATTGAGCCTCGAACTGGGGTCCTTAGGCTTCACAGGCAAGTGCTTAACCGTTAAGCCATTTCTCCAGCCCCAAAGCCAGATTTTTTACACGGAAATTCATGATTTCCCATTAGAAATGAAAGTTGGAAACTACCAGACTATCTTTAAACTTAGTCTGGAATTCCAGGCAAATCACAGGCCTCCCAGATTCAAGGGTGTGGACCAATAAGCCCTGCTTTTGCCTGTGAGGAGCCACATATGTCTGCAGGGAAGAGGGAGAAGTGTGGCCATGACTGGAGATGAGCTTGTGCAATGAAGCCATGGGTCTTTGTGAAGGATAATATGATGGTTTGTTTTAGTTATTTTATTTATTTATTTATTTTTTGTTTTTGTTTTTGTTTTTTGAGGTAGGGTCTCACTGTAGCTCAGGCTGACCTGGAATTCACTATGGAGTCTCAGGGTGGCCTCAAACTCATGGCGATCCTCTTACGTCTTCCTCCTGAGTGCTGGGATTAAAGGTGTGTGCCACCACGCCCAGCCTGTTCTAGTTATTTTTAATTAAAAATTATTTATTTATTAGAGAGAAGAGAGAGAGAGAGAGAGAGAGAGAGAGAGAGAGAGAGAGAATGGGTACACCAGGACCTCTAGCTACTGCAAATGAACTGTAAACATATGAACCACCTTGTGCATCTGGCTTATGTGAGTTCTGGGGAATCGAACCTGAGTCCTTTTGCTTTGCATGCAAGCATGTTAACCACTAAGTCATCTCTCCAGCCCTTGATTTAGTTCTAACTAGGTCTTTTCTAATTGACTGAGCTCTCCATCAGGATGCTTCCTTATATTTTGCTGCTGTGATCTCAGAATAAAAAAATGTCCCATGAATAATGCGTCAGCATATTTTGTTGGATGGATGTGAACAGCAGTGTTCTTAGCTTATCTACAAGTCCATACTTACAGCATACACAGCCATCAGAAATAAGATTATGGCTCTTAGTAAACTGGTATTTTTTTAAATGTAAGAATTATAAAACACACAGCTTTTCCCCCTTTTCCTTTAGCTTTTGAGAAATTCAGTGAGGCTTTCTTTTGCTCATGTGTATGTGTGTGTTGGGGAGCATATGTGCCCATGCAGCACCCCATGTGCTCACCTGTAAGTAGGGTGTGCTCTTCTGCAGTAGCCAGAATGGAACACGGGGCGCTCTGCTCCTTCACTCCATTCTTATTTGAACTGGAGTCTCTCAGTGATCCTGGAGCTTGCTATGGTTTCACAAGCTCCTGTGATTCTCTGATCTCCTCTCTTGTGTGACATTGGGATTACAGATGTGTGTGGCCACACCCAGCTTCTTACTTACATGAGTCCTAAGATTGAATTGGAGTAGTCTCTCAGGATCTCATGCTTACATAAAAAGTGCTCTTAACTGCTGAGCCATCTCTCCAGCCCTTAGTGAGAAATTTATGATTCTAGTTTATTAACTTAAATAATCAATGTTTCACCTTCCTTCTATATGAAATTTAAGTTTCACTTTGTTCAGAGCCTCTTTTTTTTTTTGAGGTAGGGTCTCACGCTCTAGTCCAGTCTGACCTGGAATTCACTATGTGGTATCAGGGTGGCCATGAACTCATCCTTCTACCTCTGCCTCCTGAGTGTTGGAATTAAAGGTGTGTGCCACCACATCTGGCTCTAGAGTTTCATTTTTGTATGTCTACTGGTATAATCAGTCCCATTCTTTTTTTTTTTTTTGCTCTTGGAGTCAGGTGTTATAAATAATAACCAAGGGCTGGAGTGATGGCTTAGTGGTTAAGCTACTTGCCTGCAAAGCCAAAGGACTAAGGTTCCATTCCCCAGGACCCACATAAGTCAGATGCACAAGGTGGTACATGCATCTGGAGTTCATTTGCAGCAGCTGGCAGCCTTAGTGCACCCATTCTCTCTCTTTCTCTCAAATAAATAAAAAATAAATAAATAAAATAAATAAATAATAACCAAGAGCAGGTATGCAGTTGCCAGTAGAAGTGATCTTGTAAAAGCAATGAACTGTGTTGTTCTTGCCATGCGTACCTGCATTGTTAATAAACTCAGATTAGGACTATAGTCAAGTTTGGATTGTGTAAAGTCTACACTATAGAAAATCCCAAATTTGCGTGAACTTGTGCTTTTATGACTTTCTCAACTTGAGCAGCATTTTGTGGTTAAAGTTATCATTAATTCTGTTTATTCAGTTCCCTCAGAGCAGAAGAAAGGAAGTCCTCTATCTTTACCGTTCCCAGTCAGGAATATGTTCCAGACAGTGAGCAGGTGCAGAATGCAGATCTGTTCCATTGAGCAAGCGATTTGGGTCAGTGTTTGGAAGAGCTGTGAATTCCCAGACCATCAGTCATACTTACATTCAAATATAAGTATCCAAACACATTTACGTCCAAATATAGTGCAACCATTTTATACCACTGGTGTTGGAAGACAAGATTTATGTCAGCCTTGTGGATGCGTTGTCTGCTGTTAAATTTCACAAGCTATTCCAGAGACAATTTTGTCTTTTAAAATTTTTCCTTCTCCTTCTCTTCCTCATTATCATCTTTTTATTTTCTCACCCTCCTTTCCTCACTTCTTATTTCTCTTCTCCCTCCCTCATTCCCTCTGTTTATCTTCCCTATTTTTTTTTTTTTTTTTTTTTTTGGTTTTTCAAGGTAGTGTCTCATTCTAACCCAGGCTGACCTAGAATTCACTATGTAGTGTCACACTGGCCTTGAGCTCACGGTGATCCTCCTACTTTATCCTCCCAAGTACTGAGATTAAAGGTATGTGCCACCAGAGAGAGAGAATGGGTGCACAGGACCTCCAGCCACTCCAAACAAATTCCAGACGCATATGTCACTTTGTTCATCTGGCTTTACGTGTGTACTTGGGTCATTAGGCTCCATGGGCAAGTACCTTAATGACTGAACCATCTCTCTAACCCATTCCCTACTTTTTTTTTTTGAGATAAGTTCTCATTATACTGCCCAGTGCCAACCTGGGTATAGTGAAACACCTGAAATCTCAACACTTGGAAGGCAAAGGCAGGAGGCTTACCACAAGTTCAAGGTCAGCTTCGTCTGCATAAGAGTTCCAGGCCAGCCAGGACTATATAGTGAGATCCTATCTCAGAACAGAAACAAGCGCAAAACCACCTCTGGGCTGGGATTATATGCATTGGAGCTGCTCTTCTTTCTCTTCCTCTTGTTCTTCTTCATTATTATCTATCCTTTCTCTTTTGCAAAGTAACTTCATAACTTTAGTTAACTAAATAGAGTGAATAGGAATATTTAAAATGAATGGAAAAATTGGGAAAAATAGTGTATTTTAAGTAAAATGTAAAGCCTACTTACCTGAGAGACTCGGGATCTTCCAAAAGAAAAACAAGAGTAAGGATGTGCTAGAGGAAGGAAAGAAGAAGGCTAGTAAAGAGAGCTGTCAGCCATGGACCTGGGCTAGGCAGAGCAGGCCCCAAAGTTCAACAGATACTGTTGACAATATTCTTACTCTTGGCAGTGTGGGGACCATGTGACCTTCACCATCCTTTTAGGTCAGGGAGCTTTTGAAGGAGGGTCAGTGCATGACAAAAAGACAGATGCTTCATGCCAGAAAAGATTGCAGAAAAATATTCAGAGGAATGCTGTGGAAAAGCAAATTAATCCCTCACACATTACGCGCCTGTGAATATGGTGCTGTGTGAGTAGTACCCTGGGTAAGAGTTATGTCTTCAACTTCCTGTATCCTTTTGGTGTTAATTTACAAAATTGTGGATTCAGATCCTAACAGGTTTTTGCCTTTGTGAATTTCTTTTTAAGGCTCATAGTGATGTAGATTGTGCATGTGTGTAAACGTGCGTGTATTTTGCAAATGAAATCATGTCTCAGATATTCTTCCACAGTGAGACCATTCAGCTTTACAAAAATATTACAAGTGAGTTATAGTAGAACAAATTTTAGAAATGTTTAGATGCTGAAACCAAGACTCAGAGGAGGCTCATTAAAAGGTGTTCATGGCATATATTTTCTTTACTCATAGCTATGAGCACCACATCATGTGGAAGCTTGGTGTTGAGGAATTGTGGCATTGCCTCTTTGAGTCCATACCCTGGAGAGTTGAGTGGTACCACAGCTCTTCTGTTGTACTTGGCGTGACCAGGCCCCTGAGACAAGGTCTCCCTGTGTAGCTCTGGCTGACCTGGAACTTTGACTGTTCTTATCAGGGATCCTCCTGCCTCTGTCTCCCAAGAGTTAGGATTACAGGTTTGTCCTACCATTCCCGATTGAGGTGCTTTTCTTTATCTTACATATTAGGCCCTAGTGTGATCAACATCACAATGATAGACACTTGGTTGAGGTGGTGGGGTACCAATCAGTAGTAGATCCATGATTCTACCTGACTGTCAATGGAAGTCTTCAGATTAGATGAGGGCTTCCAAAGGGGAGCCCATTACAGTGAGTGTATCAGGGAGGTTGTTGGAGAAAGAAAAGTGGGAGTCTTGTCTGGGAGTCTAAAGGAGCAAGGCAGTCTCTACCACACCATTCACATCCTCATATTTATAATTAGCAGTTAAATGTCCAGTGTTCTAGGAGGGGCCAAAGCAGTTCTGTTTTGTGATTAAGCTTAAAGTTTTATAATTTGCTGACTTTGTTATCCAAATTAATAATTTATACATTTATATTATAAAGATGAAAAATTTTCTTGAATCCTCACATTTTCTTCTCTATCCATAATTTAATAGAACATCTTTCTAATTCCAGTGGCAATTATTGGTTGAGCATTCGCTGTGTTTGAATTAGACTGAATTCCTGACTCAGAATGAATACACATCTCAAACCTATGGCTGGCTCTTTTTCTTTCCAATGATAATAAGAAGAACTACCATTTGGAATTTACTCCCCTCTTCTGATGGTACGTCTTCTGATGTCAGATGTGATGTGGACATGTGCCTAGGAAAGAAGGGCTTGATATGCACCCTTTAAATTGACAGATAGTTTTCAATATTTCATGGACTGCTGCTGTTTCACACACTAGAGTTTAGGCCACTGACCTCAAGTTTGCAAATTTTATATCCCATTACCACCCTGTGAGCTCTGTACTCCCTAGGGCCACATAGTTGATGTTTTAGCTGGAATCTGAGAAAGTGTCTGAATAGTTCCTAGCGTTGGCTAGGAATGATTTGGCAGTTCAGTCATAAAAACCCAGAGCTAGTGGCTATAATTACCTCACACTATTTCCTATTTGAGCCTGGTTGTGGGTAATGGGGTAGAGTGATATTGCTTGTGGAACTATATTTTAAAAGATAGAGGAGTCATTTTCAATGAACATAATTACCTTTGGTCATTTTTTTTTCAATGAACACAAATAACCATTGGTCATGTTTTCAGAGAGGCTTGGAAATGTAGGGATAGACATGTTTGGGATCAAATCCTGGCTCCACCACATACTGGGAAAAAACCTCAGACAAGTGACTTGATCTCTGGGAGCCTCATTTATGTACTTGTAAACAAAATTATAACATACTTTTCTGTGTTGTCCTAAGACTTAATGACATAGTATATCTCAGGTTGCTTGTACAGTACCTGACATTTTTAGCTGTGATAATGAGGGTGGATAAAATGCTATTATGGATAGGGAAAATGAGGAGTAGGGTCATAAAAAAGTAATTTTTTTCTTACCAAAGCAAAAAAGAAATACTAACATCATGAATATCTAGATAACACAGACTACTTTCTCATCTTGGAATTGATTACTTTCAAAAACAGAGGAAGCAAACATGAACATAAAAAATTCAAATATAACTTTAATGGAAACTTGCTTCGTCTGTGGAGATTGGGCTTATACTTAAGGAAATAAAATATATGGATTTTCTCTTCCCCAAATCGTATGACATTTATTGGAGAACAAATACTATTGTTCTTTATTAATATGCCCTCTTCAACTCTTTGCAAACCTCCCCACCCACTGGCAGATGTGGCAAATGGGCCTTATCTGCTTCCTGAGGAATACTTCAGTTTCTTCAAGAGCCTTTGTGAAAGGCAATTGTATTTTAGGAAGTAGAGAGCAGCCTGGGAGCTACTTTCTTTGGCAGCAGTGCAAAGAGATTTCCTGGGAGTTAGAACTATTCCATGGTGAGGTTGGTCTTCACTGAACTATGTTTTAATTGCCTTTGATGGAGTAGACAGGGTGACCACCAGCAGTTCCTGGTGCTACAGGAACCTCTAGATCCTGATGTCAGAAGCAGAGAGAGCCTTTCTGTCTCTACTACACATGACATCACATAAAGAACATATATTTATAATGACCAAAGAAATAGGGCCTCCAGCAGGTGATACCTGAATCATTTGACAGTCTTGTTTAGACTTTGTGGAGTGGCTTTGCTTTAGGATCAAGAAGGGTTTGGTTAGCAAAGAAGGGCAAGGTTGTTTGGTGGGTAAATGACATGTCTGCACCCAAGCTCTGCGAGCTGCCTGGAAAGACCCAGTTCTCCCTCTACTTGTCTCATGGTCACTGGCCTCTCTCGTTGTCTTGCAGGCAGGCCTGTCTTGTGACAGCTCAGTCACCCCTGAGAAGAGCCCCAGCTCTCACCTTTTCGTGAATCTTCCCTTGCTTTGGCTTCATGATGTGCAGCAATTTATCACCCATTTAGTACCAAGGGATTATTATTTATTGTTTTTCTCCAGTGTCTGTGATGAATCCTTTATATTTTTTATTTTCTTTTACTGATTCTCATTTTGATTTTATGAGAGTTGATTTTCAGAGTTATCTTAAACTATGAAACATCTTGGGGAAATGGAAGAAAATATATATTGTCTATGGTGGTTTGATTCAGGTGTCCCCCACAAACGTAGATATTCTGTATGGTAGGTTCCCAGCTGATGGAGATTTGGGAATTAACACTTCCTGGAGGCAGTGTATTGTTGGGACTGGGCTTATGGGTGTTATAGCCAGTTTCCCCTTGCCAGCTTTGGCACACTCTCCAGTTGCTATTGTCCACCTTATATTGGCCAGTGGGTGATGTCCACCCTCTGCTCATCCCATTGTTTTCCCCTGCCATCATGGAGCTTCCCCTTGGGTCTGTAAGTCAAAATAAACCTTTTTTTTTCTCAAAAACTGCTCTTGATTGGGTGATTTCTGCTAGCAACGTGAACCTGACTGCAACAGTATAGTTAGTACCAGAGGAGTGGGATTGCTGCTAGGCACCTGACACCTGACTGTGTGTCTTTTGTAGCTGATTTTCAAGAGGAATGTAGAAGGATTTGAAACCTTGGGCTAAGAGATGCCTTGCAATGCTGTAAGTACAGCTTGATGGACTGTTTTGGTCAGAGTTAAAAGACCCAAATGCAGTGTGAGGAAGAGCTTTGCCTGGACTGGGCTAGAAGCAGTTTATGTGAGAGGCTTACTGTTATGCCTGTGTCCTAAGAACTTTTGCAGGGCTGCTTTGCATAGAAATGGACTGGTGTGACCAGAGGGATATGGCACAGAAATAAAATATTTGGGCTGAAACTTCTACCTGTTCAGCTGCAATTATATGAGAGATTACAATCTTTGAGATTGGGTCTGCTGACTTGTATTGGGGCAACAGGAAGAATGTTGTCTCTTTTGAAGGGAACTGAATGCTAAAGGAGTGTCCTGTTCTTCAAAGTCTGATTTATTCCCCCCTGGATTAACAAATTGGCACCCTACCTGATATTATGGAGTATAAGAAATGCGGAAAACAGAGACGGTCATTGAATTTGCAACACAGTTCTTGTGTTTTGGAAATGGCCATGGGAAGTGTTTTCTGATTGCCTGCATGGAGACCTGATGGAGCCGTGAGGATGGACCATGGGTTGCAGTGGATACCCAGTGGAGATGCTGGAATCACGAGATGGCTGATAAGGAAAGCTGCTGGTCCCGGATAAAGTTTTCCAGGGCTGTGAGTAGCCTAGCTGGAGGGGTGGAATTAGAATTAGAACTCCAGAGACTTGTTGCTGGTTAGAATTATCAGATTTGGAGATTTGTCACTGATTAGAGTTGTAGGACTTGGAGCTATAGAGTTTGATGTTTGCCCTGTTTAAATCTTGTATTGGTTGAATATTTCTTTGCTATAACCAATGCCATCTTTTGCAGTGTGAGTGTTTATTCTGTGCCATTATGTTTTTTTTTTTTTTTTTTTTTGGTTTTCTGAGGTAGGGTCTCACTCTAGCTCAGGCTGACCTGGAATTCAGTATGTAGTTTCCGGGTGGCCTCGAACACACAGAGATCCTCCTACCTCTGCCTTCTGAGTGCTGGGATTAAAGGCATGTGCCACCACACTTGGCATTATGGGTTTTTTGAGGTCATTTTTCATATTATGGCTCAGTTAAAAGACCTTGTATTATAAGGATGTCTGAACATCATTATGATTGATAAAAACTATGGGGACTTTTAAAGTTGGACTGAATGCATTGCATTTTACATCATGGATGGTTATCAGTTTATGGGGGCCAGGGCCTGAATGTGGTGGTTTGATTCAGATGTCCCCCATAAACTTAGGTATTCTGAATGGTATGTCCCCAGCTGATGGAGATTTGGGAATTAATGCTTCCTGGAGGTAGTGTATTGTTGGGGGTGGTCTTATGGGTATTATAGCCAGTTTCCCCTTTCCAGTTTTGGTGCATTTTCCTGTTGCTATTGCCTACCTTATGTTGGCCAGGGGATGATGTTCACCCTCTGCTCATGCCATCATTTTCCCCCTGCCATCATGGAGCTTCCCCTCGCGTCTATAAGCCAAAATAACCCTCATATTCCCCCACAACCTGCTCGTGGTCAGGTGATTTCTGCTAGCAATGTGAACCTGATTGCAGCACTGTCTTTTTAAGGCTAAGTTTTGGTAGATTTCCTATACTCTGAACCCTGCATCCATCTCCATTTGACTTATTGGCAGTATCTCTAAGAAGTAGTGGTTGTTTGATTTTTTTTACTTATAGCCCATGAAAATAAGAGTGTTTTAAATAAAGAATAGTGGAAACAGATAATGGTTAGTTAGTGTCTGTTTGCCATTAAAATGTTCAGATTATATAATGTTTCTTGTGGACTTTAGATAAATCATCAATACAGTCAAAGTTCATTAAAAAAAAAAACAGCAAAAGAATCTAAAAACAAATACTAGGTATTTTCTGTGCTCCACTAACTTCCCAGGGGAAGAAAAAAGAGCCTCAAATAAAATAAGCATTTCCTTGAAAGTTTTGAAAATCATTATAAGAATATGCAAACTGTTTTTTTCTCCTTGTAAGCAATTCCAACTTCATGTAGACATTGCTAAACATTTGATAACCCATCAGGGTCTGCTTGACCTTACACCAAATCATTTGCTCCTTTACATTTGTCCTCTTCCCTGAAAACAAACTAACACACATTCTCATTCATCAGAGCATCAGGAAGCCCACCAGGCTGCGTTGCTAAAAAATTCTGTTTCTTTCAGCTCATATTTCCCATGACTATAATTTTTTCCACTGGTGTAAAGAAAAACATAAATTCAACCCCAAAAGACCAAAAACCAGTCAATGATTTCCCCTCAGATGCATTGTTAACTGATGTGTTTTACATTAATAGCAATAACATATATGTTGTAGTTAGCTGCACGTTGCTTGGATGAACATACAACCAGACACAGTTTATGAGAGGAAGAGATTTATTTCAGGCTTACAGATCCAGGGGAAGTTCCATCAATGACGAAAGAAGCTGGCTCCCTTTCCTAGTTCCAATCAGAGATAAATCACCAACATCCAGCACTCAAACACTAACAACCAGAGCTCAAAGTGCTCACCATACACACACCTCTGGGCTGGAATTCAGATCTATCCCTAAACACACCTTAGGGAGTCTCAAAAGAAGCTTTGGCCCTGAGGTAAATTCAGGGTTACTTACTGTTAATTCACCTGTTCTTTATTTCTTTATTTCTTTATTTTTCATAGCAACACTGTTCTGATGCAGTGATTTTTACTGCAGCTTAAGCTCCTTTTCTGATTATGGACTCTAGTGTGTGTACCAGCAGTGGCCAATCCCTGGACCACACTTGGAGTTCATTGCTGCAGAGGTTCCCATAGTCTAGTGATGGTTATATTCCCATGATATGGGCTTATACTGTGCTCCCTGAGCTCTTGTTTTGTTGCTAGCTACACCTAGAAGTTTTATCCTACTCTGCCAACCTTTTATCAAGAGGACTTGTCAGTGGGTGGTTCTTCCATTAGGGGCACATTTATAATGGAAAGTCTGTCTTTGTGACTTTAGCAGTCATCAATGATCATCTAGAACCAAGAATTTTTTTATGGTGGGAGGATGGGAATATCTTAATCTTGTTATTCCCTACTTACTTATTCTGTAAAGTCTTGCACATAGTTTTAAATGTCCATCCAAGGCTGATTGATAGGTAGTAATATCTATGGTGCTAGTAGGTTTGCCTTTTCTGAACCCTGACTCTCAGGGTTATAGATAATTATATAATGTAAGGATTGGTGATTATGAGGTAGAAGATTATAGGCAGTTCACAAGGAATAAGCCTGGTACTTGAGGGGCCAGATAGGGAAGGAAATATCTTACAACATTCTACTCCTCTGCCCTTATCCCATTATGTACTATACAACTCAAAATTTAAACTTTTTTTTTTTTTTTTTTTTTGGTTTTTCGAGGTAGGGTCTCACTCTGGCCCAGGCTCACCTTGAATTCACTATGTAGTCTCAGGGTGGCCTCGAATTCACGGTGATCCTCCTACCTCTACCTCCCGAGTGCTGGGATTAAAGGTGTGTACCACCACGCCCGGCTCACAATGTTTTTTAAAATTATATATTGAATTAATTAATTTTGAGACAGGGTCTTGCTATGTAGCTCTGGATAACCTGCTACTCAAGATGTAGGCTGGACTTGAACTCAAAGCAATCCTTCTGCCTTAGTCTCCCAATTTCTGGGGTTATTGGCATGCACCACCATAAATAGTATATTCTTATTTTATTTTACTTCTGGTTTTCAAGGTAGGGTCTCACTCTAGTACAGGCTGACCTGGAATTCACTATGTAGTCTCAGGGTGGCCTCGAACTCCCAGCGATCCTCCTACCTCTGCCTCCTGAGTGCTGGGATTAAAGACATGGACCACTATGCCCTGCTATATTCTTATTTTAAAATGAGGTATTTCAGATAGAGACATTATGAAAATGGTGAAAATGTTTACTACAGGTGAAAAAAGGAAACTTCTGTTAAATTGCATTTAACACTGAAGAAGGAATGCTTATACCCCCATTTAAGCAGTGTTTTCTCAGGAGTGCGCGTTTTAACAAATGTCCTAGGCATAGCTTCAGTGGTTAGAATGAAAGATTCTGAAAACCACTGGTACAGCCCGCATCCCTCAGGAAGAGACACTGGGAGTAGGAGTCATTCCCGGGAGCTTCTGAGTGTTGGTGAGGGATGGTGGGTGTGTGCCCATGTCAGAGGTGCATTGTCTGTGAGAGCTTCATGAGGACTGATATTATTCCCTAAGGCCCTATATATTTCTTCTACCTGCAGTAAAACTCAGAAAATGTGCATGTTTTTAACTGTTTCACTGGGTGCTGCTACAAAGAGTTGGAAACGTTACAGGCCTGTTAGGAGGAATGTATGGCAAGGTGCTGTGTCTGACAGTACCATGTCCGCATCAGGTGTTACTGTGTTGAAGCTTTGTACTCAGCACCCATTCTGCTGAATTACAGTTTGCATGTGGGCACTGTCACACCTTCAAACAGCGTGGAGAGACCGGTAGTGGTATCACTTGGGCCCGGAAAAGTAATTCAGAAGAGCTGTGTTGGTGCTAACAATGAGTAAGGTTTCTCAATATAATGGACAGTGTCCCAGTAAACTCTGAATTGCGAGAAATGAAATGGGTGTTTCTCAAGATTATCTGGGCTACCCATACATCCTGATGTCTATTGTCTCCTGAGCCAGGTGGATAGTTGTTACATCCCCTTATGGTTTTGCTTGAAACTAGTTTTTCACAAAATAAGACACACTCATGTTCAAATGCACGCACAGCAGGCATTTCAGCACCAGCTCAGAGGGGGTTTGGATTTTAACTTGACCCTTTGAGTTTCTGTATTTTTCCCTGTCCAAACACTTCCTACTCATTCCTCAAGCTTATGTGTATTTTTATTCTTCACTTATTTATTTATTTTGTTTTTTTGAGGTAGGGTCTCACTCTGGCCCAGGCTGACCTGGAATTCACTATGTAGTCTCATGGTAGCCTTGAACTCATGGCAGTCCACCTACCTCTGCCTCCTGAGTGCTGGGATTAAAGGCATGAACCACCACGCCCGGCCTTATTTTTTATTTTTTTTAAATATTTTTGTTTATTTGAGAGAGACTAAGAGAGAAAGAAAGAGAGAAAGAATGGGTACACCAGGGCTTTTTGCCACTGCAAACAAACTCCAGATACACACACCACTTTGTGTATCTGGCTTTATATGGGTACTGGAGAATGGAACTCAGGCCATTAGGTTTTTTTCAGTAAGTGCCTTAAACCACTGAACCATCTAAAGCCCTCAGCCATAGTCCTTTGACCAGGTCTTCACTACTAGGTATGAATTCCCTTCCATGGTATGGGCCTTAAATCTAATCAGGGGACAGTTGATTACCCCCATAACAGTCATTCAAGCTGATATTCTTATCAGAAGGATCTGGATTGACAAGTACCATGCATAAGCTCTCAGTAATAGAAATGACCAGTCTACAGGGGAGTGTTTCTAAGATGTAGTCACTTCACCTCATTCCCCCAATATATTCTGTAAGAATTTCTCGTTGTTGTTGCAAACCTAGTAAAAGAAAACCAGAGCACAGGGCTGGAGAAATGGCTCAGCAGTTAAGAGCACTTGCTCACAAGGCCTGTCTGCCCTGGTTCAATTCTCCAGTACCCATGTAAAGCCAGATGCACAGAGTGGTGCATATATCTGGAGTTTAGTTGTAGTGATGGGAAGCCCTGGTGCACCCATGTTCATTCTCTCTCTCTCCTTGCAAATAAATAATAAATAATAAATAACATTTAATAAAAGAAAACCAGAGAACAGAAATGTTGTGCAAATTAGTTTATAAAAAAGAGAACACATTCTCTTTGGTGTATTTATGAAAACAACTTTCTAATCTGTGATCAAAAAATCTTTAGCACTGGTCAGGAAGTTTTACTCATAAATTCTTTTTGCTTTTTAGTTAGTGATTTAGGATATGTTTTTATAGTGTAGTCACTAATTATCTGTTTCCTCATCTGAAAATGAGCTTAGCATTATATCTTCCTGACCCAGTTTTAGGGAAAAATGATCATTTTAGGAAGTATAATCATCTATGAAATTGCCCAATTATTATTTTTATTTTAAAGTTTGACTTCACCGGTACTAGACAAAAACTGATTTATCAAATTTCTACAAATTTAAATTATTTTTATTAAACATTTTCCAGGTATCTGTATATTTGGAAACGAGTGCTTAAAACTTTGCTTTAATTATAAAATTAAAAAAATGACTCAAGGAGGAAGAAGAGTTGGCTCAGTGAATAAGAGCACTTGCTGGGCAAGCATGAGGCCCTGATGTATCCCAGCACTCACGTAAGAAGCCAGGCATGACGGCACATGCCTGTATCCCGGTGTTGAGGTGGTGGAGACAGGAGGATTGCTGGGGATCACTGGTCAGCCAGTCTGACTGAAAAGCAAAGAGCTCCAGGTTCAATGAGAGACTATCTCAGGAAAATAAGGTGGAAGAGTGGTCATATCTGCACACACATGTGCATACAACACATTCCTATATACTCAACACATGTTCCACACATATAAAAAAGGTGTCAAGTTTTAGGTCACTAAGATTATGAAGTGCTAATCCCAGTGAAATAATGTCATCAACTGTAGGTTTTGCCTAACTTACTGGAACTTTATAGAAAGTTAAAATACATCAATGATTTGTTATTTTTTTACTTATCTTTCTCTTAGCAATGTTGCTGCCCCTGTTCTGAAGGGTTTGGTAAAGAAATATTTGGACATATCTATTGACTCTTAATTACTGTGAGATAGAGTTTGAGCTACAAAATCCAAGGGATGTTTGTAGTTACAAAATGTTTCTAAACAATTCATTTGCAGCATGGAAACATTTTACTCTAGTACCCCATCTATTTCCTTTATGGATATTTTTGTGTACTTGATGTTGTTTTAAATTTTAATTTTCTAAGATTGAAAAAAGTTGATGTTGATTCCTTACTGGCAATTATCTTTTCCATATAATTTATTTACCATTTTTGTAAACATACATTTCCAGTAAATTAAATGCCCACTACTAGATAGCATTCTCACTAGCTTATATTGTCTTAGTCAGAAGTACATTTTAAATTTATGGATTTACCAGTCAAGTTCAGGAGTTGTATTGGGATACAATGATAAACCTGAACTTCCTGTCATTAAACATTATACAAGAGGGTAATTATCTGGGTCCAGGTTATCTGAAATGCTTGAGTAATTTGGGTCTGAGATTCAAGTCACTAAAAGTGGTTAAAAACTGATTTGTGTCCTTGCTTCCTTAGGAAACCACTCTGTCTGGAAATAGATTGCTGAACTGTTGGTCTTTACTGAATTTATAACACATGGGTGGGGAGGAATCATCTGGCCTTAAAAAAAGTAAGGTACATTCAAGGTTAGACCATCCTATTACTCTTCAGTTTTTAAGTGTCTAATTTGCAGACTTACTGGTCTTCTTTATTGGCCCTGTCGTCATGGGCTGGTGATTAGGTAGGGCATTGGCCTGAGGCTGGCTGTCTTAGCACTCTGTGGGGTTACCAGAGGCAAAGGTATACAGCTCTTTGGATCACTGGACTGATTACTATAGTGGAGGCTTAGTGGGTTTGCTTGGTCAAGTCTCCTTCAGGTTGCCTGCTATGGAATGTTTCCCACAAAACAACATTTAAAAGCTATGGTCAAGTTCCAAGATCAGACCACAATGGCCTATTTAGCTGATAATGCAGCTGAGAGAGCCTGTTATTTGACTAGCCGGGGGACAAAACCACTACCTATTAACATTGTTTCTGTTGGAAAGACTGTTCTAAACTCTAAATACCAGTATGTAGAAATGATGTTTTAGAGCCCTGCCTGTTTATCCATTGGGAGCTGCCAACATTCAGAACTAAAGTATGGAGTCACCTTGCATTCCTGTAGTAACTGCTTCTTCCTCCTAGCCTGACCCTATTGTCTGGTTCTGTTAACCTTTCATGAGGTGGCCAGCACATTCAGAGGATATTGTCTTTCTGGTCACAGCTCTTGGTTTGACACATTCTGGGAAGCCATGAGAACCTTGGTTTATTTTAACCCCCATTTCTTATATGGGTGATGAAAAGGAGAGCAGCGGAGAATTCCATGCACCCCTCCAGCCTACCCCTTCCTTCACTTCACAGGCTGTTTGTTCCCTCCATGCCTTTATTTGCTTTGTGTTTTCAGTCATTTCTATGATTTCATTTTCTCTTTAGAAAAGTGTAATGTGGCTTTGGCTTGAATGAATGGAGCAGATAGCCCAGTCAAAGGAAATGTTATAGTTGTCCTTGAACTTCCTGGCAAAGCCAAGAGGTTGCGGAGTTCTGGGAAGCAGTTCTTCAGAAGGGGTCATATTTTCTTAGATGTATGAGAAATACAAATTTGAAATGTGATGGTTTTCCCAGTGTGGTTTTATTTTTTATTTTTGGTCTTGTTTTTATTTTTCAAGGCAAGCTCTCACTCTAGCCCTGACCTGAATTCACTGAGATCCTCCTACCTCAGTTTCCCAAGTGCTGATATTAAAAGGCACATGCTACCATGTCTGGCTGTTTTCCTGTTTTGAGGTATCTTTTCTCATCCCTCAAGTGCCAAATAGTTTCCACTTATAAGCAAAAACACCTGTTTCCATGTCCGTTATGTTAGCATGCTGAGACAGATCCCCTCTCCAGAGAGTAGATTCAGTACAAAGTAGGATAGCAAGTTATTTTGTTTTAATTTTTTAAAAATATTTTTATTTATTTGCAAGGAGAAAGAAGAGAGAGAGAGAGAGAGAGAGAGATAGTTAGTGAGTTAGTGCCAGGGCTTCCAGCCACTGCAAATTCCAGATACATGCACTACTGTGTGTACTTGGCTTTTTGTGGGTACTAGGGGATTGAACCTGGGTCGTTAGGCTTTGCAGGCAAGTGCGTTAACCATTGATCCATCTCTTCAGCCCAGGATAGGAAGTTAATTGTGTCATGGCTGCTAGGACTAGGGGTAACTTTAAGGGCTCAGGCATCCAAGCAGATTCCTGTGTTCCTAGAGGTATTTGATCCAGAGAACCCGAAGCATAAAACATCCAGTGCCTCAGAGGAATCAGGACTTGTTGCACCTGGAGATGTTCTTTAGATATGGGATTCTGGGCTCCATGTCTAAATGTCTTGTTTCCTAAAGGAAAAAAAAAAAAAAACATAAAGATGGTCTATATTCCAGTCACTCATGAAAGATTCTCATAGGGTTTCAATTGGCTATAAGTGTAAAGTAAGTTCCTAGATTTGGGAAACTGCCTTTGTGGCTTTCTGACTCTTGTTTTCCAAAGCTGTATGTGGGGAGTGGAGAGCTTGGGTGCTTCTACACTATTGTTAGATTCTGGCAAGGTATTATTAATGAGCCAGTACTGATACATGATAATCAATCCATTCTCAGTTGTTTTTCTTAGTTTTTTTCCAATACCCTTCTATGTTTACATGCCCATCATAATGTACCATGCTAAATTTACTGATCATCACTTCTGAGGCTATATATAATTGCTCAGACTTACTTTGATTTCTATGACCCTGCCAGTGCTTAGGAGTCTGGTCAGGTGTTTTGTAGAATTTTTTTATTTCTTTTTACAGATTTTTTTTTTTATAGATTTGGGGGAAGAAGACCACAGAGATGGAATCTATGGTCATAACTTCACCGCGGGGGTTTATAGTATCAACATGTCTTACCACAATAGCTGTGGACCTTAACTATCTGGCTGAGGTAGCATTGGTCAAATTTCTCCATCATAGTTTTGTTCTTTTTCCCCTTTACTTGCTGTGCTCTGTAGAACATGAAGATGTACTTCTTGCGTGCAGGGGTGAGAGTTAGGTATCATCAACTTCAAGGTAGAACATCATGCACTGTGACACACTAGCACAGATTTCCCTCTTCTCTTCCATGTGCACATCTATGCAATCGTCTATCAGCCTAGACTCATGAATACTTATACTTTGGTTTATAACCCCAAAATACTTTGTCAAATGGTTCTAACTTCAGATATTAGAAATTCTTTGATTTGGCTTGCATGCTATCCTGTCATACCCCACCACTATGGGTTTGGCATCTCTCAATCTCTGTCACCATCACTTGTTCTAGAACTCATACTATATGTATTCCTTGTCCAGTCCTAGGATTAATCATTTCTCTCAGGAATTCTTATTCCTTTTAGTGGAGCATGGTCTAGAAAAGAAGATCTGAGCATTAGGTATATATTTATCTGGCACAGTGCTTAAAAAATAATAGGTCCTCATTAAATATTGTTGTATGGCTTTGTTATTTGGGGTAAGGTGGCAACTGATGC
Source organism: Dipus sagitta (assembly GCA_036346955.1). Lineage (NCBI taxonomy): Eukaryota > Metazoa > Chordata > Mammalia > Rodentia > Dipodidae > Dipus > Dipus sagitta. The sequence goes on along the minus strand of CM070779.1, from coordinate 74,626,121 downwards.
AGTATGGTTCTTCTGAATTTCTGGACACACAGGAAGATGTGCTACATGATCTTGGATATAGTGAGTTCAAGATGGGGACAGAACATTTCATAAATGTCCTGAGAACAAGCACTGAAGGGAAAAAGGGGGCAGTGAACAAAGGGAGAGAGGTCAAGAAGGAAGGGAGTGAAAGAAGGAAAGAAAAAAAGGACAGACCCTAGCTTATGGGGAGTGAAGCTGTTTATTGACTCATGACAGAGAAAGGAAAAGGTAGAGCATGAATTATTCTTCCCAGTTCTTCCCAGATTGCTTAAAGAACCATGTTAAATGATTTTGTTAAGTAAAACTGCTTGAAGTAGATTGGAGGTTCTCTGTCTTTCATTTTCAGAGGAAACTGGGATTGTCTGTTTCCCAGCTGGTGCTGGCGCAGACAACCCACAAATGTGTCTGAACTGGGGATCCCGGCAGAGGCTTGAGGAGGCCGTGGAAGCCATTCTCATTACTCACATTGTTGTGATTGGCACATGGGCTAGAGCAGTCACATGTGGCATTCACATCATTGAGGAGAGACCTGTCCTCTGCCTTCAGCTGAGAGGAGCAGGATAGAACACTAAAACAAGGTAGGATTGTGGGTAGAAATTATGGAGTATGTTGTTTGACTAGTGACACTCATGGATTTTCTTTCTCTTCTCTTTTATTGTGATCAAAGTTTGTCAAAGAACAAAGTGAATTGTGATGTGTAGATAAAATAGACTGAGCTAACTTGTGTGTCGGTTGTTCTGTGACCTGTTGTTTCACTGTGGAACAGAGGGATATCAAGCTACTACTTTGGGAAATGTAACAAGTGAATGCATGTACACATGTTCATTGCTTGTTATGTGAGCAGAGATCACTTGATGCCCTTACACATTTATTTATACTCAAGATCAGTCATAACTTTCCCCTTAGAGGTAAAGAAAAGTAGACAACCCATAAAACAGTCTACATCATGGGTCTTCACCTGGTGCTTGACCAAGGATTTAATCACTGCACAGGCTGGGAAACACTTGCACATGAAATAAGAGCCCTCTGACCTTGTTTTTATTACTCCAACCCTGTCTGAAAAGGGTTTTGCAACTGGGAAGGGAAGCAGAAAGGCTATCTTTGCTATAAAGCAGGCCAAACTTGCTGAAGTGGGTTCTGGCTAAAGGAATGTGGACACACTGCAGACATCTTGCACAGAGGCCAATTCCTGCAATGATGTGGTCAGACGTGGTAGAGTCCAGCTGTTTACTCTATGAGGAAGGCTTTAGTCAGCCTACAGATCGAGTGCTGTGTCTGAACTGGCTCCAGCTATCGAAACCTATGAGGCTCCCCATCCCGAGTATGATGGAGTCGGGCAAGAGAAGCTACAGAAGAAGACTCAGCATTTTTTTTAAAAAATTCGTTTTATGTATTTATTAGAGACAGAAGGGGGCGGAGAGAGAGAATAGGCTTTCCAGGGCCTCTAGCCACTGCAAACAGGTGGCACTTGGCTTACACGGGACCTGGAGAATTGAACCAGAGTCCTTAGGCTTCACAGGCATGCGCCTTAACCACTAAGCCATCTCTCCAGTGGAGAACACACTGGAGGACTGTATACTCATTTCCCTTTTGTCCCTATGAACTGTTAGCATACAGATTTAAATAACAAGACATTTTGATTTTTGTTACCTATGTTATCATGAGAACTATTGGTTGAGATACCATCCTGCCCTCAAAATGCCTATGTGCCCCAACATACTGGTGAAGAGAATGGATTTAGTTGGGCTTCCTAGTCTAACTTCTAGGATATAGAATTCTATGGTACCAGTTCAACATGGATTCAGTTGTGTGCCCTCCCCCACCCTTCCCCTTCCCCCAAGCCCCACCCTCCCTATTGTCCAAGCCCCAAGGTGCCATTCAGGTATTTTAGCAACTTGGGCTGATCCAGGTTAGGAACTGCAGATGAGTGAGATCATGTGATGATTGTGTTTCTGTGATTGTGTGAGTTCACTTAAAATGATCTGTTCCAAGTTCGACCATTTTTCTACAAATTTCATTGTGTCATTTTTTTTTTCTTACTGCTGAGTAGAATTCCATTGTATAGATATACCACATCTTTTGAACCCCCATTTTTATCATTGTATTTCCTCTTCTATATTGATGTCTTTTTTTGCCCTGTTCCATCATCCATGACAAACTGTTGGTGGGCCCAATATTATGCAGGTCTTGCTGGCACATATGTTAACATGTTGGCAGGGGCTGGGGACAATAGGTTGGTAGAGATGGTGGAAGAGAAAAGGAAGAGAAAGTCATGTGCATGCTATACTTTCATTTATGCAATAGCCACTTATTAAAACGGTGTCAACTTTGTGAATACTGCTTGCATTGAAATAAAATAAAATCTTTTTATAATGAAAACAATCTAATATGTCTCCTGTAGCATTTACATGTCTTACTGATTTCCAACCAAAATAAAAACATCATTTATTTCTACAATCAGAACTGTATATATTTTTCTCTGTATGTACATAGAACAAATGCCATCGAGCTTGCTTAAGCAAGTTCTAATAGTTTGCAATTGTCAAGTCCAAAATTAGTAGTGAAGAAAGTATCTATTGTTTCCAAATACTTTTTTTCGAGTCATTCAATATAGTACTATTTAATGATGGTAGGGAACAAATGGCCAGGAGATTCATATAGCTTCCATCATGTGATGATGTTAGTTGAAACAACTCAATAATATATTACTCATTATAAAACAAAAAGGAAGAATGCAAACCAAATGAATGTCAATGCAAAGTTCTGTAGATTTTTAAAGAAATGTAGTAAAGTGAAAATGGGATGTAAAGGAAACATAACAAGTGAAGCAGTCTTTGTGTTTCAAGAACACGGAATCCATACTTTAAAGACAGCGTTGTTTAAATTAAAGATGATGATCAAAATACAAAAGCAGGGCTGGAGGGATGGCTTAGCCATTAAGGCGTTTGCCTGTGAAGCCAAAGGACCCTGGTTCTATTCCCCAGGACCCATGTAAGCCACATGCACAAGGGGACGCATGTGTCTGGAGTTCACTTGCAATGGCCATAGGCCCTGTCATGCCCATTTTCTCTGTCTGTCTCTTCTCTCTATCTCTCTGCTTGCAAATAAATTATTTAAAAAAAATAAAAAATACAAGAGCATACACTTAAATAGTGAATAGGTATGTGTAGTTATTAAATTATAAAGCAAATGAATGCTGCCCTGCTTCCCCTGGTCTTCCTTGCTGTTTTAAGCTCTCTCATTCTTCTCTATAGCACTGTCTACCACCCTTGTACCTCTATGTCTGGAATCAAGCAATACCCCTTGGTTTTTTGCTGTAAGAGATGAGAACTGAGCTAAGAGATCTTTTTTATAATTATAATATGTCTTGGTTATTCATGTTACTATTTTAATATTCAATATTTTCATAATATTGAAAGTCTAGTATAACTTTTATTTCTTTGTTATTTTAAGACATTATTTAAATATTTCATATTTTCTTTAATATTTTAAGAACCTCTGGCTCTAGGGTCAAGAGCTTTATTGCCCTCCACATCTTTGCCTCCAGCTTGCTTCTGAATTTATGTCATCTACACTATGACTTCTATGCTGGAAGTTTAGAACATTGACCTTTTGCTTTGTAACTGTGGTATTCATCCATGTTTTGGCTCTCAAGTGATTCTAAATATTAAAAAAAAAGAGAAATAAAGACTTCATTGTACTATATTTTTTCAAATACCTGGGAAAAATCTAAATAACTTGTTTTGGAGGACTGAAATGATTGATTCTGCACCCTTTCTTGTCAGTTTTTCACCCTATTATGTATGTTGGTACTCCATAAATACTCTTACTTTTGGTCAGACAATATATCCTGAGTTTTGCTTGAAAATCATAGTTCCTTTAACCACAGGACACCATGGTTCTATGAAGTGAGTCCAGGATTTGGTTTGGGACTGGACAGGATCCAGTGGAGATGTTGTAATGGGCTGTTGATGGGGAAGGTTTGAGGCAGTTGACTTTGGCCTGAATTTCCATATTAATTCAAGAGAACCTTCATAAATTTTAGGAGGTTTGAATACCCCTTCCCTTCTATCTGACAGTCTCTTACTTTCTGTTCAAGGTTTTGTTTGTCTAGGAAGTTCCAAATAAAGATGTTTGAAACAACATTACTTGGTCACACGAGGACAAAGGGTTCAGCACCATTCAGTTTAATTCTTAATAACTTTATTTATTTATTTGCAATGAGAGAGAAAAAGAGAAAGAAAGAATTGGTGTACCAGGGCTTCCTGCCACTGGAAACAACCTCCAGACACATGTGCCTCTTTGTGCATCTGGCCTTACGTGGGTCCTGGGGAATTGAACCCAGGCTGTCAGACTTTGCAAGCAAGAGCCTTTAACAGCTGAGCAATCTCTCCAGATCCTTAATGACATTTTATTTATTTATTTATTTTTGATTTTTCGAGGTAGGGTCTTGCTCTAGCCTAGGCTGACCTGTAATTCACTATATACTCTCAGTGTGTCCTCAAACTCATAGCAGTTCTACCTCTGCTTCCCAAGTGCTGGGATTAAAAGCATGTGCCACCACTCCTGGATATACCTTAATAACATTTTTGTCTCTTTCTGGGTCCTCTGTGTTTTGCCTGAGTTAAAAGATGTGTTAGAATTTAGGTCAGATGATTCTATTCTGATGATAAAGTTTTTCATATGTGAAGCTGTTTATGTCTATTATTTCATCTGATGGATACACACACAAGATGGCAATAAGGCAAACATTTTACTATCCCAATGTGTGCTGAAAGTACATTTCAACCCAGAGAGGCCATAAAGTCAGGAATCTTTTGAACTTCTATCTAGTCATGCCCTGTTCAGTCTTGAAGAAACCCCATGCTACTGGGTTTGCAGTTCAGGTTTCCCCGTGTCCCCTCTATTTTTCTTATTAATTCTATTTCTGTCTTCAGCCTCAGCCATTATGAAATTTGCATTGTGTGTTACTGTGTAAGAATGGTGAAGAACAAGGAAAAGACTTGAGCTGGGTCCTCAGTCCTGCTTGGGGCTGAGGAAGTGGTCAAAGGACATGAAAGCCTGTTTGCATCTAGATGTAGGAATAGTGGGTGTGTTACAACTGAGGAAATATAGCTTAGCTGGGCAGTTGTGAGGAAGATACATCCTTAGTGTACTGCAATATTTATACTAGCAAGTCTTTGAGTATCTTTTGGTTGGTGAAATGCATTGCAAAACATTTGACTGAACTTCAGCCACCAGCATCAACATTTAGGCTTAAAAGATACTGCCGAGTGAAGTGAGTGGTTTCTTTTCTGCCTTTGTGCTTCATTCTGACTTCCTTCCAGTGTAGGAGTAGCTAGACCTTTACTCAGTGCCTAAAGACGGGTCGTCTGGATTCTGAATGGAGGCTTTGCTCCAAGATACATGATGAGCTGTCTGTACACAGTAAACGCAGAATGACAGTGCTTTTATTTCCAAGCAACGCCTGGTATCAACGGTATTTCCAAATTTTTGCTCAAAGAAACATTTACGTGTTGGGGTTTTATTTTTTCTGACTGATAGTCAAGTTTGCATTCCTATATTTTTGGTGAAAAGAGGAATGTGTTAACATTTTAGAGGTGTGCTAGGTCATAAGGAAATAAATATGCACTTTGTAAGAGAAGACATTTAAAACCTTACATGTAATAGATTTTAATATGATCTTTCTTCAGTTTGGTAGAAAGTTCACTATTTAAGTTGGATTTATATAACTCCATGAACTTTTGCATGTGTGCATTGAGAAACCACTTGCATTTTGCATTTCTGGGCTTTATTTTCCAAATGTACTATGAACAAATAGTGTCAAAATGACTAAGTTCATGTTGGGTCCCCATGACTTCACTGTTTTCTTTTTGCCAGGATTCATTCTGTTTAATAACTTAGGGATGTTTTGTGCTTTCATTTTGTCAGATCTTTTAAAAAAAACTATGGAATTCTATGCTTTTGTTTCAGACCCAATGTCTGTGGATCGCGTTATAATGCTTACTGTTGTCCTGGATGGAAAACCTTACCTGGTGGAAATCAGTGCATTGTCCGTAAGTAAATAGATAACCTGTCAATCTGTACATGATTTGTGGTTTTGACTGCATGCTTATTCTTTCCATATTTTCCCTTGTAATTGCATACCATTAATATATTTTTAACTGAGTCTATCATCTCTAAGATTTTCCTACTTTTTCTGAACCCAGTGTGGGAAATACATTAACTTTGTCAAAGCATTGTCATACTTTAATTTGTGACTTCCTTTAGAGCACTTCTAGATCTAGAGAATGGAGCCAACTGGGATACTTTGATCAAGGCTATGTGCTGTTTATACATGTTATGCCTGGCAGCTTGTCCTCATTGAATTCCTTAATTTTTAACTTTGAGTGGTCAAGGCAAAAAGCAGATGTAACTCTTAGAGAGCAAAGGAAGGAACTTATTTTAATGATCAGAATGGAACCACAGCTGGCTGTGATAATATATACCATAACTCTAGCACTCCAGAGGCTATGACGGGAGGATAAAGGGCTTATAGCCAATCTGGGCTACACAGTGAGAACCTCTAAAAATAAAAATCACTAAGAGGGAGATATAATGGTATCTGGACTTTTCTAAAGGAGCTTGACATCAGAATCATTTTATGAGTCTTGTAGAATTGTTTTCTTCAGGTACCATATTAAATGTTGATATGATTCTTTGACAGCATATTTTATCACAGTTTCCAGTCTCCATCCAAGTCATTTTGATGTTTCAGTATACATTCCATCTATTGTATGACCTTAGTCTTTTATGCCATGTTTGCCTGTTATAAGGCTTTTTAGGAGTTTGAGAAAAGGAGTATACCATGCCAATAAGTGTAAGAAGTAGTGACCAAATCTTAGTGTGCTCATAAACATAAATCATTTGCCACTGATTTTGTTCTTCTGGAGTAGTAGAGCCCTTGGGACCAGTATAATGTTAGCCTCTAGAGGGCATGAAGATGCTACTATGTCCCTCCTGGATGAATGGCCTCCTGAGTACAGAATCAGGGCTATACTGGAGCTTTCCAGACTCTATAAGGCTGTCTGTGTAACCCAGAGGGGGAAAAATCAAACATGTATGGAATATTGCTGCAAGTTTTGTATCATTAACTCATAACATTGATATAAAAAGAGTTCTTATAATGTATATGTATGTATATGTGTATGTATGTATATATATATATATATATATATATATATATATATATATATATATGAATGATGTTTAAGGGCAAGATTTTTAAAAAATTATTTGAGAGGGAGAGAAAGAGGGAAAGAGAGGGAGAGAGAGAGAGAAAGAGAATGGGCATGATGCCAGCGACTCTAGCTACTGCAAATGAACTCCAGGTGCATATACCACCTTGTGCATCTGGCTTATATAGGTCCTGGGGAATCAAATCTGGGCCCTGTGGCTTTGCAAGCAAGTGCCTTAACTGCTAAGTCATCTCTCCAGTCCAAGGGCAAGATTTTTGTGTTTTATTTACCATTCATAGCTTCTCCAGGGATTTTGATGGACTAAGTGCTATTGAATAAGGCGGAGAGATTGAGAGCCACCAATCTAGATAAGGGAGTTACTTATTTTAAGGCCAGAGTTTATTTAGTTCAGCAAACTTGCTTTGCAAATGAATACACCTGAGGCTTAATATTATATAGACCACAGTAGCAGTGTCACAAAGGGTTGTCCCTATCTCCTCATTTGAGTACTAATAACTAACCATATGCTGAATCCATATGCTAAGAGACCTCTTGATTTATTTGCAGCCATTTGCAGGCATTCCTGTGGGGATGGATTCTGTTCGAGGCCAAATATGTGCACGTGCCCATCGGGTCAGATATCTCCTTCCTGTGGCTCTAGATCAAGTGAGTCTAACATGTAATTAAATATAATATTGTTTATGTGGTTATGCCATATTTTCTCTAAAACTTGTTTTTAGCTTTCCTCTTTGCCTCCTTTAATCTACTTTTTTCTACTAGAACATGTGCCTTTCCCAGGTTGCTCAGAGTATTTAGAAAGGCTTTCCTGCATCTAACATCTAACCTCTCTCTTCCCTTCTTTTTCTTTTTTTTTTTTTTTTTTTTTTTTTTGGTTTTTCAAGGTAGGGCCTCACTCTGGCCCTGAAATTCACTATGTAGTCTCAGGGTGGCCTCAAACTCACTGCAATCCTCCTACCTCTGCCTCCTGAGTGCTGGGATTAAAGGCATGTAACATCATGCCCACCTCCTTCTTCATTCTTTGTAAAAAATATATTTTTATTTAGTTATTTGTGAGAGGAGAGAGAGGGAGATAAAGAAAGAGAGAGAGACACAGAGAGAGTGAGTATGGGTATGCCAGGACCTCATGCCACTGTAAATAAACTCCAGATGCATGTGCCACATTGTATATCTAGCTTTACATGGGTACTGTGGAATCAAACCTGAGCCAACAGGACTTGCATGCAAATACCTTTAGCGATGTAGCCATCTCTCCAGCCTGCCTTCTTCATTCTTTATGGGTAAATTCCCTGTAAAGTATAGTTACTAGGAAATATAAAGATTGTGGCCTTATTTGTAGGTATGGCCATATTCATCCTATATCTTCAACTCTATGAAAGGTACTCATTAAAATTATCTCTAGTGAACATTTTTTGGCTTAGGAAAACTAGTCATTTTTTTTTGTGGTACTGAAATATGAATCTGATCTAATAAAAATTTACTTAAACCCAAGCCCCTGCCCTTGTAAGAAGAAACTGTGAAAAGTTAATATGGAGTGTCTAAGGATGATCTGTCATGGAGGACACACATTTGCTCATTCTATCATGCAAATAAAGATCAACAGCTCATTCTAAAGAGCCTTCATTTTCTTGTTTTATTTTCTTCAAGTGTAACAGAAATGAGGGGAGTAGGAAGTGAATCATGAGTTGTTTAAATTTCATTCCATATAGCCTGTTTCCCAGTATCACAGCTGTTCCCAAGGAAAAGCATTTGGGTTCTGCTTTTGATAAGATTTTCAGGAAAACTGTTATGGAGAATGGAGACTACAGTGTCTACACTCACTGCCTGTTGAGAGTCCTCACGTGTATTCATGTCTCTCATAAGACAGTTATTAGGGTAGAACAAATTGTCCATGTGGTGGCCTTCTTTGTGCCCTCTCATCTCTCTTGGTATTCACAAGTGAACATGGTAAACTCTGCCTGACAGCTTAGTAATTGTTTTCTGACTGTGAATGATGCCCGCCCCACAGCAGGCTGGAAGGGCTGAAGGGTTGGTGGACATGGAAGCTACTTTCACCCAGCAGCAGGTAGAAAATCGATGGATAAATGCACCACCCTCCCTTTCAGTTTGGACGGCTCTGAGATTTGTTCATCACTGTTCTCTGAAATGTTTTAGCAGGACTGAGCCCTCTTTGCCTACAGTGGTAGTAGTCTTGTGAGAGTACTTTCCTAGCTCCTTCTTATCCCGGCTTCACTTTCCACTTGTCAGCCAGTGTTCCTTGGAATCATTTCCCGGCAAACTACTGTTGAAATTATAACTTTAGAACTTCCTAAGCTTGAATCTGTCTTGAAAGGAGCCTAAAATAATACAACCTAATACTAAATATAGCTGGTTGTAGATTAGTATAGAAATATCCACTCGTGGATTAGGGACTCTGCCTTATTGCAATGAGCATTACATATTCTTGTGTACCGTTGCCTTGGTTTTGAATATGTGGGCTCATTCTACACAAAAAGGGTACTTGAGCTGGAGGAACAGAAAGAAACAATGAAGTCAATGGGCAGTACTTACAGCAACATGCTGGACATCTCTTCCTCAATCAGGAAGACCCTATGCTGCCAGTGAGGAGAGGCAGTTTCAGGGTTGGGAAGAGTGTGGATATCTAGTGAGGAATAAAGCTTACATCTGAGATTTTCTTTTGAACCAATTAACCCTTTAAGGGACGAAAACCCAACTAGATAGTAAAACTGAGTAACAAAAAGATCTCCATAGTGTGGACAGCTCATGACTTCTCTATGGAGTAACTACCATAAAGTATAGATAGGATATTATCAAGACAAGAGGGAAAGACTGTGGTCCTGATACACATCACTGTAGTTCTGGGGTGGAGGGAGTACAGCAGGCAATGTTAGGTTAGAGACTGAAGTCTAAGGCTTGCGGATTGTGCTTTCTGAAGAAGTCTGGACACGTGTTTCTAAACAGTGAACAAAGCCCACAGTAGTTTGGAGGTGAGAATAGGTTATGGAGGAGGATTCTTAGTTCATCAAAATCCTCAAGGTGTTTTGGATCCTTTAAAATTATTGGGTTTGGGGGCTGGAGAGATAGGTACTTGCTTACAAAGCCTGATGATGGTTAGAGTTCAATTACCTAATACCTATATAGAGCCAGATGCACAAAGTGGAACATGTGTCTGGAGTTTATTTGAAGTGGCAGGAGGCCCTGGCATGCCCACTCTTTCTCCCTCTCTACTTCTCTCATGAATAAATAAATAAATATTGGCTTAGACTCCCCTTGAGCTAACATTGTCTTAACAGCTTAAAAAATTAAAGCTGGAAGAATTTTTCACTTTATCCTGTGAAGAGTATACACTTGTTATGTGATGGGTTGAAGGAGGTCTGGCAAATTGTAGACTTTGAGTTCCTGCTGTCCTCATCTGAAGGTGGAAATGACGCAAGGAGGCTGTTTTTTTCAGGTGTTCTTTGATTTGTATGTACTGTGCCTCTGAGTAAAGACACTGATCTTTCAGTGGCCAAAACGAGGGGATATATTTCTACACAATTTAATTTAAGCTACTATATAGCAGTTCCTTCAGGACCAGGCTTCTCTTAGACCCGGACAGCCCTTGAAACTGGTCATTGGGCACCAAAACAAATGAAAACTTAGCTAGACAAAGTCATAAGTCTTTCTTCAATATTTTCTTTTGAGGCAAGCCCATCAGACTGGTGGCCTTTTTATGAGAGAGAGAGAGAGAGAGAGAGAGGAATTGGCATGCCAGGGCCTCCAGCCACTGTAATCTTACTCCAAATGCGTGCACCATGTTGTATGCATGTGCAACCTCGTGCATGTGTCACCTTGTGAATTTGGCTTATTTGGAATTTGGGGAGTTGAACATGGGTTCTTAAGCTTTGCAGGCAAGTGCCTTAACTGCTAAGCCATCTCTCCAGCCCTTTTGTCAATATTTTAATTCTAGCTTTATTTAAGACCCACCTATCAAATTTAAGTCTCTAGAGTTGGATCCTGAGACATGATTTATTGATGCATGAATTTACTTCAGTTCTCTCTTTAATGTGTGTAACACACACATATGCTTATAATACTAGGATTGAGAAACTTTTCAGGGCTGGAGAGATGGCTTAGTGGTTAAGGCATTTGTCTGCAAAGCCAAATGACCCAGGTTTGATTCCCCAGAACCCGTGTTAGCCAGATGCACAAGGGAACACATGCATCTGGAGTTCATTTGCAGTGGCTGGAGGCCCTGGTGCACTCATTCTCTCTCTCCCCCCCTCTTTCTCTGTCAAATAAATAAATATAAAAAGAATCTTTTCACTATACACATATATAGTGTAATTTAATCACTTCCAAAAAGCCCCTTCCAATTTACTATCACATTGGGCTTAACAGATGAATTTAGGGGGAGGACATAAATATACATATACACAATTATATGTAATATATTACTGTAAAGTTTCTTGTGTTTTATTATTTTGTTTTATTTAGAAGTAAATTTTATGCTCATCTTGTTTTACCTTATACACTTTTTATTTTATTTTAAAAATATTTGTAGCTGGGCATGGTGGTGTACACCCTTAATCCCAGCACTTGGGAGGCAAAGGTAGGAGAATTACAATGAGTTCAAGGCCAGCCTGGGACCATAGAGTGATTTCCAAGTCAGCCTGGGCTAGAGTGAGACGTTACCTTGACCCCCTACCCAAATAATTTGTATTTATTTGTTTGCACGTGTGTGTGTGTGTGTATGTGTGTTTATTTGTGTGTGTGTGTGGGGGGGGGGGAGGGACACCAGTCTGTTTGTCACTACAAAGAAACGCCAGACTCATGCACCACTTTTTGTGTCCAGTCTTACCTGGTGTTTGAGAAATGATCCTGGCTCACAAGCTTTGCAAGCAAGAGCCTTTAGCAGCTGAGCTATCTCCCCAGCCCTTTCTACACATTTTGCAGAAGACTTAAAAACTTAATGATTAAGTTTCTAGTTCTGAGAGAGTTGTATATGCACAGTTTTAAGAACTAAAGTAGAAAGGTCCTAGGTCTTCTTTACTTAGCTTGTTCCATGCTAGTGTCTTGCAATACTGTAGTAACGTTACAACCAGAATGCTTTCACTAATTCATTCAAGACGCAGAACATTCCCATCACCACAGGAAACCCTTATGAGACTCTTTTATAGTAAGTTTACTCTTGCTGTATGCCCTTCTGAATCCTGATGACCATTAGTCTGTTATCTGTTCTATGATTATATCATTTCAAGAGTGCTATGAAAGTGGGAGCATGTAATATACAGGCTTCTGGAATTGGCTTTTTCCTACTTACTATAATTCCCTGGAAGTTTTTCTTGGTTGTTATGTGCATAACAGCTTGTTCCTTTTATTGCTATATAGAACACATGCTGTGGACATCCCATAGTTTGTTTAGCTGATGGGCACCTATGTTGCTTCATGCATGGATGCGGGTGTACGTGTTTTATTCAAATGAAGCTGCTGTGAATATATTTCTGTTCAGGTTGCGGTGAACACAAGACTTCACTTTCCTGGGACCAGTGCCCAGGAATGTAGTTTCTGGGTCATATATCAGTTGCATGTGTAGCTTTTTAAGAACTGTCAAGCTATTTTTGGAGGAGCATACACTTCACATTCTCACCAGCAGTGTATGAATGACCCAGCTTTTCTGTATCCTTACCAGCTCTTGGTGACGTCACTCTACTAAACTTTAGCTCTTCTGATACGTTTCTGATGCATGTGATATCTCATTGGTGGTTTTAGTTTGCATTTCCCAGGTGGCTGTGGTGTTGATTATCTCTCTGTGTACTTGTTTGCCTGCTGTATACTTTTTTCAGTGAAATGTTTTCATTCATTGATTAGATATTTATTTTACCACAGAGTTTTGAGAACGTTTTATACATTCTAAATGCTAGCTCTTTGTCAGATATGTGATTTGCATATGTTTTTGTCCTACTTCATACCTTGCTTTTTCACATTAATGGGATCTTTCCTAAGGCAAAAGTTTTTAAAACAAATGAAGTCTAATCTAGGAAATTTTCTTTTGCTTCTTAATGCTTTGTTGTCAAAAATGCTTTGCTTAATCTAGATTTCTTCCAGTCTTTTCCTTTCATTAACTGACAGTTTTCTTACATGTACATAATGTATTTTGATTATAAGCTCCTCCTCTTACCTTCTCTTTTCCTCTTCTCCCTTCCGCTGAACCCTTTCTTCAATATTGCACAGGTAATCACAGTTGATGTGATATTATGAATGCAATGACCACTTCCTGACTGGAAGACAACATGCCAAATCACCCCTTCCTATTCTCTGGCTCTTACATTCTTTCTGGCCTCTCTTCCACAATGTTACCTGAGTCTTGCAGGACATGGTAGAGATGTCTCGTTTAGTTCTGAGGTACTCAACAGTCACTTAGTTTCAATACTTTATAGGTGAGTTTTGAGTCTCCCTAATAGTCACCACCCAACTGCAATAATAAGCTTCTCTGACCAAAGAAGAGAGGAGAGCAGCTGATCTTGGAATGTAGCACATTGGATGAGTAGTCAGCATCATGGCAGTAGAGAGCTGTTTAGACTTCCAGAGAGTTCCTTTTGGAAGCGGAAGGGCTTTCTGTTACTGTCATCATAGATATTCTTGCTGCCTTCTTTCTCTTCTGCATTGTTCTCTGAGCTTTGGAGTAGGTGACATAGATGTCTTATTTAGTGCTGACCCCTACAGAGTCACTTATTCTCAGTACTGTGATGAGCTTTGAGTCTGCTCAGTAGTCACCACCATCTACAAAAGGTGAAAATGGCACTAGTCCATGGGCATAGGCATATATATTTAAAGGGCAATTTGATGGGCATACTACATATCCTTTTAGCCAAATGGAAGGCCTTCTTAAGGCCTATGACTTTCCCAGCCATTGCCCACCAGAACTAGTTGTAAGAACTTACTTCTAAAAACACCACTGGTTTTGGTTTCAGAACACTGACAAATCAATCCGGAACCGAGCTGGAAGCTTCCTTCCTGCTGGTTAGCTGTCATCCTGCTGAAAGTTGATATGCAGACTTCTAGGGGAGAAAAGTCATCAAAAATCTTACTTATTGCTGGACCCTGTGTGCTATTCCAACTGATCAGCCAGCCAGGATTTGCCTACTGTTACAATAGTGGCATGTCTGTTACAGGGTAATCAACTGCTCTCTGATTAGATTTAAGGTGCACTCCATGGGAAGGAATTTATATCTGGTACTGAAAACCTAGTCTCCAACTATTTTCTAAATGTTGTATAGTTTTATACGTGCATCTGTTATCTCAGTAGAGATAAATTTTATATGAGGCATGATGTTGAGGTGTAGGTTCAGTTGTTAACTACAGATGGCCAATCATTAGTTTTTAAGAAAGTATTCTTCATGCATTTAATTATGCCACATTTGTATCTCAATTTCCTATAATGGTCAAGGCTATTGGGAAGTAATGATACCTTTAGAAGGTAAAAACTAGTGAGAGGTTCTTAAGTCACTGGGTGTATGACCTTGAGTAGATTGTGGAACTCAGCCCCTACTTGCTTCTTTTGTTCCCTTGCCATGATGTGAGTCATATTTCTATGCCACACACTTATATTTGTACTCTAAGCATAGATCTGGTTTCTCAGAACAAGGAATAATGTGTTAGCAAGTTCGAGAGTGTGGGGCAGTCATATGTCAGAAATGTGAGGCATGGGGAAAGAGGAACTACTGGTACAGTGGCTGCTCTGGAAGACTGGCCTCTTCTAAAACTTTCTGAGGATCTGTGGAACTTACATGGCAGGAATGAGAGGAAAATGTCAAATCTACTCAGACTTGTCCTGAGGGATGGTAGAGGATTTGCTTCCACTTATATCTTTATGGAAGCACTTTATCACTGATTTCATTTAGTTTTTCCTTCTCTGAACTTAGTGTAGCAGACAGATTCAGGTTTGCTGAGATGATCTTCCAGACCAAGCACAGTGATGGAGGAAGGGATATTTATTGAAGCTTACAGATCCAGGGCAAGTTCCATAATGGCAGAAGAAGCTGGCCTGCCTTCACAGGACCAAGCAGAGAGAGAGAAGTACAAGCCTAAAAAGACAAAAGCCACAGCACACTTCAGGAACTCCTGATAGGCACACTTTGCATATCTTTAGATTGAAACCTGAAACCCACCACCACACCTTAAGATCCACACAATGACACTGACTCCAGCCAGGTGGCTGCAGATGCAAACTACAAACAAACAACTGAATATATTGGGGGCCATCTATACTATTCAAACCACCACATTCCGCCCCTGGCCCCCAATAGATTTATAACCATCACACATTGTAAATTGTACTCAGTTCAATTTTGAAGGTCCCCACAGTCTTGACCAACTTAAGATATTAAGACCTGTAAAATCAAACAAGTTAAACACTTCTAACATATAAAGGCACAGAGTAAACATTTTCAACTGGTATAAGGCATAGCAAAGAGACACTAAAATAATGCAAACTCAACCACCATCAAACAAACATCAAACTTCTGCAGTTCAAGTCCAATACAACCAAAGACTGACAGTCTCCAGATTTTCCAATTCCGCCCCTCCAGCTGGGCAGAGTAGCAGGGAACACTTCCATCTCAGGCCAACAGTGCGCTCTGTGGTAGCGCTTGCATAGTCCTGGTATATACGAAACATCTTGAGGTCTTCATGCAAACCATGGTCCATCTTCCAAAGGCTCTTTCAGCCTATCAGGGCATCATGCCCTGCCTCATGCTGCATCTCAGCAGCAGCTCCTGGAACCGTGTGCAATTCATGACCACTCCTCACATTTTCCAAAGGCTCTTTCAGCCTATCAGGGCTTCAGGCCCTACCTCATGTAGCATCTCAGCAGCTGCTCCTGGAACCGTGTGCAATTCATGACCACTCCATGCATTTTTCATGCTTTGGAAACCAATACCAGTTGTGCAGGACACAGCCATATTCTTAATTCAGGGATGAAACAAATCGTAATCTTGAAAAGCAGGTTCCTTCTCCAGTCAACTCTTTCTGAAAGTGTTTGCATTTCTGTGATAGTCTTTCCTCAGGCATCCTTTCCATGGTAAAGCAATTGGACCATCTTCCTTAAGATTGCTAATGTGTTTGACAATAGCAGATTCAGTAACCTAAAACCAGTCTCAGTGCCTGTAATTTTAATTTGCTTGAGGTTTTCCAGCTTAAAATCTTAAATCTCTCAGTCCAATATCAAACTCTCTGGGCCTGGGCAACAGGATGCAAACCAGCCCTTATGCCAGTAGCCCAGTTCCAACAAAGTCCTCTGCAGTCTTTCCTTCCCCTTAGAAAGCTCATAAGCCAAGCCTCGAAGTTCAATGCTGTCTGCACTTAGCATTTTCAGACTCTCATCAGAATAGTCCATAAAACTTGGCTTACCACTCCAGAAGACATCTTCAGTTGCAAGCACCAAGTCCATGCCTATTCCTCCAAAACAAAGGTTCCAAAAGATCAACATCCACATAGTCAGGTTCATCTCAGCCCACTCCTCGGTACCAAATTCTGTAGCAGACAGATTCAGGTTCGCGGAGATGAACTTCCAGACCAAGCACAGTGATGGAGGAAGGGATATTTATTGAAGCTTACAGATCCAGGGCAAGTTCCATAATGGCAGAAGAAGCTGGCCTGCCTTCACAGGACCAAGCAGAGAGAGAGAAGTACAAGCCTAAAAAGACAAAAGCCACAGCACACTTCAGGAACTCCTGATAGGCACACTTTGCATATCTTTAGATTGAAACCTGAAACCCACCACCACACCTTAAGATCCACACAATGACACTGACTCCAGCCAGGTGGCTGCAGATGCAAACTACAAACAAACAACTGAATATATTGGGGGCCATCTATTCTATTCAAACCACCACAATTAGTGATGTTGCTATTCTCAGCTGTGTGTCTCTAGACACCACAGGTCATTCATTTATGTACTTAAGGAAATGTCATTGCTGTTATCTCTCCAAATGAAAATTGTTTTTGTCCTGCAGTGACTCATGTTCTCTGTGGATTGTTGTCTCAGGTGTAGAGTCAAGCAGTTGGTCTGGCTCATTTGTCTGTCTGTGCTTTTCCTAGTACTGAAATTAAGGAGACACTCAGCCTGCATTTGCTTATTTTCAAATTGCTCTGAGTGCTCTCTCTGCTAGCTGTGCCTGTCTGGAGGAGATGGCTGTTCTTTAGAACCATCCTAACTCAGTGCATGCCCAGGCAGTCACTGCTGCAGGTATTACAACACATGTGACAGCCCCACATCTCCTCCGTCCTGTAGTGGGCTCATTCCAGTCTTTTCTAGTTAGTAACTTTGAATAATTAATTTGTAATATGCTGTAATCTAAAGAAATATATTTATAGTCTTGTTGCCTATCCAGTGTTTGTAGGATGGCTGAAATGACTGGCTGACACCTGAAATGAACATAAAATCTGGTCTTTTATGGAGATAGGTAAATGTCAATATTTTTTGTGAGTTCTAAGATATTGAGCCTTATGTGAAATGCTCATAGGCTATCTGGTAATCCTTAAAGGAATGCTGTATTTACCTTCTCATTGCTGGGATAAAGCACTTGACCAGAAGCAGCTGATGGAGGAAAGTTTTTATTTTGGTTTACTGTCTCAAGGGGAAGCTTCATGATGGCAGGGCACAAGCAGAGGCTGGACATCACTTCTGCCACAGCAGGTGAAAAATAGTAACAAGAGAGTGAACAGATCTCTGGAAAGGAGGAGCTGGCTGAAATACCCCTATGCCCTCACCAAACAACACGCCTCCTCCAGCAAGGCTCAACCTTCCAAATTGCTACCAACTGGGGACCAAGCATTCACAGAATACATGTGTTTATGGGAGACATCCGATTCAAACCAATACAGGGAACATTAGGGCTTGTAGGGTTGACTTCACAGGAAAGTGTCACCAGTACACAGACACTTTGATCCTCCTAGTATTCCAAGTTTCTGGTGAAATCTCAGCACAGGTTGAGTTTAGGAATATATTCTGACATGGGGTATTTAGCACATTCAATAAAAATAAGCATCCGTGGACTGGAGAGATGGTTCAGCAGTTAAGTCCCTTGTCTGCAAAGCCATAGGACCCAGGTTTGATTCCCACTAACCACGTAAAGCCAGAAGCACAAAGTGGTGCATGCATTTGGAGTTTGTTTGCAGTGGCTAGAGGCCCTGGTGCACCCATACTCTCTCTCTCTCTCTCTCTCTGAAATAAATAAATTAATTAAAAAGTATTCATCCTTACTGCTTCTTGCTGCCCTTTTTGTTCTAGAGACATAGACTCTGGACTGCTAATTATGAGACATCTGGAATTCTTGTTTGAATAAGAGTAAATTTAGAATATGCTTCAGTGGCAGGACTCAATCCAAATTAAAACTGATCTGTGTCTAGTCCTCTCTAAGCTCTACCAGCTTGGATGGAGAAGCTGCATTCTAGTTGTCTAGTTCTTTTAGTTCCCCCACAGACTTCCCCATACAGCTCAGGCTGGCCTTGAATTCATGACAACTCTCCCTCCTCAGCCTCCCTTGTACTAGGATTGCAGGCATGAGCCTCCAATCCTGGCTTGCTCCCACTTTTAAAAGAAACTTTGGACTGGAGAGATGGCTTAGCAGTTAAGGCGCTTGCCTGGGAAGCCTAAGGACCCAGATTTGTTTCTGGAGTACTCATGTAAGCGAGATGCACAAGGTGGCATATGTGTCTTGAGTTCATTTGCAATGGCTAGAGGCCCTGGTGTTCCATTCTCTTTCTTTCTCTCTCCCTCTCCCCCACCTCTGCTTCTTTCTCTTTCTCTCTCCTTTCCCCCTTTGAGCTCTAAGACAGTGGATGTGTTTGTGGCAAAGCAGGTGATGAAGACCTCAGTCTATAGAAGAGCTTGCTAGTTCCACTTTCTCCTGTGGATTCATGGCCCATTGGTTTGTGTGGGCTACTGAACTCACCTGCATCACCTGCCTTATAAGTCTAACAGAGTGTTTGTTTTTATTTTTTAAAGGAGAAAGAATATTTTTAACCTGGAAAATTTATGCCTGAAAGATAGGATGAAAAAAAAAAAACATATCAAGGGAACCCTTTTATTATACTACATTTCAATATAAACTTAATCATTCTTCCTGGAAAGATTTCATTCTGATTTTCAATTTAAACAAATAGCCATCAAGTTACAATTTAAACTACTGTTAGGTCTTTTTCTTTTTTTTTTTTTAATCTCAAAGTAGCTAAATGACTTTGTTGCTCATGTGGGAATGGAAATTAGCTTTTGGCATGAGCCACTTTAATTGAAATCAGTTTGTGGGCTGAGTTCCTATGCTGCCTCACAGATGACATCATTTCCTGTGCCTTTCCCAGTCCTCACTGTTTTTCTAAGATAGGATGGAGCTAAGTATAACTTTGCATGTTAAAGCAACTCTACACCTTTTCCTGACCTACTTAGAACATTATCCAAGGTTTTCACCAAATCATTTTTTTTCTTTGTATACTTGTAGATAGCTTTATGGTTAAAAGCATTTGGCCAAAATGTTTTAATGGAATTATAAGAGCCTAAAATAACAGCTTTTGTGAATGGGTTTGCTGGGTAGCTTAATTTCTAGAACAGCCCTTCAACAAAGGAGTTATTTTTGCCTTTATACATGGAGAAAAATAATAAAATATTCTAATAATGATCTACTTAGGGGTGTATAAGTTCTTAGGACAGAAGGGACAACTTCTTCATCTCAGCTGTTCTTTGAGTGTGGCTTTGCATTTTTTATCACATAGCATGAGCTAAGCAAGCAGAAATTAACTTTGCAGAATTTCATAAGGCACCTACACACAGATAAGCTACTACCGTGTTCATGTTAGGAGATGTAATTAGCAATCATGACACTACCCACTCTCAAGAAGTTTTTAGAACAGCGAGTTAGCCTTAAGAGAAATACTTAAATTTTATATATGTACATACAGATGTGTAAATATTTGAAGAGAAGAGGGTTTGGGAGACAGGAGAGAATGAAATCAGAAACAAGAGAAAGAAGAAACATTTGTAGAGGATTTTGGAAATACCTGGGGTTTGGAGAGAACTGTGCAATGAGGGACAAGACATAGAGGCAAAGAGGAAAGGTGAAAGAAGGTATTCCCTCAAGAGACTAGCAGAGAGTGCCTCACATTTTGCATGGCATGTGTTGGCATCAGAAATATTTGTTAAGGGAATGAATGATTGGTAGACCAGAAGACTAGTTTCAGGACATACTAGGATTGTGCCAAGGAGCTCTGAAGGGTACTTGGGACCATGCTAAGAAGGGCCTTGAATTCTGAGCTGAGTATAGTTCTTACTTCAGCAGAAACAGAGGGCTTCCTATGGTGTTTAATAGTGTGCAATAGTGTGTTCTTAAAAATGTTCATGATTAACTCAGTCAAGCCTATTTTTCTCTAAGTGGGACAGTTTTGCTTCTAGAGGATAGCCTAGGCTTTTTATAACTGAGTTCTTGAAACAGAGACAGATCAAATGCCAGAAAAATGAGCAAACCTTCTCCACTGGGCCGTCTTCCTCTCACTAGGGCACCTGCCCCCACTGCAGGACCTGCATTGCATGTAGCATTGCATGGCTCAGGTACGCGGCTGCCCACCCACCATCTCTCTCCCCAGCACACTGAAACGCACACTTCTTTAGCACAGAATGCGACATGAAATGGATTTCAAATGCTAAGGGTTTCCTTTAGTTTAGAGTTACAGTCTAAACAAGAAGCTGTTTCTGAACCCAGTCCAACCAACCTCTTGTCTTCAAGCGATCTTGCTATTAAATGCCTTTCTAGGTATTTTCTTTTTTCTGCCTCCAAAATTTCTTTAACAAATTTCTTTGGAATTTGTTTCTCTGACTGTTCTGCTGGCCACCTACTCGGCATTCTAAATCTTTTAACAGGAAAATTATTGCCATCATAATCTTGTCTTGTATGGTTGCTGAGGACACTCCTTTCTTGTTGGTATAAATTACAGAAATGACACTGAGTTGTAAGTTCTGCTAAGTGAAGGAAGTAATTTAGCGCTATTAAATTAAATGCCAAGAAAGCAACTTCATTGCATTGTAAATGATTTTATATACAAATAACATATTTACCATTATCAACTAGAACATTTCTGCAGATCTGGGTAGGTAAATGAATCCTGATAAATAATTTTATTTCCTCTTCAAATAAAATAACTTTAAATCATCTCACTGAACTGTTGCAATATGTAAAGTCCGACTGTAAACACTAATCGTTCTTTTTCCCTTTCCAGTACAACACTGTAATATTCGCTGTATGAATGGTGGTAGCTGCAGCGAAGATCACTGTCTGTGCCAGAAAGGATACATAGGAACCCACTGCGGGCAACGTAAGAAAATTGCCGTTACAAATGCTGTAGATGTTAACCCATGTGTAGACACATTGAATAGTCAAATAAGTGCCGAGAAATTTTCTTTGATTACCTGGGACACGGAACTTTTACCAATATATAGGGACCCTTGCAGATGAATAGATTACTTATCCAAATAGCACTGAAATTTTATTCCTACTGTTGATAATAATTTCTTCGATTCATTTTCATTTGCTTTGCCACTTTCCTTGCCTATGTCTTTGACTGACAAGATACAGAATTCTTTTTTGAAAAAATATATTTTCAAACAAATATATTATCATATAATTCACTAAGCATACAGTCTGTCCTTCTGAAGTGTACAGGTTCATAATGTCAGCGTATCCAATGTTCATGCAACCATCACAGGAAAGGAATTTTAAAACATTTTTCACTTCAGAAAGAAATACAATGTTAGGTCCAGACTGTTCACCTCCCATTCATTTGCTATCTCCACCAGTATTTTCAGGAAACATCTTCAAACATTTAAAAGCCCAGTCTCATTTTTCTTTTTGAACTTATTCTTTCTCTTGATTAATGTTGCTTGAATCTAGCTTGCTAAGCTAGATTCTGCTACTGGAGTCCTTACCACAAGCTGTCTAGTTTGCTGGTTCATTCATAAGCACCATTTATTGTGTCTGTTATCTACTAGTTAGTCCCTGTGGACTGCAGAAGATAAAGATTCCTCTTAGAAAGTGTACTTTCATTACTGTGAGATGAACAACATGCCCTGTGGAAAAGTCCAAAGATGTGAAAAAGTAAATTATGTATATTTATACATGAGCTTCCTTTAAGTGTATATGAAGGTACAAACCACTAGTACCTTCCTGGTAGTTTGTTGAGGTCATCAACCATTCAATAATTATGTAAAATTCATTTATACATGAATTTTACCATTTATGTAATGGTTAGCATTATTCTTGTTATTTGTAGTTTTTACCATTGTATGTATATTTTCTATGATAAGAAATTTTATTGTAAATTAACTAAAATTTCTATAATACCCTGGTGATGGTCCCCACATTGTAGTGTGGTATCATGATGTAGCCCAACATAGAGGGGAGAGACAAGATAGTTTCCCAGTGTGGGCAGCCCTTGGGACAAATTCTGAGGAATGGATGAGAGCATAAAAAGTGAACCTTTTAAGGAAATGGTAAACTATGGTCTAAAACACAGGACTAGGACATAGCATGGAACATGGGCCACAACAGGTGTTTTGGTATTTCTAAAGATTAAATGTGGAGAGAAATGATGAGAAGATATTGTGGGTACCTTCTCACTGCTAAAATAAAGCCTCTGACCAGAAGCAGCTCATGGGAAGAAAGTGTTTATTTCAGCTTAAAGTTTCAAGGGGAAGTTAAATGATGGTTGAGAATGCATGCCAGGCCTGAGTTCAACATGGCTTTACCTACTTCACTGTACCAGGAGATCCCTAAGAGGAAGAAGCCTGCGTCATGTCTCATATCATCTGGCAGGAAGTAGTGGGCTTGAACTAATAAACCCTTAAGATATCTCCTCACTTAGGCTCCATCTCTCAAAGGCCCTATAAGTTTCCCAAATTTCTGCCAGCTATGGATCAAGTATTTAAAACACATGAGCCTATGGGGCCATTTTTATTGACAGGATTGGGTTTGGAACTCAAGCGATTTGAATCCACGCTTAATGGTGAAATACTGGCTTTACATTCTTCACTGCACAAGAGTTGTCAGTAAGAAAGATCACTTTGCCAACAGTGTGGAGTTCACAGGAGGAGGAAATCCTAAGACAGACTTTGGCTGCAGAGAAGGTGAAGGAGGGATGGATGCAGAGGCATTTGTAGGAGAATCAGGAGAGCTGCCATGTATTTCTCCCTGAGGAGATCCCTGACAGAGTTCAGACCAAAGCCCAGAACACAAGAGATGCTCAAATCACACTTGAGAACTAGAGACCCTTCCTAAACTCCAGCTTTCTCATTTGTAAAATGAGGTAGACATAAGCAGTTTCAGTTGTTTTAGGCTTTAACATGTCCAGTCTGTCCTGACAATAAATTAGAAAGCAAAGCAGGGCAACTAATATATATTGAATTCTGTAGCTTTTATAATGAAAATGGACTACTGTGACAATTTTTGTGCTAAGCGAAATGTTAGTTCAGGCCTTCTGGTGCCAGACAACTGCTAAGAGAATGTGAGATAAACAAGTGACTTCTTAGGTAAAAGGTCCATGGAGAATAAAAGTGAGAGGAAGCTGTACAATGGAATGGACTTTAGACCACTACACGGTTGAGCCCTGTTCAAGAGAGGGAAGCAAGGGAGATGATTAATAAGTAGGGTGACTGTTCAAAGTGAATGCCTGGGGGGTTGTACACATTTTATGTACTTCTCTTTACAGAGGCCCAAATGTGGCTTTGGTAGCATCTCCCCCTAGGTAAAGCCCTCTCGTTTCTTACAGCTGTCTGCGAAAGTGGCTGTCTAAATGGAGGGAGGTGTGTGGCCCCAAATCGGTGCGCTTGCACGTATGGCTTTACTGGTCCCCAGTGTGAAAGAGGTAAGAATTTTAAAAATTCATTTGCATCAAGATATTCTGATGGCTAATGTGGATATTCAGTTTGTAAAGCTGCTTCCTAAAGTTTTCTGAGCTTTCAGGGGTTCTGAAGTATCATTGGAAAGTCCCCAGAATACCAAGGCACTGGCTCTGAGGCTGTGTGTTTCTCAGCAGTCCTTGCCAGTGATGCAGTTTTCCATAGTGAGCATGTACGTAGGTGGAGTTGGCACTAAGATAAAAGGAGAAAATTTTTCCTCGGGGTATAATAGAACTCTGCATGTTAAATTAGATAAATGGTTCCCTCAAAATATAAATAAGGAAGAGTTTAGAATGAACACACCTGAAGAGCGATTGAACCTTTTGGGAGCTGTAGTGATATACAAGCTTAGCAGTCATAGTTCACAGTGGATATTCTGAGTGTCTTTTGTAAAACTGCTGTCCTGCATGCATCCTCATTGCAGCCCCTGGTGTGGGGAGAATCATCCTTGCTTTTTTCTACAAAGAAACCAAGGCTCAGAGAGGTCCAGCCGTGATGTCAAGGTCAAATGTGAATGTGGATTTTCTGTCTCCAAGTGTAATGTTCACTGATGCTCCAAATAAAATGTTCTGCCTGATTAGCTGATGTGTAAATATGACATGCACACAGATCTACATCTTTTGTGTATGTGTTTCTGGTGTGCATATGTGTGTATGCATGTTTATATGTGTGTGGACACATATGTGTGTATGTGAGGGTTGCTCATGCATGTGTGTCTGTGTGTCTCCTCTATTCCTCTTGACTTTACTTACTAAGACTGGGTCTTACTTAACCAAGAGCTCAGTAATTCAGCTAGTCTAGCTAGCTACCTTGTCCTGGGGATTTGCTGTCTCTGCCTCTGAGCACTAGGTTTACAGGAGGGCACCACCATATCCAGCCAGTATTCATAACAAATGATGGCTTTATTAATCATCATGTCTCCATATTTATAGTCCTTTTCTCATCATGCCTAGTTTTTTTAGTGAAACTTTTCAAAGTTTGTGTTATATTGAACTGCAGTTGAAACTTTCTGAGGAACTTTCAAATTGTAATTATATCACTTTTATCCAAAGTTGCATAAAGATCTTGCTTGGAGATGGAAAATATGGAGATGGAAAATAAAGATTAGTTTATATATATATATATATATATATATATATATATATATATATATATATATTGTGCCGGCCTGCAGCAGGAGTCGAAACAGACCTCGAAGGAGGGAGTGGGAATGAACCTGAGACAAGAACACAAGGAATGGAGCCAAGACAAGTTCTGATCAAGGCTCTCGTTTATTCAGGCAGACATAGCTTATATCTAGAACATAGAACTTTTTTGACAATGCTTACATGCCTAAGGTCAGTATCACCAGGGTCGTTCTATCAGGTGCCTGCTCCACCTAGGTTGTATACTAAACAATGCATAGGATCAGGTGCTTACTCTATCTAGGCTGTATACTAAACAGTGCATAGGATCAGGCGCTTTATCGATAAGGCCTTAGTATTAAGAGATTAGAGACCACCTGCAGCTCCCAAGGTCAGAGAGCAGCTGCAGTTCCCGACATATATATCTGGACTGTAGGAGATAGATCAGGGGTAAAGTACTTGCTGTGCACACATGAGGATACAGTTTGGTTCCCCAGAACCAATGTAAAGAAAGACACAGTGGTGTGAGCATCTGTAGTTGCAATGCTTCTGTGGTGGGATGGGAGGCAGAGACAGGAGCATCCTTGGACACTCATGGTCCAACCAGCTTGTAATCAGCAGTGAATAACAAGAGAGACCTTGTCTCAAACAAAGGGCAAGTGTATCAGTTATCTCCCAATAGCTGGGACAAAATACATGAAAAAATCAATTTAAAAGAGTAAGGGTTTATTTCAGCTTATGGTTCTGAGATAAGGTCCATCATGGCAGGGAAGGTGTGTTGGCAGGAACTTGAAGCGTGCTGCTCACATTCAGTCCACAGTGATGAAGCGGAAAATAATGAGCGCAGCTTGTCAACCAGCAGTCTCTTTTTTGTATAGTCCAGAATCCTATCCATAGTTAAGGTGGGTCTTTCCTCCTTACTTAACCTAATTAGATAATCTCTCATATGTGATTCTAGATTGTGTTAAGTTACAATTCAACATAAGCTATCATAGCAAAGACTGGCACCTGTGGCTGCCCTCTAACCTCCACTCCACACATGTAACATGTCACAGTTACATGGCAAGTGTGCACATGCACACACACACACACACACAATTCATCATATCATTTAAGACAGCTAGCTGAGAAAAACAAAGAATAGAGGTATTTGAAAATGTAAATTCATTTATCTGCTAATGAGCTAAAACTACATATTTAGGCAAGCAGTTTTAGGTATGTTAGTACTACTGCTGGGTAAATTATATCAGACAGTGCAGGATAGTGCTGTGTGGTACTTGGTGAACTCTTTGCTATTACGTTGCATCTGGAAATCCTTTTGGAATCTGTCCTTAAATGGTTTTTCTTTACAACTGGAAAACATGAACTTTTATTGACTTGGAGCAATGTACACTTAGGGGCATCGAGAGTAAGACAATTGTTTTAAATAGGTAACATCTTTCTGTGGCCTTACTATTTACTCAATTAAGAGGTTGTAGGGGATGAAATTGTTCATGTTGGGGCTGGGGAAATGGCTTAGCAGTTAAGGCACTTGCCTGCGAAGCCTAAGGACCCCGGTTCAATTCCCTAAGACCTGGAGTTCATTTGCAGTGGCTGGAGGCCCTGGTGCTCTCATTCTCTTTTTCTGTCTGCCTCTTCCTCTCTCTTCCTCTCTCTCTCTCTCAAATAAATAAAGAAATAAAATATTTAAAAAATTGTTAATGTTGGACTTGAGAAGTGGTGTATAAAGATAATTTTTCAGATGATAATGCTGAGTTTAATTTTTTAAAAATCATTAATAAAATAAAGTTAAAGAGAATTTTCCTTCGAACAAAGTGGTTGCTAGCATGCTATAAAGGATGATTTATTCCTATATTACAGGTATTGATGCTAACATAGTTTAAATAATGATATTGAACCATGTCACAGTTACTACTTCAAAGATTTGATATTTGCCCAATATTAAGAAATGTCTTAAATGGATTGTTATTAAATTACTAACCAAAACTTGCATAATATTTAGGTGAATTTTTAAATTTGGGTGTGTTTTTAAGTTGTTCTTGAAGAAGAAAGACTATTTGATAAACTTCATTGAGGTATAAATGTATATGGGTTCCAAAGTATCTTACAGTAGTAATTATGAAAATGAAATTCTAGATGGCAGCCTTGTAGGGATTTATGGAAGTACAGGCTGGGAAACAGGAAGTAGGTTTTCTCTGTTATCTTCTGCTTGTTCTGCCTATGGGCACAGCACCATGCTTTAGTGAGAGAAAAGAGGCATGAATGTCATTTCCCTCACCACACGGGAGAGAGGGTCTTTTTGATTGCAGAATTGCATTTTAATTTATAGGATCATCACTATGTTTTGCTTTTCTGAAAGTCGTGATTTTGCCTTTTTTTTTAAATGATAAGTATATATTAGGGATTTCATAAGTGATAAATAAATGTATAGAACCAAGTCATCATAAATTTGTAAACTATGGGGAATTGTCCAGCATGATGTCTCTTAGTGATGGGTTAGTATGCTTAAGCTATAGGGTAACTACATAGGTTAGTTTTTCTCTATTTTTATTGGGATGTGGCTTTTGTTTTTAGAGCTGAACTCACAGGAAGGCTTTACTATTTCCTTTCTGTGTTCCAGGTCCAGGAAAGTGAGTTCTGTGCTCCACCTGCCCTCTCTTAGCCCTTTCTCCATACATCTCTAACTGCATGCTTTCTTAGCCCTTTCTTTACACCTCTATCTGCACTCTCCCATATCTTTCTCTCCAGACCTCTTTCTGTGGCACCTGACACTTTATACTGAAGTTGCAAATGTTCATGTTCTCTACTATGGTGCTAAGCCTAGTGCCTAATGCATAGTATATAATTAGCCGATTTTGAATTGGATTAATCTTATCACTTCAAAAAATATGAAGCTATAATTATTGGATATAGACAGCTATGTCCTAGAAATAAATGTTGGCTATGTGCTTATGGACAACCTAGAAATCTTATTGGTTTCATGCTAAGTAGAGCTCATCAAATGTGAAAACCTAATTGAGTTCAGCCCCATCTTTCAGAAGTACAGTTGCTCAGGGACCCCAGATTATCATTTTTCAGTTATACAAAGGGTATAGAAAATAGGTATGTTCTGACAAAAATCAAATGGTAATATAAACAAGACCAAAAACTTACTGTTATAATGCAACACATATAGAAGGGAATGTTCAGATTCATTTATAAGTACTTCTCAAGATAAGCATCTTTGACCCAGGGAGATCATGGAACTACCGTCTACCTACAACTATCTCAAGGACCTAGGGCAAGTGTGAAACCTCCCTTGGACTGATACTGTCAGTATTTGGATCCTGATAATATCTGAATGTCAATAATCAGAACTTAAAAAAGCCACAAATGTAGCATTTTTATTTGTCATGGAGACCCATGCTTGCATTATGTACTGTGAGTTCTGTCAGGCTGTAAAGCAAATTTGTATCACTTGAAGCTTTTAGCCAATAAAGTAAATGTGTTGGTATGTCAGCCTCATGGAGTAAGTAGCAGTGATATATTGTACCATTTACCTTTGAAGGAGAAAAAGTAGAGAACTATGACTTGTTTAGTTTGCAGTGTTTGCTTCTTAAGAATTACACAGGACTAGCATTAGGCTCATTCTCCCAGTGTCCACAGGCCCCACTGCTCCCTGTTGTCACACACCCAGTTCACATCACTCACTGACCTTCTTTCTTTTTTTAAATTTTTTTTATTTTTATTTAGCTATTTTAGAGTGACAGACAGAGAGAGAAAGAGGCAGAATGGGCATGCCAGGGCCTCCAGCCACTGCAAATGAACCCCAGATGCGTGCGCCCCCTTGTGCATCTGGCTTACGTGGGTCCTGGGGAATCGAGCCTTGAACCGGGGTCCTTAGGCTTCACAGGCAAGTGCTTAACTACTGAGCCAGCTCTCCAGCCCTGACCTTCTTTCTTGATGTTCAAGACCCTTGTGCCCTGCTGCATTCTCTAGCAGATTCTATCTCCCTTATTTCTCTTACCTTACATTTGTTCCTATAAATATACCTTTATAATTTTTCTGGTTGTCCCTTGCTCCTATTTTTCTTCTCTTTTTCCTGTGACTTGAGAGTATAGTAGAACTTATCAATGCCTTAGTTCAGTGGTATAGTATGTTAGTATTTGTTATCAGAATGTTAAAATGACATCAGTGCCTTGTTTGCACAAGTAAGCTGTGTGTTGCCATAGTGAATGCCAACAAAAGGCAGTTGCCATCTTGCCTTAGAATGCAGACTATTATTTTGTTAAATGCTTTAATATTAAACAGTGAATCATGTATGTAGATGAGATTCTGAAAGTTTAACAAAAGAGAAGAATAGCGAGGATAGACTTGAATTTGTGGTCGTATGTATGTCTGGGATGAAGAAGAATAAAGAAAACATGCTGAAAAAAAATGAGATACTCAAGAGAAGCAGAAGAGCACTGAGCAAAGAAAGTTAAGGCAAGGAAGAGTGCAGGAGATCCCTGGAAATAGTTGGACTCATTGAGGACTCAAGAGGGAGTGAAAACCACAGAAGGTCCTGGCTACAGTCATTGCTGTGCACATTGAGGAATTACCATGTCCCACACAGGCGGCTTAACACTTTCCTTTGTTTGCTAGAACACTATGAGAAAAGTCAGAATGAGTCCCAGTTTTTAGAGAAGTAAACAGAGGTGAAGAGTATTAAATAGATTGTTCAAAAGGAGACAAGTAAGTGTTGAAATCAAAACCAGAACCTAGCAAGTGGCTCCTAAATCTGTGCACATAACCACTGTGCTATACTTAGCCTTGACTGGTTCATTAGTAGCCACAGAGAATTTTCTGAGGAATGATAAGAAGAAACCTGGAAACATCAGTTTTAGGGTAGAAGTAATAGATGTCTAAGAAAGCATCAGTCATGAAAATGGCAGGTTGAGCATGGCTTGGTGGTAGAGTGCTTGCCTAGCATGCACAAGAACCCCAGTACTGAAAAGAATTAAGCAAGGCTAGATAGGTAGTTTTCCTCCCTGGTGAGATTTGAATAAGTTGCTTTTAAATAATTTTTTTAAATGAAAAGAAAGAAGGCTTGAGTGTTGGTTGGATATATCTCATGCAAAGTTTTAGAATTCTCCTATTTGATTAATTTTGATAATTTAAAGGCCTTAATCCATTCTTGGAAAAAGAGTGATTCCTGTCTGCTAAAGTGAATGAGTTCCTCGGGATGGCATAGACACAGGACCTGACTATTACTGTCCAGTGTGATTTGCATGGCAGTAGTGTAGCTACTCAAAATGGCTTTGGAACCCCTCTTTTGGAAATGCCTTTACAGTTAGCAATGTGTTCAAATGAACATGTGGACATTTTTCCCCCTTTGAAGGGGCTTTTTAGTTTTTGAAATGTCCTAAAATAACTTACCACAAATTTCGGTAACTATAGGGGTAACTACACATTTTAACTGTTTGGATCATAAACAACTGTAGAAGAAAAGCCAGTGATAATAATTTTCCACCATATCTCATAAAGCATATGGAATTAGATGGATGTTTTAATGTCAAAAATCATGTGAGCTGGAGGGTGAGGCCTCTTGGAAGGATACATGCAAGTTATGAGGCATTTTCTAGCCTTTCCTCCTTGGGTCTCCCTCTCTGTGTGATCAGAATGTGAGTTTGCACACAGCCAACTACACCCTGATGCAGTGCTCTGCTCAGTTCCTACTCGTATCTTGCCTGTGGAGATAATAGCTGGACGTTTTCCAGCCCTGGAAAGTCTGCTGGAGGCTCTGCTGGTTATCAGTAAAGCACAGAGGGCAGCATTGTTGCACTGTTAGCTTTAAGGAAAAGAAGCAGCGGGGACACAAGTAGAGGAGGAGAAGAGTGTCCCTGTCTTCTTGGAGAAGCAGAGTGGCTGGCGAGCGGCCCTTTATGAGCAAGCACTTGCCTCCTGGGGAAATTCATTGTTAAGGTAGGTTGGAAGATTTGTGTTTGTTGGCACAATCATGAGACAATGGAATAAACCAACTAAGGTGTTAGTAATTTCACCCCATTCTCATATGTGCAGCTGATATTTGAGAAATTATTGTACTCACCTCTTAGTTGCTCTTGCAATATGAAAATAATTTTGCTTCAATATCTTTATAACATTTTCATTAAACATTCTTTTTAAAAAACAAGTCACAGTAAACAATCAATAAGAATTTATTATATAAATCTGAGAAGTGCACTGTCTACACTGTGTCCAACTAATGGAAAAGACTGACAGAAGAATAATAAATTTAGAATAGTTACACAGTTCATATGGGTACAGCTGCCGCATAAAAGCAGTATTACCCTATCCTAGAGGCCTACTTAGAGAGCTTCATGGAAGCAGAACCCGCTTTTTTTAAGTGTCTTTAAAAGTTTTGTTTGTCTCTTGAGACACGTTTATACTATATAGCCCAGGCTGGCCTTGAATTCATAAACCTCCTGCCTTAGCCTCTCAAATGCTGGGGTTTGTAGGCATGTGCCACCATTCTTGTCTCAAACATTTTTTAAAATAAATGCTTATTGAAGTTTGCAGTATGATGTTATGGGACACACATGAGTAGTAGAGTGGATATAGTGAACCAAATTAAGTTTATTTTCTCTCATATTAATTTTTTGGTGATAAGAATAACTACAACATACTTATCCAATAAAAATCTCAATATAATGCAATTTTACTAAGTGTGTTATATTATTTTTGACAGTATCTAAGATATATGGAAATAGTCTAAGTGGCTGATGATGAGTAAATGGGTAAAGAAAAGATGATGTGCATATATGTAATGCAATATTAGCCTTAAAAAAAGAGCCTGCCATTGCCACAAATGTACAGGGCCAGAGGACATCATGCTGAGTGAAATGAGCCACACTTAAAGCATAAAATATTGTACAATCTCATGTAAATATGGAAAATAATAAAAATTTGATAGTAAAATAGAGGTAGAAAATAGCAGAAGGTCAAAGTAACAGAGAAGCAGATGGACCAAGTCTAAAGGTCTAACCCGGAATGGGAGGCTTCATGTTTGTGCTTTCCCTGACATTGCTTGGAAGGCAGTTTAATAGATAATTGGTAAAGTGTGGATTCATTTCTTTTTCCCTCTGTGGAAGTAAGTTTTGTAAAGCTCTATTTTTTTTATACTCATGTAATTTAAGTTGTGACTGTTATTACAGTTTTCAGAGTAAATACTACAGGCTCTCATTCCTCAAGTGCTGTGGAAGGCAGAGCTCTTTGAGTACGTTTCTTCTTTCCATAATGTAGAAAACAATAATACATTGTCACCAGAATATGTTGAAGCATTCTATGAGTCTCATTTCTGGCATTAAGTCTAAATACCATGTGAAGGTACCAGAAACAGGATGCCCTAAATATGACTGCATTGAAAATGATATGACAGCATTTGGTAGTTGGCAGATCATTGGATAAACTTGGTTTTCTTTGTTTCAGAAACTACATATGTTGACAAAGACATTGACTTTTCTCATTGAGTATCTGTGTGCCTGGATGGAAGCTGTCCCACCCTGCCTCTCAAGGCTAAACATGCTTTTGTTCATAGCAAGACTGCTGGTGTGTCATCAGAAAGCACCTGATTTCTATCTCACAATCCCTATGCATCTCATCTCAATTTGGATGAGTTTTTCTGTTGTCAAAAGAAATTTTCTTGCCCTTTTCTAAATATCCTAATGTGGACTTTGACATCTTGTGTCCCTGCCTTTTCTTATATTTTCTTCCTAAGCCATCACTGTACAGAGATTCTGCCTTTTGCATCATTTTTGCTGCTCCAGGCAACATCTGAGAAAGGGTCTGAGCTCACTCCATCAGCTTCTTCACCTAGTGGTCCATCTCTAGAAACACTCATGCATTTCTTCTTCATTTGAAGTGTAGTTTTGACACAGTAAAAAGTCTGTGAGGGCACAATGATCTGGCACCTGGTGGGCCAGAGTTTGGACATTTGACAGCCGCTGGATCTCAGTATCCTCCAGACTGCAGGGCTCATACAGGTTGTATGGTAGGAACAATCTAGTCTTTTAAACTTTGTTAACTTTATTTTATCTAAACTTTTTTGTCAATAATTTTCATGCATGTATATGTTGTACTTTGATCATCACCTCCTCCTGTTATCTTGTGCCACACCTCTCCTATCCCCTTCCACTGAGCCCTTTCTTCTTTCCAATCAGTCTTTCTTCTACTTTGATGTCTTCTTTTGTTGGCCATCCTCCACCATCCATGATAGAATGTTGATAGGCCCAGTATTGTGCCAGTCTTAAGCAGGTAACAACAGCCAGTGTGAGGTCACGAATGCAATGACCATGTTATTTCAGGAAAACAGGGTTATGTAGTACTCCTCCCCATTCTCTAGTTCTCATGTTCTTACCAGCCCCCCTTCCCTGGGCCTTGGCAATAGTGATACAGATATCAGAAGGAATACTCCATAGACATTTATTATCAGCACTTTGATGCATTTTGAATCTTCCTAGTAGTCATCACCTGCTGCAAAGAGAAGCTTATATAACCAGAAGTGAGAGAACCACTAATCTATGGGTATAAACACAAACATTTAGAGGACATTTTGATGGGCACAGCATTTCCATCTAACAAAACAATACTAGCTTTTTCTCTAGGGCCTACAACCTCTCTAGCCACA
The DNA here is from genome assembly GCA_036346955.1 of Dipus sagitta. NCBI lineage: Eukaryota > Metazoa > Chordata > Mammalia > Rodentia > Dipodidae > Dipus > Dipus sagitta. The sequence continues at coordinate 74,592,176 of CM070779.1, read as the reverse complement.
GGCTTTTGACTAGATATTCACTACCAAGATTAGTTTTCTTTCATGGAGTGGGCGACAAATCCAATGAGAGAGCACCTAGTTACCCCCATAAGAGTCATGCCATCCTTGTACCAGTGGGCACACTTTGCCTGGCAGGTTGGCTGTGTAGCTCGCAGGGTTCACCACTGAGTAAGTGTTGATGACTTTTCTCTGCTAGCAGCGTGTGTAGCACCTTCCAGCACTATGTTAGGTAATGAGCAAGGAGGAAGCTTCCAGCACAATTCCAGCTTGATATCTGCTATCCTCAGCAATTAGTCTTACTTTTTAGTTCTAGTGGGTGGCTAAGATCAGGTGCAAAATCCTGTATTGTTTCGGAGTCGCAGAGGCCTCCTTGACCAATAAAAGTGTAGCCCATGATCCCTCAAATTCCATATCCTCCTGCCTCTGCCTATTAGCAATTATCTACCAAAATGTGTCATCCTCACCCAACTAGGAGCAGTCTTGAAGCCTGTCTGGTAACTTGGCACCATAAAATGGCCCTCTACCTGTTTCCTAGGAAGTAGTCTTGATGGCCCTGCCCTCTCAGATAAGCACCTTCTCATATCCTCCTACCTGGGATACTTGATTATTCAGTGTGCATGTGGTTCTAAGGGGGTATCATCTCCACATGTTGCACATTATAGTGTCACATTTGACTTTGAATGCATCATCTTGATGCTTCAATTGAAATTTTCATTTTAATGTGTTGTTACCTTAGCAAAACTAAGAATTTAATACAGCTCCTAAATTTGATTTAAAATTTAATATGGCTTCCTCTTCAAAGCCAGTTTGTTTTCAGTGAAGGAAGAAAGGATAGTCCATTACAATTCTCCAAGTCCTATTTTGCTTCACTGTGATTCTGCATAATTTCTATATGAGGCAGGGCATTGGGATTAAAAAAATCTCTTTTATGTATAATTTGGTGAAAGGACCAGTCTCTTTCTGAAACCATCTTAGCTTGATCTTATTGATAGCAGGATGGAAACCCTTACCAATTTTATATGCTCAGTTGAGAGTACTTTAGAACATTAGTGTTTATGTTCCCTAGTAGTTATTGTCTCTAGGGAATTTATGCTGCTTTTGGTTTATGAACATGCATTGGACAAATACAGAGCTCTGTAGTCCAGATAATGTGCCAAAGTACTTTTTGGAGGACATTAGTCCCAGGAGGGGTTTCATGAAATGAAGTTTCCATGGTCAATCTGATTTTGGAAACCCTATACCACATCCTTTCCTTGGAGAAGCACTGGTAGTATTAGTGTATTAGCTTTTGGGAGTCCTGAATTAATGAAACTGTTTTGACTTAGTTTAACTGAAAAACTTAATGTTTTCAAATCCCTTAATCTATAATCTTTTTTTCTATCTTAACACTTCTAGCATCTTCATCATAAAGATCTGGATTCTGATTATTTTAATAGTCATTTTGGTAGTCATTGGGCACATTTATGGCAACATCTTCATAGTATAGATCACTATCTCAACCTCCTACATTATCCTCATTCTGAGGAAGAGTTTCATTATATAGTCATTCACCCTTTGTGTTTCTAAAATGATTAAATTTGAACATTAAATGTGTCATGAGCTAACCATCTGAATTTGGTTCTGAAATATTATAAAGAATCACCTAGGGTTAGACAGATGGGTTAGCAGTTAAGGCACTTGCTTGGCAAAGCCAAAAGACACAGGTTTGATTCCCCAGTACCCATGTAAAGCCAGATACACAAGGTGGTGCATGTGTCTGGAATTTGCTGTGGCCAGGGACTCTGGCATGTCCATTTCCTCTCTTTCTCTTCTTCTCCCTCTTTCAAACACATAAATAAAAAATATAAAAAATAATCACCTATGTAAGTTGAATTATCCCATTAAGTCCTGATCCATCCCTGGTTCTGGACAGTATGATGCAGCTGCATGATATTCAATGCCTTCTTTTCAATCAGCTCTTGGTATACTACCGCTAGAACGAGAAGTACCAGGAGTTCTTAAAGCTACAGCTCACTTCTCTAGACTGGATAATTTCTTTTCTTTCAGAGTCAGGTTTAGGATTCATTCCCTCCCCAGTCATTTCCATTACCACAAGGATCAACTTTACCTAACCACCAGTCACTATGCTTCTTTGCTGACATCTTCCTCTGGCCTCCTTGTACCCTACTCTCATTTCAGGTAGTTGGATAATGCATCCACTAAGCTTTTGGTCTTTCTCTAGATATATCTATTGATTCTTAGGTAAAATATGTGTATCATTATAAAATAATCTCATACTCTGTTTCATGGCTTTCGGGAAGCCCTATTAGCAACTTATAACATTTTAAGTTCTTTTAAAATATTTTATTTACTGAGTGGGCCATAAAATATTTATTAATATTTTAAAAGAAATAATTACATATATTTTTAGTATTTCCTTTGAAAAGTAAATTTAGTCTAAAATACTGATTTGTATGCAGTCTCTCAGGCAACATTTGGGTCTCTCCATGAAACAAAGACTAAAACTTTTGCCTGAAATGTCTTCCTTTCTCATCAAGTGCCAAGCTTAATGCAGAGAAGAAAGTCAGCATTTACTAAGTGCTTGAGGATTTGCTTAAGTTAGCTATGGAATCTTGAGGATGGTAAGAAGTGTTACATGTATCTTGAATACAACAATTTAAGAAGAGATACTTTTAACAACAATACTTAACAAATAATCTGGATCTCATATGAAAACATGACTACAGACATTTATAACTGGGGTGTGTGGGAGGTGAATTCTGTGGGGACACCACGAGGGCAAATGTTCTCGTACTTTCCTACCATTTTCCCTCAACAGTAATCCCTTGCTCTGAGATTTAAAAGTAAACAATATGTTAGAATATTTATTTCTTCAAAAAAAATAATGTTAGAATGGTTCAATTTACAAAATAGGCCTGTTTTCGAGTTCTGTCCAAGGAAGGTCCCTGCCTGCCTGCTCTACAGAGGCACTGTTGACCCTCACTGTTGCCCAACACTGAACCAAGCTAAAAACAAAAGCTTGTAAGTTGGAGGCAACGTTTACCCAAGGGGAAAGTGTTTTTATAAACATTCATTATCTCGTAAGAAACCATTTCTTTCTTAAAGTCACAGTGTAAATGTTCATACCCTGTTAGAGATTCCAATGAAATAGTCTTTAAGTTAAGTCTCATGAAATTTAGAAGACCTAGTGAACGTCATAGCCCTCCTGTAGTAAATTTCGATTTATCCTTTCTCTGGATGATTTATAAACTTCACTTGCAGAGTGAAAAATACTGTGGAACTTTCTTGTGGCATGGAAAAATAAAAGCAGAAGCATGCACAGTATTTTGGTGGTATATAACATTGGCTTTGGGAAGCTGTATGCAATAGAATTCATCCCCTTTAAGGTAAACACCACAGAAACATTTTTAATTTTTTCAGATAGCATAATATGTAATGGGATGGGGCTCTTGCCTTGAAGAGCTTCCTTAAGTCTCCTTTCTTCCTGTCGTGTTTCCACTGCACTAAGCAGAACAAGCCATCACAATACCAAACCAACAGCATTGGTGCTGAGTCGGCACAGCCCCTGCTGAGCCAGCTCAAAACGTGTGCAGGACCTTCCTGTCCTCATGATGCCTGTATTATTGTTCTTTACTTTCTATGAATGAGAAACAACAGGGAAATTATTTTCAGAACAAAATTCTATCTTGATGGAGTTCTCATTCCAAATTAGTATAACATGACAATCATATCAATGATATCATTAAAATATGTGTTTTTCAATTGACTATTCCTAGAATATTTGGATAAGAGCTCAGATCCTGCCATTTGCTAAGTCTGGCACCTAGACAAGTGACAGCATGTGTCTCAGCATCTAAATCTGTTTCCTAAATCTGTGCAATGGGCATAAGAACAGTACTTACGAAGTGAGATTGGTGGGAAGATTCCAGAAAGCTGATGTACCACTTAGCACATAACACATGTTTAATAGCTGTTAGATATTAGCATTTTCACTGTGGTCATATTTCCCAGTTTCATTATTTTTTTGAATGCATGGTTGTTTTTAGAAAGTCTGTTCAGATTTAGCCAACATTCCTTGTTGGATATAATATCAACCATGTCCTTTTCTTTAATACACACCTAACTGTTGCAGTTACCGCAAAGATTAAAACTACAATGATAAAATTGCAATAAAGAAAGGAGCAAGTTAAGATGTGAGCCACAATGATGTATAAAATGGATTTGGACCATGGTTATGAGAAGTATTTGTTTTTCCACAACTAATGGAAGGGTTTTGCTTATTGTGATTATCACATACACAGAAGAGGAAGGGAACATGTTACTTCATTAAAAGCCAGCAGGGAAATATAAGAGATACTTTAAAAATGCACCTGTATTAATTACTTGTCTAATTTCTATGACAAAATATCCAATAAAATCAACTCAAGGAAGGGAGAGTTTACTTTGGCTCCTGGTTTAAGAAGGGTTACAATCCATTATGGTAGTAGGAATGTGAGGTTGCTGGTCACAAAAGGTCCATAGTGAGGTAGCAGAAAGTAGATAGAAGTGGATCTGAACTGTAAGAACTCCAGGCTGTTCCAGCGACCTGCTTCCTTCATCAAAGTTCCACAACCTTGCCAAATACCACCAGCAGCTGGAGACCAAGAATTAAAACCACTTGAGCCTATATGGGGGCACTACATTCAAACCACAAGTGTGCTACTTTTAGAAATGTGGCACCCTAAAATCAGTGGGACATATGAGATACTAACTATCAACAACAACAACAAAAAAAAAATCCAAGCATCTCTGTAGAGTATATGTACAGTCAAGGAGGAGATGATACCTTGAGTATGCAAATATACATCCTCAAATTGGGTGAGAGATGCGTTTGATCACAGATCCATATATCATTCTTCTTTGGCTGCAAAGAAATAAAAATGTCAATCCCAAAAGAATAAAGCTAGGAAAACCATAGTAATGGAATAATTTAAACCCACAAATTTCAAGTTCTCCTCATTAGTGGTATGTTTTGTGAAATTTATCCATAGAAAGGTATGATGTTAAGCTAAATGAAATCATTCTAAGAGAAAAAGTGACATAAGCTTATCTGTGATGTGAGCAGTTTTCTATTAACTGTACTCATGAGCGGATGTCTGCAATAGTGGGTGAACCACAGTGCCTCAAGTTCCTGGGGGCTTCTTGTGGGAGAAACTGCAGCATAAACAGAGTGCATGTGGGAAGCACCGCATGTTAGTTCACATGCCTGATACCATGGCACCCACATTGGGAAATAGTAAAGAACCCTGTAGATTTTCCTCAGTACATTAGAAGCCTAATGGCTCTGATTATCCGCATAAATAAGCCCTAGGAGCCCTGGATACTGAGTTCATTAAGGCGAGAGAGTCCATAAGTCCATAGTGCCCTTCAAAGTCATAAGGGTCTTGAGAATTATGTCACTTTCTCCCCCTCTGATTCTTATGCTTCTGTAGGAATGCTGATCCCTTTTGATTTCCCCTGGAAACATCATTAAACTGGAACTTAGATGCCCTAAAAATGCATAAAGCAAATCCATTATGAACATAGATAATTTAAGCATCACATATTTTTACACAGGCATGCTTTTGAGTGCATGCCTGCAAGCTTACCCTTCAGGAATGCCTTTGGATGTCATCATCGCAGTTCTGCCCTTGATAAATCATGTGCTGTTTAGACAGCCATGGTCATCCCCTCAGTTACTAGAGACATTTGTAATAGTTTATGTGGACAGTAACAATAATCACCTAGTAACATGTTCTTTGGTATGTTTGCCACGTGTGATTTTGTAGGCTTCATAGGAGTAAAGTCTTATTGTATCCTAAAGATACTGAACATTGAATAGCAAGCATTGTTGGAGGCCCACTATGCACAAGAGGTAGCAGTGTAGCTTTGTATAAGAATGACACTTGAGTTTTGCTAGTTTGTTGGTACTTAATGATGAGGGATTGTTTTATGCCCAATGTCTATCAGCTAGTAGCTCAGTAAGTACTTGCTGACTGGATGACTGAATAAATGTGCAGTTTTTAGACATAGTTTGTTACTTGAACTTCTTGTAAGTCTTGTAAGAAGATCTACCATCTGTTCTTTTAGTGGACAACTTTTACTTTAATTATTTTAAGTTGGCATACAAAGTAGTATGTTTCCTTATGGCATTTTCATACATATGTTTAAAAATCCCTTAACTTTTTTTTTTTCGAGGTAGGTTTTCACTGTAGCTCAGGCTGACCTGGAATTCACTATGTAGTCTCAGGGTGGCCTCGAACTCATGGCGATCCTCCTACCTCTGCCTTCTGAGTGCTGGGATTAAAGGCTTGTGCCACCATGCCCAGCTATAAAAACAAAGCTAAATGAATTCTGTGTAATGTTCCTTTCAATGGAGACTCCTTTGTATGCCCCTTGCCATTTATGTAATGTGTGTAGATTTCACCACCTCTGTCAGTTCTGGAAGTAACTCACATTTTATAGACAAGGAAATTGAGAATGGAAGGGCCTTCGGTGACTGCAGGCGTCTAGGAATGAGGTCTGTGTCTGCTGTTGGCCCTCAGACTATCTCATGTGCAAATTCCCTGAGCTTTTAGAGCTCATAGCTGTCTCTAGTATTATTTTAGCTATTATTATGAATCCTTTTATTTTCAAATCTCTAGGTATCCCTTCCTCTCAGCTCATGTACCCCTTCAATTTTTAATCTTTAGATCAGTTTTTAAAATATTTTTTTATTGATTTGAGAGAGAGAAAGAGACAGATAAAGAGAGAGACAATGGATACACCAAGGCCTCTAGCCATGGCAAAGTGCATACGCCACCTCGTACATCTGACTTTACATGGGTACTGGGGAACCAAACCTGTGTCCTTTGGATTTGCTGGCAAGCACCTTAACTGCTAATCTGTCTCTCCATCCACTAGCTTAGTTTTTTAAAATCTAAATTTTAGGTGACTAACTAGTTATTTTGGATCGAATTTACTGGAGAGAGCTTGTTTTTATTTAAAGTGGCTGGTGTATGGTAGAGTGGCTTCAGCTGAGGCTATTATGAGTACAATGATGGATGTGGGACTCATGGAAACCGAGCTGTGGATGGGATAGGAAGAGAATGTGGTCACAATGGACACAGGGATCTTCAGGGTATGGACGAATGTATTGCTACTGTGATTCTGTCCAGACACCTTGCGGCCTAATTTCTTCTTCCTAAGTGTGAAGCTACACCAGGGCACTGGAGTAAGGGGTGGGTGAGTGTTAAGAATCAGTTTACTTTTGTGGTCAATTGTTTTATTGATGAACAGATCAGGACATTTTAAGTTCCTTTTTTTATGGAAACAACTGAGAAGCTAGAGTAGATGGAATTCTCCCCTAAGAGTGTGAACACAGTGATTTGGGGTCATTTTGACATAGTAGCTGGAAGATATCTGACATGTAGGCAATGCTCAGTCTATGTTGGCTGAATGAAAGTGTGTGTCTGATACTCTCCTATCCCAAAGGACTGTGTTCAAAGTAGAGGCTCTGGACTTTCAACATGCTGCTATGCTGGTGTTCTGTGTTCACCCTACCTCTGTTACTCAGTGTCAACCCATGTCAGAGCAATGAAAAGTTGCCCCACTCCACAAGTGTCTGTAATCTCAGTCACTGTTCACATGAGTGGTTTGCTCCTCCTCTGACTCTCCATGCTTGATTATAAAATTATGATGGGCTTTTGTTTAACTATAAGACAGAATAGTGGCTGTGGCTAATATGGCTGAAAATAGAGGGGTAAGTATGACAGGAATTAAAATGGATTGCTTAGGATAGCTTAAATTGACATGGATTAATATGCTATCAATTTTCTTCCCTTGAGAAACATTTGGTCACAAGGAAATTTGGCTTTCAGAAGAAATTCAAATTGGTATGTGTGGCTTTTGGCATAATCTAGCATCACTGGAACAGTCTAAAGTAGATTGTTTCTTGTTTCCCATGCTTTTCTTTGAGTGCTCAACAAGACGCATTTCCTGCCAGTAGTGTTATCTATATCCATAGACTGCACAGTGTCTTGCCAAGCCATAGGGGAAGCCAGTGTGGAGTATAGAATATAGGGCAGTGTAGAGATTAGGTGGAAGCACCTTAGAAAGCCAGAAAATGGGTGGCAGAGAGGATATAAGGTGAGTTCCCAAGGAGACAAATGATTAATAGACCTCCAAAGGGAGATGCTTGTAGTTTGTGATTCCTAGTGCTAGAAAATTACCATGGTGTAGACAATGTGTTATCTGACAGTGTCACAGTATGGGTAAGTATGAAGGTTGGCTGAGAAAAAAATGGGTAAAACTGAACTAGAAAGAAAAAGAAAATGAAAATAAGATGTTGGATTGAGAAATAAAAGATGTGTGAAAAGTATAAATTTTATTTTTTAACTTTAGTAGCTGCAAAAAATGAATGACGAATCCAGTGTTATCATCTGTCTCTTTGTGTGTGTGTGTGTGTGTGTGTGTATGTGTGTGTAGGAGTACCAGTAGCAGTAGTGGAATAGCTATCCACTGATTCTTATTTCTTCATATTCTGCAATTGTACAATATTGAACGTATCTCAGAAAATTCTTTAAGGAGGTCTGGAGTGTTGACATGGGATTAGAATGTCACAGAAAAAAAATCTTGTCCAAACCATCTTCAAGGATTTTTCAGAGCAGGTGAATAACTGTCTTAGAAAAGGGAGAAATTGTGCCTTTGTTCATCATAAATTCATCCTGTGACTTAGTGTGCCTGCTCGTACATAGATCTTCCTAATATCGATGTGGACTGAGGTAGGGTTTATAGACTAATGAAAGAACTACACATCTAAGTGAAGAGGTTGCCAGCAGTGTTCTCACCATTGCTCTTTAGAGTCCCAATCTGTTCCAGATGTCCACTGATTTCAGAAAGCAGCTTTTGGGGACTACAGAGACTTTATAGAGTATGAAAAATGAGAATACTAATGTTTCTTCCCTATTTACTTGTAAATACATATCAAACCATGCGTAAACTCTAGTATAAAAAGAAAATAAATAATGGTCACTATTAAAGTTAGGCAGTCTTAACAGAAATCATTTAACTATCTTGCTTTGTAAATGGAGTTACTCCTAAATTCAGATTACATGGTATTTTAAGGGGCGAGTTCCCCTCGAAAATTATCAATTTCAAGCATGCAAAGAAGTTCATATTCTATATTGTGATTGCAACATTCAGTTCTTTATTATGACACAAGGTGAGCCACAGGGTCCTCTGAGATCCCTTGTTCTCACATGGCGTCTTCCTTGCCTGACTCCCTTCCGAGCCACATTTGCCTGCTGGGACATGACCCCCAAAAGTGTCTACAGGCATTTTCACATGTGGGAATTGTATTTTTGTAGCTGACATTTTTCACTTGAAAATAAATCACAGGATACCTTTTGGAGAGCACATGTCTAGGAGTGGAATGTTGACAAAGGGTAAGTCAAACCACAAGTGCCTGGAGGAGCAGTTCACGGTGGTGCCACATGTTATTCCCAGCAACAGCACTGTCCTAACAGTTTCCAACATTATTCCTTTTTAAACAGCCTTCTATACATAGAAAAGCTGTGCTTTTTACTATGTAAATTTGAATTTTCTTCTTCTTATGCTTCTGAATGAATGAAGAAGGAATTTGAACTATTTACCAACCTTAAGGTTGATTTATAAGTCTTTTCTTCTGAAATACTTGAAACAATAGAATCACTTGTGGTTGCTTCTTCTCATCTCTTGGACAAAAGGGTATATTCTAATCTTCAAGTTCTTATAGACAGCAATGCACCACGATTGTTTGTTGGTGGGAAGAAACATACTGCTTTGGCAACCAGTACATAGTAACAGCTTCATTTCCTTTGGAATTGTTAAGATGCATAAATCAACTCACTAGTGCTATCTGAAGACTGTCTTTACAATAACAGACATGTTATAGATATAACAATAATAGTGGCATATTCCCCCTGAGGCCCTGTGGGTAGGGGCTGAAAACAGGACATTTATTCTCTCCTAGCACACCCCTTCCTAACTTGTATTAATCCACATATCACAGAGAGCCATTATCACTGGAAATAGGAAAGCAGACATGGCATTGCTGATTAAGCACAAGCTGTTGGCAATGGGGCGGTAAGCATTCTTCGACCACTTCATTCAAGAAAGAACAAGCTTTGTTTATTTAAGAGGCCAGTTTGCCAGTTTCCTGATTGCATTCTTCTTGTGAATATGCCAGACTATATTACAATGGATAAAATGAAAGGAAAAAGTATAAGTTAAGTGGTCCAGGAAACAGTGTTGGAAGATATATGAACGCCTACCTCTTGGAATTAATCAGTGGTCCATAAACTTAAAATGCTTTCTTTTTGTTTTGTTTTGGGAATTAAGTTTGTGACTCAGGTTACGAGAAAAATTGTTTTGGCTTGAGAAAAGCCTTGGTTCACATGGGTTTTTACGGAGATTTTTTTTTATCACAGGGAATTGCAATTAAGGATTCAGGATCTTGAGAACATGATTGTAACCTAGTTACTCCTGTACTGCAAGTACTCATAGCAAATACTGGCTGGAGCTGAAACTAATTAATTACGAGATTCCAGCTGGGATGTGATGAAAGCAGTTTTGGGAATCTCTGTATCTTGGCTAGACCACACGGGTTAGAACTTGGAGAAAGCTAAGCTAGTAGTAGTATATGAAAGATTTATAGCCCAATTGATATTGGGCATCAGAAAAAAAGGCTGAGGTTAAAAAAATGGCTTGAGAATTATGACTTCTAAAAGAATTACCATTGGAAGGATGCTGAAGAGAGAAAACAGGAATTCCTTACATAAAGGGAAATAAAAGTAACTGAAGTTGATTGCTAGCAGTAAATGAGAAACAACAGTAAATTTTTTAACGTATTTTTGTTAGTCATGGACATAGTTAGTATGTAAACAGCACATGTTGGTACCATCCTTTTCCTTATCCCTGCCCCTTTTCTGAAGGGGCCCTCCTCATTGGGAATGCAATAAGTGTTTTGATAGCAGCTCCCTTCCCCAAGACTCCTCATAGGCCTTCTCTACATGTAATTCTTCAGGACACCTCTTCCACACTTGAAGCTTACTAAAGATATGGCTTTTGTGCTGTTGTCACCTATCACAAGGGCTAGGCTTCTTCCCAGTGTGCCTACGCAGGACTGCAGGTAGTTTACTGTGAGCAGAAACAATGACCCAAGCTTGGGGGAGATAAAGGAATCATTGAGAAACCATGGGCTTGGGGCTATGGAGATTGCTCAGCGGTTAAAGATACTTGCTTGCAAAACCTGCCAGCCTGGGTGTAGTTCCCCAGTAACCCCATAAAGCTGGACCTTTATGCTCTGTTGGCAGTGGCAAGAGGCCCTTGTGTACCCATACACATACAGATAGATAGATTGGTAGATAGATAGATAGATAGATAGATAGATAGATAGATAGATAGATAGATAGATAGGCAGAGAAATAAAAATTTAAAAACATGGGCTTTACAAGGTGTTTTGTGTTTTCACTGAGTAAATTAAAGGGAGTAAAACTTCTTAACACTGAAGACAAATAGGCAAGGTCACTTAGTATGTGTTTTGATTATCATGTTTTCAATTTCTCAGCTTTCTATTTCCTCTTCTCACCTGGAGACCCTAGTGTAAGAACCTGCTGGTGCTTGGAAAATGGACCACAACTTCCTCATCTCAGCATTATCTGTGGTGTGCACACCTTAACTTAGCTGTGTGTGCGCGTGCACACATGTGTTTGTTTTTTCTGTTTGCTTTTTGTTTCTGTGTTGCTGGAAACCATTCCCAGGGCCTTTGCACATTCTAAACCAGCCCTTTACCGTGATTTCAGCTATTTAATAACCAAAGTCTAAGTTGCTATGCCTGCATCAGCACAGTGGCTTATAGCCTAGTTTTGTTTTTCATTAGTTTCTATTCATTTTGTTTTTTAAAATTTATTTTTATTGTTTATTTATTTATTTATTTATTTATTTGAGAGAGGGATACAGAAATAGGGAGAGAGAGAGAGAGAAAGAGAATGGGCGTACCATTGCAAACGAACTCCAGATGCATGTGCCCCCTTGTGCATCTGGCTTACGTGGGTCCTGGGGAATTGAACCTGGGTCCTTTGCCTTTTCAGACAAGCGCCTTAACCACTAAGCCATCTCTGCAGCCCAAGTTTCTATTTATTTTATGTGTGTGTAGTGGTGTGTGGTGTATGCACATGTATGTACACTTGCCTTGAGCAAGGATCTACTGTCTATAGTGGCCAGAGTGGAACATTGGGAATCTCCCTCCATGGTGCTTCTGCCTGGTCTTGTTTTATGCCAGAATCTATTTTTACTGATTCCCAAGCTTGTGGGACTTTGATGATTCTCGGATCTCTGCTCCCCTGCAGGACTAGGATTACAGGTGCATGTGACCATGCCCAACTATTTTATGTGGAATCTGGACACTTCAACTCGGGTGGTCTCAGGCCCCCTCAGCCCCTCATGCTTGAAGAACAAGCACCATTAACTGCTGAGCCATCTCTCTAGCCTATTAGTTTATTTTTTTTAGGTTAATATATGAAGTGAAATGACCAAGGGATTCTCATGCATTGCTTTTTTTGTTTTTTGTTTTTTGTTTTTTGTTTTTCCAAGGTAGAGTCTCACTCTAGCTCAGGCTGACCTGGAATTCACTATGCAGTCTCAGGGTGGTCTCAAACTCATGGTGATCCTCCTATCTCTGCCTCCCATCTCCCATGTGAGATTAAAGGCGTGCACCACTATGCCCGGTTCATACATTGCTTTTGTTGATCATCTTCCCACACTTCACTTCTTCAACCCCTTTGTCGCTCCCTTTTGTCTCCCTTGTTCCCACCTCTTCTCTGGGATTGCTGGCAGGCAGGGTTATATCTGAGAAAGCACTCCTGTCTGTCATGTTTTTTTTTTTTTTTTTTTTTTTTTTTACTGCAAAGGAGCATGAGAGAGAATTGGCACACCAGGGCCTACAGCCACTACAATAGAACTCCAGATGTGTGCGCCCCTTTGTGCACATGTGCAACCTTGCATGCTTGCACAGCCTTGTGTGTCTGGCTTATGTGGGATCTGGAGTGTCAAACATGAGTCTTTAGGCTGTGCAAGCAAGTGCCTTAACGGCTAAGCATCTCTCCAGCCCATGTTATGCCATTTAACTTGAGTTTAAATGGACCTCATCAACACAAGCTATTTCCGATCTCCACTCTGGAAATGTTGCCTTCTAGAATCTGCTTTTATATCTAGGCTTTGGGACCACCTATTAGGCAAAGTGATACTTCTCCATTAATATGATCTAAAATAACTTCCGATCTTCAGTAGTTTTTAGTTTAGTATCTTTATATGTGGTGGATTCACCATTGATCTTTGTTCACTGAAAAAGATATATAAAAATCCATGAAGAACAGTGACTTTCATAAAATTGGATGCTGCTTGGCAGCTCACTGAGTTTCCAAACGAGAGTCCTCAGCTTCTCCTGCCTGCCACCCACGGAAGCACTGTGTGCTCTTTGTGCTTTTCTGTGTCACTCATCATTTTATTAGCATTTATCTGAATCTTTCCTAGCTCATAACATTTACGTTGATCTGGTTGGCCATAATAAGAAGTGGGGAAATGTTTAGGGTTCAGTGTTGGGAATTCATGCATTGTTTACACAAAATAGGTGCTTCATACATATTTCTTACATGAGCAAATCACATTATTCTTTTAAAACATATATCTGCTACTCGCTGTTTTGTACTGCCTTTAGGAAAAAGTCAAGAGCCCTTTGTGAGAGCTACTCAGCTGTTTATAGCTTGGAAATGGTCAGATTTGGCTTTATCCCCTGATGTCCCAATTGAAGCATAGCCTATAAGATCTGCTCAAAGCTATATGTTCCTTCATTCTTTCCACCTGACACATTCTTTCTGTCTTATCTGACACGTTATTTATTTCTGACACATTCTTTCCATCTTACAAATTCTTTTCATGTGGTACATTCTTTTCATCTGACTTATTCTTATCCATCTACCAGGTGAGAAAGTTACCTCTAGTCATCCTATAGAAAAGTAATTTCAAGAATAATTCAAGAATATTTGTATATACTTCCATGATAATTCCACTGGGCCATTTCCCTTTATGGACTTATCTTTTCTACTTTGTACATAAGACAGGCTCTGTTTTACTTACCTGTGCCTTGATCATAGCACAGGACTCAGCAATCTAATTGGAATGAAATGACTAGGCTAGTATAATGTCCTGAAGACCATTCAGTTCCATGGCCCCTGCTGCCCACTATGTTCCAAGAATCTTGCAGCTAGGACAAGGTTTAAGAGCCATAACCTTTGCTAGGGCATTGTAGGTTCATGCTCAGATAGGGTTTAACCTGGAGTCCCTTTTTAGTTGTGGCCAGTGGAAGAGTTACTGTATTAGTTACTTTCTCATTTTTGTGACCAATACCCGACAACAAAGAACTTAAGAAAGGAAGGGTTTATTTCCACTTACAGTTCAAGGTTACCACCCACCATGTTGGAGAAGGGATGGTAATAGGAGCTTGGGCCGCTGATCACATTACGTCCACAGAGAAGAAGCACAGAACAATGAATGCTGGTGCCAAGCCAGTTTGTGCTCGCTCGCTCTCTCTCTCTCTCTCTCTCTCTCTCTCTCTCTCTTTACTTAGTTCAGGGCCTCAAGCCCATGGAATGGTACTACACACAGTTAGGGTGGAATCTTCCTACTTCAGTTAAACTAATCTAGAAAATACCTAAGAGATTTATTTTTATGGTGATTCCAAATCCTGCCAAGTTGACAACCAGAGACTGACCATCGCAAATCAAGCCTTTGTCAACTTACCACTCAAATATGACACTTTTAAGCCACAACTTTCCTTCCCTTACCCCCATAGGCTATGGCCATCTCATAATGCAAAGTGTGTTAAGAACAACTTCAAAAACCCCCACAATCATTAAAAGTCCCAATATTATTCAAAGGCATAAGTGCAGAGTCTATGCTGAGACTCAGGCAGTCCCTCAGCTCTGAGCATCCAAAAACCACTTATGTACTTCCAACATAGAGTGCCATGGTATAGATATTTCCAGTCCAAAAAGTCAGAATTGTGGCATAGCAAGGAAAGATCAAACCAAAGCAAGACCCAAATCAAGCAGTGCAACCTCCAAATTCTGTAACTCCATGTCTTGCATCTAGGACTCTGGGATCTAAAGGGTTTGGGTTGCGATGGTCCTGCCAGCTCTGCTGCTGGTGTCACGCAGCCTCTCTCTTTGTCCAGATACGCTCTGAACCCACAGCTTTTTCTTTTCTTTTTTTTTTTTGGCTGATGTCCCATGGTCTTGGCATTGCCAACATCCTGGGGTCTTCAACTTAGGGCTCAATTTCACAGCTTCATCAATGGCCTCCGAGGGTCTCTTTACAGAGGCTCTGACTCTGCCACATGTGCTCTAGCCCCAGTGGCTCTCTGGAAACGGCACAATACCCAATGACACTCTCAATCTTGATTCTTTCATGCTTTCAAAACATTACCGTGTGGATGTCACTGCCAAACTGCTGCCAGCTTGGTGTGAGGCATGGCCTCTTTGGACCTCAGACCATAGACGTCTCTGTGCCTTCCAGGCTGACATTAGCAAAACATTTTACTACGCAATTGTGTTTGAGATGGGTTTTCCCTTAGTTTAGACTTTCTTTCTTCAAGTGAATTTGGATTTTAACAAAATGAAGCCTCTGATGGGTGGGGCCTGGCACTCAGGACACATTTCCTATTGTCCCAGTATAGCAAGGAGTTTTCTCTTCAATGGTGCTGATATCTTCAACAAGTTCAGCTGCTTTCTCAACACCAGCCTGAATGTTAATCCTGTTTTGATACTTCCTCCACCAAACTAGCCAATTACATTTGAGTTCAGTGTACTTGAAGTTCTTAGGACATAGGCAGGATGCAGCCGGCTTCTTTGACAGTAATGAACATGAACTACCCTCAGCCCAGTTCCTGATGGTGTCCTTGTCCACCTCTGTGCATCTTTTTAGGTAAATATAAGAATTGCTTCCACCAACTTTTTTCAAAACAGCTTTATTGATGTATAATTTACATACCATAAACCATCTGTTTTAAGGATACAATTGAATGTTTTAATAAATTTAGAATTATGCAATTATTATTACAATTCAGGTTTAGATTTCCTTTATCACCTTCCCAGAAAGCTCCCTGGTACTTACATCAGAAAACCTTTGCTTCTGCCCCTACCCCTAGGCAATCCCTAATCCCTATAGCTTCGCCTTTTCTGGACCTTCTGTGTAAAGGAATCTTGCACTCTTACTCCTGGCTACTTCATTTGGCATAATGTTATAGTATATGTCAGTGGTTTGTTCTTCTGGTTGCTGAGTAATATTGTTTGGTATGGTTGTGCTCACATTGTGTTCACACCTTCACCAGATGATGAACATTTGGATTGTTTCCTTTTAGGTGCTATTATGAATAATGTTGCTACAATCATTAATTTCCGTGCATTCCAATGTGTTTATTACTCTTATCTTAATATATATATATATATATATATATATATATATATATATAAACATACATATATATCTACATCTGTATCTATGTATGGAATTGCTGGATCATATAATAAGATATATTGGCATTTATCTATATCCACATCTATATCTACATATGTATGGAATTACTGGAGCATATGCTAATTTTAACCTTTTAAATTGATACATGGGCTGTAATGTCATTTTTCAATACATGTATACCTATGTGGTCATCAAATTCAGGGTATGTAATATATTTGTCACCGCACACATTTTTTGTGGTGAGAAAATTCAACCTCTTCTAAGGATAATTAATAAGTACAGGGGTACAGTTTGATAAAGAATAATTTATAATCTTTTACAGCTTGGTTTAATTATGCTAGTCACTAACAATTAATTGATATTTCAAAGTAGATGGTAGAGAGGATTTTTGAATGATAGCAGCACAAAGAAATGGTATAGGACTAAAGTGATCAATATCAATTACTCTGATCAGATTATTAAACACTGTATACATGTATTGAACACTGTATTCCTCAAATATATTCAAATATGATTTATAAAAATTGAAAGAATAAATTTTATAAGTACTTTTTTTTGAGGTAGGGTTTCACTCTAGCTCAGGCTGACCTGGAATTCACTATGTAGTTTCAGGGTAGCCTTGAACTCATGGTGATCCTCCTACCTCTGCCTCCCGAGTGCTGGGATTAAAGGCGTGTGCCACCATGCCCGGCTATAAGTACTTTTAAAATGCTTCTATTTTGAAATATTCAGTGCAATATTGTTAAACTTATCAGACTGTTGTGCAAGAGGACTATAAAACTTACTGTTTCAATCTGTTGGGACCCATTGACCAACTGTATAACTTTAAAAATAAGTCCACTTTTTGTCTTAAAGTGGCTTACCTTTTACATTACTATAAGTGATCTAATATTCTAATTCCTCATAACCTTATAACCACTTGTCACTGTCCATCTTTTTTATTATTTTCATTATAATATGTGTGCTTTAAGTTTTAGCTTTTATTTTCCTAATGATAAATGATGTTGAACATTTTCCATCTGCTTATTCATATCCCTTTTTGTTTAATACATATGTTTAAATACTTTGTTAATTTTTAAAATTAGATTATGTGAGGCTGAGGTAACTTAGTTGGTAAGTATGAGGGCCTGAGATTTAATTCCTCAGCATTCATATAAATAGGTCATACCCACCTGTAACCCTAAACTTGTGGGGAGCTGAAACTTGTGAATCACTGGGGCTCCTTCCTCCCTTTCCTGCTTCCTTCCTTCCCTTCCCCTCCCTTATACTTCCTCCCTCCTTCCCTCCCTCCCTCCCTCCCTCCCTCCCTCCCTCTCTCTCTCTCTCTCTTCTCTCTCTTTCTTTCTTTCTTTCTTCTTTCTTTCTTTCTTTTGTCTTTGTGTTAATAGGGATTGAAATCATGGCCTTGAGCATGATAGAAAGCACTCTACCATTCAGCTAATCCCCCACCCTTCTCTCACTGCATCATTCATCCATCTGTCTGTCTATCTATCTATCATCTCTCTCTCTCTTTCTCTGTGTGTGCGTGTGTGTGTGTGTAGACAGCATCTCACTAAGTTGCTTACAATGACCTTACATTCACTTTCGAACCCAGGAAGGCCTTGAATTTTTTTGTTTTCTATTTAAAAAAAATTGTTTTGAGGCAGGGCCTCACTCTTGCCTGGACTGACCTAGAACTCCTTTTGTTGTCCAGGCTGGCCTTTAACTCACATCAGTCATCCTACCTCAGCCTACAAGTGCATGTACCACCGCAATTGGCTTTCTCCATCATTTTCTCAGTGGAGTATTTTGAACTATAAAAGATTTTGATGATGTATAATTTATCAATTTTTTCTTTTACTGTATGATACACACACTCACACACATATATATGTATATGTATATTTTGAGAGAATTGGTACACCAGGGCCTCAGCCACTGTAGTCAAACTCTAGACACTTGCACCACCTAGTGGGCATGTGTGACCTTGCACTTGTGTCACCTTTGTGCATCCGGCTTACATGGGATCTGGAGAAAGATCGAACATGGGTCCTTAGGCTTCACAGGCAAGAGTCTTAACTGCTAAGCCATCGCTCCAGTCCTATGCTTTATATTTTTATTTGAGGCCTCTTTACTTAGCCTAAGATCATAAGATTTTCTTCTAGGTATTGTACAATTTAATTTAATTTTTATTCCATGAATTTTATTTTAATTTTTATGTGTGATATGGAGTAAAGCTCATTATTTTTGCATGCAGATAATCTACATTAGATTCTACATAGTACCATTCATTTCTCATATTTTTTCTTTTTTTTTTTGGAGTGTGTGTGCATATGTATGAGTGAGCTTGCTCATGCTTGTGCATGTGCACATTTGGTGTCATCCTCAATAATGCAATCTACCTCTTACTGAGAACAGGGGCTCTCACTGACCTGAAGCTTGCCAGTTAGGTTAGACTAGCTGTCCATTGACCCCTAGGTATCCTCTTGTCTCTTCCACCTGAGTGCTGAGTTTATAAATGGATTTTTATGTGGGTTTGGGGGATCAAATTCAGGAACCTATTCTTAAAAAGTAAGTACTTTACTGACTGAATTATCTATGCAGCCCAATTCTTTTCTTTTCTGTCTTTTCTTCCTCCTTCCCACCTCCTTTTCTTCAATAAAAATAGAAAGAGCTGAAATTATTTTTTTGTTCCTAATCTTAGAAAGTCTTTTATTTGGAATGAATTCCAAGAAATATCAAGAAAATTAAAACTGGCCTGGAAATTATAACTGAGTAAAGGGATGGATATGACTCAGAAAAAGGCAACTGAAATAAAAAACAATGAGGTAGAGCTTTTAAAATCCTCCCTAGAAACCATCACTAACAAAGTAGCTCATGTGGAAGACAGAACCTCAGAACTTGAAGATAAAAAACAGAGAAAATTGACTGGGAGTCTAAAAGTTCAAAAAAATCATGTAAACAGAATATGAGGGAACTGTGAGATACCCTAAAAAGACCAAATATCTGAATCATCAGTATGCAGGAAATGGAAGAAATATAGGCCACAGCCATAGAAAACATCTTTAACAAAATTATTGAAGACAGTTTTCCTACTCTTGCAAAAAAAAAAAAAAAAAAAAAAAAAGGGCCAATCCAAATACAAGAAGCTCACAGAACACCAAAACACAAGACCAAAGAAGAAACTGTCCATGGCATCTTATAGCAGAAACAGTGAAGACAAAGGAGAGAGTGCTAAAAGCAGCAAGAGAGAAATAGCTCATTACATACAAAGGCAATCCCATCAGAATTACCCAAGACTTTTCAATGGAATCTAAAAGAAGCTAAAAGAAGAGCTTGGAGTAGAGTACTTCTAACTATGACTTCCAACCCATACTACTACCCAGTGAAAATATCCCTCATAATAGGAGGATAAAGGAAAACTTTCCATGATAAAAACCAGCTCTGTGATCCTATGAGCACAAAGCAAACCCTACTTGGAATATTTCAGGGCCTACTTTACACAGAAGAGTTGAGCAACTAACCTCAAGAGCCTATAACAGAGTATACGCAATAACCAAAACTACAGCAGACATGAAAATGTACAAGGTTCAAGAAATCACCAAAACCCAAAAAACCTTCAGCATAGCAGGGATTAAATCAAACCTCATAGTTATAACTTTAAACATTAACAGCCTCAACTCCCTAATCAAATGACACAGGTTGACTGGGTGGACCAGAAGAATAGATCTGTCCATCTGCTGCCTTCAAGAAGCTTACTTCACCATTAGGGATAGACCCTCCTCAAGGTGAAAGGATGGAAAATGATTTTATAAGCAAATAATAGGAAACAAGTAATAGGAAACAAGCGGGTATGGCTTTACTAATTTCTGGCAAAATAGACTTCAAACCAAAAGTACTCAGAAAAGACATAGAAGGCCACTTTTTATTCTTTTTTCATGATGCATTATGCTAGCTGTATGGTTGTTGTAGGGGCCTTTCATTATGCTGAACTTCCTTCTTTCTACCTTTTTTTGAGCTTTTTCATTAATAGACATTTGGTTTTTATCACAGTTTCTTCTGTATCTATTGAGATTAACATATCAATATGGTATATAATATTAATTGATTTTCAAATATTAAACTGGCCTTGCATCCCTGTGATAAGTTTCACCTGATCATTTTGTTATTGTGAGTAATATTTTCAATATGTGCTCTTGTTAATAGTACTGTTTAGAGTTTTAGCATCTCTGTTCAAAAGAGATGAACTTGAGTTTTCTTTTACTGTCTTTGTCTTGTTTTGGTATCAGGATAATAGTAGCAAGTAGAATAAGTACAAATGTCAGTTGATTTTTTTTTTCCAGTGGATCCAGTTGGGGGGAGGGAAGGATGGTGTAGAACAGTGGTTCTTACTTCATCTGTGAAAAATGATATTTAAAGTCACTCTAATCTGTTGTGAATTGATAGTCATATAAAATGTGATGGAAATGAATCATTAGAAAAAATGTACAAAATATGCAAATATAAGCCCTATTTATAAGATCTATTCAACCTACTTTACTCGACCAAAATGATACATGTGGTTCCAAATGGGGGTACAGCTCAGTGTAAAGCATTTGGCTGCAGATATTTCCAAAGGCATACTTGTCATTCATTTATTTATTTGTTTTATGAAACATGTAGTCCAGTAACTTGCTATGTTACACAGGGTAGTCTTGAATTCCTCTCCATCCTGCTTCTGCCTCTCAAGTGTTGGAATCATAAACATGTTCCATAATGCCAAACCTCCAAAGGCTTTTTCTCAATTTCTAAATTTGCTTCATCACAGATTGGATGCAGTTCTTATAAATTGACAAGCCAACTTTGATTAACACGAGCGTAGACTAAGGCTTATAAAACTTTGATGTACAAACAAACCCCCTGGGAATCATGTTGCAAACCAATTTTGAGTCAGTAGGTCTGTGCCCTGCCTGAGCATCTGTATTTCTGTCAAGTTCCAGGTGATGTTGCTGTGGTGGCTGGTCAACAGACTATGCTCAGCACAGTGACCATGAACTTGAAATCTAATGCATGGTGAGACATGTGTTATGCTTTTAGAACCTTGTCACAAATTGCTTTGGGCCATATTTATGTTTTTAATTAATTTATGTATTTAGGAGAGAGAGAATGGGTGCACCAGGGCCTTTAGCCACTGCAAACAAACTCTAGATACATGCACCACCTTGTGCATCTTGCTTATGTGGGTACTGGAGAATCAAACCTGGGTCCTTTGGTTTTACAGGCAAGTGCCTTAACCACTAAGCCATCTCTCCAGCCCTCATACTTGCTTTTCCAAGCTTTTCTTTCTTCATGTGTATGTGGTCTGATGTGTAGTGCATGGACATGGATATGCCAATGTGCTGCTCCAAGCACTTACTTGTGCTGGAGTGTGCTCACCTGCAGTGACCGTAGCAGAATGCCAGTTAGCCCATACTATTGTTCTTCTACCTAGTCCTGTTTGAGCTGGTGTCTCTTACTGATCCCAGAGCCTGTTTGTTGTTGTTGTTGTTATTGTTGTTCTTATTATTTTTCAGGTGCTCTGCCAGTTCTCAGTCTCTGCCTTCAACCCTATAGCTGGGGTTATAGGCCTGTGTAGCCACACCCAGCTGTGTTATATGACTCTGGAGATTCAATTTTGGGTGGGCACAGACCCTCTTTTGCCCTGTGTTTGCACAGGAAGCACATTTAACTACTGGGCTGTTTCTCCAGCCCCAAACTTTTTATATTGCTGCTCAATAATCATCATAATCCTCTAAATATCAGTTGTTTTTCTTGGCCCCTACCCTTTCTGGGCCTTAAATTGCTCACCTATAAATTTAGGGGTTTGAATTAGATCTCTGAAGTCCCTTCCATATCTCACAGTATATGAACTTAAATATCTATGCCAAAGGAAAATTGTGAGTGAATTCATACTTACTTTTCATATAAACCTAATAAAATGGGAATCCAATTTTTTATGCTACAACAGTTCTTAACGTGATGTTAAAAACTAATTGTAAATACGCTTTAAAATTTTTGGATAATCTGGAAAGAATCAATATCCAAGGATTTTTCCACATTCAAGTTTTGGCGAGAAGGGATGGAGATCTTGTTTAACCTTATAGTTGGAAATCCAATTAAAAAATAATTGACTTTGCTTAAACTGTGGAGAAACTATGTAAAATTGGTGTTTATATTATTAAATTCAAGTTGACACAAAATAGCTGAAAAGCTTCAAATTCAGCCAAGTTGCAATGATCTCATTTTCCTTTATATTTCATTTTATTTACTGAGATATTTGAAACTTTTCCCTCATTGCTTAGAAGCAAACGAACAGGGTGGTAAATCAGTGAGGGTAGAACTGTGTTGTCAAAGCCTCCAGAGACTATATCCTCAGCTTTCAGCACATGCTGGTGTGATTCTGCTCTTCTTACTATAGATGATTCTAGCAAGTTCTGCAATGAAGGGTGGAGGCAGCTGGTCAAACTCCAAAGTGACTAATGATTGACCTAATGTACAGAGTACATGAATAACATATTCTTTGGGTAACAGAAAAAAAGTTTTGGTTTACAGGGTGTGTGAGAGTTCATATTTCTTTTCCAGTTATTCCAGAAGAGTTAAATACTCAGCTATTCTATTAAAACTTTAATTCCTGAGACTCAAACGCAAGCCATCCACTATAAACCACTGTTCACTTCAAGAGCAGACTGAAGCTGGGGTGCAGCCTGTCAGTACAGTGCATGCTTCACTTGCAAGAGGCCCTGGCATTGATGCCCAGCATGAGAAAAGCAAAATAAAAATAAAAAACCCTATTGTTTTAGAAATTTCTTACAATAGTTTAGTACTTTGAAGAGAAAAGGTATATATTTATCTTATTTACATTTCTATTAGATACTCACAGTAAGACAAGTTCTTCAGTTTTATAGACAGTTTGTTACCTTGGTGCAGAGATTTGAAGACTCAAAAATAGAATTTTCTCTTTTTTCTGTTTAACTCATTGAACATTTAATTTAATTATAATGATACTGTATTTCTGTTATTCTTCCTTTATCTTTAAATAATTTACCTATGAGATTTCTTTTCATTCATTTAGTAATAATGTGACCAGTATGACAGACATTTTTTAAATCTTATTTTATTTTTTGTTTTTTTGAGGTAGGGTCTCACTCACTCAGGCTGATCTGGAATTCACTATGTAATCTCTGGGTGACATCAAAGTAACAGTGATCCTCCTACTTCTGCCTCCCAAGTGCTGGAATTAAAGGTGTGCACCACCATGCCCGGCCCTTTTTGTTTTTAATTAACTAACACCTAATTATGCTTTTTTAAAAAAAATTTATTTATTTATTTATTTGAGAGTGACAGACAGAGGGAGAAAGAGGCAGAGAGAGAGAGAGAGACAGAGAGAATGGGCGCGCCAGGGCCTCCAGCCACTGCAAACGAACTCCAGACACATGCGCCCCCTTGTGCATCTGGCTAATGTGGGTCCTGGGGAGTTGAGCCTCGAACCGGGGTCCTTAGGCTTCACAGGCAAGTGCTTAACCGCTAAGCCATTTCTCCAGCCCCTAATTATGCTTTTTGCTAAGACACTTCCATCAATGTTAGGATGGACATGGATACAAATGTTTACACTAGTTCTACCTGGATGATGTTTCTACATTTGAATTTTATTTCCTTGTTTTCTTATTTTCTGTGTTTCTTCTGAATAAACTGGAAAGGTCATGTTTTTGTTGTTAACCTTAAAAAGCTGCAAATAATAAAATCTATGAATTTTAGCTTCATTTTGCTTTGAAGAAAGAGAACCTTTCATGTGTCTATTTAACATATATGGGTGTGTACTATATATGCCAGGCATTTGGTTGAGTTTGGGGAGACAAAATCAGATATTTCCTCTGAATTCAGGCCTTGGTTCATCATCTCAGCAAACTGTGGTCAGTTGGGAACAATAATTGGTATCCCAAATAAATTTCACCTGCAAAGTGGCAATAATTTTGTACCTCTTACCTGTAAGATGTATGCATATATAGAGAACTTGGTCTGATACTTGGTGCAGAGGAAACATGATTATTGTGTAGTGTGGCATGATTTGTCCTTGGACAACTGTAGAAGAAGATATAACCACACTTCCAGGGAAAATTTGCTTCTGATAAGTCTCTGCCATTCCTGTAACTGTTCTTTTATGCCATATCCTTTTTTTAAAAAAATATATTTATAAGCCAGGCGTGGTGGCACATGCCTTTAATCCCAGCACTAGGGAGGCAGAGGTAGGAGGATCACCATGAGTTCGAGGCCACCCTGAGACTACGTAGTGAATTCCAGGTCAGCCTGAGGTAGCATGAGATCCTACCTTGGAAAACCCCCCAAATACATACATACATACATATATATATTTGCAAACACTGAAACATAAAGAAAGAGTGAGAAAAGGAGAGAGAATGGGTGTGCTAGGACCTCCAGGTTCATGTGCCACTTTGTGCATCTGGCTTTATGTGGGTACTGAGCAACTCCAGGTGCATGTGCCAGTTTGTGCATTTGGCTTTATGTGGGTACTGGGCAATCAAACCCAAGTCATTTGGTTCTGGAGGCAAGTGCCTTAACTGCTAAGCCATCTCCCTAGCCCTCATGATGTGTCCTTTTAACCACCAATGATGAGAAGATTATCACTTAAGTTTAACTGGGGATAGTATAAGTGTATCTTTTGCTTAATCATAAGGGATGGTGAGAAATGGGGATTTATTTTGTAGTTATATAGCTATTACTTTTATCTTGTACATATTTAGACTTAACTAGTTTTTAAATGTTTTCAAGGAGCAAGAGAGAAAGAGAGAGAGAGAGAATGGACACACCAGGGCCTCTTGACACTACAAACAAACTCCAGATGCATGTCCCGCTTTATGCACCTGGCTTTTCATGGATACTAGAGAATTGAACCCTGGCTATCAGGCTTTGAAAACAAGCACCTTTAAACCCCTGAACCATCTGACCAGCCCCATGGAGTTAACTATGTTTATGTGAGTAATAGAAAACAAATATTTGAAGAAAAAAATAACTAAAGAAAAAGTACATCCTGGATCATCTGAAGCAGTCCAGAGAAGAACACAACTCAGAAGCACTTACCTCTTTCCACAGTGTGTCTTTCCTGAGACCTCATAACAAAGCACACACCAAACCTCACAGAAATACTTCCATATCCCAGCAGATGATTCTAGTCAGCTTACTTTATTGATCTTTTGTACAGGTTTCTGTCCATCAAATTAAAAAAATACCCTTTCTGGATGACTGATCAGGGAACTAACAAAATGGAAAGAACTGTGTAGAGAGGGGTTTGGGGAGGAGAATGTTCAGTAGATACTTTCTGGGTTTCTTGATCTTGGAACACCTGTTCACAAATTTTAGGAAAGTGTAAAGGTTAAAACATTGACTGACATTCACTGTAGGATGTTGTAGGCAATCACTCTGATTCAGCCCAGTGGTCTAGACTCTGCAATCTCGCCATAGCAGAGGATAATGGTCATTGCTAACAGTCAGGGTCAGGAGGGCAGAATCTACAGATTTAGCTACTTTTAAGGAAATCACTATTTGGCTTTAAAACATAAGTCATTGTGGTTTAGCTCTTACATCTATCACCTTAGGCACCTCCCTGACAGACTGAAGCTTTGAATGACCTTGCACAAACCATTCAGCCCTTTCAAGACACAGCTTTCTAGTCTGTAATGATAATGATGAATATACTCTGGTTTTCAATTTGCTTTCTGTTGGGAACACACTATTGTGGTTAACCTTCACAGCAGCTCTGGGTATGGGCAGTGTGCTGCTGTCTCTATTGATCAGATTAGGAAATTATAGCCTGGAGAGGTGACATAATTTAGAAAAGGTCACAGGGGTAGAGTGTCAAACTTATCTCACCTGGCTGTTTCTACTCTGACACCAAGAAGGTATGAATGAGGCAAATTCCAGAGCCTCTTCCAACATTATCATCTTATAAACTTAAACAAATATTCAAGGCTCAACTTAAGTTGCAGTCTTTTATAGGCATCAAAAAGAAATTGAGGCATGGGGCTTCACTTTCAGGAACATGCATTGGTATTTGAGTATCAGAGCATGCTCCTATGAAGATGACTAAGGAATACATATAAATCCTATATGATGAATTATGCAAATTATAACTCTACTGGAAGATCTTGTATCAGTAGCACAAGCTGCATCTAGTTGCTACGAAGGTGGGAAGACCTAGTGTTTCAGGGGATATCATTTGAATCTCTAATCTGCAGTAATAGTGACTGTTCTTTGAGCACCAAGGGAACTGCTTCTCACCTGCTGAGTACCCAGTGAGGTAGAGAGAGCCCAGTAAGGGAAGTTAGATATGCTGTCCCTGTGTGACCACTCCTAAACCAAGGCGGTTCTCTAGGCCATAATGTCCTAATCTGAACCATAGATAGGGCACCATTCTAACCCTCGCAAGGTAGTAGTATGCAGGTGTTATATTAGTTTCCATACATAATCCTCACCACAACCTTGTAAGGAAGGTGTCATTCTATTTTTTTTGAGGCAACCCCAATAGACTGGCCTTTTTTATGCAAGAGAGCATGGGGGGAATAAATTGCCGCACCAGGGCCTCCAGCCACTGTAATCAAACTCTAGATGCTTGTACTGCCTTGTCCACATGTGTGACCTTGCGCACTTGCATCACCTTGTATGCCTGGCTTACATGGGATCTGAAGAGTTGAAAATGGATCCTTAGGCTTCACATGCAGGTGACTTAATCATTAAGCCATCTTTCCAGCCCATGTGTCATTCTACTTTTATAGGTAAGGAAACCTGGTAGAACAGCTGAAAAGGTGGTGTATGGGAGGCAGAGTCAGTTCACTAAGCAGGAATTGGTTTTATGTTGTTGAATTCTACCTCTGTGCTTTTCTTCATGGTTGAAAGTGCACACAGCATGGCCCCAGATGGGTATCTTCAGGGAAACAACAACCCTGCTAATCTCCAGGGTAGGCTTCGTTTCTTACAAGGACATTTCAAGTCACCTTCACTAAGACCATCAGTAATGAATTTCACATTCTTGCCTCAAAATTTGTTATTATAAGAGCCTGACTTCTGTGTAGCATCTGTGATCTCATTTAACTTTTCATATGTAGTAAATAGATAAATATATACATAGATACACTTAATTCTTACAGACAATAGACTAAAAGTAAATGATGGGTATACAGAACAATTGGACAGGCTTTGTGTCTTTAAAAGAAGGTTTCTCTTGGATGAAATACTGTCAGTATTTCTCTTCAGTATATTTGTTCTTTATTTTTCTGCCACTTAGATATGAAACTTTCCTCTATCATACTTCTTTTTTATGCCATGGCTTTTTCAACCCTTTCTCCACTGCCAGCATCAATCCATTCTTCCCTGCCTGCCCTGCTGCAGAAACCTCCTGGCAGTTCTGTCTCTGCATTTACCCAGTCATTCTGAGAAGCCAGGGAATTTGTATCATTTCCATCTCCTTAGTTCACATGGACATAGCGAGGTACACAGCTTGGCTGGGTTGGCAGAGTTTGAGAAGATTGTAAAACCTCTGCTTTGCTAGAGACCCTGGCTCCTCACAGAGCACTGTCTGCTTGTCCTCAGTCTGTGTCCTCGGCAGGCCTTTTGTTGGAGTCAGTCTCCTATAATGAGAGAGTTCTTGGGTTTCAGTCTGGGAAGCTCAGCCTCCACCAGCCAGACTTCCTGGAGTGCTCTCTGCAGATGCTGAAAGTGCCTGGAGCTGGGAGGATTGGCTCCTGCTCCCTATTGAAGGGGTCTCAAAATTCCTTAGACATAATATATCTGTGGCTACAATTTGTTAAGAAAGGAACCAGGCTGCTGCAGCCAATAACTTGTCAAAAGAGCACATGCCTAAGAGAGAACGGTGTGCAGCACCCAGCACTCCACTCCCTCCCTAGTACTCTGCATGCAGCATCTCCTGTAACTTAAAGCAGGCCCCTGGCTTCTGTTGTTTGCATTTACCCAGGCCCTTGAGGAATGTGCTGAGTGAGGACATGTCTTTCTTCACCTGCAGTAGATAGAGAGCACCACTCCTCACTTACTCCCAGGGTGAATTCATAAACTCTCAGACTGCTGTCTTTGAGGACGTCAAGCAAATGGCATCTCTCTACGAGGTCAGTGGATTAGTTATTTTCTCATTGCTTTGACAAAATACCTGACAAAAGCAACTCAAGGAAGAAAGTGTGCTTTAGCTTACAGTTTGAGGACGCAGTTCATCTCAATGGGGCAGGCATGGCAGTGAGAGTGTCTCTAGCTGTAGTAGCAGAAGCTTTGGTGGCTGGTCACATGACATCCACAGTCAGGAAGTGGAGAGCTTGCTTTCTTATTCAGTCCAGGACTCACCTCCTGCTCATGGGATGGTGCCACTCACCTACAGTGGGACTAGGGCTGAGGGGAGAGGTCTTCCCTGCTCAATTAAACAGTCTGGAAACATCCTCTTAGACACGCCCAAAGGTGTATTTCCATAGTGATTTGAAATCCAATCAGAAACTGAGTGTGGTGGCACACACCTTTAGTTCAAGCACTCAGGAGGCTGAGGTAGGAGGCTTGCTGTGAGCTTAAGGCCAGGCTTGGAGTTCCAGGTCATCTTGAGCTAGAGTGAGACTCTGCCTCAAAAAAAAAAAAAAAATTCAGTTAGTTTGTCAATAAAAATTCAACATCACAGATGTACATCTGAATGTATATACTCTGCTCCACAGCTCATTTAAATATCAAGTCAGAAAGCATAGTTTTCTCATATTAGTTCAAAGATGACCATGCATATAAAATTAGCTTTCAGAAAACAAACTTAATCTTTTCATCCCAAAGGCACTGCTTCTCTGAAAACACATTTGATATCTGTTCCCACTCCATCTTCTGAGTGTGACCCTTCTGTTATTCATACATTTCTGTTTTTATATTACTAGATACTGTAGCCACGTATTTTGCTAGCTTATATGATTTTTCTTTTCCTTTTTTATAATTCTACCTAACTTCTTAAGTATAGAATTTCTAAAGCTAGTTGTCAGTGTGCCAAAACAGCCTTCATTTTAGCAAAATAACTTCATGATTTCCTTGATTGGGCTCTAAGATAATTATAAACTATCTAGATAATTCATGCTGCCATTCTCCACACTTGAGGGATTATCTATTTAAACTGGGGTTATATCCTGGCTTGGAATATATCTGATAATGTAAATACTACCACCTAGAACTACCAACATACACAATTAAGGATTGTGTGGCATTGAAAATGGTACCCAAGCATTAATAATTCATGTTATAGCTATGTTGTTTAGATAAACTGAAAGAAGAACAAGAAATGCAGTTAAGAAAAGTGCATATAAGGAGTATATGAGATGTGTCATATCAAACATTCAACAGTTCCTAGGAGAAACTTAAGTAGGAGGTGGGAAATGAGGCTAAATGGTAACTTGGCCTAATTGCAAGGATGTGGAGTGCTAATTATTATGCCTAGTTTGTTTAAGAGTTCTCTTTCATAGCAAACCAAAATTGAATGGAGGGGAAATAACAAATTATCTTTTGATGTAGCCAACATAGAGAAGCCTGCTTATTCAAACTGTGCAGCTTTAATCCTAGCAAATTCAACTCCTGGTGGTGGCTTACTGTTTAAGTTGAGGGATACACCAAAAATACTTTTAGGGGCTGGAGATATGGCTTAGCAGACAAGCAGATGCTTGTCTGTGAAGCCTAAAGACCATCTTGCATTTCCAAGAACCCACGTAAGCCAGATGCACATGCATCTAGAGTTAGTTTGCAGTGGCTGGAGGGCCCAGTGTACCCATTCTCTCTCTCTACTATATATATAATAAAATATTTAAAATATTTTAAGTGAGAATCTTATAAATGCAAACATATCAGGTGATAGCAAATGACCTAGAGACCTTCTAGGAGCAGCTTATTTATGCTAAGAGTAGCTCTGGGGTGGGAAAGATGCTACAAAGGAAGATCCAGTCATCCAATACCTTTCCTTCACCCTTTCCTGACCCGGACCCGTCTTGCCCAGCCTCTTCAATGAATGCTTGGCTTGAAGTTGGTTAACTCAACTGACAACCCATTGTACCAAAGAAATCCTGGCCAGAGCATCGCTTGCACAGCTGTGCTTTAGACAGTCCCTGCTGGCTGACCTGGTTTAAACATGGCTTTCTTGACATCATCTCTGGTTTGTCCCAAGGTGAAAAAAAGACTGTGCTGTCCCTTCCATTGGAGGGAAAACCAGTTGCCACCTGGCATCAGAGTTCATCAAGCTTGCATCCAAAGTAGTCACGTGATTTAGTGAGAAGAGTCTGGGATGGAGACAGGAAACTCGGGCTCTCATGATGGTTCTGCTTTTCAATAGCTATGTGACCTTGGGCAAATCACTTTACTGCTAAGCCTCAGATATTTCATCTGTAGAGACAATTTGGCCCACATGTTTCCTATGGGCTTTTCTGATTCTAAAAGGGGGAAACTCATGTAAGATTAGCAAACACTTGAAAGAATGGGAATTTTGGTTTCACATGCACTTTTCTTTCTACATGGCCCCTGCCTCTTCCCACAGAATATGGACGCTTCTGTGGTTTCCTTGTGTGCATTCAGCACACCACTTAGTTTTGGGTTTGGATGCCTCAAAGCCCTTCCTATTCCTGCACAACCCACTCAAGGATGGTCATCTGAAAAGCCCATACGTTAAGGCAAGTCACTGCTGATGACTGGGTTGTCACCATCTTTCTTGATGATCCTTGCTTTACTGGTAAGATATGTACTCAAGGCAATGTATTTTATATGTAACGCTCCACCTAAAGCTAGGCAACTCTTGAAGGAACTTCCTGTCACAAAGGGAGCTGACTTGCTGGGGTGAGCAAACAGCGGGACTGGATTCAGATCCCACTCCCACGTGCCCACTTGAGCTCCACTACAGCACTGCCATCGCAGTGACAAGTCTCTGCCACTTCCACGAGATTGCCTGGGGTTCTCTCAGGAGGTCTTGGGGAACCCTTCTTGCTAAGGTCCCAGGAAGATGATTTCTCACTGCACTGCAGATGCTTAGAATTCATGCTTTACTGAACACTTTTCCATTTACTTTTAAATCCATGAGTATTTCAAAGGGAATTTAACCCATCTGGTTCTGATTCACTTGTGCTTAACTTATCAAAGAGGATTGTTTAGTAAAACTTACTCTCCTCTCACGAGCACTTTTGAGCTCATACTTGGCTGGCATTGGTGGGATTTTTGGATCTGCCATGGTTGAAGCTTGATGTCAAATCCCCTTTCAAGCCCCTATTTCATGGTGGCTTTATCTTGTGAGTGGGTGGAAATTAAAGGTGAGTCATAGAAGAAGTCTCTTCCAAACTACATCTAGATTACAGCCACATAGAAAGACAACCTTCAAGGTTTATTGCAACTATCTTGGTCTTACCCCATGAAGTGATTGAGCTGTGCATGGCTGGGATCTCTGAGGGGGAGAAACTGCATTTGCAGATGCTACATTTTCCTCTGAAATTGTATTGAGCAAAATTGTCTTAGAGATGTAAAATATTTATAAAGGTTAGGCATATAACTACTTTGCCGAAGTAGTTTAATGTACAATATTTCATTTGTCAGATATTAAGAGCTGTATAGCTAGTGAAGACTTTTTCCAAGGACCCCCAATAAAAAAGCTTGAAAGCAGGAACTTATCTTTTCACTTAGATGAGTTGGGTACATTCAGTTCTGATAACCTGCTGAGTTGGAGATTTAATTAACTTCACATGAACTCATGTAAGGAATGTGTATAATTGTTGCTAGTTATGAAGGCCCAAAGGGAAGCAAAAAATGATTTTGTACCTAGTTAATATATGTTTGACTCAACATAAACACATTGAGTATCATCTGTTGATGAATTAGGGATAGAGGTACAGAGCCCAGAGATGAACTAGAGACTGTCTCTCCTTCAAGGGAGCTTGCAACACAGTAGGCTGTGGCCTGCAAGTGTCTCTCCACACTGCAAGGCCACGTGGCATCACTATCGAATAGGTAATGTACAGGCAGTGCAACAGTGGGAGTGCACAAGCTGGAATTTTTACCTTGATCATCACATTGAACAGATTTCCTCCATAATGCAGTATGTAAGTCTGGTCTTAAAGGATGAGAGGACTTTTGAAGGGGAAAGCACATTCTGGGATGAGGCAAGCCATACATATTCTTGGGTGATATAAGCAATGCCAATGCTACACAGTGCCTTACTAGATTGTTTTCCTGAGAGGGCATGGGGTGTGGTGAGCGCAGAGGTTGGGTAGAGTTCCAGGAGCATAGAACAACCTAAGGAGACTGTGTTCCCAGGAACAAGCAGCTGAGAGGTTAGTACGACAAGCTTTTAAAGGAACGTGGCTTTTCCTGTGTGTGTGTGTGTGTGCTTGTGTGGTATGGTGTGCGTGGTGCTGCAGAGGTCAGAGCAGAACACCGTGTGTCCTGCCCCACTGCTCTCATGCCTTGACCTTTCTCATTTTGAGTTGGAGTCTCTGACCAGTAATCAGAGCTTGCTGTTTTTTATGAGCCCAGGTGATTCTTTTGCCTCTGCTCCTCTTTGTGGGACTGAGGATACAGATGCATGTGGCCACACCCAGCTGTTTTTATGGGATCTGGAGGTTCACATTTTGGCAGTTTCCGGTCCTCTCAGACCCTCATGCTTGTGCAGGGTGCATACTTACCTGCTGAGCCATCCCTCCACCCTAGGAGTATGGCTTTTCACAGTTGAACCTTATATGAAGGAGGGAACACAGAAAAGGGGCAAATAAGGGTCAAAGTCATAAGATATAGTATGTGAAATTTACATTTCATTATTGTTTGTCTTGTTTTAATACCATATGACATCTTAACCTGGCCTTATATTTCAGTAGTACTCAATTCTGTCTGATAGCTGAGAAATTAATCACATAATGTGTCTTAGGTAAAGGAATTCTTCTATTAACATTATGATTGTTACAGAATAGCAAGAACCACTAGATAAAAAAATAAAATATTCAGTACTTTGTCTCATGTAATCCTTACAATTGTCTTGTAATTCTTTTTATCCTTAAGAAACTGAAGATCAGAGAGCAAATGATTAGCCACAAAACTAATTCCAGCTATTTGCACATACCATGTGTATAAATTGTCTTAATTTTCCCATTTATAATATTTTTCAGTGTATTATATGACACATTTAGAGAATTTATGTCATATACATTAGTTAATTTAAGAATAAAATTTAGTAAATGTATGCATACCACCCATCAAGTAGTGGAACATTAGGGTGGTATCTGTTTGAATTTTCCATCCTATCTTCTGCTTCCTCTAGACGTGTAATTTCTGTTGTAAATTTTAATGCATACCATTTTAAGGTAACATCAAAACTGCTCTGTGTTCTCATGGTTTTAGGTCAATAGATGTATGAGAAAAAAATTGGAATAATTTACATATCTTGCAAGAAGCACCTAACATTACACTGAGGAGTTAAATTACCTAAAGGTTTTGGAGGACATTGAATGACATCCCTGAAGCTTATATAAAAGTATTAGTTTGGGCTGGAGAGATGGCTTAGCAGTTAAGGCATTTGCCTACAAAGCCAAAGGATGAACGTTTGATTCCCCAGGACCCAAATAAACCAGATGTACAAGGTGGCACATGTGTCTGGAGTTCATTTGCAGTGGCTAGATGCCCTGGTGTGCCCATTCTCTATCTCTTTCTCTCCCTCCCTCACCTTTTCTCTGACTCTCTCAAATAAATTAAAACATATATCTAAAAATATGCATTTCTTTAAATTCAAGGGCTGTGAGCTAATCCTGTCATACAGGAACATGGAAAGTGAGACTGGAGGAGACTGAAGTAACAGACAGGGCCTACTCTGAGATTTGAGAGATCTAAATTTTAATTCCATGTGCTATTAATTTGTTTGGTGACATTAAGAACATTACTTTACCTGGCTTTTAATATACCCTTGTATAAACAGCATGATCTCTTTGATCACTACTTTGGAGGGGAAGCACAGGTTTTAGCATCAGAATCATTAAATTTGAATTTTTTAGTCTGCTGTTTAATGTTTGTGTAACTCGGGGTAAGTTCCCTAACTTTACTGTGAGCCTGAGTTTATTCTATTGTAAAATGGGGATAAATCTACTCAGAAACATCATGAGAATTAAGAGATATAAAGTAGCTAGCACTATGTTATAAATATCCATTTTCTTTTCCTTCTTCTATAAGTTTCTTTCGAATTCTAAAATAAGAAGTTCCAACACTCATCTTGTACATAAACATTTGATACACAAGCACCTCATAATTAGGGAATTTTCTATATTTGGGGGCTCTGCATTTCTCTTGTCGGACTTGTCATCATAAGATTTTCTTAGATCTGGATGAATTTATTCAGATTAACAACAGCATCTGAGATTGGAGCAATGGGTGGGGAAGATTCTCACAGTCAGAGTAACCAGAAGGAAGTGGAGAGAAAAGTAGAATAGCTCATTCACTACTTTGTTCTTTTCCCTGAGCCTGAACACAATGGTTCTATAGCTAAGACTTTCTGAAGTATCAGTCCAGTTACCCATTTAGCAATTAAATAATTTCCCCTTGTCCTTGGGACTGGAACCTTATAATGTTCTCCCAATGTTTCCCTACCCATAAATGTCCTGGGGCATGTGCAAAGTTCTTTGTTCTTTTCTTCTCCTCCTCCTTCCACTACCGCTCCTTCTTCTTTCTTCTTTCTTTGAGGCAAGCCCATAGACTGGCCTCCTTTTTTAATGAGAGATTGAGAGTAAGATAGAGAGAGAATTGGCGCACCAGGACATCCAGCCACTGTAATCAAACTCCAGACATGTGCGCCACCCTTGCACATGCATCACCTTGTGTGCCTGGCTCATGTGGGAGCTGGGGAATCAAACTTGAGTCCTTAGGCTTTTCACGCAAGCACCTTAACTGCTAAACCATCTTTCCAGCCACTCTTCTCGCTTCTTTTTTTTTTAATGTTTATTATTATTATTAACAACATGTTTCGTATGGATACAACATGTGTTGATACCCTTTTTTCCCTCATCCCTGCCCCAACTCTGATGGGGACAAGCCTCAGGGGGGTTTCAGGTATTCCTCAAGGTGTTGTAGTTTATGCATTGTGGGAGCAGTATTCAGTTACTTTGGGGGGGATGCCTCTGGGCACAATGTCTCAACCTGTGGCTCTTACAATCTTTCCTGTCCCTCTTCCACAAAATTCCCTGAGCCATGGTGAGTAGTTTTAAGTCTACTTCAGTGATGAGCTCTTAGGAGCCTCTGGATCTATGCTTTGGTAGGTGTTGAGTTTCCTCAGGGTCTGTCTCCTTTACCCTGGTGCTGGTTATCAGGTTCAGCATGGAAGCAGCACTCTTGCTCATCTTCCCTATTCCTTTGTGGTTTTAGCCGTGGCTTGGCTGAAGTGTGAGGGATAGTTATCTCCTCAGGTCTTGCTACCTTCTGAAAAAGAATAACAGATTCTCCAATAGAGAGTGAAGTCAACATAGTTTAAATGAGATAAGCATTATCAATTTAGGGAGAATTTGATGTATGTAACCCCTTTTTTAGCCAAAGACTAGTGAGAGCTTGACACTGGAGAACATAATCTTTGTCTCCATAGGATTCTGATCTGGTTCCCAACTTCAGTTATGGGTTCCTTTACACTGAGCAGATCTCTTAGCCAATAAGAAAGCTATTGGTTACCCCCTGAGGCTGTGTG
The DNA here is from genome assembly GCA_036346955.1 of Dipus sagitta. Classification (NCBI taxonomy): domain Eukaryota; kingdom Metazoa; phylum Chordata; class Mammalia; order Rodentia; family Dipodidae; genus Dipus; species Dipus sagitta. The sequence goes on along the minus strand of CM070779.1, from coordinate 74,555,896 downwards.
CCCCTATTGCACTGGCATGTACATTGTGTCAGGATTCTTCCTTCTGAGTAGCTTAGACCTCTGGTTGCTTAAACCATTGTTGGCCATTTTCCCCCCAGTAGCTTATGAAGTGCTTTCCAGCACTAGACAGGCTAATTATCTGGGGATTGGCTTTCTTCTGAATTCCAGACAAGTCTCTCCATGCTCTATGTCAGCAGCATATGGTGTATTCAGCAATAGGGTCTTAGCTTTTGTCTCAGGCAGGTAATCAAATGCTTTGACAGAAAGCTGTCTTGATTTGGGACCTTGTAGGTCTCTCCAATCAACAGCTCAATGTGGGTAGCAACCAATCTCTGGTACTGGGAGCTATAGGTCAGAAACAGAAGTTTTTTTTTTTTTTTTTTCCTTTAAGCTTAGGCTTCATCCCATCCTTACCAGAGCCCTACTTTTTAGGTGCTCCCTCATTACTCCTTCTGAGCATTATATCTTTTAGGCTATCTCCAAGGATAAAGGTTTCTATGGTATCAGCTTATTTTAGATTTTATTTTGTGTTTGTTCCCATCTCCCAAACCCTTCTATCCTTGTTGTCTGAGCCTTGAGTTGCCTATCAGGTATGTCAGCAAGTCGAGCAGGTCTAGGTTAGGAACTGCACATAAGTGACACCATGCAGCGTTTGTCTTTTGGTGATTATGTGAGTTCACTGAGTATGATCTGTTCCAAGTTTGTCCATTTTTCTACAGATTTCATTGTATCATTTGTTCTTACTGCTGAGTAGAATTCCAGTGTGTAAATGTACCATAACTTCATTATCCATTCATCCAATGATGGGCCCCTAGGTTGATTCCAGTTCTTAGCTATAATGAATTGAGCAGCTATAAACATGAGCAAATGTCTCTGTACTGATGCATGGAACATTTAGGATAAATGCTCATTAAGGCAATAACTGGTTCTGTTAGTAGCTCTGCATTCATCCTTTTCAGGAATCTTCAAAACTGATTTCCATAGTGGTTGTACAAGTTTACATTCCCACCAACAGTGGATGAGGGTTCCTCTTTCCCCACATCCTTGCCAACATTTGTCATGTTAGAATTTTTAATGATTGCCATCCTTACAGGTGCAATCTCATGGTTGTTTAATTTGCATCTTTGTTCTCTTCTTAATCCACTCCCATGGACATATAGTTTGGGCTTGGCCACTGTTTGGGAAAAGCTCCAGAATTCCATTTTCCAGTGTGTCCCTATGCCTGTTTATGTCCTTCTGAGTGTTACTGTAACAAATTAAACACAACTTTTGGAAACCCAGGGGCAGGAACTTTCCAGCTGAGGGGAGTATGTGGATATATCATATTCACGATATCTCAGCTATTTATCAAACAGACTAGACATGGACATTGACAGAAGTGACTTAAAGTATTGTCAGGCATGTTGTAACAGCAATGAGAAAAGTAACCAATACAGCCACTTAACTGAAATACTACCAAGCTTATTTCAAAAATGGGATGGATTTTCCAGATAAGAGCTAACAGTTGTGGTGCATATAACTATTTGTATATTGATTTAATTTGAAAAATATGTGTAGATCTGGGCATGGTGGTGCACACCTTTAATCCCATCACTTGGGATGCAAGGTAGGAGATCGCTGTGAGTTAAAGGCCACCTTGGGAATACATAGTGAATTCCAGGACATACTGGGCTAGAGTGAGACCCTACCTGGAAAAACCAAAAAAGACAAAAAATATATATGTGTATATGTAAGATGAGTGTATTAAGGTGGGTCACTGGGATGGGGCCATATCCCAACACTAGACACTTTACTCTATTGCCAGGAAGGAAAATTAAATTGATTCTCAGAATACAAATTGATGGAGAAACCTCTGGAATTCTCATTTGCATTTAGATGAAATTTTTATATGTATTTGACCTCTTTCTAGCTGTTTATGCATTCAGTCTTTAAAATATGTGCTACATAAACATTCCAGAAATGTGATGTTGTACTCTTGAATCATTCGTATGTTTGTGTGTGTGTGTGTGTGTGTGTGTGTGTGCGTGTGTGTGTGTGCATGTGCATGCACTTGTATCAAAGGACAAAATCCACACACTAGTGTTAGAAATGAGTGGACGGAAGTAAAATTCTGAGAAAACTCACAGCTTAAACAAATGTATTTAATTTTTTTCTAATGTCAAAGATGAATCTGGGAAACCAAGTGTGGTGGTGTGTGCCTTTAATCTTAGTACTTGGGAAGCTATGATAGGAGGATTGCTGTGAGTTTGAGGCGAGCCTGGTTTACAGAATGAGTTCTAGGTCAGCCTGGGCTTGAGAACCCACCTGGAAAAGAAAATAAATTGGGCTAAGGTGATAGCTCAATAGTAGGGTGATTGTCTAGAATATGTGAGACCCTAGATTCCCAGCACCAGATAGAGAGAGGGGATAGGAAGAAGGGGAGGAGAAAGAAAGAGCAAAATAAAAAGAAAAGAAACAGAAGGAAGGGAGAAAGAAAAAATGAAGGAGAAGAGGGAGAAAGAAAGAAAGGACGGAAGAAGAAAGAAAGGAAGGATCTGGAGGTAAAGGGTAGTAGGTGGCAATTTAGATTCTCAAAAATGCCATCTTGCCCTAAGGGGCTTTTCCCTCTTTGTGTGCCACCATTTTAGTGCATGAACATTTGTCCTCATGGTTACTAATTGTTTTATATACTCCCAAGCATCATATCTTCCTAGAAAGATGCAAGATTAAGGACTAATCTCATTTTATCAGAGAGTGGGCCATGTTCTTGGACTGTACTTAGGCCTCTACTTGCATCTTATTGGCCAGTCATAGGCATAAGTCCACTCTTTTTTTTTAAATTTTTTGCTTTTCTGAGGTAGGACCTCACTCTGGTCTAGGCTGACCTGGAATTAACTATGTAGTTTCAGGGTGGCCTTGAACTCATGGCAATCCTCCTACCTCTGCCTCCTGAGTGCTGGGATTAAAGGCGTGCACCACCACGCTGGCTTAAGTCCACTCTTAACTTGAAGGTTACTGGGGAGAAAGGGCGTGTGGAAGTGGAGGATCAGTTGTCTACTTGTCTTTTAGCTTGCTCAAACTACGGTCCTTGTGAATCCAGTCCTGAAATTTGACCTACAGGTCATATTTGATTTATTTATTTATTGGTTCTCGGCCCAGCCTACATATTACTCATGTTTGTCTTATCCTTATTCTGTTCTGAAGTTCCCAGCTGTTGTTCACATGAGAGAACCCAGGAGGAGTGTAGAGATGATTTTGAAATAATTCCTGCAGAACAGATTACAAGTGTAAGTCCCAGAGATTAAATTGGTGGCATCACCTGTTGTAAGAGTAACAGAATCAGTCAGTGGTCTGTAGCCATAGTGTATTTGCAGGGTGTCAAGGGGGATAAAAAGAAAAACAAGGATTATGGTAGGTGTTTTATAAACTTGGTTTCACTTACCTCTCATGCAACTCAGAGCAGAGAAAACAGACTCAAAGTGTAACCTTCTTTTAAGAATGAAAAGAATATAAGTAAACTTCTTTACAAAAACTCGGGGTAGTTATCTAGGTAGTCTGTACTCATTAATTACTTTATTGTGTTTGTTGGACCATGGGTGTGGCTAAGAATCCTATGAATACTGTAGACCCTCTTCTTCCAAAGGGGTAAAGACAAACTGACTGGATTAGGTCAAATTCTGATTCTGTAGTAAAAAACATGAAAAATCCTGGCTCGAAGGAAATCAAGCATGTGAGTACAGTGGATCTTTGCCTGGGGCAGGAATCAGGATCCACATGCTCTCTCAGGCTCTTTCTGGAGCCATGTGGTCTCTGTCCCTTCAGACCTGTCTCTTCATGCAAATGTACTACTGTGCTTCCTTCCCCATGACCTGCATCCTGGCTTCCAAGTCAGCCTCACCTGAGGCTTCTGCCATCTGCAAGGATGAAGACCAGTGCACTATACTCCTCAATCCTAGTCCCAAAGTTCTTTAAGAGATCATGTGGTTGCTCACTTAACTTGCTTTCAGATCTGTCCAACCAGTGCATTCAGATTCCTGTGTCCAAGCTGTACTCTTCAAGGAACACACTCAGGACTAGACCAAGTGATGCTAATAACCCAGCAGTAGTACTTTTTAGCCGTAAGACTTTTGCAGGAAAATTGGAAATACAGTTGAGTAGAGAGTATTTGCCAAAGCATAGAGCTTAAGAACACTTACTCCATGCAGAAGTTGTGAATTCTGAGTATCAGTAGTTAAATCCTAGAATGGTGAATGTGATGTATATTGAGTTATAACAGTTTTCAAGGTCACTGATATTAGATTACCAACTTTTGCTCTTAAAGGGTTGGAAAATTCAGTTTTAATTATTGGTAACATGCTTTGTAACTATCTAGGGGAACACAATGTAGACCTGTTAATACATCCAGAAAGCTAAATTCTGGTTCAAGTTTTTTCCACAGTTGGAGAAAATTATGGTGTTCAGCTTGCCCCTTAGGGCATGTTAAACCACTTTTAATGCTGTCTCTCATTATTTTCTAACCATATTCACTTTCCACTCATGGCTAACTAGCTGCTGTACATGAAACCTCAATGTCTGGCCAAGCAAATGTAAACTTCTAGCTAGTGGTAAGAGTAAAGCATATCATGGTGTGCTGCTGGTGTTCAGTGAAAACAGGACTTCATAGTTGTAGATCTCATAGTCTCGGGAGCAGCTTTAAGGTTGCTTTTGTCTTTTTACTTTCATGAGATGGAAGTTTCTCCTATTTCCTATTGGCTGTGCTGTGGCTCTTCTGCACATATGATTTAGTTTTAATACTTGGCTCTTCTGATAATTTACCCAAGATGTCTAGGACACAATTTTTAAAGCTTTTCTTTGTGCATGTGCATTTCTGTGTGTGCACATACATGATGTGTGTGCATTTGGAGGCCAGAGGACAACCTCTGGTAGCAGCCTCAAGAACACCATGCACCTTTCCTTCTTAGCTTTTGATTGACAACCTCCATTCTTATACACAATGTACTCTGATCATAATCCCCTCCCACCACCCTCTTTTGTACTCCCTCCCCTTCTTTCCAGGTAGTTCCTCTTCTATTTTGATACCATCATTGTGTTTTTTGCATATTTTTTACACTGTTATTATGCAGGTCTCATGTAGATAGTGTCAGCCACTGTGAGGTCAGAAATGTAATAGTCACTGTCTGGGAGACAGCATTCTGCAGCACTCATTTTCTTCCTTTGGCGTTTACATCCCTTCCACCACCTCTTCCACAATGGTTTCTGCACTTTAGACATGTGATAGAGATGACTTATTTAATGCTGAACTATTGTCAGATCTTCTAGGCCCTTTGATAACTTGTAAGTCTCTCTAGTAGTCACTGCCATATGAAAAGAGAAACTTTTCTAAACAAAAGTGAGTGTAGCATTAAGATATGAGCATAAACATAAATATTTAGAGGGCAATTTGGTGGGCATGCTATATCCATTAAGATAAACAACAGTAGTAGCTTCCTCCCAGGTCTTATGACTTACCCAGCCATAGGTTTTGATTAGGTTTTCAGTGCCATGCATGAATTCCCTTCTATGGAGTGGGCCTCAAATCCAATTAAAGAGTAGTTGGTTTTCCCCATAAACTATGTACCACCATTGTACCAGTTGGCTTATCTTGCCTGGCTGGCCAGTCTTGTAGTTTGCAGGGTTCACTGCTGCTATCCACCATTTTTTGAGACAGGGTCTTAAAGACACATTCCAGTGCCTTGCATAGAACTGGCATTGATGGGCCAGGAAAACAGGACAGTAGAGCCACTATGCAGCAGCAGATTGTGTCCAGAGAATAGGGTACATTCCTGGCACCAAAAATGACCCCTGTCTTAGGTCTGCAAGCTTATATACAAGTAGCTAAAACATCTCGGGGTAAAATGTCAAGGTGTGTGATAACACCCAGGAAGCCTCAGTATCAAAAACACACTACCGAGATATTCTTTGCTGAGAGTCGCTGAGGTTTACTGCTTCAACAGTGCTTGACCGGAACCCTGTGCTCGACCTATACTGCAGCTGGCCACCAGCAGTCAGAGCCCTTTGCCACCACCTTGCAGCATCCTTGGGTCACCCCAAGGCCCCCACCACAGCAGCTCCAGCACCGCTTGTCCAGCCGCCACCATGACCACCACATCCCCCTCACAGGTGCGCCAGAACTACCACCAGGACTCGGAGGCTGCCATCAGCCGCCAGATCAACCTGGAGCTGTACGCCTCCTACATCTGTCTATCTATCCATGTCTTACTACTTTGACCGTGATGACGTGGCTTTGAAGAACTTTGCCAAGTACTTTCTTCACCACTCTCATGAGGAGAGGGAGCCCGCTGAGAAGCTGATGAATCTACAGAACCAGTGAGGCGGCAGAATCTGCCTGCATGACATCAAGAAAACAGACCGTGATGACTGGGAAAGCAGGCTGAATGCAATGGAGTGTGCATTACACTTGGAAAAAAATGTGAATCAATCATTACTGGCACTTCATAAACTGGCTACTAACAGAAATGACCCCCACTTGTATGACTTCATTGAGACTCATTACCTGAATGAGCAACTCTCCTTTTGCTGTCTTCTCTATTATCGTATGTTTGTAATTTATCTACAAGAAGTTGACAAAAGTGCCATTTTGTTGTTGCTGAGATGGGGTATCTTCCTGTCTCAGCTTCCCAAGTGCTGGGATTATAGGCATGTGCCACCTCTTCCAGCCCAAAATATCTCTTAATACACTTCATCAGCTATCACTTTGCTATTTATCTACCACATACTTCTTTTTTCTCAAAACAATATCCCTAGATGAGAGCAGCATAACTTGGTGGGGGGTGGGGAAGAGAGGTCCACTATCACCTCAAAAAGAAACAGTTTTCACTGGCCTGGAGCTCCACAATTAGAATAAACCAGCTGGACAGCAAGCTCCAGGGACCCTTTGGTCTCTGCTTCCCCAGTGCTGGGATTATAAGCATAGACTACCATGCTCAGAGTTTTTATTTGGTTTGGGGAAATTTAACTCCGGTCCTCATGCTTTTGAGGCAAGTATTTTATCCACTGAACCATCTCTCCAGGCCTGTCACACAATTATTAATTCCAAAGAGCAGAGTGCATATAGATGAAATTTCTGGTTTATGCTATAAAACAGTTGTCACAACAAACTCCATGTTTCTAGTGAATCTTCCATTAGGCCAGCTTGACTGTCCTGTCAGTGACATGTGCTCAGTCCAGATAACAGATCTAAAAAAAATGGATGTCTATAAAACAACAGGAAAAACCCAGCTCTGGGTTCTAAGACTTTTGGTCATTGGTCTGTGAGAAACTAAAAGGTCTCCTAACATGTTTTCATATCAGAGCATGAGAGATCTTTCTCAGTAATCTTTTATTGTGGCTTAATTGAATCTACACACTGAGTTAGGGAACTGCTGCCTCTCTCCACACGCTCCACTTCCAAGCCTCTTTTGCACAGTTCTCTTATGTGTTCTGAGTATTGTTTGTACTTTCTTCCAACTTGTCTGTCTTCCATTGAGTTCAGTGCCAGACTCTGAACTGGAAACAGTCTCATAAATTTTTCATTCATCAGACATTTTCTTCCAAAGAAAAATTCTGAAACTAGCTGGGCCATCTTGAGAGCTATTTGATAATATATTAGCACATTTCAGTGGAGAAGGAGGAGCTGTGTGTGCATGCATGCACACATTTGTATGTGTAAGAAAAAAGTGAGAGGTCATAAGATAACCTGTGTACCCCTCAAGCAAATTCATACTTGGTACAAAAAAGCCAATTCTGGAAATTACACATGACAACCAATATATCTAAATAGTCTCCTGCTCACTTATTTGGCTTAATATTACAGAAAGTCTGTATTTATATGAGATTTCTTAGGTGCAGTTGATAACGGCTGAACTATTGTCTTTGCTTTAAGTTGTCTAACAAATCTCTTAGGATTGATGATATCACTGGAATGTTGTGTGTATGCATGTCCTGCGAAATGAACTCGGGGCTGGCAGCTAGCATGCTAGTGGGCTTGGATTCTTGTGCCCTGTCAGTTTGAAAGCAGCAGGGGAGTTGTTCTGGAGATAATCCTGCCCACCATGCCAGGATTCCATCACATGTCACTGGTCTGGGCCATGTGTATTCAATACTCAGGCTTCCTGAGAACTGGCCAAATGCATTTTGAAGTAAGAGCCTCAACCATAACATTTATATATGAATGTCTGAATATGATACAAGTAAATGCTTGTTTAGAAAGAAGGGAAGGAAAAGAAATTTAGTGAAACAGTGTAGTTAAATATTAGATATAATTTTTATGCAGATTTTGTTTTGTTTTGATTGATGGCAGCATGACTTACAGATCACACCCTTTTATTGAGGGCCAGCCTCATTTCTAGTTACCTGTCTTATACTAGGTCCTATATTTCGAATGTGTTGTTGTAGTTACTTTTGCATTTCTAGGACAAAATACCTGACCAAAAGCAGCTAATGGGAGAAAAGATTTTATTTTCCTTTATAGTCTTGAGGAGAAGCTTCATGATGGCAGGGAAAGGATGTAAGAGCAGAGGCTGGACATCACATCTGACCACAGCAGCTGGCAGAAAGCAGCAGCAGAGTGATCTCTGGCAAGGCAGAAGCTGGGCTGCAGCATCTCAAAGTCTGTCCCCAGCAATACACCTCCTCCATCAAGGATCCACCTTCCACACTCACTAGCTAGGGATCAAACATTCAAAACACACGAGTTTATGGGGGCCATCTGATTCAAACCACCACAAGTATGAAGGATTTTTGTACTAATTAATACTCTAGCCTTCCCTCATTTTCCTTATTTCAAGTACTGGTGCTGTCTAGCCACAGAAGACAGAAACCCAGGGTCTTCCTTGGCTATTTGTAGTATTCCTCAACTCTCACTTCTAATCGTTCAGCAACTTTGCTGGTCCTCTACCTGTATCTTTCCCTCATTTCTACATCACCAGTGGCCATGAACTTCCTCAAGTTCTTCAGCAGCCACCTTGCACAATGTCCCAGTTCCACAAGGGAACCTGCTAAGAATGCTTTAACATAATACCTGGTGGTACCATGGCTTTATGTCGCACTTAGAGCTGGCTCCCTACCATGGCCTGGAACAGCCTATGAAATCTAGTCCATACCTAATGAGATGAGGCATCCCTTTCCACTTTGCTCTGGTCACAGGGCCTTTTACTAATGGTGAAGCTGAGCTGCTTCTTAGATCAGAACCAGTCTTCTCCTATTGGCTTCACCTGGAAAGTGTGTGCATACATTTTGCAAAGCTGCCTTGTTCTTATCCTCTAGGTCTATTTAATGCTACCTTCTCAGAGAATCCTTCCTTGAGTATCCTTACCAACATAGGTGGTCTCTGATTTATCTGTCTTTTTAAAAATATTTTATTTTTATTAATTTGAGAGCAAGAGAGAAAGAGAGAGAGAGAGAGAGAGAGAGAGAGAGAGAGAGAGAGAGAGAGATAATGGGCACACCAGGGCCTCTAGTCACTGCAAACTAACTCCAGACACATGCACCACCTTGTGCATCTGGCTTATGTGGGTCCTGGGGAATCAAACCTTGGCCAGTGCCTTAACGGCTAAGCCATCTCTCCAGCCCTAATTCCTCTTTCTAACAGCAGCCTGCTAGCTTTATTTGTAGACTAAATTTCAACTTAAAGTCTAAAATTATTTTTAACATACTTATTTATTGATTGATTGATTACAAACCCACAGTAGTTTGTGAACAGGGATCTTCTGCTTGTTCCTCATCAATACAGCACAGTGGCTTCATAAAGACTTGTTGAATGAATAAAGGAACCTCTTCCTCCAGTTCCTGAGTCCTTAGACCTAAGCATTGACGTAGAAAAATGTTTTATCTTATGCAGTGGGGTCTTTTTTATTGTTCTAAAATAGACATAAAATAAAATTTATCATTTTAACCATTTTAGTTGGGCATTTCAGTGACTTCTGGCAAATTTACCTGTTGGGCTGCCATAACCATCCATCTACAGAATGTTTTTTATCTTCTCAAATTTGGTGCTCTGTACCTATTACACCAAACTCTCCTTTCCTACCTCCTGCCTGCTCCTAGCTTCCACCATCCTGCTGCTCTCTGTAGTCATTGTCCCTGGCAATGTCTGTCCTTAACTGATCATAGAGACTTTGATTGTTAGGCTGTTACTCATGATTTTGATTGTGGAAAAGGTTTTGTAGAGCTGGAGAGATTGCTTAGTGGTTAAGGCACTTGCCTGCGAAACCTAAGGACCAAGGTTTGATTCCCCATTACCCATGCAAGGCAGATACAGCTGCACAAGGATCAGCTGCATCTGGATTTTATTTGCAGTGGCTAGAGGTCCTGGTGTGCCCATTCTTTCTCTTGCTCCTTGCCTTTCCTTCTCCTCCTCAAATAAGTAAATTTAACTTAATTTTTTAAAAAAGAAATGTTTTGTGCTCAGTGGCTTAGAAAACAACTAGGTCAATTTTTCCTGTGACACTGCCGTTTTTGTCTTTCTGCACTGTAGTGAAACTGCTTATTGGTGTAACATGGCACTTCATATAAAAGTGAATAAATCAGAGCCAACTGCTTCTTTGAAAGAACTATTAAAACTGAAGGCATTCCTCATGTTCTTATTATCTTGATGGGACACATGCCACCTAAGCTAGGATTTTACTTCTAACCATCCCCACCCATTTTTTCAAGTAAAGGTAATGTAGGGATAACTTTAAGGGAGGCAAAAGCCAATAATGATGTGTAGTAAGACTTATAATGAAAAACACCAATAATTTCAGAAAAATGATTGTTTTAAAAAGACACACTCTTGCACTGAACATGAATTCTTACTGTATTCTTCATCAGGAAACAGAACAAAATATGGTAGCAATTTTTGGTGGTTGAATTCCTGCCACATGTAATTTGGTACTATAGAACTATGGCCTGGATTTTAGTGAATTGCTTACTCTCCATGTTACATTAAAAGATACACAACAAGTCACCTTGTTTCTACAGTTTTGAATGATATTTACATTTAAATGGAAATAATTTTAATTTACAAATTAAGAAGTTAAAATCAGAGAAAATGTAAATGTAGGAATAGTTTTGTGCTTATTCTTGTGCTAACAAAACATTTTGTTACAGTTGAGCCATGCTTCCTGTGTACTGGCTTAAACTGAATCATTTTACATAATGTAACTTCATAAAATTTGGTCATTGTGTTTGGTCTGAACATGGAGAATACCCAGACCAGTGGCATAAGATTTTGTGTCAACATACTTTGGAAAATCAAAGGAGGCTGAGGTTAAAGGCACTTGCCTGCAAAGTCTGATGGCCTGGGTTTGATTCTCCAGTACCCACGTAAAGACAGATGCACAAAGTGACATGTGCATCTGAAGTTTGCTTGCAGTGCCAAGAGGCCCCAGCATGCTGATACACACATTCTCTCTCACAAATAAATAAAATGTTTAAAAAGGAAAACTGAAGTAGGAAGGCTGGAAATGGAATTTAGTCACCTGTTATGATGGTACAATTACAGGTAACCAGTTATTTTGTTGTTTCAGTTGTTTTTGAGACAGATTCTCATTGTGTAGCCCAGGCTGGTCTTGAACTGGTGATCTTCCTGTCTCAGCCTTCAGAGTCCTCCTAGGATTACAGATGTGTGGCACTGTACTTGGCTGTCATCAGCCTTCTTAAGTTTTGCCTTTCTTGTTTGATTTGGAAGCTTGTAGTTATTATTGTTTATTATAGTGCAATTAATAAGGAGCATATAAAGCATCTCACAACAAAGCAGCACTGAAAATCAGTATTATTAGAGTATCACTTCCAGTTGAGAGATGCTGCATTATCTTGAGAAAAAGTGGCACCAGTTTGTAGTCCATGTTATATGTATCTGATGTTAAGCCTTCAAATATGGAGGTAATCAATAACCATCTTGCCATTGTCCAGTTCATCATGGACTATAAACACTTCTCAATAAGCGGTGAGGAGAGGGCATGCACATGCAGGAGCGCTTGCTTCAGGTCCTCTGAGAGAGTGACTTTGGCAAATGTGAATGGCCTGGGAGAGAATAGGAATGGGGCCAAGGTATCAGCATTTCCCAGAACCACCCCACGATTCCATGACATGCTATGTTTAAGAATGGCTAGAATAAGAAGTTATAACAGCTATGAGGCTGATTGTGATCATAGGTCTTCATGCCTTTAATTTTGTTTAGACTAAAAGTTTTCCGAACTCTTCCTTCTGAAAATCAAATTGAAATGCCATCAGGCAACTTACCTGGGAGGAATAAGCATGTTCTGACTCTGTCATGTATAAATTGATATCTCATTCTTTTATCTGTAATTTTTATGAAAAGAGGGAATTAAAATAATTGGACCCTAGTGCCCAAAATTATATCCTTCTGTTTTCTTGTAGTTTGTGGTTCAGTGACTGGGCATGAGTGACAAAAATTCACTGTACCACAGAAATACTCCTTCTCTATAAATGATGTTTTTGCTACAGAGTGAAGTCTGCTTATGAAGGGAAGTGGAAAAATGCTATAGAGCTACAAGGCTGGGGATGAGCGGAGGAACAGAGGCTGTCTGCACATGGGCAGAACCCAAGTCTTGAGGCCAAATCTGATGGGACTGAAAATCAGTCCTTGAGGTAGTGCAGAGGCTGGGCTTCCATGAATGAACCACTGTCGAGTAAACCAACTAAGGAAGAATTAACATTGCATTTTAACCTGGGAAAGGCTTGGCCTGTTACCTTAGTCATGAAGATCTTATAAAGGATATGATTGCAGCACAGTTAGAAAATAGAAAGTCTTATTAATACTGTATTTCAGTTGCATTAGGAACAGTGATTTAAACTGAAACCAATAATGGGACATTACACTAGCACTGAATTAGACACTTTTCCTGTGTAGCCCTGGACTCTGAAAAGAAAATTTTTGAAAAGGGTATGTAAATTTAGTACATTGTTAGATAAATGCTATGGGAATAATATAAATAATTAGATTATTAGTGAGGAATTGCTAGGGTGAGCAAATTTCTTCCTGTGGTTGGAGTATTGAACTGTAACAACATAATTTTGCAAAGTAAATATAGCCCAAGACGAAAAGCACATGCTGCAAATCAAAATGACATTTAAAAACCACTGTAACATTGTATTTGCCTTGCAAGAGATTTTGATATCCAAATATTATGCATCTCTCTCTCTGTGTCTCTGTCTCTGCAGGCAGCAATTTTACTGAAAGTATGGCTTCCAAGTGCACTGATACTCATTGGCTAGTGTACTGTCAAATAAGCCAGTTCTTCTACAATGTTCCCAAAATTACTGTGTCTATGCTGATAAGTTTCTAGCATGGAAATATATGAAATCCATAGAGCCTATTCTCTGAAATCAAACTATTTTCCAGATTCTAGTAATTCCATTGAGGTCCCTATGGGCTGTATATTTGCCCATTGTATGTTGTCAGAATTAAGTGTCATCCCTGTTCAATGTATTCATAATGAAAAGAGAGCAAGAAATTACTGAACCTCAGAAAGTCTCAATGGTTACTTTTTTTCCCATGAAGATCTCCCAACAAGGAATTCACATCTGAAGTCATGAACCAGACTTGAACAGGACTGAATTAGATTTTTCTTGGCATTGTGTAGCATGTCTGGATTTTTCTGGTGCCACTGACAAAACTCCATCTTTTTGTCTATTCTGAATTTCTGCAGTCCTCATATAGATGATACTCCATGGAGTACTTTTTAAAAAAATATTTTATTTATTTATTTGATAGAGAAAGAGGGAGGGAGAGAGAGAGAGAATGGGCATGCCAGGGCCTCCAGCCACTGCAGAGGAACTCCAGGCACGTGTGCCCCCTTGTGCATCTGGCTAACGTGGGTCCTGGGGAATTGAACCTGGGTCCTTTGGCTTTGTAGACAAATGTCTTAACCAGCCCCCATAGAGTACTTTTAAAAAATTAATTAATTTGCAAGCAGAGAGAGATAGAGAAAAGAGAGACAGATAAAAAGAGAGAATGGGCATGCCAGAACCTCTTGCTGCTGCAAACAAACTCCAGACACATGTGCCACTTTGTGTATCTGGCTTTACATGGGTACTGGGGAATTGAAACCAGGTCATTAGGCTCTACAGTAAAGTACCTTAACTGCTTAGCCTTCTCCATGCTATATTTTGTAAAAATGAGAATAATGGCCAAATCCAAGCTGTACTGAAGAGACGATTATGACTTGAATTGATGTTCCACTATGTTTTTTCAAAAAAGATTGAAGATGGCATCCTACCACAAATCTGTCTGATTAAAGAATTTGTATTTGCTTCAGTAAATTAGGAGGAAATAAATGAGCCTAGGGTCTCTGCCTTGTCATATAACATTAATTTTTTTATTTACTTTTAGAAATAGTTTATTATTATTATTATTATTGGTTTTTAATGGTAGGTTCTCACTCTAGCCCAGACTGACCTGGAATTCACTTTGTAGTCTCAGGGTGGCCTCGAGCTCATGGTGATCCTCCTACCTCTGACTCCTGAGTGCTGGGATCAAAGGCGTGCACCACCATGCCCAGCAATTTTATTTATTTATTTGAGAGAGAGATATAGAGAGGCAGACAGATAGATAGATACAGAGAGAGAACGGGTACACCAGGCCCTCTAGCCACTGCAAATGAACTCTAGACACATACACTACCTTGTACACCTGGCTTATGTGGGTATTGGGCAATCAAACCTGGGTCCTTAGGCTTTGTAGGCAAGAGCCTTAACTGCTAAGCCATCTCTCCAGCCCCTTACTTACTTTTTGAATGAAAGATTGTGTTGTTGTGATCTTTGCAGTACCAGATAAAATTAAGTTAGAGTCATAAAAATCTTGATGGCTGTTGAATGAACTAAATATTTTTATCTTAAAATAATTAATGAGTAATGTATACTGAACACTATGTATAATAATAATAAAGAATTAGAAGTGATTTAAATGATACATAACAAAAATTACTCAATAAATTATAACTTGGAAAATTAGGTAACAGTAAAATTTGTATTTTTCAGTAGTATTTAATTACTTGGGAAAATATTTTGGACAATATTTAATGAAAGAAAAACAAGACTCAAGCTGGATGTGGTGGTGCATGCCTTTATTCTCAGAACTCGGGAGGCAGAGGTAGGAGGATTGTCATGAGTTCGAGGCCACCCTGAGACTACATAGTGAATTCTATGTCAGCCTGGGCTGAAGTGAGACCCTACCTCAAAAAAAACAAAAATAAATAAAGAAAGAAAGAAAAAGAAACAAGGCTCAATCTTGTACATATAATTATAATTGTATAATTTTAATGCTATGATTAAAATAATACACACATAAAAATTATATATAATATAATATAATTGATATGTTATCAAGAGTTTATATGATTCATGTGTTATTGCCCTTTCCTAATTGCCTAACACAATTAGTTAGTTTTGAATAAAAACTACATGATATAATAATCAAACAGAAAAGGAAAAAGAACTATCAGAAGTGAGCCTAAAGAATCTAAGAAAATCTTTTTCAACTATACATCTGACAGGGGATTTCTATTTAGAATATCTAAGAAATTCAAAATTTTAAGCACCAGAAAAGGCGAAATGATCAAATCAATAAATGGATGAATTAATTGAACAGACAATTTTCAAAAGAAGAACAAATTGCAATTACTGTATGAAAAAAAATTCCCAATTCTTAGCAATCAGAAAAATGTCCATAAAAACTCCATTGAGAATTTATGTCACCCTAATCAGAATAGCTATTAAGAAATCAAATGTAAAAAATTCTGACAAGGATGTGGACATGAGGAGAAATGAATCTATATGCTGCTAGTGAGAATGCAAATTCATGCAGTCACTGTGGAAACAAGTATAGAGATTTGCCACCAAATTAAAAATAGGATTACACCATGATTCAGCGTCACCTCTCCTTCTTCAGAATACCACAGAGATGGCAATGCGCATATCTTTACTGCAGCACTATTCCCTCTTGCCAAATTATGGAATCAACCTAGGTACCCAGCCATAGATGAGAAAAGCCAGAAATGTGGTATAGATGAGCAATGACATTTTATTCAACCATAAAGAACAAAAAAAATTATGTCACTTTCAGGAAATTGAATGGAACCTGGAGATCACTGTGTTCAGTGAAATATGTAAGACTCATGTTAAACAAAATAAACCAGACTCATAAAGACAAATATGATATATTTTCTCTTATATACAGAGTTTAGAGCTATATATATATATATATATATATATGTTTATCATGAAAGTAGAAAGGAAAATGAAAGAGGAGAGGGGTACAAGAGATACACTTATGAAAATGTCATAATGAAGGCTATTATTTTGTGTACTGTTTCCAGAATAATAGATTTAAAAAAATTATATAGCAGGTAGGGATGCTCATGTTTCAAGTTTAGAAGCCAAACAATTAAAAAACAAAAACAAAAACCCCATTGAGTCAAAGAAATAATGATGACTTCAGTATCCTATTTTGTCATACACTGACTGGCCTCAGTGGCTCTCTGAAACCATGGTATAATACTACATGGCCCCTTTCCCCTTAATCTTGCATCTTTCATGGCTCCAAAACCATTACTGCATGGACAACATTTCCAGATTTTATTGCCTGTTTGAGATGAAGCCTGGCTTCCTTGGACCCCTGCTATAAAGGCCTCTGTATGCCTTCCAGGCCAATCTTGGCAGAACATTTTTCTAGGCTGTTGTGTTGTGTTCCAGCAGGGAGTCCTTTCTGTTTAGACATTCTTCCTTCAATGGAATTAGGACTTTTACAATATTAAACCTCCAATAGGTGTGATTTTGCCACCCCCCCCCCCAGGCACCTTTCTTATTTTGTCAGTATAGCTTAAAGGGTTTCTCTTCAATAGTACTGATCTCTTTAACAGTTACAGATGCTTTCTCAGCACCAGCTTAAATGCTTTTCTGCCTGAAGATTCTCTCCACCAAACAAATTAGCCTATTAAGTTTGAGTGTACTGTCATTCACATTCTCAGGGCATGGGCAGAATGCAGCCAGTAATCATGTACCACCTCTAGCCCAGCTAATGACAGAGTCCTGTTCTCCTTTGAAACTTTATGAGCCAGGCCTCCACCATCTACATTTCTCTCAACATTATTGTTTTTCATATTCCTGTCAGACTGGTCCATTAAACTCTGCTCATGGTATCCCTGAGTTTTCTAGGCAAAAGCCCCAAACTCTTCCACATTTTTTCCATAATGTCTGTGAATCACATGGTCATGTTTATCATAGCAATCTATATTAGTTATTCATTTCTGGAACAAAAACCTGACAAGAAGCAAGATAGGCAAGAAAGAATTTAGTTGGCTTGCAGTTTGAGGGTACAGTCCATTGTGGCAGAAATGTTGCGGTGATAGAAATGTGGTGGTGCACACGTCTTTAAGCCCAGCACTCGGGAGGCAGAGGTAGGAGGATCGCCATGAGTTCGAGGCCACCCTGAGACTACATAGTTAATTCCAGGTCAGCCTGAGCTAGAGTAAAGTCCTACCTTGAAAAACCAATATAGATACATAGATAGATGGATGGATGGATGGATGGATGATAGATAGATAGATAGATAGATAGATAGATAGATAGATAGATCTAGATACAGTCATTGATCACATTATGTCCACAGTGGGGAAGCAGAGAACCATGAATACTAGTGCTCAGTCAGCTCTCTCCTTTTTATATAGTCTAGAACCAATAGCCAACAACCAATAGAATGGTATTGCCCACATTTAGGGTTAGTCTTCCCATCAAAATAATTTACCAAATCAGTTTATTTACCTATAGCATGAACAGAGGCTAATTTCCTAGATGATTCTAGGTCCAGTCATGTTGACAAGCAGTATAAACTTTCACACAAATTAACAAGGTAAGCAATGAACAGGAAACTGTCAGAATGTTGAAGAGAAAGAAGGATGTAAGGCCAGAGGTGGTAAGAGGCTTGAATTATCAAAGATCTTTTAGAAAGGTGAGTCTGGTAACATTTATGTATGACTCAACATAATTTTTGGCCTACTTGCATATCACCTGTATTAGCAAATAGTGAATGCTTCTCTTTAAATTGAATTAAAGGTGATTTTTGGGTGCCATGCACACATGCATGCACACAAACATGTTTATGCACAGTGTTTTGTTTGTTGATTTTTTAATGAATTTTATTGAAAAACAAGTAAAGTTTTATTGAAAGTGAATGTAAAGGAAAACTCTCTGAGACTGAGAGGGTTCCTGGAAAATGGGTGGCTGATGGGCATTCTGGAACAGGGTTTCTTTTTGTTGTTGTTGTTGTTGTTGTTTTGAGAGAGGGAAGGAGAGAGAGGGAGAGAGGGAGGGAGAGAGAGAGAGGGAGGGAGAGAGAGGAAAAGAGGGAGGGAGAGAGAGAGAGGGAGGGAGAGAGAGGGAGAGAGGGAGGGAGAGAGAGAGAGAGGGAGGGAGAGGGAGAGAGGGAGGGAGAGGAAGAGAGGGAGGGAGGGAGAGAGAGGGAGGGTGGGAGGGAGAGAGAGAGAGAGGGAGGGAGAGAGAGGGAAAGAGGGAGGGAGAGGGAGAGAGAGGGAGAGAGGGAGGGAGAGAGAGAGAGGGAGGGAGAGAGAGGGAGAGAGGGAGAGAGAGAGAGGGAGAGAGAGAGGGAGGGAGAGAGAGGGAAAGAGGGAGGGAGAGGGAGAGAGAGAGAGGGAGGGAGAGAGAGGGAAAGAGGGAGGGAGAGGGAGAGAGGGAGGGAGGGAGAGAGAGGGAGGGAGGGAGAGAGAGGGAGGGTGGGAGGGAGAGAGAGAGAGAGAGAATGGGCATGCCAGGGCCTCCGCCACTGCAGTCCAACTGCAGACACTTGTCTTGCGTCACCTTTCTGCATCTGGCTTATGTGGGATCTGGAGAGTTGAACATGGGTTTTTAGGCTTCGCAGGCAAGCACCTTAACCACTAACCTGGAACAGGTTTTTTTGTATGTACTGAGGAGTTTGATTGGGCTGTTCCTACAATTTGAGATGAGCTTTATTGTATATAGTGGATCTTGATTGGTTGGTGGGTCAAGGTGAAGAGTGTGAACTCTGAGTAAACCTGTTAGCAGGAGAACAGGGATGGCAAGCTCCACAAAAAAAGTTCCTAGGAGGAGGCAAAACCAGGAAATAAGAGAGACAGAAGTCTGCCCTAATCGCCTTGTTGGTGAGTCAGATCGGGGTTCAGATTGGAGTTGTCATCTGGCCTTACCAAGACAGATTGCGTCTAAGTGCCTCTGGGCCTGTGACCTTAAGTAACTACCTACAAAAGAAAGCCACTTAGCTCCTAAACTCTGCTATTTCTCCCTTCAAAGAGGTAACCCTAACTGCTATTAGAAAAATGGAGTGACAATCATTCTAACTTCTTTAAGTCTAACACGGTCACAGATATGGCAAGTTAGGGTTCCCTCTAACAAAGTCCACCTAAAGGCATGATAGATACATGTTTTTCATATTACTGTGTAAATTACCATCAGCTTGTAGGCTCTTTTCATTGGTCTTTTTCTTCTGAACCTGAGGTAGCATCTATTTGAAAAAGATTGTAGGTCTTCTATGGGTTCTGCTATGTATGTTGTAAGAAGTGGAAGTATAGATCTGTGGGAAGGATGAAGTCCAGGTTTGGAGCCTATTTCATGATCCTAGAATTATGGATCCATGAGTTGAGTCAAGTCCTGAGGCTGTTATTCAGATATCAGTGCAACCTCCAAATATGTTACCAGTTTTGGGGGTATATTCCATTGTCCCCAGATTAAAGTGAATGATGAGCAAGGACAGTTGAAGGTTATAGAAGGGCCTCAGAAAATTATGTGGTGCATAAATTTGGTACACACACACACACACAGACACAGACACACACACACACACACATATACTCCTCCCATCACTCTCTCTTGTTCCCAAACTCTCTCTTTCATTCCCCTTCTCTGGGGAAACTTTGCACCTCCCCATGTTTTGTCACTGTACTTATATATTTACTCCCTCTCACCTTAAGTCCTCCCGTCTTCATCCACTTCACTGTTCCTTTCTAGCTTCTTGTCCTCTACTGATTCTTACTCCAACTTACATTAAAAATCTAAATATTCTGTTAGGATCCACATGTGGGAGAGAACATGTGGCTTTTATATTTCTGAGCCCGAGTTACCTCACATATCCATCCATTTTCCTGCAAATCTCATAACTTCATATTTCTTTATAACCAAATAAAACTTCATTGTGTATATGTGTCACATCTTCATTATCCATCCATCAGTTAGGCATTTATTCCTAGCTATTGTCAATAGAACAGCAGTAAACATGGATCAGCAAGTATCTCTATAGTAAACTGTAAGGTCCTTAGAGATTGTGCCCAAGAGTAGTACAGCTGGATCATACAGTAGCTCTACTTTTAGCTATTTGAGATATCTCCACAATGATTTCCATAATGGCAGCACCACTATAAATTCTTTTCCCACATACTCATAAGCATTTGTTGTAATTTGATAACTGGAGTGAGGGGGAATCCCAAAGTAGTTTTAATTTGCATTTCCCTGATGGCTAAGGATGTTGAATGCTTTTAAAAATATTTGTTGTACATTTTTATTTATTCTTTTGGAAACTCTCTATTCAGTCCCATAGCACATTTTTGGTTGGGTTGTTTAGTTTTGTGGGTATTTTAAATATTAACACACTGTCAGATATGTAGTTGGAAAAGATTTTATCTCATTCTGTTGGTTACCTCTAGATTTGATTCATGGTTTCCTTAGCTGTACAATAGCCTTTTAGCTTCATGATGTTTCATTGGTTGATTGGTTGCCTTATTTCCTGGGCAATCAGATTCCTAACTAGAAAGCCCCTTCTTAACCCTACATCTTGGAGTATACCCTCTAATTTTACTCTAGCTGTTTTAGAGTTTCTGGTATTTCATTAAAGAGCCTTGATCTATTTGGAGTTAATTTTTGTGTAGGGAAAGATAAGGATCTATTTTCATCCTTCTATAAGTAGCTATTTAGCCAGTTTTACTAACAACATTCATTGAAAATGCTCTCTTTTTCTCAATGTGTTTTTTATATTTTTGTCAAAAATCAAGTAGTTGTGGTTAGATGAATATCTTTGGATTCTCTCTTGTACACTGTTGATGGTCATGTCTGTTTCATGACAGTACCATGAAAATTTTATTTCTATGATTCTTTAGATTAACCTGCAATCAGGTATGGTGACACTTCTAGAAGTATTTTTGCTCAGAATGATTGTAGGTATCTGGGGGGGGGGGTGTGCTTCTGCATGAATGTTTTTTATTATTATTTTTTTTCTTTTTTATTTTCTTTATTAGTTAGTTTTGTATTCAGCAAATACAGTCAGTTTGGTACCATTATTAGGCTCATCCGTGACCTAACCCCTCCCCTTGGCCCTTCCTTGTTGAGGTATATGGATCATGCATTGTGGAGTTAGCCCACAGTTATGGGTAAGCTAAATGTCTCTGCATATAATGACCCAACATGTGGCTCTGACATTCTTTCCGCCCCCTCTTCCGCAAAATTTCCCTGAGCCATGTTGGGTTCATTTTTGGTCTGCTTCAGTGATGAGGTGCTGGGGGCCTCTGAGGCTCAGGCTCACTGATTTGGTAGGAATTGATTTTTCTCTGTGCTGATCTCCTTCCCCCTTGTGCTGGTATCCGGTTCACCAGGAAGACAGCCCCCTTGCTTGTTTCTCCAATTTTTCTTAGTTTCAGCCGGGGCCCTTTTGAGGTATGATGGGGTGGCTCTCTCCTTAGGATCTACATCTATCTGAAAAAGAGAAGCAGATTCTCCAATGGAGAGTAAGTTAGCACCAGGACAAATGAGATAACCCTTACTTTTTTTTTTTATAGAGAATTTAATAGGTTTAGGCCCTCTTGTAGCCCACAATTGATGGTAGCTTGATATTGGAGAGTGGGCTTATGTTTGGATATGGTTCTGACTTGTTTCCCAGCTCCAGCTATGGGTCCCATACCAGTGAGGGGATCAGTTAGCCAAATTGAGGCAGTTGGTTCCCCACCATGGCTTTGTGCCACCACTGCACTTGTGTGGACATCACAACAAGTTATTTGCTGCTAAGTAGGTTAGACCATGCGTTGCTCTGACAGATATTGGTCATTTTCCCCCAGTCGCCCATGTAGCACTTTCTGGCACTAGATGCGCTGACTGTCTGGGGACTGACTCTCTTCCAACTTCCAGCCATGCCATTCTAATTTGCATGTCAATCACATAAGGTGTCTTCAGCAGTAGGGTCTTACCACTAGCCTTTTGTGGGTCATCAAGTACTCTGACAGAAATCTGTCTGTCTTTTAGGAAACCTTGTAGGTGTCTCTGATCAAAAGCTCATTGTGGATGATAGCCCCATGCTGGTTCTGGGAGTTACATGGCAGTGCCCACTAAGAAAATGAGGAAAAAGATAACTAATATATAAGAGTTAGAGATAAGAGAGAGAGGGAGAGGGGAAGTGAGGGAGGGAAGATGTAGAAGATTAAGGTTAGTCTTGATCTTACCCTCTGCAGTGTCTTGTGATTCAGGTGTTCCCTGTAAGGGCCTGGTGAAGGATCAGCCATTTGGTCTGTCTTTTAGTAAGTAGAAAATTATGGTACCATTGCCGTTTGGGTCTAGATTTGTGTTTCCCACCCCTTTGATGCCCTCCCCTCCCTCCCCTTCCATCCTAGTGTCTAGTCTAGGAGATGCTTGCTGGGTATGTAAGGTATCTTGGGTAGATTCAGGTTAGGTGCTGTAGATGAGTGAGACTATGTGGTGATTTTTTTTTCTGTGATTGGGTAAGTTCACTGAGAATGATCTGTTCCAGATTCAACCATTTTTGCTCAAATTTCATTGTGCCATTTTTTCTTACTGCTGTATAGAATTCCATTGTGTAGATATACCACATCTTAGTTATCCATTCTTCTAGTGATGGACATCTGGGTTGATTCTAGCACTTAGCTATTACAAATTGAGCTGCTATAAACATGGTTGAGCAAATCTGTCTAGCCTGTGGTTTGAAGGTTTTAGGGTAGATGCCCAGTAAGGGAATAACTGGGTCTGTTGGTATCTCTATACTCAGCTTTTTCTTTTTCTTTTTTTTTTTGTTTTGTTTTTCTTTTTTTTTTTATTTATTTTTCTTATTTTTTTATTTTTTTTATTTTTTTTATTTATTAGTCAGTTCTGTATTCAGCAAATACAGTCAGTTTGGTACCATTATTAGGCTCATCCGTGACCTACCCCCTCCCCTTGGCCCCTCCTTGTTGAGGTATACGGGTCATGCATTGTGGAGTTAGCCCACAGTTATGGCTAAGCTAAATGTCTCTGCATATCATGACCCAACATGTGACTCTGACATTCTTTCCGCCCCCTCTTCCGCAAAATTTCCCTGAGCCATGTTGGGTTCATTTTTGGTCTGCTTCAGTGATGAGGTGTTGAGGGCCTCTGAGGCTCTGGCTCTCTGATTTGGTAGGAGTTGATTTTTCTCTATGCTGATCTCCTTCCGCCTTGTGCTGGTGTCCGGTTCATCAGGAAAACAGCCCCCTTGCTTGTTTCTCCAAGTTTTCTTAGTTTCAGCCGGGGCCCTTTTGAGGTATGATGGGGTGGCTCTCTCCTTAGGGTCTACATCTATCTGAAAAAGAGAAGCAGATTCTCCAACGGAGAGTAAGTTAGCACCAGGACAAATGAGATAACCCTTACTTTTTTTTTTTTTTTAGAGAGAATTTAATAGGTGTAGGCCCTCTTGTAGCCCACAATTGATAGTAGCTTGATACTGGAGAGTGGGCTTATGTTTGGATATGGTTCTGACTTGTTTCCCAGCTCCAGCTATGGGTCCCATACCAGTGAGGGGATCAGTTAGCCAAATTGAGAGCAGTTGGTTCCCCACCATGGCTGTGTGCCACCACTGCACTTGTGTGGGCATCACAATAAGTTATTTGCTGCTAAGTAGGTTAGACCATGCGTTGCTTCGATAGATATTGGTCAATTTCCCCCAGTCGCCCATGTAGCACCTTCTGGCACTAGACGCGCTGACTGTCTGGGGACTGACTCTCTTCCAACTTCCAGCCATGCCATTCTAATTTGCATGTCAATCACATAAGGTGTCTTCAGCAGTAGGGTCTTACCACTAACCTTTGGTGGGTCATCAAGTACTCTGACAGAAATCTGTCTGTCTTTTAGGAAACCTTGTAGGTCTCACTGATCAAAAGCTCATTGTGGATGATAGCCCCATGCTGGTTCTGGGAGTTACAGGTCAGTGCCCACTAAGAAAATGAGGAAAAAGATAACTAATATACAAGAGTTAGAGATAAGAGAGAGAGAGACAGGGAGAGGGGAAGTGAGGGAGGGAAGATGTAGAAGATTAAGGTTAGTCTTAATCTTACCCTCTCCAGTGTCTTGTGGTTCAGGTGTTCCCTGTAAGGGCCTGGTGAAGGATCAGCCATTTGGTCTATCTTTTAGTAAGTAGAAGATTATGGTACCATTGCCGTTTGGGTCTAGATTTGTGTTTCCCACCCCTTTGATTCCCTCCCCTCCCTCCCCTTCCATCCTAGTGTCTAATCTAGGAGATGCTTGCTGGGTATGTAAGGTATCTTCGGTAGATTCAGGTTAGGTGCTGTAGATGAGTGAGACTATGTGGCGATTTTTTTTCTGTGATTGGGTAAGTTCACTGAGAATGATCTGTTCCAGGTTCAACCATTTTTCCTCAAATTTCATTGTGTCATTTTTTCTTACTGCTGTATAGAATTCCATTGTGTAGATATACCACATCTTAGTTATCCATTCTTCTAGTGATGGACATCTGGGTTGATTCCAGCTCTTAGCTATTACAAATTGAGCCGCTATAAACATGGTTGAGCAAATCTCTTTAGTCTGTGGTTTGAAGGTTTTAGGGTAGATGCCCAGTAAGGGAATAACTGGGTCTGTTGGTATCTCTATACTCAGCTTTTTCAGAAGTCTCCATATTGCTTTCCAAAGTGGTTGTACCATCCTACAATCCCACCAACAGTGGATGAGTGTTCCTACTTCTCCACATCCTCGCCAGCATTTGTTTTTATTTGATTTTTTGATGCTTGCTATCCTTATTGGGGTAAGGTGGAACCTCATAGTTGTTTTAATTTGCATTTCTCTGATGATTAGGGATGATGAACATTTTCTTAAGTGTATGTTTGCCATTTCTATTTCTTCCTCTGTGAACTGCCTATCCAGCTCTTTGCCCCATTTTGTGAGTGGGGTGTTTGACTTCTTACTGTTTTGATTTTTGAGTTCTTTGTAGACTCTAGAGATTAGGCCTCTATCAGTTGGATAACCCACAAATATTTTCTCCCATTCTGTGGGTAATCTATTAGCTTTGCTTATTGTATGCTTGTCTGTAAAGAAACTCTTTAGCTTCATGTGATCCCATTGGTTGAGTGATGGTTTAAGTTAATGAATTTTAAGATTGTTATTTTATTTCTTTGAAGAAGGGTGCTGGAATTTTGATTGGGATTGCATTTAATCTGAATATTGCTTTCTGTAGAATGGCAGTTTTCATGGAGACTCTTCCAATCCATGAGCCTGCGAGGCCTTTCTAGTTTCTTTACAGTTTTTTACTGTAGAGGTCTTTCACTTCCCTGGTTAGGAATGTTTCAAGAATTTTGGGGTATATATGTTTCCCTGACTTCTTTCTCAGTATGTTTGTAATTGGTATATAAGAAGGCTACTGAGTTTTGTGTGTTAATTTTGTATCATGTCAATTTGCTAAATAGTTTTTATCAGTTCTAGAAGTTTCTGGTAGAGTACTTTGAGTCTCTTATATATAGAATCACATCATCTATAAATAAGGATAGTTTGACTTCTTCCTTTTTTTTTAAATTTTTTTGTTTGTTTATTTATTTATTTGAGAGTGACAGAGAGAAGGAGGCAGACAGAGAGAGAGAGAGAGAGAGAGAATGGGCGCGCCAGAGCTTCCAGCCTTTGTAAACAAACTCCAGATGCATGCGCCCCCTTGTGCATCTGGCTAACGTGGGTCCTGGGGAATCGAGCCTCGAACCAGGGTCCTTAGGCTTCACAGGCAAGCGCTTAACCGCTAAGCCATCTCTCCAGCCCACTTCTTCTTCCTTTTGTATTTGTATTTCTTTCTATTATTTCTCTACCTAAGATTTCAAGCATTTTATTAAATAGAAGGGGAGAGTGGATCTTCGTGGGGATGCTTTGACTTCTTCTCCATTTAGCATGATGTTTCCTGTAGGTTTGTTGCATATAGCTTTTATTATATTGAAGTATGTTCACTCCGTCCCTAGTCTCTTCAGTGTTCTTATCCTGAAAGTGTGTTGGATTTTACCCCAGGCCTTTTCTGCTACATCTATTGAGGTGGTTTGTCTTTGACTCTACTTATTTGATGAGTTGCATTTATTGATTTATTTGTGTTAACCTATCCCTGCATCTCTGGGGGGAACAAAAGCTGACTTGACTAATATGATTGACCTTTTGGATATGTTCTTTATTTGATTTCTAAGTATTTTACTGAGAATCTCTTTGTCTATGTTACCCAATGATATTGGTCCATAGGCTTTTTTGGGTGGGTGTCTCTAATAATGCTGGCTTCATAGAAGGACTCAGAGAGCATGCACTGCTTGTCTATATTGTGGAATAGTTTGAGGATGAGTGTTTTCAGATGTTCTTTAAAGGGATGGTGGAATTCTGCAATGAACCCATATGGACCTGGGCTTTTTCAGGTTGGGAGAATTTTTTATAACCACTTCAATCTCATTGCTTGTTACTGATCTATTTAATTTTTTTTAATCTCATCTCAGTTTAACTTTGGTAGGTCATTTGCATCTAGAAAAATCATCCATTTCTTTTAGATTTCCCAGTTTGGTAGAATATATGTTTTTGACAGTTGTTCTTATTATTCTTACAATGTCTTTGACATCTGTTATAATGTCTCCCTTTTCTTCTCTAATCATATTGACTATAGTCTTGTCTTCATTTGGTTAACTTGGCTAAGGGTTTGTGGTTTTGTTTTTTTCATTTAAAAGAACCAATTATTTGTTTCATTGATTCTTTTTTTCATTATTTCATTGAGTTCTTCCTTCATTTCAATTATTTAGATTCATCTGCTACTTAGGGATTTGGTTTATTCTTGTTTTTCCAAGGCCTCCAGGAACATCATTAACTTACCTATTTGAGATTTGTCTTTTTATTATTTTATTTTATTTGCATTTTGGTTTTTCGAGGTAGGGTCTCACTCTGGCCCAGGCTGACCTGGAATTCACTATGGAGTCTCAGGGTGGCCTCGAACTCACGGCGATCCTCCTACCTCTGCCTCCCAAGTGCTGGGATTAAAGGCGTGCGCCACCACACCTGGCTGTCTTTTTATTTTTAATTAGGCACTTAGTGCTATAATCTTTCCTCTTAAGACTAAATTCATTCTTTTTGTCCTAAGGATTTTGGTATGTTGTATTTTTATTTTTATTCAGTTCTAGGATTTTTTGTTTTCTTTATTTCTTTGATGTTATGTTCATTAATCTCCATGAATTTTTATTTTCTATATTTTTCTTTTGTTACTTTCTAGTTTTATTATTTTGTGTCCAGATAAAATATAAGGAGTTACTTAAATTTTACAACATTGGTTGAGACTTGCTTTGTGTCCTAATAGGTAATCTATTTTAATGGACACTCTATGGGCTTCTCAAAAAAATGTGTGTTCTATAGTGTTTGGATATACTGTCATGTAAATGTCTATCATATGCACATGACCAAGAGTATCATTTAACTCTAGTGTTTCTCTACTTATTTATTGTCCAAGATCTATTTGTGAGAGTTGGTTGTTGGAGTTGCCCACTATTACTGTGTTGGTATGTATCTCTGACTTTATATTTAGTAGAATCTGTTTTATAAACTTAGGTGCACATGTATATGGTGTCTGTATGTTCAAAATTGTAATGTCCTCTTTGTGAATTGTATCTATTATAAGTATGATTTATTTCTTCTTCTTGATTTTGGTTTGTCTATTCAAATAGCAACACATGCTTTGTTTATTGTTTCCATTTGCTTGGAATATCTTTTCCCAGCCTTTCATACAAAGGTAATGTTTGTCTTTGTTGGTGAGGTGAGTTTCTTGAAGACAGCAAATGAATGGATTCTATTTTCTGATTCAGTCACTTAGTGTGTGTGTTTTGATTGAAAAATTGGGACCATTAGTGTTCAGAGTTATTGAAAAGTAGGAATTAATCTATGCCCTGCTGATGCTTTCGTGGTGCTTGGTGTTTTCTTAGTCTCCATTTATTTAACATCTGTTCTAACATTGGTTAGTATTTTTTCCCTCCTGTAGACCCTTTAATGTGTTTATCCTTCACTTTGATGCAAAGTATTCTGTTTTATATCCTCTGTAGAACTGCATAGTGCTCAAAAATTCCTTTAGATTGCTTTTATTGTGGAAAACTTTTCTTTCTCCTTTTATTTTGAGAGAGAGAGAGAGAGAGAGAGAGAATATAAAATGTATAGTAGTTTGGGGTGGCAGTTGTGGTCATTAATAATTGAAATACATTACTCAAACGTTTCTGTCTTTTAGCATTTCCCTAGGGCAATCATCTGTTATTGTGACTGGCCTGCCTTTATGTGTGACTTGTTTTTCCTCTTGCAGCTTTCAGTATTTATTTTGTAAATTTAATGTTTTGAAAATAATATCATATGGCAAGTTTCTTTTCTGGTCCTCTCTATTTGATGATCAGTGTGTCTCTTGTACATAGATGGGTACTTTATTTCCTAGATTTGGGAAATCTCCTTTTGTAATTTTGTTAAAAATGTGTTCTATGCCACTGACCTGAAGTTCTTTCTTCTATGCCCATTATTTGAACCTTTGGTCTGTTCATGGTGTACCAAATATTTCTCATGTTCTATTCAAAATTTTTTTTTAAAATTTCTCCTCTGTTTTTGACTGATTGATCTGATTCCTCTGCCTTGTCTTCAAGGCCTGATATGGTCCATTTTGTTGCCATAACTTTCCATTTGACTCATTGTGTGTGTGTGTTTTTAATAAAAACACTTTTTGTTTTTATTTATTTATTTATTTATTTATTTGACAGAGAGATTGAGAGAGAATGAGTGGGTGCACCAGGGCCTCCAGCCACTGCTCACAAACTCCAGATGCATGCACCCCCTTGTACATCTGGCTAACGTGGGTTCTGGGGAATTGAACCTGGGTCCTTTGGCTTTGCAGGAAAATGCCTTAACCATTAAGCATCCTCATTGTATTTTTGATTTCCAGATTTATTTCTGTTCTCTTTAGATTTCCATCATTTTGCATTCTATTAGTCATATTCTGGCTTGGCTTACTAATTTTGTGTATCTGGTTATTTGTGTCCTCTTTCAATGTACTCAGGATTTTACTCATTTGTGTTTCCATGCCTGGAGTTCCTTGTGCACATTTATAATCATTTTTTTAAAATTCTTTGTCTGGAGGTTTTTCTAAGTAGCTCTCACAGAGATTCTGTAGTATGGGATTAGTAGTTCCTGGTGGGGATTTATTGGCTTGGTTTTTCACTATACATATTTTCTGTTTTGTGCTGACACTATCCACCTAGTACTTTGATCAGGTCTTTCTGACATACTTATTTTAAAGTTATACTTGGGATGTTTCTTGGTGGTAGTGGTGTGATGGTGGCGGTGGTGGTGGTGGTGGTGGTGGGTGTGTATGTTTGTCTTTACTGTACTTTGCTCTGCTTGGAGTTCAGTCTTGAAGATACTTGGTGCTGCTTTGTGGATGGGGTAGGGAAAGAGATCTCAGTTCAGTTGCAGCTGTGCCCTAACTCATGCAAGAGTCTCTAGCTCAGTGCTGGGTCATCCTCAGCTGGTGGGGAACAGAGATAATCCCAGAAAAAGTTAGTACCTTAATTCATCAATGGCCGTTCAGCAGAATCCCAGTGGAAATGTTGCTGGAGAATAACTGGCACATAAACTCAACAATGGAAGATCAACTGCAGGCCATGAGAATGAAGGAGCCAGAGAAAAACCAGGACCTGAACACTAATGGTCACTTGGTGGGAAGCACTGAGTATGAGGGAGAGTATCTGGCACCTGAACTCACAAGTGCCTGCTCAGCAGCAGAACAGGGGCTATAGGAAGGGTAAGGAGCAAAGCTAGCACTGGAACTCACTAATTACAGATTGCCACATTTGGGGGCAGTCAGAGAAGGTGGAGAGAGAAGCTGGTACCTGAATTCAATAATGGCAGATCAGTGGCATCCAGAAGAACTGCAATGTACTTTTCTTTAGCTTTTGAAATGTGTAGTATATTAAAGTTATCCTAGTCAACCTGGTGTATGAAGTATGCCAGAGCATCTTGCTGCCATCTAACTATAGCATTGTACTTGATGATAATCTCTCTCTATCCTTCCTTTCCTCCTGTTTTCCCTGGTCTCTGATAATATATTTTATTCTAAACTCTTAAAAATACACATATGAGTAAAATGATATAGTACTTGTCTTTCCACAACTGCCCTAACTTATTTAATATAATGAACACTAATTCCACTCAAGGTGTTTCAAATCACAGGATTTCATCCTTTTATGGCTGAATAATATCTATTGTTTATATATACTACAGTTTATTTTCCATTATTGAGTTGATAGACTCCTGGATTGTTTTCAAGGTTTAGCTATTGTGAATGATGCTGCAGTGAACATGGGAGTGTAGATGTCTTTTTGGCACACTGAGGCATCTATGTTACATGTAGGCTGATTCAGTGTAGGTACCATCATTTACTTGAGTGAATGTTATATTTGTTTAGCAATTCTCAGTTTGTTACAAAGGGTTTTCTTTGGCTCATTTGATCCTCACAAGCATATCTTCAAAATGGATAAGAAACAATGTTTTATTCCTCATTTGGAGGTGGGAAAAAAATAAGTTGAGAGGTAGAAAGGTCTACCCCGGGCTTTACACAGAGTCACTGACATGGAATTCTGTCAGAAATCCATTTCTTAGCTTGGAATTGAGTGGGACGGAGCACAGCTGTTCCTCTCTACAGTGGCTTTTGCTTTTCTGGATGTTCATGGGACTCTTGTTCTTCATTTTCAGATTACAGAACAGGCCCGTGTTTTGCTGTGGTCAGCAACCAGATGTGCCAGGGGCAGCTCAGTGGGATTGTCTGCACAAAAACACTTTGCTGTGCCACCGTGGGACGAGCCTGGGGCCACCCCTGTGAGATGTGTCCTGCCCAACCTCACCCTTGCCGCAGAGGCTTCATTCCAAATATCCGCACAGGAGCATGCCAAGGTAATGTGGGGCAAGGGATTGATGATGGATACAGCCTACTTGGTCTAGAGAACTCATCTTCCATGAGCTCAAGAATGGAAAGGCAGT
Organism: Dipus sagitta; assembly: GCA_036346955.1. Lineage (NCBI taxonomy): Eukaryota > Metazoa > Chordata > Mammalia > Rodentia > Dipodidae > Dipus > Dipus sagitta. Next base: position 74,524,588 of record CM070779.1, on the reverse strand, counting down.
GTTAGAGACAAAACTCCACAGGTTGCTGACTGCATGACATGTAGCCAAGGCCTCAGGAACACGGCTCAGGAGAGCCGCTGAGGCTTCACTTGACTGTCCTTGCCAGCAGTTCCTCCTCTGACCCCAAAAGTGTTTCCATGTAGCTGTGACGCCAGGAGTGGCGTGACTGTTTGCCATGCCATGTAAGAACACAAAGAAAAAATTGTGAAAAGGGTAGTTTTTGTTCTTTTTTTCCCCCTTCTTCTAAAACTGTTAAGAGTTTCTGTCTCAGGAGTTATACTTAACTGACCTGAAGAAAATTGTTCTTTTCTACATTGGGCATGCTACATTGTGCATTTTTTTACAAGCCAGAAATAAATTAAAATTGGTTTCACTGTTTTAAATATCCCCAGATGTTGTCTACTTGCTGCTTCTTCTGCCCCCTCCCCCCACCCCTAGAATCCCTTACTTTGTTTTTGGCTTTTACTCCTGTTCCTCCAGCTGTACAAATTCTTCTATTGTCTGGATGTCTGGCATGAGGCAGAAGGAAGTGAACAGAGGCAGCCCCACACTAAACTGATGGGATTGAAATGTCCCAGGCTATCTCTGCTTCCTTCAGATGTCTTCTGTGTCTACTTTTACTCTCAATATTTTAAGAAATATTTGTTGAGGAGAAATGCATAATAGCATGGCTCTGTTCTATATGTTAATTAAAGATAATGTGCAATAAAACAGAACATGATTTTGCACAGTTCTCTAGGTCTCTATTATATTGAACTTTAGAAAATTCCCTATCTCCTATTACTAGTTCTGCCCCTTAACTTCTAATAGCATTCCTTTGGATGCACTTGAATGTCTTATTTGAATGTTGGGAGCAACAAGACTCTTTGAACTCTTTGAAATCTTAGAATTACAACAGGGTTGATGATACAGTCTTACAAAAATAAGAATGAGTATCTTCTTTGTTGTATTATATTTTCCATTCTTAGAAAGTCTCAGTGAATTTTGAATAATTTGTTTGTTGTGGTGTTCTAAAGTTAACCAATTCCAAGAATTTGTTGACAACGACTAGGAAGGCAAGACTGCAGTGCCCATCTACCTGTCAGCAAGCTGTAGTCAGAGGTTCTGGTGCCAACAGAGGTGGGGGAAAGAGAAAGAAAATGACAGTGAAGAAAAGACTTGATTTTAGCTTGCTATTTGTTTCATACAGTCTGAATTTTCCCTAGAGTTGCTTCCTGTTTCTTCATGACTATTATTTAACACCTGAGGGGAAAATAGCAAAAGACTTTTATAGGTAACTTTGTGAAAACATATGACATTAAAGTAACAGCTTATGTTGTCACTTGTAAAATGAATTTATTCTTTTTGAGGGGAAAGTCTCCTACCATTGTGTATAAGGAGACTTCTAGCTGTTTTTTTGAGAGCTAGATGTGAGGAGCTTTAGGCAAATGGGTTCTTAGAAGAGTGTTTTAGGCTTCAGTCTTGGAATATACAGGCGGAAAGCTGCCCTCATATATATTTCCTTCTGGTCAAAAAATCCTGATCAGCTTAAGTAGTCTAAATTTGCCCATATGTGAAATTGTGATGTCAAATAATTTTTTGATACACATATTCACCATATCAAGAGAATGGAAAATTCTCATTTAAGACACAAATTAAATTGGATATAAAACATAATCCAATTATATTTCAGTAGTATTTCAACTAGTGGGTTAGGACATTCCTTTAAAATAACAAGTGACACTTTTTACCAAAATAAATGGTTCCCACTTTTAGTACCCTTGTTACTGCAAGCTGACTTAGCCTCAACAACACAGACCAAGAGCCTGAAAATGGCTTTGTGGATGCCCTCAGTGAAGGGTAAAACTAAAGAGGACACTGGACTTTGAGATAACTTTCAGAATATTCTAAGTTCAGTTCTTTATCAAGTCAGGTTTCTGAAGAAATGGAGATAAATAGCACGAAAAATGATTGAACATTTTCTGAAAAGGTTAATGTTTGAGGTTATACACAGGACCCGTCCTTATATATTTGGATGAAACATTACACAAAGTGAATAGAGTCTCTCCTGCATGGAATCTTCCATTGAAGACAATTTGAAAATACTGATTCATCTTAGGTCAGTTGGTGGGAGGAACAGAAGGCAGATGTTGCTGTCACACTGGCCTGAGCAACACTCACAGCTAACTGTTACTGAAGCAGAGATGGGAAGGAATGAACCACACGGTTCTATAAGGGAGAATATTCTGGGCAGAGGGTCCATGACTATAAAGCTCTGAGGCAGATACATCTTTGATGTTTCTGAGGAAAACCTGGGTAGGGGTAGTGGAAGAGGGAGGAGAGTGGGAGATGAGGTCAGGCAGGTCCTATAAACTTTTTAGAACTTAGCAGCAACTGGGGAGAGATGTGATTTGACTGTTTTCAAAATGGTTCCCTCTGATAGCTGTTCTGGGTAATTCTACAAGTGAGAATCCACATTTAGTAGATGTCTCTCATTTCTGGCCCCATTTCTTGAGTTGTCTAATTTTTCTGCATCATTCTCCAGACAGTAAAGGTGACATTTCTAATTTCATTTGTACAAAGACAGTTAGCTGTCTTGTACAAATCTCAGAGAACCCAAGTCCATTTCATGTTAACATAAAGGCAGCTTTATTGTAGATATGTGCTGCATTTTGATTTTTAAGAATTTCTCAAGCAATACTGATTATTGCCGCCAATCTGAAGATGAAAATGACACAGTTAACAGTGGTCTTTTTATCATTATGTCCCTCTATCTTGTTGCATATGTAATAGAATTCACAAGTTTGTAGCAATATTGTCCTCTACCTGAGGGAAGATGGGAAAATATAGATTACTGCTTATAGAATGTTATTAGCCAAGTTATGTTATTTGCAGTTTATTTACATACTGTAATAGAGAAATAGTTTTTCTCATCATATTGTAATGAATGCTTTGATATAACTTGGTGACATAATTGAAGACAAACTATCATGTTTTCAACAATGAATTTCATATGAATAATTTTTCCCTCTTTCAAAATCTGACAGATGTGGATGAATGCCAGGCTATCCCTGGGCTCTGTCAAGGAGGAAATTGCATTAATACAGTTGGGTCTTTTGAGTGCAAATGCCCTGCTGGACACAAATTTAATGATGTGTCACAAAAATGTGAAGGTAAGAAATCTCGTGCTTTGCAACTAAAGAGGATGAGGGAAGGCAGACAAACTCAAAGTTGGGGACAAGTTTGTGAATTATTCCTAAGTCCTATAGCTTTTTTCCTACTTCTATAGACCCAAAATAAGGGGTCCATCTAAATCAAATTAAATATTAAAATATGAAATATTTTGGTTTAAAATGTTCAAGACATGTTTTTGTATAGTTTTAGATGCATGAATTTAAGTTTGATCATTAGATGCCATTCAAAATGATACAACTGATATTTTCCTAGCTAAAGTATAGAATTTGTTGGGCATGTAACTCACATATATTATGCTCCTAATACAAGCTTAGAATTTTCTTTTCTGGGGCATGACACATGTCTATCAAATAGAAAACTTTCTAGTGTTAGTCAGACAGAAAAGTAACTTGAATGTTTTTTTTATACTTACATTTGGTTTGTAGAGTAAGCTTCTAAAATGTGCATATAGAGGTGTGTCATATTTAGTACCACTGCTGTTTACAAAAAGAGGCCTGGCTTCCAAGCAAATTTATTTAATTTTGAGAAGATGGAGGCATACAGAAAATTAGTGGATCGTACTGCACTTGTTTGTCTTTTATGAATTCATATGACTTATGTACCATACTGTTCAGAGGCAGTGCAGTGGCCCTATCTGCTATGAAGCTCAGACGAAAAAACCTTTCCCTCCATTTTTAACACTTTCTGTCTGGTGTCATCTGGGGATTTATTTAGATATATGCATTTTGTATTGAAAATAGTTGTTGTGTTATTTATATTTATAGACTATAGCAATAAAAGATAGTTCATTCAAAATAATGTATCTGTCCTTGGACTCTTAGCCTATTTGTGGATTTCCCTCAAAATACTAGAAACGAACAGCTTTAAATTAGGTGCAATTTATAAATTATAGTTAGACATTTAATAATTTCTGGTCTATAATGGTATAACCTAATTCTGATGGAATTAACTTTATTGGTTAGAGAGTTGTTTTGAGGTTACTAATCATCAGAATTTGTAATTGCTATTGCCTTTTATAATACAACTATGAAAAATTCTTCAGTTCTTCCAAAACATTGGGAAAACAAAGAGCAAAGAACAGTAGAATTGGTTCTATATAGGTGAATATAATTTTAGAAATTGTAGATATAAGTTTGAATCACATTATTGATACTGAAAGGGACAAGTCACCTAGTTCCTTTTAAACATGATAAATTATGGACTGTCCTGTATATGTTAAGGTCATTTAGGCGGCATTTAGAGTGACTCAGATTGACTCACTTTTGTGCCAGTTGAGTTACAGAGCATTATGTTGTCTTCTTTCCTTGATAAGAGAGATATTATGTATGTTCTAGCTATATTTCCTAATGTTTGGAGCTATTTAAAATTATATATACATTAAAAATTCTATATATGTACATATATGTATGTATGTATGTGTGTGTATTTATTTAGCTATTATTATGTATATCTTTCTGTGACATTAATATTATAATGAGGTTTTTGCAGCAAAATCCATTTCAAAATGAATTGTTTCTAACACTTTAAAGCTTTCTCAGTTAAATATATTTAGTTACAAGAAATATAATAGGCTCTAAGATTGAGGTCACTAGAAATCATATGACTAGCCCAGTCTAAATTTTGTTTTCTGGAATTACAGTGACTTCCAGCCTGGATAGTTACTTATTTTCAATCTTTTACTTTTCACTTGGATGAGTTAACAATCAGGAAAAGTCTATGGATGTACACTAGATAGAAGATGCATATCTAATGCTCATACCAAGAGAAATGATTCAGATCTTTTTGTTTCTTCCAAGAAACCTATCATGGTGGCATATCTAATGGATCAAAAATTTAATCTGAGAATTACTTAATTGTTTTTTTTCCCCCCCCAGGTAGGGTCTCACTCTAGCTCAGGCTGACCTGGAATTCACTATGTAGTCTCAGCGTGGCCTTGACCTCATGGTGATTCTCCTACCTCTGCTGTCCAAGTGCTGGGATTAAAGGTGTGCGCCACCACACCTGGCTACTTAATCTTTTTAACATGCAAATATTTTCAGATTCATATTAGAATCTGTAATAAGATGAAATACTTTTGGCTCCACCTTTTTTTTTTCTGTGCAATTGGCTGTTACATTAACTTTAGGTGGTGAATTTTCCCTTTTTTATTTTTCTATGCAAAATTGATATTAAGTTATCCTCCCATTAGTGCATCATATAGTCTGTCTAGAGGCTGGTTGGAGCATTATTGACCTGTCTTGCTCAGATAGGAAAGTCATCAGAAAATCCTTTGTGAGCTATCAGCAGTCTGGTCCCCTTCTTCAGTTCTCTTACTGTATTATAATTATAGCATCTCACTAAGGAATGGCATAACTTGGTTACAGGCTCTCCTCTGTGGTCAATAGAGGGAACCCAGTATGCCTGGCTCACAACCACAGAGAGGACAAGAGTCTCTGGAGGAGCTCGAGGAAGAAAATCAAGCATAATAGTGGGGTTCTGTATCCTTATGTGTTAGTTAGCTTTCCATTATTTCAGCTCATGGCTTCAGAGATTTCAGCCCATGGTCAGTTAGCCCTGTGTCCACAGCTCTGAACCTGTGAAGAAGCAGTATAACATGGCAGGAGAATCTGGTAAAGGAGACCCTTCCTCCAGTGACCATGAAGGAGGGAGAGGAGAAATGAGAGAGAGATAGAGAGATAGACAGACAGAGGGGGAGACAGAGCTTGGGTCTTAGTATCCCCTTCTCATCTCTGGGGCAAACTACCTGACTGGAGCAGTTTATGGAAGGAAAGGGTTTATTTCTAGCTTATGGTTTTGAGGAAGTTTCATCATGGTAGGAAAAGCATGGCTGGCAGCTGTTCATCACATTTTGTCATATTAGCATGGATGAAGCAGCAAAAGTGACCTAGCTAGCACTGGCAAGTGGGGCCAGATTATAAAAATCCCAAGAGCCTGCCCCTAGTGACACACCTCCTCCAGTAAGGCTCCACATCCCAAAGGCTGCTCCAGCTGGGGTTTTAAGTATGAGACTTAATCACAAACACATGAGGCTATGGGGATATTTTTAAATTCAAACCATCACAATGACCCAACTGCCTTCCACTCGTCACCATGGCCTGACAACACACCAAACTGGTGACCAAGCCCTCAGGAGAAGGGATAGTCAAAATCTTAACTATAACATCTTATCAACATTATTCTGATACTTTTGTCATCACTGTGACTGGATTTTAAATGCACTTTTATGTTGACTTGAAGAGGAAGAAATTGTGTAGTTTTTACACTACTATAAAAAATGTGCTAGTCCAACAGGTATTGGCAAATTCCTAACATGCTTACCACTATTCCTCCCCTTCTAGAATTTAAAGTGTGTTTCATGACATCTTCCTCTTTCAGAATTCTCTCTTTCTCAGAATATCCTCCTTTCCCCAAATATTGATCAAATGTTATAGGCCAACGTTTGATAAATGTGCACTTCTAGGATCATTTAAAATTAATAACTTGAAGTGATAAAATAATAAATATTAGCTTCTCAAGCATTTAAAAACAGGTTATGATTTATAGCTGTGGTTTAAGAAAAAGGGAAAGTTTATTGACAACTCTATGTTGTTTTTTCCGATCATTGTGGAGTACAAACACTGAAAGCCTTTCCCTTCTGGAAGCCAAATCCGTATTTGTATAGGTTATTGAAGTAGTAAACTAAGACCTAAAGTGCAATTAAAGGATTAAGTTTAATTTCTGGAAGAAGTCTCTTCGATTCCTAATTAACCATTAGTGTATTGTCAGCCAGCCTTCAGTGATTAAAATGGCACTGCATGAGGCAAAAGAGATTTTAAAATATGACCCTCAAATCACCATGCACTCCCCAGCATAAGAGTCAAAGGCCTTAGGACTTCCCTTTACAAATTGATGACCTATTTATCACATGGTTACTTGTTCTAGAGGCTGTTACCCTCTGGGCACCAAGCAGAATTCCTGGGGCTGCTTGACCCATCACCAAGGGTGAGGGCTCATTCCTCATGCAGCTGCCTATAGTCCTGGCTTCTTTCAGCTCAGTATAACTTGCACCCCTACAATTACAAGAATAGATCTGTAAGGTGTATCTAAAGGGGCCTTGCAGGTAGGGTTGACCAGGCCCTAGTCCATATAAAGCTCCCAGTTCTCTGTGTGGGCTGAGTCACGTCAGTTACCATCTGAGACTTCAGTTTTCAAATGAAAGGCAAACAAGTTGAAGTACAGAGGTTCTTTCCAGTTCCATAGTCCAGACTCTACCTTTACTCTTAGCATTTCTTTCAAGTTGTCATCAATAGTTGATGCTCCCTAGACTTAAAGAAAAGTTTCTAAATTTAATTTTTTCACATATACATATGAAAAATGCAATCTGTATTGCATTGGATTCACATTGCCAATTCCAGGTGTGTTAGTGCTTGCTTTAGCCTCCAGCCTGGCACAGAAATGGTGATTTGTACTGGAGTCAGAATAAACATGAATACAGTCCACTAAGCACTTGATTTTGCCTTTGAAATGAACAGAGCATCACTTGGACAAGATAGGAAACATTCATTTTTTTTCTTCTTTTTAAATTTAACTTATTGTTTTATTGACAACTTCCATAATTGTAGACAATAACCTATTGTAATTCCCTCCATTCCCCTACTTTCCCCTTTGAAACTCCACTTTTCATCATATCCCCTCCCCCTATCAATCAGTCTCTCTTTTATTTTGATGTCACAATCTTTTCCTGCTGTTATGATGGTCTTGTGTAGGTAGTGTCAGACAGTGTGAGGTCATGGATATCCAGGCCAGTTTGTGTCTGGAGGAGCATGTTGTAAGGAGTCCTACCTTTCCTTTGGCTCTCACATTCTTTCTGCCACCTCTTCTGCAATGGACCCAGAGCCTTGGAAGATGTGATAGAGATATTTCAGTGCTGAGCACTCCTCTGTCACTTCTTCTCAGTACCATGGTACCTTCTGAACCATCCCAAGGTCACTTCCATCTGAAAAGAGAAGCTTCTCTAACCAAAAGTGAGAGTAGTATTAATATAAGGGTATGAACATTAAGAGAAGTGTGTACTGGGCAGTTTAGTGAGCATAGTATATGCATTTAGCCAGACACCAGCAGATGTTACACCTCTAGGGCTCCTGACTACCTTTGTTGTAGGTTTTCATTATCGGGGATGTATTCCCTCCCATAGAGCAGGCCTCCAGTCACATTAGAGGGCAGTTCGTTTCCCCTACAACAGACATGCCACTATTGCACCCGTTGGCTCATTTGGCCTGGCCTGGCCAAATTTAGTGCTTGCAGTGTTTACTGTTGAGTATCTTCACTGGTGATTTCTCTCTCTCCCATTGGACTGCATGCAGCATAGCTTTTTCCAGCTTTCTGTCAGCTGGTCTACATGAAAGAGGTTTATAGCTCAGCTCCAGCATGATTGCTCAGTGACCTTGCAGCCCAGTTATGTGGACTCTTCAGCAATAGGGTTTTACTATCTATTCCTGGTGGGGAACCAAGAGCCTTGGCAATGACCTGTAATGTTTTGGGGGTATCAGCGGCCTTCCTGGCCAACAACTCACTGGAAGGTATCCTATCCCTGGCACTGAAAATTTTCTACTAACAGTCTGTGGCTTCTGAGTGTTCCATTATTCAAAAAAGTAGGTTTCCATATGACTTATTTATATCCTCTTAGATTTTGATTAGTCCTCCCTCCACCTTTAATCTCTCTCCCTGACCTCAATTAGGCCTTTTCACCCCCATTAATCTGTTATTCTATTTATATATATATACAAAGCGTTCCTGAGCTTCAACAGTGTGAGTCTGGCATTAATAGGCTCCCAGGAGGATTGGGCACAGTAATCCTAACTATCCCTGGCATAGTACAGATAGCCTTCCTTCCTTAGAGAGCACAGACAGTTCTCAGTGTCTCTCTTGCCTTCCAGGTACTGATATTTGTTAGTGGGAGGTTTGCCCTATTGAAAATCTCCCCTTCAGGAAATGGTCACATTTGTCTGAAGTGGACAGACATTCATTGCTTCCTTGGAGACCAGTGAATTCAGGCCCTGAAAAATGACCTTGCCTTTGGCCTCTAGTATTCAGGATATTTATTATGGGGTGTCCTTAAGATCAGCATGTGATGGAGGGAAGAGGCCAAAGTGTGAAGATGGAAAGGGTGACCCGTGGTACTTTCTGATGCAGTGTTAACTGACCCTAGAAGGAAATGTGGAGATAAGAGTGGCATTGAAAGTTCACCTTCGTTAGGTCAAGATGACCAGAACTTTGTCCCTTTTCCATGATTTCTTGTCAAATATGAAATACCTGGGCAGGGTGTAACCTTAGGCAAGGTAGCCTTGAACAGCTCAGGGGGGTCTCTTAAGGGGTCAAGAGTCAAGGGCAGTGTGTTGTCAGTACCCTTAACAGCAGAGGCAGTTAGTCTTTTCTTGAAAGGAAATCTAGGTGGAACAACCAGGGTCCATTGGAGTTTATTCACCAAATATGCCTATACCAAAGCCACAGAAAAACATCATAATGGTAGGGTTGGGTATGCCACTGCAAAACCAACTTGGGACTCCTTAATCCTAGTTTGGTCACCCAATTGACCAACCTTCAGTCACCACTCAGACCACAAAGTCTTTCCTGAAGTATTTCAGTATCTGCTCAGTGGGAAATCCATTTGAAAAGAAATGCAGAAAGTAATACAAAATGCAGAATAATTAGTAGGAGAGTTTAATTTCATGAAGAACTTTCATAGAAAGGGAAAGCAAGCTTTCAAATTTAAATGACATTTGGTGTATTAGATGGTGGTGTTAGATGGTGAAATACCTGAACACAGTTTTAGATTAGAAAGGGTGTGAGTTTATTTGACCCTAATATCTTGAATTCAATAACTCTGGGATAGGAGAAGTACACATACTTGAATAAACTATTTTCTGGCAGCTTTTGTTCTGCAAAGATGTCTTCTTCTAAGGGCATGACTTCATTCCTGTTCCATCTGAGTCCTTGCAGTGATGAAGTGTGTTCCGTGAGTAATGAGACTCTTGCGTATGTTGCAGACATTGATGAATGCAGCACTATTCCTGGAATCTGTGACGGAGGTGAATGTACAAACACAGTCAGCAGTTACTTCTGCAAGTGTCCTCCTGGGTTTTACGCCTCACCTGATGGTACCAGATGTGTAGGTAGGTTTAATTACAGATAATATGCATGGTTTTTATAAGTCATTTACAAACTGTATATCTTTGTTAATGGGACAAAGCTAACTTTCAGTAAAAATATGTGTTTATGGAAATGCATTCAAGAGTTGAGCAGAGGCATCTTGTGGTCTTGCTTTGGGATTTGTTGCTTCCCATAAAAGAGAGATGCTCCAGGAGACCCTTCAGATATCCTCCATCTATGAAGGAACATGCAGTTGTGTGGTGTCAGTCCTTGAAGCAGTCCATATTATTTCTTTCTGCACACTCATCTCAGTCGCTTCCCAAAATCTATGCTAATTTAGATATGAAATTTTACAATAATATCTGAATTGGTATGGCTTCTCTACTATCTATTTTGCCAGATTTATCTTCTTCAAATAGTGTTTTTATTAAATAACTTTCTTGCTCATAAATCTCAGTTATTTTCTTTGTCTTCCCTTGTCTTTCTCTGTCTCCTCTCTCTTCTCACCTGTCCCCTCTCCCTCCCATGTACTGTCTCCCAAACTCTCCTTCCAGTGTCAGATCCCCTGAATCTCTCCTGACATCACAATAAAGTTTTGGACTTAAGAAATGCTTTGGTCTTGACCTCTCTGCTACCCACACCTTTTTTTTTTTTTTAACTTCTTCTCCTCAGCTTTTTACCCATTACAATACCGCCCTAGACTTAAAAAAAAAAAATCTTGGGTTTTCCACCAGGACATGGAAACAAGTGTTTTTTTTTAATAAAATATTTTACTTATTTATTTAAGAGAGAGCAATAAAAGGCAGAAAGAGAAAGGGGGAAGAGAGAGAGAATGGGCACATCAGGGCATCTAGCTACTGCAAATACACTCCAGATACATGTGCTACCTTGTACATCTGGCTTATAAGGGTACTGGAGAATCAAACCTGTGTCTGTAGGGTTCCTAGGCAACTGCCTTAACCACTAAACCATCTCTCTAGCCCCCAAACTAGTGGTTTTTAATCTAAGTCAAATGAATCCTTCACGTACCCTGAAACCATCCAGGTCTGCTAAGGTCTGAGAGTGGGACATGCCATGTTCTTATCCACTGTGTCTATAAGGACATCAATTAAATGAGTATTCTGTTCCTTAAAGTTAGAGTTGACAATGGCTTAATTTAATAATTGCTAAAACTTCCTTTAGGTCTCATAACCTAGGATAAAATTAAGTTCCAAAAGGCACAATATGATAGTTGAGGGACTTTGGTCTCTAACCTCCTTCCAGCCTTGCCTGTCAGCATAGTCCTGGCTTCTTACCCCTAAGAGGACATTCACTGCGTTCCTTCATGCCCATAGTCGTATATGTTCCACCATTCAGAACTCCTTCCACACTCTGCCTGAGCTCTGACTTTGAAGACCTCCCACTCATCTTACATGAAAGCAGTGTCTGCTTCATCTGAGGACATGTTTCTCTTAAATAGCCTTGTATGGAATTCTAATATCTGCATGTGTTAAGTTGTAAACTCTCTGTAAAGATTAGTGAGTACTTCCCTGTGTCCCTAGTGGACCATAACATACTTTTTGGTTTTTCAAGGTAGGGTGAAACCCTAGCCCAGGCTGACCTGGAATTCACTATTAGGCTCAGGGTGGCCTTGAACTCACAACAATCCCCCTACCTCTGCCTGCCTCCCAAGTGCTGGAGTTAAAGGCTTGTGCCACCACGCCCAGCAGCAGCACACTTTTTAAAACTGCTTTTTTATATTTAAAAGCTTTATTAGGGCTGGAGAGATGGCTTGGTGGTTATGGCACTTGTCTGTGAAGCCAAAGGACCCAAATTCAATTTCCCAGGGCCTATGTAAGTCAGATGCCCAAGGTAGCACAGGTATCTGGAACTCATTTGTAGTTGCTGTAGGCCCCGGTGCACCCATTATATCTGCCTCTCTGTCTCTCTCATTCTCTAATAAATAAATAATTTTAAAAAGCTTTATTAAAAATTTACATAATTCCTACCCCTTTACTTTATCCACTCCCGTTATCCCCCTCTACTGAACCCTTTCTTTCCAACTATTCCCTTTTCTATTTTGATGTTCTTTTTTTCACTACTTCCCTCATCCATGGCAGTATGTTGATGCAGGTCTTTTGCAGGTAATGACAGCCTCAGCACATGTTTGTATATACAGTAGGTATGAAGTATTAGTGAATATTAAAATGTGCAATTCATAATTACTACTGAGGCAGAGCTATGAAGCGCACAGATTGTAGACTTGAGGAAAAATAAGTGCTAGTTTTTAATTTTATTTTTTTAATTGGTTTCTGGTCCTTATTCTCAGTACAGATTTCAGATCAAAGCTGTGTCCCACTTAAAACTGGGACCTTTACACTCCATCACATACAATTAATCACTGAGGGTAATCTCTGTGAGTTGGTATTTGAAAAAGTGTATCTAGACTTTTTCTTAGAAACAGTAAGTGTCTGGATCACTTAATTTTGGGGAATCTATGATGGACACTGGCACTGAAGAGAGTGACACATATGATTCATATCACTATTGTTTCTTTCCAAGTTATCCCAGTTAGTATATGAAATCCAGGGAATATGATCATCACAGGAACTTTTCTTGACTTGTATTTTCAGCCCTCAAAGAGAGCCTCAAATTACATTACATTATTAAGATGGCCAGACCTCTGAAGGTTGATGTAGGAAGACTGAAGTTCAAGGTCTGTCTGAGCTATCCTAGGACCCATGTAAACAGCTGGGTGTGGTCACATATGCCTATAACACCAGTCCTGTGGGAAGCTGAGATGGGAGAATCAATGTCACTCATGAAAACCACAGCTCCAAGTTCAGAGCGAGTCTATCTCAAAGAAACACACAGATGAGCAACAGAGAAAGGATGGCCCGTGTTCTTTGGCTTTCATGTGCCTGTGTATACCACTGCACATACACATGTATACAAAACACACACACAATAGAGAATTACAATATGTTTATTTATCAGGTAGTTTACATTTTGGAAATTCTTTTATCAAGTATATCCAAGCTGAATTTTACAAAGAAAGAGAGGAAAGAGCTAAGATTCCTGAATGACCTGTTAGATGAGAAGAAACTTATTATATAAATTTTTTTACTTACATTCGCAGCAGTACTGTAGATGGAAAGTAAGCCAAGATTTAGAGAGGCCAGATAAACCCTCTGGTTCAATTGTTTGAGCAGGAGATGGTGAAAAGACTCCACGCCAGATCTGTGTGAGCTTGGTCCTCTCACGTCTCCATCGCCTCCTTCCCTCAGCAGCAGCCCAGGATGACGATTCTTGCTCTAGGAGGTTTACTTTAGCCATAATTAGCAACTCCTTATTCAAAATGACCCAAGTGGCAATTCTGCCTTTCCTACTGTTTCTATTCCCCTCCGAACACAGAGACTTCCAAAATTATCCCCAGGAATAAGAAAATACAGAATCTACAACTCATGAAGAAATCCATTGTTTATAAGTTGGTTTTGGAATTAATGGACCCAAACAACCTCATAGACAGATGGTGGTATCTAGAATCTTCTTATATTTCTTATAACCATAAATTCCCACTGTTATCTTCTGTTCTGACACTTTTAGACTCCTTGAGCCCTATCATTTTCTTCATCTTATAAGCTCTAAAGTGTTATGTTCTTATTCTGTGATTTTCCTCTTTGCTACTTATGTGTTCTATTGCTTCAACTCCTGGAGGTGTCTACTTTGGCCCTCACAACCCCCAGGTCTGATTGTAACCAACAGTGCTAATGAATCCTATAATAGCCTAAAAATACTTATTTAATCCATGAAATATTAATTTTGATACCAGCTGATTTCTATTCCAAGAATAAGAACCAAGTGGTTCAGAAGGAGGGAAGAAGGGAGGGACGGAGGGAGGGAGGAAGAGAGAAATAAAGGAAAGAAGAAAGGAAGGAAATGAGAGAAAAAAAAGGAAGGAAGGAAGAAAAGGAGAAAGAAAGAAATAAGAGGGAAATAGATTGGTTCTCTATTCATTCATCTCCAGAGCCACTTTAAAGTATGCAAAACTGTGATTTCTTCTGCTTCCAGATCCCAATCATCTTCTGCTTCAGCTCCCATGGGTCTTCATTATTATCTTAAAGCCACTCTTACCCTCAGTGTCAAGTGGCCAGCCCCAGAGGGATTACCTTCCCCCTGCCACTGCACTGCTAGAAGGAAGTGGAGAACTGCAGTTGGTATTCCCTGAGCTCTGCTCCTCCAACTGACCCCTGGTGTCCAGTTTTCTTCTTCTGTGTTTTATTAGCTTATAGGTTTTCTTTTAAAACTCTAAGTTGTATAAATATGACTATTCAAATGTTACTCATTAGCAAAAAAAAAATCAAAACCAGCCAACCAAACATAAACATAAGAGAAAAGAAAGAGCAAGATAATTATTGTACACATAATTGCATGCACTTATGAATGAAGGGCTATAGTAATCCAAATGCAGTTTATGATTTTGTCAACTCCAGTGGTTACGACTTTACCATTTTAATCGAGCTTCTGACTCACTGATTTAATGTGTTAGTAAGCCAAATCTCTAACGCCATGGTGTCATAGTTAATTTGCAAAATAATAGACATTAGCCTATTAAGAATTTAGTGCTGGCAGTTATACGTCTCACTTTTGCTCTCAAAGATAGCCCATCTGTCTGAAAATTATATGAACAAATTTCATAATTTGGTCAAGTGTTTACACTGGGTTTTGACCACCAACTTAACTTGCAGCTGGGATATAAGCCAGTTTTGAGGATTTCTTCCCATTCTTAATAGCCTTTGGTTTCCATGTCTGAAATACTCATATGTAAAGTATTCGTACCTTCAAGACATTGCAAATTAGAATATAGGCAGTTCTGTTTCTCTCCCCATTCACCCCCCTACCACTCCAGGGCTTCACAGAGTATGTTGTCTGAGCCCCATTTCAGCTGTTTGTTGTGGACTAGGCAAGAACAGAGTGTGTTCTGCTTCTTTGTTGAGAGTATTTTTTATTTATTGATTGATATTTTAAGTAAGAAGGTTATACACTTATATCTCCTCTCCCCTGCCCCCATTCTGTTGAGGGTCTTCTTCCATGGGGTTGTCAGTATTCTTGTGGGAACCATGTGGCCTCAGTCAGTGGGGGGGGGGGGCATGGTGCCTTGGGATATTCCCACCCACTCTGAGGTTCTTATGGTCCTTCTACCCCTTCTTCTGCAATGCTTCCTGAGCCTTGGTGTGCATAAAGAGAAATCTGATTTAGTATTGGGTTCTCTGTATTGTCTAGATCTCTGTTTTGATGAGGTTCAAGTGACCACAGAGTCAGTCGCCATCTCCCTGGAACTGGTTTTCAGGATAGCCATGGGAGCAGTACCCATGCCACTGCTTCCTTTCTAGTGACTTCTGGGCTCAGGCAGTTGTGGTGGAGGTGACCCATCTCATGGTACAGAGCTGACTATCTATTTTTGATGTGTTGGTGTATTCTGGTCCCCCCCAGTGTTCTCCACCATCTGTAAGATAAAACAGAATCTCTAACCACAAGTGAGAGCAGTTTTAGGTGAAGGGGATCAGCATAATTATTAGAGAGACTCACTGATATGTATGTCCACTCTTGTTTTTCTTTTATTTTTTATTATTTTATTTGAGAGAGAGAGAGAGGGGAGACAAAGAGGTGCAGGGGAGGGGGCATGTCAGGGCCTCTAGCCATTGCAAACTCTAGATGTTTGTGCCACATTGTGCATCTGGCTTACATGGGTCCTGGGGAATCGAACCTGGGTCCTTTGGCTTTGCAGGCATGCACCTGAACCATTAAGACCTCTCCACAACTCCCCTATTTATTTATTTATTTATTTATTAGAGAGAGAGGAAGAGGCAGAGAGAAAGAGAGAATGGGTGCTCCAGGGCCTCCAGCCACTGCAAACCAACTCCAGACACATATGCCTCCTTGTATATCTGGCTTACGTGGGTCCTGGGAAATGGAACCGAGGTCCTTTGGCTTTGCAGGCAAATGCCTTAACCACTAAGCCTTTTCCCCAGTCACCCTTTTATTTATTTGAAAGAGATAGGAGAGAGGAAGAGCCACATAGAGAATGTGCCCATTCTTCTTATGGAGCAGTGGAGGTTCTCTCTGGAGCCTATTGTTTTTCTGTCCTGGGGAATCCTTGCTGGTTCCCAGAACTAGGTATGAATTCTCCCTCACTGAGCAGGTCTCATATTCAATCTGTGAGCAGTTGTTTACCTGAATTGGCAGGTGTGTAATTCTTGCTTGGCTGGTTGACTTTATCACTTGCAGGATTTCCTGCTTATTTGCACCGTTGGCAACCATTATTCCCAGCAGCTTCCATAGCACTTTCTAACACTATAAGGCTAGCCAGGAGGGACCTGGTTTATTATAGCATGTGGTATCTTCAGCAGTAGAGTCTTACCTTTTAGCTTTGGCAGTGGCTTGCCTTGTTTTGGGGACCTCATGAGTCTCCCTGATCAACAGCTCACTGGGGGGCAACCCAGTTCTGGGCCTGGGATTTATCAGCCAAAGCCCAGTAATTGAACCAAAAGTACAGAAACTGGAAGCACAAAATAATTTCTGGAAAGTACATTTATTCTTTTATTATTTATTTATTTAAGAGAGAGAGAAAGAGACAGAAAAGAGAGGATGTGTGTGGCAGGGCCTTTTGCCACTGCAAACAAACTCCAGACGCATGTGCTACTTTCTGCATCTGGTTTTACATGGTAATTTGGGAATTAAACCTAGGCCATCAGGCTTTGCAAGCAAGTATCTTTAATTACTAAGCCATCTCTCCAGCTCATACACTTATTTGCACTAGTGTTTTTAAGTAGTTTTCAGAAATAATCTTGTATCTGTAAAGCTGACCCATGATTTTCTTTGACACTTTGTCTATATTTGTTGGCTTTCTTCTAATTTAGTCTGGTTTTTATTGTATTCAGTTTTATCAATTTGTTAAATCAACAAGTTTGGAGAGCTTTGTGTTCTTAGGTATGATTTAGATGATAATAATTATGGGTCTATGACCCTCAATAAGAAAATATGATGGGGCTTAGTGGTTAAGGCATTTGCCTGCAAAGCCAGAGGACCTAGTTTCAATTTCCCAGGACCCACGTAAGCCAGATGCACAAGGGGCACATGCATCTGGAGTTCGTTTGCAGTGGCTAGAGGCCCTGGCATGCCCATTCTCTCTGTCTCTGTTCTCTTTCCTCCCTCTCTCTGCTTGAAAATAAATAAATAAAATTAAAACAAAGAAAATATGATATGTGATATTCAGACTTACATCAAGCATACTAATGAAGTTTTGATTATAAAACTTTCTTCAGTTTATGGGACTGGAGAGAAGGCTCAGCAGGTAACAGCTCTTGCCACATATGTATAAGGGTCTAAGTTTAACCCCCAGCACTCATATAAAAAGCTGGGCATGGCCATCCATGCCTGTAACCCCAGTACTGAGGGGGACAGAATCAGGGGACTCTCTGGGGCTCACTTATCAGACAGACTAACCAAAAACAGCCATTCCAGGTTCAGTGAGAGACTCCATCTCAGGGAAACACAAGAGCAGTAGGGACGACACCCAGTATTCCACTTGTGGCCTCTGCAAGCATATGCATGGGGTGCACACATCAGCACACATGTGTGAATACACTACACATATACACTGAATTTTTTTAATTCTTTACTTTTAAAAAAGTAATTTCTATGTATAATACCTTATGAGAAGGATATTGCAAATGTTATTTATGTGTCAAAACTGTATTGTATATAGACTGTATAGAGATATATTGTACTTGAAAAGAGGTACAGACCCAATATGTATCAGGTTGAAAAAGGTATTTTACTTTGCTGCCTACCTCCTATTTTTCATTACAGTATCTCAAAGTCTTTTTCTGTGCCAGAAACTCTGGTAGACCAGCATTATACCTCAGTGTGCCAGATGTTGTTATGACAGACATGACGTAACCTAATAAAAGTGATAAATCGAAATGTGTCTTACTATGTTGCTTTGAGAAGATGCATATTTGCCAAAAACACCTTCTAGAACTGCTGTATCCTATAGAATTAAGAATTTGGAATTGCTGATGGTTGGAACTATAAATAATGAAGAGTCTTATAAGATCTTTTAGGGCCCCAAGACAAAAGGAAATCTGATTAATAAGCATTGGATTTGGCTCCTTAAAAAATAAAATCTCCCAGTACATGTATGACTCACAGTTTCAGCTCAAAAACTAACAAGTCTTTAATAAATGTAGACCATGCTACAGATGAGTGTTGTTTTTTAATATGCTTATATGAATTTTTGCCTTCAGTGGCTCAAATTAAGTATTTTAAAACCAAGGACAACCCAGGCTATCATTAGTATAGAGACATGTCTTTATAAATAATTAACTACCACTGCTGGTGATTTTTTTAGTCGGTCTTTCCCTATGGCACAGATGGCTTTAATCATTCCTTCCCACCATGGGTATGGAATGTGGGACTCTGGCCAAGTGCTGTACTGTGCAGGGGCAAAGGTGTGAGACAAGACGTTTCTGGTAGAGTCTTGAGCCTGGAGAGTGCTCAGGGCTTCCTTTCCAGAATGCTTACACATGAGTCAGTTGTGCCACAGCCCAGGCTGAGACATGAAGGTGCTGAGGCAAGGCAGTGTTCTCACAGGCTTGATCACAATGGGTGCGTGTGTTTGTCTTCACAGATGTTCGCCCAGGGTACTGTTACACAGCTCTGGCAAATGGGCGCTGCTCTAACCAGCTGCCGCAGTCCATAACCAAAATGCAGTGCTGCTGTGACATTGGCAGATGCTGGTCTCCAGGGGTCACTGTTGCCCCTGAGATGTGTCCCATCAGAGCAACAGGTAAGACCTGCTCATCTCTAGTGGATCCCAATCTAACTTTCCCAAGCCTGTAGCAGTGGGTACAATGCACATCTAAGGAAAACACAGGTAAGTAAAACAGATTTCAGAAACTGTAGGAGATGGCATCAGGAGAAATTTCCAAGATGATGCACAGGAGACAGAGTGACTACTGGTGACTTAGCTTTTAAATTTTATTTAATTATGAGAGAGAGAGAGAGAGAGAGAGAAGGAGAGAATGGGCATGCCAGGGCCTCTAGCAGCTGCAAACAAACTCCTGACACATACACCACCATGTGCATCTCGCCTAGGTGGGTTTTGGGGAATTGACCTGGGTCTTTAGGCTTTGCAGATCTTAACCTCTAAGCTAACTTTCCAGCCCTTAACTCTTTTATTACCTCAGAATAACGGCCTTTGCAGGAAGCGCTTGTTCTTACTTTCTGTGAGCGATGTGGTGGCACTCATGTGGTACTCAGAAACTCAGTAGGGCAAATCTTAGCTCTCTTAGAACATAATGTCATCTTTTCCTTACATTTACCTTTCCTCTTTCTGGTTGCCAAGTGCCACTCCTGGTTTTTCCTTGGCAACTACTCATTTATCTGCCAGATCCCTTTTATGCCCACAAAAGTTTGTTGCTCTCTGGTCTGAATGATTGCAGCAGCCTTTCAGCTGGTCTGTGTGAAACCCATGGCTGTCCTGTGCATTTCCCAAAGGGCAGTTCATCTGATCCTCACTCAAACAAAGTATCTCTGAAGATGTAAAGAAAAATGTAGCTGGGCATGGTGGCACATGAGCTTTAATCCCAGCACTCAGGAGGATTTCTGTGTGTTGAAGGCCAGCCTGAAACTGCATAGTGAATTCCAATCCAGCCGGGGCTACATCAAGATCCTACCACAAAAAAAAAAAAAAAAAAAAAAGAAAGAAAGAAAGAAAAAAGAAAAACGTACAGAAAAATTTCCCCAGGATTAACATGTTCCAAATCACACCTTTCTGACACTGAAAAATTTTTTTTATTTAGCATAGCTTTAAAGTTACCAAGCCTGAATACAGTTTAGCTTTTAAATTTAATTTTTATATGATTTATTTATTTAAGAGAGAGAGGGAAGAAGAGAAAAAGAGAAAGAGAGAAAAATTGGGCACACCAGGACCTCTAGCCACTGCATACGAACTCCAGACACATGTGCCACCTTGTGCATCTCGCTAATGTAGGTACTGAATGATTGAGCTTGGGTCCTTGGGCTTCACAGACAAGCCCCTTAACCACTAAGCCATCTCTCCATCTCCTAGGTTTTTTTAAAAAATATTTTTATTTATTTATTTGAGAGATAGAGAGAAGAGATCGAGAAAGAATGGTCGCTCCAGGGCCTCTCTCCACTGGAAATAAACTCTAGACACATGTGCCACCTTGTGCATCTGACTTTATGTGGGTACTGGGGACTCAAAGCTTGGTCCTTTGGCTTTGCTGGAAAGCACCTTAACTGCTAAGCCATCTCTCCAGCCCCAGTTCAGCTTTTATAATATTTTAGTTATGTATGTGTATATGTGTATGATGTGGGGGAGGGGTACCCATGGATATCTTAGGGTGTTTGTCCTTTCTTTCCACCTTTGTTTTGAAATATAGTCTGTCATTGGTTTGACATCATGTGTTCTCTAGTCTAGCTTGCCTGTGAGCTTTATGTGGAAATGAACTGAGGCCTGGCAAGCTTGCAAGCAAGCATCTTCAACCGCTAAGCCATCTCCCCAGGCCCCATTTCATCTTTTAATTGTTACTGTATGTATAGTACTTTTATTTTCTAATTAAATTGTGTGAATTTTACCCTTGAACACAATCTGAGCATTCTTAATACAATATGTTCTTTTTTCCTAAAACTTCTGCACATTTCACATTACTCCTGCAGTCCTTGCTTGTTACATACCCTCTTGTGGGTGGGAGATCTGCTCACACATGACCTAATCCATGAATACCCCCACGATAACTACAACTGGAAATATTCCCTCATCTTCATGGCCCAAGGCTCTGGTTTGAGCTAGTGCTATGGCACAGATCCTACCCCACTGAGCTCAGAGCCTGCTTGTGTTCACGTACTGCTTTTTCTCTAGCTGGTAAATCCCATTAACAGGTCTCATTCATCACTGTAATCCCATGTTTCTCAGGTTTTTTATCCTTACACAGTATTTAGCAAAGGGTTACTTGTAAAAGGTACTCAGGTAGAATGAACAGCTTACTAAGTACCATTTTCCCACCAATTCTGACTAAAAACTGGGCTTTATAGTACTGTTTAATCTGATTCCTAAAGTTTAAATCAGGACATTTGAAGAGGCAATGAAAGTGAAGGTGGAGAAATACAGAGTTGACATAATGGTTTTGAGTGTGCCTTTCGCTTGGTGTGTATTTCTCATCATCATGGTTATAAAGACCAGATCACAGATGTCATTAGAAAGCTTCTGTTTATTACCAAGAATTGTATGTATGGATCAAAGAAGCAATGCAACCTTTATACATGGGCACATGCATGTATGCTTATACAATATGATTCAATTAAGTCATATATGGTGTCAACATGCTCTCTAAATAACCAATCATTTTAGTTTACTACCAGATCATTTACTAGTTCAGTCTGAAGCACATGACCTCCTAGAAAGATGCATGGCTTGAGTGCCAGAAGAATTGCTTTTAAAATGCATGTATCACTTTGGGAATCAATAATGTAATGTTGATTCCTTGTGTTGAGGTTTTGGATAGAGGAGAGAGGATCTGTCAGCAAGTGTGGTCTTCTGAAAAGAGTCATCAGAGCATAGCTCATCCCTGCAGAAGACTGCAGTAACTTCACACAGCACCTGAAATAAAACGCAAACCTTTGTTTAATTTTTAGAAAAAGTTATTCAAAAGAAGTTATATTTTATATACCATATATGTTATATTGTAACAAAATGGTCACACTGAAATTTCTACATCAGTTTATCTGTGTCATTATACTTTCCTTTAATTAGAACCTAAAACATTTTGATGTGCACTTTAGAGCCCCGTGAAATGCGCTGGCAGGACTGGGTGGATTAAATGTGTCTTACATTTTCTCTGAGGTGAATTTCAACTTAGATAAAGATGTACTAGGTTTTAGGAAGATTATGTGGTATATACTTTGGAGAGTTTTTGATTTTGCATTATGGCCCCAATTTGATTATTGCTGTAAGCACTGAAAATGTGAATGAAGTCAATTAGGGTTCTACCCCACCTTTATGCCATTTGATCAATATACTTTGAAGACATGTTATTCAAAGATTTCGTAAAGAGAGTGTTTTTGCTAGGCCTATGGTATCAGCTGTCTATAGTTCATTCAGCTTGTCTTTTGTTGTGTTGTATTTTTCCAGAGGATTTCAACAAGCTGTGTTCTGTCCCTATGGTAATTCCTGGGAGACCAGAATATCCTCCCCCACCACTGGGTCCCATTCCTCCAATTCAACCCATTGCTCCTGGCTTTCCTCCTGGATCTGCAATTCCTGTCCCTCGGCCACCACCAGATTACCCATTTCCACTTCCATCTCGGGAACCAGCAAGTAAGAATTCAAAATTAACCAGTTATTTTTCTTGTATTAGTCAGGTTACAGTTCTTGTTTATTTATGCTCATTTAGTCATTGAATGTGCTTACCAGTTTTCCTTCTTAATTTTTCTGTTTTATAGATAAAAATGGAAGTGTTGTATATTCCAAAAATTAATGTCCTTTGGTTATTGATATTTTCAATGAAATGTGGGAGATTTATGGGAAATACTGAAATCTCATTCACAGAATGGATTGATAGCAGAGGATGTATAAAATTAAAGTTTGGATATTTACTGTGCAAAACAGTTTTGCAAGTGGTTAAGTGCCAACTACTCACTGCCTTAGTCAATGCCTCGCATGAGAGGACGCGAGTGAGGGGTAAGGCAGGCAGGGAGCAGTGCTGAACTGAATCATTCCTCCTTTTGGCTCAATTCACATGACCTCTGATGGCATGAGTAGAGTTGCACTCCATTGACTCTCTTTAGAATGATCTTTGCCCGGAGTGTCTCACTTCCTTAATGACTCACTATCTTGTCCATGATTGCCAGATTCAGTACTAATGAAAGGGTGTTGTACCTATAAAGAATCTTAATGGAATTTAATGTCATTCCAGGAGTGGTACCTTTCAATGTCACTGACTATTGTCAGCTGGTCCGCTATCTCTGTCAAAATGGGCGCTGCATTCCAACTCCTGGGAGCTACCGGTGTGAGTGCAACAAAGGCTTCCAGCTGGATCTCCGCGGGGAGTGTATTGGTATGTGATTGGTCATTTGCTTGGCAACAAGAGGCTAGGGCAATTTCGTTCCACGATGCAGTGGTTTTCTGTTGCTGCTGTAACAAATTACAATAAAAATTTATTCTTTGAGTTTCACAAGTTAAATTTTCAGTATGGGTGTTAGTGGACTTTTATAGAGTGTACTGTCTTCAGGTCTCTCATAGCCTGTTTTGCTCCTCTGATTAACTCTTCCATATTTGGGACCTTTGTGATCACATTGGTTCAACTGTATAAACCAAGAGTTTCTCCCTGTTTTGAAGGTTAGTGGATTAGTAATTTTAATCTCATCAAAACTAATTCCCCTATACCATGTAAGCATATTTATATGTTTTGGCAATTAAGATATAAATATATTTAGGGAGACATAATTATGTCTACTGCAATGACTTTAAGCTCAATGTTAAGTATATTCAAGGAATTGCTGGTAACCTCAAACTATAGAGAACCTGACGAGTTAATCATGAAAGCCTTGCCGGGCGTGGTGGCGCACGCCTTTAATCCCAGCACTCGGGAGGCAGAGGTAGGAGGATCGCCATGAGTTCAAGGCCACCCTGAGATGACAGAGTTAATTCCAGGTCAGCCTGGACCAGAGTGAGACCCTATCTCGAAAAACCAAAAAAAAAAAAAAAAAAGAAAGCCTTTCCAAAATTATAATATTTTGTACATCTTTTTAATTCAAATAAATACCTTACCTTCTCTACTTACACATTATAAACTTAAAGTTCATGTTATTAACATGGTATATAAGCTAGTGCAGGGAGGAAATACAACACAAGGATATGGTATTTGTTAGATTAGATAAAAGTACCCAGTAGTCATTTACCCTTTTGTATTTTATTTTATTTTATTTTATTTTTATTATTATTATTTTTTGGTTTTTCGAGGTAGGGTCTCACTCTAGCCCAGGCTGACCTGGAATTCACTATGGAGTCTCAGGGTGGCCTCGAACTCAGGGCGATCCTCCTACCTCTGCCTCCAAGTGCTGGGATTAAAGGCGTGCACCACCACACCCGGCTCTACCCTTTTGTATTTTAAAAATAAATTCATCTCTTAGTTCTGTGATAAATTTCAATTCTATAATTGTGAACCAGTCAGAAATGAGTAGTTCTGTTTTCTCTAGCTATCTCATTTCCTATTTATGTGAACACTGGTAGAAGTCATTCAGAATGGTAGAGTAGAGACAGCATGTGGTTCAGGATTTGGGCGTGTGGATCTGACCTGCATCTGCCACCAGGAACTTTCAGACCCAAGGTCTTCACTAAGCTTTACTTTACAATGCAAACCAGTTCACTTCTACTCATTCTGACTATTCAAAGCAATTGTACCACTTGTGAGACTAAAACTGGTGAAGATATTTGGGGTCAGGATTGCCTCCATAGGGGATGAGAAATGCCCTTTAAACAACCATTACTTCATGTTTTGTTCCCACATTCTTAATATAACTTAGCAGGGGATGCTTAGACTAAGTAAAATATCTATGTATTGAAAAATGTAAAAACTGAAATAAATGAATTTTAGTCCCATTTTTTTGCTGGTACATGACTGAACTCAGAGAACTTACATATATTATGTAAGTGCTCTACCCCTGAATAATATGCCCAAACTACTCTTTTTACTTTTCTTTTCTTTTTTTTTTTTTTTTTTTGAGACAGGTGTCACTAAGTTGGCCAGGCAGTCCTTGAACTTACTTTGTAGTCCAGGAAGTCTTTGATATCTGATCCTCTTGCCTTAGCATCCCAAATAACACTGATAACAGGCCTGTGCTGGAAGGCCTGGCTGTCTCTTTGATTTTCTTAGGCCAGACTCATGGAAGAAAAGAATGTTTATTAGTTCTAAGCATTGAGCTGCTACATGCCTAGGACCTTTTTCTGAAAAATGACACATGAAAACAATAAATTACATGTAATCTGGAAAGGAAAAATGATCCTGTTTCTTAAAAGGAAAATGTTTTATGAATGTATAGGAAATCTATGAAGTCTCAGAATAGTGACATATTTTTATCTAACCTGTCACTCAAGTATGTTGTGCTTTACAGATGTTGATGAATGTGAGAAAAACCCCTGCACTGGTGGAGAGTGTATTAATACCCAGGGCTCATACACCTGTCACTGCAGAGCTGGCTACCAGAGCACACTCACCAGGACCGAGTGCCGAGGTAGGGGATCTCAGGAGAAGCTGGGGCCTCAGTGCCAAATGAGGTCTTTGCTTTGAAGGCGTCCAATGGAACTTAAGTGGAAGAGGCTAATCCAGTCCCATTGATTTTGCACTGTATTCCAAATATAATCTGGCAAACATTCAAATTAGTTTAAAAGATATTTATGTGCCTGGAGAATAGCTTCTTTTCACTTATTTTTTGACTTATTACTGCTTATTGTTAATATTTCATCTAAGAGTTAGAAAATGGGGTTATTCATCATGCCATAGAAACAGGAAAGTTTCCAGTGAAATTGTATGTAGTTAGTTTCCTCACAGTCAGGTCAAAGAACAGGAAGTTGTTCTAACACCCTACCACTCAGTCGTGTGAACAGCAGCAACATCACCTGAAAATTCGTTGGCACTCCAAGTCTCTAGTCCTCCCTTAGACCCACTACAGCATTTTGACAAGCTCTGCTAGCAGACTGTGTGCACTTTAAAACTGAGAATTACTACTGTAGATATTCTTTCATAAGAAATTCCATTCAGAGTTGTTTCTTAATGAATTATTAAGCTGCCCAATGTGGTTTTTGGTAAATAACATTTATCCTCTATGTTTCTGGTATAGAAATAAATAAGATATACTACCTACCCTTAAAGAACTTAAATCTCTATAAATTTAACATAGAATGAACTGTTATTAATCCAATAAGAGCAGATAGAAATAAGAAAACACTTAAACACAAGGAAAGAAGGGAGGTTTATAGCACTTAAAAATCTTAGAATCATTACTAAGAAATGGTTTTCTTTGCCTCTTTTAGCAAAAACTTTTCATGTGACTTGAAGACATATAGAAGAATTAATGTTTATCAGTGAATTGGTTTCAAAATCTTTGAGCTTAGTTATGACTTGGAAATAAATATATCACCATCAGTATATTTAGGTATACTGCATAAAAATAGCAATTTTGAGCAGGAAAATCATGGAACACATCATTTCTACATGCATAATTTGATTAAACACCCATTAACTGAATTACAAATCTGGATAGATTGAACATTTAGCTGAATTGAGAACCTTCTTAATATTTTAACTGTTAGTTAAAATACTTATAATGCTAGTTGTTCACTGAAAATTTTGCAATAATAGAAAATAAGATGACATCACTATCAAGGGTCCCTACTGTTAAATAGTCAATGAGAAGTGACTGCTGAGCAGGTCCAGCTCGGACAAGGACCAACCAATGTAGAGGCAGGTGGTGGTTGTCAATAAGCCTAGTTATTGGTGAATGAGGAAGATCTACAGCTTGAGGTCTGTGTTCTTTAAGAGTTAGAGCTAAATTTATGTGGAATGTAGGATCATGGCAGATGAAAGTCTCTGGAGAGAGATCCAGAAGGCCATGTCCTTAGCTGAAAAGATGTACATGAGGGGCTGGATAAAAGGAGACAGAAAAGACAGACAGAAACAGTGGAGGGGAACTTTGAATGGCAAGCTTTCACTTTGTCTGGTAGGCTGTGAGACCCTCATGGCACTCTGAAATTAGTGAGGAGAGAAAATGGATGAACTCTTTTTTTATGTTTATTTTAATTTTAAGTCTCAAAAATTATAGAATGGTGACAAAATAGTCTGTTTAAGAATATGTAAATTTTATTATTGTTTCGAGTGTGGAGCAAGACAGATTTTAGCAACAACTAAGAAATAAAGTAGAAAGAAAGACTGGAGGTTTTTGCCATGCAGATCACCAAAGATAAGCCCAGACTATTTCATTCAGCAAGTCCAGTGGCTTGTGCCAAAACCACTATGGGATCTTCTCAGAAAGAAAATCAGGGGATCAACCACAGACACCATGCAGATACAGGGAACACAGAATAACCAGATAGGATAAAAGTGCACATTCTTGTCTGCACTCAGGCACAGGTGGCCTCCACTCTGTGTGGCTAAGTCTGCTTCCATCCAACTCTGGCCAGTTTCCTATCTTCTGGGAATGAGCCACAGAAATGATAGCATGCTATTCCCCATGATAATCTGTGTACATGCTCTCTAATGCTTACCCGGTCTGTAGTCCCTAGGAAAGGAGGGAAACAGATAACCTAGGTTACCATGATCCCACTACGGGTAGATGTTGCACTCAAGATTGCATTTCTGGCAGAAATCACCTGACCAAGAGCAGCTTGTGAGAAAAAAAAAAGGGTTTATTTTGGCTTATAGGCTCCAGAGGAACCTCCATGATGGCAGGGAAAACAATGGCATGAGCAGAGGGTGGACATCACCTTCTTACCAACATCAGGTGGACAACAGCAATAGGAGAGTGTGCCAAACACTGGCAAGGGAAAAATGGCTATAACATCCATAACCCCACGCCCAACAATGCACAGCCTTCAGGATGCGTTAATTCCCAAATCTCCATCAGCTGGGAACCTAACATTCAGAACACCTAAGTTTATGGGGGAAACCTGAATCAAACCACCACATTTGGCCCCTGGCCACCATAAAGTGATTTCCATCCATGAGGTAAAATGCAATTCATTCAGTCCAACTTTAAAAGTCCCCATAGTTTTTATCAATCCTAATGATGTTCAAACATTCCCATAGTCTGAGATCTTTTAACTGAACCATAATACAAAATTAAAAAAAAAAACCCAAATGGCACAGAATAAACACACACTGCAAAAGATGGCATTGGGCATAGCAAAGAAATATTCAACCAATACAAGATTTTAAACAACCAGGGCAAACATCAAACTCTGTAGCTCCAAGTCCAACAACTCTAGTCAGTGACAAATCTCCAAGCCCAATAATTCTAACCAGCAACATGTCTCTGGAGTTCCAATCCTGTCCCTCCAGCTAGGCTACTTACAGTCCTGGAAAACTTCATCCAGGACATGCAGCTCTCCTTAGCAGCCATCTCATGGTCCTGGTGTCTCTACTGGGTTTCCACTACAACCCGCAGTCCATCCTCATGGCTCCATCAGATCCCCATGCAGGCATCCAACAAACCTGCTTCACATTATCCATGGCCATTTCCAAAACACAAGACTGTGTTGCAAATTCAATGACTCCTTCTTTCCTGCATTTCATAAACTCCATGGTACCAGGTAGGGTGCCAATTTGCTAATCCAGGGGGGAACAAAGCAGACTTTGAAGAATAAGACACTCCTTCAGCATTCAGACCCCTTCAAAAGACTGCATTCTTTCTATGGTCCCAATGCAGGTCAGTTAGCCCAATATCAAAGGTTGTAATCTCTTAATTGCCGCTGAACAGCAGCAGTTTTGACCCAAAGGTTTCATTTTTTTCTGTACCATATCCCTCTGCTCACACCAGTCTGTTTCTACACAATACTATACTGCACAAGGTCTCAGGACATGGGCATAACAGCAATCCTCTCACACAAACTGCTTCTAGTCCAGTCTAAGCAAAGCTCTTTTTCACCCTTACAAGCCATACTTCACAGTCCATAGTTTTTACTGCATTCAGGTCTTTCAACTGTGACCAGAATAGTCCATCAACATGTACTTACAGCACTGCAAGGCGTCTCTTAGGTTAAGGTGTCAAATCCTTCCACATTCCTCTTGAAAATCAGCTCCAAAAGGCCAAAGCCACAGTTAGGTATCTGGCAGCAATCCCACTCCTCTGGTACTAACTGGTGGAGTCAGGTTTGCTGGCAGAAATCACCTGACCAAGAGCAGATTGTGGGGGGGAAAAAGATTTATTTTGGCTTACAGACTCGAGGGGAAACTCCATGATGGCAAGGGAAAGTGATGGCATGGGCAGAGGGTGGAAATCACCTCCTCACCAACAGCAGGTAGACAACAGCAACAAGAGAGTGTGCCAAACACTGGCAAGGAGAAAATGGCTATAACACCCATAAGCCCGCACCCAACAATACACTGCCTCCAGGAGGAGTTATTCCCAAATCTCCATCAGCTGGGAACCTAGCATTCAGAACACCCAAGTTTATGGGGGACCGTTGAGTAAAACCACCACAGTATATTATGAGCCATTAGATGAGAGAGCAAAGACAGGGTATGTAAGTTATTGTCATTTTTTAACACTTCTATATCAAGTTCTATTTTAGTATAATATCAAATACAATAGCAAATGTCAGGGGGGGGGGTAATCCCATGATACCAGTATTTTACTTGGTTGGTAGAATACTCATGAAATTATTTTTTTAAAAAAATAAACAGCAGAACTGTACTTGGGCCAGAACAATTATAAGAAAGGTGACTATCTCAGTCATATTGTAGATGGTTTTCAGGGAGAACTGTGATTTCTACAGGAGTCGTATTTCTGTTTTATTAATCTGGTAAGATCTCTCTTTTAATCATATGTTGATACCAGACAAAGTTCAGTATAAATAATTGTACATACTGCTGAATAAAATAGCTAGGGAAATGATATATTTTCTTAATAGAATTTAGGTATAAGTGGTCTTCATATAAATTAGGTTAGAATGAATATGATTATGTAGGGCTGTTTTTCTGTCTATTGAACACTGATAATCCCACATACCATGTTCTTTGGTATTCTATTTATGTTAAAGAATAGTATTAACTAATTGAAATCCAAGATCTTCATTAGAGAGAGAAATAAAATAATTGTAAACCCTCCAAAGCAAAACCATTTATTCTTTTCAACTTTGATCACAGACATCGACGAGTGTTTACAGAATGGCCGGATCTGCAACAATGGCCGTTGCATCAACACAGATGGCAGTTTCCACTGCGTGTGTAACGCGGGCTTCCATGTCACTCGGGATGGAAAGAATTGTGAAGGTAATAACAGTGCAGTCATTCCTCTCCTTCTCTTTAAGCTTCAGTATCAGGAGTCTTGAACCAGAACAAGCCAGATATATTTCACATATTGCTATCTGGGAGGTAAGCCTAAATTTCTACAGTAGTTATATCCTAAACTCACATTTGTATGGATCAAATAGCATTGTAATATGCTTAAAGAGATGGCATTTAAAGATTCTTGTGATGTTGAAATTTTTGTAGCATATCATTACTTTCTGTTTTTACATGATCAGAATTTGTTCATGATGAAGGTTTTTATACCCTCCTAAAATAGGACATATATAAACCCATAATTTTATAGTCACTGATGATTCTTTAAAGTACCTGCCTGGTAATAAAATTCACCAATCAGTGCCTGGGCATATACAGTTGCTTGAGAGAAATGTGAGGTGTTGAGAGCCAGTCTATTATATTGCCTCCTGGACTCATCACCGCATTTTGAATTGAAATGCTTTAAACCTTGTATCTTAATGCCATCATCTTTTCCTCAAAAAGGAAATATAACTATGATGGGAACTTTCCACCTTGCAGGCTGTTAGCAAAAAGTGAAGAATACGCTGGATCATGTTTCCCAACAGCCTTAGGAAAAAAAATCCCTGGAGTATACTCATACATTGAAAGAATTTCAAAATGGTTGTTAGGAACATTTAGGGGACAATATTATGTCAGTGATTCAATTCAAAGACTTAATGCTAAAATTCACCATTGGGATATAATCTATTTTGAAAAGATAAGAATGAAAAAAAATTACTTTGGTCTGACTAAAGCTTGTAAATGAAAATAGATCATGCCAAGAGGGGCAGTGCCTCCCAAGTCAGCTGTGGTTTTCCACAGAGCAACATGCTCATGAATATCATCCCTATGATCAAAGGCTCAGCTGTATTCTTCACTTGAGTCTCTCATTTAAAAAAAATCATTTTTTCTACTGCTATTTAAAATTGCTTTGACCAACAAGCTTTCTTCTGGTTTCCACTTTTTAAACAAGTAGGATATAGCATAAATACATTTTAAATTTCACTAGTCTTAATTTTTGTTTTACATTCAGTTTCTATGAGTTGTAAACTAAATATACTCCCTGTTCTATTAGCATACTTTTACGCTGAAAACAACTGGTACTTAAAAGGATCCTTTTACTTTCTATTAAGACAAATCAAACTTGAAATACCTACTTTATATGACTTCTCTTCTGTTTTATGATATAATTTGGATGAAAATTAGCCTTAGGGAAGACTATACTAAGAAAAAAGAAAGGTGAAGAATGAAAATCCATTTTAATCCAGGTTGGCTTCCTCTGTAAACTTCCTCTTCAGACCATTAGAAATCATGTATTGGTTTTTCAGACCTGGACGAATGCAGCATAAGGAACATGTGCCTTAATGGAATGTGCATTAATGAAGACGGGAGTTTCAAGTGTATCTGCAAACCTGGATTCCAGCTGGCATCAGATGGGCGCTACTGCAAAGGTGTGTGCTAGAAAACTGAACTTAGCCTTTGCTGTTTGCTTGCCCTTCTCTGTAAGCTCTTTGTAGTTACCCCCTTCCTGTGGATTCTTCCTATGGATAAGACCCAAGTTTTGATTTAGGAAGCCTGAATGGAACTCTTCCTTATGTCCAGACACTCAAAAAGCCATGGTTTGTGACCAGAACATTATTCTTACTTCAGACAAGGTGTTTAGGGTCTCTCAAAGGAACTCAGTAAGTGAGGTAGAACATATCAAGCTGAACTGCCAAATGGTGTTCCAACAGATGCGGGTGTCTTTCTGATTAGCTGAGTTCTGCTTTGTCTTTCCAACTGGGAAATAAGGACAACTGGGTTTCTTGATCTCATTGCTTCAGGTATCAAAGTAAAAATGGGATGTTTTATTTGTGCTGTTAGCATCATGAGACAAGTCACTGGAGTAGACTTGTGCTTATCTTCTTCTTTGTGTAGCCAGAGATGAGTGACTGCTACATTTGGTTCCAAGATAGGAGTTAGAATCAGACTTAAAAAACAGGTCAAAGAAATTTGCTAAAATGGTGTGACCAGAGCCTCTTTCCATAGCTCTATTGCAAAAGTGTGGCACGTGAAGCTATTTAAGGTTGAGAGAGCAGAGTAAAGTCGCAGGGAGCTGGGCGTAGTTGTGCACGCCTTTAATCCCAGCACTCGGGAAGCAGAGGTAGGAGGATCACTGTGAGTTCAATGCCACGCTGAGGCTACGTAGTGAATTCTAGGTCAGCCTGAGCTAGGAGTGAGACCCTACTTTGAAACTGCCCCCCCCCCCAAAAAGAAATAGTCACAGGATTCCTCTTCTCTGAGTATCCCTAGTAGTGGCTTTGGTAAAGGTGTAATAGAAGAAAGCCTTGTGTGTATTAAGTCCTTGGCAAACTGTACACTTTCTCTAGGCTTGAAAGAACTACTGGCTCTTGGTTGTTTACCTACATTCTCTATGACCTTCAGATCGGTGGCTGTTAATATTGTGAAAATCTGTCTTCACTAAAGAAAGAATACTTGAGTTTTTCAAATATGTGACTACTGAAGTAGGGAAATGGTTTCTGTACCTTTGAGCTGTGCTGAGAGGAATGGATAGGAGAAGAGAGGTTTACCCCCATGGAATTGCTTTACAATGGAAGACAGCATGAAACAGTGTCACACTGTGCAGATAAGTTCATAAAAGGGAAAAGGAAGAAGAAGGAATGACTGCTGGAGTATTTGGAACCAGGCTTCCAAACAAAATGAGGGAAGGAGTTGTGAAGGCCTCTTCGTGAACAGCACTTCTGACAGAGATCTCCGATTCTCCGCACCAGTGTTACAGAACAGATTTGCTTCCAGTCTTATTCCTAGGGACCCTGGTGGCAGCTGCTTGGCCTTAAGTGTGGCCAACATATCATGCTATTTCAGACGACATTCTGACCTCAAAGGTGAACATAGGCTCGGTACCCATGGTAGACAGGCAGAAAAGGAGAGGGAGCACAGGGAGGGAGGGAGAAAGAAGGGTGTGGTGAAAAGGAAGTTCCCTTGCTCCATACTGTTAATCTTCTACTGTTTAGAACACAAACAAACACACCATAGTGGGAGGGAGGAAAGAAGTGATCCCTCATATGCTGATTTTCTTCCTTTCCTTATTTTCTCCTTATACTGTGGGATAAGATTTTCTCTTGGTGCTTAGTTTTGACCCCGCAAGTATGTGACTGAAAGCCTAACTAGCAGTGCTACTCTTACCTCTACAGTCAGCAGTGTGTTGAACAGTATGGCCTCTGTGGTCCCTTTCTGACAGTTGAGGCTGAGTGATCTTATATCATTCATGTTGCTTTTTAGACTATAGTTCCACTGTTTTACTATAGGTCTCAACTTGAACAAAAAGATGCCTAAAATAACAATCAACTTGAGTTCATGTACTTAAATATAGCTGCTGTTTTAAATACAATCTGAAACACAGAATTTTGGACCATCTGAATATATTTTGTGCCAAACAACACAAGCTAAGTAAAACATGGAGGTGTTTCACTCTCAATTTGCCTTTATAAGGTCAGAAGAAAGGAAATAGTTGCATACTGTGGTTGTATATTGTAAAAGATCTGTTATAAAGTGATTTCTAAGTGTACTGTGTTTCCCAAAACTCACATTTGGTACCTTTTTATGTTAATGCTTGTTGGTAGAGGAACCTCTACTTTTATTAGCACAAATTCAGTGGAGTCTTTTATCAGGCCTCTTTAAGTATATACCTATAATACTCTAAAATAGTTACAGTGTTTAAGAAAGACTTTTAGAGTCCCAAGTGCTTACAGTATTGTTATTGGCCAAGAGTAGTTATCATAGTCATTTATATTCACTGTAACTTCTGTTTCAGCAAAGCTCCTAGGTGAATTGTCCTATAGGGCTCAGACAAGAATGATATTAAAAGGGATTCCCACCTGAGTGTTGAATGCCAAAAGGAAAAGCTTATAGTCCAGTTTTGAAATGCAGTTCATTATCATATTAGGCCTAACTGCTGTGGGATATATTGCACAAAATCTGTGACTCTTAGCAAATCGTATCTACTAATTCTATTTTGGCTTTGTATTCTTATTTCAGATTAAAGAAAATATTTTGGGAGAGTAGCTTTTAACTGACAGTAATATGATCAAACAGTTGATTTCTCCCAGTTATGGCTTTGAAGGAACTGAATGCACCATTGAACTCTATTTAAAAATATTTAATTAATTTATTTATTTGTTTGCAAGGAGAGAGA
Organism: Dipus sagitta; assembly: GCA_036346955.1. Classification (NCBI taxonomy): domain Eukaryota; kingdom Metazoa; phylum Chordata; class Mammalia; order Rodentia; family Dipodidae; genus Dipus; species Dipus sagitta. The sequence continues at coordinate 74,490,007 of CM070779.1, read as the reverse complement.
GAGAAAGAGAGAGGGGGGAGAAAGGCAGATATATAGAGAGAATGGGAATGCCTGAGCCTCCAGCCACTGCAAATGAAATCCAGATGCATGCACCACTTTGTGCATCTGGCTTTATGTAAGTACTGGGGAACTGAACCCTGGTTGATAGGCTTTGCAAACAAGCACCTTAACCATTGAGCCATCTCTCCAGCCCCTGACCCTTGAACCCTTATTATTGACGTCACATATTGTTTTCCAACTTAACATTTCAAGTAGACATGTTATAATTTTACCTAAAATTCATGACATTAAAGAAGTACCTGTTCTTGCCACAGACATTAATGAATGTGAAACCCCTGGGATCTGCATGAACGGGCGCTGCGTGAACACTGACGGCTCCTATAGATGTGAATGTTTCCCCGGACTGGCCGTGGGCCTGGATGGACGTGTGTGTGTCGGTAAGAAAAAGCCACAGCTTCATTTATGGTAGACAAGCACCCCCAGTATTCAATAGAGCCTCATCAGTGCAACCATACTGTTAGCCTAGCAGGTAAGATACAGTGGATATTTGCTGAGGGTCAGTTCACTGTTTTTATAAATTGGATATTAATGGTAGGAAGAGAAAGACATGTTGAAATAGAGGGAAGCCAAGAAATCCCTGTCTCTCCCCATCTTCTTATCTAAATACACAGCTGTGCTCACTTTTGTCCAGTCATCCTTTGTTCATAGTCACCTTTTGTACTGGCTTGTATATGTTCACTGATTCCTGGTAAACATTTTTGTTTCTTTTATTTTTGAGAGACAGACAAAAGGAGGGGGGAGAGAATGGGTGCACCAGGGCCTTTCAGCCACTGTGAACGACCTCCAGATGTGTGTGCCCCATTGTACGCATGTGCAACATTGCATGCTTGCATCACTGTTGTGTTTGGCTACGTGGGACCTGGAGATTCGAACATGTGTCCTTAGGCTTCGCAGGCAAGCACCTTAACCACTAAGCCATCTCTTCAACCTTCCTGGTGAACATTTCAATGGAGAATTAAATATGCCAGAGAAGACCACAATGAAAAGGGAAATGTGTATAATCCAGGAACTTGTGTGATAAAGCTTTTGTGGGGCTTTATAAGGAGCCTGAGTTTCATGGAGAAATAGCTGGGAATTTTATCCAAATTATTTTTAAGAAAGGTATTCAGTAAACCCTTTGAACTGAGGAAAGGATTGAGCAAAGCTGGAAATTCCTTCCCTGGTGGTAAAGATAACATAATTTAGTCCACAACATCTACAGATTTGTATAATGAATCTTTTTTTTAAATTTTTTTTATTTTTCTTTATTAGTTAGTTTTGTATTCAGCAAATACAGTCAGTTTGGTACCATTATTAGGCTCATCTGTGACCTACCCCCTCCCCTTGGCCCCTCCTTGTTGAGGTGTACGGGTCATGCATTGTGGAGTTAGCCCACAGTTATGGGTAAGCTAAATGTTAAGACTTCTCTTTTTGGAAAGCACACCTAATTTAGACATTCAAAAATTACATGTTTATTTGGGGGTATGCCACATTTCTAATAAAGATCCTATTTATCACAGTGTGAGACTCAGCCTTCACTCAGCATTTATCCATTGCTTGCTCTGTGTGTGCCTAGGAAAAACAAAACTGAATGAGAAATAATCCCAGCACTTAGGGCACTTGCAGTTTGTTAAACCATGATAATCCTTAGAAATCTGAAAGGTTCTGGCCATTGGTTTCCACTGCTTAAAAACTTAATGTGCTTGGTGTTTTGTTTTATTTTTATTTTTCTTGATAGAGTACCAATAACAGAAGCATTCTCTGTGCATTGGAACAGAGAGAGGGGAGGGTGAAGGCAGCTGTGGCTTTGGCATGGGTTCTCGTGTGTCCGAAGGACAGCGTAACGACAGGTTCTTGTTTCTGTTTAGACACACACATGCGGAGCACATGCTACGGAGGATACAAGAGAGGCCAGTGTGTCAAACCCTTGTTTGGTGCTGTTACCAAATCTGAATGTTGCTGTGCCAGTACTGAGTATGCCTTCGGAGAACCCTGCCAGCCATGTCCTGCCCAGAACTCAGGTATGTGGTGTCATGGAGGTACACTCAGGCTACAAGCCTTCCACCACCATCTGTGGCCATCACTTCTGTAAAGTCACAGTGCAGAGAGCAAAAATGATGGTGCCTCCAGGGCTATGGGCTCACCCAGGGTCTTGCAGAGGCTAGAGTGACGTCAGTCACTCACCCCATCTTCACAGTCATTTGCGGAGCGAGTATGCATGTCTCTGTATGAGCTATCCCACCTCAGCTCTGTTCACACTCTCTGGAACACTTGCAGCTCCATGATGCTTGCCTTTTGCAGGAGCTGATTATTATAACAGCAGAAGTTTACACAGTGTAAAAGTAAATAACTTTCAGAGGACCTGAGCATTTCCAACAGTTTCCCAGAAGGCCATTTGTGAATTTGTTCACATCCCACATGTTGACTTTGGTGTGCTTTTCTTAAATGGCTTTATTCAACCTTAGGGAAAAAGTATTTTTCTACAGTTGAGGCATAGTGAAAAGAGAACTGGGCAGTGAGTCAGAATTCTGCTCCCCAGTTCACAGGCATGCAGATTACTTCTTTGGAGGGTTTAGTTATTTGTGTATTTTTGCTCATTTGAGGATTTTAAGTCACGTACATTAATACATATAATTATAGAACAGAGTAATATGGGCAAGGGATTCTTGGTCTTTCCATCTCCCAAATGAGTTGCCTTAGATAACCCACAAGGTCCTGTGTATTTGTAAACATTTCTGTTTGTAAATATAAAAATAATTTATTGAAATATCCCATGTTATCTCATATGTTTATCCTAGAATTAAATTTATATACACAAAAGTAAAAAGGGGACTATGAGAGGGGACGAAGGGGTCTTTAGGGAGGAGAGAGGGGGAAATGAATATATATGACATGAAATCAGAAGGAAGGGGCTGTTTGGAAGGAAGAAAGAATCCTAAAAGTAGAAGGAAGGAGGGAGACAGTAGGGCATGGGGGTGGAGAAAAACAAATGAATTTAAGAAGAAAAAATGTTTACTGAAATTAAATCAATGGACTATCCCTATGTGAACATAATTTTAACATAGTTTGTCAGTTGACTTCTAGTTTCCTAAAATAAAGAGAGGCTTATTAATGAAAATGTAGTTCTGATTGGTTTGTTTATATCTAAGATGCAGTCATTTCCTTCCTAAATAAAACACATTAAAATTACCCATAATTTTTTAAGATTTGTATTTTTAAAATGATAATCTTTGAAATATGTTAAATTAAATATGAAAAATGTTAGAAATTAAGATGCTAGATAAAATTAAGATGCTAGATAAAGTTAAAAGGAAGACCATCTAAAACAAGAGAAATGCCACTTAAAGAAATAAAGCAGTATTCTGACTGATTCATTTATCCCATGAATAATAAATTATTTTCTATAATCAGCAAACAGCTAAATAACTGTTTAATATACATCAACCCTATGTAAATATTCATTCAAACAAAATGATTCCTTAAAACCTTATACTCAGATGTAATTAATTTCAACCTTTAATAGGTTAGTTTAACTTTTTAAAACATTTTTCTTATATATATTGAATTTATAAGACAGATATGTATCCTGAAAACTGGCACACAGAAAATAAGTGATTTGTTCACATGTTGTGTGAGTGGAGAGGGAAAGTCCTAGAATCCAGGAAATGTGGTGTGTACAGTCCTTTGCTTTAATATCTTTCTCTGACCAAATACACTACAAAGAATTATGGTACCCATGAAAATGATATGGGTTTAGGAAAAGATAACCAAAAGAAATCCAATTTCTTTAGCAATAACACTAAATAAAGTTAAAGTAGAGGCCTAGGTCCACTGACTTCTGATTTCTGTTTCTGTATTTATATTTGAGGAAATTTTTTACAGAAAATATACACATATGGAAGAGGTTTCAGTTTGGTTTCTCCATATCTTTGGTGAACAAAAGTGTCAAATCATGAAAGACCCAAATGTAGGACATCTTTCCTTTTAGCAGAGCTGAGGTTTTTAACAGGGAGCAACAGAGTATCTACAGCCAGCCGAGTGGAAAGCACAGCTGCGCAGCTTCTGAGCTCACCTGTGTTCTGAGGTCCAGCCAAGTGTATGGCGCTGTCCCGCTGGCTGGTGAGTCTGACTTCCGTGGTCAGCAAGCCCTCTTGCCTCCCTGTCTTCAAGTGTTTTCTCCCATCAGAAATTGGTCAGTTCATCCCATCTGCAAGTAGTTATGGGGAGTCTGCTCATGTGTCCCTCACGTTGCTGTCTCTGTGCACCACATTGATTTCCTTGGCACACCTACCACTTGTTTAGAGCTCAAGCTGCACATACTGATGTTCAGTCTCATTGAGTCCAGAGCACTACACTTTGCAAAGGGTCAGCACCCTGGTTTGTGAAGGGTCAGCACCCTGGTTTCTTGGAACAGGAAATTACCAGAGGGAAAGTGTTGCTTCCAGCCCTCAGCATTTGTATCCAAGCTGACCTGAATTCATATGGATATTCCACTGACAGAGCCTGCCCCATGGACAATGGTAACAAGAATTTGCATCCACTTAGGCCAAGCATCAGCTAATCTACCTGTAAGACTGCTTTCCACACAGCTGTCATGGCTGTGTTTTCTTTTGTTCTTTGCAATGCTTCATGAGGGTTTTAACAATTGCTGATGGAAGAGAATGAATTTTTTGTTTGTCTTGTTTTATTTTGCTTTGCTTTCAGTCTCTGACTTTTAAATACATGGTGGCAGCTACTGACCTATTTGTTTCTTTGTGATAATTCTAAAATACAGATTTTTTTAAACCAGTTTTCTCAAATTACCGTTTGTCAAAAGATACAAGTTTTGAAACATTTACCCTTAAAATTATGTTTTTAAAACTCATTTGTATATACTGTCATCAAAAATAAAATAGTTTAGCCTACAGTGTAAGAACTGTCTCCCCCAGCAGCCTTTGTTGACATCTCACCCTCAGCATGCGGGTTTCCTTCCATTTCAGAACAAATGAGTTTCATGTGGGCCTGTGACAGCGGCATGGGAACGACGGTGCACCGTAGTTTCCTTTCCTTAGATAAATCATGATTGCAGTTAGTTTTCTATTTTTTATCATTCATTCATATGTCCATCTAAATATTATTGGAATTGTATATAAAGTTATACAAGATATATATATGAGGACAATCTGATTCTGTCACAAATTTGGATAGATATTCTGTACACCTCAATTTGTGCAAAAAGATCTCACAGTTTTGACATTTAGAAATACTTTTCCTATGGATTTATAATAGAGAATGAATCTAGTGCCCTGATAACTTAAAAATGTACTTGAACATGAGATTAGATATCCTGCAGCAAGGAAAGCTGAGAAAATTTGTAGAAAGAAATAAGAAAATGTCAAGAACTTGATTATACTGAAAAACAGCTAGCATAGAGATACCAAATTATTTCCAAGATGGTGGAAGAAAGTTTTATAACAGGGAAGAAATCATATTTTACCAGGCACATTTCACTGTATGTGTAAAGTATTCCCTAGTGAACAAAATCAAGTTGTAGGGAAAATACCTTTTCCAAAAGTGCTTTGCACAGGAATTGCTATAACTTGCCTATATCCTTCAAAGTTGATTTTCCAGGAGATGCCTTCTTTTCCGTTTCCACTTTACTTCAGTTCTACTTACTTTGCAGGAAATGGTGTATGAAAAACCACAGGCAGGACTGACCTGTTCTGCAAACAAGGGAATCATTTATTATCTGTTAATTTATTGCAGCGGAATATCAGGCACTCTGTAGCAGTGGGCCAGGAATGACATCAGCAGGCACAGGTAAGGAGCCATTTCAAAATTTACTGCCATCAGCATTTGCTATGGCAGCACTGAGCCTTCCTGTGGGTATTCACTCACTCCCTTGATGAGATTCTGGCCTAATCCCCTGACTGGGTGTACCTGGTGTGCCTAGAAGCTCCCATGGCAGAGCCACTGTGGCACACAGCTGGCTGTGGGGATAGGGCTCACTCACATGATCTCTGTCTCTCTTGGGGCAGTTAATGGGGAACTGTGGATGAAGCACAATGATGGTGGGTGCTCTTTATGGAAATGCCACAGGCTGGGCCTTCTTTAAATTGCTGCAATATAGTGCAATTCAGATTATAGGCTGGATGAGCTGCTGCTGTCCACTCACGTTCTGAAAGATTTCTTAACCCCAGGGGTCCAGTCATCATAATAGTAGACATTTCTATTTTATAGGAAGCAGTAACAATAACTAGCTGAGTTGAAGAGAATGAAATATCTGTGTGTGAGTTAGAACTAGAGAAATATGGGTACCATAAAGATTAGAATCAAAAGGGAGAATTGGAGTAAGTATAAAAATAGGCAACAAGAGAGGGGAAAGAGTATTACTAATATAGAACTGAACAATTTGGCTGGAGAGTATTAGAGAGTGAGGGGGCTAGCTGGATTGTCCGTTCTCTTAACATGACTCATTTCATCATTATGTGTGCATGCAGATGGGGATCGATAGGAGGAATGAAGTGGAAAACTAAGGAAATCTATATTGAGTAAGGACTTAGTGTAAATAAATAAGTTGTGATAGGCACTTGGAGAAGAACATGTACACCACCCTGGCTTGTAGCATGAGGCACCAGGATGTAGGTGTATTTACAGAGTTCTTACTCTGGAGCTGTCTTGACTACTTGAGAACTCTGCTCAGGCTGGGGTCAGGAGAGCAGAGGATCTAAAGTGACTGTTGATCAGTGAGTTCTGCTGAAGGAGTTGCCCACACGGGTAGGGAGAGAGCTGTGCATGGTCACAGAGGAGGACTTTGGAGCCGGTAAACACAGAATTCATACATTCATCATGATGCAATTGAGTGCATAAAATATAGATGATGGGCATGTCACAGTCTTGTTTTCATGGCATTAAGAATGGTGGTCGTGTGGAAGACCAAAGGAAGAGGCTGGGGCTTCTACAGGAAGCACTCTCAAGGACTTGGGGTCTGTGCTTGATCTACTTCTCCATCCAGTGGTAGATGATCTTGTAGTTTCAGCTCAGTGCCAATAATTCTTAGGGACTGTGAGAAAAGACTTGACTCAGAATGGCATAGTGTGCAAAAAGAATTGAACTTTCTTTTCTAAGTGAACTCTCACCCCACCAAGAAATCCAAGGTCATTTCATCATATCATCATGTTTTATAGTTTAGTTGATTTTTTGGGGGGGGGTATTTTTAGGTAAGGTCTCACTCTAGCCCAGGCTGACCTGGAATTCACTATGTAGTCTCAGGGTGGCCTCAAACTCATGGCAGTCCTCCTACCTCTGTCTCCCTAGTGCTGGGATTAAAGGTGTGCGCCACCATGTCCAGCACAGTTGATGTTTATTTTAAAATGTGACTGATTTTGACCTTTTTGGTGGTATAGATATAAATGAATGTGCATTGGATCCTGATATTTGCCCAAATGGAATTTGTGAAAATCTCCGTGGGACCTACAAGTGTATATGCAATTCAGGATATGAAGTGGACATAACTGGAAAAAACTGTGTTGGTAAGAAGATTCACCTAGTGTCTAAGACAGTTCATGCATAACACATTTGTTCTTTTGCTACTTAGAGGAAGCTGCTTGGCAATCTCAGGTCACTGAGTAAAGGATGCTTTGATTTTTGGATGTCAGCATTGCCTGTGCATTGTCTTGATTAATAATTATTTATAGAACTGAATCTTGACATATTATGAAGTCATGAAAGAAAAGCTTTTAGATGTATAAAGTGTAAATATTCAGAGCCATTCTCATGAGGCCACAAAACCATCCCTATTTTTACTGAGAAACAGTTCTCTCAACTATTCATTAGATATAATCAGAGAAAGCACAGCTTACTTTCAGTAATAACCACTCTCTGTAAAGTTTAATTAACAGGTACCATTTTGATGTTCTAACAACCTTTAAAGAACAAACTAGCCAGTAACTAACTAAATCATTTGGTTAGGAAGAAAATGGTCAACATAGACCATTACTGTTTTCTCCCAACATTTTTCAATTTTCTAGAGCAGTATTTTCCAAAAAGTTTTGTCTGTCTGTACTGACACTACCTCCTGAAACTGGGCTTCCAACACCAAAATACTCTTACTCTGGGAAAAATCAGGATGTGTTCATCCTAAAATGTAAAATGACCATCTTTTTTATTTGGAGGACAAAAAAATTTTGCATTATGGAATGTGATAAAAGTTAATAAGCTTTAATATAAACTAGGAAACTTCAATTATATATGTATATTTCACTTTCTGAGAATCATTTAGTGCTTTGGAATTAGGAAGTTACTGTCTCTATTGGTGTCATTGTAAAGGCAATGTTTGAAAGGTACCGGTCTAATGAACTGGTCTACCCTTAAGGCAAGTTATTATTCAGAGATAATACAGATTGAAGTAAATATTATTTTAATTCAGCATATAGTTGAGCAAATACCAATTGCTTGTGAAGTGCTGGACTGTACTATTTTCCATCCAGCAACAGAAAGTCACTGTGTGTTCTGAGCCAGGAGAAAGTTCCTACCCACACATGTCCCTGGCCATGAAGGTATTTTATTTGTCATGTCCCTTTCTATTGTGTTTGAAGCCTTCTGGCACTAGAAAGTCTTTGGGGAAGCAACAGAATTCCTACATTATTTTGATAAACTTCTCAATGTACTGTTTGCTCTATAATAACATCATGTTTGATCTTTCTCATATTTTAAGTACTTTATAAATGTTTTGCCTATTTAATTGCATCCAATGCTGTGAATCATGGAATTCCTCAGGCTAAATTTGTGTATCTTTTATGTTAAGGCTATAAATTCTTGTCAGTGGTCTAATCAGACTCTCTCAGTGTGTAAAATAAATTTCTTATGAATATTTAGCCTGTTATTTTGGGCTGTTTGATGGAGCTTAACTCAAAAAGATATAAAAGACCACATAAATTCTACAGTTCCTAAATTAAGCAATCATATGTTACATTTGCATATTCTAAAGACAGACATATCATTCCACTTAAAACAAGGAGTTTTCCTTAACTCTGAATTGTAAATCTACATTCCCCATGACAGTTATAAACTCTACAATAGATTGCCTCATTCTGCACAAAGATAAGTAGAAATGACTTATATTATTTTAAGGAAGAAATACCTAACCTATAACTAACTCATATCAAAGATGAGTCACACTTTTTATGTATTTATTTATTTAGTTTTTTAATATTTATAGACAGACTGGCTTTAAATGTGTTATGTTGCTGTGGATGATTTTGAGTTTCTAATCCTTCTGCCTCCACATTCCAAATGCTGGAATTAGAGGTGTGTACCACTATGTCCAGACTGCTTTCTACTTATTTACTTCATAAAACCTATAAGATTAGACAGAAGTAAAAATCAGTGATTGATTTGAGTAAACACAAGCTGACTTCATATTAGGAGAAGTGAATGAAACAGCACCTAGCAACAGAACACTGTGTAGATACCGAGTATCAATAAGCAGGTCAATCTCCTGTGTTAAGTTGTTAAAACCAACTGGACAATAGTTTTGCGTGTTTGATGGAATTGATCATACCCTTCTGATTTTGAAGATCAAACCTTTTAGAGTAAAGACATTAGATGAGCTATTCAAATGTTGGTTTTCATTGACATTTCAGATATTAATGAATGTGTATTGAACAGTCTACTTTGTGACAATGGACAATGTAGAAACACTCCTGGAAGTTTTGTGTGTACCTGCCCCAAGGGATTTATATACAAACCTGACCTAAAAACCTGTGAAGGTAATCACATTTTTGTTCTTATACTATGTGCTTTACTATCTTTAGAAAGCCAGAAAAAATATTAGAATCCTTCCTATTATAGATCATTAAGAAACTTTAATTAAGACTTCATGGTGCTCAATGGTACTTAAAACCAGTTACTTGTAACTGGCATTTTACGTGCCATTTAAAGGGAGTTTAAAAGTCTTCATTTTGTGTTTGCCTTCAGCTGGCATTTTACTTGCCATCACTTAATAGATAAAGAAAATGTTGGGCATATTTCATAGTTTGAATCTGAATTCATAATTTTGCTCCAGATAGTCTAAATAAAAAGATTCATCCAAGTGCCAGTTTCTATAGTAAATGCAGGTGTTCAACTACTATTTTGACATCTACCTAGTTTAGAAAAATTAGGTAAGATTGACTATCTAATGAAGAATATGTGGTAACAATTGAGGCCAAAGTTGAAGTTTCCATTTTATGCCCAGTATTGCTTTTAGCAGTAACAGAGACCTGGTTTTGTTTCAGACATTGATGAATGTGAATCAAGTCCTTGCATTAATGGAGTCTGCAAGAACAGCCCTGGCTCATTTATTTGTGAATGTTCTCCTGAAAGTACTTTGGATCCAACAAAGACCATCTGCATTGGTATTTGTTTTTCTGAGAATTATTTTTCTACTTTATCTAAAATGTAATGCTACTTTACTAAATGGCAGCTTGATTGCAAAAACATTTAAGTATATGTGCTACATTAAAATGCTTATTATTCTTTGTTTCACAATGCTAGACATGCTGTAATTCTAGTGTGTTTGAATTTGTGATGTAGAATCTCTTATTTGTCTATCATTATCCCCCCTTTGCAGAAACCATCAAGGGTACTTGTTGGCAGACAGTCATTGATGGACGCTGTGAAATCAACATCAATGGAGCCACCTTGAAGTCCCAGTGCTGCTCATCCCTCGGTGCTGCCTGGGGGAGCCCATGCACCATATGCCAAGTTGGTAAGAGAAGTGGTGCAAGGCTCTGAAGCTATACCATTGGTGTTTTGTTTTTTTTTTTTTCCAGGTAGGGTCTCACTCTAGCCCAGGCTGACCTGGAATTCACTATGGAATCTCAGGGTGGCCTCGAACTCACAGCAATCCTCCTACCTCTGCCTCCCGAGTGCTGGGATTAAAGGCGTGCACCACCACACCCGGCGTGGTGTTTTTTTTTTAATGTTTATTTTATTTATTTGTGAGAGAGAGAGAGAGAAGAGAGAAAGAGGAAGAGAGAGGAAGAGAGAGAGAGAGAATGGGTGCACCAAGGCATCTTGCCACTGCAAACAAATTCCATGTGCCACGTTGGTCCTGGGGAATTGAACCTGGGTCCTTTGATTTGCAGGCAAGTGCCTTAACTGCTATATCTCTGCAGCCCCAACCATTGGTTGTTTTGTATAGAAGGGGAAACCTAGTACTTCACTTACTTAGGTTTGCATGGGAAATTGAAAAGATGACTGAAATGAAACATAGGTGCCGAGAATGATCATTTTGTGTGGTTCAGGATGGTTTTGGTTTTCTGTCTCCTCACAGTAATGTGGTTGCGCTGCTTCCGAAGGCTCTAATTCCTGCTAACTGTGCTTTGTGAGGGAAGACAGGAGATTGTTCTTTCTCACCTATGCAATCTCAGAGACACTTTATCTTTCCTCATCTAAAGAAACAAAAGTAAATCAGGTTCCAGCTTCTCTTTCATGTTTCTTCTTTTTAAAAATACTTTATTTATCAGAGAGACACAGAGAGAGAGAGAAAGGGGCAGACAGAAAAAGTGGGTATAGGCACACCAGAGACTCCTGTCACTGTAAACAACTTCCGAATGCATGCACCACTCTGTGCATCTGGCTTTGCATGGTGTAGCAGACAGATTCAAGTTCACTGAGATAAACTTCCAGATCAGGCACAGATATGGAGGAAGGGATTTATTGAAGTTTACAGATCCAGGGGAAGTCCATAATGGCAGAAGAAGCTGGCCTGCCTTCACAGGTCCAAGCAGAGAAAGAGAATCACAAGCCTAAAAGCCAAAAGCCACATAGCACAGCACACTTCAGGAACTCCAGCAAGGTACACTTTGCGTATCTTTAGATTGAAATCTCAAACTCACCACCACACCTTAATATCTGCCCAGTGACACTGCCTCCAGCTAGGTGGCTGCAGATGCAAACTACAAACTAATAATATTGGGGGCCATCTATTCAAACTACCACACATGGATACTGGGGAATTGAACCTGGGCCATCTGGCTTTGCAAGCAAGTGCCTATAACTGCTGAGACATCTCTCCAGCTCTCTTTCATGGTTCTCATAATATATCATAAATATATACTGTTGTTAATCTTGTTTTTTTTTCCACAGACCCCATATGTGGTAAAGGATTCTCAAGAATTAAAGGGACACAATGTGAAGGTACTTCTGATTATTTATAAACCATATATGTATGTATGAAGAATTCTTGTGTCAGTTTGAACTGGATAAAGAAGTTGTATAAATTCATAATGAGACATATGCTGCAGAGAAAGCAGCACGAGAACTGAGGAACAGAAGTGAATTGCATACTGTTGCTGGTGTCAGATCCCTCTGGCCAAGAGACAGTGTGGCTGGGAATGTTTTAGGCTGACCATTGTTTAGAGTAGCTGCACTTTCAAAAGCTATCTACTAATCAGAAAGAAAAAAAAAAATACAGGAAGTTTTTGATGAGACTGTAAAATTTACATTTTTCTCCTTTTACCCAGTCTTTTTTGGTGTTTATTTATTTGTGCTATGGTCATGGATGATTTAGAAGGATGAACTCAGTTGCCTCTTTCTTGAAGGTCTATGTAGTCTTCCCAGTTTGCTGTGGTTCTTTCTTTCTCACAAAGCCCTGGGTAGATATAGGTCATAGTGACTAACACAACCTGACATGACAGAGCAGCTAAAGTATTTTAAAAACAGCAATTAGTCCCATATGTGTGATAAAATGAAGCTTTTCCCTGTTAAAACAAAGAAAAACACTAGAACTCCCACCCAAGATTTTGTTTCCAAGTGATGACTGAATCCTTTGGCCTTTTTCTGGTTCAGACTCACTGTTAATAACTTATCTGAATTCAGCAGCACATTTGGGATACAAGTGGCCATAATAAAAAAGAAAGTCCCAGAAAACAAAACATGAAGAGATGGATGCTACCCCCTCCCCACTTAGCTCTACTCCAAGGAAATATCTGGAATTTTTCTCAGCACTCTCATATTGGAAGGTTATTTCTTTAAGGCAGACACACAGTGTATATGTTTCTAAACTAATGCTTTCCCTTTTTGGCACTGGAAAGCAAGTGCCTTTCTTTGGATTAAGTGGATGATTTATTTTTCTAAATTAAGTGCAAAAAACACACTACTATCCATAAAGCAAACAGGGAAGGATGAATGATGATGCATGATGAAGGGAGCACATGCGCATAGTTTGATTCTCTCCCACCCAAGCAAGGACCACCACAGTAGTCCTCACCAAAACCACTTGGAACCATTCATCAGGGATTCTGTGAAAAAGACTTTGCCTGGCCCACATGCTCCCCAACAAGGATTTATTTTTCTGTGCTCACACAGAACTATTTCTTCTTTACTAATTTGGAAGACTGTATTTCAGTTTCTGTGTTCCTGGGCTTCTGGTCTCTTAAAGCTACTTACTACTTCCAGGAACCTGAGATATCCACAGCTACCAAGCTTTCCCTCATACTTTCATCCACTTCCTGTCTCTACAACTCAAACTTCCAGAGACACTTGGAGAAGCTCTTGTCATTAATCATAGTTATGCTAATTCTGGTTGCTGTTCGGACATGTCAGAAACTGTACATAAAGCTATTTGGAGATATGCCAGTGTTTTGAATTTGTCAGGTTCAAAATAGCCTTTTCTAATATGAAGATCATTATGAATTAATGAGTAGGATAAGGATAAATTAATTTATACAGACATATTACACTTTTCATTTTTAGATATAGATGAATGTGAAGTGTTCCCAGGAGTGTGCAAAAATGGCCAGTGTGTCAACTCCAGAGGATCCTTCAAGTGTCAGTGTCCCAATGGAATGACTTTGGATGCCACAGGAAGAATTTGCCTTGGTAAATACTGAACTCCTTATTTTTTATAATAATTTCTAAAAGATTATTTAGAAACTTAGTTTAACAAGATGTGGTCACTAGCATGAGACCTGTATAATATTGGGCATGTCAACATTATATCATGGCCCAGGGAGGGGTTCATGAGTCCCTATCCCTATCCTTGAGGAGATATTGGCAGTCAGTGGTTGCTGGAGGCAGGGAGTCATATTGTACAGTGGTGAAGACACTGGTAAGTTGATCATGCTGCAGTAAATAACCCCCCACCTGTGCGCATATGTGGAAACCTAACTAAATTCCGTGGGTCTCACACACACAAAAAAAACCATGGGTCTCACACACACAAAAAACCATATATGAAGAAACTATGAAGGTGATTAGTTGGGGAGAAGGGACTGAGAGGAGAAAAAGAAAAGGTAATAAAGACGATCAAGATACATTATTTAAATATATAAAATTATCAATCAATTAATAACTTAATTAACAAGGTGCAGTTGAACATTTGGTTCCAAGTATAGACTCACAGTCTTGAGTTTAGCATGTCTATTAGGCCCTATGGTGGTTTTCTTAACAAATTGCCTTCCTAACTCAAGTTCTGTGTTTGCTCTTTATAAAAAGATGAGACAACATATTACTGAAGAGAAACTCACTATCATCACAGCTATTATGTCAGAACTATTAGATCTTCCCAATATGCCATGGTGTATAGGACATACAGTGAATGGTAGGGAAAAGAACAAGATTTGCACCTAATGATACCCCATTGCTTCTAAACATGTTCTGTCATTGGCTAAATAGATGTTTGAAGGAAACACTTGTTGAAATCAGGAGAAAAAAATGCCACCACCTTGGAGTGTGAAATGTGAGGGGGGCAACAGGGAGGGTTATTGTTGCTACTAGTGGATGGAATTCTTCATACCAAATACTAGAACGCAGAAGGCACCTCATGTCTAGTCATCTCATCTCAAGTATATGGAAGAGACTAGACAGAACTGAGATCTCTTCAGTCCTCAGGATGCTGCCCTATGGACATATAGCTTGAGATCATACAGCAGAGCATCGTATAGGTTACTGTGGTAACTTCTGACTGCCAGACATAATAAGTTCATTAGATCACTGATTTCTAAGTCCATGACTCTGGGATGACATCCACTAGAAGTACAGATTTGAAACTGCATCACTCTGAAGAGCATTCTTAGGGATGGCCACTTGTAGGTGGTTAAAAGGGTGAAATGCCCTTTTGGTTATTTATGTATTAAAACCAACAGGCATTTAGACACAGAACTTCTTTTTTTCTTTTTTTTTTTAATTTATTGACAATTTCATACATGCATATAATCTATTTTGACCATAATCATTCCCCCAGCCTTCTCTTGACCACTCTCCCTGTCCTGCTTCTTCTGAACTCCTTCTGTCCCCAACTAGTCCCTCCTCTACATATATGTCTCTCTTTTTTTTACTTGTGTGAAGTATACTGAGTTTAATTAAGGTTGCTTGCATGAACACAGTAGACAGAGTAGAAAGTGGAGGTCAAAGCTTGGAGTCTTTAGAACAAGGGGTATCAGTAAATATCAGTAAATCTGATTACAAATCTTAGTTTTCTAATTTAAGAGGAACCATTAGTAAATGAAAACATTCTTCTAGTTTGTCTATTGAAAGGTGTCCCAGTGTTTAATTTGGGGTTTGCTTTCATAATACCCACTTCAGTACAGGCAACGTGGAATAAGATTTCTCAGGTGCTTTGGAAGGTTTCTAATGCTGGAGCAACCTCGGCACTTAGTCAAATGGTTGTCAACACTGTGACAGCGAATGAGAAGGAAGACATATCTAATATATGAATTATATTTCACAGGTTTCAGGTGCATAATTTCATTGGGCATCATAACACCCAGATCTATAAATTCAGATTCAGGGGTAATTGTTTGGCTAAGAAACAAGTTAGTTCCAGAGCAGTTTCAGAATCCAGGACATCTGTCTTTTGGTCTGCCAGTCTTTCTGCTCTCCTTCATAATCCCATAAACTTGGACAGAAATGTCCATGTGTATCATGAAAACATGTACATAAGCAGATATTGAGATACACCAACATTTGAGAAGAGTGAAGGGCTTTTGTTTGCTGTTTCCTCTTCAATCCTAAGTAGGGCAGTCTTCATTCCAGAGTCCACTCTTCCACTTCCTCAAAAGTTAAGTGGGTGTGGGAAGTAATGTTTGAGCTCACTCAGTAGTGAATGAAGTAAGTTTGAATGAAGTAATGAAGTAAGTTTGCTTTCCCTGGCGACAAGATGTCAAGGCTTTGTGGAGCATATACATCAATGATAAGCATGTCTGTACAGGGAGAGAGCATGTCCTCAGAGAGCATGTCCTCAGAGAGCATTGTGGGAGTTCTCCGGCTACTGCTCCCTATGTACAATTATCAGAAAACACCTGAAGTGCAAAGGGAGCTTTGCATAATATGAAGTCAAGCATGTCCTGATGAGAAGAGTCTTTATGAAGCAGAAATACCCACATACCCTGGGTTTCTTTTGAGCAGAAAATTAATTCATTCAACATGAAGATAGCAAATTATCATGTGTTATACTTTGTCTAATGCAAGATGGCAGTTTGGGACAGTGAAGTAGAGTAGCTGTCCTCAGTCTCTTTGTTTTCCTACTGACAGACATCCGCCTGGAAACCTGCTTCCTGAGGTATGACGATGAGGAGTGCACCCTGCCCATTGCTGGCCGCCACCGGATGGATGCCTGCTGCTGCTCTGTTGGAGCAGCCTGGGGCAGCGAGGAATGTGAGGAGTGTCCTGTGAGAAACACCCCAGAGTATGAGGAGCTCTGTCCCCGAGGGCCTGGATTTGCTACAAAAGATATTACAAATGGAAAACCTTTCTTCAAAGGTATAGTGTTTTCAGATAGTTAATTGGTTTTCTGTCCAGGCCAGCAAGGGCACCTTTGCATGAGCCAGAGTCTGACAAACAGAAGTCCAACAAATGTCAGTATCAGTGTGGTCATCGCTTTGTTATCTACATGAGGTTTTAGATCTCTTGTGAAAAAAAGCATATCTACATACATAAAATCTCCAAACACACTATGATCGAGACTACTCCCAGCCTCCTATTACTCAGGACTTCTGTTAGTAGTAAAATAAATCTACGTATTACATGGAGTGTGGTGGAGCACACCTTTAATCCCAGCTCTTGGGAGGCAGAGGTAGGAGGATCACTCTGAGTTCAAGGTCAGCCTCAGACTACATAATGAATATAGGTCAGCCTGGGCTGGAGTATAACTTTACTTTGAAAAAAAAATCTACATATTATTATCCTAATCAAGAATTAGCCGGAATCCGTCCAGGAAATCTGAATGCTATCTACTAAAGCCATGTGATTTGACATTTTACCTGCAGTCTGAAGCATTTCTCACTGCTGTGCACCTGAGTTTAGATAACGGAAGGTGAGTGGCATGAGAAGCCAGTGGCAGGTCCTTTTTCAGAATACAGCAAACATACTCCCAAAGCATAGGAAAGTTCAAATATTATTTTAGTTTGTCATCTTGTAACTTTAAGTCCATGTCAAAATAAGAAGTTATAGATATAATTTAATTCCAAGAGTGGCTTAAGTTTTTATGCCCAGTGATACAGAGTTTGTTTACTTAGCATATGGAAAAAAACAAACTTTGTTTCTGGCAAACTTAATTATCCACAGAGGCCCCAGCTTAGGTTCCTGGTATACAGTGTGTAATGGTTGCTCAGTTTTGTCTGCTAAGCATGTCAGCATGTCAGGTTTTTAAAATCAAGATCTTGGGCTGGAGAGATGGCTTAGCGGTTAAGCGCTTGCCTGTGAAGCCTAAGGATCCTGGTTCGAGGCTGCATTCCCCAGGACCCACGTTAGCCAGATGCACAAGGGGGCGCACGCGTCTGGAGTTCGTTTGCAGTGGCTGGTAGCCCTGGCGCACCCAATCTCCCTCTCTCTCTCTCTCTCTCTGTCTCTTTCTCTGTCTGTCACTCTCAAATAAATAAAATAAAAATAAACCAAAAAAATATTTAAAATCAAGACCTAGTTATTACATGCACTTCATATCTAAACTAATTCAAAAAGATAGGAAATAAGTACCACATACTTATCCTTGTATTCAAAAGTATAGGTTTTTTTTCTTTCTCTCCTCCTCCTCTTTTTTCTCCTTTTCTTTTACTGACTATTTTATCCTTAGGGTTAAAATGTTTATGTCCAGAAATGCAGTTTCTTCTTAAATAAATTTAAAGGAACATGAATAATCTGCTTCCACAGGCTGTAGCAGTCTGTTGCTGAGAAAGAATTGATATTCTTCGTTAGTCCAGCAGCTCCCTGACAGCAGCATGCAGAAGTGGGTTTGTGTTTTTAGAGGTCTTGTTTTGGAAATACTCCAACAAGGAGAAGCTCAGGTCACATCATACATACATTCAGTGTCTTCTAGTATTCAAGAAGCTCTCTGAGTTACATTATTGATATGTAATACTGAGAAAAATTAAATAGTGTAAATTATTGACAGCATAAATGGCATCTTTGGGCTGGGTTAGTGGAGAAGAGCCCTTACTGTACAAGTATGGGGACTTGAAAATGATCACCACATTTATATAAGCCAGGTGTGGCTTCACATGCCTGGAACTCCAGTGCTGAGGGGAGCAGAGACAGGAGGATCACTGTGGCTTGCTGGCCAGCCAGTTGAGCCAAAAGGTGAGCTCCAGGTTCAGTGAGTGAGGCTGTGCAAGGAAAAAGAGGTGGGCAAGTGATAAAGACACTCAGTGCCCTTCTCTGGCCTGCATGGTATGTATCTGCACACATATGTGCACACTCCACACATACTGAAAAAATGACACCTTTGAAATTCTCATGATAATTTTAAAGTATGTCCAAGAACATACCAGTGATCTTTGAATGATGACCTCATTTTGTTGGATATTTAGTTGGTAGTGGTGGGATGATGTGTTTCAGTTATCTTCTATGTACTGTAAGTATAAACATTTGTGGTTTAGACTTTTATTTGGAAAATAGCTATCAAGTGTTCACTATATATCAGGAAGTTTTCTGAGCACAAGAAGTCCAAATATGCATGGTGGCTTCTCTAACACTATTTCTAAAATGGAGACATTGAGGTTATCATATATTCTTTGAAATAAGTATTACAGATATTAAATCAAGATCCTCCAACCTTGTGCTTTAAAAAAGTTCAGTTCTGAGACATTTTATTTTATTATTTTATCCACATTTTATTTTATTTTATTATTTTGAAGATATCAATGAGTGCAAGATGATACCCAGCCTCTGTACCCACGGAAAGTGCAGAAACACAATCGGCAGCTTTAAGTGCCGGTGTGACAGTGGCTTCGCTCTTGATTCTGAAGAAAGGAACTGCACAGGTCAGTGAGTTTAAAGGGGACATCCTTTCAAGGTCCTCCTCGTTTACCTCTTGCCTTGAACATTAAGGCTACCCTGATACCAACTCGCTTATCACTTACTTACTACTTACTCTTCTGCAGACATAGATGAGTGCCGCATATCTCCCGACCTCTGTGGCAGAGGCCAGTGTGTGAACACTCCAGGAGACTTTGAATGCAAGTGTGATGAAGGTTATGAAAGTGGATTCATGATGATGAAGAACTGCATGGGTAAGCTTGTTGTCCTCTAATCAGCACAGGAAGAGAAGGATTCCTGGGAGCTGAGAGGCCCCACAGCTAGGGTCCCAAGCTCTTCCCGTTGCCTGCCCTACAATGAGTAAGGAAAGTCTGCCGCAGCATCACTTGGGTGGGGAAGTAGTGAAGGAATGCATATGACAGGATTGTGGGTGACTTTGATGGCCAGTATGAGCCTTGAGAGATGGCTTCTGTATCCTGCATAGGGAATTGAAAACAATTCAGATGCAAACTGAATAGACGTCCCGCCACTAGACTTCTTTCCAGCAGTTCCTGAAGATGGCACTGATCAAGCTGCCTTAGATCTGCTTCCCTGTGAACAATCTGAGGTGGAGTTTGTGGCAAAAGTGATTTTCTGCAGGAGTGTTCTTGGGAGAAACCTGCAGGGAGGGCAGCAGGTCAGAGCAGAGGAAGGTGAGCCTAGGGCTCCGTTATGCTGCAGCTCTCCTAACACCCTGACGCTGACGGGAGCTCTGCGGTATGGATGGCACTCCAGAGTTGTCCTGTGTTGAGACAAGGCTCAAGATTTTATATGTTCAAGCCAGTTCAATCAAGTATCAGCCTTGGTGGCTTCTAACATGGGAGAAGGTATAAGCTGTCACCTCCACGGCATCTCAGAGTGAGATGCACAGTGGTTCTCCAAGAAGAGAGCCTATAAGGCCTTAGCTGCCAGGGCACAACAGCTGAGGGTTGGTAAAAGAACGTGGGGTGCCAGTATCTTCAACATGGGTCATTTTCATTTTGCAGATATTGATGAGTGTCAGAGAGATCCTCTCCTGTGCCGAGGAGGTGACTGCCACAACACAGAAGGAAGTTACCGGTGTGAATGCCCACCTGGCCACCAACTGTCTCCAAATATTTCTGAATGTATTGGTAAGAATCACAACTTTCAGATCCCTGGCTTGAGACAAGGCATTCTACACACACGCATGCACGTGCGCACCCACATGCACACACACACACACACACACACACACACACACACATTTCTGCCACAGTCAGAAGCTTATATCTGTGCTTTGCTCTTTGTTTCTAAACAGACATCAATGAATGTGCCCTGAGCGCAAACCTCTGCCCAAATGGCCGCTGTGTGAACCTCGTGGGGAAGTATCAGTGTGCCTGTAATCCCGGCTATCACTCAACTCCTGATAGGCTCTTCTGCGTGGGTGAGTTGTAGCCTTGTTCTTATTTTTTATTTTGTGTTGCATTTACTTTCTTTGTAAAATGTAATGCATTCTGAGTTCCATTTTTGTCACTAGTTTCTTTTACTGAATTTTATTTTCCGTGTAAGTAAAATGCCTGTCACAGTTACCCACAATCTTACCTCTCACCTCCCTTTTCTGTTTGAAGAAGCAATTTATTAAAAGATATACAACTGCAGCTTGTATAGTTTGGCACATATGGTTTTGGATAATGAGCAGTGGCACATGCACAAATGCATGCTACATGGGGCTCAGCGGTGATAATTATCCCTGTGCTACAGTAAGCATGGAAAGTTCTGTGGAAAAGACAAAATGGTGCATGATGAGATCTGGGCTGCCCCTCCTTGCTGTTACAGACCACTAAAGATTTCAGAGACTAAGTATGGACGGGAAGGCCATGGAGTCTTCCTACCTCACATTGAAGCAGAGGCCAGGCCTGGCACTCCTTAAGGATGAGTTTTTGTGGAACAAGTATTTAGTGGTAGGCCATCTGTGAGTTTAGTCATGCTGTGAAGAGTGGTGTAGAAAGCCTGTGACATTATCATGCCCAAAGTCAAAGTGAAATCTTGTAAATGCTGCCAGTTTTGTCCTGGTTTGCAGTGTACACCAAATGGAACCACCTAGTCTCATAAAGTTTCCATTCAAGAACCATACATTCACATGCAATTTTCTGAAATCTTGCCAGAACAACTGAGAACTTCAACTCAAGTGCTCAAGAACTTGTTCTTAAGAACAAGTTCAAACAGGACTGAAGCCTCAGCAAATCAAACCAGAGTTCAAGTTCAAATTGAATATCTATGAGCAAGAGAATTGCCACAACTATAAACACAAAGGAAGGTGTCTTTGTCTATTTTAGTGTGCTATAATAGAGTACCTGACCCTGGATAATTTATAATAGATAAAAAAATTCACTGGCTCATGGGTATGGAGGCTGGGAAGTCCAATAGCAAAGTGCTGGCATTGGGCAAGGACCTTCATGTTCCAACAGTGTGTACTAAAAGGCAACAGGGGACAAACATTTCATGTTGTTATCATGACACCAGCACCTCCCATGAAAGTCAAACACTTGTGGCTTAATTTACCTCTTAATAATGGTCTCACTGCTTAATGCTTTTACTATGGTAATTATTTTAAAAATGATTTTAAAACTGGATAAACATTTAAACTGCACAAGAAGCTAATACGATTTTCACATCTCTTAGACATTGATGAATGCAGTATAATGAATGGTGGCTGTGAAACCTTCTGCACGAACTCTGAAGGTAGTTATGAATGTAGCTGTCAGCCAGGATTTGCACTAATGCCTGACCAGAGATCCTGTACAGGTGAGTATGTTCAGCCTTCTTTGAAGACTCTCTTAATGGCTGTCTCCTCAGTAGGGTGGCTTAGGTCCGAGCTTTGGAATTAGACTATCTTGGGTTCAAACTCTTGTCTCTTCTATATTGTAACTATGTGATCAAGACACTTAGTGTCAGAATTTTCATTTGGAAAATGAAGTTCAGATTGTATTGAAGAGGATATACAAAACAGTATCAGTTACTTGCTTGTTGCTGTGAAAAAACACCTGACCAGAAGCAACTTAAGAAAGCAAGGGTTTATTTTCACTTACTTTGAGGTCACAGTTTTTCATGACAGGAAAGGCATGGTGACAGGAGCATGAAGCAGCTGGCCACATTCAGCCCACAGTGAAGAAGTATACAGCTTGCTTTCTCTTTTATATCCAGTCTGGGACCTCAGCCCATGGAATGGAGCTGTTCACAATTACGGTCCCACCTCAATTAACCTAGTCTAGCAAGTACCTCACAGACCTTGCCAGAGATTTGTTTCCATGGTGACTCTAAATCAAGTTGAGAACCAGAGAAACTTTAGCCATCACAAAAAATTAATGAAGTACCTGGCACATAGTAAATGACATATAAAGTCTATTTTCTTCATTGTACAAAGTTTTGGAGAATTTGATCTTTTTACTTAATTTGATGGTATTCTGCAACATAAGCATCACCTGAAAACTTGTTAGAACCACAAACTTTCAGTCTGCCTCCCACAAACTACTGTGTAGTCTGAGTGACCTATATTTTCACAAGCCCTCTGAATCAGGTTACAAGTTAAAGTTTGAGAATCAGTGTTTTAATTGATACTTCCCTTGTGCTGCAGGAGACAGGCAGCCAAGAAGAGATGAGAAAAGAGTGAGTGATACAGGTTTTGAATTTTGGCTATAGCTAAGAGAACTAGAGTTTGGCACCACAGTGATTTCATTTGACCTAGAAACCCTCCCTAAAATAAAAATCTCTTCATAAATTTGGCCCTGAAAACTAAATGTTGAGTATTGTTCCCAATGCTAGCCCAAAAACTGCCTTCAGGGAAATAGCAACAAACATGTTGGAGAACTGAAACACATCATAACAGAAATACAGAGTCTACAGAGAACTCAACACTAAAAATAAATCACTAACACTCCCACCAGGGATCAAGGACTGTTGTGGAAATGGGGGCACAAAGATTGCAAGAGCCACAGGGTAGGTAGAATTATTCTGAGATACACGCCCTCCAAGAGACTGAAGTTAGGCCCTAATTACCCCATAGTGAACACCAAGGACCCTACTGAGAAGGTCCCTCAGAGAAATGGAGACTGGGGGTAAAGGGATACAAGACTGTAACTTACATAAAATATATACATTTGTATAAATTAGAAAAAAGTATAATAATAAAGTACAGGCTGTTTATATCAGCAGAAAAGGAAGAAGAAATGGAGAAACAAAGGCCCAAAGGTACACAGATTACCAGTTGTGTGGAGTGAATAAGTTTAGAGATCTACTATTATAGGATGGTTGTAGTCAGTAATATTGTAGTGTGTATTAAATTTTTGATAAGGTAGGTATTAGGTATTGTATCACAGAGACTTATGTATGCAATGGTCACATATGCTAGTTTGCTTGACTATAGTAAAAATTGTGCTACTTGAGCTGGAGAGATGGCTTAGTAGTTAAGGTATTTGCCTGTGAAGCCTAAGGACCCAGATCAGCTCCCCAGATAACACATAAGCCATATGCACAAGTTTGCACATGCACACAAGGTGGTGTATGCATCTGGAGTTCAATTGTAGTGACTGGAGGCCATGGCATAGCAATTCTCTCTCTAAAACAGAAAAAAAAGAAAGAAAAAAATATACTACTTGTGTCTTTTAAGTAGCGAGACTGGAGGAGATAAACTACCCAATGCACTTCAGCCAAACCACAGCTGAATCCACAGGGGAATGGGGGAGATGAGCAAGAGTGCTGTTTCCTTGCTGACCCTGATAATCAGCATCAGGATATAGGAGACAGACCCTGAGGATACTCAACACCTACCAAAGCAGAGATCCAGAGGCTCCTAAGAGCTCGTCACTGAAGTAGACTTAAAACTCAGCCACGACCAATTTTGCAGAAGAGGGTGTGGAAAGATTGTAAGAGCCACAGGTTGAGACATCATGCCCAGAGGCAACCCCTCCCTCCAAAAATAACTGACTTCTGCTCCCACAACCCCATGGGGAATACTTGCAACCCTACTGAGGAGCGTCCCCAACAAAATGGGGGCAGAGTCGAAGAAAAAGAGGGTACCAACACATGATTTATCTATATGAAACATCTTGTTAGTAAGAAAGAAAAAGTAAAACAGTAAATGTTGATTTTTTTTTTTACTGAAAGTTCATTTAAACATTCTTACTTCAAGTGATTTTTATTTTTTAAAAATCAATAAAATAAAAGATAATAGAGCTTTAGCCTTTATAATTGGATGAGAGAAATAAGATTCATAATCATTTTTAAATGACATGAGTTTAAGTTTCTGTTTAAATGATACTCTTGTATCAGTGTAGAAATATCATGCCCCTAGGCAGTATATTGTGAATTTTATCCTTTTCATCCAAGATGACCTGATGGGATGGGGTAATTTATATAAAGCTTTGTTTGAATTTAAGAGTGGCTAGTTTATTTTTTTTAATTTATTTGCCAGTGTGTGCACATATGCATGAGTGCATGTGTGTGGGCCCCAGGGCTTCTTGCCACTGCAAATGAACACCAGACAGAGGCACCACTTGTTAAATCTGGCTTTATGGAAGTACTGGAGAATTGGACTCAGGCTTGTAGGCATTACAAGCAAGCACCTTCAGCCACTACACCATCTCCCCAGCCCAAGAGTTACTAGTTTTATGCAAATGGGCTGAGTTAGTTTGAATTAGGACAGTTAATGTTTTCTCACTGAATACTGGAGTCAATGTCAACAACATGTGGTTGTTTTTATGTATTGCAGATATCGATGAATAGGCTGAGTTAGTTTGAATTAGGACAGTTAATGTTTTCTCACTGAATACTGGAGTCAATGTCCACAATATGTGGTTGTTTTTATGTTTGCAGATATCGATGAATGTGAGGATAACCCCAATATCTGTGATGGCGGTCAGTGTACGAATATACCTGGAGAATACAGGTGCTTGTGCTATGATGGATTCATGGCATCTGAAGACATGAAGACTTGTGTAGGTAAGCAAAGAAGACATTTGCTAACTTGTATGATTAGTCACATGGAGTGTGAAATTGCATAGAGGTCAGTTTGTTTAGTTGATAAATGGATCTCATGGGAAACATAAGGCTAGTATTCATATTTTAAACTAATCATTTCAAAGGGTAACTTTCTCATGGCTGTAATATGATGGCCTTGTTGTATATGTTATATGGATTGAGCTGACCATAGGTCAACTCCAGATAGGTATTTTATTTACCTATGATTTGTGTCCAAGTAACTTTCTTCCTGCTGAGTAGAGCTTAGGCTGCTAAAATGCTTATCTAAAGCCACACAAAATTAATATTTAGTGTTGGTATGGCAACCTTTAAATTTTGTTTTTTGAATTTATTTATTGAATTCATTGAATAACCCACCCCTTCTTTTGGGCAGGTAAAAGCCAGTCTGCATAGTTCAGGGTACAGCATGGATAGCCAGTGTAAACTGAGCTCTTTAAACATAATATTTTTCTCAGTGAAAACCTTTAACTATATTTTGTAATACTTATTTATAAGACTATTTTGAGTAAAAGCATTTTCCACTTTCTCAAAGCTGTTTGATCTAAGGATAAGAGTATCAGTTACCTCAGACAGCTGATACCTGTGTTTTACAGATGTCAATGAATGTGACCTGAATCCAAATATCTGCCTCAGTGGGACCTGTGAGAACACTAAAGGCTCATTTATCTGCCATTGTGATATGGGCTATTCTGGCAAAAAAGGAAAAACTGGCTGCACAGGTATGTTCTCTTTTTCATATTAGACAATAAAATAGTAAGTAGTTAAGAGACAGTCGTGGTAATTACAATTTAGCAAGTTTTAAAACAATATTTTTAGTGTGTTATAAAGCATTTTGTATAACATTTTAACTAATTTAGCTTTTATGCCTTGAAAAACTTTCATAATTTATATTAGATCCAAGTTGAAGTTTTGTTCCTTTATATGTGAAAAATGCAGTGAATAAATTAACAGTACAAATGACATGATTTTGGTGAGGTTAAACTCGCATTTTCAGATCCATTGAGTGGACAAGTTCATTGAGCATTATTCCTTTTAGCCACAGCCAGCTCTTCCAGGTTTTCCTTTGCCAACACTTCATTTTATAATGGAGCTTGCCTTGTAAAGAAGCACATCTACAGCTCACACATTTCATCAGTTCTCACCAATCTTCCAGTTCCTGAGAGTACTTTCGATAGACTCATTTATTGTATCCCAAATAGTCTTTAGTTGTGGGACTTAGTAAATCTTATGACGTGATAATTGAATCATTTGTAATACTTGCAGAAGACCATCCTATTAAATGTCACATGGAAGAAGTCCCTCTGTGGCAGTGACATTGTTTTGTAAGTGTTTAGGTGGTATTTTCAAACATGAGGCAATGCTATTAAGTGCAAGGAATGGTAGGCAGAATGAAATTTTGCTCTACTAACTTTTATTAAAGTAGCATGTTATGGCATGTAACATAATTTAAAACATAACAGAAACCATAGTGAGCTTGAATTAGGTAACTATATAATATTTTTAACAAATAAGTTTTATTTACAAGAGCCACCTTGGGTTTGCCCTTTGACTTAAAGCAAACATTAAAATTTTCAGGTTGACAATATGTTAGGTGTACAGAGCTTTCTCCTAATTATATATACATATTTCAAGAAAGCATCATGATGTACTTACTAGTTTTACAAAGTGTGTCAAACTTACTCATGCATGGGATAATGGCAGTAATATTACTGGTAGTTCAAACATGGCATATTCTGGGCCAGTCCTGGCAGAAGCAGACCTGGGATATTGTTATGCTCATTGTGCTATTGTTAAAAGGAAGCCTTGCTAGGGCTCATTCTGATAAATTGCACCATGTTTATTCTCTCAACTGATCCATGCAGCCACTTAGGTACAAAGGGTTCTGTGGTCCAAACTTAATTACCAACTTCTAGTATAATTGTAAGACTTGCTAAGGACTGGTGGTCTAGCAGTAATGAAGAGGGAGATAGGATAGTCTGTGCTGTGTTTAATGAATAGAGGGAATTCTATTGTTTGGCCAAGCTGAGTTCATTGACATTTAATGCAGAGGGAAGTGCTGTTCATGAAAGGAGAAGGTCTTGGGGACAGTCTTCATTGCCAGTAAGAAAAAGATCTCAGGGCTGGGATGATGGCTCAGTGGGCAAGGTGCCTCCTGCACTAACTAGCATGACAACCTGAGTATGAACCCTCAGCACCCATGTAAATACCAGGTGTAGTGGTATATACCAATGCTAAGGAAGTGCAGATAGGGAATCCTGGGGCTCACTAGCAGGCTAGCCATTCTATGTGAATCAGTGACCTCTAGGTTCCGTGAGAGACCCAGTCTCATAGAATAAGGTTTAGAGCTACCGAGAAAGACCCCTGGCATCAACCTCTTATCTCCACATGCATGTGCACATATATGTGCTCACGTATATATGGACACAAATACACATGCATTCATGCCACACACACATACACACCAAAAAAAAAAAAAAAAAAGCCTCTAGAACACCATTCTCCAAATTCCAACTAACCGGGGCATATGCAGTAACTATTTTAGACTCCTTACTATGAAGAAAATTCTAATTTTCATGCCATATTAATGTCATTTTAGATGAATGAACTATAATGCATAGAATACCTTTAGCATAGTACTGGCTAATGTATAGCATCTTATTGCTATCATGACGAGGCATGCAGAATCCGTACCTAGAGGACATTTTAATGAAAAGTTGTAACTTGGTAGCTATGTTACTCCTTACCATACATGCTTGAAATCAGTTTTTAAAATTAAGATACTCTGTATGCTGAAAGCCTTGTTTTTCATTTTCATAATTGAGTTGTAGAGATTGACTAGAACCTGCACATTACACGCTAGCTTGAGATGACACCAGTTTTCTGTTAACAGCAGCAGCCTTTTAGTGAATCCCATGAACAAAAGCATAAAGTTAGAGCAAGACTGTCCTTTCTGAAGGGCCAATATCACTACCATTCTTTTAAACTGCAGCCTGTTGTGGGAACTTTTGCCTGGGGAAGCATATGCAAACATCTGCTCCCTGCAGATAGAGTACCAATGACAGACCAAAGTATCATTCCACCAAAGTTCAACTTGGTGAGTTTTGTGGGCTTGCTTACAGAGCATGCGCATACATAGAGCAGTGTGGGTGACCCCAAAGCAGTGGCATCTCTGGAAAGTCTCATGTAGTATGGATGACAACATTCCCACAGCTGCATAGATGGAATCCCCCTTCAGTTAACTTTCCACACACTATCTACTCAAGAGCCTTGCAAGAGCATGTATATCTGGGACAGAATTGTGTACGCATGGTAGGAAGGTTTAGAAGTGGCTTAGATCTCACATGAGGGTCTAGTGACTCTCCCTACCTCTCCTTCTGTGGGGGTACATCAACAGGTCCAATTTTTAGGGTCTCTTGCTAGTAGTCATAGCTAAGATGGTAATAGTTCTTTGGAGGGCAGTACTCTGTAACACAGCCTAAAATGAATTTTTTTATTGATAATACCCAGTTAGCACAACAGGAAGAAGCCTCCAGTTTTGTCTTGAGTTTTATAGCCTCTTAGATATCATATCTTTTGATATCATATCACATGGCACATAATATTCTCATGCAAAGGAGTAAAACCCTGAATTTATTCCAGCTTCTTCCTCAGGCTTGCCATCATGAACAAGTCACCAGGGCTCTCTGCAGTCATTCAAATTGCCCTTGGGCTAGTGACTATGGGATGAGGGGCTACATTAGAAAAGAAGAAAAAGATCTTGTATAAGCACTGCTACTGACAAGCAAGAGTATCATACTGGACTGGAAATGATTTGTACAAACAGGAAATGGAAGGAAGTTTGATGTACTTAAAAACAAGTTTTGTTAAAATCTGGACTAAAATGTTTTTTTCAATTCCAAGTAACTAGGGCTCTTTTTTGGTTTAAAGTTGGTGTCACTCACAACTGAGAATACCATCAGGTTACCTTGGTGATGTTCATGGTAAATACAAGTGTTTATAATGTCCTAGACAACTAATGTAAACAAAGATATGCATCTTGCCTAATTGGATAAGCAAGCCACACCACAAATAACAGCAAGGGTAGATGTTGAAATTATGTTGTCACAGTGGATAATACGTGTGTGTGCATGCGCGCATGCGCATGTGTGCTTATTAGTTTATTTAGATAGAATTTTTAAATGAGTACCCTGGAAAAGAATTATTAAAAACATGCATGCTATTTCACAAGGAGAAACTTTGTTTCATGAGAACTCAAAAACGTCCTCTGGGCTCCATTACAGCTTTGTCTAAATATTTCAGCTCCCTTGTCATTACTGATTGTTTCCATTTTAACAAATAAACATGTTTCCTTCTCCCAATCACATCAGCAGTGTTAAGAATCCACCCACTGACTCACATTCCGAGCCCACACAGATGCTAAGGGTTTCTTTTTTTCTCTGTAAGCTTTGTCCAACTTGTGGGTATTGCTGAGGGGAATGTTTGATTTAATGGAGAGAGAATGTGCCTTTGCTTGAAACCGAGGACACAGCTCTTCTATCTTTGGCTGCAGTGGGTGAATATTTTTTCTGTAACCCAATGTTAAACTTCTGCTGCTCATTCTACATAATTGTAATTGGAACAACAACAAAAAAAAAAGTAGGTCACTGCTGGATGTCATCTACAGGTGGGTCTTGACCTTCATAAACTTGATTCTAAGAACCAACTCCCAGTACATGTTTGTTAACTTACTCAGTGAATAAGGGATGTCATTAAGTGAACTAAAATGAAAATTGTTTAGTTAAAATAACAGGATTTATGGATAAATCCATTCCTCAAACTGTCTCATTCCTTTCACATGACAAATGTTTCTGGTCAGTCTTAGTCCTTGGGAGAGAATCGTATTCTTCCCCACCAACAGCCAGAATTTGAGTTAATTTCCTCCTGACATCTTATCACTGTTAATTCTCTACTGGCTGTCAGCCTGTGAAAACTCCATGGGTGTCCACTTCATTGTTTTGGCTCAAATTTTTATCCAAATTAAGAAATCCAAGTAGCCCTTGCATGTAGACTTTCCCTCTGATGTTACTCACTCTCAGGATCAGGGGACATGTGACAGATGACAGGTGGTAGAAAAGGCAGGTGTTTGTGGGGGTGATATGCCCTCTCCCTGTATGATGGCCAGAGGAGGCCAGAGAAGTGCAGAGAATCACTGTATATACATGGTAGACACATTTGGGATACCAAAACCTGACACAAAGACTACTCAGACACCACCCCCACCCTTCAAGGGGCCCCTGCATAGAGGACCTTTCAGTCTTTGTGACTGAGGACCAGTGGGCTTAGAAGGTTGCAGTGTCAGCCTAAAATTTGAATTTCTTTGCTTTTCTTGGCTTACATTTAATCTTAAAAGGGAATTTTCTGTCTGGAGCAAATTTGTAGAGGAAAGAGAACATTTGTACAGAAAAAGATGTTCTTGGCAAGCTCTTATTCTGTTTCTTTCATATTATTAAGGAGTATTTCAGTTCAGTACTTTTGTTTGCTTGTTTTCTTTGTGACTCAGTTTCCCTTCTGTCTACTTTCACAGTGAAGTACATTTCTAGGCCTAAGTCTCCCATGAAAACAATGAATAATAGTTGGTGCATATAAGCACAACCATGCAAACACTTTTCATTCAGAAGTGCCTTTACACTGTATGACCATGTTATCTTTCCCATTCACTTTTGACATACTAAGAATGTAAGCCACTTGAGATGATGAGTTAAACAAATATTCACAAAATAGAATTCAATATTGACTCTTGAGTTACTTTTTCCTGGTATCCCAAAGTCGAAGATATATAGCCTCATGAACCTATCATTTCTTTTCACCTTAAAAATATTACAGAAGCACTAAAAATATTTTCTCAAATGAGAATTTTTTAAATATATTATTAATAATAAAAAGTAAACAGACTCCTAAAGAAATGGCAGTTTTCTTAAATGAGGAATAAATGAAAAGGTAAAATGCACATGAAAATATGGGTACCTTTGGGAATTAGAAAGTGCAAAAATGGGAGGCAAAAGAGGGTAAATCGGGACGATGAATGTGGTCAAAGTGTATGATCTGTATGTGTGAAGATATCATACCCAGACCCATTTTAGACAGTGAATATGCACTAACGGAAAAAATAAAATTAGAGAGTAGAGAATTGCTAGATTAACAAACTTGATTAACTGTAAAAATTATGCTTAGTAAAAGTATAAGTATCTATGTTTTAATATTCACCAGGATTTTTAAGAATTCTTTAAAGCAAGAATTAGAATGAAATCCTCAAGTTAGTAAAGAAATGAATTCACATGGTCATCTGTGTCCCACAGGAAGAGAGCCATAAGGAGGCAGGACAACTGAGTCACAGGCAGATCTGGCTCTGTCTGTCACTTTCTATGGAGCCCAATCTCTTCTCTGAGAAGCTGAAAATTCTGACAGTGGAATTTGGAGTTCCTTCCACTTAGAAAATTTTTGGTTCTCATTTTAGTTACTTTACTCACTATGACAGAATAGCTGACAGAAGCAACTGAAGGGAGGAAGGATTGAGTTTGGCTCATGACTTCAGGGCATATGAGTTCATCATGATGGCAAAGGCATGGTGTCATGGGTATCTCCGTCCATGGTGGTGTGAGCTTGCAGCATGACTTGATGACATCTTGGCAGATCAGGAAATACAAGGCCTGGTTGGGGACCAGAAGCTGATATCCTCTTCATGGCCTACCCACAGTGGCCCACTTCTGCAGCCTAGGTCACAGTCCTGAAGATTCTACAACATCCTAAACAGTACCACAATTTGGCAACCAAGTGTTGGGAGACATTTTATATTCAAATCCTAATAGCTCCATAATACTTAGTGATATTAGGACATGTGCAATTCAAGCTCATTGTTTCCACCTAAAATGATATGCCAAAGATTGTGACCAATAAGACAGAAATTGAGGCAGAACTTCATAAAAAATTATGATTTGTGTGTTTACTGCTGAGGGAAAAAGATGTGTGCCTGCCCTGTGTCAGTTCTGTAGGGTCCATTAGGCCAGAATTGGAAGGCTAACCTCCTTAATTCCTGTACATTTGCCACTATGATTCCTGGCCTGGCCTTCATTCTTTCCTTGGAATGTGCTGTTCTCAGTTGTCCAGTTGGTTAAAGCTGCCAGTCACAAGTCTAAAGCTGTGTGCCTCCCTTGGCTTACCATATGACATCTATCAGTGCCCATGGTGGTCAAGATTACATGACAATTCACCCATAAAATCTACTGTAGTTATAAGGACATTCTTTCAGACATATTTTCATTTCATGATTATTAGTGATATTACTACAAACTTTCTATAAGAAATCTGTCATTATTTTTTGTCGGTTTGCTCTAGAAGTTATGAGGAAGCCAAAGGTCTCCGGAGCATGTAATACTTGGATGGAAAATTTGCAAACAGCATGCTTCCAAATACTTTCAAATTATTTAATTGGGCTTCATTAAACAAGAGGGTAAACATAAGTTGCTTACCCAGTTTCTTTTTCATGCCACTCTTCAAGTGATCGTTGGAAATTCTCTCAACATTTTGAACATCAAAGTTATCCTTCTTGACCTAAGTTTTGTGTCAAATACTAGCTTCCATCTAAAGTCATAGTATCATATCTAGAAGTTTTTGTTCCTAGTAGATGACAGTTAATTATGAGGTAAATGGTTATATAATAGGTTGATTTGGGGAAACAAAAAGAGTCACCATAATAATTGTATATTGAATAGTCTATCTTGGATAAATTTGGAAATGGGATTCTGGGGAATGGAGAATTTTGAAGACATTTTTTGTTCTTTTGGTAACTGGACCTAATCTGGTATTTCTTATTCTGACAAGATTCCCTGTACATTGACTTCAGTTTTATATGAAGTACGCAAGCAGGTTTAGCCTACCAATGTACTAGGACTCATAGGAGGCTAAAGAAAAGAGGTTTGCATCCTGCCTCAAGGAACATTTTCTGTGTGTGATTGAAACAGCAATTCCTAGATGAAAGCTTTTATAAAAGTAAAACATTAAATAACAATGTTTTAACTTTAGGAATAAGATATATTTTATTTATAAGTTATTCAAAAGTTTTCTGTTATGCCAGCAGCATTATATTCCATTGTCTATATGGATAAAAAACAATGTGCATCTTTACCCTATAGTTCCAGAAAGACATTTGGCAACCCACTTTTTAGGGCTTTTACTTGGTTTATATTACATTGTAGTGACTGGACACCTACATTAAAATATAGAGTATTTTATATTAACACATAAAATGTAAGCCAGGTGTGGTGGCACAAGCCTTTAATCCCAGCACTTGGGAGGCTTAGATAGGAGGATAGCTGTGAGTTCAAGGCCACCCTGGGAGTACATAGTGAATTCCAGGTCAGCCTGGGCTAGAATGAAACCCTACCTTGAAAAACCAAAATACATATATTATAAAAAGTTAGCAGTAGCATATGTTATCACATTATTCCTTCTTTACAAATTAAAATGTTCAATATGGACAATTTATATGTGGTTGTAAGTTTGTCTGTATTATACTGTGGCAGTACGAGTGCAGATCAGCTTTGGAATATTAATACATCAATTAAAAGTCAAAATGGCTTCTTTCTAAACCACTGGCTGTTTTTTCAGACATCAATGAATGTGAAATCGGAGCTCACAACTGTGGCAGGCATGCTATGTGTACCAACACAGCGGGAAGCTTCAAGTGCAGCTGCAGTCCTGGGTGGATTGGAGATGGCATCAAGTGCACAGGTGAACTGGAGCAGAGAAGCACCTGCTTTTCATGAACTCCATGGATTATACATATAAGCATAGTAATTTTGTAAAGTCCCATTTAATTTGTATATAATTGAATTTAAATGCCACATTATCTATTAATGATGGTGTAACCTTGCTCTTAAGATCTGGACGAGTGCTCCAATGGAACACACATGTGCAGCCAACATGCAGATTGCAAGAATACCATGGGATCTTACCGCTGTCTCTGCAAGGAAGGTTACACAGGCGATGGCTTCACTTGTACAGGTAGGCTGTCTCTTGAGACAACTGGGAAACTGTAAGTTGGAGAAGCAGGGTATTCCACATCTTTTAAACCAACAATTCTCTTTGAAGATAGGGTCAGATAACAGAAAAGATTACTAATTTGAGACTAGATCCTCAGGGAATAAAACTTTGGAACCAGAACAACTAGGAAGAACCCCCAAAGCTAACAATAATCAGTCTGTCCTCCCTCTCTCTCCTTATTTACATATACATGTGTACAAATATGCATACATAAATAAACAAACAGATGTTCATAAGTACACACACACCACTGTATACATTGATGGCATTAGACTAAAACAAATCATACTTGCTCTGACATTCTGTACCTTTATATTTTTGTTTCTCACGAATGACTGCTTTTCATATCAAACCCAAGGATAAGCTGGCTGTAAAAGCTATGTAAGGAAAGGAGGATCAGATGCTTTGGATTAGGAGAACAATCTATACTTTTATCTTTCTCATCATAATCATCACCATTGTTCTATCATATTATAAATAACAATTACAGAACTGGTTTTTAAGGAATTCATTCACTTCTACTTTTATAGTATACTAAGAATGTTCTTCCTTCTTAGCTCTAATTACTAGGGACAGGATTAGCACAAATTGTTACATGCATTTATACATATGATTCAGATGTGGTTGTATAACTTATGCACTTACTTACGTATGTATGCATACACAAACAACATTTTATGTCATGGCTTTGGGGTTAAATGAGGCTCATTTATTACTCATTGTAGTATAGCTATTCATATGACTTAAAGCATTAATTTATCTTGAAAACTGTGATAATAAAGTGATATGTAAGCCCAAAAGAGGGTTGAGGTTCACTGTATTGCAATTAGAACTAGAATTCACTGAAAGTTTTATCATAGATGAGATCATTTCTACCTAACCCAGTAATGTTTCGTCACTCTAAACTTCCCAATATTTTTGAGAAAATATTTATATTACACTTATTAGTCTTTTCTGGTTCAAGTATTTGGTATTTAATGCTTGTGATTAAAAAAAAGGTGGGGGCATGAGGAAATGACTCCATGGGTGAAAGTGCTTGTTGTGAAAACACAGGGCCCTGAATTTGGATCCCCAGTACTCATGAAAAATACCAAACAAGGTCATACCTGCCTGTAATCCCAGCTTTGGAGAAGTGGGGAGAGAGAATTTCTAGGGCTCATGGGCTAGTTAATCTCATCAAATGGTGAGGTCTAAATTCAGCAAGAAAGTCTGTCTCAAAAAAATGTGGACTTTCATCATTCAGCAGACGGGGGTGACTACTGGGGAGACTCAAACTATCAAAGTGTTGAGATTAAGTGAAATTTAAGTGCTCAGTACTAAGTGATACATCTTTACCACACCTTCTAAGGCTGAGGGAATATTGTGAAAGAGAGGGCCAGAAGGAATGTAAGAGCCAGAGGATAAGAAGAGCACTTTGGGACACTATCTTCTGACACAAAGTGGCCATTACCTTATGACCTCATGGCAGCTGTCACTACCACCGCAAGACCTACACAATACTAAGCTTATCAACACTGATGATGGAGGAGAAGAAAATGGTCATCAAAATAGAAGCATATCTAGTTACAGTGGAAAGGGGGGTGAGTGAGAGAGGACAAAAGAATGTATTAGAAGGGGATTATGATAAAATTGCATCATGTTAATTTTTGAAAATTGTCAAATGTTTAAAAATGACATCAAGTTAGAAGAAGAGATTCAATGCAGAGGGAATGGGAAGGGGGATAAAGGAGAGTGAGGGGAGGGCACTGTGATCAGAGTACATTGTGTATCAGTATGGAGGTTGCTGATAAAGAAAGTTTGAGGAAAGTTATTTCTGGTCATGAGTATGCCTGCGGATGACCCTTCTTAAAGAGGCCTTAGTTTGAACAATGAGTTTGACTTGTTACTTATTCCACAGCATTAGGCATTTAGCATTCAGGATTCTGGTTCCAAACCCCATGTTTACTGCATACTCAATATTAGCATTCAAGAGAAAAACCAGTGAATTTCAATATAGCCAACAGAAGTATGAAGTATAGCTATACTAAGGAAGTTGGCAAATATAAAAATTATATGACCTGAGGCATTGGAACACTCTTAACGGCAAAAGTGTAACTTGTGTTTCTTTCTATCTGTAGACCTTGATGAGTGCTCAGAGAACCTGAACCTCTGTGGCAATGGCCAGTGCCTCAATGCCCCTGGTGGATACCGCTGTGAATGTGACATGGGTTTTGTGCCCAGTGCTGATGGGAAAGCCTGTGAAGGTAAACTGGGGAAGTTGCTGGGAACCTTGCAGGGCTAGATGAGGTCCAGTTATTTAAACATTTGTCACCATTTTCTTCTCTCAAACCTGATATGTGTTTGCCATCACATCTAAGCTGGTCATCAGTTCAGTTCATGGAGATGTTACTCCTCAGCTGGAGCATTTCTGATTGTGCAAAAAAAAAAAAAGTCTGTTTTCTTACCACAAGCTACTTCCAGCCTTGGCTAGAATGTCTGCAATATTAGGCCGTTGGGCATAAGAGAGAAAGGATAACCAAGTGTGGCTAATTCCACACAACCCACTTATCTCTATCTCTGAGGAAAAGAACTCAAAGTACAGGTCCCCCAGTGTTCTGTTGGAGGATGATCTGTAAACAGAGAAGCGTGCTTTAGTTTTTAGAAGTAGAATATTGAAAATAGTGACAGCAGATAGTCTTCCCATGCATAGAATAATGCCTTCGTATGTCTCAGAATGTCTCTAGACATCTAGTACAGACAAACATAGAGCAATATTTGATGAATCCATCAGGAGGGAACTCCTTGGAATAACACCACATGCCTTGGTGTCTGTCAGCTTAGAGTGCCATCTCTGTGGGAGGTGCTGGGCATGCAGGAATAGTCTTGGGAACCTGTTGCCTCAAAATGGATCCAATTAGGAAACACAAGTTTCTTCTCTTTACTCACACTTGTCAAATTTAAGCACATTGCCTTCATTAAAATAATTAGCAACTACAATCAACTAAAAAGATTTCAGTAGAACTAAACAACTGATAATGGTTGACAGAAGTTTAAACAGGGCCCTGGGTTAATGTATTAGGCAATAGT
The DNA here is from genome assembly GCA_036346955.1 of Dipus sagitta. NCBI lineage: Eukaryota > Metazoa > Chordata > Mammalia > Rodentia > Dipodidae > Dipus > Dipus sagitta. Next base: position 74,452,573 of record CM070779.1, on the reverse strand, counting down.
TCTTCCTTTTTAACAAGATATGAATTCAGTCAGTCAGTCTTCAACTACTATATGTATATGTGTGTATACAAACACACACACACACACACACACACACACACACATATATATATATCCTCATATTTCAATGTAAATACTTTTCTTTTTATGGAGCCATTGGGTGTTCTTTATACCATTTATATTAAATATGCAGAGTTGAAATAAAATTCTTCTCAAGAAAGAAACTAGATTATGCTCTTGACCACGTGCCTAATGCCCTATTTACTTTTGTTACTTGAAAATCCAAGGAAAACAGGTACTGTTCCACCTCTGGTAACATAAATAGTCACAGTACGAGATTTGCTTTTTTAATGTTATAAGGAAAGGTTTTGTTTGTTTGTCCTCAATATAAATCATTGCTGGCAAACTGGTCATGGTTATTTAAAGCCAGCCTCAAGACTGAACATTGTGCCTGTGTACTGATCAGCACAGCAGAATGCTAATGTAAGTCCAAAACATAAGCCTGGCAAAGACGCCTGCAGATTTTAGAGCTCTAACAAAAATAGCAAATGTTCACCATAGTATTAGGATTATAAAACTGAGTTTTAAGGCTACCACAAAAACACTGTAGTTGTTAAAATTTATCTGGCAGCATAAATCAGGAAATCGGTAGAGAACAACCCTAGAATTTGGTCGACTGTGCTCTGTTTGGCTCTTTACAAAAGTGATGAGGACCTGCATGAAATACCATAAGTGAAATACATGTGATGGAGCTAAAGAAATGTAACCGGTCATTAATGAGACTTCTGTATATAACGAACATCATCTTAAAAGTCTAGGGAAGTCCATAGATTGATGTTATATAGATGTCATTTTCTTCACTTGCCTAATTATATTAGATGGCTTCTTTAGCAAAAAGATAATTTTACTTTCCTTCTTTTACCCCAAGATATTGATGAATGTTCCCTTCCGAATATCTGTGTCTTTGGAACTTGCCACAACCTCCCTGGTCTCTTCCGCTGCGAGTGTGAGATAGGCTATGAACTGGACAGAAGTGGCGGGAACTGCACAGGTAAAACATCATTCGCATTGAAATTGGCTCCCAGGTATCTCAGGAGCCCCAGGTAGCAGGGCATCACCAGGACAAAAACAGGTTACTTGCAGAGAAAAAGAAAGGGAGGAATAAGGCATTTGGAATCACAGAATACCTTTTCTCAGACCTGGCACTGGTGAAGTAGAAGGTGCAGAGGATAGAGAGTTGAAGGATTAAGCTTGCTACTACTGAGGAGTTGTTCTAAGGATGCTTCAGCTATATGGCTCTGTTGCAGTCCAGTTCGCACTGCTGGTAGAAATCACCCAACCAAGAGCAGCTTCTGGGAAAAAGAGGTTTATTTTGGCTTACAGGCTTGAGGGGAAGCTCCATGATGGCAGGGAAAATGATGGCATGAGCAGAGGGTGGACATCACCCCCTGGCCAACATAAGGTGGACAACAGGAACAGGAGAGTGTGCCAAACACTGGCATGGGGAAACTGGCTGTAACACTCATAAGCCTGCACCCCAAAATACACTCCTTACAGGAGACGTTAATTCCCAAATCTCCATCAGCTGGGAACCTGGCATTCAGAAGACCTAAGTTTATGGGGGACACCTGAATCAAACCACCACAGGCTTCCTAGACATTCCTTTCCTCCTTGACTATATTTCAGTTTCTTTTGGGGTTCACTGGTTTACCTCTTGTACTTTGTTGATGTATAATACCCACTCCTTTCTACCTGTGCCCCGCCACTGGTCACCAAAATGCCTGGTACCTAGAGTTTGGCCATGCATGTCTAGTGAATGTTCTTGTAAAGAAAAAACAATTCTCAAGGAACACAAGAAAAAAATTAGGAAAGAGACTCTGACTACAGAGTGAGTTCCAGGTCAACCTGAGTTAGAATGAGACCCTACCTCAAAAAAGAAAAGAAATGAAAAGAAAGGGAAGGGAAGGGAATGGAAGGGAAGGGAAGGAAAACTACAGGCACCCCACAGACTCAACTCTCTTTGGTACTGAAAAAATCCTTTAGCACAGCCATTGGCAATTTTCCTTCCTAGGCCACCCTTCTAGTCAAGGATGCAGGGAAAACAAGCACCACACTGGAGGAGCTCAGGACTTTAGTGAGCATCTTTTCTTTTCAGTCACTTAAATAAACCATGACTCAGCAGCTCTGTAGATCATGCATACGATACCTCCCCACACATGATCTGGGTGGTGTATTCTTCCCCAGGCAAATATCTTCCCTCAGTTAGTATAGAAAGTAGTGTGCCACCTTGCTGGGATGCTTACATCCCTCAGGAGGTCACCCTTCCATGGTCCAGACCCTCTTCTCAACCCCAAGTCAAAATCAGCACATCCAAGTTCACATGGGATTTGATCAAAAGAACCTTCTGTCATAGAGCCTTTGGGAGGGGTTTGCAGTTCTTCCAGCAGGACCTGAGGACAAAGTGTCCTCGTTCCCCAATGTCTGCTCTCTCAACCCATTTGTCTAGTTTTGAGCATTTAAAAAAGGTCAAGAGGATGATACAAGGGTAAGAATTTGTCAAAAGCCCATGTTCTAAACATCTATAATTTTGTACATATTCCCAGAATAGAAACTGAAAAGAGGGAGAAAGACTTTCCAGGCTTGAAGAAACATACTCAGCCTCACAAATGTGTGTGCAGGGGAAACAGCAGGGTTCTTGCTCCTGAGGGTTCCCTAGGACATCTTGCTCTAATCTGACAAAATAACAAGCCACACATATTAAATCTGTTTTTTTAAATCTGTATCTGAAATTTTGGTGGACTGAGGTCAAACCTGTTTTACCTTCAATTACCTTGGTTATAATATTTTTCTTCCAAAATGAAATTCTATTTTGGTGACAAAGTTGAATGTAAACATGTTCTATGGGGAAGCAGATCGAAGACAATGTCTTTCTTTCCTGGGGGGGTCTTATTTCAGATATAAAGATCACATATGTAGGCATAATTATAATTAATGGCTTAAAAATTCTTGTTAAGAGCCTTTTTGGGTCACTACTGTTATATGGTGGTGTCAGTCCTACATTGGCACCATGAGTAATTCTGCCCCTGGATGTTTGGTTGTAGATGTTAATGAATGTCTGGATCCAACTACATGTATCAGTGGGAACTGTGTCAACACTCCAGGCAGCTATACCTGTGATTGTCCACCAGACTTTGAGCTGAATCCAACTCGAGTTGGTTGTGTTGGTAAGATCTTAAAAAAATTTTTTCTAAGATACATACTGTTTATTATTTTTAAACCAGCATTAAACATTCTATTTTCAAAGTTTACAAAAGTAATAGTATAGACACATTAAACATTTCCAAAATGTGATGTATTCTCTCAAGTTCCTTTTTCTAAAGGAAAATTACAAGTATATATTCTTGAGCACTTTTTTGTAAATTATAATTTTTAAACATTTTCAGAAATGAGTTAGATTTTTCAACTCTCAAGTAGAATCTGTCTGACACTCGTTGTTTGTGTATGGTAAATAGATACTCGCTCTGGAAATTGCTATTTGGATATCCGACCTCGAGGAGACAATGGAGATACAGCCTGTAGCAATGAAATTGGAGTTGGTGTTTCCAAGGCTTCCTGCTGTTGTTCTCTGGGTAGAGCCTGGGGAACTCCCTGTGAAGTGTGTCCTTCCGTGAACACATGTAAGTGCCTTCCTCTGACCCATTCTTATTCAGTCTCAGCCCAGTTCTGTTCTCTAGATCCATAGAAGATCAACAGCTGAGAGAGGGAGCTACCAGTAGTCTCTAGGCTTAGATGAGGGAAGGCAGACCAGTCCCCTTGGCCCTCATTCATTACTTGGGAACCAAAATATTCCCCAGTTAGTGCTAGTCTTATCCTAGTAGGCAGACATAGCATTTCATTGCTCTCCAGCTGGGTTGCCTAGGTGCCTTCCAGGGACACATGGGTTGATTGCTTCCTGTCATCTGTCAACTGGTCTGGGACCTCTGGAACAGCTCAGAAACAATTAATCAAGCAGCTTATGAAATGAAAAATCACTCAATGCTTAGTGTGCATGAGAGGAAGCTTTAGAATGTGATATTAAGGACATAAAGAATATATCTCATTAAAAAAAAGGATTTACATGGATTGGAGGAATGTCTTAGCAGTTAAGCGCTTGCCTGTGCAGCCTAAGGACACTGGTTCGAGGTTCTATTCCCCAGTACCCATGTAAGCCAGATGCACAAGGTGGCACATGCATTTGGAGGTCATTTGCACTGGCTGGAGGCTCTGGTGTGCCCATTGTCTCTCTCTGCCTCTTTCTCTCTGTCTGTCTGTGTCTCTCAAATAAATAAAAATAAAACAATTTTTTTTAAAAAGGACTAACTTGTCTAAGTGGGTGTATTATTCAGATGTAGCCACTTTTTAAGAGCCAGTCACTGCTGTGTATAGGATATTTGGTGATGGATATTGACTCTTCCCTTGTAGAAATGTCATTTATTCACTTCTGAAAATATTCATTGCACACTTTGAGTGTAGGAAGATGAATGAAACTAAGTCCTGCACTCTAGTCTGCCAGAAAAAATGCTACCCACACGAACAAGCTGAGATTCTACACACAAACGTGGAGGAAGAAGAGCAGACACTGTACCATGTTTGGCAGAAAGGCCAGGTTCAAGTCAGAGCTCTCCCACTGGCCACCTGTGTAGGCCTTGGGCAAGTTACTTAGCATATTTGCCTATCTCATAGGGTTAAATGGAACCTCTCAAGTAAAACAGCCAACACAAATCTGAGTGCTTAACTGGCACCAGCTCCTTCCTTCTCTCTTGAGATGGGACTCCATTCAGGTTGGAAGTGGCTGCTGACTTTTCAGTTGTGCAGTCAAGAAAGAACATGACAGTAAAAGGGAAAGCACCCCAAAAGAATGGATAGTTACAAAAAGAGGAGAAGAGAAAAAGTGAAAGACTGTCAATTTCACTGATGTTGAAAGAGGCAACCCTAAAATTTTTAATTGAGATTAGTTGATCTAATTTAGTATCAATAAATGATTGGTAAAGTAAAAGCTCATTAAGCAATCTAAATCTGGGTTGGAATTAGAATGGAAATATACATCTACTTATACCTACATACATAGAATTTCATAAAGCCAGGGCAGAGATGAGCAGACTTGAAAAGACACTTATAAAGATGAAGAAACTGGTTTTATAATTTTTACTAGTTTGATGCCACAGCCCTCATAATTGCTGTTAACACATTCCTGTGTGTGTGTCACCATGCTGGTACAGGGAGCTGAGAAACATGCTGTTTTGTGAGACACTTGGATGAATGGCTTAATGGAGAAAGTACACTGTAGGGGGCCATTTGTGGAAAGCAGGGTGTTAGTAACACCATGTATAGAACAAAGGAGTGAGCAAGATGTCTGGGTATCAAGGAAAGCAGAAAGAGAACCAAGAAATAAGAGCCTTTCCAAGCTCTACTTGGAAAGGGTATTAGAGATAGACAGTGAACTTATTAAGGGAAACTATGAGACATGGAAAATAAAGCTTAACAAAACAATAATGGAAAAGACACATGTTAGAAAACAAAAATGGAAAGAAGACCTTTGTAAAAATGCTTATTGAAATAGGGAATAAAATAGCTCACAAGACTATAAGGGTAGAGAGACTCCAGACAGTGGCATTCTGTTTGGCACACATAGCATTAGAAAAATGGCACAGGTCTACAAAGATGTTAACTTACTTTAGATGGGTAGACGTAGAACTAAGAACTCCTAGAAATGAATATTTTCAGTCATTTATACCAAAATTTCTCTTGATATTATTTCTAGGAATTTTAGATTTAAAAGAACTCACTTTGAATTATTTGTTTCAATAGCCGAGTACAAAATTCTGTGTCCTGGAGGAGAAGGTTTCCGTCCAAACCCCATCACCGTTATACTGGAAGGTAATTCTGTTTCCTTAGTCTTAATGTGCAGACATTTTTAACATTCTTGTGTTGATTCCTAATGCTGGTGACATGCTTTGTTTTCATTTCGGTAGACATCGATGAGTGCCAGGAGCTTCCTGGGCTGTGTCAAGGGGGGAAATGCATCAACACTTTCGGCAGTTTCCAGTGCCGCTGTCCAACGGGTTACTACCTGAATGAAGACACCCGAGTGTGCGATGGTAAGTGACCTATGTAGGATGATATGCCCTTTCAGGTTCTGTGAGCTGACGGACCTGAAATTTAGCACACAGTTACCAGGAAATAGAGGGTTTCACAGCACAGCATGATGGGGTAATCATGAGCACAGCCAGGCAAACGTGTGGCATACATGGTGGCTCACAGCAGTGTTCCTACAGCAGTATTGTTTGAAGAAGTCCTAAACATGCTTCTTTTCCTGAGAAAAGTGGACTTTTATTATGTGAGGTCTACAAGAGACTTTCCCATGCTCTTTATAAATGCCGTTTTTATTAGGGTAGCACACTGGGTGTTCAGGGCAGATCTAGGCTTCTCTCTCTCTTTTAATTGTTTTTTTGAGGTAAGGTCTCACTCTAGCTCAGGCTGACCTTGAATTCACTATGTACTCTCAGGGTGGCCCCAAACTGATGGCAATCCTCCTACCTCTGCCTCCCAAGTGCTGGGATTAAAGGAGTATGACACCACTCCTGGTTTAGGCTTCTCTTTTTGCCTTTAAGCATTTACCATCTATATTAGTGTGTTTAAGTGACTTCCCTTAGAAGGAAGGCCTTTGGCTTTATGGCATAGGAATGGCCTTGCTCATGCTCGCATATTGGAGAGATGGAAAATGTTGTCTACTTTAAGGCTTCAGAGTACTTGGGTCATGAACCGGGGTTGGGAGGAATGGTTTTGTCTACTTGCAGAAAACATAAAACTAGTTAGGCAAGAGTCTTCCCTGCCTTCCACATAAGAACTATGCCCTGGCTCTCCCAAAGGTCATAGGTTAAATAAACAGTGACACTTTCTTTAAGTATTAGTTGAGCATCATGGCACATTAAGTATGTTGTCAGACTCACAGTGTTACCGAAGATTAGAATCAATCCTCTTATTTGCAAAGGACAGGGGTTGAGGTAGCTCTTTTCATGTTGCCTTACAATCAAGATTTATGAAACAAGTTGATGATAGATTATATTCTTCTATGAACATATGAACTATATAGTTGATTTCTGAAGTGTATCTGAAAGTCATGATTCCTCTATGTTTCCATCTCTGTCTGCTTTGGAGAATGTTATGGACTCATTTACTAGTCACTTATATCAGAAGGAAACAGTTCCTTTGTAAAACCTTCCTGACTAAAAATACTGTCATTGGCACAGGTCAGGTATGAACTAAATGACCTTCTTGTCACTCTTGGATTTTGAATTTTCTTCAGCTCATTCCAAAGAATGAAGTTTTCATAGTCACATAACACGTTAATGTTTCTTTGGGTTACAGATGTGAATGAATGTGAGACTCCTGGAATCTGTGGTCCGGGGACATGTTACAACACTGTTGGCAACTACACCTGCATTTGTCCACCAGACTACATGCAAGTGAATGGGGGAAATAACTGCATGGGTAAGTCCAAATTTTTCTCTGGCATCCAGAGTTGGCTCTCAGCTGTAAAGGCCAATTCAGCAATTGGCCCTTAAAGTTATATTGCTCACCAGACAGATTATTGCCCTCCTTTTACCATCTTAGTCAGATCTTCCCTTGTAAACCATCAGTTGGTGTTTTTTACCGCCTTATATGGGTGGTGAGGAGTGTTCTTTAAGAATTAATGTTAGAAAATCCCAAACAACAGTTTAATAGTGCTTCTTTTGTTTGACTTTTGGGTATATCTTTATACAATTATATTTAAGCACTGACCTACCATATTAAAACATCATGATCCAGATATGAGAAACTTACTGAAAAAGTGTAGTAGAGACTAGTTACTAGGAGACTGGGTGGAAAGTCATGCAATGTTTATTAATGCTACAGATACATAATGGCTTTTTTAGGAGACACAGAATACCAGGGAACTCATTTCTCAGAGTCAGATTCTTACAGCAGCATAGGTAGCTGAAAGTTGTGTGTGCAGGTGGGATTTTCCTGCCCTTATTAAATTTATGCTATAGTACATTTCAAAGAACTTGCTTTTTGAAACTCCCCTAAAAACCTGTTCTCCCATGGGATCACTAGTCCTTACATCCTCCTTTCTTCTAGACATGAGAAGAAGTTTGTGCTACAGAAACTATTATGCTGATAACCAGACCTGTGATGGAGAACTCTTGTTTAACATGACCAAGAAGATGTGCTGTTGTTCCTACAACATTGGCCGGGCCTGGAACAAACCCTGTGAACAGTGTCCTATCCCAAGCACAGGTAACTTCTATTTTCACAATCACCAATAATACTGGTCAATGAATTAACTATGAATTGTTGAAGAAAATCAGTCTCAGTAAAGGGAGAAAAGAATTTATTCCTTATAAAAAAATCCAACCTACATAGGCAAATATTTTGCTTCATACTTTATGATGATCCTTCCAGCAGAAAATTGAGTTAGTGAATAACTTTCAAATTTATACCAATTCATAACTAGACTTATAGACACAGCATATGTATGACAGACCTGTAAACATCATTATCATTGTTTTAGGATTCCCCATAAAGTTAAAAGACTGGAAACATTAGGCAACCCAGTATGATAAATAAGGGAACCATAATTCTTACTTTAAGCTGCCTGCAAAGGTGTAAGGTAAGAAATATGGATAAAGTAAATGGCAAACAGAAAGGAAGAACTTAGCACAAGGAGCAAGGACAAGATGCAGAATCCTAGGTGGGAATTCCTGCTTACTGACAGAGATAAATGATGGTTTGGGCTCCATACTTTCTTGTATCTTATTTGAAAAGGGAGACATGATGAAGTATAAAATTTTCAATGTCCAAGAAGTAAGTATACCCTGAGAAAAGAATGCAACGTTTTTGAAATTACAACTAGAGAGAAATTTCTTCTTATATTCTCATAGGAAAAGTTAATGTTATTCCTTTAAAACAAATGTAAGTTTGTAAGTAAGTGAATATATTGGTGCAGTGTTCTTATTTCACACAGTACATATTATATCAGATGCATTTTGACATCATCCATGAAAAGCATTAATTAAGGTGTTTTGTAGTACCCAACCCATGCCACAGAATATTAAATCTATTGTTTGACTCTTCCTGGTTATATGGGCAATATAAGATTCATATATTGCTTAGTCCATTCATTGTTCAGAAATGAACCACTACTTAGGATATACTTCTGCACTGCCAAAAGTTTCTAGAACAGGGATTGGCAAACTATAGTTCATGAGCCATATCTAATCTACTACTTGTTATTTTTTCTAAGTATTTTTTTCAAGGCAAGCCCAACAGACGGGCCATTTTTTATGAGAGAGAGAGAGAATTGGCACATTAGGGCTTCTAGCCACTGCACTCAAACCCCAGATGCGTGTGTCACCTTGTACTCATGAATGACCTTGCACTCTTGCATCACCTTATATGTCTGGCTTACGTGGGACCTAGAGAGTAGAACATGGGTCCAGAGGAGATGGGGAGTACTGTGAGGTACTATTCTGCAGACATCAATTGACTGGAACATTCATGTCCTCACAGTAGAGGTTGCTGCCTCCATAAGACCTCATCAGCATTTTGACATAGATAATGGAGGAGTGGGGGAAAGCAGAAGACACCAAAATAGAAGAGGGGCTCCATGTTAAGAGGAGTGAGTTCACTGGAATTAGAGTGGGGGAGAGAGAGCTAGTAAGATCATGGGAGGGGGGTTCTGATCAAATTTCAGTATGTTCACATATTAAATTCTCAATTAAAATGCTGAGAAAGGGGCTGGAAAGATGGTTTAGCAGTTAAAGTGATTGCCTGCAAAGCCCAAGGACCCATGTTCTACTCTGTAGGTCCTACGTAAGCCAGACATATAAGGTGATGCAAGAGTGGAAAGCCTAATCTCTTTAAAAATTTATTATGTGTAGTTCTATAATAGGATAGTTAAAAATGATGAATATGGTCTAGAAAGATGGCTTAGCAGTTAAGGCACTTGTCTACAAAGCCAAAGGACCTAGGTTTTATTCTTCCAGGACCCATGTAAACCAGATGCACAGGGTGGCACAATCATTTGGAGTTTGTTTGCAGCAGCTAAAGGCCCTGGCATGCCCATTCTTTCGCTCTCTCTCTTCCTCTTTCTCTCTCAAAGAAATAAATTAATTAATTTTTAAATGACAAATATAACTTTTTGCATGTGTGTGTGTGGTGTGGTGTGTATGTGCATGTGCGTAGATGCCTGCTCCCTATGTGCATGTATATGCATGTCAGAGGAGAATGTTGGGCGTTCTCCTCTATCATGTTTCCCCATGATTTCCCTGAGGCTGAGTTTCTCACTGCATCTGGAAATGCTGGTTTCAGTCAAACTGGCTGACCAGCAAGACCAAGCAATTCTCCTGCCTCTGGTCCCCCACAGGACAGGGGATAGAGTTATGCAAGGCCATGCCCAACATTTTATGTGGGTGCTGGAAATCGAACTCAGACTGTCTCCAGCACTCTTAAGCCCTACTGCTTAGATTGTAAGTTCTCTTATCCAGTGGGCCATTTTCCCAGTCCCTAAATTCAACTTTTAAGATAAATGAAAATATATACATATAGACAGGCACTTTTACATGTTAGCAAGGATGCCCACAGAGTTTTACTGATAATATATGATCAAGTGTTTTGAAGGTCTCTTTCCCAAGTTCAAAGGTCAAAAATGTTTTTCTTTTATATATATATAAATATATATATATAATATATTATACTATATTATTATATATATTATATATAATAGAACTACACAGAATAAATTTTTAAAGAGATTAGGCTTTCCAAAGATCAAATGGGGTCCTGCTAATACCAGCAATCCCACTGAGGAGGGCCCTCAGCAGAATGGGGGCAGGATGGAGGGAAATGTTGGTACTACCATATGATGTATCCATACAACCAACTTTCTACTTAATAAAAAATAAGAGTCCTGCTATTTTCTGTTTTGTCCTATCAGATCAGTGCACATTCCCTGTAGGCAACTTCGGAGACTTGATAGAGGCTGACACTGACTTTTAGAAATGATCCTTTGAACTAAGATAATAAGAATTATTTCTAATGAATACTTTCTAAATCAAATCTTGTCTGTCTGTGAAATTTGCATATAGTTTATCAGATCATGTAATTTTCTGGAAGCTCTAAGCAAAGAACATGCTATATTTTATGTTTGGGGATTGCTTTTACTTTTTTGTGAGACAGACTCTTTCTATGCTATCCAGGCTGGCCTCAAATTTCTTGATTTAGCCTCCTAAGTAACTGAGTTTATAGGTACCTGCCTGGCTCAGGATATATATGTGTATGTGTGTGTGTGTGTGTGTGTGTGTGTGTGTGTGTATATATATATATATATATATATATATATATATATGGTTTTTTTGAGGTAGGGTCTCACTCTAGCTCAGGCTGATCTGGAATTCACTATGTCATCGAACTCACGGCGATCCTCCTACCTCTGCCTCTGCTCTGCCTCCCGAGCACTGGGATTAAAGGCGTGCACCACCTCGCCTGGCTCAGGCTATATTTTTAATTGAAATATACCCTCTTACTATTTTCTAATTTGCAATGGGTGTGACCATTTTGAGCTTCAGTTGATACCACATCCTACAAGTCAGACATGATCTAGAATGATAAGATCTCAAGGCAAGAGACTGTCATTAATGGCATTTAGTTCATCCTTTATAATTTGTTATCAGGAGGAGAGAGAGAGAGAATGCATAATGTCACATGGGTTTCCTTCAGCATTTGTCATACAGGCAAGGCTACATCTTTGGGTATTTTCATGTTATTTAAAAATTTTCAGAATACAGTTTAATACCTTTCAAGATTGTTTAGATAGTCATTTCTTTCAGCGAATTCTTGCTCATCACTCACCATTGCCCTTTCTGTGTTTAACTATTGCAGATGAATTTGCTACCCTCTGTGGAAGTCAAAGGCCTGGCTTTGTCATTGACATTTATACTGGCTTACCTGTGGGTAAGTTTTGAGCCTATGCTCATGTGAACATTTTTGGGATTTTCTTCTTTGTGTCAAGAGAACGGGGTATACACCATTAATTTCTCAATTCACTTTATTTTTTCTTAGAAAGAAAAGCTGAGAAACTGTACCTTTAGCTGTGTTGAAACATTGATTCTTCATTTAAATACACTGTGTAAAACTCTTCATAGCTGTACCTAATTGACCATTTACAATTAAGGAGGATAGGAACTATCCTCAAAAATTACCATCAAGCTTAGTTATCCAACCCTATACACCAAGAAAGAGAGAGCCTCTGGGAGCAGGGCCAGTTGACATTTGATGTCTCTAATTCCCCATCTTTCCTCACACCAATCCTTAAGTATATGTTGTTCACATAAAGCCCTCCTTGTCGATCAATTTTGTCTCCTCTCACCTCTCCTAAGATCACTTGCCTGGAGAATTTCAGGTGTGAAATAAAGATCTTTTCACTTTAAAGTCTTATCTGGTAATGGAAGTAGGCTGCTGCAGTGGGTGAAATGGCTGTATGGAGTAGCTTCAGAACCTTTGCACAGAGTGCAGCAGGCATAACCCTTGTGGCTTGAAAGGAAATAGCCCCAGAGCTGATGGGAAGCTGTTCTGAGAGCTTTCCCTAGTGTGATGTATGATATGCATCTGAGAGCTTTGCCCTAGTGTGATTTATTTATATACATCCTTAAATGCCCACCTCCATCTGAGCAGTTGTGTCTAGAAGCAAGCATCACCACCCGCTTTGTTCTTCCTCATTCTTAATATCTACACTGAAATCCTCATCAGCCTTTCCAGTGACCTTGTTTAAGAAAACAAGGATCTGGTCCAGCAATCAGCCTGGCCTCCTTAGTGCCAAATCCATATGGCTCCAGAGTCCAGACAGCATCCAAAGAAACTTCATGGTTTGGAAAGAAAAACTGCTAAATGACATTGGCATGAAACACCTGGCCCTAGCTACTCTGTTTTCCCCTTTCCAAAACAGATCTTTTCATCTGTCTAGAATCTGTGATTGGAAGATAAGTGATCTTTAATGGTAATGGGTCTCCATGGGCAGACCAAGCATGTATACCAGCAAGCCCTGTCCCCCAAGGTTGGCAGGGAGGAAAAACTCAAAATGGTGTTTACACCATGCACTAGCAGACCTGGAAAGAACCCAAACCCCATCTCATCCAAATGCCTTGCTTTGCCATTGAGTAGACAGAGGCCCAGAGAGGGAAAGATACTCACCCAAGGCCGCCTAGCTAATTAATAACAGAGCCCAGTCATGACTCAAAGCATGCTTGGCCTCCAACTGTTGAAAACTGGAAACATGATATTTAACAGTCTAATGATTGTTACCAAATCCCACCATGACAAAATATTTCTATGATTGATAAGCTTTGGTTAAGACTTATACTCCCCCTCCAAAAATTTTAAGACTATTGGCATATTTATATTTCATTCATGTGGGGCCAGAACTATAGTACCCTAAGTATTCATGACTTTTAGAAACTTTATTTATTTATATTTTGGCAATTTCATATAGTTATATATAATGCATTTGGATCATATTGGCCTTTATCTCTCTCTCTCATTCCATTCCTCTCCTGCTGAACCCTTCATTCTTCTCAACTAGTCACCTCCTGTTTATAGGATTTTTTTTTTTGTGACCTACTGAGTTTAATCAGAGCTACTTTAATGAATAGGGATGGGAGTTATTTACAGAGGCACGGGCAACATACCAGTGGCTACAGCCACTGAAGTGATTACCACTCCGGGCAACCATTAACTGCCCATAGTTCCTCAGGGGGTAGTGAGTTTTCATGAACTTCTCCCTCATCCACGCAAGTGAATAACCCAGGCTGATCTCAGACTCTTTTTTTTTTCTTTTTTAAAATTTATTTAAAAATTTTTATTAACAACTTCCATGATTATAAAAAATATCCCATGGTAGTACCCTCCCTCCCCCCCCCCACTTTCCCCTTTGAAACTCCATTCCCTATCATATCCCCTCCCCATCTCAATCAGTCTCTCTTTTATCTTGATGTCATGATCTTTTCCTCCTCTTATGATGGTCTTGTGTAGGTAGTGTCAGGCACTGTGAGGTCATGGATGTCCAGGCCATTTTATGTCTGGAGGGAGCACATTGTCAGGAGTCCTACCCTTCCTTTGGCTCTTACATTCTTTCTGCCACCTCTTCCACATTGATCTCAGACTCTTGATCACCCTGCCTCATCCTCTTTAGAGACTACCTACTGGCATGTGCCACCATAACTGGCTAATAATTATCTTAAAATATAAATTTCTCCTAGTTGAAATAAAATCTAGACAGGCAACGAAAAGAAAAAAACTCATGTTTTTTTTATTATTTGGTACCCAAAAATGGCTAGAGATTTGATTCAGTCTGATTTTGTTAAACGGTGATGATACATCACTTATATTTCAGACTAATGAATGCTGGCACAACAGTTCATGTTTTCTGAGTAAAATTTGTTTACTGTTGCTGAATAGTTGTCATGTTCCTTCTCATGTCTGTTTAACATAAATGTCAAAGGTGTGGAAAACCTAAGAACAAAAACTTTCCTCTATTCAAAATAGCAATGCTTTGAGGTTGTACCATTTGTGATTCTTTTTTAATTAACTTTTTAGGTTAGCATACAAAGAAATGGGCTTTATTATGCCATTTTAATACATATATGCCATATACTTTGTCTCCTCCTCTGTGTTCCCTTCACCCCTCTGGCTGTTTCCCTTCCACCCCTTTTGATTTGCTTATGCATTTAAATTATTATTATTTACTACTGTATTTCTCCCTTTCCTTAAGATCTTTTCCTTCCTTCTTATGATCCTCTTTTTATTTTCATGATTTTGATGATCTTGGATATTTATGTAATTAATTTGTGTGTGTGTGTGTGTGTTTGTGTATGTGTGTGTGTGCACGCACACATGTGCACACACACGCACGTGTGCATGCCAGGGCCTCTTGCCACTGCAAATGAATGCCAGACTCTTGTGTCACTTCTTTTATTCTTATTTTTTTGTGTCTGGCTTACATGGGAAGCTTGGAAATTGAACTCTGACTGTCAGGCTTTACAGGCAAATACCTTTAACCACTGAGTCATTTCTCAGCCCTGACCCTTGAGATTTTAAGCTGTTCTTTCCCCCATCAAGAAGATCAGTTTACTTTCAAATAAAAACAAATCCTTTGAAAAGGGGCCTAAAATCCATGGCCTATAAGATTTCTTCTTTAGAACAGGCTGGTTTTAAAACATGCTGCTCGTAGGTGCAGCTCTTGCAAGCTGTCCTTGAGCCTGTGGTCATCTCATTACAACAGTTAGATGACCTACTTAGTAAAGAATCCTGACTAAAATAAGGAAACAAAGCTTCTCAGCAATGGTAATCAAAGTTTCATGAATTGGAGACATGAATGTAGACCAACGCTTAACATACATTCCCAGCTGAGTTGCCAAGTAGCTGTCAAGTGGCCTATAGAGGGGCCCTCCAGGGTAAACAAGCAGGCAGATACAGCCCCAGTCTTAAGAAACACACAGTCTGCCATTACAGTCCTTGCTTGGAGCTGACCCTGTCTTTGGTCAGCCCCTTCTCATCTGGTGTTTCCATGAGCCCAGTGAATTCAAAAGTAGCTCCTACTGTATGAAATTGTTGTTTAAACCAAACCAAAAGGACAGATGCTAACTCTGTATACACACAGAAGTATCTAAAAGTGGTTTAGATTTTCAATTTGCTATTCATTGATTTCTCCTGATAGTACCATCACTTTGCACGTGCATGTGCACACACACACAAACAATTTTAATCTTGTCTTAGTTTATATAGGGGGTCATATGCTACATTGTCACTCACAAGTGACTTCTGTTTCTAGATATTGATGAATGTCGGGAGATCCCAGGGGTATGTGAAAATGGAGTGTGTATCAACATGGTTGGCAGCTTCCGGTGTGAATGTCCAGTGGGATTCTTCTATAATGACAAGCTCTTGGTTTGTGAAGGTAAATCAGGTTGTTACTCTACTGTCTCCACAAATGGACCTTCTGACAAACTTCTTGATAGCATTCTTGCTAAATTTCACAGGGTTGAGATTTCAGCTCAAGCTGTAGAAATAGTAAAGGACATGGTATACCACAGGTCATCAAAAAACATCCACTAGCTCCCAGTGGAAAAACTAGGACATGCATTTCACAGTACTTTTCCCCAACACACAGTCCATCAGATTCTCCAGCCAATACAGAAAAGCTTCGAGTTCTTGAGTGTGTCTGAGAGATTGCTTTTGCCTCACGTTGCTTGAAAGCAAACATGAGTGGACAGTCATTTTTAGTGGAATGTGAAAGTCAGAATTCTTTTTCAAACAGAGACTTTGCTACTCCCAAGTGAAAACAAGGTTAATAGAAATATTTCAAATGCATGACAGAGTTTTCAATTTGAATTTATATGACAAATTTTGGCATTCATGCAAATGGTACTTTTCTCTTTTCAAATTACCTCGTATTACCATGTATGTATACAGTGTCATCCGGAGCATTCCTTTTAGCACTTCATACTTTCTGCTACATCTGGGGAAGATAGTTTAGTTTTTTTTTTTAACATCTCAGCAAAAGGAACATTACTGCTTATTAAAGATGTGTCCTTGGATAGCTGGTATTTTTTTAAGTTAATACTTGAACTACCAGCCTCTAACAGTTTTGTGAATTATAGAAAGGATTAGTGCTCCTTAGGGCATATATTATGGCACATATGTCAGCAATATAATGCTTCAAAAACCTTTTTTTTCTAAATTAGGAATAACTTACATCCACAAGTAAGATTATATTCCATTGATAATCACATACTTGTTAAGCTGTCTTAACAGGCTTTCCATCACTATGGCCAAGTAAGCACGTGTCACCCTGTCTGCTCTGTGAGTTGTGGGCAAGGGTGATGTCCATTCATAGGCTTTCTAAGGAGATAGCTCCTTCAGACCTTGGCCCCCACCCTGGGGCTTTCAAGAACCATCACGAATCAGAATCCTGGACAGGAATCATGGATGTGGGAGAGGAAAATAGAACTCATAGCAGCTGATCTTAAAGAGCTAGAGGTGGCTGCCTTCTTCATAGCTGTGTTTTTCCCCTTCTGGGAAATGCCTCAGGATGCCAGCCACCTCCCAACACTTCCTTTTTTCTATGTTTAGAGAACCTCTTTTGCTATTTATATTTGCCAAAGTAATGCCCCTTGGCCAGAACACATAGATAAGGCCATCCATGAGCACCAAGTCAACCTAGACCTTGCAAATTACATGAGATTGAAAACAGGCAGCTGGGCCAGTGCAAGGTACCTTGTCAGAGTAGACCCAGCACTGCCTCCCCCACTAGTTCTGCACTATGTGAAGGAAATGGATGTGAAGAAAAACAGAGGGTCAATCATGTTGCCAGAGATGGCCTGGCAGGTAGTGACATTTGGTGACCACCAATAAGAATATGTTCCAACTTTTTATTTCCATTTCATAGACTGTTTGTCTTCAGGCTGTGTAAATGGCCTTAGCTGCTTCCCAGCACACTCTTAGCTTTTAAAACCAGAAATGAGTAAATGAAGGTTGGTTTCAGGCATGCCCCAGCCCTACTGAAATTAGAGTGGGTTCCAGCACTGATGGGGGAGCGTCCATGTGCACTGTCCATAAGCATGCACAGACCAGATATCATGCTGGCACACCACAGAAGTGCCTACCTGTCATACCATCTGGCTTCTCCAGTGCCATGGTTGGTACTCTGTGCTTCTTGACACCCTCATAAGCACAGCGGAACTAGTGGGTGAGGCAGTACCGGCTCCCTGGGATTCTCTTGTCTGAAGGTGCCACAGTTGGTTATCATACATGCACCCATTGGAGCATCTTGGTTGCTTCCAAATTCCTACAATGTGAATAAAGCTTCTGTAAACATCCATGTTGTCTTTTCAAAAGAACAGTTCAAAGTAAGAGACTATAACTCTTTTTATTTAAGAGGCTTCACTGGCTCAACAAAAGATTCTGTTCTCTTCTGAATGAAGTTCTGTTCTGCTTGCAGATATCGACGAGTGTCAGAACGGCCCAGTGTGCCAGCGCAATGCTGAATGCATCAACACCGCAGGCAGCTATCGCTGCGACTGCAAGCCTGGCTACCGGCTCACCTCCACAGGGCAGTGCAATGGTACGTCGTGGCCACTGCGTACCCGCTCAGAGCGCATCTCTGTCAAGCTGCTAACACCTGGGTTTCTTTTGAGATTGTAGGGCTGAAGAACAGAAGTGATGATTTAGATTTATGAACTTTAGGAACTAAATTGGAAAAAAATAAAATTGTTGAAATATCTAAACTCTTACCTTTAACTCTATAGATGTTTGCAAAAGATCATTCAGACAAACAAGTCTTGTGTGCCTATCTTCCTCCCCACCTGGAAACATCTACCATATGCCTCCAGCCAATACTTAAAACCAATGTATTTTGTTTACTTCCATATAATCCTCCTTAGACTTATGAGATTTTTACTTCTTTGTCCATATATGCCAGTCTTGACAGTGAAGCACCTTTGAGTTAGACAAGATCATCTTGAAAAAAAAGCCAACAGTATCATTTGTTTTCCCAAACATCTTACAGGCAAAAGTCATCCACTGAAGACAGCAAACATTAAGAGCTTTATAATCTCTAGGGCGCCTACAGTAAATGAGAAGCTATCGCCTAGAGGCTGGGTGTGCTTGTCACTCACCTTTGGCAAGGGCGTGGCAGCAGTAAGAAGGAAGGCTGTGTTGTCAGTTTACATCTCTAGGAAAGTCATTTCAACACAGAAGCAAAACAGTACTTAAGAGTGATTTTCATGTAAGTTTTAAAATAATTATAAATCATCGCATATTTAGCAAAGGGGTCAGGAGGAATGTGTTGTTCCACTTGCAGTTCATTTCCAGGTGAACTTCTTGCACATGCCATGCGTTTGTGCTCCGGGGAGCGTGGTCAGGTTTTCCTTGGATTTCCTGTTCCACTGGTCATTGAGTGGTAGGATGTGCAGTGCTGTCTGTAGGGCACTGTGCATTGTTTTATGAGAATTTGGTGGGAAGAGAGTGCAAGAGCAGAACAAAGGAAAAAACTCACTTGCAGAATCAATATTTGTGAGTTTAAAGGAACATGTGCAAGTATTTAGCATTTTTTACATCAGAGCTGCTATTATATGTACATTGAAAATATAGAACAGGAAAAATTTTAATGCCTCTGATATGAACCACCATACCCTCAAATAAGAGCAAGAGATGCTGCTCGCCATAGCATCTGCTGCAGTCCTTTTGAAAGAATAAAAATTCAGGATGGTACATCTGTTGTATATAGTCTTCAAAACTTTCCACAAGTAGAGCTTTTGATACAGATTAAGAAAGCAGTGCTCCCTATGGACAAGCAAGGAGCAGTTCATTCACATTCTTTGTTTCCCTCACCCCTTAAAGGATTCCCTCAATAAACCACTTTCACAAGAAAAAAATTATACACATATGCAGGCATAGAATCATGTAATTGGTAAACTTGTGCATTAAATTCTTCCTCTCAGGTAACCAGATTTCAAGAAAACAATGAAAATTCAGTCTATCATAAACATAATTTAGTTTAAATATGAGTAGAAGCAAAATGCAATGACTTTCCTATGAACTGGTATGAAGAAAAGTACCACCATGATTAAGGTGGAGCCATTGTGGACAAGAAGCCTTGATAAAAATGGAATGAAAGTTATAGGAATGAGAAAAACACCATATGTTCAATAAAAACAATGTTAGCAATAGATTTGTTAGACTGTGATATAAATTTCCAAAGAAAGCCTTAAAGTATCCATGATTTAACCTTAAATTGACCAAACACTTCAATGAATTCCACACTCTGAGATGTGATTAGATAAATATGTAAAGACTCCCTACTCAAGTTTTTCCCCTCAACCTAAGTTTTTTCCTCCTTCATGACTTTTTTTGGCCATGCCCTGTTCTTTTTTCATTGTTTCATATGTTGCTTATGTAGTCGGTAATTTACAAATAATTTTGAAGCAAAAATAAATATAAAGCCAGTGTCTGATTTATAGACTCAGTCTTGAGTTAGGACTAGTCTTGACAACAATGCCTAGACATATTATTCAATTCAAGTTTTTAAGTTTTTTTTTTAATTCTTAATTAATTTATGGGAGAGAAAGAGGCAGAGAGAGACAGAGAAAGAAAGAGAAAGAAAGAGAAAGAGAGAACATGGGTGCACCAGGGCCTCTAGCCATTGCAAACAAACTCCAGATGCGTGTTCCACTTTGTGCATCTGGCTTTATGTGGGCCCTGGGGAATCAAACCTAGGTCATTAGGCATAGGAGACAAGTGCCCTCAGTTGGATTTTATCTCCTAAATCTCCATCTAAGAAAACAAGCAACAAAAATTGCTTTGCATAGTGTCCACTTGAAATGCTTTTTATTTACAGATCGCAATGAATGTCAAGAAATCCCCAACATATGCAGCCATGGACAATGTATTGATACAGTGGGAAGCTTTTATTGCCTTTGTCATGCTGGTTTCAAAACAAATGCTGATCAAACCATGTGCTTAGGTAAGTATGTGATCATCATTTCATTGTTTTTCATGTATTAGTTAGAATTCCATTTACATCTACATATTGTAAGACTTAATACCTTATTCACTAATTATTTTGCTATTTGCAAAATAAAAGTGGGATTGATGTCTCACTTAATCTCTGGCAATCTGAGCACAAAAAAAACCTTCTTCCTTGATATTTCATTTGATTGTCAGAATTTTTGCTCCTCACCATGTTTGGGATCAAACCCAGGACCATATGTATTATGAATGTTAAGCAAGTGCTCTACCACTGAGCATCACCACCAGTTGTAGAAAAACTTTGACTACAAGATAAATTCATATATATATATATATATATATATATATATAGAGAGAGAGAGAGAGAGAGAGAGAGAGAGAGACCCAAAATTAAATTTTGTTATTGTTAATAGCTTATGATATTTTGTAATATTTATGTGAGATCTTATCATTTAACAGACTTCAGCTTTTGGGTGTATGAGAAAGGTCTACAGTTTGTACCAGATACTGAAAGGTAAATAGATAGTTTCTACAAAGGAAAAAAAAATGGTAAAGGACCACCAAGTTTTTAAGGAAAAGAGAGCTCAAAATCTTAAACATCTCTCTTGGTTTCAGTACTATCAGGGTGCTGGCTTAGAATAAACTTAAGACGTAATCAATCAGGTCCTTTCTTTTTCTCTCTGTTTTAAAGTGACGTCTGTTAAGCCTTTTGGAGACTGAACCAGTTAGTTCCATAGCTGGAAGAACAATCAACACAGGCCCTCTGTTTAAGCTGCTCACTTTTGGCTATAGCTAGGTCCATTCATTAAGGAATATTCTCATAAGGCTGTCTCCAGAAAGATAGCATTTTAAGTTAAAGGAGCAAACCATCCCAGGCAGCTAACCCTGGCATAGCCATGAGAACCTGTCCAAGTATTGTTCTCTTTTTCCATTTCAACTTTCTGGAACCTGCTACTAAAGAACTTCCCAGTTTGGCTATGGATAAACTAAGGTCAGTTCACTGTGCCTTCCCAGCTCTCTGCTTGTGGTATCATGGTTCATCTAAATGCAGTTTTCAACTGCCGATAGAGCTTCTTGGGAGTCAGCAACAGCTTTGAAAAAAATATTTTTTTATTTATTTGCAAGAGAGAGAGAGAGAGAGATAGTGTGGGCACACCAGGCCATCTTGCCATTGCAAATGAATTCCACATGCATGTACCATTTTGTGCATCTGACTTATATGGGTACCAGGGATTTGAGCCTTGGGCCATCAGGCTTTGCAAGCAAGCACCTTCAACCACTGAGCCATCTTTCTAGCTCTAGCAATAGCTTTTTGATATAGAATTATATATATCTCCAAGACTTGAAAGAAGAGTTTATCTTTACTCATTACATTTTGCTCTCCTTAAATGTTACTGTACATCCCTCTGTCACTTCATCCTTGCTCTTCCTTATCACACCTCTCTCTCTGAAACTATTAGTCATCTTTTTTTCACTTAAATTTTCTTTGTCTCTTTAATAGGCCTACTCTCTTCAAGAAGTATGCTTGCTGCTATGTTGTGGAGAGATAGCAGAATAGCTTTACAGAATGCCAAAGACAGGGTCAGACACTAATACAAAGACACACAAGAGTGTGAGAGTGTCTGAAATCAGGGTGAATGTCACTCCGTTGTCATATTCAGGAGAGGAGATAAGTCATCATTGGAGGCGCATGAGTTTTCAATGGTGGCTGGGAGAAAGGAAACAATGTCCAAAAAGCAGCTTAGCTAGAAAGTTATTTTGTTGCTGATTGCAGAGTAATGCCAGGTAAATGCTTTTGGGTAAGTTGGAGTAAGAATCCTAAGAGTTGAAATTTTCCAAACGTGGCACCAAATCAAGACCCAGATGCACACAGAACTGTTTTCATTTTCAAGTGAAATATTTGAGAAAAGTGGCAAGTGTGGAGAATTTAAGGAGTAAATAGAATAAAATTCTTGTCCAGTTCTCATGTCCTGAGCTCGCCTCCTTTCACATGCCAACCAAGGAAACAATGTGCTGCCGGGATTTTAGACAACCTCACCTCTCACCTTCTCCAGGGAGCTGCTGCTGGTGGAGCGGATGCCACCATCCAGACCTTTCAGCCTTCAAAGGAGACTGTACACCCTGAAATGACTCAATGTCAGTGACCACACAACCCCCTTTCCATTAGTAATGGTTTCTCTGTGACCTTTCTCCTAGACATCAATGAGTGTGAAAGAGATGCCTGTGGGAACGGGACCTGCCGAAACACCATTGGTTCCTTCAACTGCCGCTGCAATCATGGCTTCATTCTTTCCCACAACAATGACTGCATAGGTATGTTTGCCCATGAATGACCAACTGGGTAACTAGCATTATCTTCAGGGGGTGGGTGGGCTATTGCTTCTTCTTCTCTCTCTCTTTTTAAATATATGCCATCTTAGGCCTAACACTTTGTCAGGGGACTTGTCAAATATAATATGCTAATCAAAAGTCAAATGTAGTAGATACATCTATTATTTGTATTAAAGTGATCAAATTAGCAGCTGTAATTTTATATCATTTTGTTGTAAATTAAATGAAATTTAAAGTATGCAAAAGAAATTCTTTACATAAAATGATATGTGGACCTTCTTGCCTTTGTTTTACTGCAGCCTCTTTTAAAAGAAATTCATTATTACATGAACAAAATTACTCTTCTTATAAATGCTGGATGTTTTATTTCATGTGAAGACTCTATATTTAAATATATATTTATACATATGTATTTATTTTTAGGTACATTGTATGTATAAATATATTTTGTGTGTTTATATATTGTAATATATGTATAAATGTATACATATATATGGTATGTATATATAACATATATGACTATAAGACATTAAAAAAGAAGGAAATCTCTTTGAGGTGAGTAAGGGACTAGTGAGAAGGGAAGAGGAACAGAA
Source organism: Dipus sagitta (assembly GCA_036346955.1). Classification (NCBI taxonomy): domain Eukaryota; kingdom Metazoa; phylum Chordata; class Mammalia; order Rodentia; family Dipodidae; genus Dipus; species Dipus sagitta. Next base: position 74,429,048 of record CM070779.1, on the reverse strand, counting down.
TAGGTTAGTATAGAGGTACATAAGTGCAAGGTACAATGACATAGATATATGTAAATATAATGAAACTCATCATTTTATACTAACTAAAATTAATTTAAAGAAAGACATGCTAAGGAATAGTGATGAACTAAATATTGTGTAGAGGTGGAGACTAATTTTATATGCTTTTAATTACAATACTGCAATATGACTTCAGCTGAGTTGCGTATCAACAAATCATGTTGTGTTGGAGAGAGGGCTTTGCAGTTAAGGTGTTTGCCTGCAAAGCCAAAGGACCTTGGTTTGATTTTCCAGGACCCATGTAAGCCAGATGCACAAGATGGTGCATGCATTTGGAGTTCATTTGCAGTGGCTGGAAGCCCTGGTATACCCATTCTCTTTCTCTCCCTCTCTGTCTATCTCTTTCTCTCTCTCTCAAATAAATAAAAATAAAAATATTTAAAACTAAATCATATTTATATTATAAAAAATAAATCCTAGGGGCTGGAGAAATTATTAAGTAGGTAAGAATGTTTGCTAGACAAGCCTGAGGATCTGAGTTCAATCCCTAGTACCTACATAAAAAGCCAGGCATAGCTATGTATACCTATATCCCCAGCATTTGAGGTAGGTAGAGACAGGAGGATCACTGGGCCTCCCAAGTCAGTCACTGCAAGCAAAACTGGGAGCTGTAGATTCAGTGAGAGACTCTGTCTCAGGGAAATAAGGCAGAAGAGTGATGGATGAGGACACCTGGTACTTCCTCTGGTCACTACTAGAGTGCACATGGGGCATGTGCATCTGCACACACATGCATACACCATACACAAACACCACATATACAACACATACACAATAAAAAAAAAAAATAAAGCCTAAAGTCCAGGTGAAGCTATTAACTTCTCATGTAAATTATCCACCTTCAGTATAATAAAGAAGAATTAGGGCTGTAACTCAGTTGGTCAAGTGCTTGCCTAACATGCAGGAAGCCTTGAGTTCAATCCCCAGAACCACATGAACTGGGCTCATGCCTATAATCCTAAAACTGGGGAGGTAGAGATGTCAGGATCAGACATTCAGGGTCATCCTTGGCTATATTGTGAGTTTAAGGCCAGTTTGGGCTATATGAGACAGTTTCAAAAAATAAAACATTTTGTCTATAATTATGGAAGTTGTCAATAATAAAAAATAAAAAAACAAAAATAAATAAATATAAAGCAACAACCATATATATATATATATATATATATATATATATATATATGTCTGTGTGTGTGATATATGATGTATATGTATATGTACATATGTGTGTGTGTTTGCATTCATTTGATTATATTTGGGTAGGTGTTTAAAGCTAGATCTGTTGTAAACCAAATCTTCATTATAATTTCTTATGTTTGGCTGAGCCACAAAAGCTGGGATTTTGACATTTTCTTTGGATCATTGCAAAAAGTAATAATGATAACTTTTTTCAGATGTTGATGAATGTGCAACTGGAAATGGGAACCTTTGTAGAAATGGCCAGTGCATCAACACAGTGGGGTCCTTCCAGTGCCAGTGCAATGAAGGCTATGAGGTGGCTCCAGATGGGAGGACCTGTGTGGGTGAGTGCCGAGCTCAGAAAGATTCTGAAAATATGCTCCGAGAGGCCACATGTAGAATCAGGCAATCTCCACTGTAATTCTTCCTGTGAGGAATATAGAGGAAGCATGCACTAATCTTGCCTATAAAGATTTTATTTTTTAAATTAAACCAATATTGTCATTTTCTTTCTTATTTTTAAAAAATTGTCATCTGCAACTGTATAACTGTTTAATGTTAAACTTAATAGTTAAATAATTTTGGCTCTCTTTCTCATTGTTTTATTCAAAAACACACACAGTCATTTGAGTGGCCTAAAAAGTCCTTTCACATGTTGTACTTTTCCAGAAGTATTTAATCTGTGGTAAAGAGAGTAAAATAGGGCTGTTGTATTGAGTGCTTTTGAAAGCTGATAAGACTTCTTTTTATAAGTCACTTATTTTTCTCTGGGAAACTTTAGTGGATTTTAATTAGCTTTATGTGTTCCTTTGACTTAATTCTAGTTTCTTTGATTTCATTTCAATTGCTCAATAGAAATCATGTCATTGCGAGCTTCCCTCTTTTCCTGTTTCTTTGCAGATATCAATGAATGTCTTCTAGAACCTGGAAAATGCGCACCAGGAACATGTCAAAACTTGGATGGATCATACAGATGTATTTGCCCTCCTGGATACAGCCTACAGAATGACAAATGTGAAGGTAGGAGAGCTGTTTAGAGATGAGTGTTTGGGCATTGCATGAGAGTCAACACAAACCACTGTTTTGTGAGAGTGTCTTCACTTTATAATATGTCACTTCGCATATTTTACTTTGCATATTTTTTAAACATCCAAGGTGTGAAGGTGGCTCAGTGTGTAACCACATTTTCTGTACACACAAGAGGGCCTGAAAGGACCTTGTTTGCCTTGTGTTTGACTCCCCATCACCCACCAAAACAGTTGTATGTGGCTATGCGTGCCTATAGTCCCACTCTTTGGGGGAGCAGAGACAGGGCTCATTGCTCAACCAGTCTGACTAAAAACTGTAGCTCTGGGTTCAAGGAGAAAATGTCTCAAGGAATAAGACAGAAGAGTGATAGAGGAAGACGCTCAGTGTTCTTCTCTGGCCTCCACATGCACATGAATGTGGCACACACAAGTGTGCTTACCTTACCACACATACTACACACACACACACACACACACACACACACACACAGTACAAGGTGGTTTGGCTCAAAATTAAGACTTACCACTTTCTTCCCTCTAAATTCCTGCTGAAAAGATGGAAGTAGGTGAGTTTGTTGCAATATAGTGGCTATACTTTTGCCAAAAGTGGAGTAATCATGTAATTTATTGACCAAACTAAGATCATTTTGAAAATGAAAAATGGTACTTAAGTTTGGAGGTAGTTCAACAGGCATAAGCAAGAACTCTGTAGGGAACACAAGGACATATTGGTACACAAACTGTTCAGAATCTACTCTAGTCTACTTGCAAATGCCAAAATATATCAATATACCAAGGAAAACAGCCAATAATTCCTATTATCTCTACAAGGAAAAAATGACTACAGCCTGTATAAGTAAGACATCTTTGTGTGTAGAGGTCAAATATTCCTTGGAGGGTTTATACTTTGGGGAATGTATTCATTTGCATAGATATTAGTATCCTTGTAAACGCTTTTAAGAATATATATATATATATATATATATATATATATATATATATATATTGCATGGGGTTTGAGAAAAGCTCTGAGGATGAGTGGAGGGAAATATTTGACTATGTATGTCACATGCAATTCTTTTAGATATCGATGAGTGTGTTGAAGAGCCAGAAATCTGTGCCTTGGGTACATGCAGTAACACTGAAGGCAGCTTCAGATGTCTTTGCCCAGAAGGGTTCTCATTGTCTTCGACTGGAAGAAGGTGCCAAGGTAAATGACTCTGGAGGTTTTGGACTTGCCTTCCTCTGGGTTTATTTGTTGTGGCTTAAACATGGCAGAGCTCTGGTTCTTATGAATGGGAAGATGAAGCGTTCCATTCACCCACAGGTCTAATGATTACCATATGGCAGAAGGTTCATTGTTTTACTGTTGAGGTTGAAAACTCATCCATCATGTTAGAGTTGCTTATATAACTTTCTTGGCACATAAACTTCTCTCCCTCTACAAGCAAAGATGCTGATAGGCTCATCTGTAGGGAATCCCCATGAGCCACTAAAGCCCCAGAGTCTGGAGATCAGCTACAGGTTCCCTGCCTCTGAAGCTGCAACCTGCTTATATGTGGGTGCAAACCAAGTCCTTCAAATGGGAAAATGCAGAGAAGCCCTTCTACAACCAGGAGAAGATGCCCATCCTGATCTCACAGACTCAAGTCCCCAGTAGATTTTCAAAGGCTTACCAGGTGGAATTGCAAATGAAAGAAAAAATCAAAAAGACCCTCAATGTAACCTAACACAGTGTTTAAGAACCAGAAAATTGTTCTAATATTTCTAAACAATGTCATTGTTAGGTGACTATTTATATCATCCAATTTAGTGAATTACAAAATGGCAGAGGGACCCACAAACATATATATATATATATACATATATATATACATATACATAATTTCACTTTTCTACTAGTATTTGTTGTTATTGGGTTATTGATTGGTGTTGAGCTGGGGATTTGTATTTTTATTTTGGGGGTAGGATGTGTGTGCGTATGCGTGCATGCGTGCACACCCACAAAACACATGCTTTCATATTACTAAATGATACCATTTGAGATTCTAAATTTGAATTTGGTGTTCCAGGCCTATTAATTTTTTTCACAGAGAAAGTCATTTCATACTTAGGAATTCAGTTTTCTCATTTCAAACCACAGTAATACCCACTCAGCAGATCTGACCTTACTGAATACTTGAAAACCTGCAGTTTATTATTCCCATGCAAACTGTTGTTTTTGTTATTCTGTCTAGTTAACTTTTTACATTTCAACTAGCTACTTTAGAGAATGAAGGCAAGTATGGAGAATTCTCAGGTTGGTTGGCTCTTATAGGGAGCTATGAGAAGTCCAGATAAATTTCTGATTGGTAAAGCAGTAAAGCCTGACTCAGACAGATATTCTATCTGTGGAGTCCAGACAAGTCAGATAGAGTCTAACTCCTACTCCCTTGTTTGTGTGCTTTGGCCTGACCTGTGCTTGGAAAGAAAGCAGTGGGAAACCAGGTGTGAATCTGCCGATGTGGCAGGCCAGAGGAAACTCCTAGGCTATTAATTCAATTTGCACTGGCCTGTCACGGAGCAAGCTGACATTGCAGGAAGAACCAGCCCAGCTGTGAGCAGCCCTGCCACATGTTCAGCTCTAGGAGGAAGAGCCAGAACTGAGGAATGCAAGCAGGGAGAGTGACTCTTAGTTCCTAAGTCTGAAGACATTTCCGAATACAGGAAGAGCTCTTTGTAGGACTGGTGAGAGGCATCCTAGCAAGGCCTGGTTAAAGTATGCATGTGAGCATAGCTCAGCCTACCCAAGCCTTTGAGTAATAAACTCACCTTGAATAATTTACTCATCACTATGAGTAAAATAAATCTCCCACTGAGTGCAATTTTGCTGGAACCTGGAAATTAAAACCTAAAGTTTTCTTGCACAATGACAAAATAGGAACCAAGCTTCTATTAACCATTAAATGAGAAAATTCCATAAAACCAGGGATTGTGGTTTAGAAATAGTAAATGCTGTGGTACTCTGACTCTGACCCTGAAGGCCACAGCTGTAAATGAGCCACTCTTACTAAATTAAGTGAAGGTAATTTGTCACTTAGATTGACTTGAAGCCATGCATTTGAGTCCTTGTTTAAATTGGCAATTTTTTTCTTTGGGATAGAGTAGAGTGATGTAGGGAAGATAGAGATGAGTCTAGAACAAGGCCAACAATAAAAGGAAAACAGGATAAAAGTTTGAACACATCAGTAGCAGATCATGAGCAGATCTAGTTTTAAAAGAAATGCTTTAAAGACAAAGGTCAGAGTTAAGCCTTAATATTAGTTGTTGAAATAGTTTTGTGAATAGTTGTTGAATTACATCTTAAGACACTTGTGTGCATAAATAACAAAAACAACACCGATAAAGACAAAACAATATATGTGGGAAAGAATTCGAAGAATAAAGAAGAGCAAAAAGCACTCTCCCAGAAATGAAAATCTGTTAAATATTGACACTTCTCAGTAAAGTGAGTATTCGAGTGGTAGATATGCTATAGGACAAGGACTGGCTTTTGATGTTCTTGACCTGCAGAAAGGTAGTTCACTGGAAGGTGCCTGTTAGGAACTAGCCACAGCACATGTGGTCATGGAGGGGAAACACGGTGATAGACCTGAAAGTGTTGTTAGCCATAAATAACTGGGGAAGCCAACTAAATTTGACTTACAGAAATGGATAAATATGACAGATGATAGATAGATGAAATATAATTGATAGAGATGGTATATATATATATAATAAATAGATATGACAGATAGATGATAGGCAGTTGATAGAGATAGATAGGTGGCAGATAGAAAGATAGACTTTTTAACTTTCATTCTAAAGACTTTTCTTCAGTGATCCTAGCATCTTTTTTATTTTTACACTATTTTCATTGACATAAAATTATACCTACTAAAATTTCTTAACAGAAAAGTATAAGTGGCTATGATAGTCTCTTTCCTGGGTTGGAAAGCTGATGGGAGAGAATGAAGAAGTCAGAGATGGTCAAAAGTAATAAAAAGGGAATTGTAAAAAATGGACATGAAAGCATTTCCCTAAAATCTGCAGATTTTACCTTCAATTAAAGAAGTTGTGCATGGCTTTGGAGTCACGTTTGAAGGAAAACATATTCCAGACCCCAGGATGAGCTCACTTTACTTAGAGTTACCTAATCCGTTCTATAAGAAATGGAAAAGCCAGATTCCAGAATTATGTCAAGCAATGTTAGAGAGTTTTATAGAAAAGATATTCCATCTTCCTTGAAGTCACCAAGCAATAATGAACATCAAGAAATACACATATTCTGTGAGAGGAAGATTGCTTGACTCCTGCCTCTCCACAGCCTTGCTCTCCTTTTTCTATCTGTACTGTACTTTCTGTACAAAATTTAGGAGTGTGTGTGCACACTTTTCAGAAAGCCCCACTTGTATTTTGTAGCCAAAACTGTCATGAGTAACCACTTCAGTGGCTGATGGTGCAGCCCACACCTACCACTTCTTTATTTGCTCTACGCTGTGGTGTGAGGTTTAATTTTGATACCAGGCTTACAGAGCGCAGAGTTAGCAACAAAGTATCACATCACAGTACATACTAGAACTGGGAGGGCTCTCTCCTCTTAATGTGCTTGCTGAAAGTTGTGCACATCATGCAAGCAGTTGCTGTTCACATCATTTGAAGAGTGTCACTGTGCTACTGGCACGTGTGGTGCCTCGGCTGTTTCCTACTCAGTGCTGCACAGTGAAGGTCCAGCAAGGAAGTAACTGAAGGTGCTGTGAATTTATACTGCAGATCTGAGAATGAGCTACTGTTATGCGAAGTTTGAAGGTGGAAAGTGTTCATCGCCCAAATCCAGAAATCACTCCAAGCAGGAATGCTGCTGTGCGCTGAAGGGTGAAGGCTGGGGAGACCCCTGTGAGCTGTGCCCCACTGAACCAGATGGTGTGTCTGAATCTTTGTTTCTCTTTCTGTGATTCCATGCATGAATGAACAAGAATATGTCCATAAAGCCAATAAGACAATTAAAGACTTATTAGAATTTTCATTCAACATTAGTTTCTCAAGCCAGGCGTGGTGGCACACGCCTTTAATCCCAGCACTTGGGAGGCAGAGGTAGGAGGATCACTGTGAGTTCAAAGCCACCCTGAGACTACATAGTGAATTCCAGGTCAGCCTGAGCTGGAGGGAGACCCTACCTTGAAAAACCAAAAAAAAGAAAGAAAATAAAAACAGTTTTTCAGGAGCAAGATAGCTATTTGCTTTTTTAGTTATGTTATAAATGAGAGATATCTAAGAAATAGACATAGTATCTTTGGGAGTCTTGTCAGCTTCCTAGTTTTTGTGCTTGTCGTGTTCATATTTCTCAGTCAGTGGAACAGGTGGGTAGCCACTGCCAGAAAATGCATGGGGCAAAGCCTTAGTCTATCCATTAATGAGTGCATGTTCCCACTGCAGAGGCTTTCCGCCAGATCTGCCCCTATGGAAGTGGGATCATCGTGGGGCCTGATGACTCAGCAGTTGGTGAGTAGCCCATGCTGGACCCTCAGGGCTCTGGGTCTTCATAGCTGACTCATCTTTGTCCTTCCTCCAGGAGTTCCCATTCCTTCACACTTACCTGGAAAAAAATGCCTATTCTTTCATCATTTCATTCAGATACTAGATAATAATTGGTTAAACACTGAGCAGTTGATCATTGTGTTAAGTGAACTACCTTGTTTTTACTATCTTTTTTTCTTCCTTTACATAAGATATGGATGAATGCAAAGAACCTGATATCTGTAAACATGGCCAGTGCATCAACACAGATGGCTCCTATCGGTGCGAGTGTCCTTTTGGCTATATTCTAGAAGGGAATGAGTGTGTGGGTGAGTAAGAAGTCACTTTCTTCTGCAGAGCTGTTGTAAAATGGAACTTAAGTGACACAGCATATACCCTTAAGAAATCTAACCACCAGAATAAGACTTCAGGTTTTATCCCTCCATTCTCATTTACAATACTAGCCAAGACCCACTCTGTGCTACTGCAGTGAACCAAGCAGAAAGGGTCCTAGACCTTGCTGTCTAATGTAGAAACCAGACACTATCCATGTCTAAGAGATACTGAAAAGGACAACACCATAATGAAAGTCATTGTGAGCAGACTCCATGCCTTAGCTGGTTAAAGTTTGTCTTGAAAGTCTTTGTGACATTTAAAAATATATTATTAATGGTCACAATTTATTTTCTTGACATGTAAAACACAAAATTATATATATATATATATATATATATCACAAAATTATATATATGTATATATATACATATATATAATACTTATATATTTAATTTAACTATGTATATACTTAATTTACATATATATGTATCTTGTGTTACATTTTATAATATTAAAAGCCATGTACCCTATGCAAATTCCTCTTGTTTTAACCCTCTTATAAAATTTACAAGAATAGAGCCGGGCGTGGTAGCACACGCCTTTAATCCCAACACTTGGGAGGCACAGGTAGGAGGATCATCATGAGTTAGAGGCCACCCTGAGAATACAGAGTGAATTCCAGGTCAGCCTGGGCTAGAATGAGAACCTATCTCGGAAAAAAAAAATAAAATAAAATAAAAATAAAAATCCAGGAACAGTACCAATATGTGCTATTTACACACTGAGTATGTTCATAACTAAGAAAAAAAATTTCCAAGAATAGGTCATGTGTGAATCTTTGACACTTAGTCACACTAACTGTAAGTTAAATTTAAGTATTATGTTTAAGAATTTCAAACAATTTTGACATAATTTGAGTTAATTGTGGCATAATGTAGAAAGTTGGTGTATATAAATTCCAAAGCAGTCTTTTCATAACAAGGAGTCAGGATCTGAGGATTTCAGCTCCAGTTGTGGCTGTGGGAGTCTTAGTGTACCCTTCAGCCTCTGTGGAATTTTAGGTGTCATATGTATATGAACTGATTCATTTCTAATTATCCTGGAAGTTCTAAAATACAATGACATTATGATTTTGGTTACTTCATGAAGATACAGCATTCTTGGCTGTGATATGAGATTCATTAACAAAACAAAAATAAATTTTCAATGTTTTCTTTCGGAATCTTCAGTTAATACTTCTGTGTATGAGCAGAGTTAACCCTGTTGCCCTGGGTTTTTCTACTCTTTGCTTTTGTTCTGACTTCAGAATCCCAATGTAAGAAGTAACCCTTGACAGTAGTCCAGTATTTGTCTGAGTAAACTAAAAAATGTTAGTTCTAAAACATTTTTTTCTTTCCCAAGGAAAAATGTTTCCCTAAGCATATGTCACAATTAAGAACAGTGAGGTTCCAGGCAGGGGGGTTAAGAGGCATCTATATTTTTTAGGGTCTTCTTGGTAAGATATGTTCTGTCTCCACAGTTGTTTAGAGAGGTCATTCCCTAAACATATTTCTTTCTAGCCTTTCTTCTGCCTAATATAAACCATCTGGTTTTAATGGAATAAAAAATTCTACTTGAATGCTGATCTTATCCAATGTGTTAATTCTGCTTACCCTCTGCTTGCCTCTTCTGAATAAGTTTAGTCTTCTATTTTATATCTGGCAAGAATGATCATATGTAAGGCTTCTTATAGAATGATGTAATATGGGCCCAAAACTGGAGATCTATTCCTATCTTTAAACAAGCATAAGCTTCTCGCTGCAAATAGTAGCCTTATTTGAGCTATTAGAGCATCAATCCCAGTAGAAGATATCCTTCCTCATAAGGTGAGACTGGGGTAATCATGAATCAGGACAGTCGGGGCTGAAAGTTCAGATACTCTCACTGTAACTATCATTGAGCAGGCCAAACTCAAGCTACAAATCTGTAATAATGACACATGTATATTACTTTCTTGCAAGAATAAGACAAGAATTAAGCAGGAAATCCAGATCCAAGCACTCTGAAAGGCATGATCTGAGTCCAGTCCCATTTTATCTCAACTCATCAAGTTTTGGATGGTTACTTTCAGATACTGATGAATGTTCTGTGGGCAATCCTTGTGGAAATGGAACCTGCAAGAATGTGATTGGAGGTTTTGAATGTACCTGTGAGGAGGGATTTGAGCCTGGTCCAATGATGACATGTGAAGGTAAGCATCTTAATACTCGTTATCAGTATTGATCATGGGAACAGCTGGTTGACTGGGGCTCTTAATGCTAGATGCCACTTAGAGCATATAGACTAAAGAACATCTGGCCTGATGGCCATTCCATCATTTCTTCCTTGTATGGTCTCATCTTTGCAGAAAGTACCAAAGAAATACAGGTGGCTCATTGTGTAAGTTAAACTATGTGTCCCAGAGTTTTTACTTGTGTGTACTCACTACTTATATTTGGGTACTACTTTTGCCTCATTTAATACCTGATGTCTTATTATTTTCTGTCATTTTCCTTATTTCCTATATTTTTCTCCTCTTCTATCCTTTTCTATTTGTAGAAATACCACACAGAGATAGATAATTAGCACATACTGCATTTATTTGAAGGCATTCACAGAAAAGGGGGTACCTAAACCATACAAGTATCTGCTTAAAAGAGTGTATGGGAAAGAAGACAGTGACAATGTGCTCAATAAGGGTCCCTGGACCATCTGCCTGGGAACTTACAGAGAACTTGTTAAACATACAAATTTTCAGTCCTCATTCCAGTATCTACAAAATCAGAAACTCTTAAGAATGGGACCCATCAGCCCTCCAGAAGAGGCATCTTACCTCTTAATATGTAACTTTGAATGGAGAGATGGCTCAGCAGTTAAAAGTACTTGCTTACAAAGCCTGACAGCCTACTTTTGATTCCCTAGTACCCACATAAAGCCAGGTACAGATGCACAAAGTGACACATGCATCTGAAGTTTGCAGTGACAGGAGACCCTGGTATACCCATTCTGCTCTTCTCTTCTGTTCTCTCTCCTCTCTCTAAAATAAATAAATAAATATTACACACACACACACACACACACACACACACACTTGGGCTGGAGAGATGGCTTAGCGGTTAAGGCATTTGCCTGCAAAGCCAAAGGACCCAGGTTTGATTCTCCAGGAACCACATAAGCCAGATGCACAAGAGAGTGCATGCATCTGGTTTGTTTGCAGTGGTTGGAGGCCCTGACATGCCCTGCCCCCCCCCCCCTCTCTCTCTCAAATAAATAAAAATAAAGTTTTAAAAATACATACACATATATATACTCTTAAGGTGAGGTTCACTAGCATAAGAAAAGAATGGAGTGGGGAGAGAAGAAGTAGAGGACACAGTTGGTATTAAAGAAGCTCTTTGTCAGAGATTTGGCCCATAAGTACCTTCAGAGTACACTGAGTCCTTAGACACTAAGGATAAACCATGACCTGGCCTGTCATTCCTGCTCTCCGTCAGCATCATTGGCCTCTTATCTCTCTTCCTCCCTCCCCCCACTGGGGAGCGACTGATCACTGTGGTGGTTTCAGCCTTCCTGCTTTTCTAGCACATATTATGATGGTTATAACCATGAAATCTACAAAACTCAATTTTGTTTATTAATGGCAAAACCATTCTCCTCTAAATAGGGGTAGAACTTGGGTCAATGCATGAGTGACTTCCTCTGTAAATATGAAATGAGCCAAAACACTACTTGTTAGGCAGAAGAACCTCTTTGGGGAGCACAGGGAAGTGGCTAATAATGTTAGCCAGCTCAGCTTCTCTTCTGACTACAATTGTTTGGGCTGAAAGAGGCAAGGATGATCCCCACCCTCCACGTGTTGGAAGTAGGGTCAAAGGGTTGAGCTGAATCTTCTAAGCCAGAATTTCAGAACAATCCTCTGTAAGAGGCCTGTCATTTCTCATCCACTTAAATAATCATTCATAATGGGTTACATCAGGGCAGCAAGCTGAAAATGCACTGTGCTGGGACAGCCAGAACATATAGTCATCCTATTTATATCAGAAATACAGTTATATATTTTCTAATTTTCTTTTTCATTTTATAAGTTTCTAGAAACCAAAGACTGCTTGTCCGTTCATGTTTGTGACAAGAAAGCCCTACAACTTCTGTTTTGTTTTGTTTTTTTAAGGTAGGGTCTCACTCTAGCCCAGACTGACCTGAAACTAATTCTGTAGTTCCAGGCTAGCCTCATACTCATAGCAGTCTTCTAATCTCTGCCTGTAGAGTACTGGGATTAAAAGTGTGCCTCACCATGTCTGGCTGTTTTTTTCAACTTTTGATAATAGATTTTTGTCTTTCCATTGTTGCTGATGTCCATGATCCATTATTTTCTTCTAATGCAGATATAAATGAATGTGCTCAGAATCCCTTGCTCTGCGCCTTCCGATGTGTGAACACTTATGGGTCCTATGAATGCAAATGTCCTGCTGGATATGTTCTGCGAGAAGACAGGAGGATGTGTAAAGGTGGGAGAACCTTGTTAGATCTCACTCAAGACTAAAAGCTCTACCTCTCTCTATGATGGCAGAAATTCCTCCAAGTTTCCCTTCAAAGAGGAGGACTGGGAATTGGGGAACTCTCATCATCCATAGAATATTTTAGGGGTTGTTGTTTTCACCTTTATTACTAAATTGTAGCTTGAAGCACAATCAAGCTGAGTAAAGGCAGCACTGCAACCCATTATATACTGTCCTTTGCATGCCTAACACATGCTAGTCATTCTGCAAGGTGTAAGACTGTGTCTTCAAAGAAGTTACTCTCCCCATCCTCAGAGCTCAATCTGAAGAAGCTGAGACAAAATATAAACAAATACTCATAAACTGAAAAGTGTGATAAATACTATGAGGGTTTTATACGTAAAATGCTCTGACAATACTAAGGATATGGGGAGATGGCTCAGCAGTTAAAGGTGCTTGCTTCCAAAGCCTACCAACCCAGGTTCAATTCTCAAGCCACCCCTATAAGCCAGATGCAAAGAATTGCATAAGTATTTGCCTTTTTGCAGCAGCAAGAGGCCCTGGCACACTCCCCCCACAACCTATACACAGAAATACACACAAACACATGCACAGGTGAAAATGATTTTATTTATTTATTTGAGAGAAAGAGAGAGGGAGGAATGAAGAGAGAGAGAATGGGTGTGCCAGGGCATCCAGCCATGATAAACGAACTCCAGATGCATGTGCCCCCTTGCACATCTGGCTTATGTGGGTCCTGGAGAATTGAACCAGGATCCTTTGGCTTTGCAGGAAAGAGCATTCACCACTAAGCCATCTCTCCAGCCCAAAAATGATTTTTTTAAGTGAAGGAAGGAAATACAGAAAGGGTACATATAGAATCATGCATTTAAAGAGTTGAGAACAATTTCTTTACCAATTTCAAAGATAGAGGACTTCTATCTATTTTTAAGACAAATACCAAAAGAAATAAGTTCGGCATTGATATAATAATAATGACTTATTTAACAGGCAGGTATTTAATACAGTTTTTTTTAAAAAAATAAATGGTGACTCTCTTTGGTCTTACAGATGAGGATGAATGTGAAGAGGGAAAACACGACTGTGCCGAAAAGCAAATGCAATGCAAGAATCTTATTGGCACGTACATGTGCATCTGTGGACCCGGGTACCAGCGGAGACCTGATGGAGAAGGCTGCGTAGGTAAGAGAAGCTGCAAAGAGAGCTCTGAGTGAGTCTGAAGTGACAAGGAGAAGGAGGACCTGGGCTCTGAGTCCTTGTAACGTTCTGTTCTGCTTTACCAGAGCCATTTTCCCTCTATTGTCACAACGTTTTGTAGAAGGTCTTTGCCTCTTAATTATTTATGATTCCCAAAAGCTTCTCTGTTAGGAACTGCCTTTCCCTACTTTCTTGGCCCATTTTGCTTCTGGGCCTGGGAGATCTGGCTTTCACCTGTCAGGCATGTCCAACCTTCAGATACTGCAACATGATGTTATCTACAAAGCTCATGCTTAAGAACCACACATATTTTTTCAAAATAACTCATAAATAAAAATAAAAATAAATGTTTTAAGTGAGTTTACAGTTTTGTGTTGGGCCACATCCATTACTGTTCGAGGCCACATGGCACCAGATGGGACCTGTGAGCCACAGGTTGGGCATACTAGATAGTTTCATTTCCATTTTGTCCTCTTGTCGATATAAGGGACAGTTCGTTCTACCAAATTGGATTACTTCCCTACTGACCTAACTTGTTACTACTGCCCTGTGCCAGGTCTGAAGTAAAACTGTCTAAGCCAGTGGGATCTAACTCCAGGCAACCAGACCTTGTCTAGACAATTCAAAGAAACTCCAGTTACTTTAGTGTATTTTAAATCTGGGAAATTCGGTTATGGGTTAGGGCTGGGGAGACAGTTGGTAAAGTGCTTGCCTCAGAAGAATGAGGACCTGACTCTGATCCCCAGAACCTGTATAAAAATGCCAAGTTAAGTAGTGCTCATGAGTAATCCCAGCACTGGGAAGATGGATACAGCAGGATCCCCGGGGTTCACTGGCCAACCAGTCTAGTCTAATTGCTGAGCTCTAGGCCAATGAGAGAGCCTGTGTCAAAAAAGTTAAGGATGTGGAATGACACTAAAGTTGTGCACTGGGCTCCACATGCATACACACAAGCATGCACACACATGTGCATAAAAATGTAGTTTACTATTCCTTGGTAATGCTGTTAAGATACTATATAAAACCTAAAGATTCGACTGGACAGATGTCCCCTTGTCTGCATTGACAGCTGGCATTATTCTGATAAAGTAATGCACTTCTTCTTTTACAAGACAGTCGGTTTCCAGTCCCTCCTTGTTATGTCCTAGTATAAAAATATTTTAATTTTATTCAGTGAAAAGTGTTAGTGTACCTAAAATACTGCCATCTGTTTATCAAAATTTTGACAAGATATTTTACAAGAACAGAAGCACACATATATGTATGTATTTGCTTTTAAGTTGTGTAATCCATCTCAGGAAGAGCAGCAGCATTTGTTGCCTCCCAGGAGGAAAATTTAATGACTGAAGAATACAGAGGGAAAGGGAACTTTTCCAAATATTTGGATTTGGCTTTTGAATTTTTAGTCATATGAATCAATTACCTGTTTACAAAAAAAAAAAAAAAAGAGAGGGAGAAAAGGAAGAATGGAGGAAGGGATCGATAGTATTTCCATAAAGCAGTCTGATGATTCCTTTTCTTCTCCATCTTCACAGATGAGAATGAATGTCAGACCAAGCCAGGGATCTGTGAGAATGGACGTTGCCTCAACACACGGGGAAGCTACACGTGTGAGTGCAACGATGGGTTCACAGCCAGCCCCGCGCAGGATGAGTGCCTCGGTGAGTGCTGGCAGCCACTTCTCACCTCAACCTCCGTGTTAGGACACTCAAACCCCACGTCTCTGGTTTGAAATGAGAAAACGTCAAACATTGTGGAAGGACTAAAAACCATCAGACTTAGGCAATGACTTACTGTCTGTGACCTTCCCTTGACCTTGGTACCACCCTGCAGCTCAGTTCTTCCTTTGCTGATTGTATCACGGAATCACTTGCTTGGAATTTCTTTCTTGGCTGCCTTTTTAAGCCCTTGGTGATCAGACCCATTTCCGTATGTTTTTCTGTCCCCCTCTTGTAGCATGACTATGATGACTATCCACCATGTATGTCTGGGAACACAGAGTTATAAGCTTGTCTACACCAATACCTTTCTCCAACTCACGAATTTCTTGTCTCCTTTCCCTCAGACGGCATCCTTTCTCTCTTCCTGCTGCTTCCAGCTTTCCCTTCTCGTTCCTTCTCATGCAGGGTAAAGTGTTACATCCTTTTGGTTTTTATATATGACCAAATTCCCAATACCATGTGGCACTCATAAAATTCACTGAAATCCTTTTTGCCATGTAATATCTCTCCAGACAACCGAGAAGGGTACTGCTTCACAGAAGTTCTGCAAAACATGTGCCAGATTGGCTCAAGCAACAGGAACCCTGTTACCAAGTCAGAGTGCTGCTGTGATGGAGGGAGAGGCTGGGGTCCCCACTGCGAGATCTGCCCTTTTCAGGGCACTGTGGCTTTCAAGAAACTCTGCCCCCATGGCCGAGGATTCATGACCAATGGAGCAGGTACTTAATTTACTCTAATTGTTAACCGATGATGGAGGCACTTCATTTATGGGCCAGAAATACTTTGCAAGGAATCCCTTTGCTTTGTTGTGGCAAATATATGAGAATATGACGTCTTTTACAATATGACCTCTATTGAGATTGACAGAAATTCTTTATCTGTGTTCTTTATCTACTTGATTAAGTTGTATCCTTGAGTTCTTGCATCTACATTCCAAAGATTCCAACTTTTACACAGAAGTCTGCTGTCAATCAGTGTTTGGTTACTTGAATTACTATTTAGATAAATCTCAAAATAAGTAATCATTGAGTTCCAGCCACCAACATGTATCTTAAGTCAAAATTAACCAAAATGTATTTGTCAAAAAAGGTATAACAAATGATACCAATATTTTGAGAATTAAACACAGTTGCATCTGAAAAAATCCAAGCTGCTTTGACTAGAAAGCTAGAAGCATACAGAGCTGCTGAGGTGTGTGAGGAACTTCAGGGACCTCCTGTCCTAGTGTGATTTCCATGTTGATCAACAATATCAAGTTGGAATTTTAGTTTATAAAAGGAAAAATATCCAGTTGGTGTTTCATTGTGGTTGATTTTTATTGAGCTCCTTGGAAGAGAATTAAAAGTGAAAAAAAAAAAAAAAGGAGAGTTAAAAAGGATTTGTCTTTGTGTTAGGAAGATGTGGCAGAAGGCAGAACAATGGAACTGAGTACTTAAGAGAAAGAAATGGACAGACTAGATGGAGTGACCAACAGCCATGTATCCCTTTGAGATTATAGAAGCCTCATGTCCTAATACCAAGGAGAGAGTACTAAACTGAACTTCAGGGTAAACTGGAAAAGGTCAGACACACCCAGCTCCTGAGATTAAATGACTGTTTGGCACTCAAGGCCTGATAACTCAGGTGCAAACTTGTTATGTTGTCACTCTTCCCAAGCAGGAAGAGGATAGCTAGGTCAACAGGTGGGGAGAGCATCTTTAATAGCCATCAGCACACTGACCAAGTTTCTCTGCCTGTGCTAGGGTATGAATAAGGGTCTCTCATCCTCAGCAGACTGAAAAACCTTAGCCCCCTCATCCACACCAGAGCTCTGCTTAATTGTCCCTCCTCTTTTATTTCCCTGATATGTAATTTGATAATTTTTTCAAGATTCATTTAAACATAACAAAGAAAATGTAAATTGAATTTCCTTCAAGTTATTTTGAACATATAATAAAAAGAATGGTTTTCTTGTCAGATCCACCATTGTGACTTGCTTACTTAATGTCAGCAGGAGGCAATGTTGATAGCTAGAGATAGAGCCAAAGGCCACCCATGTCTCAATGGAATGTTGGTCTATAAATCCAGAACAGAAAGTAACATATATTTAGGTGACTAATTATTGTTCACATTCTCCTTTTGGCTTGACTATTTTACTATTATCATTTCATAAATTATTCCTTTGTCTTCCAATATTATTGGCATCATTTATGGCATTTGTGCTGTCATCCTCTTGGTTTGATTTCTTACATCCATAATATGGTAAAACAATGATGTTATACACAGATGACCCTTATGTATTAGTGTTGCCCATTTTTATAATAGAATTATTATTTTTTTATTATTTTAACTTATATCTGTTAAATTATAGATATTGATGAGTGCAAGGTTATTCATGATGTTTGCCGAAATGGGGAATGTGTCAATGACAGAGGATCCTATCACTGCATTTGTAAGACTGGCTACACTCCCGATATAACTGGAACTGCCTGTGTAGGTAAGTGTTCTATTTCTGATATTTTATTCCTGAGGAGAAATTTCAACGTATGGCAATAAATAAATAAATCCCAAGATAAAAGATCTTATACTTTCATTCATAGGAAAACATAAGACAATGAACAAATACTCCACAGAGTTTATTCCTTGCCCCCTCAAACTAACCTTTGCTCTTCCTCCCTTGAACATCTTAAGATACTTTTAATAGGACATTCACTCTATATTGCTTTGCTCATAGATCTGAATGAATGCAACCAGGCTCCCAAACCATGCAATTTTATCTGTAAAAACACAGAAGGGAGTTACCAGTGTTCCTGCCCCAAAGGCTACATTCTGCAGGAGGATGGAAGGAGCTGCAAAGGTATAGTAAATTCATGTTTTTCCCCTACATTCCCACCAGATGTATCCATGCATTCCTTGTGCCTGTGCATAATCCACAGATAAGGTGGAGACCTGCTTCTCTGGAGTTAATTCTTGTGTAGGAAGCAGATCCCTGAGAGGGCTAGGCCACGGCTAGGAAGGTTGCGGAGGACCAGTGGCAGCAGCCATTCTTGCTGTATATCTCCATGGATATCCATGAGGGCCATCCATGAGAGTCTCTGAAATGGGGGTACCAGCTCTCCAAGGCTCTACATGCCCCATGGGTATCCATGACTATCTCTGAGATGGGGGTACCAGCTCTCTAAGGCTCTGATGAGACTGATTCTTTTTCATTTCAGTGTTTATTGAGAGTTTTTATATATGTACAATCATGTATTTTGGTCAATCCCCTCCCATTACCTTCTCTTGTCTCAACCCCTCCTATCCTTCTTCCACTGAGCCCCTTTTTCTTCCCAACCAATTCCTTTTCTACATTGCTGTCTCTCTTTCATGCCCCAATGAGTTTAATTAGAGTTTCTTGCATGAGCATGGGTGGAACCTACCAGTATGTATGCCACTGCAGAGAAAATATGTCCTGCTCCCTCAGCAACTATTAACTGTCAATAACTCATCAGGGAGGTATGGGGCCTTATGTCTCCCTCCATGATGCATCACAGAAATTGAAGGGTCTGGTATTGTAGAGGTCATGTGCAGATAACAGTTGCTATGAGGTCATGAATACAAAGGCCATGACATGTCCAGAGTGTTTCACAGCATTCCTCTCTGTCCATCTCATCTTTTAACACTTATATTCTGCCCACTTTGCCACAACATTCTCCGAGCCTTGAAGGGGGTGATGTAGATGTCTCATTCAGCACCAAACACTCCATAGTCACTTATTCTCAGCACTTTGATGAGTTTTGCATCTCTTCAGTACCTACCACCATCTGCAAAAAGAAGCTTCTCCAATCAAAGATGAAAGCAACACTAATCTATGAGCACAAACATAAATATTTAAAACACAGTTTCGTGGACATAATATATCCATTTAGCCTCTTAGGGCCCGTGATTGCCCCTGCTTCTTTAAATGGTTTTTCAGGACCAGGTATATGAATTCACATTCATGGATCAGGTCCCAGATCCATAGATTATTGGTTAGCCCCATAACAGACATGCTACTATTACACCAATGAGCAGTGATGAGGCTGGTTCTCATATCCATATTCTCCCCTTTACTTTCTATTTACTACATTTATTCTTTGTGTATTCATCAATTATATAGTTCAAGTCTTTATAACAGTCTAACCTCAGAATCAACAGTGCCATGGGTCTGAAAAATAAGGTCATTTCTGCCTTCTAAGAGCTTATTAAGACATACATATTGCACACAATTGAGAAACAACCAAACTCCCTTTGCAGAATTCTTTTGATTTGTACTTACTACAAAACATCTTCCTTGATGATGAGAACTTCAGGTTTAGGGAAGAACACATGTGAGGCCTACTGAAGGTAAACTGGGGAAATGAACAATTTGGAGAAAGAAAGATCAGATGGGAGAATAAGAGGTAATACTTTCTGTCATGACAGGGAAGGGAAAGTACAGAGTTGAGTAGAGTGGAGGTAGAGAGCAGTGAGAAGCAGGTCTCCACCTCTTCCTGGGAGGCTGGACAGGGACATGAGGATATAAACAGACGGCACCACCACCTGAGGATTTCCCATGGAGCACTGATACTAGATCATCCTTTAGGTGGAGAGGGGAATTGACAAACATACTTGTTGCAGTCAGGTTCGCATTGCTGGTAGAAATCACCCAACCAAGAGCAGCTTCTGGGAAAAAGAGGCTTATTTTGGCTTACAGGCTCGAGGGGAAGCTCTGCAATGGCAGGGGAAAACGATGGCATGAGCAGAGGGTGGACATCACCCCCTGGCCAACATACAGTGGTCAATAGCAACAGGAGCATGTGCCAAACACTGGCATGATGAAACTGGCTATAACACCCTTAAGCCCGCCCCCAACAATACACCATTTCCCTGCGGTGTTAATTCCCAAATCTCCATCAGCTGGGAACCTAGCATTTAGAACACCTAAGTTTATGAGGGACACCAGAATCAAACCACCACACTACTCAAAGATTCTGACCATCTGAAGTGAACACTCTGCAGCTTGGTCTTCATCTTAGGTCACAGAGAGGTCCAGGCAGCACAAGGCTACAACTCAGAGGTCTGTAGAACAAGAGCCCAGAAAGGGCTCCATTTGAAGGGAGGTCAGTACTGGGACAGACATGGTGGGGATTGGGAGGTCAGGCAAGGTCCACTCCAAATGTTGCTCCAGCCAGGAAGGAGCAGAGGCAGTCAGCAAACCCCGCAGCAATCTGCAACTCTCTGCACCTCCATTCAGTGCTTGCCCAGAAGCTACTTTATGATAAAATGTTACTCAATACCCAGTCATTCTTAGGTAATCCTTAAAGTCCAGCCAGAAGCTAGAACACACTTGGTATCTCTTGATATCCTGAAATATCTTTGGAGTTTAACGTGAGCCTAGGAGTTAAAACTATGAAGAAAGACATTTGGTTAAAGTGCAAAATTTTGCTGGGATAGGGGAGATGGCTTAGCATTTAAAGACACTTGCCTACAAAAAGCCTGCTCACCTGGGTTCAATTCCCCAGCCATCTACATAACATCAAAGGGTATTCATTTGTAGGGGCAATACCTTACACACACAAATAAATTTTTAAAAAAAGAAATAAAATAATGTTGGATAAATAGTGTGGGCAATTTCTTTTTAAGTGCTTTTAGTTTATTAAAATGAGTTTTCTGGGCTGGAGAGATGGCTTAGCGGTTAAGCGCTTGCCTGTGAAGCCTAAGGACCCTGGTTCGAGGCTCAATTCCCCAGGACCCATGTTAGCCAGATGCACGAGGGGGCGCACGCATCTGGAGTTCATTTGCAGTGGCTGGAGGCCCTGGCATGCCCATTCTCTCTCTCTCTGTCTCTTTCTCTCTCTCTGTCTCTCTGTCACTGTCAAATAAATAAATAAAAATAAACAAAAAAATTAAAATGAGTTTTCTTTGCCTTCCTGATTACTAAGATTTTTTTCATTCAAAGCAAAACTACTAACCAAAGAAGTCAGATTAACTCATCGTCTGAGTCTATTTAAAAAGCCAGTTAATTAAGGGAACAACTGAATTAACAGCCTCAGCATTCTTTTTTTTTAATATTTTCACTTAAATGGACCTTTTTAATAGACAATATTTAGAATAAGTTTCACTTCATTTAGTAATTTGCTTAAAATTTCCAAATTTCTTTTAAATTCTTTTATTGAGAACTCCCTATATTTCTCCAACTAGAAGGAAATGGGTCATCCTTGGATCCCACAGAGTGGAGACCTTATTTTCTCTTTCAAAGCCTATTCTTCCTAGCCACTTGCTAAGGTACTATTCTGGCCAATGTCATTTGAGACTTAGAAATCAATGCTTAGAGCTGCTTCCTGTCCTACAGCAAGCTCATCCTTGTGTGGCCAACTCTGCTTGAATTCTGTATTGTGTTTTATTACAGATCTTGATGAGTGTGCAACTAAGCAGCATAACTGCCAGTTCCTGTGTGTTAACACCATTGGTGGCTTCACATGCAAATGTCCCCCTGGGTTTACCCAACACCACACTGCTTGTATTGGTAAGTAGGAGAGGAAGAAACCCTATTTGAACATATCAGTTCATTTAAGAAATTATTTTCTAGTCCTTCTGCTCTTAGGTTAAGAATAAAAAGTGTTAAAAACAGGAATGTGTGTGTGCGGGCATGTGTGTGTGGGCATGCGTGCTCGGGCACTGAGGTGTGCATACATGAAGTTATTAGCCTCATTTAACTCTTTTCTAAGTCATCCTTCTCTCTTTCTTTCAAACAACACAAAGAGAATTTTTTTTTATTCCTCCCACTGCTTCTCTAGATAACAACGAATGCACATCAGATATCAACCTGTGCGGGTCCAAGGGTGTTTGTCAGAACACTCCTGGAAGCTTTACCTGTGAATGCCAGCGAGGATTCTCACTGGATCAAAGTGGGGCCAGCTGTGAAGGTAGGGAGACTCCTCAGCTATGTCCAGCTAATGGCTTCTTTTCTTTTTCTTTCTTTTTTTTTTTTTTTTTGAGGCACACCCAACAGACAGGCCTTTTTTTAATGTGATGGCAAGCACTTAACCACTAACCCATCTCTCAGCCTGGTTGATCACAGAGGTGGTTTATGTAGCTATCTGCTTCTATGAGTTAAAGGAACTAATAGCTTGTCTGGTGCCAATCATGGACTCTGGATGAACAGGCTTCTCCCATTCAGTAAAAACCCAGTTCCCATTGGTGTTATGGATTTTTTCAGCTCTTGAACCCCTTCCTTGCCAAGGAGTTTGTTCTCTCCACTTCCTTTACCTCTTACTTTGAAATAAAATACATTCTTTTGAATGCTTAACAAAAATAACTGATAGCTCATCTAGGTGTGGTGATACACATCCATAATCCTAAAATTTGGGAGGCAGAGGCAAGAGTATGCCACAAGTTACAAGCCAGACTGGTTCACATAGCAAGTCCCGGGCCAACCCAGGCTACATAGACACTGTATCAGGGGATAAAAAGGAAAGAAATTAAAAATAAGACAAAGAAGGAAAGAAAAAAAAAGGAGAAGCAATACTTCAGACTGTCAGCATGCCATCTTGCATTTTATGAACAAGGGACTACCCAAATGATGAGGGAAAATATTTTGTTCGGTTTACATGCTCTCATATCTTAGAAATTCACCTATTCTCACACTTGACATACACCCCTCCTAAGTAGATCAAGATTTTTCTGTTTAACAACTTAATCTAATAGGGATGCTAGGAAAAAAAATTGCTGAATTCCTTCCTGTTCATTGGGTCCAGACCCTTTGGGTTTCATCAAAATGGACAAAACATATAAAAGGGCCCAAGGGAGATTTCCCCAGTGATTAAAGACACTTGCTCACACAACCTGTTGACCCATATTCATCCCCCAGCACCCACATAAAGCCAGATACAAAAATGGTACATCTGTCTGGCATTCATTTGTAGAGGCAAGACACCCTGGCACATTCATACACACGCACACACATAAAGTAAATAAAATGTTTTAAAGGCTTATAATATCCTAAGAGGTCACTCTTCTACTAATAATATAATTAAATGTTTAATTATCTTCTTAGGATTTTTTTGATTGAGCTAGCCCATAGAATGCTTTGTGTTTTGAGTGAATTTCCATGTCATTTTTATTTGTTGACCTGAATATTTTTCTCCTTGGACTTAGTGAAAGCTTCAGTGTAGGTATTCTTTGCCAAAATTCACTGACAACCTCCATACATGTACACAATGTACCCTGACCATAGTCCTCCTCCACCACCCATCTCCCTCTACAGAAGCCCCTCTTCTTTCCAACTACTCTCTCTTCTACTTTGTTCAATGGGGAGGGGTGGTCATGTCATCTTCTATTAATCCATGGTAATGTGCTGGTGGGGCCAATGATGTTCAGGTCTTATGCAGGTAATGACAACCACTGTGAGGTCCAGTGTAGGCATCCTTGATGTTTTAGGTTATAGAATAATTTTTAGGAGACAGGTTTCTTATTTGAGTTGCTTTTCACCTTGGCATGCAAATGACTATGGCTTCTGAGACTGCCTCGGAGACAAGTGTTGTCATGGTGTACCGTGACTCTGCCTCTTTTTCAGATGTGGATGAGTGTGAGGGCAACCACCGCTGCCAGCACGGCTGCCAGAACATCATTGGGGGCTACAGGTGCAGCTGTCCCCAGGGCTACCTCCAGCACTACCAATGGAACCAGTGTGTTGGCAAGTAACTCTCCCTCCTTAACAAGAGTCACTGCTTTCTTTCTGAAAACTGTACATAGGCTATTTCACCATAAAGTCCCTTTTGAAAATTGTCCTACCCAATCAAAGCCAAAGGGAATAAATAGTATTTGCAAAGTATCAAACGGAGAAATATATATTAAAGAATACTTTGAGAGTTATCTGGAATGAAATTCCCTTAGAATCCCTTGACTCCCAATCATTCCTGCCCTTCTACCCACACTTGAGTTCTCTTCACATTATAGGCCAACAATAGCATGTTTCTGACTGAAAAATATCAAAGCCATTTTGAATGACTGTTGACCTAAGTACTCAGAAATCATTCTGTTTGAGCTTTACACCGCTTTGAGACAACAAGCAGCAGAGTTGCGAACTTTTTTCAGGATTGCTAAATTCTTTTGATAATTAGGAGAGATGGTCAGACTCTCATTAAGTTGAAATATCACATCACAGGAAAGTGACTCTATGCACTTCAGAGAATCAAAATATTGGGAGGGTAGAGGCATACCCGAGACCATCTAGCACCAGTCCTTTGTTGCACTGATGAGGGACCCAGTGCTGAGGGAGGGAAGGAAGGAAGGAAATGTCCCTGGCTCTGTTTTTGACATGCCTGAAACTAGAACGTAACTAGTGCTTCCTGACTTAGGGCTACCTTTCAAGAGCCTTAGCAAGACCCTGTGGAGCACCATGGCATGGTGGGTGCTTGGTCACCTTTCCTGTTCTAGAATAGGCAATAGAGCATGAGGAAACCCTCCTTGGCAATAACTCAAGAGAATTACTGCTTTCTGGGCGGATGCTCCACGTCACAGTGGTTCACTTTATTCCAAGACACACATATGATGTGCTTTTACTTATTACAGGTAACCTCTTATCTAGCTTGATTCTGTACAATATGAGACTGTTTTTTAAAAAAATATTTTATTATTTATTTATTTGAGAGAGAAAGAGGCAGATAAAGAAGAGAGAGAGAGAGAATATGAGAATCGGTGTGCTAGGGCCTCCAGCCACTGCAAATGATATCTAGATACATGTGCAACTTTGTGCATTTGGCTTACATGGGTACTGGGGAATTGAATCTGAGTCCTTAGGCTTCACAGGCAAGTGCCTTGACCACTAAGCCATCTCTTCAGCCTTGTATGAGACTGATTTGCAGTGGTGTGTGGGCTTAGCTAAAGCAAACCCACTGCAAAAGAGTTTACACTGTACCACTCTCCTGCTGCCTAGTAGTAATAAAAAATATCTGGGAGGAGGGAAAATAGGGTACCAACACATGATGTACCCATACAAACTATGTTCTTAATAATTAAAATTAAATATATATCTTTTGTTCATTATCAGCTGGAGTATCTTTGATTTTAATTACCAGTTCCTGATGTTGCTCACACAACATCCAGAGTGAGCTCTATTGAATCAATGCCCACTGTGTAAGCCTGTCTATTCTCATTATGTAGACCCCTTTAATGAAATCAGAGTTATAACATAAAATATAAAAGCAGAAACCAGTACCCAGCTATAGGCCCTTCTTCTGGTCTCATTGTAGAGATACTAGAGATGGTCTCTCTCTTTCTCCCCTTCCTTGCAAATAAATAAAATTGTCTTTTAAAAAAATATAAACTAGCTGGGCATGGTGGAGCATACCTTTAATTCCAACACTGGGAGGCAGGGGTAGGAGAACCGCCATGAGTTCGAGGCTACCCTGAGGCTCCATAGTGAATTCCAGGTCAGCCTGGGCTAGGGTGAGACCCTACCTCGAAAAACCAAATACATATATATATGTGTGTGTATATATACACATATATACACATATGTGGGGGGGGGGTTGAATAATGAGAAATTCATTACTTTCTTCCCTTAAGCTGAGTTTTGTAGTTGGACTTTTTTTCTTACTTCCTACTACCAGACTAGGCAAGTCCCTGTGGGTAGCAAGTTCCTAAGCACCATGGGTTTCTCCAATTACTGCCTGAAAAGTCTGCCCTGAGTTGGTTCCAACCACGTTTAGCATTAGGTATGGCTCAGGCCTCCAGGCAGGAAACTGAAATGGATAGATATGGAAGCAGACATACCAGAAAGTACTACTCATCCTGAGAACCAAGCACCTGGGTGCTCGTGAAGACTCGTTTGAAAAGGACGTGTAAATGGGGCAGATATTTCCTGTAAGGTATCAGCCTTCCCCAGACCTGTACGTCCTGGAACCAGCCCTGAGAAAGCAGCTTCTGAGGAAATAGTAGGCCCCTACTTGCGAGATATTTGTCCTGCCTGGTGCTTTGGAAGCAAGAACCCAGAGAACTGCATGTTTTCTTCCAGCTGTGCCTGAATCCCAAATCTTAGCTGTGAACCAGCCCTTCATTCTTTACCAGAAATTCAAATGGAACAAAACAACCTAGACCTGGCTTTTTTGGGGGGGCAGGGGTTAGAGGTAGGGTCTCACTCTGGCTCAGGCTGACCTGGAATTCACTATGTAGTCTCAGGTTGGCCTCGAACTTTCGGCGATCCTCCTACCTCTGCCTCCCGAGTGCTGGGATTAAAGGCGTGCACCACCACGCCTGGCTAAACCTGGCTTTTGATAAGAACTGAGTCTTCTGGTCAGCACAATGCTGTCCTCAAATGCTCTCTGCTAAATGCATTTGACCTCTTCTTCCACATTTCATCACAATGTGGCAAGAGGCCACCTCTGTTTCTACATCTTTCTCTATTCCTCTCTGCACCCTGGCCACCTATACCTGCCTTCCCTTCCTGAAAGCCTATGGCCAGCTAGCCAGCCACAAGAGGCCTGAGCCACACTCCTCTCTAGAAATCTCCAGCAATATCACAAGTGTAATGTTGTCTTATCTTTACTACAGATGAAAATGAATGCCTCAGTGCTCACATTTGTGGGGGAGCCTCCTGTCACAACACCTTGGGGAGCTACAAATGCATGTGTCCTGCTGGCTTCCAGTATGAACAGTTCAGCGGGGGTTGCCAAGACATCAATGAATGTGGCTCTTCACAGGCCCCCTGCAGTTATGGCTGCTCTAACACTGAGGGTGGCTACCTGTGTGGCTGTCCCCCTGGTTACTTCCGAATAGGCCAAGGGTAAGTTCTGCTCCTAGACTTTGTTGTTGACTTTCCAATTCATAATGCAGAAGTATAATTACCTCAAAGTTTCCTGTGCTACTGGAAGAGAACTATGGGTTTTATAATTCTTAGATGAATTACAGTAAACTTTGCAAAAGTTGTAGAAGGGCCCCTAAAAGGGGCATCTGGATTTATGGAAGTTCACAGAATGCCAAACAAAATAATGAAACTATACAATAAATATCTCATCATATGGCATCACTATCTCATTCTCTCTCTCTCTCTCTTTTTTTTTTTTTTTTCCCCCTACGGCCATACCACCCTGAACACACCTGATCTCGTCATTCTCTTTTTTTGAAAAACTTTTTATTGACAACTTCCATCAGTATGGACAATTCTCCATGTAAATTCCCAGCTACACCCTCCAAAATCTACTTCATTGAATCCCTTCTTATTTCCATTAGTCTCTCTTCTATCTTGATGTCATCATTTTTCCTTATAATGTGAAGGTCTTGTGTAGGTAGTGTCAGGCAATGTGAGGTCATGAATATCAAGACCATTTTGCATCTGTAAGATTGTATTGTAAGCAGTCCTACCCTTCCTTTGACTCTTACATTCTTTCACCGCCTCTTCTGCAATGGTCCCTGAGCCTTGGAGGGCTTAACAGATATGTATCACTTAGTGCCAAACACTCCGCTGTCATTTCTCAGCACTCCGGTGAGTTGTGAGTCAATCCAGTGGTCACTGCCATCTGAAAAGAGACAAGCTTCTCTAACCAAAATTGAGAGTAGCATTAATATATGGCCATAAACAAGTGTTTAGAGGGCAGTTTGGTGGGCATTGTATATGCAGTTAGCCAGACAACAGTAGGTATTACGCCCCTAAGGCTTATGACCTCCCCAGTCATAAGCTTTTGACTAGGTTTTTAGTACCAGGCATGTATTCCCTCCCATTAGCTATCTTGTTCTCTTAATCTTCATGTCCTGCTGGAAGGTGAACACCATTTGTGGGAAGTCTGTTATGGTTTTAAAATGTGTTTTTCATTCAGCCTTAATCTTATACTAAAAATTATCAAAGCACATTAACCATGAGAAATTAATTGTATTTTCCAAATAAAAAATGTAATCAAATTTTATACACATGTCCATGTGTGCGTGCACACCCACACACATACATGGAAGTTGGGGCAAGGAAAGCATATTATTTTTCTCAATAATTTAAAAATTTAATAGTCAAAATTGAGGTCTTTCCTCCGTTGAATTAATTTGGACTTGAGGGTGTATCTAGTTTTAGGAGCATAATTTTAACTTTTTAATTAGGAACTACGCATGCATATATACTCTGTGTCCCTTTCACATGTACATGGAGTTAAATACACACATACACATGTGTACTAAATAGTAACTTCGTGGTCCCAGAATATGTGACACATTAGCTCCCTGTGACTTATTCTGGGTCTATGTTAACTTGGAGGTAGAAAAATGTTTCATGGGAAGCAGACAATGCCAGCAGTAGGGCCCAAATTCCCAGATGTCTATGTCTGGCTCTCGGTCGACTCATTCTTTACAGTTTAGTGCCAGAACCATTTTTCCCAGCAAAGATTGTGACACTCCTAACTGGCTTTTGGCCAGTGGGATTTTGTAGTCACATTTCTTATAAGTGGTGCTCCTGGGATATGAAAACACTGGGAACAAAGTCTATGAAAGGAGCCCAAGCCTGCAGGTTTAGGCTTAACTCCCTCCCTGTAACTTAGCCATACTGTGGCTGTACACATACGAGCAAGCCTTTGTCATTTTATCCATTTCATTGTCCCTCCATATTTCACATTGCAAGATAAAGAGAAAAGGAAGTGGAGTGGACTTTGATGAGAGTGGGAAAAGAGAGGGAACCTCAAAGGTGCAATGATATACAGCAAGTATTCTGCTCATTGGCATTGTAGTGTGAATCCAGCGGGCACAAAGGGAATCCGTTATAAAGGGTAGATCAACTGATACATTTAAGAAAGAGTCAGTCTACTTTATGCCACACTAGTAGAAATTTACTCATTTCTAGTAGCTTTGGCCTTCCTATAAATCACTGGTGTGGGCTCTATCCCCCAAATAAGGACCTTTTTTAAGGACCATGCAGATGTTTCAACACATTTGGAAAGAGGTGCTTAATAAACACATATTCCAAGTGGTCTCTGAAAAAGTATGCAGGATAACAAAACAAGGCACTGTTAACATGCAAATCTCACTCCATAACTTGGCTTAGATAATTCAAAGGCAGAGAAAAACAGCTGAATTAGATCTCTCTTGGGCATGGGTTTGTTTATCCACCATCACATGAGTCAAACCCAATGGCCTTAGTGGTTTTAAATGACTTAAAACAGTTTCCCACAGTTGGGCAGGCTCCAGTGCATGCACTTTTATATGTGAGAATAGATTGTACATCTTCACACATTTTGCTGAATTCACCCTCGGCTACCACCTAGATCTTCTCTGTGCAGTAACATCTGCAGAAATAAAATGTCGGAGCATAGAAGTGAACGCTTAGAAAGTTGAGTTGGGTAGGAGAGGAAGAGAACTGGAGCTAAGGAATGCTTTGTGCCACCGTGTGGAGCCAGCAGGGGGCAGCAGTGGCAGAGGAGGCAGAGGTTAGAACTAATTGACCACAAACAAGGGCAAAACAGAACAAAGAACAAATGTGTTGTCCAAGAGAGATGCCCCAAACACGGCCCACCTGCCCAACCCATACAGTTTCTCAGAGGTGCAGCTAGCGGGAGACCATCATTACTCCCATGGAACCTGGTTCATTAAAAAAGACACTTATTAACCCACCAATCACATTGTCTCCTTCAGCCCTGTGCTTTGATTTCTACTGTGTCACAGCATGAGTTCTGCTAAAGGTCTATCCTTGTGGATTGGGAAAATTGAGAGACATGCAAATACATCTTGAGATAACAGAAAGAAATCAATACACTCAGGGGACTGGGAACTAGAGGCCAAATGCAGAGAACGTTGGTATGATTCTCAGAATCAGCTAAAGTCCAGTCGGTGGTCAAGCAGTCAGGGTCTGGATGTCTCTGGGGTGAGATCTGGACATTATCAGAGCTCCTGGTTCTGATTAAAAAAAACTTTCTGTGGGGGCTGGAGGGATGGCTTAGCAGTTAAGGCATTTGCCTGCAAAGCCAAAGAACCCAAGTTCAATTCCCCAGGACCTACGTTAGCCAGATGCACAAGGGGGCATGTGTGTGGAGTTCGTTTGCAGTGGCTGGAGGCCCTGGCGCGCCCATTCTCTCCCACCTTTTCTCTGTCAAATACATAAATAAATAAATAAAATATTTAAAAACAAACAAACAAAAACTCTGTGCTCCTCTTCCGCCACAGGCACTGTGTTTCTGGAATGGGAGTGGGCCGAGGATCCCAAGAGCCGCCTGCCAGCGCTGAGATGGATGACAATTCGCTCTCCCCAGAGGCCTGCTATGAGTGTAAGATCAATGGCTACCCTAAACGAGGCAGGAAACGGAGAAGCACGAATGAAACAGATGCTTCTGGTGTCCAGGTAGGTCAGAGAGCTTCTCCCTGTCTCCTTATCAGGAAAGGCTGGCCAGATGCCTGTGGTTTTCTCTGAGGATGCTGCAAAGTGTGCAAAATCTCCTCAAGGAGAAAATCCAGACATTCTTGAGTTCTAGGCTGCATTTTACCAAAATCTATGGGGCTTTCTGGAGCCTTTTGCAGCCTTTAGGGAGTGGTCATTTGAGGATTTTCACCTACTTACTCATTTCCTCTGTCTCAACAAAAAGAAAGTCAAACACCCACCCAAAGTCTGAGGTCCTGTACAAAAAATGGCACAGTGACATAGTGCTTCCTACGGGGGAATGGGGGAATGCCAAGTTCTGAAAGCAAGAGGCTCCTCTACTGAGGAGAACTCTGTGCAGTGTGAGGAAACTTGGATGGTGGACAAGAACAACATGGACCGGAAGCAGCCTGGCTTTCTTGGCCTGTGGCTGCTGCGGCTCTCAGTCAACTCGGAAAGGCACAGATATTCAGACCTCTGGCTCTAGGCCCAGAGAATCTAGCACATGTGCACATGTGGTTCCAGGAAGGCAAGCAGGAAGTCAGGTGAAAAACTTTGAATATTAGCAGATCATAGGTATGTCCTTAGGAGGACATGGTTTTGTGTCCGTGAACAAAATGAAAATAGTCATGTTCTGAGTATCCATGCTGTGACCACTTGCTGTGATTTGGGAAGTGAGATAGGTTTTTGGAAAGAAAATAACCCACTGGAACAGAGGCGCTCAAGCTTGGGAATGCATCTGAGTCACCTGAAGGCTTGTTCAAATGGATTGCTGGGAGGTGGCAAGTGATTCTGATTGAGTAGCTGGGAGGTGCTGGTTTCCTGGGAGAGTTCCAGAAAATGCTGAACCTGCTGGTTCTGGACCATATTTGAGACCCGACTTCCTTCCTCACATCAGTGTAATCTTTCTTAACATGTGGTGTAAACACAATGTCCTATGAGTCTGCATTTTCAACATAGCACAATACAATGTGGGCAGAAAATTGTATTAGTCTGAGACTTGAATTGCTTTTTAATTTCCTTTAATTAGATTTAACACATTGATGTGTGTCTTTCTAGGATGTGCCTGGGATGGAAGCCAATGTGAGTCTTGCAAGTTGGGATGTTGAGAAGCCAGCTACCTTTGCTTTCAATATTTCCCACATCACTAACAAGGTCCGCATCCTAGAACTGCTTCCAGCTCTGACAACGCTGACAAATCACAACAGATACCTGATTGAATCTGGAAATGAAGATGGCTTCTTTAAAATCAACCAAAAAGAAGGGATCAGCTACCTCCACTTCACAAAGAAGAAGCCAGTGGCTGGAACCTACTCACTGCAAATCAGCAGTGTTCCACTTTATAAGAGGAGAGAGCTTAACCAGCTAGAAGACAGCTACGACAAAGACTACCTCAGCGGGGAACTGGGTGATAATCTGAAGATGAAAATTCAGATCTTGCTTCATTAATTCACCATTCAGAGACCAAATAATTAAAAGAAAAAGAACTTAGGTAGGTAGATTTGTATTTTTCCCCCATCAGAATCTTCACGTCATAGGTACAATCTTTTACCAAGTAAATTTGTCTAAATAAGCACTATTCTTACATGACAAAAGTAAGGTACAGGTGATTACCCTAGTTCAAACAACCACTTTCTCAGGCTTCTCATGTGTAGCTAAGTCACTTTATCAGATGTGTTGATTCGTAAAAACTGGGACATGTACCTCCACTGAGGTTGGCTGTTCATGCTGATATGCTGTCCTTCCAGTAGATATACAGCAAAGTGTTTCATTTGGTAGACTGTTCGATTTGTTTTCAAATTGTGAAACTTTGCTTCTCCAAGTGCAAATACTAGGTTGGCCATTTACGGTATCTATTTGGTGCTAGTACGTTTTCAAATTAGATTTTAAAAATACACTGTAATATGTACACAACTAGAAACCAAATTGTTAAGTATTCAGTTCAAATAAGTCATTCATGTCAATCAACCAAAGTTAGTTCAGTAGATTCTTTTGCAGTTATGAGTATAATACATCACATGTAAATTAAGTGTGTGTATACTGTAATCATGTTATTTTTATCATTGAAACATTTATAAACTAGAATAATAATGCCCTTATTGTGAGGGTTTGTAATGGTGCTTGTTAAGACCAAAGACTAACTAAATATCGACACCAAGTGGTGATGGAATTTCTGTGACTGGCCTACATATGCATTGAGGCGGGGAGAACCAGGAAACTGCCACAGCCGCCAGAGGATCACCAGTGCTCCTGCATCCCAGTACGTGCAATATACCACAGTTACTCCCCGAAATTCCTGTCAACAAGGGGTCAATGTCATAAATGTCACAATAAAACAAACTCTTTTTTTGTTTTTTTGTTTACCCTTTGGCTTTGTGTTCTTGCATGGATTTGGCACTGGGGGGACCTTTCTGGGGGTGAAATAAAGTCTCCTAGGTTTAAGTCTCATGGGTCTATTATTTATGGCTCATAAAAGTATTGAGTATACAACCATTAGAAGATGCAGCATATTTTGTCAGTCCCTTGTTTGGGTCACTAGTGCTAGCTAGCAGAGTGAGTTCACTAACCCAACTTTCTTTCTAGATTGTGCCATCTTTTCTAAAAGATGAGCTAATTAGTCCTATGACTTTTAAACTTCCAGACTTAAGTTCTTTCAAATATGAAGCTCAGTCATTGTCTTAGGTCATTTGAGCTTCATTATAAAAGATTTATGCCCCTTTCCCTCAAAGGCAGTGTTGGCAAGGCTTAGGTATTCTATCTTTTTCCCTAAACATCTGTTGCTGGTCATGCTAGCCTAATTACACAGTGCTGATGTCAAATTGAATCCAACCAAATGCTACAACTTTTTGTTTCTAAATGTCCTCATTTGAAAATGCTGGTTTATTTTACAATACATTATTAAATATTTAACTGTTAAGCTTACTCAGCTGATAAGAGATAATATTTAAAATCGTTAAGGGCAGCAAAACATTTTGTGGTACTGAAGAAAAAATAAACAAAGATTGTTACATGAAGGGAGGTAGAATCTTCAGGACACAAGAAAGTCCTCTCAAATTCTTTTACAAGTTACACTAAAACAAATGGAATATGTTGTGTTCTTTGTATTCCAAAGGAAAAGCTAGGGTTGGCTGATGTAAGCCTCAGTTTAACACACATCTTCCTAATTATAAAGCTACCTGTTGAGAGGATGAATTTCATTGCAATGTGGAGAGCTCCCTGTCATAGCTACAGTTTCATTCTGGGCTTAAGGACAAGGATACTTTCTTGTACCTAGCAGTCAATGAACATCTTGAGGGGTTTGTTCTTACTGAGTTGGGTTTTCGTTGTTCTAGATTTTATTTCTTGTGTTGCCATCTAAAAAAAAAAAATTGTTGCTTAGTAGCAATAAACTGAAGATGATGATGAGTAAGACTTCTGTCTTAAATAGGAGGTGAAAATATAACTCAAGATTTCCTTTTAAAGCTGTACCTATTTCTCTATGATAGAAGTGTATTGCAATTGTTAGACAAGAACATACAACATATGATAAACTATGGTTTCCATATGGAAACTCTGACAATTTAACCAGGACTGTATTATATTCGCTAATGGAGTTCTTCATAACAAGCACCAGAAGAAATGGAGTTGGTACAAAGCAGATCACTTTCGTACTTTTAATAGTCTAGGTCTGGATTATATTTATTCCAGAGCCAACAATTTTGAACAGCATATTTTCCATGTTTCTGACTGTAGCACAACATTTTCCTCATTGTTCCATTGTAAATGTTCCTCTTGTAAAATTCCTTTTTATCTTGAGATTTCAACTCATATCTTTCAGTTGTCTTAAGTCTGTTTAATTTTACTTTCAATAATCAAAGAATTGGTGTTGTAAACCCCTCAGAAGCTTGACAATATCTCATCTTTATCCACAGCCTATTTCATTTACCAATTATGATTCTGTAAGTCATATTGAAATGAACTCAGCTGGCCTTTGAAATGTTTAAACTTGCACAAACAACATTTTTTTTCAACAAATAGTGCCTTAGCCAAAATTGCTTTGGACATTACCATTACAAATGCTGTTAAACTTCATAAGCCATGTTTATAAATTAGTTGAGCCAAAACAAAGAACAATTAGGTCGATAATATATTTCTACATTAAAACTAAATATAAAACAGTTATATACCTATAAGCTGTTGGAATTTAAAAATTGCAGTCAGCTTTATTTGTAGAATGTACTTTAGTTTTAATTATAGTTCTTATAGGAGATATATTAGAAACAATTATTAACTGGTTTAAGGGCATTGTTCTTATAGGAGATCATTATTACTAAAAAGATTAGCTTTCACGTACATGTGTGCATACACATGAATCTTGACCATTTGACACCTATTATGGATTTGGTAAGATCTGGTACTACACACAACTCTGTTATTTCAACTAACTGCTAGTGAATCCAATTTCTTTTTCTGTTTTTCTAGATAAAGTCATAAACCGTTTTGCAAGGCATAGGCTTTTCACATCCTCAATCCAACTTGAATTACATATCTATACATGGATGTCAGTTTCACATTTTTATTGTTAGAGTGAAAAGTACCTCGTTTTCAATTGAATTAGGTTCTAGTGGCTAAGTGGTGTAATTCATGACCAGCTCACCCCTCTGCTTATGGCTCATTGTTTCTTTTTCTTTTTCTTATTGGTTTCATTGTTATTTTGATCCCCGTGGTCACTCTTATGTCATAAATGAAATGTAGCAGTACCCTCTCTGTGTTCCCTCTTGCCCTTCATGGGTTAGTATAGTGTCAGCTGCAAGGCACTGAGGGCGAGGGCCTTCAAGCACTTGTGGAGCCAGAGCCTGAGTGGAAGGTCAGCAGTACAGAGGTAGAATGAAGGTAGCTGCTTCATTCAAAGTTCCTGCCTGACCATCGTCCACCTGATCTGCACTTTGCAGCTGTGCTGGGAGTTGCAGAAATAAGAAGAGGTCCATTTCCTTCCCACCACAAAGTACTCCCTTGGGTAGAATTAAATCAAACCTAGATGATGAAACTTTTTCTTCTCATGGAAATGGAGACACGTGAAAACATCTTGATGATAATCATACCTCCCACCCATTCTCCCATTAACAGAAAGAGGTCACAGGCTTGTGTCGGTGTGTCCAAAGAGTGAGCTCTGCTCTGAAGAAGGACAAACCTGTCAGAAAAGACTAATGGGACCTTGATGGGTCAGACCTGTGGTTGGCTCTTTGGCTGGTTGGTTGGAGTTAGTTTGGTTTGGTTTGATTTAGTTCTTGAGCCAGTCTCACTGTGTATCTCTGACTGGCCTCAAACTCATGGTAATCCTCCTACCTCAACCTCCTGAATGCTGGAATCATAGCATGAGCCACCACACTTATCAGAACTATCTATTTTTATAACTACATGAAGTCACTGTGAGGTGCTCTTCTGACTCTCTGTCATCTCCTGCCTCAAGATCATCCCCTCAGGGGCCTGCACTACTCTTCTCTAGCATGGTCTCCTGGTTAGAACCCATGCTACAGGCCTCAGCCCCTGGGAGGCAGGCTCTTCCTTTAACCTGCTGCTTTCTGCACTGTTGTGTATCAGGTATGGCAGGGGGGTTCACAGGCAGTGTGGACTCCCATGGGATCAATGATCCTGCTGTCCACCCACATAGGCCTGGGAGAAGACCGAGAAGCCAGGTGGATCATTCTCAGGCTGATGTTCTTCTTACTGACAAGGGTTTCTTTCCAGGGCCCATGACTCTTGTGTTTATGATTTTGACCTTACTGTGTGACCTAAGAGCTCAGTCTGGTCTTCTAGGAATAGACTGGCTGAGTTCAGAGCTTAGAAAGCTGGGTGCAAGTCTTAGTTTCACCCCTGTCCAGTCATGGGTCCTTGCAATGCTTCCATGTCTCTGAGCTTAGGAGTTAGGGATAATAGTTACACTTTCTTTATATTATTTCATTTTTTAATTATTACCCACCATGTATATTTTTCTAGATCTTAGACATGTGAGCTATTGCCTCTCTGACCCTCATGTCTACCTAGATTGTATTGGTACAAGGCCAAGAGTCTGCCTCATCTTACAGCTGAGACTTGATTTTCAACAACACAGTATGTCCTCAGTTACTGTGTGGGCCAGAAACATAATGAATAAAATGTAATGCATTGAAGCAGACTAGAAACCTGTGAAGCTACAAATTACATTTATGATTCAAGACCTAAGGCTCCTTCCTTGCTCTTCCAGCAACCAAGAATGAGCTGAGAAGAAAGTAAATGGGCCACACCATCCTCAGTCTTCTTCCTTCTCCTACCTCAACTCCCGTCCTCAATCAATCAGTGTTCATCGTGGCTTCTATAAGCTGCAGCTACTTCCGCTATGCAAGGAGAAGTCTCTGACGGCAAGGACTGAGCTTGCTTTGTCCTTGCAGCTTTATTACATAGCTTGGGAGCTGGCACCAGTAGGAACTTAATATGTGTAGAAGATATCAATAACTGAGATTGGGAAAAATTAAATAGGAAAAATCCCCACAAGAAAGCAGCCTGTTTATTCTCCTTGTCTGTCTTTCTTTCTTCCCATTCATGTCGTTTCCTGTCTTTGTTTTTCTCAGCAAATGTTTTTCAGCACTTGCATTATGCCTCTGCATGGATGACTGAGAAGACTATGAATGAAGCCAGGGTCTTAGCTCATCAGGACTTTTATGGGGGTGACAGAGCAACAGTCTCCCAGTAGTACCTTGGTGCAGATGTCTAAGAGACAGGAAGCAAAAAACTTCTGTACATGCATTCGCCTTGCATGTCTGTAAGGCTCTATGTCTAGATCTTTGTAAATCACTAAAGTTAGAAATCCCATTCTACCACATCTCCTCCACACACTGCCATGTGATGTGCACAGAAAGTGGTGATTTTGAGTGGTGAGATAATTTTTAGATTTTCAGATTTAGAGTCTTATAAATTCACATTAAAATTATAACCAGGGTGTGGTGGCACACGCCTTTAATCTCAGCACTCGGGAGGCAGAGGTTGGAGGATCACCATGAATTCAAGGCCACTTTGAGACTACAGAGCAAATTCTAGATCAGCCTGGGCTAGAGAGAGACTCTGCCTCAAAAATAAAATAAATAAATAAAAACTTTGGGCCTAAAGAGATGGCTTAGCAGTTAAGGTGCTTGCTTGCAAAGCCCAAGGACCCATGTTTGACTCTCCAGGGCCCACATAAACCAGACTCACAGGTCACACATGTGCACAAGGTGGCACATGTGTCTGGAGTTGAATTGCAGTGCCTGGAAGCCCTGGCACACCAATTCTCTCCCTCTTATAAAAAGAAATTATATGGTTGGAGAAATATCTTAGCAGTTAAGCACTTGCCTGTGAAGCCTAAGGACCTTGGTTCGAGGCTCGATTCCCTAGGACCCACGTTAGCCAGATGCACGCGTCTGGAGTTCGTTTGCAGTGGCTGGAGGCCCTGGTGTGCCCATTTTCTCTCTCTCTCTCTCTCTCTCTCTTGCTCTCAAATAAATAAAAATAAACAAAAAAATTAATTAAAAGAAATTATAACCAAAAGTTCCCTTACATACTGATTCTATAAGCTTAGAAGAGAATGATATATGTTTAATTTTCAATATTAATACTGAAACTCTATGCCCATGGGTCTTAAATTAGGGCATTATAAACACTATGTCAAAAAGAAGCATTTTTCATGATTTGTTTTCTGTGAAACAATTTATGTAGATATTCACCAATCCCGTTTCTTCCACCTAGGCCCCAAAAGATTATATCCCTAGTTCCTCTGCAGTTGTTTGGAACTATGTGCTGGAATTCTAACCAAGGAGGTATAGGAGAAGTAGACATATGCCATTTCTAGGATAGTTAGGAAAAAAAAGTGCAGTCATTCACACAAGAAGTCAAGTTCATTGCATTAGGTCACCAATATTTTGAGAATTTTTTTATAATCTGTACATGCTTTTCTCCTTGGCTGCCCATTAAAACAACATGGCACTTTATAAAGATCTCAAAAAACCAAAGTAATATTAATAATAATAATAAATAAAAATAAAAAGATCTCAATGCCCAGGCTGCACCCTTGACTTATTAATTCAGAATCTAGACTTAAGGTCCAGCCATCATCAGCTTCAGAAGCTCTGTAGGTGATTCCAGTATGTAGCCTTAGCTGAGAACCATTGCTCTTGAGATTTACATTAGATCCTTTGTAAAATCAGGCAGACGAGGATGCCTTGTTTCAGATAACTTGGACATGCACACCTACTGTTGCCAATTTAAGGACGTTGTGCTATCATATAATAACACATAACATTTCCTCACTCTGCTAACTATCTTTTCAATGGAATTTTGGGGGCAACCAGCTAAGAACTGAAGGGCAGCAGAGGTGTAGATGTTAACCAACTCCAGTTCTTCTCTCACACGGCCTCGGGAGTAATTCTTATCTCCATGCTGGCTTCTTCTCAGGGAACCAACCTTCCAACAAGAC
This sequence comes from Dipus sagitta, assembly GCA_036346955.1. Taxonomy (NCBI): domain Eukaryota; kingdom Metazoa; phylum Chordata; class Mammalia; order Rodentia; family Dipodidae; genus Dipus; species Dipus sagitta. Next base: position 74,389,689 of record CM070779.1, on the reverse strand, counting down.
ACCTATTCATAGTAAAATGTTGAAGAAACCTCTTAAAATATATACTCAAAAATATGGTCCAGTTAACTCAAGTTTCTTCATGCCACAAAACAGGAAAATGTAATTAGTTCCTTTGAAGTAGACAGCTCTCTGAGGTGAAAGTAAATACCTTCTGTTGGGAAGCCATTAGTCTCTGCCAGGAACAGTACAAGCGGCATAGTGAGATAAAGGCCAGGTCACCACACATCTTGCTAACTCGCCTCCAGGTTGCAGTGACACCATCTTGAAATGTGGAAATTCCAGGATGATTCAGATGATTCTTTCTATCACTTACATACAGATATGCCTCCAGGAAGTTTTCTGATTCAGACTCTCTAAAGAAAAGACTACAGAGCAAAAACTACAGAGAGGTATGTTGTCATTGCCAGTATGAAGTTGAGAAAAAGAAATGTTCAAATTTATACTTAATAAGAACACTCAATTATGTGAAGGACAACCACTATGCCAATATATTGTACATGATGGTAAATATGTAATACAAAAAAACACTCTCCAAGGAACATTCATGAGATAAGTTGGAATATGAATGAGATCTCTTAATTTCTTTCTGTCTTTATTAAATATGATAAATAATAAGTGTTCAATGAATACTCACTTGAAGGGTACAGTATTATTAGCCCGCTTGGAGGAGCCACATATCAGCACAGCCTGCCTTCAAGTCTCTTGGAGCAGACTGTAATGGGCACACACATCTGCTGCAGAGCTGGGGTAGGGCCCAAGAGTGTGTTTCTAACATAAGATGTCCACACTATGCCAACAAACCTACCTCCAAAAACAAGCAGCCAACCCACATTTTGTAGCTTGCAGTTTGCATTTCTTAAATCTAGCTTTCAGGCATCCTGTGTCATGGTCATGGTGCCCTGAAGGTGTACCTCATGTATCTTGCTCTGTCATCAGACAAAACTGTAAGTCCTGTGACCTTGGTGGACTGACTCTTTGTGTATGGTTCTTAGTCCAAGACCTGTCTGGACTTCACTTTCAAATCCATCAGTTTTGCTTCCACTCAACATCAATAGTTCTCATGTCACATAAAATGTTAAAGGGCAAAAAATTTCAAAGAGATCTTGGAGTGTGTACTAATTGCATATATGCTGTTTGTGACATTTAGCTGTCCCTAAATGCAACTCCTATCCAGAGAAATGAATTGGAAATGTGTCACTCTAGTTGTAGCTGGTGCATGCTCTGGCTCATGTATTTGAATGTATGTTACTTGAAAATGAAGCCCATACATCTAAAAAAATTTTTGAATAGGCTTTTATGCAAAAAGGTTTTGTTTTTTATTGGCTGGGCATTTTTTTCTGTACCTGCAGCACCAGAATAGTCTTTGGAGTTACTTCCCTTGGTAGCTTTTATCAGAAATGAGGAAGTAAGTTAATATGTAAGATCATCTCAGAACTGTCAGAGCGATGAGGAACTAACTCTGCCTTCTCAGCAGTGCAGGACAGAGTCTGAGTTTATTTCTAAGATTAGCTTAACTATGTGGGCTTAAGAAGACATAAGATATTATTTCTTCATTGATCTTGTTCTTTGGATATGTCCTTTTTTAAAAAACATATTGACACAATGCCTGAAATTTCAACATACCAACCTGATGAGATGGTTAATCCTCATCAACTTGATATTTTAGATTGGGCAGAAGGGCTTAGAAACATCTTCCAATTTAGAGATTTCATCACATAGCTCACTTATAAAAATATGAAACAAGGTCATCTCCAGCATGGTTTCCTTGCCATCTATTTCCACAGAGTTCAGTCATCTGCCTCTCCCTTAGCTGGCTTCCACTCCATTTGTTGCAAACCTCAAAAGCTCTTTTATCCAAGTAGATACACCCACTTATTCACCCACTGAGCACCAAGAATGCATACAAACACATTTTAAAAGGGAAGAACTGGACCAGCAGAATAAGGTTATAGGTGGCAGAGACCAAAGGGAAGTGGGTGATTGGGTGTGTGGTGTAGGCATGTGGGGTGTCAGGAAGACATAGTCCTGGAAGTCCGTTTTTCCTGGGTGTTACAACACGATGCTGTTTTCCTCTTTGTAATTAGTTGTAGAGAATTCTGTGAGCTTTGCTCAGCTTCGGAAGATCAACACTGCACTGCAACTGAAGAAATTTACAACTCAGTGACAAGACTGACACACGAAGCTGCCATTCACACATGAAGAGGTAGAAAGTGTTTGGTTTCCATAAAGCTGCCAACACTTTAGAGATATGTTATGCCCTACTTACAGCCACCCTGCAGGGTTGGGTTCTGCTGTCTGTTGGGAAGCTAAAGCCCAGGAAGAGTTAGCAATCTTCCAAACATCATACATCGAGTAACTGGAAGATCTGGGACTCAGTCCTAATTTGTCTGTTTTGGTCAGATAAAATCTCAGTGTTTTGAAACAAAGAAAGTTTGTCTTATTCTCAAGGTCATGTACAACTATTCCTAGGTGGTAAAGTATTTTGGGGAATTATTCTCCAAGTAGTAACCCAGGAATCCAGGTAGCTTTCATCTTGAAAGTCAGTAATTTCACATGTTTGGCATCCAAAATTATGAAAGAAGGGGAATAGGAAGTGATGGTTACACATAGATACTGTGACAACTCATATCTTAAAGTGACATAAACCAAATTATTTGGCTCCAATAAGAAGCAAAGGGGTTGAGAATGGATGGCTGAGAGCTGAATCCCAGAAGAGACTTGTGCTAATAAAAGGTTAACAAGCATACTAGCTCTCTCTGGCTCCAAAGCCACCAAACCATTGCTTCTGTCATTTTAGATGAAGAGCTAGATTGTATAGTGCTGAACCGTAAGTATGGAAAGCATTTGAAAGGAACAGATCATAAGGCTGGAGCAGAAAGAAAGGAACCTGAGTACAATATTAAAAAGTGGGCATGAGGGAGGCATTTATGGCTGAGAAGAACCAGAGTGGACATGTGTGGCTGGTGTGCTCACAGTGACAATGAGTTCCATGAATGAGACAAATCATATGTGGTGAAATTTATTACAGGCTAAATTCCCAGAGGGGGGCAGAACTGAGAGAAAATAGGACCTCATACATGTTTTTTAGTGGGTACAGATTCCATAGCTTTTCTAAAAATTTCTCAAAATGTAAATTTATAGCAGTAAGGAACCTTGTTTCACAGACTGTGTTGGGTTTTTTTGTTTGTTTGTTTGTTTTGTTTTTTCCTCTATGGTACCCCAGACTCAGTGATGACAGAAAATATGAATTGTGAAAGATCAGGACTGAAATCTTTAAAAAAAAAAAAAAGGTACTGATAACTCAAGGTCTTCCAATTTGATTTTCATTGGCCAAAGGAGTCATAAATTCCTTAAGTTATATGACATATATCTTTTCTACAAAAGGAATCCTAAGCTTTGGCATGGGGGATTACATGTAATAAGGTGATGAATGTCCCTATCCCTCATGGGTGCTGGAGACCCCTTTGTGGGGGCTGTCACATGCAAGGTGGGTATTTCCAAGGAGAGGATATCCAAAGCGGGGGCACTGAAGTGGTGGGCAAGAACAGAGTGAGCTGTCAGTGGCTGGTAGGTTGAGAATGGAAAGGGAGTGGGCAGTGGCGGTGGGGGTGGCAGGGATTGGAATGCCTTCTGCAGTAATGTGAAGTAATATAAATCTAGGAGGAGTTGGACAGGCTGTGTCTGTGAAGCCAAGCTGCTGAGAGGGCAGAACAGTGAGGGAAGCCCTGGCTACCCTCACATCATTGCTTGTTTATAATCATTCACCATGCCCACTTGTGCATTCATCTGGCTTCTATAGAGCACAAGTTGGTTCCTAGGAAAAAATAGGAACCCAAGGCTTGCAAACCACAGTGGCTACTAGAGTAGCCTCATCCAACCTAACTTAAATGATGGATGTGGACCCCCAACTCTCAAGTTCTAAAAGCCCTAGAGCAAAGATCAGGCTCAGGCTTGGTGTGCTCTGGAAGAACTTTCCATGTTGCAAGGCCCAGCAAAGCCCATGCAGGCCTGTTCTCCCCAACACTGGGGATAACATCCAATGGTAGTGAGCACATCACCTGGCTGGTGTCCATGCCATGAGGAGGGGAGGCTTCTGTAAGCACACATCAGAAATGACAGCTAGTGCATGAGACTTCCAACGAGGTGTAAGATCTGTTGCCCCACCACACACAGCCCACAGTGAAGGAGCTGGAACAAGAAGGTTTCAGGAGAAGAGCCCAGCAAATTGGGTCAGACTTCTGTGCTGGGGCGGGAGATTCCTTGGAGTAATAGGATATGTGTCAGTTGCTAAATGATTCCAAGTCCTAAGACGCCGCCTTCCCCTTAGGGAGCTCTGGTTGCCAAAGTGGACTGCTGTGTCCTCCAGCTGGTAGGTATGATGCTCTGGCTAACACCTTCACTAATGTAACTGTCACACTAGCTTGGGTAGAAAACCCAGTTGCATTCTCTCCAGTGTGCACACTAAATACCCAGATACCCACATTATGTCTAGCGAGAACTCCACGACTCCAAAGGGTCACTCCGGAGAGGGATCCCATGAAGACATTGAGCACAATGCCTTGCTTCTTCCAAGGAGCTTGTTTCCTTTTGTCAGTAGTTGTCACTGCCATAGTCACAAATGCCCCTCTGTAGGCACCCCTTCTCACAGGGAAACCAGTTTCCTGGACCCCCAAGGTAGTTCCTGCTTACTTCAGGAGCCACACCCCTTCAAACAGAGCAGGGAGAACAATGCCAAAAGCTCCCTGGGTGTCAGAATGTGTACCTCCTAATATGTTCTCTGACTCCACCTGTGTAACTTCATCTCACAGACCCTTAGTTGTCAAATACTGAGTACCAGTCACACTCTCGTTCTTTATCCATGGCCTTGCTCTGAGTTTACACACAAAATCATTTTTCCTGACTCAAGCTATGCACCATCATTTTCTCTTTCTTCATCTTTTTTTTTATGTGCTAGGGGGGTTGAATCTAGGGTCTCGTGAAAGTACCTCACTGATGATCTATATCCCCAGCTCTTTTTGTATTCTTTTATTGTGAGATAGGGTTAGGCTGGCCTTAAACTGACTGTATGTCTCAGGCAGGCCTTGAACTAGCTATCCTCTTGCCTCAGCCTCCCAAGTGACTGTGATGCTTTCTACTAAGTTATGGGTAACATTTCCTCAGTGGCAAAAGAAGGGCCCACCTGTCCATCTCAGTATTTCTGGCATGGTCTTCAGAGTTTCCTGTCTGATTATTTATAGATCACCCTTTTGAATTCTCATACCTCACTTCATGATTTGTTTCACCTTTCAAATAAAGAAACTGATATGACATTTTAGATAACTTTTCAAGGCCACATAGATAAGATATAGTATAAGTGGGTTTCACACACCTTCCTGGACACAAATCTCACAGCACTGCTTCATCTTGCTTATGTTCCTGACTGGGATGACCATGTGAGTTGAGGTCAAGGGAAGAGGTTGTTAGATAGCAAACATGTTTCACTGTGGAGTCACTGGACCTGGGGAAAGTGAGAACCAGGAGGAGGAAGATATGGAAAGTCCTTGTCTGAAACAAACCCCATTCAAGGAAATGAGCACCAGGGGCCTTTGTGAGTACATAGTCTGCTGTGCCACATGTGAATTAGGATACATGCTGGTATTGACCAGTGGCTGGCCCCACACTCCTATTTAGCCAGCATTCTGTGTTAAGAAGACCCAGGAGGGTGACTGTAACAGAGTCTCAAGGCCTATGTGCCAGTGTGAGGTGTGAGCCTCTGTCTACCCCTAGGTTGTTTTTTGGCCTCAAGTTTAGTACTAGCTTCTTTGACCATAATTGGCTCTACAGTGGGTCTGATGATTTTTGGACTGAAACTCGTGGGAAGAAAGGCTGTTTCTGGTTTAACTTTGAAGCATTTAGAGAGATGAACTGTAGTTTTCCAGTGCCACTCCCAACTGACCTCTTCTGTCCCAGTAAGGGCCCACCACAGTGAAATGGTATCTGCTCCAAACCAGAAATTCAGACGGAAACTATTTGAACAAAAATCAGATTTGATTACCAGTTAAGAACCAAGTGATGATGGAGAAATTGCAAGAGAAGGAACAGGTGGCACAAAGAGAGGCCCACCTTCTTGGGAAAGCAGTGAAGAAATGTTACCACAAAGTAAGCTGCAGACCGCCAAGCCCAAGCAAACATAGGATCTGAAGCTGCCAATATGGTGTATCTATAATGAAGTTTGCCAAGGCAGAAACAGCAGGGAAGAGAGTGGTGCAAGACGCATGGCTTCCTGCTTAGCAGCCAACCACTGGGGAGATGGAATTAACAATGTATTCTGGGATTTTCCTATTAATTCATATGGTGCATTGGATCTGGTCTTTAAAGCTTAAATCCCACCATCACCACTCCTCCACTTCCACCTAGCCCTGTGAGCAAAGTTCTTCCCTTGATTTTGATGAATTCCTGAGGTTTATAGTATCATCATTTCTGTAACAGCCAAGCTTCTACTTCACAGTGAATTGTATCTGATATTGACTGGGTCACAACTTGACCCAAATATGAAGCTACCAACCTCCTTCAATCTTTGTGTCTCCACCCTCCATATGCCAAGTAGGCTTCAGAGGACTCATTAGAAGGGTTATGTTGGATAGACTTTCATTGACATGAAAACCTTACATGAGAAAATCAGCTTAAAAAAGAAAAGATTTATTTTAGCTCACAGTTTCAGAGTTCCCAGATCATAGTCATGTGGCCCTGTGTTTCGGGGCCTGTGGTGAGGTAGTACATCATGACGGAAGGGCATAGCTGTTTACCTCATTGACAGCAGGTAAAAGAAAGAAAGATGTGTCAAGAGAAGGGGTCAAAGATAAGAACTCCTTCCTCTACTAGACTCTATCTTTTAGTTTCCACCACTTCCCAATAAAGCCATCAAATTAGGAATTTATCAATTTATTACTAATTGGATGAGGTTAGAGCCCCCATGATCCAAGCACTACCAAAAAGCCCATCACCTACAACCAAGTCTTAAACATATGAGCCTTCAGGGACATTTTAGGTTCAAAGCAGAACAAGGGAAAATAGAAGAGAGATTTTATCTCTGTGATGTAAAGCACTGCTGTAGATAACATTCCATTCTTACATATGCTTGACTTTGGGATCTTTCAAGCAGCAGCCAAATATATATATATATATATTTTTTCATGACATGAAGTGATATTATATGTTATCATTTGTTGAGAATCTACCATATGCTAGACATGATTAAGAATGTATATGAGCCAGATGTGGCAGCACATGCCTTTAACCCCAGCACTCTGGAGGTCAAGGTAATTTGGGGACAGCCTGAGACTACAAAGTGAATTCCTGATCAGCCTGGGTAGAGAGAGACCCTACCTCAAAAAAAAAAAAATCAAACAAACAAAAACAACAACAAAAGAATATATGAACAATTAATTTTATCCTCACATTATTGACATTTCCTAGACTAGGAGACCTCTACTAAGAGAATGAGTGATAAAGTAACTTCTCTAAGAGTACTCAGTTAATAAATTATGGGACTGGTCTGGGTCCAAACAATGTGACTACAGACTCATACACTGCTTGTGCCTGAGGAAGACCAGTATCACTGGCAGCCAGTGATGAGTAGCTATAGGAGTAGCTGGACCATTTATGTGAGAAGTAGATTGACACAGAGAAGGAGGGCAAAGTGACAATTAGGCTCTGAGAGGGAATGACCTATTTCATGAACTGGCTTCTTTGCTCTTGGAGTCATAGTCTCTGGCCCGAGAATAGAGCAAGGCTTGAAAAACATGCAGCTCTAGAAAACAAAGGAGTTAGCCTTAGCCAAGTCTGGAGCAGCTGGTATTGGAATTAAGATTGAGACTATGGTTTGTCATAAAGCTGGACAAGAGGTACCATCTGTTCAATGCTACAGAGATAAAAAGGTTCTTTGCCATTTGTCACCAGTGATAAGATGTAACACAGGCAAAGCTACAGAAGACACACCTTCCTTGTGGTCTAAAGATTTCTAAGAGTTCTTCGCCATCTCTTGACATTTTTTTTTATTCGATGTTGGGTCTCACTATAGACCAGGCTGACCTGGAATTCATTATGTAGTCTCAGGTGGGCCTCAAACTCACAGCAATCCTCCTACCTCCGCCTCTGGAGTGAGAGCTAGGATTAAAAGCTTGCACCACAATACCTGGCTCGTTTTTCTACAGTTATTTTCTAGCCATATCAATGAAATTTCATCAGAAAAGTTCTTAAATGTTGGAGAGAGAAGGAAGAAAATAACAATCACTATATATATTAGGTCAACTAATGTTCTGCTACACTGGACTTATATGTATGAAAACTTGTTTAACATTTACACTGTAGATGGATGTGAAAAGTGGGCTTTTTAATAAGTGGTGATGGGTTAAGTGGATATTCACCTAGCAATAAATTAAAATTTTTCCTCTGCAAGATTTTTTCTAACATCATCATCAAAAAAAAAAAAAATCTGGGTGGACTGCAGAGATCAAAATCCAAATCTAGGCAATCTAATTTATACACAACAGATAGGAGAAAATACGCTATGTCCATATGATGGAATATTTTTGCACTAAAACCTAGAGTACTGATAGCATATTACCTTACTGACATGAATGAACTTGAAAATTAGGCTGAGTGAAACCAGGTCTGTTATAAAGATGTGTGTGTGTGTGTGTGTGTGTGTGTGTGTGTGTGTGTAGCTATAGGAGAACTGGGACAGCTGAGGGTTGTGTGGTTCTTTTTGAGTAATGAAAATGTTCTAAAGTTGCTTGTGGTAATGCTCAGAATGGTTTAAGAGACTTTAAGAAAGGAGATACTTACAAAGTGTAAGGCCATAAAGATAGTAACCCCCACCCCAGGGACTAACCATGAGTGTTTTCCCCACTATTGCACCTGTAGCATAAGAGGAGGAAACAGTACCACCAGAGCCTATGGGAGTCAGAGCTGAAGAAGTACAATGCAGCTGGTGCCAGCCAGTGGGGAGGCCAGGAGGAAGCCAGAGTTCCATCAACCACAAACTGTTCCCCACCCCTAGTTCCAAAGAATCACCTCCCATTTCCTAAACTTAAGTACAAACTGGAAGTGAAATAGCCTGATGATGTGGTCCATGAAGGGACTGGGGATCAATCACCTGGTCAGGGCCAGGACTCAAGACAGGAAGTTATACTTGAATAAAGAGAAAATATCTATTTTCAAAATAATTATAAAGCTATTGAAAATATAGTCTTTCCTATTGAAAAAAAAACACACATGTTTTGAAGCTCATTTTTCTGGCCACAGAACTATAAAACCTTAAAGAAGTAACAAAAATCCAAAACTTAAACTTGTCAAGTACACTTCAAAAATCTTACTAAAATTTGGAAAGGCTTAACGTTGTATTTTCAGAAGCTTGTCTCAAGAAAAGAGGCCATTAGTTGCCCACAGTTCATACTTTCTATACTCTGAATTGAGAAGTGTTAAAAAAAAAAAAAAAAGAACTACCAGGCTTCTCTTCCCCTTTATTAGAATTGGGAATAAGTACTACTTTTTGTTAGAATATAAAATAGGGAAAATAGTTCACATATGTTACATAAAATTATGTTTAAAACAACTCCTCTGGAAAGACAGAATTGTGCACAATGGAAAATTGAAAATTCTCCAATTTCAAGATGAGTCAGCAAATAACTTCTCCATGACAGTGACCTGGTAACCCTGCTGAACAGACTGACTTTACTGGGAAATTTGCTCTACTTTCTAACTTGCAAGAGCTATAATCAACTGGAGATCTTTCTTACATTGGTCTTTGCTTGTTGAAATTTATTAGGAACAGAGCATGATACTTGTAGGACAATATTTACCCACAGGAAAGGATTTGCTGCAAAGGAATGTGATTACATCAGGCCTTCTTATCCCACCCAACCTTAGAGTCCCTTCTTTCCCACATGATGCAAATTGTTTGGTGTGACTGCCAGCTTTTAATTAGAGATTCTCATATTTTCAGGGAAATCATCAACACCTGACTTCATGTTTGCATCTACCCAAGACCTTCTCTTCTCTTCTCTTTCCTCCTCATGGAATTAAGTTCCCCTTGTTCCAATAGAGAAATGCTTTTGCCAAAGATTCTTAATCCTTAACAACTTGTTCACTCAAAGAAAGAAAATGGAGAAGCCTTTGCAAAGAAGGAGATGCTGAGGTCTCTCTTTCTAGCCCAGTCAACCAAATGGTTTCAGCAATTTTCACCAAGAGCTTTATTTGGTGCTTTCTTTTTTTTTTTTTTAAGATTTATTTATTGAAGACAGAGAGAGGGAGAGAGAGAAACAGAGTAAGAATGGGTGCACCAGGGACTCCAGCCACTGCAAACGAACTCCAGACACATGCGCCCCATGTGCATCTGGCTTACATGGGACCTGGAGAATTGAACTGGGGTCCTTAGGCTTAGCAGACATGCGCCACAACCACTAAGCCATCTCTCCAGCCCTGCTTTCTTATTTTTGAAACAACACTGCCAAGTTTAACAGCAGTGAGAATAGGAGCAGCTACAGTTAAAAAGATGGAACCTTTTCCTGTCACAAACCCAGAGCTAAACAAAAACGGAAATGCTGTTTAAAGTACTGGTTACCTTCTGTCTACCTGCCTGACCCTTGCTGGCCTCTGTACTTCTCCAGCATGATCAGTCTCATTGGAGCAGAGGGGCCAGAAGGTGGTCTCTGCTGGAGACTTGGTCCAAGTATCTGATGTGCTCACAGGGTGGTAATTTCTCTACAAGGATGTCCATCGAAGTATAACTTGAATTCAATTTTAGCAAGAAAGGCTGCTGACAGTTTTTTTGTCTGGGTAATGTACAGATTGGGTCACACTGAGACAGGTGATCCTGATGTTTATCTGTAACATTTGAATGGCCTCATTGGCTGCTCTCCAGGGAAAAAGATAAGGTTCAGGACACACCACTGAGACTGTTGTGGAGCAGAATTAAACACCTCTGAGATATTGAGATAATTCAGACACAGGTTCCATAGGACATCAAGGGTCTCAAAAGGCATCACTCTGAACAGGAAGGAGGACTCAAGATCAATGAGCACTGATCCTGGCTCTTCAAAAGAGCTAGTTCTTGAGTTTAGCTGAGGCTAGAATCTTACTTTCTCATTCCAGACAGGCCACCTCAGTGCGTTGTTTGTGTTCGGGAGGCAAGTACTAATCCACTGGTTGTAACATAAGAAAGCCTAATCTGAAAGTCCAGGATGAGGAGGTGTACTGAGAGCCAGTGTAGGCCTCACAAAGGCCACATCTTCACAATGAACAAGTGTGCAGGGGACTCTGCCAACCAAAGCAGAGCATTAGCAACATAAACAGCCTAGAGCTTGCTGATCTGACCCATTCAGACTGCAAAGGCTAATTTCTTGCTAGTAAGAATAGGTTAATTGGAACAAATAAATACAGGTGCTAGGTACACCAAATTGAACAAATGGGTCTTACTAGTGGCATTTCCCACAGGCAACTCTGTACCTAAACATTCTCTAGGAAAAACCACATTATTTTTTTAAATGAAAATATTTCTATTAGTGGTGAAACGATTGGAAAATAGAATGACTTTGTATTAATGGTTTATCCATCAAGAAGTTGTATGAGAAGACTTACAGGTATGATGATGAATTAGAAGCCTCAACACCAAACCTCCATGAAAGTCAAGATAATAAACAAAAATCAATATTCCTCCCAGAGACAAGACCTGTAAATGAATTTATTAGTCCAGTGGAGATCTCCATAGAAAAGTAGGCACAGGCTGCTATAAATTAGTACCCATCCACAAATCCTTCCAAGCCAGTGCCCAGCATGACAAATCAAGCTGCTATGGGGAGAGCAGTAAAAACAGCCAAGGAAGTGCTTCTCCTTGAATACACCAGGTTTGCTGGACCACAGGAAGGCCAGGTGGAGCACAGAGATCCAGGAATCAACTCAGGGCCACAGAAACCACCAGAACTATAAACCCGCCCCTCCCCAACAAGTCAGAACCACAATATGCTCCAGCACCCCGGCAGATGTGACAAAGATTATGCTAGGCAGTCAGCTATCCCTTCCCGTAGTATTGATGGATCTTGGTTCTCCTCCATATTCACTGCCATCTATAAAAATAGCAGATTTGCTAAGACTTTTTTAGTGGGTATACCTTGTCTTCTTAGTGAAAGAATAATGGTTGCTTGTCCCTCAAGTCTGTGACCTTCTTATCCATTGGATTCTGACTTGGTTCTTTGTGCCAGGTGTGGATTTCCTTGCAATTATCAGGCCTCATATTCAATCAGGGAGCAGTTGATTACCTCCATAATAGTGGAGTTGTTGGTATTCACGGAGGGGTCATGAATGCACTAGTCTCAGCATAAACCTGTCCATCCTGTGGCTCTTACAATGTTTTCATCTCTCTCCTGCAATATTCCTTGAACTGTGGTTGGTTCACTGGTGCATTCATGACCCCTCCGTGAATACCAAAAACCCCATTTATCTGTGTGCCACTACTGCACAGATGTGTATGTATGGCCCATATGGTTGATTTTGTCTTGTAGGATTCCCTGCTTGTTCACAGTATGGTTGATCATTATCCCCAGTTGCTTGCATAGGACTTTTCAGAACTCTGAGGTCTAGACAGCAGGGAACTGGATTCCATCTCAATTCCAGTGTAATCTCTCATTACCCTGTGCTTTCAATCTGTGGTGTCTTCAGCCACAGGGTCTTTCCATTTAGTTCTGGTGGGTAACCACATGCTTTGGCAATAGCTTGCATTGTTTTAGGGACCTCCTGGGTCTCACTGACCAGTAGGTCTCTACAGGAGGTAATCCAATTCTGTCACTGGGATTTACCAGTCAGGACATATAGTTTTTGGATTGTTTTCTCCACCTACCTACAGAGCACTTTTGTCTGGACAATTCCCTCCACTCCCCTACAAAGAGGTATATCTTTTAATTAGCTAATCAGGAGGAAGGGTTCTATGGTATTGATTCATGCTCTCATTAATTGTCTTTTTAACATATTTTTATTTATTTATTTATTTACAAGCAGAGAGAGATAAAGAGAGGAGAGACTGAGAGAATAGGCATGCCAGGGCTTCCAGCTGCTGCATAGAAACTCCAGACACTGCAATCACACTCCAGACACATGCACCACTTTGCACAACTGGCTTTACATGAGTACTGCGGAATCGAACCTGGGTCTTTAGGCTTTGCAGGCAAGTGCCTTAACTGCTAAGCCATCTCTCCAGCCCATCTCTCATTAGTTTTGTGTCATTCCCTCCTACCACTGATCTTATGACAACCCTTCTATCCCTTGTATTCTGCCCCTGCACTTGTCTCAAGTCTCTTCCTCTCAGCCCTCCTTGTTTCCTTCCACTCATGTTACCATCACTCAAGTTCCTTTCCAATACTACTAATGCTTACTACAGCTTTCAAACAAATCAAGTTGTTCCATGTTACACACCTCACATGAGTGAGAACATATGGAGGTTGTTTTTCTGAGCCTGTGTGACCTCATGTTGTATTTTTTCCAATCCCATACATTTTCCTGAAATTTTCATTATTTAATTTTTCCTTATCACTGATAGAATTCCACTGTGTATATGTACCACATCTTCATTATGCATTCATCAGTTGATGGGGATCTGGCTTGTTTCCAATCTTTAGTTATCATGCATAAAGCAGCAATAAACATTGCTAAGCAAGTATTTCTCCAGTAAAGAATAGAATCTTTAGGGTCTATGTCCAGAAGTAGTATAGCATGATCAAATGCAGATCTATTCACAGACTTTTGAGGAGCCTCCCTACTGATTTCCATAGGGACTGTGCAAGTTTTCACTCCCACCAACAGAGGCTAAGTGTTCCTCTTTCCCTATACTCACACCAGCATTTGTTATCATTTGATTTCTTTTTTTGCATTGTTCAAAGTAAGGTCCCTCTCTAGCCGACGCTGACCTGGAATTCACTGGGTAGTTTCAGGCTGGCCTTGAACTCACAGTGATCCTCCTACCTCTGGCCCCTGAATACTGGGATTAAACGCGTGTGCCACCAAGCCAGGCATTCATTTGATTTTTTGATTACAGCCTTTCTGTACTGAAATAAAATGGAATCTCCAAGCTGTTTTAATTTGCATTTGCCTAATAGCTAAAGATGTTAAATATGTTTTTAAAGAGGTTATATTGGCTATTTGTATTTCCTTCTGTGAGAACTCTGTTAAGTGGGTTGCTTGCTTTTATATTGCTTAGTTTTGTGGGGTTCTTTGTATATTCTAGATACTAAACCTCTGTTGGATTTATAGCTGGTAAAGATTTTCTCTCATTCTCTAGGTTATCTATTTGACTGTTGGTGTTTTGCTTATTTGTACAATAATTTATTTTATTTTATTTATTTAGTTAGTTTTTTATGAATTTATTTGAGAGAGAGGAAGAGGCAGATAGAGAAAGAATGGGCATACAAGGGCCTCCAGCCACTGCAAAAACAAACTGTAGATGCATGCACCACCTTGTGTATCTGGCTTATGTGGGTCCTGGGGAATAAAACCTGTGTCCTTTGGCTTCATAGGCAAGTACCTTAACCACTAAGCAATCTCTCCAGTCCTGTACAATAGTTTTAGTTTCATGAGGTCCCAATGGTGGAGAGTTTGTCTAATTCCTTGGCCTTCTGTAGACTCATTCAGAAACTCATTCCCTATACCTATGTCTTAGAGTACTCTCCCTCATTTTTCTTCTATTCTTTTGAGTTTCAGGTCTTATATTGAAGTACTTGATCCATTTGGAGTTGATTTTTGTACTGGATAAGGGAAGTGGATTTAGATTTATTCTTCTATATGTGCTTATCCAATTTCTCTATCAATATTTGTTGCAGAAACTGTCATTTTTCCAATGTGCATTTTTGGCATCTTTGTCAAAGATCAGGGGAGCTATAATTACTAGAACTTTAAATTGGATCTTCTATTATACTCCATTAATCTATGTGCCTTTTTAAATTTTATTTCTTTACTTGTTAGAGGTAGGTAGGGAGGGGGAGAGAGAGAGAGAGAATAGGCATGCCAGAGCCTCTAGCCACTGCATGCACCACTAGATACATGCACCAACTTGTACATCTTGCTTGTGTGGGTACTGGAGAACCAAATCTGGGTCCTCAGGCTTTGCAGGCAAGTGCCTTAACTGCTAAGCCATCTCTCCAGACCTATGCATCTATTTTTCTGCCATTGCCATGCTATTTTTATTACTATGGCTTTGTAGTATATTGTAAAGTCGGGTATGGTGTTACCACCAGTAGTATTCTTTTGCTGAGTATATTTTTGGCTATCTGAGGCCTTTTGTGCTTCCATATAATTTTTGAGATTATTTTTTTCTAGCTCTGTGAAGAATATTGATAGAATTTTTATTGGAGTTGTACTGACTTTGTATATTGCTTTATGAAGATGGCTATTTTCATGATACTCATTCTTCCGATCCCTGAACATGGGAGGTCTTTCCATCTTCTCATTTCATCCTCAATTTTTTTCTTCAGTGTTTTTATGTTTTCATTGTATATGTCCTTCACATCCTTGGTAGTGATATTTTGAGATATTTTAATTTTGTGGCTATTGTAAATGAGACTACTTTCCTGATTTCTTTCTCTATGTTTGTCGCTGGTATATACAAAGGCTAATGATTTTTGTGTGTTGGTTTTATATCCTGCCACTTTGCTGAAAGAATCTCTAGGAGATTTGGTGGAGTATTTTGAGTCACTTATGCATAGAATCATATCATCTAAAAATAGGATTAGTTTAATTTCTTCCTTTCCAATTTTTATACACTCTTCTTTCTTTCTGCTGTATTATCACTTAAGTTAAGACTTCAAGTACTATGTTAACAAACAGTGGTGAGGGCTGGGTAGAATGTTCAGTGGTTAAAAGCACTTGCTTGCAAAACCTGCCAGGCCAAGTTTGATTCCTCATTACCAATATAAAGTCCAATGCATAAAGTGGCACATGTGTCTAGAGTTTGCTTGCAGTGACAGGAGTCCCTGGTGCACACATTTTCTCTCTGTGTCTCTGTCTCTCACTCTTTCTCTCTCAAATAAATAAACAAAGTAAAAAAAATTAAAGCAGTAGTGAAAGTGGACAACCCTGTCTTGTTCCAGATCGTTTTTTGTAGAGAGAGAGGGACAGACACACACACACACAGAGAGAGAGAGAGAGAGAGAGAGAATTGGTGCACGAGGGCCTCAGCCACTGATATTGAACTCCAGATGCTTGCACCACCTAGTGGGCATATGTGACCTTGTGTTTGCATCACCTTTGTGTATCTGGCTAATGTGGCAAGTGCCTTAAGTGCTAAGCCATGTCTCCAGCCCTTGTTCTAGATCTTAATGGAAATGCTTTAAGGTTTTCCTCATTTAGAATAATATGGGCATCAGGTCTTTTATATATAGCCTTTATTACGTTGAGATATAATCACTCCATCCATAGTCTCACCAGCATTTTAATCATGAAGGGATGCTGTATTTTGTCAAAGGTCTTTTATTAAAAAGTCATTTATTAAAATGATTTATTAAAATGATCACGTGATTCTTTTCTTTAAGTCTATTTATGTAATGTATTACATTTATCGATTTTCATATGTTAAACCAGCACTGCAGTTATAGAATGAAACCTACATAATGAGGTGGATGATACTTTTGATGCGTTTCTCTATTTGATTTGTAAGAATTTTATTGATAATTTTTGCATCCATGTTCAACATGGACATTGGTCTATAATTTTTTTCTTGTTTTATCTGTGTATTTTTGGTACTAACATAATAGTGCTGGTTTCATAGGAGTCAGGGGGCATTCCTTTCTTTTCCATTGTGTGACAACACTTGACAAAAATGGTGTTAGTTTTTCAAAGATGGTTTGTTGGGAGGTTTTTAATTAGTTTTTAAATCTTATCAGGTAATTATGTCTTTTGGGTTTAATTTTGGTAGATCATATAAGTCAAGGAAGTCATCCATTTCTTCAGATTTTCCAATTTGGTGGAATATAGATTTTTGAAGTATGTCCTAATAATTCCTCAAATTTGATTTGTATCTTTTATAGCACTTCCTTTTTCATTTCTAATCATATTGATTAGGATTTTTTCTGTCTTTTTTTATCAATTCAATCAGGGTTTTATCAATCTTGTTTACTTATTTGAAGAACTAGTTCTTTGATTCATGAATGTTTAAAATAATTTTCTTAATTTCCTATTCATTTATTTCTGCCCTGATCTTGATAATTTCTTTCTATCTGGTACTTTTTGGGTTATATTGTTCCTATTTTACCAAATCCTTCAGATGAATAAGTACTTATTTGAGATCTGTCTGTTTTGTAATGTAGTCTTTTGGTGCTATAGACTTCCCTCTTAGGGCTGCCTTCATATGTTCCAAAAGTTTTGGTATGTTGTGTTTTCATTGGCATTCTGATCTAGAAATTTTTAATTTCCTTTTTTATTTCAACAATCAATTGTTTAAAAGCAAGTTGTTCAGTCTTCAGGAGTTGGTGTATTTTCTGTTGTTTCTTATGTTGTTGATTTCTAGCTTTATTGCATTATGATCCAATATGGTACAGGGAGTTCGTGTTCATTTTCTGAATTTGTAGAGACTTGCTTGATGTCCTAATATATGATCCAGTTTGAAGAAGGTTCCATGTGCTGCTGAGAAGAATGTGTATTCTGTAACATTAGGGTGGAATGTTCTATAGATATCTGTTACGTCCATTTGATCTATAGTGTTATTTAATTCCATTATTTCTCTGTTTTTCTGTTTAGATCATCTGTTTATTGATAGTAAGGTATTAAATTTTCTACTATTATTGTGTTGGGGTTTATTACTGATTTAATGTTTGGTAGATTTTGCTTTATGAAATTTTGTTCACCTGTGTTTAGTGCATATACATTTAGGACTGTACTATCCTCTTGTTGAATTGTTCCCTTAATGAGTGAGGTGGCCTTCTTTATCTCTCGGTTTAAATGTTAATTT
This sequence comes from Dipus sagitta, assembly GCA_036346955.1. NCBI lineage: Eukaryota > Metazoa > Chordata > Mammalia > Rodentia > Dipodidae > Dipus > Dipus sagitta. The sequence goes on along the minus strand of CM070779.1, from coordinate 74,371,721 downwards.
GTCAGGTATCAGTATAGCCACCCCAGCTTGTTTCCTGTTTCCATTACTTGGAATATCTTTTTCTATCCTTTCAACCTAAGCTGGTGTCTATCTTTAATAGTAAAGTGGGTTTCTTGGAGACAGAAAATGGTTGGATCCTGTTTTCTGATCCATCTTGTTAACATTATTATGTCTTTTGCTTGGGGGGTTGAATCCAATGATGTTTAGAGTTATAATTGAGAGGCATGAGTTAATCACTGTCAAGTTAAAGACTTCAGTGTTTCCTTGATCTTCATATGCTTTCACTTCTGTTCTAGTTTTGAGTATTGCTTTTTCCCTCATGTCACCGCTTGAGTATATTTATTCATCTCTTAAGTGTAGGATATTCCATGCAGTACTCTTTATAGGACTGGCTTAGTACTCAGATGTTCATAAAGCTGACTTTTCATCATGAAAAGTTTTTTATTATCTATTATGAGAGATAGAAGCTAAAAATATAACTACCATATGACCCAGCTATACTACCTGGGCTTATACTATAGTTGTTAGTGTTGGGACATAGAGAATTTAAATAGGAGCCAAAGCAAAAGCTTCCTTCCTGCTTGCTAGTTTCCATAGTGACAGAAGGAGCTATCCAGGTTGTTGGCAAAGTCATTAACAATATCACAGAGCAGCAAGTTCTGTATTCTAAAATACTGACATGCCCCTTGGTGGCATGACTGGTATAGGGGTAGTGATTATATTTGAGTCCCACTCCGCAGGAGAAAACTAATTCCTTGTACTGAAAACTAGGTCAAAAGTTTGGCTCTGGGGGAGACTATAGGCCTATATAAGGATCTCCCATTGTTGTATTACTAAACAAATGCATTGTCAAATTGCCTCCTAAATATTTATCTTTTGTAGGTGTTTTGTTTTTGTTTTTAGAGGCAGCATCTTACTCTAGCTCAGGCTGACCTGGAATTCACTGTGTATTCTCAGGATGGCTTCGAACTCATGGCAATCCACCTACCTCTGCCTCCTAGTGCTGGGATTAAAGGCATGCGCCACCACACCTGGCTTAAATATTTATCTTTATACCCAAAGATCATTTATGATCTTAGACTTGATCACAAAAGCTTTTTTTATTTTTCTTTTCCTTCTTATTAGTGGGAGGCAGTTAATAACAAAAGTCATAACTGGTCAAGGGCTGAAAGTGACTGATAAGTACACAGCCCTGATTGGACATATACATCACCCCCTCCAGGGCTCAGGGAATATTGCAGAAGATGGAATAGAAAGAATGTAAGATCTGGAGGATAGGGAGGGGTGCTGTGGAACTCTATCAACCAAACATGACAAGACCACTGAGCACATTAACTCAGAGCAGCTGTGGTCACCCACACAAGACCAGTACATGATGGGAACAGACATCATTCTCTTATAGGTGGGGGAGAGATTTTGGAGGTCACTGTCCTCCATGATGAGCTAATGATGGAGATGAGAAGGAGTACAGTGGGACTGAGAGAGATAAGGGAGGATAATGTGTGGTGGTACATATGATAAAAATGCCATATATATAAATATGTATACATATATATGTGTGTGTGTGTGTGTGTGTGTGTGTGTGTGTGTGTATAATAAAAGAAAGAAAACATGAGCCTTGAGGGACATTTCAGATTCAAACTATAACACTAAATATTTTTATTTTTGTTGAAGAGGAATGAGGGAATGGTAATAAAATGTTAAAATGTTTATATCCTATTAATTTACAGGGAAAACAACAAAAGGGAATAAGAACCCGACTATGAATCCAACATCGAGAATTTGCAGCCATATAGCTCCCATAGTGTTTGAAAGCACTATGGGAGTAGCTGGAGGAAAATAATCACCAAGAGCATGAATAAGCAGAGGACCCTGCAGACTAAGAAATCAACTAGCCAGACAAGAAGTAAACACTTGTGCAACAGTGACACACAGCTTCTGTGGGTAGCCAACTGTTCTCTGGTTGGACATGAGTTCTGCTCAGTTCAGTGGGAGAGAACTCATATCTGGTACTGGAAACCAAGTCAGAATCCCAGTCAGGAAATTCATACTTCAGAGAGAAGGCCCCTCTGCTCTGTGGAGAAGAAGAGTGGGCTTGCACACCAAAAATCTCTCAAATAACTGCATACCCCTTTTAACCCAAGCTGCTCTCACTCTTGGTTGGAGAGTCTGCATTATTTTACAGATGACAGAGAAAATGAGGAGAGTTGAGACGCACTGATAAGAAAAGAAGATAACCTACTGCCCACCATGAGACTTGGCACTTTTTCCACATCTGCCAGGGCCCAGGAGAACTTGCAGTGGAAGTGGCTCCATGAACACTGCTCTTAGTGCGAGCCTGACAACCAGCTCCTGGGTAATAGTGGAAGACATGGTGTGATAGTTAAGGTGTTGTCAACTTGATCTGTTTAGTAATCCACAGAAATCCCTTTCTGGTGGGTCTCCGAGGTTGCTTCCAGGAAGGATTAACTGAAGGAGGAAGTCCTTCCCCCAGGGTGAGCCCTTCCCCCAGAGTGAGTGGTTCCTCTTAGAGGGGGACTTTGAATAAGGAAGCTCTGGGTGAAAAGAGCCCCTTCCTTCCTTCCTTCCACTTGGCTGCAGGAGCTGCTTTCTGTCTTACAGCGTGGATTGAAGACCAACACGGAATGAAGACCAGCATCAACTGAAGACCCACGTGGATCAAAACCCAGGGGCTCCTCAGGAAGCCTCCAGGCCTTCAGTGCCTGACTGAGACTACTGAGGCATCTGGTCACGTGGACTGAGCAGCTACCAGGTTCCTTGATTCTCAGGCCTGCAACTGCTATTGGACTACCCTAAGCTAATCCGATAGCAGTTCTGTTCCTCTAGAGAACCCTGACTTAATACACATGGTGACCAAGAACAACCTATCAGAGTAGATATCCAGAGGGTACAGAGAACTCAGTACTAAATCAGACAGCCAACATGCCTTCCATGGCTCAAGGATCATTGGAAAGGGCGGGGGTGGAACGATTATAAGAGCCACAGAGTAGGTGGGAATGCTCAGAAGCATGGTCCTCCCAATATCACATTGGGATTGACTGAGGCCTTCTTGACTCCACAGTAAATCCCATAATGTCACAGAGGAGAGCACCAGGGAAACAGAAACAGAGGAAAGAGAATAAAAGGGTAAAATCTGTTTAAAAATATTTTAATTAAAAAAAGAACTTGCAACCAATAAAGTACAACTCATGAATTCTTTTAAAAGTGTGCCTCAGCTGGATATGGAGGCACACACCTGTCATCCTAGCACATGAGAGTTGGAGAGAGGAAGATCAGGAGTTCAAGGCCAGCCTCCACCACCTAGCAAGTTTGAAGTCAGCTGAGCTTTATGATATACTTTCTGAAATAAATAAATCAATAAATAAATACTAATATTTTAATATTAATATGAGCTTGAGTGTATCCATCTGAGAATGTCAGAAAGTGGTTATTATGTGAGGAGTTCATTAAAGCCCTAATCAGTACAGCAGAGCCACTCTAAGCAGGCCACATACACATATCAGAATTGGCAAAGAAGCTTTTATTCCTATTTGACAGTTTCCAATTCAGCTGTAAAAATTCACTCAAGAATAAAATAACATTAAAAAGTGCCTGAGAAGAATTTCGTTCTTCTTTTCTTCCTCCTTCCTTTACTTAGTCCCTCCCTCCTTTCCCCTCCTCTTTCTTTGCTTTAAGTGAAATTTGATTTTCATTAGCACAGCCCAGCTTCATTGCAGGAAGACAATGGGGTGTGTGGCTTCTCATGTGTTTCCACAGCTAGGTCAGGAATGACTCAGAGGTGTCCTGTGAATTTAATTCTGAATAAAGTACAACAATCCCCATTTCAAATCCACACCCCATATTTTTACATTTGGGATAGATCCGTTTCTTGTGTACGCAGATCTCAGCAAGTAGGGCTTCAGGACTCTGGAAGAAAGTGCAAGTAAGTGCCACTAGGTTAGGAGACCATCACCCACATGGGAGATGTGGACAGCTGAGGAGACAGCCAACTACCAATACAGGGTTGGAAGCATCTTTAGGGGTCTAGTCCAGTGAGCCATGATGCTGGACTTGCCCTATTTTTCTTGTGCCAAAGAGAAGGCTTATCCATGCTTGGACTCTCAAGGTTTCAGAAGGAACTCCCCTCAACTCAAGGCAAGTCATAGTGTTGACCACAGGAAAAAAAAAAAAAATCTCTTTCTTAAGTAGTCTATTTTTATTTTTTTATGTGAGAGAGCAAGAAATAGAGAATTGGCATGCTTGTATTATGGGGTCCAGTGTTGCATAAGTAAGACCATCAACTCATGGAATGTGAGGCAAAGTTTTATTGGTTAAAAAGAAAGTAAAAGAAGAAAGCTTGTGCACAAGGCTGCATCCCAGAGTTCTGGATCTCAGGATGCAGCCTCCAACTGCTGGGAATGTCAGCTTTTATTGGAGAAAACAAGATGTTCTTGGTAAAAACAGGATGGAAGTTAAAATACAAAATTAGGCAGAACTGAGGCAAGAAACATTCTATGCTATGTAACCATAAAGGTATTTAGAAGCAGAGAGGTACAGGGAGGTCATGGCATATTGCACAGAGGAGGTCATCCCATTTCTTAGATAACAGAAAACACCTGCATTTTGCAATGAGGTCTGTGATAATGATTCCTGAAACGTCTCCTTTATCTGTCAGGAAGATCAACTTGTGTGGTGGCCTCCATTATGTGTGCCTAAAGGCAAGGGCTGCACAGTAGGGTGTTTAACCAGGTCTATGTGTCCCTTTACATTCCATTCTTCATTTCCCCTCTTATATGACATTAAGTTGAATCCTTGACTCATGAAGAACAGTGTATAGGGTGTTTTTATCTAAGGGGGTGTATTGTATCTACAATACCATGAGTTTAGCAGAACTTATTTTATTCTTCATATATCTACTTAGAGCATTAATAATGGTATGGTAAGGTCTAAGAGCAGTAGTATCAGGGGATCAGCAATAGAAGAGATAAGGGAAGTTCACCATGGAAACCAACTAAACATAGACTGAACCAATTATTAATGGCTTGTCTCTGAAGTTCTCTTTTTGTGAGGTTTTCTCTAACTGAAGCCAGTGTATCTTGGATTATCCTCACTGATTGGCATAAAAGCAAAGCATTTTACTTAAAACCATACATATGCCCCCTTGTTTCATAAAAATAAGTCCAATCCTCTTTTACTTTCTCCCCTCCACTTTCATGGTTGTTGGAGTGGTTAGGATGACCTGGTGGGGGCCCTTCCAATGTCCCAATACATCCCAATATGGTGTCTCTTGATTTAAACTCTGTTGCCAGGCTGAAAGGGATGGGGGCAAACCAGGTGTGTCTGAAAAGCAGCCTTGACAATGGACTCCTGGACTCTTTGTAAGACTTGGATAGAATGGAAAAAGCCTTTCATTAGTAAAGTAAGTTATCTGTTCTAGACCCATCCAGGACAGGATGCAGGGGTGGGGGGGATTCCATACATAATTTTAAATGGAGTAATTCCTTTTACATAAGGGGTGCACCTGGCCCTTAACAGGGTAAATGGAAAGAGTCTCACTCATGCTTTGCCAGTATCTAGGGTTAATTTAGTTAAAGTCTCCTTCAAGGTCCTATTTATCCTTTCTACCTGTCCTGAACTTTGGGGATGATAGGCACAATGTAATTTCCAATTAATTCCCAATGCCTTAGTTAATCTTCTAGTGATTTTTGACATAAAGGGAGGCCCATTATCTGATTCTATCTTGAGGGGCAACCCATAGCAGGGAATTATTTCCCCGAACAATTTTTGAAACTACAATTTGGGCTGTCTCAGTCTTGGTCAGGAAAGCTTCCACCCATCCTGAAAAGGTATCAACATAAACAAGTAAATATTTATATCCATATTGATCTGGCTTTACCTCTGTGAAATCAACTTCCCATTATCTACCTGGCTCTTTTCTCCACTCTCTCGCCTCCATTGGTGGTACCTTACCAGAGGAGGCATGTGTCTGTTGGCAGACCTGACAGCAGGTGGTGGTGTCCTTGATTATTGAGTCCATACCTGGGAAGAAAAACTCTTTCCTTATTAGCTCGGTTAGCTTGTTGTTTCCTAAATGAGTTCCTTCATGTAGTTGCTTAGCCAGTCTCTGCCATAGGGTTTGGGGCAGCAAAAGTTGTCCATTCTCCAGTTGATACCATCTTTGTGGGGTCTGTTCCTTTATCAGATGAGAGGTGAGCTGTAGGTCCTGTTCCAAGTACGATGGTCGCTCAGGAAGAATAAGTACCGGGAGGGTGTCTGACAGATGCTGAGAGGCAGCACTCTTTGCTGCTAGGTCTGCCAGTCTGTTCCCTCTTGCTTCTGTGGTCTCCCCTTTCTGATGACCCAGACAATGGATTATGGCTACTTTAGCAGGTGCCCAAACAGCAGCCAATAAGTCCAAATTTCATTTTTTATTTTTAATGTCTTTACCTTCTGTCGTTAATGGCCCACACTCCAAGTAGATGGCCCCATGTACATGAGCCATGGCAAAGGCATAAGGGCTTTCTGGGTAGATATTTACTGTCTTGCATTTTCCCAATATCAGAACTTTGGTCAGTGCTATCAGTTCAGCTTTCTGAGCTGATGTACCCCAAGATGGGGGGCTCAGCCCACAGGGTTTCTTCCAAAGTCATCACGACCACCCCTGCGTACCTGATTCCGTCCATGACAAAGCTGCTGCCATCAGAATACATCACCCAACAGGGCCCAGCCAAACCACATCTGTCAGGTCCGGCTGGAGTCCATGGAAGTTGGAGATAATCTCTAGGCAGTCATGCAGAGGGGTTGATGCCTCATCAGTTTCTGGCAGCAGGAAGCCTGGGTTCAAAGCCTTGGTTTGGTGAAACTGTATTCTTGGTTGATCTAAGAGCAAGGCCTGACAGTGAGTTATGTGAGAGTTTGAGAGCCATAGGTCGGGGGGGGGGGGGCTCTTTAAAAAAGTCTCTATCATATGTGGAGCCATAATTGATAATGTCTGGCTCAAAGTTAATTTGTCAGAGTCCTCTGTCAGAATAGCAGTGACTGCAATAACTGAGAGACAAGGGGGCCAACTAGCAGCTACTGGGTCTAGCTTCTTAGACAAGTAGGCCACTTGGCAATGCCATGGTCCCAGTCTTTGAGTTTGATGCCCCTGGTTGTTCCCTTCTTTTCATCCATGTATAAGCGGAAGGGTTTGGTTAAGTCTCGAAGTGCCAGGGAAGGGGCTGATGTCAGTGCTGACTTTAGTTCTTGGAATGCTTGTTTATCATTTTCAGTCCAATTAAAAAAGTTATTTATTTATTTTTATTTTGGTTCTATAGTGGCCTCATATAGAGGCTTGGCTAATTCAGCACCTTGAGATCCAAATTCTGCAATACCATACAGGTCTTAGGAATTCTCCGATCTGTCTCTTAGCGGGGATTTGAGTGATGGCCTGACTCCTAGAGGCCTACAGCATCCTCTTACCTTCTTGAGTTCATATTCCAAGTAGGTTGCCTTACACACACACAGTTGAGCTTTCCTGGTTGATACACTATAGCCCAGATGTTTTAAGTTGTACAGGAGGGCTGGAGGGATGGCTTAGTGGTTAAGGCATTTGCCTGCAAAACCAAAGGACCCAGGTTCAATTCCCCAGGACCCATGTTAGCCAGATGCACAATGGGGAGCACACGTCTGGAGTTCATGGGCAGTGAGTGGAGGCCCTAGCGCACTCATTCTCTCTCTCTCTCTCTCTCTCTTTCTTTCTTTCTCTCTCTCAAAGCATTCTATTTTCTGAATCTCCTTTCTAATATCTTGTGTGACTGAGTTACAAAAGCAATGTTAATAGTTCAGCTATTCCCAGGAGCCTCAGGATCTATGGGGGAGGGGCATGTCCTACATGCTTCCAGCAGCCTTTCTAGGAAATCAGCGGTGGAGTCTGTGGGCCCTTGGGTCACTTCATTCTTCTTAGACAAATTTGTAGGGTGTCAAGAGAGCAGCTGCCTGGAGACCACCCATCAGAGTCCATTGAAAGAGGTTAAGGGACACCCTACCTTCAGTGGTATTGGGATCCCAGTCCAGTTGTGTGGAAGTGAAGAACTGTCAATAACATTAGGATTCTCCGTGAGGCAGCTGTCAGCTCCCAACACTAGTTTCTTGGCTTCCCTTCAGATTTTTCTCATGTTCCTCTGTGGAGAAGAGAGTTTGCAAGAGTTACTGACAATACAACCATGTGGGCTGATGGGTATAGAAGACTGTCTCGAGAAGGAATATCAGAGAACCTGATTTAAATCAGATTTAGGTTTAGCAATAAGAATGGGGGTGCTTAGGCTTCCCAGATAAGCACCTTAATGATTAAGCCATGATTTACTTGATGCCTTTTTTTTTTAACAGTCCCACGTGGGCTTTTAATTTTTATTTATTTAATTGAGATCAGCAGAGAGAGAGGGAGAGAGAGAGAGGGAGGCCTCCAGCCACTGCAAACGAACTCCAGATGCATGCGCCACCTTGTGCATCTGGCTTACTTCGGGGGGGGGGGATCGAGCCTTTAACCCAGGTCCTTAGGCTTCACAGGCAAATGCTTAACCACTAAGCTATCTCTCCAGCCCTGATGCCTTTTTAAAATCATCTGTTTATGAGCCGGGTGTAGGGGTGCACACCTTTAATCCCAACACTCGGGAGGCAGAGGTAGGAGGATTGCCGTGAGTTCGAGGCCACCCTGAGACTCCATAGTGAATTCCACGTCAGCTTGGGCTGGAGTGAGACCCTACCTCAAAAAAAAAAAAATCATGTGTTTATATCCTGAAATACATTTTAGGTAAGTCTGATGTTTGCTTTATGTAAGGAGTTTGTAACTTAATCAATTACCTTGACTCAGTTTACCCATTTAACCTTTTGTCTACTGAGAAATTTCATCTAACAGATGTGACTTTAGGTGTTCAAAAGAGAGGAAGTATAAAGAGAAAGTTATATGCCATTTGTCATTCCCGTTTTCTTATCAGAGACGGTTGGCCATTTTGTCTCTGGACATGGTCAGGGGGACACATGGCTTAAACTTGCATGGGGTCTGAGATAAAGGGAGCATCATCCCTTTTTCCAGAGTCCAGCTTATCATGACTTTTAAATAGCATATAACAGTAAGTAAGAGCAAAAGGAAAGGATAGAGCAGACAGCTAAGCATCCTAACATTCCTTGTCTTACTCTGAAGTTGTTTGTTTTTACCTAGGAAATTTATTTTACCCATTTGTAATACATAAGGTGTTGCACAAGTAAGATCATTGACTCACGGAATGTGAGGCAAAGTTTTATTGGGTAAAAAGAAAGAAAAAGAAGAAAGCTGCTGCATCCCAGAGTTCTGGATCTCAGGATGCAGCCTTGAACTGCTGGAAATGTCAGCTTTTTTTGGAGAAAACCACAAGATGTTCATGGTAAAAACAGGATGGCAGTTAAAATACAAATTAGCCAGAACAGAGGCAAGAAACGTTGTATGCTATGTAATCATAAAGGTATTTAGAAACAGAGAGGTACAGGGAGGTCATGGCATATTGCACAGAGGAGGTCATCCCATTTCTTATATAACAGAAAACACCTGCATTTTGCAATGAGGTCTGTGATAATGATTCCTGAAACTTCTCCTTTATCTGTCAGGAAGATCAACTTGGGTAGTGACCTCTATTATGTGTGCCTAAAGGCAAGGGCTGCACAGGAGGATATTTAACCAGGTCTGTTGTGTTCCTTTCTATTCAATTTTTCACCAGAGCCTCCATCCACTGCAATCAAACTCCAGATGCATGTGCCATCGTGAGTGCATGTGTGACCTTGTGTGTTTGCATCACCTTGTGTGTCTGGCTTATGTGGGATCTGGAGAGTCAAACATGGGTCCTCAGGCTTCACAGACAAGTGCCTTAACTAGCAAGCCATCTCTCCAGCCCTGTTTATTTTTAAAAATTTTTTTATTTATTTATTTTCTAGAGGGGAGAGAGAGAATAGTCACACCAGGGCCTTTTGCTACTGCAAATGATCTCCAGATGCATGTGCCACTCTGTGTATCTTGCTTTATGTGGGCACTAGGGAACTGAACTCCAGTTGTCAGACTTTGCAAGCAAGTCTTTGAACTGCTGAACCATCTCTACTGTCCAAGAAGTCTGGTTTTTTTAATTTTGTATTTTTATATATTTTTATAAGAGAGTGCATAAGAGAGAGAATTGACACTTCAGGGCCTGCAGCCACTGCAATCGAACTCCATACACATGCACCACCTTGTTTGCATGTGCAAAATTGCATGCTTGCATCACCTTGTACGTCTGGCTTACGTGGGACCTGGACAGCCAAACATGGATTCTTAGGCTTCTCCGGCAAGTGCCTTAACTGCTAAGCTATCTCTGCAGTCTATTTTTCTATTTTTCCTTAAATTTTATTTTTGAGAAGTCTATTTTTATATTACTTTATCACTTCTTTATGCAAGTCAAATTCTTATATAATTTAGGGTAAATAGTTTGTGTTCCAAAGATCTCTCTAAACACAGAAATTGTGTGTATGTGCACGCACGCACACATATGCACACACACATGTATGCATGTGAGTGTGGAGACCAGAGGACAACCTCAGGTGCCATTCTTAGGAACACCATCTACCTCCTTTAAGACAAGGTATCTTATCAACCAAGCACCAATTATGCTAGACAGACTGAGCAGGGAGCCCCAGAGATCTGCCTGTCTCCCAGAGCTGGCATTATAAGTATGTGCCACCATGTCTGGTGTTTTTTACATGGGTTCTGGGGGTCCAAACTCAGATTGTCATGTTTGTGAGGCTAGAATTTTACTGAGTCATCTTCCTTACCCTAAGCCCAGAGATCTTGATCATTCTAAGCCTATTCTCTGACCATCTCCAAAGGAGCTCCTATAGATTCTCAGTGCTTATTCTTTCCAGGGATGGAAAAAACCACCACCACTATTCCCTTCCTCAACTTTTTTTTTTTTTTTTTTTTTGTTTTTTCTAGGTAGGGTCTCACTCTAGCTCAGGCTGACCTGGCATTCACTCTTTAGTCTCAGGGTAGCCTCAAACTCATGACAATCCTCCTACCTCTGCCTCCCAAGTGCTGGGATTAAAGACATGCACCGCCATGGCCAGCTTACACTTCCTCAATCTTTTAATGTTGTGAGGCAACATTTACATATTTCTAAAAGCTTTGTGGCAGTTTGGTCTCATGATGAATCTACTTCCTAATAACATTTTTGAATAGGTCTTACTTCTGGTCACTAATACCAGTTGTACTCTGTTACCCAGCACATAAGAAGAGCATGCTTCTTTGCTCTTTGAAGTTAGCTATGATCATTGTCACATAATAAGAAATACATATTTTATCTCTGCTCCTGCTTTATGGCACATAGTTCATAAATAGTTGGAAATTAATGTTTTTGAGGGGTTTTGGGGGTATCCTTGAAATAACTGATATCTAAGAGCTTCAGACAGCCTCAGTATAGTCACTGGCAGCCCTGGAGAACTAAGCTTATTACTAAAGGGCTGTAACTGTAAGCCCTGCCTTGGATGCCTGCAAAAAGATGGGGAGATAGAGCAACATAGGTCCTCAAAGACAGTTCACAAGACTCAGTTGCTCCACAGGCTATCATTGAGGACAGCCTAGCGCCAAGGTAGGAGTACCCACAGCTATAGCCAATGGATAGGCGGCTCTCAGGTGGTGATTGCTGATGGCAGCAGACACTAGTGTGGCTGGAAAGGTGGGCAAGGCATAGAAGTGAATTTACTGAAAAGGGCATATTAGTTAAATGTGCATGGACTTTAGAGTTAGAAAACTATAAGATCAGTCTGCAAATCAGCTCTGCCCCATCCTCACATTGTAACCTTCAGAAAGCAGCATAATTTATAGACTCTCCATTAGCTCATCTGTAAAGTGAATGTGCCCAGCACCCAGCATCTAGCAAAGGCTCATTGATTGTTAATTCAATTCCCTTTCCATGGCATAAATGTACAATATGCTGCCTTGGCCATGTTAAGGGAAACCTTACTAGTTTATCAAAACAACAACAACAAAAAAAAAACCAGAATACTAAATTGTGAAAATAACTTCTAGTCATGCCTAGAGATAGACAATTCCTGGTTGCATGGGCCCTTCTTTAAGTTAAGAACTGGGCTTCTGTCACAACCCAAAGTCCTGAATAACAGAGTGCCATTTGCAATCAAGTTCATAATACAATTCCAAACACAAGCCAATTTCCAACCTTTGATTTTTCTAAATTCTACTATGGTCTACACAGTTACTTCTATCCTTCCTGACCTTGTAACATTTTATGTACATGTTTTCCTAACATTTCTTTAAGATTCTCAAGGGTAATAGCAATAGATTCCACTTCTTTTCTGCCAAAAGAGAAAGTATAGTTCTAAGCGCATAGTAGGGCTATAATAAACACGATCAGTAAGGTACTTTTCAATGTAACTGGGGTCAGCTATGTCACTAAAAACTGAGCATGTCCTGTGGGCTGGAAGGGTGATTTTTCCTGGAAATAACCATTCTGAAAGAGGGAAGAGTCCAGCGTATGAGCTCTGTATAACTATCATGCCTCAGTTCGCACAAAAGCAAAGAAAAGCCAGGCTTATGGTATTATAGCTGGAAGAGGGCTGAGAATATAGCTCAGTGATAGAACAGTTGCCTACCATGCTCCAGGAACTGGGTTCACCTCCCAGAATCACAAAAACTAAACATGTAACTTCCAGCCCACACACAAAGAAAAGGAAAAAGATACTTGGAAGCCCCTGAGACCTTCAGACAGTACAGAAACAGGGTGCTTTAGGATGGTAAACTTTGGCACAGTGCAGTCTTCAAACAGAAAAGAGAAGGAGCCCCATTCAAGCCCAGCTCCAACATCAGTGAGGGTAAATATACCAGCCTCCATTGACATCCATCAGAATGCTCACTACACCCTATGCAGAGGTTTGGGGGATATAGTGGGCACTTATAGGCCCAGTGCTAAAGTCCAAATGCTCTATAATGAACCATAATCTCATGACATCCTTGAGTAGCATTCTCTAGCAAAACATGAATCACACTGGCAAGTCAAAGGCCATGCTATGCTGCCATTTGACTGCCAAGGAGCATAGTGGATGGGTAGAGCATCTCTTTTCCCAGACTCCTGAGCTCCTGCTGCTGTGCCATGCTCCTCAATGATATAGCCAGCTCTCGTCCCTTACTGTTTTTCTGCCTAGCGGTCCCTGGACACTAAGGATCCAGGGCACTGAAACTTACTGTGCTGCCCAGTTTCTCCTTGCCCTAGTCAGCCCCACAGTCAGATTCCATTTTCTGGCTCACATACTATTTAACTTTTAGAAATTGAACTCATATTTTGGTTTGTACTCTATCATTTTTCTCCCAATTATAAAAATCAGACTCTTAAATATCATGTTTCTCATTTTGTCTCTTCTCTGAGAATGGGTTTCATTATCAAGCTTTGAACTCATTGATATGACATGCAATCTATGGTATTCAAAGGGCCAGTAGGTATTGTCAACATGAGATGAGCCAGAAGCTGATGGTGATTTCAAAATATAAGCGTCAGTTTGTTTGACCCTACACTTCTCATTCTACAGTTTATGAAATACTGAACTAAGTGTGGGGAAGATTCCTTTGGCATAAGTTAACACTAGAGCTACTAGGGTGCTAATTACTCAGTCCTGGTTGGGGTTTTGGAAAGTGCCAACCTTCTGCAGGCCTCCTGGCTTCTTTTTCGATACCTGTGCCTACGATTCACCCCACAACTTTATTTGCATGGTCGGGTGGCTGACCATTCACTTGGACTTTGGACATACCCTTGGGCAAGTGTCACTCATGGTCATAGATCATGGCTATAGCCTGGTAGCACTGAGCCCCTCTGCTTCTAGGTGTTTACATTGATGCCAGCATTGGCAGTCAGCCTGAAAGTCTTGCTTCTTATTATTCCAAGTTGGTCTCTGGGAGGGAAGAAGACAAAAATCATTGTTTCTTGTTGGTTTCAGCTCCAGGCAGACAGAGGTCAGGAAAAAGATGTGACGCAGAGCTCAAGAGAACAAGGGGATGAGAAAATGGGGGTAAACAGGTTGTGAATCACTGTTACAATTTTCTTTCACATTTCAGCAATGGAGCCACCTGCGCAAACAAATGGCCTTGCTGTCACCACCCAAGTTCAGAAAATGAAGGCATGTGGGCACTGGGGACGATGCTTTCCGCCCTTGCATTCATTTCCAGCTTTACAGGACTCAGTAAATAAACTTCCTTTCTACTAGTCATGAAATCCCAGCCTGAAAACAGCGATGTTTGTTTTCTGAGCAATGACTTTCCACTGCAGATGTCGGCACCTAAACTATTGCATCCCGGAGGACACAGGGTAAAAGGCGGGGGGGAGAAGGAGGAAGAAGGAAGGAAGGAGAAAAGAAAGAAATAAAGGAAATGAACATGTAAAAGGGAAAATTAATCCCTGGTGGCTGTTGAGTGTTCTATGTCTTGAATAAGTACCAATAAAGTGGGCCGTTATTTAATTTTAATTTCTTCAACTCTCTTTTCATGTAAACTAATACTATTGACATAGTCTTCACATAACCAAATCAATTGGCATTTATTTATGCTCAGTTTCTGTTGGGCCTTGAGAGGCCCGGAAGTGAGGCCTAGTGGAACTTTTTTTTTTTTTTTTGGTTTTTCGAGGTAGAGTCTCACACTCTGGTTCAGGCTGACCTGGAATTCACTATGTCGTCTCAGGGTGGCCTCGAACTCAGGCAATCCTCTTACCTCTGCCTCCCAAGTGCTGGGATTAAAGGCATGCGCCACCACGCCCGGCCTAGTGGAACTTCTTGAGCCTAGCTAAAGTTTGGTGATCTGCCTCTGGCCAGACGTGACTCAGCAAGATGCCTAATGGCTTCTTGCCTGCTACTTCCGCATGGGAGTTAGAATTATCATTTCAATAGTCACAGTTTACTATTGGCCCTTACCTCTCCCCCCATCCTAGAATCCCCTCCTTCGTTCCCAACATTATATAGGCAACTGCTCATAGCAATAAATCGAGTTCCTGCTTCGACAAGACTCCGACTCAGTGTGGTTTTTCTCTGGTGGCCAGGAGAGGTCTGAGTCGTCAGACGCTCATCTCCTCCTCAACCCCCTGGGAGGAACCAGCAGGCCTGGTCCTTTCCTCAGCACTACCTGCCCCTGCTGGCGGAGCCGGGCAAGTTTCCAGGCATCTGTGCTTTTCCCATTGATTTATTTTGAGAGAGAAAAATCAATATACAGAGCCAGGTATGGTGGTGCACATGCCTTAATCCCAGCGCTAGGGAGATAGAGAGAGGAGGAGTGTAGCAGTTCAAGGTCAGCCTTAGCTACAGTCAGTTTGAGGCCAGACTGAGCTACATGAGACCCTGTCTGAGAAAATAATTTAAAATACCCAAAACATGGAGCTGGGGAAATAGTTCAGCAGTGAAGGCACTTGCTGGCAAAGCCTAATGACCCTGACTCAATTCTCTATGCATCTGGAGTTTGTTTGCAGCAGCTAGAGGCCTGGGGAATGCCCATTTTCTCTCTCTCTTTCTTCTCTATATTTCTCTCTGCTTGCAAATAAATAAAAATATTTTAAAAATACCCCCCAAAACAGAAAAGTCAATATATAGTCTTGTATCACTATTTGTGAATATCACACACTTCTAAACCAAGTACCATGCTAGATTTCGGTTTCTTCTCATAAATCATCTGGATTATGTAGCAGAATCATTTCAGCATCAAGAATAAACAGATTCTCTTTCTTAAAGTTATCATTTGCTTAAAAATCATACCTCTTTATGATTTCCCTCATATTGAGTCAAGATTTACATGTCTTTATTTGGGAGTCTTCCTTGTTATTTCCTATGGCTTTATTTGAAGCAAGGTTCCTGTGCATTCTCTACTAATTCATCTGAGTCCAGTTAGAACAAGTTACATTAAACACAATGTACTACTGTGAGATAGGTGATAAGGGACAAAAGAATCCTAGTTGGTCCTCCAACACTCAGGAAAATTACGTTGGATGGATAGGGTTTCAATAGCATATGTCTGACTTGCATCACACTTGAAGAGCCCTCGAAGTAGCCCACTTTGAGTTTTACACCCTTGAGTAAATGGAATTGGAATTGGTGAGCCCAAACATTGAGAAATGCTCAGTTCTGGTGGGGGGAGTAGTCAAACCTAGCACTATTCCAGCCAGTCTTCCCTACTGCGGGAAACCACTGGCAATGCAGCATTCCTAGCAGGTTCTTCAGCTATTTTTGAAGAAAAGAGCAAATGGGTAAGCTGAATTTGGTGGTATGCCCCTGTGATCCCTGCTACTTAAGAGGGATCACTGGAGTCCAAGTGTTTGAGACCAGTCTAGGTGATACAGTGAGACCCTGTCTCAAAATAAATAAGTAAATAGGGAAAGGAGGATTGGTATCCAAGGTTATTCATGAACTTTCTGTACCTTGTCACCTTGTCTTTTTTTTTTTTTCCAAAGAATGATGTGATTTAGTGATTTTTCTCAACTGTTTTCTTCCATTCCAACATAGTGTGGACCATAAGACTACCTCTCCAAGCAAAGCACCCTTCATGCCAGTGTTGTGACTTCAATGTGAAATGTCCCCCACCCCATAGACTCATGTGTTTGAATACTTAATCCCAATTGATGGTGCTATTCTGGAAGGCTGTGTAACCTTTAGGAAGTGGATCCTTGTGTCACTAGGGGAAGGTCTTAAGGTGTTATAGCCCAGCCCCACTCTCTCTACTTCCTCCCTGCTCATGTGACAGTGTGATGCCAGCTTCCTGCTCCTGCCATGCCTTCCACATCATGATGAACTTCTCCTGAAAACTGTAAGCCAAAAATAAACCCTTTACCTCTGTAAGCTGCTGCTGGCCAGGTATTTTGTCTGAACAATAGGAAAATAACTGTGGCAGTCTGTAGTGCCTACAGGTAGCATCTGTTCTTGGAACTATTTCTTTACTTAGAAGGTACTTTCCAACATGCATGAATTTCAAGCCCTAGGGACTGAGATTTTGACTGAAATGAAAGTAAACAAAAGACAAAAACAGGAGCAAATAGAAACCAGAGAAATACCAGTAACACCGGGAGGCTAGAGGAGACCAAGAAGAAATAAGAGGAAGAAGACAAGAAGTATTCAGGAAAAATATTTTCTTTCTTCTCTGACTTCTTTATTGTTAATTGTATGGCTACATTTACTTACTTCTTTCAGGTACCTATGGCATTTTAAATAACACATTTAAATGACTATTCAGAGTTATATTAATATTTAGCAAGAAATGCATTTTTTGTTTATACTGATTTCCACACAGAGACAGTAGAGGTGAGATAAGAAGGATTTAGGTATAAGATTGACATTAAGAAGCCTCTGAGACCCTGTATGACAGAGGTAATACACCACAGCTTTCTTCTTACCTCCGGGAGATCCAGCATGAGGGGCAAGACCTATGAAACATGGCATTCTAGCACTTTCACAGTAGGACCATTACAGTCACCAGGAAATCACACTGCAAGGAAAACGCTGGCTCTCTGTACAGGATTCTCATAAGGCTGGGAAGGTACAGTATTCTATAACTTTGGACCAACATTCCTGTGAGAAGGCTGGAGTGAGTAATGTAGGAAACAGGCATGGGCACATATGAGGAACTCATGGAAATATCCAGAAATACTGATGGCAGGGTAAGTTCCCATTTCATATACCCAGGCCCACACCCTCAATTATCAATCATGCCTGTTAGCTCATCTCTGTGCCTCCTAGTGGTAGAGGCTTATGGAACTACTGATATGCAAATTGATCCAAAACTTGTCTACTAACAGTTTTTGAAAGGGTCCCTCTGTTGACAAGTCATAGTCTACCAAAAGATCCAGTTCCACTGTGCTTGGAAACTGGGCAATTTCCATAGTTAAACTACCAACCTACTTTGCAGATTGATAGAAAAGGTTGGGAAAGTAATTACTATTTCTACTCCATTCTAGCCTTACCTCATTAATTCGACTCATGTCCTAAGTAAGTAATAATTTACTCAAGATTTTCCCCAATCCCAGTTTTCTTGGCCTAAAAGAGTATAATTTTAGAAAACTTATGAAGAGGTAGAGTACAAATGGCAAAAATAAAATAAAGTTACCAGAACTACAGAGTTCATGGAAATGATCAATATCACCCAGTTAAACCCTTCAGGTTTGTGTGGAAGGGTTTGAATGTAAAATGCTCCCTATAGACTTACATGTTTAAACACTTTGTCTCCAGCTGGTGGCACTGTTTTGGAAGATTGTAGAACTTTTAGGAGGTGGAATCATGCTGGAGGAGGTGGGTTACTGCGGGTTAGCCTTAAGGGTTTGTTGTTGCTGTTGTTGTTTTGTTTTGTTTTGTTTTTCTTTTTCTTTTATTTTTATTTATTCATTTATTTATTTGACAGACAAAGAGAGAGAGAGACAATGGGCATGCCAGGGCCTCCAGCCCCTGCAAACGAACTCCAGACACATGTGCTCCCTTGTGCATCTGGCTAACGTGGGTCCTGGGGAATTGAACCTGGGTCCTTTGGCTTTGCAGGCAAGTGCCATAACTGCTAAGCAATCCCCCCAGCCCTGTTTTTATTTTCATTATTTTTTTTATTAACAACATCAATGATTCTTCCCTTCTCCTACTTTCCACTTTGAAACTCCATTTTCCATCATATCCTCTCCCCCTCTCAATCAGTCTCTCTTTTATTTTGATGTCATCATCTTATCCTCCTCTTATGATGGTCTTGTGTGGGTAGTGTCAGGCACTGTGTGGTCATGGATATCTAGGCCATTTTGTGCCTGGGGGCACATGTTGTAAGGAGTCCTACCCTCCCTTTGGCTCTTACATCCTTTCCACCACCTCTTCTGCAATGGACCCTGAGCCTTAGAAGGTGTGATAGAGATATTGCAGTGCTGACCATTCCTGTCACTTCTTTCCAGCACCATGATGCCTTCTGAGTCATCCCAAGGTCACTGCCATCTCAAAAGAGAAGGTTCTCTACCAAAAGTGAGAGTAGCATTAATATATACATATGAACATTAAGAGAAGTGCTTACTGGGCAGTTTGATGAGGATAATATATACATTTAGCCAGACAGCAGCAGACATTACAACCCCAGGACTCATGACTACCCCTGTTTTAAGTTTTAAGTTTTCAGTATCAAGGATGTATTGCCTCCCATGGAGTGGGTCTCCAGTCCAATTAGAGGGCAGTTGGTTTCCACCATGACAGATGTGCCACTATTGCATCTGTTGGCTCATTTGGCCTGGACGGACAAATATAAGGCTTTCAGTGCCCACTGTTACTCTTCACTGGTGATTTCTCTTTCTCCCATTGAACTACATGCAGAATGGCTTCTTCCAGCTTTCTGTCAGCTGGTCTACATGGAGGAGGTTATCAGCTCAGTTCTAGCAGGATTTCTCAGTGGCCTTGTAGCCCAAGTATGTGGAGTCTTTAGCAATAGGGTCTTACCACCTATTCATGGTAGGTAAACAAGAGTCTCACCAATGGCCTATAATGTTTTGAGGGTATCATGGACCTCCCTAGCCAACAGCTCACTGGAAGGTATCCCATTCCTGGCACTGAAAATTTTCTAGTAACAGTCTATGGATCCTGAGTGTTCCATTGTCCAAAAAACTAGGTTTCCATGTGATTTGTTTATATCCTCTTAGATTTTGATTAGCCCAGTCTCCACCTTTCCTTTACTCAATCTCTTCACCTGACCTCACTTGGGCCTTTCACCCCCATTAACCTATTCTTCTACTTACATATATACAATACCATACTATTAAGCACCCCCCTCCCCTCCTTTCTCTTCCCTTTATATCTCTTTTCTAGCTTACTGGCCATTGCTACTGAGTTTTCTTCCTACTCACACAGAAGTCCAATCATCTGTAGCTATGATCCACATATGAGAGAGAACATGCGACGTTTGACTTTCTGGGCCTGGGTTACCTCACTTAGTATACTCCAGCCTAAAGGTGTGCAGAGCGGTTTTGAGCCCTGGTTGTGCTTGCTTGTGGTCCTGGCTGTTTGATGGTGTCTCTCTGCTTGAATTTATGAATGGAAACCAGCTTCTTCCTTCCACCATTTTATGGAACTTCCCCTGAATCTGCAAGCTTGAAATAAATCCTTTCCTCCCATAAATCATGTCTGTTTTGGATGTTCATCCCAGCAATATGGATCTGTCTACAACAGCTTCCAAGTTCTTCTTTTATTAATTTGATGAATAAAATCCACAGACTATAGAAGAGTGAAATTTAGAAAACATTTATTATATAGCTTAAGAGAAGGAAATAAAGCATGTATCTTGCTTTAAGGCATGTGTGTCCCTGGAAATGGAAATCCCACTTAGAGACCCTGATTAAGGTCTTCTATGGGGGTTTACTGGATGGGGCTGAGTTAGTAATTTCAACCCCCTTCTGAGGTGTCCAGATGCCTCTACATTTCCAGGAAAGGAAAAAAATTATCATTCTTTGAAGGGGATGATTATCTCTTCTAGGAAGGGGGAAACTCCTTTCAGGAAGAAAATATAAGACAAGACCGTACCTTTCTGACATTTCTGGCAAGGTGCAGGCTGTGAAGACTACTACAGAAAGAGACAAGGAAGAGACAGACTCTCCCCACAGGCTCAAGGACATTTCTCATCTTTAGCTGCTTTTAGTTCACTTTCAGGGGCTTTGTTATCTAAGTACCTACTTTGTAGCCACAGGACGTTGAAAAAGCCTACCAGTGGATTAGAGGGAGAGAATGAAGAGAATTGCTAAGCTCTTGAGAAGAAAGTGACCCAATTCTTTTGAATTTAAATGTGAATACTGTGATACTTAAAAAAAGAAAAATGTCTAGAGGAATAAATAAGACAAACACTAGGATGAATAATACAAGGGAGAAAATAATAAGGAGAATATAAAAAAGATAGACTGCAAAAAAGAGTGTGAGCAGAGACTATGGCAGATGCTGGGCAGTAGAAATGTGGAAGGACAAATAATGACAGGCTGGGAAGGGGAAGCAATCGCAGGAGTGATGGTGACAGGGAGGGGACCCAGCAAAAAGACATAAGGGCCTACCTTGGGAGACATTGGGAGGAGAAAAGTTGAGAAGAAAAGCAAGGATGGCTCCATGCCATACAGCTGCCCATGGTGAGTCTTGGAGCAATGACTAGCACTCACTGTCCCATTCAGAAAGGCCTCTGGGCTGGACAACTACTTGCAATCAGCAGGAACTTACCAAATTAAGAAGTTATTTAAAATATTAAGGGTTGAGTCAACTAGTATTGCCCAATTTATATGATTAATGTGGAATAGTCATTTTTCAGCCCTATGGAATCCGTCTTGTTACTGAGAACTCACATAATCACTCTTTTTTTTTCTTCACCTCTAACTCCTGTGGTTTCCTTTCTTAATATCGCTCTGCACAGAACTGGAACCTCCTTTCACTACTCTTCGGGGTAACTTGACTAAGTGAGCAGTGTCATTAGCATGGAGAGTGACTGATCCACACATCATGGCCTCTTGCCTTGGAGGAACTAGTTAGAATGCAGCCTCTCAGCTGGTTTCCTTAGTCACAACATGGTGGGGGATCAGGAATGGGAGAAAGGCTTTGAAGTGGCAATCACTGAAACAGCACCCAAGTTTCTTCTCTCACCTTGGAAGTGGATTTTTAGAATACTTTGCTAAAAGGGATTCTGAAACTGTTGCAGTTAGGTTCTCATTGCTGGCAGAAATCACTTAACCAAGAGCAGCTTTTGGTTAAAAAGGGTTTATTTTGGTTTACAGACTTGAGGGGAAACTCCATGATGGCAGGGGAAAACGATGGCATGAGCAGAGGGTGGACATCACCCCCTGGCCAATATCAGGCAGACAACACAACAGGAGAGTGTGCCACACATTGGCAAAGGGAAACTGGCTATAATACCTATAAACCCGCCCCCAACAATACACTGCCTCCAGGAGGCTTTAATTTCCAAATTGCTATCAGCTGGGGACCTAGCATTCCGAATACCTAAGTTTATGGGGGGAAACATGAGTCAAACCACCACAGAGACTACATCATGGCTCACCAGAAAAATAGAAAATGTTAATAAGGCTCAGTGGGAAGAGGGATAATCTTTTTAGTATTGTCAAAACATTTGCCTTGGGCTGGGCATAGTGGTACACACCTTTAATCCCAGCACTCAGGAGGCAAAGGTAGGAGGATCGCCATGAGTCTATGAGTTCGAGGCCACCCTGAGACTCCATAGTGAATTCCAGGTCAGCCTGGGTAGAGCAAAATCCTACATCAAAAAAAACCAAAACAACAACAAAAAAGACCTTTGCCTTAAATGATTTACATGAACTGTCTCCTGATTAGCTCCATTTGTAGATGAGGATTGTAACAGGGCCTTGCTTAATTTATAATGTCATGGTCTTAGGACAGGTCAGAGTCAATACTGGTACCATGTTTCCAACTTATATGTCAAATCATCTTTAAATTCCTCTTTTTTTGTTTGTTTCTTCAAAGGTACTGGTCATGTATGAATGATTCCAGCAGTGACCTGTCTGAAGCTACTGCTCTAACGGGTGCTACTTCTGCCACCACTGGTGTTCATCACGCTCTCTGCAGGGTCCACAGAGCTTTGGTGTTACCTCCTTGAAGCAGTCGTGGGTTCTACAGCTACTTTCATGCAGACAGCTCATGAGAGACACTGCAATTCATCTGCTCTGCTACATCCTCATGGAGGTACTTGGTCAAAAATTCTGTCATTTTCCCTGTGCTGCCAAGGGTGCAAACTTGCCTGTCACCCACTGCTGTCCAGCACACTGCCAGAGGAGATGTCTCCTGTCCTTAAATCCTGCCATGACGTAAGCCACACATCAACTGTGCATTCATGGCACTGAGGACACCATGCTCATTTTTCTCCAGCATCTGTATCTACCGCATGCCTCCAGAGCCATCTCGGCTTTTAATGATGATCATAGCCTATCAAAGTTCTTTAGTGTTATATCTCCAGCATATGCATTAATAACTTCAAAATTATATATAGTTTTATATAGTTCATAGTGTAGTTTGCACAGTGCTTTTATATGGTTAGTCTGTTTTTATCCCCACAACAAACAACGTAGATACTGATAACCCTATAAACCCAAGAAGAAACTAAGTCTTTAGGAATTCAGATGTCTGTTACACACAGAATCAAAGAAGTAGAACTAGAATTGAAACCTAGGTGCTATGACGAGAGGCCCACAGAAAGTATAAGAATAGGATGTTGGGCTGGGTGTGGTGGCGCACACCTTTAATCCAAGCACATGGGAGGCAGAGGTAGGAGGATTGCCGTGATTTCAAGGTCACTCTGAGACTACATAGTGAGTTCCAGGTCAGCCTGGACTACAGTGAGACCCTACCTCGAAAAACCAAAAAAAAAAAAAAAAGAAAAAGAAAAGAAAAGAAAAAATAGGATTTTGTTGAAAATTTTGAAGAAACTGAGCAAGGGAATGGGAAGCCAGCTTTACTCTAAGTCTCTCCTATCCTCTGCTCTGAATAAGATCCAAAAAGTCTGAGTTCAGAGGCCGGTCATGGAAGAAAAGTTATGATTACTGAGTGAGCGACTGTTTGTGGATCATTGCAAGCCACACACTTTTAGGTTTCTTCTTCTCTTTTGGAATTTTGTATGGTAATGGTATCCAGCACATGCTAGGAGGAGCCTTCATGTTTGTAAAGATTCCTCAGGGTTAGCATGGATGCCTCATGGAACTTCTCTTCTATGCCACATTCATCTGTTTTAGATATTAGCCATCTGTATGAGATTTAATTTGAAGAAAAAAGCATTCTATTACTTGGGAAAATTCTTTGAAAATCATCATTCTACAGGACTATTTAACCTCTGGCCCACTTAGCGCTCTAGACCATCTGGATAATTTTCAGCCAAGGGATTTTTCAGGCTCAGGGTTTGCACTAGAGGACTCTGAGATAGACAGTTTCTTGGGCGTAAGGTTTTATTTAATGCCAGTGACAGAGTGGCAGGGTTTTGAGGAAGAGGAAAAATGACATCAAAGCAAGAGCAAAGGAGGAGGTAGAAGGAGAATCTGGATCACCTTATAGAAGGACAGAGAGGTTTTTAAGCCCCTTGGGGTTAGAAAGAAAAGGAGAAATCTGTTGTATTGTGCTGAATGGGATATGAGGGAGGAGAATTGACTGGAACCTGAGGTTGACAAGTTTGCTGGATGCCCTGTTGAACACCTTTGGAAAAGTGGTAATGGCTGAGAGGAAGATGGTGGTTTCTTTCTTAACTCTGGTGCAGAAAGGTTTAGTCAATTACCAGAATCATATGTTGGGATTCTAAGATCCCAGACCTAGTCTTATCATAAGGTGGGAGGGGTGGAAACTTTCTTTGAAATTTCAATTTACCATAACAGTAGGTAGCTTCAGAATTCCAGACCTAGTTAGAGCATGGCCTGGTGAGAGAGGGAGATGAGTAGAGAGTGCTGAGACTCTTACAGAGATTTGCCATTGGGATGGGGTAAACAATGACATGAGAGGTAGGAGCTGGGGTCCTTGAGTCATCCAGGATCAGAGAAGGTGGTCCACCCAGGCTGTGATACAGGAACCCTAAAGTCAACCAAGACCACTTCATGGAATTTGCATCATGAAAGTGAGAACCAAAAACATATGTAGAGGGTCATATGCCAGAGATGTTCAAACTTATGCTAGAATTCTACTACATACTAGGGATCCAGACTGAATGTCACTCCTAGAAGACTTCATGCATGATTACCAGCCATAATATACAGAATTTGATCTTGTCTTCCAAGAATTTTGATACAGAAATTGAGAGAATTGCAGTCTTTCTCAGCTGTTGGTTGGCAATAACTCAGGAGCTATAGTCACATAGAGCTTCCACTCAGTTGGTGGCCTCCACATTCTTGTCTTATGAATTTCAATGAATGAAACCCACAGACCAGAGGATAAAATTTAGAAAGATTTTGTGATATAGCTTATGGAGATAAGAGTTTATAGAGCTTGGGTTGGAGAGTTGGCTTAGTGGTTAAGGTACTTGCCTGCAAAGCCAAAGATTCAACTCCCCAGGACTCTCGTAAGCCAGATGCACAAGGTGGCGCATGCATCTGGAGTTCGTTTGCAGTGGCTGAAGGGCCTAGTGTACATATTCTCTATCTGCTTCTTTCTCTGTCTCTCACCCTCTCAAATAAATAAAAATTAAATTTAAAAAAGACTTTATAGAGCTAAAGAGGAGGAAAGAATACAGACTCCTATCCAAAGAGGAGACAAGTTCTGATAAAATGGGAAAGCCCCCTTTGGGACCCAGATCGGGGAAACTCCCTTAGGGAAGAAGATATAAGGAAAGGCCAGACCTTCTGACATTTCTGACCTCTAGTAAAGTGGGTGCTATAAGGACTCCTTTGAGAAAAGGAGATAAGGATGACCCAGATTCTGTAGCTACAGGCTCAAGGATATTCCTTGCTTTCTTTTAGGGAAGGGGACTGTTGTTTCCAAACTGTTTAAATATCACTTTGACCTATCATTGTGTAAATGAGCAAAATCTACATTCTATCCTGTTGTATTGGCTGGATTTGATAATCCTCATATGTTCTATAAGTAAGCCTGACTCATTTTGGGTCAGGATTTGTGCATGGGCAATGCATCGGGAATAGGAATTGATACAGGTTAAAGCCTAATGCAAAAATGACTATATTTACCTATAAGCTACCATCTTCACCATCCTGAGCCCATTATCAAAAGTCAAAGAGGATTTTTTTTTTTTTTTGGACTGCAGGGGAAAATGTCAGAGATATTGTAAGAAATCATTTGGAGAATTCTGAAATCAAGAGGTTTCACAAGCATGAGAACAAGAGCAGCAGTAGAATGAAATACTAGCCTTGACCTTTCTCTTAACAGGAACATAGCTAATCCACCATATTACCTCAGAGAAGAGAAAAGGACCTTGAAATGTTTAATAGTGGATATCCTTTGCCAGAGGCTGAATATTTAGGTGGAGCCCCAGACTGCCTATGAGTCGTACATGGCATGTTATTTCCCTAGTACTGCAAACATCCTGCCTAACTCATCCCCGTGCAAATGACACGTCCCCATGGCAGCACCCACACTCACTGTTATATTAGCCATTGCAGCAGACTGGTAACTTGATAGCACTGCATTATGCAGTTATGTGGGAACTCTGTTTTTTGGAGCAGATTGAAGTTCCCAAGCTCTGGTCTTGTGCTATTTGGGCATATCTTTCATGAAACATTCTATGTGAAAAACAAACTAAAATATTAGCTAGTACTGTTAAAGGGCATATTTTTCAATTGCAGGATTGAAAATGGGCCATTCTTTTCAAAAATTTCTTGCCAAAAAAAGAAAAATTTGATCTTAACAATAAATAACTTCTTTTCCTGCCTGGTTCTGCTTCCCCATTTGGCTTAAATAGTGTCTTTTGGTAAGTTAAATTACTTATAAATTCAAAAGTAGCCAAATAATTCTCTCTTATCAAGGATCAGAGGTACCCAAAACTCATGTTTGTTAGGGAAATTATTAACCTTTATAGGAAGGCAAATATTTCAGATTTAATTAATGAAAATGAACAGGATGAAGTGACAAGGATGTATATTCCAGTTTGGGGGGGTTGTTATTGTTTTGTTGTTGTTGTTTTTTTTGTGTGTGTGTATGTGTGTGGGTTTTTTTTTTTTTTTTTTTTTTTTGAAGAAGGATCTCACTCTAGCACAGGCTGACCTGAAATTCAGTATGTAATCTCAAGGTGGACTTGAACTCATGACGATCCTCTTACTCTGCCTCCCTAGTGCTGGAATTAAAGGCGTGCACCACCACACCTGGCTATTCCAGTTTTTAATGCGTTTAATAAGAACCCACATCCCTGCACCCAATGGTTCCACTCTTACCAAGATGGCTTTGAGAAGATATGAGGAAGTGGGAAAATTTTGTTACCCAGTTGGACGTCCTACCCCTAGGAACTTCATGTGGCTTGTGTGTTGGTGCCTCAACAGAAGTTAGTTCCTCCAAACTCTGTGGGCAGGTAAGCTAGTTCATTAATGGCATGTATCCTGTGGCTACTTCCTCTTAATGAGCTAGTGGGAAGACTAGAAATAGGTCATCATGGGAGTTTCCAAAAGGAAGATTTTTAAAAATATTTTATTTCTATTTATTTATTCTTTTGAGAAAGAGCAAGAGAGAGAGAGAAAGAGAGAATGGGAATACCATGGTCTCCAGCCACTGCAAGCCAACTCCATATGATGCATGTGCCACCATGTGCATCTGGCTTACATGGGCACTGGGGAATCAAACCTGTATTCATAGGCTTCACAGGAAAGAACTATGAATACTAAACCATCTCTCCAGCCCAGAAGGAAGATTTTAAAGTTTGAGATGACATCACTTCAGAATTATTTGGAAATGGCTTTCACAAGGAAATTTTCCAAAGGAAAGAAAGTAAGATGATCACTTAGGTGTCTAATTTTTTACTGAAGAAAATCTCCAAAACCCCTTTATATCAAAAGAATATCATGTTATTGATATATTAATTCTATTCGTTTTATGGTTCACAATTTCTCATTTAGATTCAGTGTATCAGTATTTGTATTTTCTGTCAAATCTAGTGCAGTGCTATCTTTGAAGCTGGGTTCTTATTATACTTTCTCCTAAGACACTTATCCTTTAGCTAGAAGAGGCAGGTCCAGGAAAGTATAGAAATACCAAATAGTGCTATTCTCCTAGACAATGACCAGTAAGATTAGTGTGAACACTCATTAAAGATAACTAATCCATAGGCAAGTCAATGGCCAGCTTAAAAAAAAGAACAATCAACTCCTACCAAATCAGATATCCAGAGACACAGAGGCTCCCAAGACCTCATCACTGAAGCAGACCTAAAGTGAACCCAACATGGCTCAGGGAAGTTCGTGGAAGAGGGGGTAGAAAGAATGTCAGAGCCACACGTTGGGTCGTGATACACAGAGACATTTCCTCCTACCCATAACTGATGGCTAATCCCACAATGCATGACCCATATACCCCAACAAGGAGGGTCCAGGTGGAGGGGGGAGGACAGGGAGGAGGCTAACAATGGTACCAACTAGACTGTATTCATAGAGTACAAAACTAATAATAAAATAACAAATAAATAAAAGGAAATACCATTGCTAATCACTTTATACATGCCATCTTGTAGATCCTCACAACCACCACTTAGGGAAAATACTCATGCTCATACTTAAAAAAACATAAAAGATTATTCAAATAGATGCTATTGCTCTGTAGGGAAAATGTGTTGACTGAATGGTCTCCAAAGAAACCATTATCAGAAAAGGTGCCCAGGCATGGAGATTAAGTGTTCTGACAGGGGCAGCCCTGTCACAGAGTTCCCCACCTGAAAGTCTTAGCAGTGCATTCTGTGCTGTTGAGTACAATCACTGGGACTTTCCATACAGCTGGATCTTTCATAAAATAAAATCCTAACCCAAGACATGAGTAACAAAAGAGGTGGCAGCTGTAGGGTGGGGCTTATTTGTAGTCTCATGTGAGGTTAGTGTGACAAACCAAGTCAGACAAGAAGGGGACAGCTTATTAAAAGCCTTCGTGATTTTTCCCAAAGGACAAAATTCCCAAGGAAAACTGTATAGTCTCAGGAGTGGATATTTTCCTGAGATGTGAAATGTTCATCAATAGTAGGGCCTTTGTTTTCAAGGACCTTGTCTA
This sequence comes from Dipus sagitta, assembly GCA_036346955.1. Lineage (NCBI taxonomy): Eukaryota > Metazoa > Chordata > Mammalia > Rodentia > Dipodidae > Dipus > Dipus sagitta. Next base: position 74,343,026 of record CM070779.1, on the reverse strand, counting down.
GCACAATTAGAAAAATCATTTGGTTACACAAAGTTTGAAACCTTAGTGTCTGTGACTTTACTGTAGATGGTCCAGGAGTCTTTGAAACTCAAAGTAGTATTTTGTTTGTTTTCTTACTTGATTGTTTTAATTTTTTTAACATCTATCTAAGGACAGCATGCTGTGAAATGTACTATTCTACTACTAAGAACTAAAGGCAGAAGGTGGGAGTGAGCAATAACATACAGTATACTGGAAGGCCAGGCCAGGCAAGGTTAGGGGCCTGTGCATCTTGGCTTCCAGGTGAAGGCTTTGCCTCTGGGTACATTTGTTTTGCAACAGCTAAGGGATCTCAGGTTACCTCTTTCCTATCCATTTATTTGTCCCTCTCACACATGCACACACAATTTCTAATAAATGGAACATACCCTGCTGAATGCTAGAAAAGTTAATGAATAAGGTACAATCTGTTGATGCAAAAGATACAGCTGTCACCTTAAAGGAAATAAGATAGTTTATTCTGGAGCCAAATATGAGTGTCCATGGCCTGGGAACACAGATTTTGGTTCAGAACAAAAGAATATCATAAATTAAGGCACTTTTCAAATACACTGGCTGACCATCAGGTAAGTAGGTTATAGAAAGGTGGCTAATCTCTACCATAAGTTTTAGAAGATGCTATCTGATGACATTCTTAGCCTTTGGGTTGATGGAAGCTTGGAGACTGTTAGTACATTCCAAAAAGATCACACCTAATCAACTAATAGTAACCAGGATGGTAGTCAGACACAGAGGTGGCCTATGAATGGCTGCCAAGGGCTAAAGGTAGCCCAAGGTAATTTGGCTGTGATCACAGGAGTGTTATCAGTCTATTCAGCCTTGTTGGAAGTAGATGCAACAGATGTTGTGATGTTTTAAATATTTATTTTAGAGAGCAAGAAAGAAAGCAGGGGATATGGCATTGCCAGGGCCTCCTTCCACAAATGGTCTCCAGGTACATACACCACTTTGTGCATTTGGCTTAACCTGGGTACTGGGGAATCATGCTCAGGTCATCAGGCTTTGCAAGCAAATGCATTAAACCACAGAGACATCACTCCAGCTCCAAATATAGCTTTTCTAAAAAAAATTGTCTATTTGTTTATTCGAGAGAGAGAGGCAGAAAGAGAGAATGGGTATGCCAGGGCCTCTAACCACTACAAACAAACTCCAGATGCTTACACCACCTTGTGCTTCTGGCTTTACATGGGCACTGGGGAATCAAACCTAGGTCCTTTGGCTTTGCAGGCAAACACCTTAACTGCTGAGCCATCTCTTCATCCCCCAAGTGAAACTTTATATACACATATTAAGTGCTTTGTGAACATCTAATAAAAGGCCAACTTTGGTTTGGAGGAATCAAAGAATGTGGAAAAGGAAAAAATGAATAGATGTTTTTAGGAAGATAAAAGTGGACTCCACATGATAGAAAGTCATTGTGTATGTAGCTATAGCAATAAAGGAGAGGACATTTTTGAGAAATAGAGAGTAATCTCTATCCAGATTTTGTGTTAAAGGTAAGCTGCCATAAATCCAATAATAAAATATTTGTGTGCTAATATATGAGGATTGGAGTTATTGCTGTGTGCACTGCTGTTCAAACAGATTTCACATGGGAGAATGATGAGAACAAAGCTTTTGAAAACAGCTGGAATGCAAATTAAACTGGAAAATTAAAGACAAGAATTTATGTATACTTTTTAAAGAAATCAACTGAAAGTAACAGTGAGGGAATTAAGAAAAGTGTGAAGTCCTGAGGAAAAGACAGCTCTAGCAGAGAAGATATTAGACAAGAGTTGATAACTGCATTCTAGAAGATGAAAAGTCAAAGGAAAGATAGCAGCAGCTGATCACTGAACAAGGCAGGAAATTACCACAACCTACAAGCCTAATAACAGCTAGGAAGAGGGACTACTTGGAAAGTAAAAGAGATTCAGTGGAGGGGGCTCAGAGCAGGGCAGAGCAAAGGAGGGTGGTGAGAAAGGATTATGATCATAGTATATTGTACATATGTATGGAGACGAAATAAAAAGTTAAAAAAAACCAGTATTTTGAAGGAAAATAACCCTAACCCAGTACTAAAAAAAAAAAAAAAAAAAAAAAAAAAAAAAAAAAAAAAACCACAAATGAAGAAAAAGCAAGAGGAGTTATTCTAAAGGTCTTTGAACAGGTAAGGAAGTAATGGTTCTGAGTATTTATGAAAATGGAGGGAAATGTGGTAAACAGTTTGTTGTAAGTCTGCAGGAGTAACTTCCAGAACGACATCTATGCCACAGAGTCATATCTTCACTTCCCTTGTAGAAGGCAGGATGTGTTCTTCTCCCAGGATCTTGAAATTGCAGTATTTGGACTCACTGATGCCACGGAGCAGAGTGAGGGGCTGGACCGAAGTAGAAAGGTTAAATTAAAACCCTATTCTGAAGTGTAAGACTTTCAAACTTCCCCTCAAGTCTGTGGACATCAAATCCAAGTGCATTATTCCTGTGAGGAAGACTGACAAAGTGACCAACCTGAAAGTAAACATATATGCTACTCTTTTGTGATGGGGTGCTTGGAGTTTGGGAAAGTCCTTGAACCCCAAACCCTATGTGTGTACACAATTTTAAACAAATAATTGAATAAAATAAGGCTGACAAGGAAAATTATTAAATCATATTCATTGAGGGAAGTACAGAACCAAGGAAAGGCACCCATGAGGCTAGAGATCCCACATGGAGGGCCTGGGAAAACTATGGAAAGAAGAGAAAAGAAAGATGATCAAAGAACTCATGCCATGTGGGGAACTATAATGGGTAAAGAGTCTATGTGGAGGGTAAGGGTTATGGGGCTCTCCTCTTTGATGGACTGACTGGGCCTGGGCAGAGCCCAGGGGAAACTCACCATTACCTGGAAGTTGCCAAGTGATCAGGAAGCTCAGAGAGTATGCCCTCCCCTTGCAAATGTAATTGTAACCTTATAGCAGTGAACCCAACTTTCTGGCTCAGGTGAACCAGGGACAGCTGATTGGTTAGGGCTAGGGGCTGTCTCAGCAAGATGCTAGCCAAGTTCTGGGGTCTAAGCTTCATCAACAACAGTGTTATGATTAGATTTAAATCCTAGGAAAGACCTCCCTCGCAAGAGGGGTCTAGGCTGTTTGTAGAAAAACAGGTCTAAGGAACTAGTCAAGAGATAAGAAATCAGATCATCTTTGATTTCTAGCAAGTGGAGACTTTCCTGTCCTTTCATTTTTAGGGGTCCAATCATGATAATTGCCTACTCCCTCTCATTTAACCCTTTCCTGAGAAGATACTCTAACTGCTGTTATAGGAAAAAGGACAACTGTTCAGTCTTTAACTGCTTCTGGCTGAATGGGGGTGCAGACATATGGCAGTTAGAGAGTTGCTCCCAGTAAGGTAAACTACACTAAAGGACCCTGAAAGTGTATTGATGGAGTGCAGGAAGATAGTTCTGGAAGAAAATGTTGAGAAGAAAGAGGAAAAACAAGGAGTTAATGAGAAGTGTGCATACTGCAAACTCGTTGTCTTCATGGTTTCCCTGCTTGTGGACTGCTAGGCCTTGTGGTGCATTTGAAGAAACTTAGAGAGATGGAGTTGGATTGTCTCAGAAGCATCTGAGCATGAGCTGGCTGAGATTTCCTCCCTGGATTGTTTACAAATGGCACAGTAGTGTTTGACATGGTCTTAATCTGTTATTGTATGGCTTGTAAAACAAATAAGATGTTAGCAGAGTTATAAGGAATATATACATAACATTTAACCTTGATATTGGTGAATATATCATATTTTGTATAATATTCTCCCAGAGTATACCTTTTAAAATCTGTCCTGGGGGTAGCCAGAGCCAAATGTTGGTACCATAGAGCCAATGAGTGTCATTAGGAGCTTTACAAATATGTTTTTAGCCTCAGGGCTTATTCAATGATGTCTTGGCACAAGTTAGAAAGGATTTAGTATTGCTCCCAGAATAAGGAAGGCTTTTGGACTAAGCAACCCTTTTGACATCTATGTTTGTCTTTTCTTATTGTAGAATTAGAACCATTAGAGATGGGACTAACATGCCTTAAGGCCTTGTTAGTTTCCCCTTCTGGAAAGTTCTTGTTGTGTCACTTAATAAGCCATCATATAATATTTGAGGGATCCTTTTATTTTTGGTTATGCACTTTTCTCTGAGTGTTTAAGACCAAGCAGACAACCAAAATTTAATCAAGGATTAATTTTGGAGGTCACTAGTTGCTCTGCAAAGGAGACTCTGGGGATCTGGGAGTAGCACTGTAGCTTCCCCAATACTGGTGCTGTCTGTTAGGATGATTCAGGGCCATACTGACTAAGTGGCTTTTCCCTCCTTTAAGAAGCCAGGAGGACTGATTTCTCCTCAGTGTCACTCTCCTATTTCAGACTGCACATCAATTTTTTGTTTCTAGGTCTCTGTATCCTCCCTGATCAGGAAGACAGGTGCTATACCAGGGGACCAGTGTAGAAGCTTCCAGTCATCTCCAGTGGTCTCATGGACTGGGATCAGAGGCCAAACTATTGGCCTTTTTTGCTCCAGTGAATCCAATGGGCTTTGGTTTCTACATAGGCTATTAGAACACTTAGAAAGGAAGTTGCCCCATCCTTAAAGGGTGTACATATGTACCGCATTTGATTAATAAAACATACCCAGTTAAAGAGTGACACAAATGCTTTAAGCTATTTGGTCTAACCTCTAAGTTTAGTTATCTTGTGATAGCATAGGCCATATCTGATGCATAGAAAACAGGCATGTCTTATCCTTTAAATATCTAATAGTTATAAATATAAACAGAATACATTATTAGTCCTAAAACCATATTTTTACCAACAAATCCAAACCAATTAATTTAACTTATAAATTCTTAGGTAAAAAGACAAGTAAGACAGTATAAAGTCTTGGCACATTTATTTCAAAACATCTTTGATTAGTCTAAATACCTTTGTGGGTACTAATTACCCATGGAACATTGGAAACAGAACCACCAAACTTGGAATTATTTTTCTCAGATGAAGACCATTGTTTGAGCATGAGGCTACAGCCTAAAACAGGGAATTTAAGGGGAGGGGCTAGGTCACGGATGAGCCTAATAATGGTACCAAACTGACTGTATTTGCTGAATACAAAACTGACTAATAAAGAAAAAAAAAGAATATAAATTATTCTCAGTGAATGTGGTATGACATTAACATAAACTGTGCAGGACAAACTTAAATAAATTTAAATGACTGAAATTATTTAAAAAAAGAGTTATTTTTTATAAGCAGTGGACTGGGAATATAAAAAAATGGCAGTCAGGCTGGAGAGATGGCTTAGTGGTTAAGGTGTTTGCCTGAGAAGCCTAAGGACCCTGGTTCAATTCCCCAGGACCCACATAAACCAGATGCACAGTGGGGCTCATGTGTCTGGAGTTTGCAGTGGCTGGAGGCCCTGGTGTCCCCATTCTCTCTCTCTCTCTCTCTTTCTCTCTCTCTCTTTCAATCAATCAATAAATAAATATTTTTAAAAAATGACAGTTAGGCTGGAGAGATTGCTTAGTGGTTAAGCGCTCACCTGTGAAGTCTAAGGACCCTGGTTTGAGGTTTGATTCCCCAGGACCCATGTAAGCCAGATGTACAAGGTGGCGCATGCATCTGGAGTTTATTTGCAGTGGCTGGAGGCCCTGGCATGCCTATTCACTCTCTATCTATTTGCCTCTTTCTCTCTCTGTCTTTTCTCTCAAATAAATAAATAAAATAATCTAAACAAAATCTTGATATAAACTATTTGATTACACATCATAGAGTAGAACCTGGTTATTGTTGATCCAAAACAGCTGAACTCTAATACAACCCTTGACAAATCTGTTTTCAAAGAAAAAAACACTATTTGACAACCAATATTTTTAGCTTAATCTTAGATAGCTCTTAATCTGATGTACATTTGAAAAAAAATTTTTTTGAGGTAGGGTCTCACTCTAGCCCAGGTTGACCTGGAATTGACTAGGTAGTCTCAGGGTGGCCTTGAAGTCATGGCGATCTTCCTACCTCTGCCCCCCAAGTGTATCTGAAATTTTTATTAACATTACCCATGACTTAAAATTGATAAAGCTTAGGCAAGCTATCCCAACATATTTTATCAGATAGGAGGATAAAAGTTATAGTGACTGAAATAAAATCACTTAAACCTTAGTGATTAAATCCAGTGATTACTGTTTATTAGAATTAGCATAAATAAAACAATAACTAGCTTTAAAGTCACAATGTTCTTAGGTATGAAAACCTTATCTTTGGAAATTGAACACTAGTAAGTCAACCTTTATCTTAAGACTCAGTTTCTCCAATAGCTAAAACCTTGACAAATAATAGAAACATACTTAGCTTTACTGAGAGTCTTAAAGCCAGGACTCAGTTTTTCTATTGATTAAAACCTTGGCATCAAGTAAACATATTTTAGATTTTATCCAGTTAAATGTTTCAACGGAGGGGCCCTTCCCTCAGCAACCTTCATTGCCCTTATGATCTCCTGGTGACATCTATCCTTATTTTTCTCCTTTTCTATTTTCCTTTCTGTTCTTGTTGTCTCCCCCCCCCCCTTTTGTTTTCTTTTTCTACTTCCCTTCTTTCCCTTTTTGTTTTCTTTCTCTCTTAGCTTTCCAATTATAATAAATAGAAGTTGTAGCCTGAAGCAACTGTTTTAAGCTCTTGTCTGCTCTAGTCCAATTTGTGTAATTTCTTATGAATATCAGGTGTAGACTGAGCTAAAAATTTATCTTTTAAGAATTTTCTCCTTCGTGGTATTTGGAGTTACATTAGTATGTTTTTAATTGTCTCTGTAAGTCTCTGGAGAAAAGCAATGGGCAATTCCTCTTCTTCCTGCATCATCTAAATGAGTCCACTTCAAGGAGACAGGCTAGCAGAGACTTTTGGGGTATTTTGGAAGCCAATTGTCCCATGTGAAACAAAATGAAGGAAAGTTAAAGAAGAATCTAGAGTCAGAGCGGATTCTGTCCTGTCTCACATCTCATTGGATGGGGCATCCTTCCAGCCAGATTTGGGAGAAAAAATTAAGGTTTTTTTATGTCCTTCCTACAGAAGTCCTAACCCAAATTCTCATGTTTTCTCCCCAATAAAAAGGGGACACTGAGCATGGTCTATGTACCTCCTAGAGTAAGATAGGTCCAAGATAGGATATCTGTGCTCATCCTACAAAGGCCAGCTCCCACCTTTGAGTTCCTCCATACTTTTCTCCCAGCCCCTATATGTGCCTTACATCATGGCATATAAGGACTGCCAGTGGCATTCATAACCCAAGTTTGAAGACTTCTGCCTTTACTACCATTTTTACAGCTTAGATGCCCTACTATGGGGGAGCTACTGGAACCCCTTTCCATTCTCCCTTCTATGGGATCCTGGGATATGGGTACCCCTTCCAGTCTTTGAATGTTACAGAATGGTCTAGGGACTTAAGGGTATTATTTTAAAGGTAATCACTGGTTTTATTACCTTAAGTATAGGGATTAAATGTGTGACCTCTCACATCCAGCAGAATCTTACCCTTTGTTGGTCTTTGAGAGGGTCAGATGAGAGAGATCACTTACTTGATGCCTTTCTTTCATATTTGTTTTTACCTTAATATGCACTTTAGGAAAGCCTGATGATTGTCTAACTTAAGGAGTCTGTAACCTGATCAAATACCTTGACTTAGTTTACCCATTTGACCTTTTTTGTCTAGTGAGAAATTTCATCTGACAGAGGTGACTTCAAGTGTTTAAAAGAGAGGAACTAGGGCTGGAGGGATGGCTTAGCAGTTAAGGTGTTTTCCTGCAAAGCCAAAGGACCCAGATTCTGTTCCCCAGGACCCATAGTAGCCAGATGCACAAGGGGGTGCATGCATATGGAATTCGATTGCAGTGGCTGGAGGCCCTGGTGCACCCATTCTCACTTTCTCTCTCTCTCTCCCTCTGTCTCTCTCTCTCTCTCTCTCCCTCTTTCTCTGTCAAATAAATAAATATAAAATAGTTTTTAAAAAGAGAGAGGAACGATAAACAAAACCAAAGTTATATGCTGTTTGTTACTCCCTTTACTTTTTCTTGTAAGAGACAATTGGCCCTTTTGTCTCTGGACAGAGTCTAGAGGATACATGGTTTAAACCTGCATGGTGTCTGAGATAAGGGGGCGCCATCCCTTTTTCCAGAGTCGAGCTTGCCTTGACTTTAAATAGCATGTAAGCAAGAGCAAAAGAAAATGACAGAACAGAGGGCTAAGCATCCTGACATTCCTTGTCATATTTTTAAATTATTTGTTTTTACCCAGAAAATTTATTTTACCTGTGTGTAATACACAAGGTGATGGGGTTTTGTCTATGACTAACTTGGTTAGACCTCCAGAGAATGTGAATTACATCTGTGCTTATGACTTTTTGACCCACCAAGGACAGGACATCACCTGTGCCTAATGTAAGCTGAATTTACATTAAGTCTGTGTCCCTATATAAAAATTTTAGATCATTCTTGAGTCTGTAAATAGTTGAAAATTCCTTAATCTTAGGCACAGTATTTATGTTTAGCCTGAAAAGTTAGCTTTTTGTTCCTTATAAAAGGAAATTAATTTTAGGCAAAATTTAGTCTTTTTAGATCTCTTATATCCTTTTTACATATGCACATCCTATGTCCAACTTTGAAAAAATTATTTTCTTCAATCACCTTATCTCAACCCATAATTAACCATTTTTAAACAGACTACCAAATTAATTTATCTTATTACCAATTAACAGAGAAGCAAGTAGTGTAGTGTATCCTTTAGCAATATAATTAACCATTTTTCTTATAGTTACCCATTGAGAAAGAAGCAAGTAGTCTAGCCTCAAAGGGTTAATTAACCATCTTATTGTTGGAAATTTGTAGAAAAATATCCTTAGCAAAAAAACTTAGAATCTCATTATTTATGTCATCAAAATCTCTGACAGCCAGACTTGTCTTATAATACATTTACATTAATACATAACATATAATACATTATAATACATCACATATATGAATTTTATATAACCCATTGATTTGAGACATCTGTTAATAAACTCCATGAAATGCATTTTTAAAAGTTGTAAGTCAGCCAGGCATGGTGGTGCACACCTTTAATCCCAGCACTAGGGAGACAGAGGTAGGAGGATCACTGTGAGTTCAAGGCCACCCTGAGACTACATAGTGAATTCCAGGTCATCCTGGGCTAGAGTGAGACCCTACCTCGAAAAAAAATAAAGTTGCCCTATGGCAAGTCGGAGGCGGCAAGATGGCGGCGGCTGAGGATGGCTGTGCTGCTGGGGTCGAAGAGGACCAGGAGTTGGAGGAGCTTCTGGAAAGTGCTCTTGATGATTTCGATAAAGCCAAACCCTCCCCAGTTCCCCCTCCTACCACCTCGGCCCCTCGTGCTTCGGGGCCCCAGAAGAGATCGCCAGGAGACACCGCCAAAGATGCCCTCTTTGCATGCCAAGAGAAGTTTTTCCAAGAACTGTTCCACAGCTAAGTGGCTTCCCAAGGCGCTGCACAGTGAGAAGGCCATGAAGGAGCTGGCCGAAGAAGAGCCCCACCTAGTGGAGCAGTTTCAGAAGCTCTCAGAGGCTGCTGAGAGAGTGGGCAGTGATGCAAATTCCCAACAAGAATTCACCTCTTGCCTAAAGGAGACATTAAGTGGGCTAGCCAAAAATGCCAATGACCTTCAGAACTCAGGCATGTCAGAAGAGGAGCTGGCCAAGGCCATGGAGGGGCTGGGCATGGACGAGGCCCATGGAGAAGGGAACATCCTTGCCATCATGCAGAGCATCATGTAGAACCTGCTGTCCAAGGACGTGCTGTGCCCGTCCCTGAAGGAGATCACAGAAAAGTATCCAGAATGGCTGCAGAGTCACCGGGAATCTATTCCTCCAGAGCAGTTTGAAAAATACCAGGAGCAGCACAGCGTCATGGGCAAAATATGTGAGCAGTTTGAGGCAGAGACTCCCACAGACACTGAGGCTACTCAGAAGGCTCGTTTTGAGACGGTGTTAGATCTTATGCAACAGCTTCAGGATCTGGGCCATCCTCCAAAAGAGCTGGCTGGGGAGATGCCTCCTGGCCTCAACTTTGACCTGGATGCCCGCAATCTCTCGAGTCCACCTGGTGCTGCTGGCGAACAGTGTCTGATCATGTGAAATACGCTTTCCTCCCAGCCATGGGGAACATCCAGAGTCAGCAGAACCATTGGAAACTGAGGCAGGAGTGTTGTCCATGGGAGCTGTCTGCCCACCACAGACACTATTATCTCATTCAAGACCGAACCATGCCAGCTGAAGCTTTTCCTGTTACTCAGAACAGGATCTTTTCCTCCCGCCATTCCTGTGATTCTTTTTCCATTGTGGTTTCTGCCGCTGGAAATGGCCCAGCCATAGGTGAAGGAAGGCATTCCATTGGGGGCATGGAACTTCTTCCTGCCCCAAAGTAATGTTATATATGGCCATAGTGATGTTCACCTTTACTCCCAGGACTTTGTGCCTTGTTTCTACTCCCTCTTGATCTGGATAGCAGGAGCTAAGTCATGGGAATCCATACTTCTTAGGCAGGGCCTCTAGGAATGAGGAGAAATTTAGCCTGGGTTGGGGCTGTAAGTCTGTCATCATGCCCTCTTACCTTCAGATAGACCATGCTCTGTTCTCTTAAGGGAAAGAGATTTTGCACTTAATCACAGTAGGGTTAGAAGAGAAGCCCTGGGATTTCTTTGTGCCAAGGTGCTGAGCCTTCAACTCCCTGTGCCAGCTTGAGAACTCAAGTTGATACCCTTGCTGTGTGATTTGGGCGACTGTAGGCCCTGACCAGCTGCCCTCTCATCTCCTCTCTTTTGAAATTCTTATTTATTCCAACCCTTGTGATCCAAAGCTGTGATAGAGGAAGGCCTATCTGGTTTCCCCTCATCTAGTACCTCCAGCATTCTCAGTAATTCCTTCCTGCCTTCCTCCCTGCAAATACATAATTGTACTTAGTGTCAGGTCTAATGAATGAATGTTCTTTCTACCCCACATACATTTGATTTGTTTGAGACATCAGATTCCCTACAATCCTTGGTTCAGGTAGGTGCTTGGGAAAGGGGTGCAGCCTGGGTCCTTTTTCCTGCCAGCCCCTTGGGGCATTATCTAATAAATATTCTAAGCAAGGAAAAAAATAAAGTGATAAGCCTATAAATACATATATAACATGACAACTACTTTGGGATAATCTTTATCAATACCTCTAACACACCTGTAAAACATTTTATTAAGAGTAGCTAAAGCAAGCCGGGCGTGATGGTGCACGCCTTTAATCCCAGCACTTGGGAGGCAGAGGTAGGAGGATCGTGGTGAGTTTGAGGCCACCCTGAGACTCCATAGTGAATTCCAGGTAAGCCTGGGCTAGAGAGAGACCCTACCTCGAAAAAGAAAAAGAAAAAAAAAAAAGAACCTAAAGCAGATTTTTGTTTTTGTTTTAAGGTAGGCTGGCCTGGAACTCAAGCCAGTTTCCCCCTCCTTTTAAGTGACAGAACCATCAGAATCTTTTAAAATACCTGGCAAAGTATGAGCCACCAACCACCTTGAGAAGAATTTTGTTGTTCCCAATAAAACTCTATGGAGGTTGAAGTTGACCTAGAACATAAACTCAGTAATTATATTTATGATATCGTGTAACAAATTATGGCCTGCTTATATAAAATTTCGGCTTACTGTAGACTTCAGTTAAATCTGACTTTTAAGGACAAAGGAAAAAACCTTGAAATAAATTTAATACCAACAAAAACTTGAGAGATGTGTTGGAATGTTTGGATTAGGAAGGCAAAACTGTAATTTCTCACACATAATAAAGAGACCAAGAGGTGTCTATAAATAACATCTTAATTTTTTAAAGCCTAAAACAAAAGAGAAAATATCAGGTACAGTTACTAATGAGTTGTTTTTAATCATTAAGTAATTTGGGAAACATTAAATTAAAATTATGTACTTATTTTTACCAGGCAATTTAAAAGTCATATGTTTTTATTTTAATTAATTTATTTTTATTAATTAGTTTTGTACTCAGTGAATATAGTCAAGTTGGTACTATTGTGAGGCTTGTCCATGTCCTTCCCCCTCCCCCTGGCCCCTCCTTGTTGAGGTATATGGGTCTTGCATTGTGGAGTTAGCCCACAGTTATGGGTAGGAAGAAATATCTCTGCATATTATGACCCAACGTGTGGCTCTGACATTCCACCCCCTCTTCCATAAAATTTCCCTGAGCCATGTTGGGTTCATTTTGGGTCTGCTTCAGTGATGATGTGTTGGGAGCCTCTGTGTCTCTGGATATCTGATTTGGTAGGAGTTGATTGTTTTCAGTGTCAGTCTCCTTCACCCTTGTGCTGGTACCAGGTTCACCAAGAAAACAGCACCCTTGCTTGTTTCACCAATTATTCTTAGTTTCAGCTGGGGCCCTTTTGATATGATGGGGTGGTTCTCTCCTTAGGATGTGCATGTATCTGAAGAAGAGAAGCAGATTCTCCAACAGAGAGTAAAGTTAGCACCAGATAAGTGGGATAACCCTGTTTTTTTTTTTTATAGAGAATTTAATAGGTGTAGGCCCTCTTGTAGCCCATGATTGGTGGTAGCTTGATAATGGAGAGTGGGCTCATGTTTGGATATGGTTCTGACTTGTTTCCCAGCTCCAGCTATGGGTACTGTTCCACTGAGTGATTAGTTAGCCAAATCCAGAGCAGTTGGTTTCCCACCATGGCTGTGTGCCACTATTGCACTTGTGTGAACATCACGACAGGTTATTTGCTGCTAAGTAGGTTAGACTATGAGTTGCTTGGACAGATATTGGTCATCTTCCCCCAGTTGCCCATGTAGCACCTTCTGGCACTAGATGCGGTGTCTGAGGACTGACTCTCTTCCAGCTTCCAGCCATGTCATTCCATTTTACATGTCAACCACATATAGTGTCTTTAGCAGTAAGGTCTTACCACTAACCTTTGGTGGGTCATCAAGTACTCTGACAGAAATCTGTCATTCTTTTAGGAAACCTTGTATGTCTCTCTGACCAAAAGCTCATTGTGGATTATAGCCACCTACTGGTACTGGGAGTTACAGGTCAGTGCCCACTAAGAAAAGGAAGAAAAAGATAACTAATATAAAAGAGTTAGAGAGAGAGGAGAGAGAGAGAGAGAGAGAGAGAGAGAGAGAGAGAGGGAGAGAGAGAGATGCTGTAGAAGATTAAGGTCAGTCTTCATCACACCCTCTCCAGTGTCTTGTGGCTCAGGTGTTCCCTCTAAGGGCCTGGTGAAGGCTAAACCATTTGGTCTATCTTTTAGGATGTAGAATTTTATGATCCCATTGCCATTTGGGTCTAGATTTGTCCCCATGCCCTCCCTCCCCACCCACCCTATTTTCTAGTCCATGAGATGCTTGCTGGGTATGTCAGCATCTTGGGTAGATTCAGGTTAGGTGCTGTAGATGAGTGAGACTATGCAGTGATTATCTTTCTGTGATTGGGTAAGTTCACTGAGAATGATCTGTTCCAGGTTCAACCATTTTTCTTCAAATTTTATTGTGTCATTTTTTTCTTATTGCTGTGTAGAATTCCATTGTGTAGATATACCACATCTTAGTTATCCATTCTTCTAGTGATGGACATCTGGGTTGATTCCAGCTCTTAGCTATTACAATTTGAGCAGCTGTAAACATGGTTGAGCAAATCTCTCTGGACTGAGGCTTAAAGGTTTTAGGGTACATGCCCAGTAAGGGAATAACTGGGTCTGTTGGTAACTCTATAGTCAGCTTTTCTAGGAGTCTCCATATTGCTTTCCAAAGTGGTTGTACCATCTTACATTCCAACCAACAGTGGATGAGGGCTCCTATTTCTCCACATCCTCACTAGCATTTATGTTTCATTTGATTTTTTGATGTTTGCTATCCTTACTGGGGTAGGGTGGAATCTCATTGTTGTTTTAATTTGCATTTCCCTGATGATTAGGGATGATGAACATTTTCTTAAGTATGTGTTTGCCATTTGTATTTCTTCCTCTGTGAACTGCCTGTCCAGCTCTTTGCCCCATTTTGTGAGTAGGTTGTTTGACTTTTTATTGTTTAGGTTTTTGAGTTCTTTGTAGATTCTAGAGATTAGGCCTCTGTCAGTTGGATATTCAGCAAATATTTTCTCCCATTCTGTGAGTAGTCTATTGGCTATGCTTGTCTGTGAAGAAACTGTTCAGCTTCATGTGATCCCATTGGTTGAGTGACTGTTTAAGATCTTGTGCTACTGGGGTTTTGTTCAGGAAGTCTTTTACTATTCCTATATCATGGAAAGTTACTCCTATATTTTCTTCCAGCAGTAGCCCAGTTTCTGGTCTTATGTTGAGGTCTTTGATCCATTTGGACTTGAGTGTTGTGCATGGCGAGATGTGTGGATCAAGTTTCAATTTCCTGCATATGGTTATCCAGTTTGTCCAGCACCATTTGTTGAAGATGCTGTCTTTTTTCCAGCCTATATTGTTAGGGCCTTTGTCAAATATCAAGTAGCTGTAGTTGCTTGACCCAAAGTCCAGGTCTTCAATTCTATTCCATTGTTCTATACTCCTGTTTTTATGCCAGTACCATGCTGTCTTTATTACTATGGCTTTGTAATATAGCTTTACATCAGGTATGGTGAAGTCTCCAGAGGTATTTCTTTTGCTGAGGATATGTTTGGATATGCGAGGCCTTCTGCCTTTCCATATGAACTTTGAGATCATTTTTTCTATCTCTGTGAAGAACAATGTTGGGATTTTAATTGGAATTGCATTAAATCTGTATATTGCCTTTGGTAGGATTGCCATCTTCATAATGTTAATTCTGCCTATCCAGGAGCATGGGAGATCTTTCCATTTTCTCAAGTCACATGGTTTTTAAACGTGGGGTGAGGCTATCACATGGGAGCCTGATTTGGTGATCCTCCTGTCTTAGCCTCCACGTAGCTGGGATAATAGGCCTGTGCCATCTGGCTAGCTCATTTTACTTTTCATAATACCTGAATGAATAAATGATTCACAGTTATGGATATTTGTCATAGAGCATCTTCCTCATTGTGTCTCTGTATTTCCTGAAGGGCAGTGTGGTTACCTTCACCACCATCATCCCCTACCCAGCTGACAGAGCTGTAGGCTTCAGCTCCATGGGATGTGAGCAAGGGAGGAAGCATGTGGCTGGAAAACCAGAGCTGTTCACTGCCCATGGCTGGGGGCTGAATAGCAGGTGTATGGGCTTGAATGTGGGCTGTTAGGAGCTAGTGGCAAAACCTTTTTAGCCAAGCACCTAGGCCCAGGGTTTGGCTGGGGCAGTTCCACCTCTGCTTCACTCAGGTAGCAAGAGACCTATGTAGCCAGAAACCCGTGATTGCTCTGGAGTTGGAGGGGAGGTGTAGATGCAGCCTAAAGTCTTGAATCAAACTGTGCAGAGGCCAGAATGGACCAGTTGCACACTGTTGTGTGGACCAGGCAGCTTGGAGCCCTTAACCTTCAGTGAGTCACAGCCCACAGCTGCTCCAAGGTAAACTTCTGCCCTCCAAACCATCGCCACAGATGAGCCCCACCCAGGGCCATCCTAACAGCCCTAAGCTTGTACCCCAGGCAGGGATGCCAATCCAGAAACATCACCCATGTGGCCTGGTGAGAGGGGCCTGTGGCAGAGTCAAAAAGAGAGGTCTGACCCACAGCAGGGGTCACCAACAGCACTCGCCATTCATTCCCCTCAGCTTAGCCAGGGATGGTGATTCCCAAGTGGAGAGAAGCAGCAAAAATACCCCAAGTCTTGCTCACACCTGGGAAATGTGCTTCCCTTTTCCCCACTAATATAATAATCTTAATTTTCCTTCTCAAGACAGTCCCTGCATGGATCATCAAAATGTAATAGGGTGCTCAGGGATCAGCAAAGTCCTTTAGCCCTAACCCCTAGTTTTGTATCCAGTTTTAATCAAATAATTGAATAAAATAAGGCTGAGAAAGATGATTGCTAAATTATTATATTTATTGAGGGAAGTACAGAGCCAAGGAAAGGCAACAAGTGGCTAGAGACCCCACATAGACGGCCTGGGAAAACCATAGAAAGAAAGGAAAGTTCAAAGAGTTCCTGCCATGTGGGGAGCTAAAATGGGTAAAGAGTCCATGGGGAGAGTAAGAGTTAGGAGGCTCTCCCTTTGGCTGGCCTGGCTGGGTCCCTGCTCAGGGGAAACTCACCAGAAACTGGAAGTTCCCAAGAGTTTAGGTAGCTCAGAGAAGGTGCCCTCCCCTCACAAATGTACTTATAACATTACAGTGGTAGCCCTACCTTCTGTCTCAGGAGAACCAGAGGGACAGCTGATTGGATAGGGCTACTGGCTGTCTCAGGAAGAGGCTAACCGAGTTCTAGGGTCTAAGCTTGACCAACCACAGTGTTAGAATTAGATTTAAATCCTAGGAAAGACCTCCTTCTCAAGATGGGCCCAGGTTGTGAAAAATAGGTACAGGGAACTATCAAGTACAGACTTTCCTGTCTTTATACTTTTAGGGGCCCAGCCCTAACTCCCTCTCACTAAGACTGAATGCCTGAATCACACCTCTTCATTCTACAGGGAATCTCACTAGTTTGTAAGTCCTACCCATGTTCACAGGACTTCTAGTCAGCTTCTTAATTCCCCAGCACTAAAATATATGCAGGCAGCCAAAGAGCTCCTGATATATGAGGAAATTCTCTAATATGAAAGCAGATTTTTAAAATAAGAGCAAGTTTAGGGCTGGGAAGATGGCTCAGTGAATAAAGCACTCACTGCTCAAGCCTGAATACTCATGTTTGATTCTTGGGCCCCATGTTAAACATGTCAGAAACCTAGCAGGCTTTCCTAATGCCAGCGTGTTCTGACAGCAAAGATGGGAAGTGGAGGCAATGAGAACTTCCTAGGAGCACAGAGCAAGAGCAGCAAAGAACAACAGCAGAGCGACAGAAAGGACACATGTTTCAACTGAGGAGGAATGGCAAGGATGGACCCAAAAGTTACCCTCTGACCTCCACACATGCACTGTGGCACATGCACACCCACATCCACACACACACACACACGCACACACACACACACACACACACACATACACGTCCACATATCAATTAGTTAATTAATTAAAAATAAGAGCAATTTGAAATAAACAAAAAAGGACAAAATGGAGAAGAGAAGGACAAGGCAAGAGAAGAAAACTTCAGAAAACGTTTTAATTGTATTATTTTATTTATAAGATAAATGCTATAAGATAACATATGTATATGTAAGTTAAAGCTCTTGAAATTAAAATATGAATACAAAAATATTTTTAAATCAACCAAAGGAAAGGATTGTGGTGAAGAACAAAAGACACAAAAGACTAGGTTCAAGAATAGGCACAACCATTTGACTGTGATGGAATCAAAATAGTAAGTTGTTGGCGGTGGGGTGGAGGGTGGTGATGGACATATTGACTACAAGAAGTAGAGGTCTCTGAATAGGACTGGGAATGGTCAATATTTCCTCTGGATTGTGGTTACATGAGTGCATATGTATATAAAAATTTATTGAGCTGGACGCTTACACTTAGTGCACTTTATATGTTTGTGGTATCTAAAGTAAATATTTTTTTTAAATCTTAGAAGCTACTAGGCAGTAGTAAATCCCATAGATGAAAGGAATTCCCAGGTTTCAGGTATATCTCAGTGGTAAAGTGCTTGCCTAGATGTGTTGAGGCTCTGGGTTTGATCCTCCATCACCAGTGTAAAAGATAACTAAATAGAGAATTCCCAAGAAGACTCAAGTAGAGTGGTAGTTATGCAGCAGGCTAGGAAGTAGTCAGTTATGATTGATGTTAGGGACAGGGATCTGAGGAAAATATAGAAAAAAATACAAACTGATGAGTCAGCTTAACATCTGACTATACTCATGAGAATAACCCTATTCTATCAAAGAACACAGGGAAACATTAATAATAAACACATGAAACTCCAGGCAATAGTAAAAATAAAAGGTTATTAACAAAAAAGAAACCCCCCAAAAGCTACATAAGCATGCTACTGTAGTATACTATATAGCTCAGCTATCAACTTAATGAAAACTTAGGTCTATAATGATACTATGAGCATGAGAGACAGGAAGATGGAGGGAACAGGGAGCAACAGAAGTACATGATAAGAAAGGGATCTTCTCATCAGCCACATAAGAAAACAGTACACTGCCCACGTTTGAGAAAATGGGTAAGGAAATGCCCAAATGTGCTTATTATTTAGAAACAGAAAAACCAAGACAATAAAAAGCAGTTGAAAGTTATTTGAGTCTACTCTGCTATTTTTCATTGTAAGCATTCTCATGGTATTGACTTCTACAGCTACAGCTACATGTACAAAGTATTTTAGTACCACAGTGAAGCAATTAAAAAAAATTCAAGCCAAGCCAAACCCACAGTCCACCAAAGTGGTAACCAGCTTCATACTCAGTGTAGTAGAGACAGAAAATCACCTTTAAGGAAAATACTTACCATACCCCAAAGCTACGTATATAGGCCTGCACTGGAAGTGCTAATTGCATCTTCTATATCAGGGCAGGCTGCAAAAGAAAAGAATCCCAGGGAGAGAAAGTATTCAAAACATAGTCTACTAAGACAAAAATACTGATAAACTAGATCAAATTGAGGTACTATTAGTCTACTTTGACATTCTTAAATAAGTTGTACTGGAGCTGACTTTTGTCACTTTTGATATTTCTTAGTTTATACTGCCTTCATTTTTTGTTTTCTGGTTTTTTTTTGTTTGTTTGTTTTGCTTCATCCCCCTTCCCCCCACCCGCCCCCCACCACTTGGGGCAGGGTGTTACTCTAGGTGAGGATAACCAGGCCCATTGCAGTCCAGAAATCTCAACTTCCCAACTGACAGGATTTAGGGTACAAATCACAACACCCTCGCAATTTAGGGCCTTTGGTTTTGTTAGACTGCTTGCTTTAATCCCCATTAATGCATAAATGCTCCCCATTAGTTTTGTTTGCCTTTGTACATTGCCCAGTTTTATTTAAGGTTTGTTCTAAATCTTTCTACAACCAGACCACTATTGAAATTTTTCTACTATTCTTCCTAAGCACAACTTGTTACTTTCCCTCTTATTTCCATCCAACCTCTTATCCATATTCTTCCTACCTGCCTTATCCCCTCTACTTTATTCTCCAGAACTACAACATTCTTTAGCCTCAACAACCTCTGAAATCTGTGGAAACTAACAGTACCCAAGTTCCCTATCCCAGACATTTTTGCCACCTCCATCTTTTTCAAAGTCAATACTAGTCCTCACACTAACTTATCATACACTGCTCCCACTTCTAAGTAACCCAAACCCTAGATTTTACAAAACCTGGTTCACCAGCCATTATCAAAGTCAAAAAGAATGGGGCATGTTCATAATAGGCATATTCAACAGTTTGGGTCACTCCAAGTATTACTCTGGGAATAATATAGAAGCAGCATCTGGAACCTTCAACTCTTACCCTGAAGAAATAACTTTTGACTATATATATATATATATATATATGAATGCAGCTGACAACTAGAAAACAAAGCATTAAAACAACTCAAGATTCAACAACCTCTACACAATAATACAAGAAACACAAAAAAAAAATCAGGTAACTTAAGTCCTCAAAAAATTATAAATGCAGGCTGGAGAGAAGGCTTAGTGGTTAAGGCACTTGCCTGTGAAGCCTAAGGACTCATGTTCCACACTCCAGATCCCACATAAGCCAGATGCACAAAGTTACACAAGCGCATAAGGTCACACATGGGCACAAGGTGGCACAAGCATCTGGAGTTCAATCTCAGTGGATGGAGGCCCTGGCACACCAATTCTCTCTCTCTCTCTCTCTCTCTCTCTCTCTCTTATGAAAAAGGCAGTTTGTTGAGCTTTCCTAATATATATATATATATATATATATATATATATATATATATATGTATATAAATCCAACAGTAATAATCTCCAGTGAGACTGAATTAGATGAAATACCAGACAGAGAATTCAAAAGAATGCTTTTCAATATGTGCCAAGAAGTAAAGGATGAAATGAAAGGAATCAAAGAAAAAAAAAAAAACTCTTGAAAGAGTCCCAAGAGAACACAGGATATCAACTTAACAAAATAAGGAGGCTGATACAAGATATGAGTAAGACAATAGAAAGACTGAAGAAATATCGATCTTAAGTACTAGAAATGAAAAGCATACTAAGTCAGATTTTTTAAAAAATGAGCTGGGCGTGGTGGGAGGATCACCATGAGTTCAAGGTGACCCTGAGACTACAGAGTGAATTCCAGGTCAGCCTGGGCTAAAGTGAAACCATACCTTGAAAACAAAAACTAAAAAAAGAAAGAAAGAAAGTCTCACAAATATAATGGGCCCGGGAGAGGACAGAATATCTGAGCTTGAAGACAAGGCAGCAGATCTAGAACACCCTGACCAAGATAAATACAAACTAATAGGAAGGTATGAGAGGGGATTTCAAGACATTCAGGATACTATGTGCTACAGTCAGCTTCTTGCTGCTAGATAGCCAAATTTGTGGCTCAGGAAGGAAATAAATCTTGACCTTGAAGAGCAGCATACTCCTTCAGCATTTTTCTTGCAGCTTCAGTAACCTAAAACCAGTCTTCATGCCAGTCTTTAAACTTGCCTGAATTTTTTCTGTGATAAACAATACATCCTTTGTATCTTTCTGTTCTATACTTTCTGCCAAGCACACTACCAGTCCACTACTCTTATATTTGGCCTTGCTCAGATTCTTAGAGCTTGGGCAGAATGCAACCAGCCTTTCCACCAGTACCCAAATTCCAATAAGTTTCTCCACTTCCCCTTTGAAAGTTCTTAAGCCAAGCTTTTATAGTCCACAATTGGGTGCCCCAATTTCATTAAACAAACACTACTAGGTGGAATTAGCATTTTCAAAGTCTCAGCAGAATAGTCCATAAAATTTTGTTTACTGCAATGTGAGGCTTCTTTAGTCCCAAGTACCAAGTCCTTCCACACTCCTCTGGCATACAAGTTCTAAAAGAGCAAAATCCACATGGTTAGATTCATTGAAGCAATGATCCCACTTATGGCATAAATTTACCATTGCAGTCACCTTCTCATTGCTGTACAAACACTTGACCAGAAACAGCTTATTGTAGGAAAGGGTTTATTTCAGGCTTACAGATCATGGGGGAAGCACCACCAATGGCAGAAGCAGCCAGCTCTCCATAGATCCAAGTGGAGAGAAACCACCACAGCCAGTGTCACCAACATCCAGAGCACCAAACTGCTCTTTTCACACCTTAGGATGGGATTCAAGACCCTCCCCCAAACATACCTTACAGTTGTACTCCAAGATCCAACCCCAGTTACACCTCCTCCAGCTGGGCTGCTGGAGATTCAAGTTACAAGTTCAATTCTTAATCAAAAAACACCTGAATCTATGGGGCCATAAATTCAAACAACCACACTATGAAAATATCAAACTTAAGAATTCAGGGTATAGAAGAAGGAGAACAATTTCAACCTAAAGGCATAGCAAGTCTGGTTAACAAAATCACAGCAGAAAATTTCCACCCAAACAGGGAAAGAAGTGCCAATACAGATACAGAAGTCATTAAGAACACCAAACAGACAAGATCAGAAAAGACCCCCTCCTCACCATAATAAAAACTACTCAACATAGAGACCAAAGAAAATATATTGAAAGCAGTAAGAGAAAAGCACCTAGTCACCTATAAAGGGAAATTAACCAGGAAAATAGATTACTCAACACAAACTTTAAAATTCAGAAAAACTTGGAATGATGTGTTCCAAGTTCTGAAAGATAATGACTACTAACTGAGACTACTATATACAGCTAAGCTGTCTGTTATAACCTAAGGAAAAACAAGAACTTTCCATGACAAAAAAAAAAAAAAAAAAAAAAAAAAAAAAAAAAAAAAAAAAAAGGCTAAAGGAATACATGAGCACTAAGCCAGCCTCCCAACAGAAAATACTTGAAGGAATTCTTTGGCCTGAAGAAAAAAAAAGGAATACAAATGAGACCAAAAGAAAGAATAAATCATGCTTGAATAAAAGTTAATGCAAGACAGCAACAGAAGGACAGTAAGCACGACAAAACCAAGAATAGCAGGAATAAATAAACATCTTTCAATAATAACTCTTAACATCAATGTCCTTAATGTCTCCAAAGACACAGATTTGAACACTGGATTAAAAGGCAGAATCCTCTGTTTGTTGCCTTCAAGAAACTTACCTCTCCATAAAAGATACACACTATTTTAAGGTAAAAGAATAGAAAAATGATATTTCAAGCAAATAGGCCCTGGAAACAAGCAGCTGTTGCTATCCTAATATCTGACTGGAGAGACTTCAGATGTTAAAAACCAGCATTAGTTAGAAAAGATGAAGAAGGTCGCTTTATACTGATTAAGGGAACAATCCAACAACAGGACATTAAAATTCTCAACATACATGCACTGAATGTGAGTGCACCCAATTTCATCAAACTAACACTACTAGATGTATATTCACATATAACCCCAAACACAAGTATAGTGGATGACTTCAATTCTTCTCTCTCACCAACTGATAGGCCATCCTGGACAAAATGAACAAAGAAGTGATTGGATTAAATTAAGTCATAGGACAAATGGACCTAACAGACATCTAAAAAACAAATCCATTTGAATGTTGAAGAATGCATATTATTTTCAGCAGCACATGGAAGTTTCTCTAAAATAGGTCATGTATTAGGACACAAAGCAAATCTTAACAAATGCCATAAAATTAAAATAATTACTTGTACTCTTATCTGATCATAATGGTATTAAACTACAAATCAGTAGCAAAAAAAAAAAAAAAAAAACCACAGAACATACACAAACTCATGGAAACTAAACAATACACTACTGAGTGATGAATGGGTCAAGGAAGAAATGAAAAAATTCATAGAATTGAATGATAATGAAAACACAACATACCAAACATATGGGACACAATAAAAGCAGTCCTAAGAAGGAAAGTTATAGCTTTAAACACCTACATTAAAAAATTAGAGAGGCCAGGCATGGTGGCGCATGCCTTTAATTCCAGCACTCGGGAGGCAGAGGTAGGAGGATTAACATAAATTTGAGGCCATCCTGAGACTACATAGTTAATTCCAGGTCAGCCTGGACCAGAGTGAGATCCTACCTCAAAAAACAAAAATAAAAAAATAAGCCGGGCGTGGTGGCGCACGCCTTTAATCCCAGCACTCGGGAGGCAGAGGTAGGAGGATCGCCGTGAGTTCGAGGCCACCCTGAGACTGCATAGTAAATTCCAGGTCAGCCTGGGCTAGAGTGAGACCCTACCTCAAAAAACCAAAAAAAAAAAAAAAAATAAAAATTAAAAAAATAAAAATAAAAATAAAAAAATAAAAAAATAGAGAGGTCATAAGTAAACAACTTAATGCTACACCTTAAAGGCTTGGAAAAAGAAGAATAAAGCAAACCAAAAATCAGTAGGTGGAAAGAAATAATAAAGATTTTGGTAGAAATTAATGAAATAGAAACAAAAAAATACATAGAATCGATGAGATAAAGAGTTGGCTCTTTGAAAGGATAAACAAGATTAATAAACCCTTAGCAAAACTGTCCAAAAGAAAGAGAGAAGAGACACCAATTAATAAAATTAAAGATGAAAAGGGCACCATTACAACAGATACTAATGAAATTCAGAAAATCATATGGATATACCTTAAGAACATATACTTTACTAAGTTCTCAAATATGAAAGAAAGAAATGATTTTCTATATATATATGACCTACAAAAATTAAGCAGGATGAAATAAACCATTAAATAAACCTATAACAAGCAATGAGATAAAAGCAGCTATAAAAAAAAATCCCCAAGCTAAAAAATGTCTAGGCCCATACGGATTCACTGGTGAATTCTACCCACCTTCACAGAAGAACTAATACCAATACTTCTCAAATTTTTCCATAAAATAGAAAAGGAAGTAATACTACCAAACTTCCGTTATGAAGCCAGCATTATCTTGATACTGAAACCAGACAAAGACAAAATTAAAAAAAAAGAAAAGAAAATTACAGACCAATCTCCCTCATGAACATAGATGCAGAAAGTTTCAACAAAATACTAGCAAAAAATAAAGGAATATATCTAAAAGATATTCACCCTGATTAGGTAGGTTTTATCCCAGAGATACAGGGATGTTTCAACATATGCAACTCAATAAATGTAGTACACTATGTAAAGGGACTGAAGGGCAAAAATCACATGATCATCTCAATAGATGCAGAAAAGGAATTTGACAAACTCCAACATCTCTTCATGAGAAAAATCCTAAAGCAACTGGGAATAAAAGGAACATATCTCAACATAATAAAGGCTATTTATGACAAACTTATAGCCAACATTACTAAATGGGGAAAAACTTAAGGAATTCCCACTAAAATCAGGAACAAACCAAGGGTGTCCACTGACTGTACTTTTATTTAATATAGTACTGGAAGTCTTAGCTATAGCAATAAAGCAAGAAACACAAATAAAAGGATACAAATTGGAAAGAAAGAAGTTAAATTATCATTATTTGCAGATGATATGATTCTATATGTAAGGGATCCTAATGTCTCTACCAGCAAACTGTTAGAGCTTATAAACACTTTCAGCAAAGTGGCAGGATACAAAACTAACACACAGAAATCAGTAGCCTTCCTGTATACTAACAACAAACATACTGAGGACAAAATAAGGAAGCACTATTATTTTCACAACTGCCTCAAAAAATAATAAATAAAGTACCTTGGGACAAACCTAACCAAGGAAGTGAAGGATCTCTACAGTAAAATCTTTAAAACACTCAAGGTAAAAATTGCAGAAGACACTAGGAAATGGAAAGATATCCCAAGTTCATGTATTGGAAGAATCAACATTGTGAAAATGTCTCTCTTACTAAAAGCAGCCTACAGATTTATTGCAATCTCCATCAAAAATTAAATGGCATTCTTCACCAAAAAAAAAATCCTAAAATTAATTTGGAAGCACAAAAAAACCTCAAGTAGCCAAGGCAATTCTGAGCAGCAAAAATAAGGCTGCCGATATCATCATACCTGATTTTAAAATATATTATAGAGCCATAGTAGCCAAAACAGCAGGGTATTTGCACTAAACAGTCATGTAGATCAATAGATCAGAATAGAGGACTTAGATGTAAACCCCAGAAGCTACAGCTATCTGATTTTTGACAAAAATGTCAAAAATATTCACTGCAGGAAAGACATCCTCCTTAACAAATGGAACTGGGAAAACTGGATATCTACGTGTAGAAGGATGAAAATAATCCTTATCTCTCTCCATGCACAAGAATTAAATCCAAATGGATAAAAGACCTTAATATCAGACCTGACACTCTGAAACTGCTAGAGGAAAAAGTAGAGGAAACAAATCAACATATTGACCTATGCAACAACTATCTAAATATAACCCCAGTCACTCAGAAAGTAAAACCACTGACCAACCATTGGGATCTCATGAAATTAACAAGCTTTTGTACAGCAAAAAGCATTGCGAATAGAACCAAGAGGCAACCTACAGAATGGGAGAAAATCTTTCCCAGCTATACATCAATGGAGGATTAATATCTAGGCTATACAAAGAACTCAAAACTAGATAATAAGAAATCAGACCACCCAATCAAAGAATAGGCTATACAGCTGAATAAAGAGTTCTAAAAAGAAAAAATATGGATGGCCAATAAACATCTAAAAACATATTCTACATCCTTAGCCATTAGGGAAATGGAAATTAAAACTACTTTGAGATTACATCTCACTCCTGTCAAAATGGCTATCATCAAGGAATCAAATGGCAATAAATGCTGGTGAGGCTGTAGAAAAAGAGAAGCCCTTCTGCATTGTTGGTGGGAATATAAAATGGTATAGTTATTGTTGAAATCAGTGTGGAGATTCCTGGTACAGCTAAAAATAGATTTGACACATATGACACAGCTATACTACTCCTAGGCATATATCCTAAGGATTCTTCTCACTACCTTAGAGATACTTGCTCATCCATGTCTATTGCTGTTCTACTCACAATTGCTAGGAAATAGAACCAGCCTAGATGTCCTTTCTACTGGTGAATGGATACTGAAGATGGGATGCAATTATAAAATGGAGTTTTATTCTGGTATAAAGAAAAATGAGACTATGAAATTTGCCTAGTATTCACCACCATCTGCAAAAAGTAGCTTCTCTAATCAAAATGAGAACAGTCCTAACATATGACCATAATCATAAACATTTAGAGGGCAACTTATTCCCTGTTGGTTGGAGTCTGAACTGATATAGTCACTATGGAAATTAATGTGAAGTTTCCTCAAAAAACTAAAAATACAAGACAAAAAACTAAAAACAAATCTATCATATTACTCATTAATACCGCTCCTAGGCATATACCCTCTTTACACTTTATTATAGATACTTGATCATCCTTGTTTATTCCAGCTCTAAGGCAGGAAATGGAATCAACCTAGATGCCTATCAACTAATGAATGTACAATGTGTACATATGCACAATGGAGTATTTAGCTATAAACAAAAATATAATTATGAATATTTCAGAAAATGGATGGATCTGGAAAATATTATATGAAGTGAGGTAACCCAGGTTC
The DNA here is from genome assembly GCA_036346955.1 of Dipus sagitta. NCBI lineage: Eukaryota > Metazoa > Chordata > Mammalia > Rodentia > Dipodidae > Dipus > Dipus sagitta. The sequence goes on along the minus strand of CM070779.1, from coordinate 74,316,297 downwards.
AGAAAGGCAAACACATGCCTCATGATTTTTCTCATATGTGGATCCTGACTTAAGTTTTAGATTTGTATGTTAGTTGTAGTAAGCATCAGTAGAGGCCAGGAAGCTAGAAGGGAGTCATGTGGTGGGAGAGGAGGGAAAGCTTAGTGAAAGGGACAATAGATATATAAGAAGAAGGTCAGAATACTGTGGTTGGAAAGGGTTAACTGGAGTCAGGAGAGGGGAATGGAGGTGAGAAGGCTGGGGAGGAGGGTTAGCCAAAATTATCAACATATGGGGGGATGGAGAGATGGCTTAGCAGTTAAGGTGCTTGTCTGCAAAGGATCCAGGTTTTACTCCCTAGGATCCATGTAAGCCAGATGCACAAGATGACACATGCATCTGGAGTTCATTTGCAGCAACTGGAGGCCCTAGCATGCCCATTCTCTCTCTCACACTCTCTCAGTCTCTCTCTCTCTCTCCCCTCTCTCTTTCCTTTTCCCTCTTTTCTATCTCTAATAAATAAATAAAAATATAATATTTTAAAAATTAACAACATTTTGGGCTAGAGAGATGGCTTAGCGATTAAGGCATTTGCCTTCAAAGCCAAAGGATCCTGGTTCAACTCTGCAGGACCCATGTAAGCCAGATGCACAAGGGGGCGCATGTGTCTGTTGTTCATTTGCAGTGGCTGGAGGCCTGGCACACCCATTCTCTCTCTCTCTCTCTCTCTCTCTCTCTCTCTCTCTCTGTGTGTGTGTGTGTGTGTGTGTGTGTGTGTGTTTCTTTCTCTCTCTCAAATAAACAAATAATATGTATTTTAAGCCAGGCATGGTGGCACATGCCTTTAATCCCAGCACTCAGGAGGCAGAGGTAGGAGGATCACCATGAGTTCGAGGCCACCCTGAGACTACAGAGTGAATTGCAGGTCAGCCTGGGCTAGAGTGAGACCCTACCTCGAAAAAATAAAACAAAACAATATATATATATATATATATATATTAAAATATATTTTAAAAATTTAACAACATTTTGAAAAAGCCATATGGAAACTTCTCTGTTAGCTAATTAAAACATACAGTTAAGAAGAAAATAGAATGTTTGGGCAGAAACTCCATTTGGGGGTGGATAATGCTGTTCTCAGAAGTAACAGGTTGTTACAGAAAGTCCCTAGTTCCCTGGGATAGGATTTCTCTCAGTTAGTTATTGGCTAGGGAGGTCATTGAGGCCCTAAGATAATATAAGCTATTGCCAAGTGTGGTGTTTTGAATGCAAATATTCCCACAGCCTCAGGTATTATTCATTAAGCTTTCTTAGTCTCTAGCAAGAAGAACTCTGCTGGAGAAAGTATATCACTGAGAGGTGGATCTTTGACACCCTATTAGGTGGGTTCTGAGACAAAAAGTCACAAGGAGAAGAGGGACTAGTTGGGAAGAAGAATGGATTCAGTGGAAGGGGTGGGAGACTGACATCAAAATATGGTAATGGTAGAGGGTTATGATCAAATTTCATGTATGAAAAGTGTCAGTAACACTCTTTAAGAGAAGGAACCTCAGAATATGTTGGCAGCATATGCGCTCAAGAGAGATGTGTGGTCATTTTATGATATCTGCACGTTGTCATTACTATTCTGTTTGCATTTCTTTGGTCACTATGCTTGTTGTAAATACCGTAGCTGAGTATTTGCTGAGCATCCTTGTTTGGGTTAGATTATTGCCACAGTAGAAACAACACTTAATCTGCTTGACTACTAACATGATTGTTTGTATTAATCATATCACCTCCTAACCCATAGGCATTAAGATTTCTAAACAATCTCAAATATGGTAGCAATGGACTAGACTTCATGAATATGGACTGCATTTATCAGGAATCTCTTTACAAAATACTGATGCTATTTTAGACTAAATAAAACAACGGACATTTAGATTTTAGACTTTTTAAAAGTAGAGGAGAAAGGACAAGTGAATATATTTCATGTTGAGCAATATTTCATTATATAATCTCTTAAGTGGGCAAATATTTGACAATTCTTTTCAAGAATCTTCTGAATTAACACATGTTTTAAATCAATTCCAAAATACTTCCTATCCCATTATAAATATGAAGAATGTATAACAAGAAAAATTAATGATATTTGCATGTATATGAAGGTGGAAGAACTTATAAATTCAAGATTTACTTTCAGGTGTGTTAGTGATGTAGAAAGTTTGACTTAAATGTTCACTTCTTTTCAAAGTTTACATTAGAAGATATAACAGACCCCATAAGATGCCAACAGGCTAAAGTTTATAAGGACATCATTGCCTAACCTCATAATGATGATAATGACAGTAGATCTTATTAAGCACTAACTGGGGACTATGACCTCTATGCTAAGCATTTTGCAAATGAAATTTAATTACTCTTCACAGAAAGTAACATAAGCATTATAATCCCTCCTGTTTTACTAGAAGAGTGTGCTAAAACATAGAGAAGTTAACTTGCTAAAATCTGTAAGTAGTAAATGGTAAGATGAGATTTGGGCCCAGTCAGAATTTGTTGTAAGGCTTAGACCCATGAGTACTCTGCAAGAAAGTTAAGACTGCCAGTAATTGCTAGAGTTTACTCTGAGTTTTCATCATTTTCACTAAACTATTTCTTTAAAAGTATGTTGGATTTTACTTTTGAAAATAATTTGCATTGTATTATGTCACGTTATAAACTTCATATTAAAAAGTGAAGCCAAGCGTGATGGCACACGCCTTTAATCCCAGCACCAGGAGGCAGAGGTAGGAGGACCGCTGTGAGTTGGAGGCCACCTTCAGACTACATAGTGAATTCCAGGTCAGCCTGGACTAGAGTGAAACCCTACCTCAAAAAAAAAAGGGGGGGGGGGAATGAAGTTTGATAGATCAATATGCAGCATCCCTACACTTTTTTTTTTTTTTCTGTAAGGAAAAGACAGTAAAGAGTGACTTGTGCTGTAGTGTGGGGAAATGTATGTGTGTAGTATAAATGAAATGAACATTGGTAATGCAACTTACATCTCCTTGGATTCAGTTCTATCGGAGAAGAAACAGGTAATGGCAACGAATGATAACAAGGGTGATGCCAAGATTAAGATAATCTTCAGTTTTATTTTTTCCTCTACTAGGAATTATTAGTGACCAAGCAAAGGCATGCATCTTCAGAGGCAGACAACTGTGTTAATGCACTTTCAAAATAGCCTTTAATTGCAGCTAAAACTTTATACCTAGAGGCATTTCTGCCCATCACTTTATCTTTCACATATGTGTTCCCAGACTTAGAGCTAACTCTCCATACCCCCATTATACAAGTTCTACTATTGTTTTGCTTTAAAAGATGACCTTAAACATCATGCTTGGGAATTTACTCCTAAATTGAACATACTTAGAAATTGTCCCACCACTCTATGAATATGTGTAGGGCCCTGAGTAAAATCCCCATGATGCCTTTGTTCAGGGATGGCCTTCTTGCCTTTGCCTCATCCAGGTGACACATCTTTCCCTACTTTTTATCTTGGCTGTGCTGATTTTGGCTTTTTGCTCACCAAGCTGTAAACCTATTATGTTTAGTTAGAAATGAAGCCTAACCTTAAATTTCTTGTTTCTTTTTTTTCTGCCTTTTTCTTTTTTTCCTTTCCCTTGGCACTTGCCTGTAATTCCCTGTACCAGAACATGGTTCTACAACGAGCTGTTGATCAGAGAGACCTATAAGGTCTCCCAAGACAAACAAGACAGACTTCTGTCACAGCACTTGATTACCCACCAGAGGTTAATGGTAAGACTCTACTGCTAAAGACACATATGCTGTCAGCTCAGACCATGGAGACACCTGGATGGAATCTGGAAGAAAGCCTGTACCCAGACAGTTAGCACTGAGCTACTGGGGGAAAGTGGCCAACATTTGTCCAAGCAACTCAAAATCTAAGCTACTCAGAAGCAAACAACCTGATGTGATACACAAATTCAATAGTGGCACACAGCCATGGTGGGTAACCAACTCCTCTTGAATTGGCTAACAGATCACTCAGTGGAAAGGAAACCATGTCTGTAACTGGGAAACAAGTCAGAATCATATCTAGATAACTATTTTACTTTCCAGTGTCAAGCTCCCACTAATCTTGGGCTACAAGAGGGTCTACACCCTTTAAATTTTCTCTAAATTAATAATGGTTATCCTATTTAACCAGTGCTGACTTTACTCTCTGTTGGAGATTCTGCTTCCCTTATTCAGACGGGAGCTGGGCCTGAGGAGATAAACGACCCAGCACACTTCACCCCAGCCCCAGCGGAAACCAAAGAGGAATTGGGGAAATGAGCAAGAGTGCTGTTTTCTCAGTGAACCAGATATCAGCACAAGGGTGAAGGAGATAGACACTGAGGACACTCAATACCTACCAAAGCAGAGATCCAGAGGCTCCTAATAGCCCATCACTGAAGTAGACTTAAAATGTACCCAACATGGCTCAGGGAATTTTCCAGAAGAGGGGGTAGAAAGACTGTTAGAGACAAAAGATAGGACATTATGCACAGAGACATTGCTTCTCCCCCATAAGTGACTGCTGTCCCCACAACGCATGACCCACAATCCCCATGCGGTTGACCTACATCCCCAATGAGGGGGGGGGGCTCTTCAGAAAAGGGACAGGGATGAGGGAAAGGATGATACTAACATGTATTGTTTACATACTAAGTATGTCCATATCTAATAAAAATAAACTAAAGGGGCTGGAGAGATGGCTTAGCGGTTAAAGTACTTGCCTTCAAAGCCTTTGACCTCGGTTTGATTCCCCAGTACTCACATAAGACAGATGCACAAGGTGGTGCATGCATCTGGAGTTCATTTGCAGTGGCTGGAAGCTCTGGTGTGTGCATTATTTCTCTCTCTCTCTTTCTCTCTGCCTTTTCCCCTCTCTCAAATAAATAAATATAAATATTTAAAAATTGTATGTTTAAAAAATAATATAATAATTTTTTATAAAAGAAGAAAAGGATACTTAATATGGTAGACAAGCAATTGTATAGTATTGACCACAAAGATACTAGAAGGAACATCATGGAATGAGAGAAGCAGTGTCTATCTTAGTCATGGGATTGCTTATATAGTTGTGTGAATTTTACAAAACTCATTAAACTGTACATTAAACTTAAAAATAAATAAATAAATTGCCATTACCCAGATGGGACCATTCCAGTGTTGGTTAAATATAAGAGGTCTGGCTCTCCTATACTGCTGGAGATAAGGTCCAGGAAGAGAAACACCAGGTCCCAAGATTTGGCTCCTGTAAAGCCACAGTGGTCCTGGGAAAATGTTGTGGCCACTCCAATCTTTGTTCAGTTTTCCCAGACTGGTGTTGTGTGAGCTGCTAGAGTCTTATAAAAGATCGGAGAAGAGCTAGATGGATCAGAAAAGAATGGAGGGCTGGAGAGATGGCTTAGCAGTTAAGCGCTTGCCTGTGAAGCCTAAGGACCCTGGTTCGAGGCTCAATTCCCCAGGACCCACATTAGCCAGATGCACAAGGGGGCGCATGCATCTGGAGTTCGTTTACAGAGGCTGGAAGCTCTGGCGTGCCCATTCTCTCTCTCTCTCTCTCTCTCCCTCTCTCTCTGTCACTCTCAAATAGATAAATAAACAAAAATACATAAATAAATAAAAAAGAATGAAAAGGGTCAGCTACAGTTTTGAGATTGTATTTCAAGCCTGGGGTCTGAGGAATGAAAAAGACATTCCTGTCCATGCTAACACAGGGAAACCAACAAGAGTCTCCATCTGGAATGGGAGGCCAGTCAGGGAGACAGACAAACAGACACACATAAGCAAATAAATAAATAGATTAATTAATTTAAAAATCATGTTCTATTAAAAGGAAGTCTCCACCCTATCATGGAAAACATCACATGCTTTGGTCTCAGGACACTGAGAAATCAAGTTGGAACTGAATTAGAAGGCTCCTCCCTGCTGGATAGTTATCATGGTGCTGGAAGATGCTGTGCAGACTGCTGGGTTGGGGAGAAATTATTAACTTTCTGAGCCAGCAGCAGACTGTGTGACCTACACAAGTGGCCAGCTAGGTAAGATGGGCCACTGGTGCAATAGTGGCTTGACTATTGTAGGAGTGAGGCCTGCTGAATGGGAGGGAACTGATGCTTGACACTGAAAACCTAGTCCGAAGCCAATGGCTTAGAAGGCCATAGGCCCTAGGAATGACCTGTTTTTTGGCTAAATGGATACGTTATGCACATCAAACTGCCCTTTAATTGTTTATGTACATGCCCATGGAATAGTACTGCTCTCACATTTGAACAGAGAAGCTTCTTTTTTCTAATGTATAATTTTTTATTGACAACTTCTATACTTACAATAAACCATGATAATTCCCTCCCCTCTCTCACTTCCCCTTCACAACTCCACTCTCCATCATATCCCCTCCATCTCTCCATTAGTCTCTTTTTTGTTTTGATGTCATCATCTTTTCCTCCTATTATGAGGGTCTTGTGAAGGTATTGCTAGGCACTGCAAGGTCATGGATATCAAGGTCAATTTCTGTCTGGACAGTTGCATTGTAAGAAGTCGTACCCTTCATTTGGCTCTTACATTCTTTCTGTCTCCTCTTCTGCAATGGACCCTGAACCTTGGAGGGTGTGATAGGGATGTTTCAGTGCTGGACACTTCTCCATCACTTCTTCTCAGCACTATGTTGCCTTTTGGAACATTCCAGTGGTCACTGTTATCTGAAAAGAGAAGCTTCTCTAACCAACAGTGAGAGTAGCATTACTATATAAATATGAACATTAAGTGTAGTGCTTTCAGGGCAGTTTAGTGAGGATAATATCTGCATTTAGCCAAACAAGAGCAAGCTTTATACCCCTAAGGCTCATGACCTCCTCTGCCATAGGTGGGTTTTTTTTTTTTGTTTTTTTTGTTTTTGAGGTAGGAGTCTCACTCTAGTCCAGGATGATCTGAAGTTCACTATTTAGTCTCAGGGTGGCGTCAAACTTGTGGCGATCCTCCTACCTTTGCCTCCTGAGTGCTGGGATTAAGGCATGTGCCGCCATGCCCAGCCTGCCATGGATTTTTAATTTTCAGTACCAGGCATATATTCCCTCCCATAGAGCAGGCCTCCAGTCCAATTAAAGAGCAGTTGGTTTTCCCCAGAGCAGGCATGCCACTATTGCACTTGTTTGATCATTTAACCTATCTGGCTAAACTTGAGGCTTCCAGTGTCCACTGTTTTCACTACTGATGACTTCTGTCTCCCATACGGCTGCATGCAGTATAGCTTTTTCCAGCTTTCAGTTGGCTGGTCTACAGGGAAAAGGTTTATAGCTCAGCCTCCAGCTTGATTTCTCAGTGACCTTGCTGCCCAGGCATGTGAAGTCTTTAGCAATACAGTCTTACCATCTGTTTCTCATGGGAAATTAAGGGCCTTGGCAATAGCCTGTAATGTTTTGGAGGCAACAGGGATCTTCCTGGCCAACAACTCACTGGAAGGTATCCCATCCCTGGCACTGAACATTTCTAGTAACAATCTATGGCTTCTGGATGTGCCATTATCTTAAAAAGTAGGCTTTCATATGTCTTATTCAGAATATCTTGAATTTCGTTTGAACCTTCCCCCCACCCTTCTTTTACTCAATCTCTTCCCCAGCCTCACTTAGGCCATTCCATTCCCTATAATCTGTTCTTATACTGACATATATACAATAGCATCCCCTTAAGTCCTTTCCTCTCCTCCCTCCCTTATTGCCTTTTCCTAGCTTACTGGCCTCTGCTACCGATTTTGGTTCCAACTCACATACAAGTCTAAACATTTGTAGCTATGTAGCTAGGACCCATATATGAGACAGAACATGTGACATTTGGCTTTCTGGGCCAGGATTACCTCACTTAGTATGATCCTTTCTAGATCCATCCATTTCCCTGCAAATTTCATTTTTCTTTACTGTTAAATAGAATTCCACTGTTTTTTTTATTTTATTTATTTTTGGTTTTTCAAGGTAGGGTCTCACTCTAGCCCAGGCTAACCTGGAATTCACTATTGAGTCTCAGGGTGGCCTCGAACTCATGGCAATCCTCCTACCTCTGCCTCCTGAGTGCTGGGATTAAAGGCGCTTTTTTTGTTTGTTTTGTTTTTGAAGGTAGTGTCTCACTCTAGCCCAGGCTGACCTGGAGTTTACTATGCAGTCTCAGGGTGGCCTCAAACTCATGGCAATCCTACCTCTGCCTCCTGTGTGCTGGGATTAAACGCATGGGCCACCATGCTCGGCTCCATTGTGTATTTAAATGTACTACAGGTTTATTATCCATTCATCTGCTGAAGGACATCTAGGCTGGTTCCATTTCCTACCTATTGTGAATAGAGCAGCAAAAGCATGGTTGTGCAAGTATCTCTAAGGTAGTGAGAAGAGTCATTAGGATATATGGCTAGGAGTGCTATAGCTGGATCATATGGTAAATCTATCTTCAGCTGTTTCAAGAACCTTCACATTGATTTCCACAATGGCTGTACCAGATTACATTCCCACCAACAGTGTAGAAGGGTTCCTCTTTTTCTGAATCCTTGCCAACATTTATTGTCATTTGTTTTCTTGATGATAGCCATTCTGACTAGAGTGAGATAGAAATCTCATAGTAGTTTTAATTTTCATTTCCATAATGGCTAAGGGTATAGAACACTTTTTAAGATGTTTATATGCCATTTGTATTTCTTTCTTTTGTGAGAACTCTCTATTTAGTTCCATAGCCCATTTTTCAATGGGCTGATTTCTTGTTTTGTTTCTTGAGTTCTTTGTATATTCTGGATATTAATCCTCTGTCAAATGTGTAGCTGTCAAAGATTTTCTCCCATTCTGTAGGTTGTCTCTTTGCTCTATTCATAGTGTCCGTTGCTACACAAAAGCTTTGTAATTTCATGAGATCACAGTTGTTAATTAGTGGTTTTGTTTCCTGAGCAATTGGGGTTATATTCAGAAAGTCATTGCCTATGCCAATATGTTGAAGGGTTACCCCTACTTTTTCCTCTAGCAGTTTCAGAGTTTCAGGTCTGATATTAAGGTCCCTGATCCAGTCAGACTTGATTCTTGTGCATGGAGAAAGACAAGGATCTATTTTCATCCTTCTACATAGATATCCAGTTTTCCCAGCACCACTTGTTAAAGGGGCTATATTTTCTCCAATGAATATTTTTGGCATTTGGTTGAAAATCAAATGTCTGTAGCTGCCTGGATTAATATCTGGGTCTTCTATTCTGTTCCATTGATCTACATGTCTGTCTTTGTGCCAGTACCATGCTGTTTTTGCTATTATGGCTTTGTAATATAGCTTAAAATCAGGTATGGTGATACCACCAGCCTTATTTTTTGTTGCTCAAAATTGTTTTGGCTATTTGAGGTTATTCTTTTTTGCTTCCAAATGAATTTTAGGATTGTTTTTTCTATTTCTGTGAACAATGCCATTGTAATTTTAATGGGGATTGCATTATATGTGTAGATTGCTTTGGGTAAGATTGACATTTTCACAATATTGATTCTTCCAATCCAAGAACATGGGATGTCTTTCCATTTCCTAGTGTCTTCAGCAATTTCTCACTTGAGTATCTTAAAGTTCTCATTGTAGAGATCCTTCACTTTCTTGGTTAGGTTTATTCCAAGGTACTTTATTATTATTATTTTTTTAAGGCAGTTGTGAATGGGAGATATTCCCTGATTTCATCCTCCGCATGTTTGTTGTTAGTATTAAGAATAGCTACTGATTTCTGTGTATTTATTTTGCATCATGCTATGTTGATAAAAGTGTTTATCAGCTCTAACAGTTTGCTGGTAGAGTCTTTAGGGCCTTTATGTATAGAATCCTATCATCTGCAAATAATGATAATCTGATCTCTTCCTTTCCAATTTGTATCCCTTTTATGAGTGTCTCTTCCCTTATTGCTATAGCTAAGATTTCCAGTACCATATTAAATAAAAGCAGGGACAGTGGATACCCTTGTTTGGTCCTGAATTTAGTGGAAAAGCTTCAAGTTTTTCCCCATTTAGTATTATGTTGGCTGTAGGTTTGTCAAAAGTAGCTTTTAGTATATTGAGACATGTTCCTTCTATTCCCAGTTTCTGTAGGACTTTTACCATACAGGGATGCTGGATTTTGTCAAATACCTTTTCTGTATCTATTGAGATGATCATGTGATTTTTGTCCTTCAGTCCATTTACATTTATCAATTTGCATATGTTGAATCATGCCTGCATCTCTGGGATAAAGCCTACTTTTTTGGGATGAATAATCTTTCTTTTTAAAATATTTTTTTATTTTATTTGAGCGACAGAGACAGAAAGAGGCAGATAGAGAGAGAGAGGGACAATGGGCGCGCCACGGCCTCCAGCCACTGCAAACGAACACCAGACGCGTGAGCCCCCTTGTGCATCTGGCTAACATGGGTCCTGGGGAATCGAGCCTCGAACCAGGGTCCTTAGGCTTCACAGGCAAGCGCTTAACCTTTAAGCCATCTCTCCAGCCGTGAATAATCTTTCTAAAGAAACTTCTTTCTGTAGATGGTGATGACTACTGTGGAGACCCAAGACTCGACAAGCATCTGAGAAGTGACAGTTGAGCGTTCTGTATTGTATAAGACATCTCTTTCACACCCACCACAGCTCAGGAAACATTGTAGAGAAAGTAGCGGAAAGAATACTAATGCTGTGCTCCCCCTGACCAGAGAAGCTTCTTTTGGAGATGGCTGGGGAGACTCTAAACCTATCAAAGTACTGAGAATAAGATGCTGAAAGGTCATTAGTAAGACATCTCTATCATGCCCTCCTGCGCTCAAACATCAGGATAGAAGAGGTGGAAAGAATATAAGAGTCAGCAGAGGTTTGGAGAAACTACCCTCCAGACATGAAATGACCAGTACATTTATGACTTCATAGCCACTGTCTATAATCATTACCTCCACAGTACCTGCATAATATTGAGTCCAGTAAGATTTTGACATGCATCATGGAGGAGAAAAAAAAAATCAAAGATATCAATTTACAAGAAGGGGGCTATGGAGATGGCTCAGCAGTTAAATGTGCTTGCATGTAAAGCCTGCCAGCACCCATGTAAAGTTATATGGTGTTTGTTTACAGCAGCAAGAAACCCTGATATTTCCCCCCCACACACATACAAATAAATAAAGTTTAAAAATAGAAGGACTAGTCAGACAGAGGAGGGGCATTCAGATGTTGGGGAAACAAAAAAGATAATGGTATGGAATTATGACCAAATTACAGTATATTCATGTATGAAAATTTTCAATAGTAGGAGAAATAAGGTCTTCAAAGCATGATTCTAACATCTAAGTAGAACACTGTAAAACTCATTTACAAGGGCTGAAGAGATAGCTTAGCAGTTAAGGTGCTTGCCTGCAAAGCCAAAGGACCCAAGTTCAATTCTCCAGTACCCATGTAAAGTCAAATGCACAAAGTAGCAAATGTATCTGGAGTTCTTTTTCAGTGGCTAGAGGCCCTGGCCCAGCAACATTCTCATTCATGCATTGGCTTGCTCTCTGTCTCTATACCTCCATGAAAATAAATAAATAAATATGTTTTTTAAAAACAAGCTGGGTGTGGCAGTGCACACCTTTAATCCCATTACTTGGGAGGCTGAGGTAGGAGGATTGCTTTGAGTTCGAGGCCTAATTCCAGGTCAGTCTGGGCTACTGTGTGTTACTGTTGTGAGACCCAACCTTGAAAAAAAAAAAAAAACAACTCATTACAAAAGAAGTTTTCATTGGTAAGGGCACCCACCTCTCTCCACTGATTAATTCTTAAAAACTAAGATATAGAATATTAAGTCTGCACAGCAAACCTCACCTTTGCTACTGATGGGCTTCCAGAAATCATGTTTGGGCTGCCATGGTGCCACACACCATTGATTCCAGAAATGGAGAGGCTGAGGTAGGAGGATCCCTGTGAGTTCTAGGTCAGCCTGGGTTAGAGTGAGACCCTGCCTCAAAAAAAAAAAAAAAAAAAAAAAAAAGTTTGGGCTGAAAATATGGCTTGGTAGATAAGGGTGTTTGTCACACAACATGAGGGCCTGATTCACCACACCCATGTAAACAGCTGGTCCAGGCTATACACACCTGTAACCCCAGTTCAATGGAGAATTGCTGAAGCTTATTGGTCAGCCAGTCTGACTGAAAACTGCGTTCCATTTTTCAGTGAGGGACTCTACCTAAAGGAACCTGCAGATGAGTGATAGATGAGGTCACCTGACATTCTCCTCAGACTTCTGCTTGCAAGTGCACAGGGTGCACACATAAGCACACAGCACATAACCACAGCCTTTCAACAACTTCCAAACTCTATGGAATCTATCAATATCCCAATGTTCCTCTCCCAGATACTTTTGCCACCTTTAGTTTTTACAGTTAACACTAGTCCCCATACTAACATGCCCAATGTCTCTCTCACTTCTAAGTAAGCAAAAATCCTGTCATAATTCATACCACCCTTGCTTGTTCATCAATCAACAGTTATTGAAGCAAAAGGGGCCACTGTTGTTAGTTTGCTACTATGATGTAGCATAGCAGGCAATCCACTAATTTTGGTCACTCCTGCTGAGAGGCCACACTAGGCACCTTGAGCTCCTAGATGAAGACATGATGAAGACTTTTGAAGTACATACTCCAAGAATAAAGTTCATTGGCAGCAGCAACAGGCCCTAGTGTGCCCATTCATTCTTTCCCTCATAAATAAATAAAAACATTTTAAAAAGATAAACCCATATGCAAACCTTCTTCTTTATTAGCTAATTAAAAATGTAATTAAAAAAAGAGTTTGGACAGAAGTACCTTGCAGGGATGGGTAATGCTGCTCTCTGAAGCCATAGGTTGTTAGAGAAAATTCCGGTGTCCAAAGTGGAATACCTCGTAGTGAGCTCTTGGGCAAGCAGGCTCCTGAAGCCCCTCAAACAATACAGGTTATTGAAAAGGGAAGATTCTATTGCTGAAGATACCACGTGTCAGTTTCAGGACACTGAGAATTCAAGCTTGAATGGAGCTAGAAGCCTCCTCTCTGTTTTCTAGCTATCACAGTGCTGGAAAGGGCTATGTAGGCTGCTGGGGAGAAATCACCAACAGTCTGACATACTGATGGACCCTACATGCTACATAGATACCTAACCAGGCAACTTTATTTCACTGGTACAATAGTGGCATTACTCTTATGGAGGCAACCAACTGCTCCCTGGATTTGAGGTCCACTTCATGGAGAGAATTCATACTTGATACTGAAAACCTAGTCAGATGCCTATGGCTGAGAAATCATAAGATTGTGGAAGGGAAGCTTCTATTGTTGTTTGGCTAAATCAATATACTGTGTTCAAGTTTCCCTCTAAATATTTATGTTTATGCCCACAGATTTATTGATATTCTCACCTTTTGTCAGAGAAACTTCATTTTGCAGATGGTGGTGACTACTGAGGAGGCTCAAAAGCCACCAAAGTGCTGAGAACAAGTGACTGCTAAGTGCTCAAAACTAAATCAACATCTCTATTATGCCTCCCAAGACTCAGAGAACATTGGCAAAGAGGGAGCAGAATAAATGTAAAAGCAAGAGAATTGGAAGAAATGCTTTAAATCATTCTCTTCTAGATATAAAGTGCCCACTATATTTATGACACTGGCTGTCATTACTTGCACAAGACATGCATACTATTGAGTCCATCAACATTTCATTAGGCATGATGAATGAGGGCAAAAAAAAAAAAAAGACAAATATGAGGGACTAGTTGTAAAGAAGAAATTCAGTGGAAAGGGGGAAACAGATAAAAGAATGTCATGGGAAGGGATTAAGATGAAAATACATTATGCATATGCATCAAAACTGTCAAGGAAAAAAGAAATAGTGGGGCTGGAGAGATGGGTCAGCAGTTATAGGCCTGGGTTTAATTTCCCACTGCCCACATAAAGCCAGATGCCCAAAATGGCACACACATCTGGAGTTCACTTGTAGTAGCAAGAGGCCTTGGTGTGCCCTCTCTCTCTCTCTCTTTCAAATAAATACATAAAATATTAAAAAGAAACAACATGAAAAAAAGAAATAATGTGGGTATAACTAAATTGACTATAATTAATTTCTATGGTTCAAATTCAACACCCTAATTTAAACTTGAATTCTAGTCTTATTTATGTCAGTGAGGTTCTCTGCATTACTGATCTGGGTTTTGGTAACATGTACAAAAATACAGTTTGCTTATTTGAAACAACACCAATGCTGACCAACCTCAGGGCTCACTGGAGGGAGCACCAGTGCATGGCACAGGTCCAGACCCACACTCTCCACCCATGATGACTGACCCCAGGCCATCTACAAAAAGCACCAGTGCATGGCTGGTTCTAGACCCAGATGCCCTTCCCTTCCTATGCTGACCAACCTGAGGGGAGAGAACACAAACTCATGGCCTGAGTCCAGACCCAGAGGCCCTGCCCATACCAACCGACTCTGCGTTGGCAGGCAAGATCACCAGTGCCCTGAACCATCCCAAGTACGAGTTTCAGCACAGACAGAAGAACACATGAGTGGGAGCTTCAGAAGACCCAGGTGTGGGTTTAGGGACCTCCTGGGTTTCCACTCACAAAGAGAACTCCAGCCTCAGTGCTATGAAGTTGAACTTTGACAGTTTTTAAAAATATTTCATTTATGTATTTCCAAGCAGAGAGATACAGACACACACACACACACACACACACACAGAGAGAGAGAGAGAGAGAGAGAGAGAGAGAGAGAGAGGGAGGGAGGGACAGAATGGGCATACAAAGGTCTCTAGCCATTGCAAATGAACTCCAGATCCATGCACCACTTTGTGCATCTGGCTTTACATGGGTACTAGGGAATCGAACCAGTGTCGTTACGTTAGGCTTTGCAGGCAAGTGCCTTAACTGCTGAACCATTCTCTAGTCCTGACAGTTTTTCAAGAAGTTCAACATTAACGTAAGGCAAATTGAAAGTACTTTGAGAGCTACCTGTTGGGGACTTCTCCCTAACCTAGTAGCTCTTCTGCTTTACTTTTACTTTCTGCATCTTTTCTATTAACCATGGTTTAACTTGGACTACTTTAAGATTCCATCTTACTCCAGTCAGAATGGCAACCACCAAGAAAACAAATGATAATAAATGCTGGTGAGGATGTGGGAAAAGAATAACCCTTATTCCCTGTTGGTGGGAGGGTAAATTGGTGCAGCCACTATGGAAAACAGTGTGAAGATTTCTCAAAAAACTAAAAGTTGAACTACCATATGATATAGCTATACCATTCCTGGGCATATATCCAACGGACTCTATATCCTACCACAGAGAAACTTGTACATCCATGTTCATTGCCATCTATTCTCCTTAGCTAGGATACAGAATCAGCCTAGAAGTCCATCAACTGATGGTTGAACAGTGAAGATGTGATACATATACACAATAGAATTTTATTCAGCTGTGGGTAGATAAAAATAAAACTATCAACATTTAAGGAAAATGGATGGGGTTGGAAAAGATCATATTAACTGGGGTAACCGAGACCCAGAAAGACAAGTCATATGTTCTGTCTCATGCTTTGAATGTTTGTGTGTGCATAAATAAAGGATGTGAGAAAGGGTGTAAGATATAAAGATACATAGGTGACCCTGGGAGAGGAAGAAGTGTGGAAAAAGGGGAAGGACAAAGCATGACATGTGATATGAAAGTAGAAGAGAGACTATCGGTGGAGAGCCCACAAGGGGAAAGGAGGAGGGAAGGAAACAAAAAAATATGAAAGATGTCATAAAGAAACCTAATTATCTGTATGGCTATATGGTAAACTATAAATAAATAAATATTTTTTTCAAAATATTTTTTGTTAGCTAAGACTTTCAGAAAATTACCAGAATAGCTGCTTTGTGATTATGTAAATTTATTCTAACAATTTCAAGTCAACCCAATATTTTTCCTTTGGATTCTTTTTTAAAAACATATTTTATTTATTTATTTATTTGACAGAGAGAGAAAGAGAGGGAGAGGGAGAGAATAGGCTCACCAGGGCCTCCAGCCACTGCAAACGAACTCCAGACACATGTGCTCCCTTGTGCATCTGGCTTATGTGGGTCCTGGGGAATCAAACCACAGTCCTTAGGATTCTCAGGCAAAAGTCTTAACCACTAAGCCATTACCCCAGCCCCCTGGATTCTTATTAGTTCTCAGTATTTTAAGATAAATATGTAGCAGTTATCAATCCTTGAATACAAAAGCTAGGGCTGGAGAGATGGCTTAGCTGTTAAGCACTTGCCTGTGAAGTCTAAGGACCCCGGTTCGAGGCTCGATTCCCCAGGATCCACATTAGCCAGATGCACAAGGGGACGCACGCGTCTGGAGTTCGTTTGCAGTGGCTGGCAGCCCTGGCATGCCCATTCTCCTCGCTCTCTCTCTGTCACTCACAAATACATAAAAATAAACAAAAGCTACTCACTGTGGTGGTTTTTATTGTCATAAAATTTACATTTTTGAAAAAGAAAACTCAAAAGATACAGAAATAATATCAAACGGCCCCTTTTAAAAATAATGAGGGAACCTTTTGATTGAGACTTTTGTTGTTAGTGGTTCTTTTGTTACCAAACATATCTGACAACCATATGGTTCTGAAAACCTAAAGATAAGGAAACAAAGATATTACTTCTATTCTTTGATTTGGCAATAGCAACATTACCTGTGCTACAAAATAGGTGTTGGTTTGGAAATATACTCTTAGAGATATGAGTAACACATCAGTACATAAAAGGACCACATTTTTACATATAACTAGTGCAGGTTGAAGAGTTATATGAGTTTAGTAGCAGCAACTGTCAAGTATTCACTGATTTAATAATTTCAGTAACTCAGTAAAAGTGATTCCTGTTTATTATTTGTGACATGTAGGGAATAAGACAGGCTGACAATTGTTTCACAAATATAGCATATCTATAGCAGGACGTTTAAAGTCTGGAACCCTCTGAGATACTGAAGAAAGTATTCCCTTCTCTCACACTTGAGGTCACAAAATTTTTGCAAGTCAAAAATGTTGGACATGCCAAAAACATCATGCTACACACTACCAAATAAATGAACTCTGTTATTCTTACAAGGAAAGAGTTTACAAGACAGGAAATAGGCAGGGTCAGAGAAGCAGACTTAATATGGAGAGTTATTTAACCATCTTGAAGCCAAAATACAATGACAGTTAAATAAACAAATAATAGTTACACAAAACCAAACCACAGAAGACATGGTCTCCACTGAAACTGATTATGCATTTTTCGCAAATACAGGAAATGGATAACCCCAGAAAACCCTCATGAAACTTCTAGACATTGTCTCCGTTTTCTGTGTCACATGCTTTTGAATGAGACAAGAAAAACTACAAGTTTTAATTTGTGGGTAGAAATTTGAACAAAGAAGACTTGATCTTAAAATGTGCAAATGACTTCATAAAGGAAAGTCATTTTAAAACAATCAAATTCTCTTAAAAATGGGAAGGGCTGGAGAGATGGCTTAGCGGTTAAGCGCTTGCCTGTGAAGCCTAAGGACACCAGTTTGAGGCTTGATTCCCCAGGACCCAAGTTAGCCAGACGCACAAGGGGGCGCATCATCTGGAGTTTGTTTGCAGTGGCTGGAAGCCCTGGCATGCCCATTCTCTCTCTTTCTCTATCTGCCTCTTTCTCTTTCTGTCACTCTCAAATAAATAAATAAAATAAACCAAAAAAAAAAAAAAGAAAAAAAAGAAAAAAAAAACGGGGAGGGAAGAGGAAGAGAGAAAATGGAAGATAGGAAAAATCTAGCTGTTCATTACAATTTTCCATTTTTGTTTAAACACAGCAGGAGGGCAAAGCCACTGGCTTTTCATGCCAAGAGCCATTGTGTAAAGCCCCCAGCTGTCCAATTCTCATTTACTGCTCCAGTCTATGTTGTCATGTAAGGACTCTTCCAGCTCTCCTGCAAATATTACTGCATCCTGTTTGCTGCCAGTTTGGATCTACTGGGAGTCTTCAGTTTATAACTGCAGATACATTTTTTGTTTTTAATCTATTAGCTTTAGAAGGAAAAAAAAAAGCAAACATCAAGTGACATCTAGTGGATGTCTAGATATTGTTTTTTCAGGCCTCTGGACAGCAATATTTTAAAGGATATCTTGTCTTTTTATTATTTACCATTTTTGTTCCTCAAATACAGCCTTTTTTTTTCCAAAATGGGAAAACAAATTTGAGGGCTGGAGAGATGGCTAAGTGGTTAAAGGCACTTGCTTGCAAAGCCTATAGCCCGTGTTCAATTACCCAGTACCCACGCTAAAGCCAGGTTCACAAAGAGGCACATGTGTCTGGACTTCATTTGCAGATTCAAGGTTGACCCCAAAGGCCAGCCCATCGAGGTAGTGTGCTAGACTGTGGAGGCAGCAGGGGGTGCTGCAGCCATTGTGGATCAACCTGGATCATAAAGGAGTTCCATTCCTGTCAAGGGAGAGTGGCATCTTCTGGTTCTTTGGGGGCTTCTGTCCCTAACTAAAAATTGCTTAAAAGAAGCTAGATTTCAGGCTGGAGAAATGGCTTAGCGATTAAGGTGCTTGCCTGCAAAGCCAAAGGACCCAGGTTCAATTCCCTAGGAACCACATATGCCAGATGCACAAGGTGGTGCATGTGTCTGTTTGTAGTGGCTGAAGGGCCTGGTATTCCTAGTCCCTCCCTCAAATAAATAAATTATTAATTTTAAGAGGCTACCTTTCCCCTGTGTCCTTCAATATGAATAATAATTTTCGAGATCCTGGAAATAGCTACTCAATAGATAAGAGCATTTGAAAAGTTCATTAAACATTGGATTCATTAGCAACTATCAACCATATTGGTGGGTCTTCAGATAGTAATTCAAGTCACAAATTCCTATCTATCTGCAAGCTTACAAACATTATTAATTTGACAAATCCACATGAAGTTCAACCACTGCCCATTCCCAAATGCAATGAGAAACTTATACAAGTATGTAGGGCCAACTTCTATAGTGATGGAAATATTTGTGGATTCTACCATGGCATTTCCAAACAGAGCTACAGATATCAACTGAAGTTCCTTAAAACTTTTATTCATTAATAATTTCATGTGTCATAGAGAATATATGCACTTTATTCATAGCTGAACAGACATTAGTGGGCTCGGAGGTCAAGAGAAACCCCCTTCAACACTGATGGGAAGACAGCATAATTGTCGTCTAGAGGACTTAAAATATCTTAAGAAAGAGTGGAGAAGGGAAGCACTGGGGCTCCTGATTAAGACCCATTAAAGGAAGGGCCACTCTTTCCCAGCCAGGAAACAACATGCATGTTCGTTCCCCTCAGGACCTGAATGGAAACATGACATTCTAAGTTGCTCTGAACAAGACAACAAAGACTTACCATTGCCCCTTTCCATAAATTAATCCAGTGGGACTGTCAATCACTCACCTGATCAGGAGACCACTCCTCATGCTAAAATATGCTGAGATGGGAGGAATGAGATGCTATCATCTATGTCCAGCCTCAAGCCCTGTCAGCAAACTCTCAGGGACCCCTCCTCTTTGCTCAGTAGACTATTTTCTTAATAAAATATACTTTTGCCCTACTAACCCCTTATCTGCATTCCTTTTCTTTCACATGTGGAATGAACTGATAGTGATTGAGACATCTGGCACCTTAGCCACTTGAATTAATATTTGGCCCAAGAAAGGCCTTGACACACAAACTCTACATCACTGTCTAAAGATGACATTTGTTAAAGACAGAAAGGGAAATGATTCACTGTGAGATCTGAAGGTGGTGTTTAAATTTAGTATTTTATTTCCTTTCAAGGAAAGACTTGGGTATTCCATTGTAACACAAATGCCATCCAAAAATCTTTACTCCTTTAGAGTATCTCTTCTTTATCATCACACAAGCACATGGGCATGTTGTACAGGGGTGACAAGGCCCACAAAAGTAAAAGCAAGAAATGTCCTTGAGCCTGTAAGGGAAAGCCAGTTCTTCCTTATCTCTTTCCCTAAGGGCGTCCTCACAGCCTCCCCCTTGCTGGAGACCAGGAAAGTGCCCTTTTCTAGGAATGTAGGTGGGATCACTCCTTCCTAGATGATGATTACTGAAAGATATCCACCCTGAATATGAACTTTAGGGTTCACTGGATCTCTGTCCCTCTCCCCAACATAAATAACATTAGATAAATCTTTTTCTGCTTTTCATTGTTACTCACTTGTTTAATTAATTGAGGTTCTTGATTTTAGGAAAGCTGCAACCCCCCACACACCATTAGTCCTCAGACCAGGTAATACCTACTCACTGCTGCAGAAATTGACTACATATTAATGCTCCAACACTTGAAGGAGGGATACAACCTCCTCCTTTCACGGGGGCTTGATTACCTCTCACATCATATCCCACATGCCCAATGCAAGTGCCCCTTACAGTGCAATATCCTCCTCCCTGCCCCCAAAACTTTAAAACCTCCCCCCAGCATTATTCAAGGTTCTGAAGCCTCTTTTCTTTCACATTGGATCCTGCCATTTTTCTTGCCTGGCATTAAACAAAACCCAAGAAACTTTCTCTGTATCTTCTACTTAACAGTTGTTGAGATACAATTAAAATAAGAGTCCCAAACAGCTTCACAAAGTGTCCACAGCATACTGCCTCCTTTCCCCACCCCTGGAACTTCTGCTACCTCCCCCCTTTTTTGTATGTGTGTAACTGTAAAAGGTACACACTCTTGATTGCTGTTTCCTTCTCATCAGGAAATGATCACACCTGAATCATACCTCCCAGGTGTAACTAAAAGGGGCACGTCTTCCGGGCTACTTTTGCCAGCATAGAGCTTTCTACTGAGGACCAGAAATTGGCCATACCTGTTAATTCTTTCCTACTTCTTCCTGCTACCGTAATTCTTTTGTAAGTTCATGAAAAGTTCAGAAGCCATATAAAAGATATCACTTAGTAACAGGGTTTTGTGGGTTCGGGGAAAGTCCTTAAGCTTCAAACCCTGGGTTTTTATGTGTTTTTAACAAAGAATTGAAATAAACAGACTAAGGAGAGTTTAATGCCAAATTTTAACCCTACCTTTTAAATTGCTTTACAGACTCAAGTAAGAAGCCAATTTTGGAAAGGCCTTTGCCTGCTAAGCCTAAGGACCCAGGTTCGACTCCCCAGTGCCCATGCAAGCCAGATGCACACAAGGTGGTACATGTGTCTAGTTTGTTTGCAGTGGCTAGAGGCCCTAGCCACTCTATTCTATCTGCTTCTCTCTAGGAAAAAAAAAAAAATTGAAGTCGATTTAAAAAATATTTTTAGTTATGAGTGAATATGGTAAAAGGTACATACTCTGGATGACTTTTCCTTCTCACCAGTTATCTGAGTTCTTACCTCCCAGGTATAACTGTAAAAGGGCATGTCCTGGATTGCTTTTGCCAGTGGACAGCTTTCTATTGAGGATGGATTTGTGAAGGTGAAGTAGGGGAGGGAATTATCATGGTTTAATGCCTATAATTATGAAAGTTGTCAAGAAAAGAAGAAAATTTAGAGCAGGGCGTGGTGGTTCACGCCTTTAAGCCCAGCACTCGTCGGGAGGTAGAGGTAGGATGATCACCATGAGTTCAAGGCCAATCTGAGACTACACAGGGAAATCCAGGTCACCCTGAGCTAGAGTGTGACCTTACTTCAAAACCACGGCCACCTCCAAAAAATTATGGCCATTAAGTGCTGATCTTAATGGGGCCTTTTGCCACTGCAAACACAACTCCAGATGCATGCACTACTTTGTGCATCTGACTTTTACATGGGTACTGGGGAATCAAACCTAGACCTTCAGGTTTTCCAAGCAAAAACTTTTAGCCACTGAGTTGAGCCATGTCTCCAGCCCCAATGTTTTTTAAAAAGTGGTTTCTAAACACTTATTAAGACTTAGATCTTTGACAAATAATTTCAGTTTCTTTTCTTAAAAAAGAGCTTAGTACTGTTGATGTATTTTCCATGTTTATAAACGCTCATAATATGTGCGTTTTCTGTCTTCCAGATATAGCTCCCTGGGTTTTCATCTAAAAGTGTTACCTACATTTTGTAGTAACAATACAGAAAAGGACTATCAAGAAATAGAGATATAAGAATTATAGTGTACTGTTTTGTAAGGGTTAAAAGAGAACATGCTATTAGAGAAAGGATTTTGTATGGCGGATTATATGTTTGTATTGCTGAGACAAAACACACGATAAAAATCAGTTTAAGGGAGTTTGTTTCAACTTAGAGCTCTAGGTTCTAGTCCATCATAGCTTGAGCAGGTGATTGAGGCAGCTGGTCCCATTCAGGCTGCGGTGAGGAAGCTGGAGTGGTGGATGCTGCTGCTCACCCAGCTCTCCCCTTTTTATATAGTCCAGGACTGAGGCCCACGGAGTGGTACTGCCCACAGTTAAGGTGTGCCTTCCCACCTTAAGCAACCTAAACAAGATAACCCCTCACAAGTATGCAGAGGATAACCTAATGTACATAATCGCTCTCTCAGGTTCCAGGTCCTGTCAAGTTGACAATGCATCTAAACCATCACATATGGTAAAATAAGACCTTTTTCTAAGATAAAGAACTATTCCACATTAAAACAGAGATAAACTAGACAGTGTTATTAAAAAGTGTCGGGTGTGTTGGCGCACGCCTTTGATCCCAGCACTCTGGAGGCAGAGGTAGGGTAGAGTTTGAAACCACCTTGAGACTACATAGTGAATTCCAGGCTAGGCTGGGCTAGAGGGAGACCCTACCTCAAAAAACCAAAAAGGGGGGGGGAAAAGTTTTAGAGTTAAAGAAAACTGACATGGTTATGTCAAGTTGGTTATAATTATTAAAGACTTTCAATTCTTAAGGTCAAAACGTCAATATTTTAAAATAAAAATAGAACCAGATTCTGTTTACAAAACAAAAAGTTAAGGGTACTTGCTTGTAGTGCCTAGTGGCCTAGTTTCAATTCTCAAGCCACCCATGTAAATCAGATGCAACAAGTGGCACAAGCACCTGGCATTTGTTTGCAAGTGGCAAGAGGCATCCTATGAGCACCCCTCCCCCTCACATACAGTATTTTTTAAAAAACAAAGTTTTATGCTTTATCTACTTAATATATTTATAATCTGTGATTAGACTATATCCGAATGAGTATATGTTTATGGGTTAAGAGTTCACTTATTGGATAGACAATTTCTAATGTCACTTGAGATTTTTTTTTTTTTTTTTTTTTTTGGTTTTTTCAGGTAGGGTCTCACGCTAGCCCAGGCTGACCTGGAATTCACTATGGAGTCTCAGGGTGGCCTCGAACTCACGGTGATCCTTCTACCTCTGCCTCCCGAGTGCTGGGATTAAAGGCATGCGCCCGGCTACTTGAGATATTTCTAGCTGATAAAAAGGTGTTAATCTTAAACTGCCAATGGAAATATTGATATAGAAATAAGGGGTGTCTTCGGAGGGATGGAGCATTTCTCAGATCTTGGTTGGGCTGTAACTCAAGCATCCACTGAGCCAGTAGCCAAAGAGTTGTCTTATAAATTTGATGAATGATATTCAAAGACAAAAGAGGGTGAAGGTAGAAAGATTTTATTATAGAGCTTAACAGAAGAAAAAAAAAAACCCTCCTATTAAATAGGAGGGGGTCCCCGAAGATGGGAAGAACCCCCCTAGTGACTCTGATTGGGGCTTTAAGGAAAGGGGAAACTCCTTTAGTGGAAGAAAAAAACAAAACAAAACAGATGTTATGCCGTATGTTCAGGCACCTTGTAATCCTATTTACATCCTTGTCTGGTTTGAAAGGATTCCTTTAAGGAAGAAAAGAAAGAAAAAACCAGATACTATGCCATATGTTCAGGGACCTAGTAATCTTATGTATGTGTATCCTCCTGTCAGTTTTTTAGGGAAAAAGAGTTCAGGAAAAGATCAGATCCTATGCCATGTTCAGGTACCTAGTAATAGCTTGTCCTCTTGTCAAGTTCAAGGACATATCCTGCTTCTAGCCAACGAAGACATTGTTTACTTCAGAGGGTCTGTTAACCTTCAGCTGCCTAGCTAACTTCTATCTCCTATTCTTTATCAATAGCATCTTACATTATCATATTTCTGATAAAACTGCTTGCTCAGACTTACTTTACCTAAACAAAGCCTTTATATGACAAGAATAAAATCAATTAACTCTTCTTGCTGCCTGCTTATAACTGACTGCCTTCACTCTTACAGCCAGGCTGTTTAGAATTTTCAACTTTAGATATAATAGTCCTCTTATGTACTGCATGTAAAAACAGACCTAGATTATAGTCATTATTTTATTAGCACAAACTAATCCATTTATTTTTTTTCCTCCCAAATGGCTGTTAATCCTCTCCTTCCCTCTCTCTTAACAACTACCTTCCCGCCTATCTAGCTTCAGGTATAATAGACCCTAGGGTTGTCAGTCTCAGAGCTCCCTCCCAACTGAAGCCTTTCTCCAAAGGCCCTGCTCTCTTCTCCATGGGAAACGCAGACAACCTGGACCCTCTTGAGCTAGCACCCCCACAAGGCCCTGCCCTCCCAATGGCCAGTCCACCACTCTAAGGGCATGGACACACAAAGCCCTGATGCCACTTCCCCTGCCTGTCCATCCCCTAAGCAGTTGTATACTTTCTTGCCCGTCACCTCAGCTTGTCACTTTATCCTCACTTCACGTCTTTTCTCAATTTCTTCCTTCTCTCTTCCCTTGTCCTCTTTTCTCAGCTTCTAGCTTAGCTCCTAAGACCCCTTCCCCTGCCCAAAACCATCAGACCCTGTAGTTGTGGTACTCTTTCCCAAGGATAACTGCTTCCATTTATTGATCATTATGTTTTCTAATGTAATATCTTCACTTTTCAGACAGAAAGGCTCAAAGGGCCAGCATCTGATAGCTCATATACAGTTGTTTCACTTACAGTTTTTTAAAAATTTTTTCTTGTTTATTTTTATTTATTTATTTGAGAGCAACAGACAGAGGAAGAGGGGGACAGAGAGAGAGAGAGAGAGAATGGGCATGCCAGGGCCTCCAGCCACTGCAAAAGGACTCCAGATGCGTGTGCCCCCTTTTGCATCTGGCTAACGTGGGCCCTGGGCAATCGAGCCTCGAACCGGGGTCCTTAGGCTTCACAGGCAAGTGCTTAACTGCTAAGCCATCTCTCCAGCCCTCACTTAAATTTTGTAGTAAAACACTATACTGATTGAATGATGGTGTTAAGACCTGCCTGGCACATGGAAGCTAGGCAAATATAAACATGAAGGAAGAGTGATGCTTTTGTCTAAGTACAGCCACCCCACTAGAGAGCTGCCACCAGGTGGCAGCAGTTTGCCAAGACAAAATTTGGTCTTTTACCTGAAAGGGACTTCATAGAACTTTAAAAACCGGAGAGATCTCTTAAGTTTGTTTATTCAGTTCTTGTTAGTAAAAGAGCAGAATTTAAACTTGGGTGCAAAATTCACAGTTAAGAGCTTTATCATTCTGTCTGCCCTTTTTTTTCTTCAAAAATTAGTTATAATTTTCCTACAGTTATACTCAGGGGTCTGGGAAGATGGTTCAAACTAAAATAATTCTGCCAGTAATATTGGGGCTCATTAACTCCAAACTCTGATAACTTTTTCAAAACAAGTTATACAATTTGGCTGTACATTAGCCTGCAAGACTTCCACCATTTTTCTGCTGATAAAATAGAAGGAAAAATGAGGTTGATGTAATAATCTTCTGCAGGTGGTATGGAAATCATCATGTGGGGGAAGACTATTCAAGGAAGGTGCTATGACACCCCAATCTTGGATCTGGCACCAGACCCAGGCATCTGCTGTAAGTACTATTATGTAGCTTCTCACAGTAACCACTGAGGTAAATTAACTGACAGCGGACCAGTTTGTAGGGAACTCCCTGTTCATTTACCTTGTTATGTAGAGGATAGGAGTGGACAGTGAGCAAGTCAAAGCCTGCTGTCTGTTGCAAATTGCTAACACCAATAGGATGGTTATTGCTATTCAATTTGCAGTTAATTTTAAATACATGAAAATGAGGCTTCTCCTTGGCCATGAGTAAAGCACTTTGGTTTTGTTTCCAGTGATTAAGAACTTGCCTACAGAGAAGGATACTTCCCTCATCTCCAGTGTAGCTAACTGGATAATGCAGTCAAATGGGCTCAGGAACTCTTCTAGCCCTATCAACCAGTTGAGACCCAAACACAGGTGCATTTCTATACACTGGCAAATGAATCATCCAAAAATGAAATTGTGAGAACAACTCAATGAAGATCACATTACCTTTCAAATACAACAGTGTAGACCTAGAGGATAGCAGAAGGGAAACTACATGACCTTGGGATTACAGGTGACTTAGATACAAAACTAAGAGCATGAAGAAATAAAAGAAAACTAGAGCAATGAAAAGAAGACAAAGTACTAAGTTTAGCCTTCAGTCTCTCTGTAGCCCAGGCTGGCCTCAAACTCAAAGCAACACTATTACCTCAGCATCCGGGGTGCTGTTACAGGCCTGAAAGCCACACTCAGCTTCCTGTGATAGTTTAGTTCAGTTTCTGCAATTATTATTATCTGTAAAAGAATTCAAGTTTATTGAATAAAAGCACACAAACTATAAAGCAAAATAAGTTGCCAAAGGGGTTTAAATAATGCAATTTAAGAAATCTAGAATCATACACTTGGTTTAAATTTGAAAGCATTAAATGTTAAAAAAAGTTTGCATTACATCACAACAGATTCATATGCAGCTGCCAATTATAGAAAACACAAAGCTGTTCTATGATCCTAGCAAAGGTATCCTTTCCTTCACCAGAACAAAATCCAGATAGGCTATTATATTTAAAAACATAAACACCAAAACACTTTAAACGAACTCTCTTCATGCTTAAGAAAAAGCTATTCATTTTTTCATTTCCTATTCTTGCCCAAACTTTTAATTCTTTCCAGTGGAACCAAAACCTCCAGAACCCCGTTCAGTGTCATCCAGCACCTGAAAGACAGAAAGTGAACTAGAGTTAATTTTAGCCTTGTCTATTTCTTCTTTTGCAGCTGTTGTTATAAGACCTTTATTCCTTTTTTGTTTTTTGTTGTTTTTCGAGGAAGGGTCTCACTCTAGTCCAGGCTGATCTTGAATTCACTTTGTAGCCTAAGACTAGCTTTGAACTCAGTGATCCTCTTACCTCAGTTTCCTGGGTACTGGGACTAAAGGTGTGCACCACCATGACTGGCTGTTCCTTATTTTTTACCCTGACCATTTAAAAAGGGAGATCAGGACTGGAAAGATGGCTTAGCAGTTAAAGGTGCTTGGCCTGCCAATCTAGGTCTGATTCCCTAGTACCTACATAAAGCCAGATGGATCAGGAGTGCATTTACAGTGGCAACAGGCCCCAGGGCGCATGCACAGGTATACGTATGTAAATGGTTGCTGGGGAGAAGGCATTTTCTTCAGTGGTACAGCCACTGGTAAAAATGCCTATGCTCCTATAAGCAACCTGAAATTCATTGGGTCACCTCCCCCGAGAAAACAGGAGAAAAGACAGTGAAGGAAAACTATTGGGAAGAGGAAGGGAATAGGCAAGAGTGGGAGTAGAAGTATAAAAGTGTTTTATGCATAATAAAATCCACCATTAAGCATATTATGCCTAATATATACTAATAATAAAAAGAGGAAAAGAAAAAAACATATTTAACATAAAAGAAAAACAAGACTAAATAAGTAATGTTAGGAGGGAAAAGGCTCCATACATTGGAATACTGAATAGGTTTCTATAGAGCTAAGGAAGCATTAGAATTTCACAGTATATTTAAATAATTTACTATCTAAAATAATGGGCAGGTGTGGTGGCGCATGCCTTTAATCCCAGCACTCGGGTGGCTGAGGCAGGAGGATCACAGTGAGATTGAGGCCAGTCTGGACTACAGAATGAGTTCCAGGTCAGCCTAGGCTAGAGTGAGACCCTACTTTGAGAAAAACCAAAAGGAAAAAATATAAAATAATGCTATAACTTACACATGAAAAACATTTCAAGTATAAAACTAGAATTGTAATTATGCTTAAAATAGCACTAGCCATTCACCAATAACTGTATTTTTTCTGTTCCTTTATGATGTAATATTATGACACTTACTTGAACTTCTTCTATTTCTGGATAAAAAATCCGTTCACAAATAAGCTGTGCAATCCGATCGCCCTGTTTTACTTCAAAGAAAAAACAAGAGATTACTACTGATATCGTATTGATACCTTTTTAATACACTGTCTTTTCTCAATGATAATTGGAGCAGTCACTGCAACTGACACATACATAACTCCGAAAACCCAATGCATTTATGTGAATTTATATATTTAACTTACCTTCAAACTTCTCTTTCCCAAAATTAAACAATACAACACCAACATTTCCTCTATAATCTTCATCTATAACACCAGCTAGAAAAAATAAAAATATCAATTTATGCCACTTTAACACCAGGAGTATAAGATTATCTCAAAATCACTCTTAGGTAGCTCAGTTTTTTTTTTTTTTTTTACAATTGAATAAGTGAATCTTGCTCTGGTCCTATGTAAAGTCTGAAAACAAAGGACATTACTAAAATACAAGCAAGAACTACAAAATGAGCCCTAATTTTCCACCCTGAATATTATCAAATATTTCCAATTTTGAGCTGGGAATAGCAATTATCTCCAGCCTACCATCTATCCACTGCACACTTGCCAAAAATACTAGGAGAAATTCTGATTTGAGTTTCAAAGGCTTTTTCTGGTACCAGTTTCCTATTAATATTCTGATTGAAATATGATTGAGTTATAAATTAAAAATGTCTAAAAGACTGAAGATCTTCAGTGGAGCAAGTCAAAAGTGACACTGTGAAGCAGAAATCTTGCAAATATCAGAACATTTCATTTACTTAAGAAAAATGGAGCTCAACTTCTTAGTTCATGTTCTTCTTCTGTTTAATTTTAACCATTTCTCAGCCTCAGAAGACATGAGCTCTTAGGCTTAACAATGAGCTCATTTTCCATATGCATCATTTATGAGTTTACTTTTCAATGCAAAATGAGTACTGGCTTGGGACTATAGATATAAGAACAGGAGACCTAAGCTTAATCCATGCTGTGGTCCAGAATACTATACTGATTTGCTAATATTTGTCTTTGGACCAAGAATTTAACATGTCTATACAAATACAGATTATTATTTGTATACCAGTCCTTCTTATTTCCTTTACTAATATGGAGATACTATTCATAGAAACCATCCATTTAAAGTATATAATCAGGGGCTCGGAAGACAGATTAATGATTAAAGGTCCTCGCTTACAAAGCCTGCTAGCCCAGGTTCAATTCCCTAGCTACCCACATAAAGTCTGGTGTTCATTTTCAGTATTGAGGCTGCATGCACATGTGTACACACACACACACAAAAAAAAAAAACAAATAAGCTCCACCCCCCAGACACACAAAAAACTTATGGAAGCAAGGTGATAGGTGGGTGTAGTAGGTTAAATGAATGGCCCCCAATATATTCAGGATTTTATTACAGTTTTTCATTTAGATCTTCAGCCACCTGGGTAGAGGAGGTGTCACTGGGTGGACCTTAGGGTCCAGCCCTACGGTGTGGTGGTGGATTTGAAATTCCAGTTTAAAGATACACAAAGTGCCTGAGTTCCACCTGGAATTCCTAAGAGTGCTCGTGTGCTGTATGGCTTTTAGGTTTTTTGGCTTGGGGCCTCTCTCTCTCTCTCTGTCCTTTAAGAGGAGTCCAGCTTCTTCTGCTATTATGGTATTTCCCCTGGATCTGTTAGCTTCAATATCCCTTCCTCCATAACAGTGCCTGGTTTGGAATATGTGACATAATCAGCCCATTTTATTTTTTATTTTTTTGAGGTGGAGCCTCACTCTAACCCAGGCTGACCTGGAATTCACTACGGAGTCTCAGGGTGGCCTCGAACTCACGGCAATTCTCCTACCTCTGCCTCCCAAGTGCTGGGATTAAAGGCATGCGCCACCATGCCAGGCTAATCAGCCCATTTTAATATTCACTCAGTGTTAAAAATTTCCAACAAGGCAGGCAGGTGGCACAAGCCTTCAATCCCAGCACTTGGGAGGCCGAGGTAGGAGGATTGCTGTGAATTCGGACTAGAGAGATGGCTGAGTGACACTGAATGCTGAGATGTCAGCAAACCTGTAAGTTGCCAGCTACAGTGGGGAAAGTCAGAACTTTAGCTCAATGGGTGCTAAGAATGGTAGGCCATACTCTTTAATTATTTGAAGTTAAAATGAAAAACAAAAAAACCCTCAGTTTTTGGAAGAACAACAGTTATTCTAGCTATATGTCCTTTCAATTTTCCCACATAGAAAAAAAAAGTAACTATTAACTGTTAGTTAACTATGACCAGGCACAATGTGGTGGTTTGAATGTAAATGTATGTCCCTCATAGACTTGGGTAATTTTTTTTTTTTTTCAAGGTAGGGTCTCACTCTAGCCCAGGCTGACCTGGAATTCACTATGGAGTCTCAGGGTGGCCTCGAACTCACGGCAATCCTTCTACCTCTGCCTCCCGAGTGCTGGGATTAAAGGCGTGCGCCACCACGCCCGGACAACTTGGGTAATTTTTTAAAAACTTTTATTTTTATTTATTAGAGAGAGAGAGAATATGTGCACCAGGGCCTCTAGCCACCACAAATGAACTCCAGATGTATGTGTTGCCATATGCATCTGGTTTATGTAGATTCTAGGGGATTGAACCTGGGTCCTTAAGCCAGCACCTTAACCACTAAGCCATCTCTCCAGCCTGACGGGTGGTTTTGATTAAGCTTCCTACTTAGTCTTCAGCAGGTGATACCCTGCTAGAGTAGGTGTATCTCTCTGGATCTGGAGTCCAGCCCTAACAGATGTGTTTGTTGAGAGTCAGCTTGAGCCCTAGCTATTTGAGCTTGGAGGTGCTGGCTTTTGTCTCTCTGCTATGGATGTATGTAAGTGAGCCAGCTTCTTCTACCATGATGAAGCCTGCCCTGGAATCTGTAAACCTGAAATAAATCCTTTCATCTCATAAGCTGGTTATGGTTGGATATTTGTCCCAGCCAATGAAAAGATAACTGCAACAATGTCCTTTCAATTTTCCCACACAGAAAATAAAAGTAAACTGTTAGTTCTACAATGTGGAAAAAAATACTCAATATTTTCAATTTTTCCAGTGGGCTGCAACACATTAAATGAATCCCTGTGCTTTCCGAATAAAATACTAAGGACAAGTCAAACTCAACTTTTTATTTTTTATTTTTATTTATATGAGAGAGAAAGAGAGAGAGACAGAGAGGAGAGAGACACGGAGACAGAATGGTTGTGCCAGGGCCTCTAATCGCTCCAAACGAACTCCAGATGCATGTGTATTAGACCTGGGTCCTTTGGCTTTATGGGCAAGCGCCTTAAATGCTAAGCCATCTCTCTAGTCTGAACTCACAGTAATCCTCCTACCTCAGCCTCCCAAGTGCTGAGATTGAAGGTATGTGCCACTATGCCTGGCTTGTTGGAAATTTTTAACACTGAGTGAATATTAAAATGGGCGGATCATGTCACACTGTCAGCTAGGCTAAGACACTTAAAAGATAAGCTAGAAAGCAGCACAGGCAGCCCGCATTTCTGCACTAAAGAAGTCTCTTCTCTTCTAGTAGAACTGCAACAACTTTTAACCAATCCAAAGATTATTATGCCCTTGTTTCTTTCCTGATTGCCAGCTGACCATTAATTTCTTCCTTAAATGTTATGAAAATGATTGATATAAAGTCTGGACCAGTTGCTTTCACACTATCTCTTTGGAGAAAGCTTTGACTATAGAAATCATTCAGCTTGGACTCAGTTAAGAAGTCCCTCAATGCAGAGCATGCTGTCCCATGCTAGAACAAATGACCACAGGAAGCTGGGATATTTCCACTGTGGGAGATTTTGAGTTTGAGAAAGACAATGTAGACTGACTTCTGACTTTTTTTCCTGTGATACTGAATATGGAACCAAAGGATCAGAACATGCTAAGCAAGCACTCCGCCACAGAGCTCTAGTCCTAGCCCTTGACTTCTGAACTCTTTTGTTTGTACTTTATAAGAAAACTTTCACTATTTCTTTATCCTCCCTTAAACAGTTCACATTAAGGTAATAAAGTTTACATATTATTCTTTTCCATCAAAGCAGTCATCCTTTGCGATTAACACAAATAAATGTGTTATTCTTTTAAGATACAGAAATGCAATACTGTTATTTCCATGTAACCGTTACCTTACACATTATCAGACATTCAGGTTGCTTTTACATTTTTGCTAAACACACAAATCAACCTTTGTTATATATTCTGTACACTGGTACTTTTTAAGCTCATCAAAATGTAACAGAGTGTGTATGTGTGTCCATTTACAAGTTATTGCTGGATAGCTGCAAAAGGCACAGACATTCAAACTTGGACCAACAGCATGTGATAATGCCAGTAGCAGATGGTAGGAATCTTTAAACTTCCAGCAAATACGATCAATAAAAGCAGGATCTCATTGCTTTCCTTTCCATTTTTATATTGCTTACTCTTCTCCTCCCATGTGTGTACTAGAAAATTGTATGCTATGTTTTTTCCTGTCTCATTTTGATTTTAAATTTACTTATTTGCAAGTATGTGTATATCTGTCTGTGTACGGGCATGCCAGGGTCTCTTGCCACTGCAAATGAAAGCCTGTCCAGCTTTACATGGATGGCTTGGGAACTGAACTCAGGCTGTCAGGATTT
Source organism: Dipus sagitta (assembly GCA_036346955.1). NCBI lineage: Eukaryota > Metazoa > Chordata > Mammalia > Rodentia > Dipodidae > Dipus > Dipus sagitta. The sequence continues at coordinate 74,283,529 of CM070779.1, read as the reverse complement.
GCAAGCAAGTGCCTTTAACTGTTGAGCCATGTCCTCAGCCCCTCATTTATTTTCAGGGGGGGCAGGGGGAGTGGGGGTCTCATTCTAGCCCAGGCTGACCTGGAACTTCAGTGATTTTCATACTTCAACCTCCTGAGTGCTGGGATTAAAGGTAAGCTAACACACCCTACTTTAATTTTTTTTTTAATTCTATGTTCTTTTTCATGAATTGCAAATACTTAAAAAAAAATCTTATGGCATTTTGGGCTGGAAAGATTGCTCACAGTTAAAGAACATGCCTGCAAAGCCTGAGTTTGATTCCCTAGTACCCATGTAAAGCCAGATGCACAAAGGGGCTCATGTGACTGGAGTCTGTTTGCAGCATCAAGAGGCCCTGGTGTTCCCCCATTCTTGCAAATAAATAAATAAAAATATTTTTTTAATTTGGACATTTTTATAATATGCCCACCAAACTGCCCTCTAAGCACATTTTTTGAAAAAAAAATTCATGCTCATATATTAATACTACTCTTATTTTTGGTTAGAGAAGCTGCTATTTTCAGATGGTGGTGACCACTGGAGTGACTGAAGACAACCACAGTACTGAAAACAAGTGGAGTGTTCACGCACTGAGACAACTCTATCATATCCTCCAAGGCTCAGTGTCCATTGCAGAAGAGATGGTAGAATGAACTTAAGAGCCAAAGGAAGAGTATTTCTTTGCACAAGAAAGCAGAAAATATCTTGAAATTATCACTGGAAAAATCATGCATTGGAACTGGCAGAGTAATTAACTGACTGTAGACTAGTTTTACTTCGTCAAGACATTGGCATGCCATTTTTTGGAAACTTCTTTAGTGAAAACTATCCACACCTACCAGATGTGAATTTTGAACAGAACTTTTTACATTCAATTTTTCCCTTTGACCTTTACTTATAACCTAGGATTTCTAACAGAATTTCTCTCCAGTTGCCAACTATGATAAAACTGTGCCTAAGAGATTTTAATATATTCTACATCAAGAATACAATACAATGTGATTTTATGAATAACACCACACCAACAATCAGACAAACTGATTTTTCAATTACATGACTACTTTCTTTGAGAGGGCTGTTTTAAACTAGTTAGAGAGGAAAAAAGTTTCCACACTTAAAAAAAAAAAAAAACTGTTAAGTCTCTACAGAAACAGAAATAGTAACTCTGAGTTCAATATTGCCTAAAACATGCTTCACATTCATTATCACTTAACCCTCCTACCCCACAAAGACAAGCACACAGATATTTATGGTAAAGCTGAGGAAAATGAGGTCTGTATTCCCTTCATAACCTTTTGAAATTTCATTAAAAACATATATACTTGGTTTAAATTAAAAGTATATCCCAAGTGACTATATTTGACTTGGTAAGAAGTACTTATGAAAATTAAATATAACTCCCTGGGTCCTGGGAACCCTAAGCCAAAGAGTGGGCTATCAGTAGTAGCAACTCCTACTAGGTCAAACCCATACAATTACTTTGGGGCATCTATCCTGCCCCACAGCACCATCTAGTGACACACGACAGACAACAAGTTTCTAAAGGTGACAAAATCGGCCAAAGACAGGCCAGTCTGGATGTCCAGGCTTCACTGCAGTGGTAGCAAACAGTCAGGACATGTAGGACAGTACTTGGCTGGTGAGCAGCTTTCCAATGTAATGGAAAGAACTATGGGACTGAAACCACATGGATAGAATCAAATTTTAAACACATGGCAACTTGATTATCTTGGAGCCAAGTTTCCTCATCTGTTAAAAAAGCCTCTTGTTATGGTCATAGGGGAACCAGCATACACATGTATATCTAAGAATCAATCTGTCTTGTTAAATGATACACTATGGATGAGGACAAAGAAGTATCAGGACATTGGAACCCTATGCAGTACATATCCCAGTAGAAGATCAGAAACCAGAGAATCCTACTGGGAAAATGAGAATTTCCATACAGGAATGATGGGGTTAGAAACCCTGTAGCAAGGGTGCCTAACAGGGGACTGTGGGGTTTCTCCAGGACAGGCCATGTGGAGAAGTTAAATTTGGAAGTCACAGGTAATAAAAGAAAGAGGTACCACTGAAAATACTCTTGGCAAGAAATTTTGAGAGCCACCCCGTTTTCTTTTGTTTCGGGGAAAAAATTACCTTGTTATATTTTGAAAATCAAGAATGGCCTTTTTTATAGGGCTAAGAATTTCTTTCTAAGATAGATCTGCATTTTTAGAATCTTTCAGTTACATTATTTAAGCAAACTATTTTAAAATCACAAAAAAGCTTTTCTTGTTCTAAGAGTCAAGTTTACTAAATGAATCTACTAAATGTAGTTATCACTAAAGCAAGGCAAAACCCTTTGTCAGGCTGTGCCTCATTAACTGACTATTAAAATAACATGCATTTGGGCTGGAAGGATGGCTAAGTGGTTAAGGCGCTTGCCTGCAAAGCCAAAGGACCCAGGTTCGGTGCCCCAGGACCCACATAAGGCAGATGGACAAGATGGTACATGCACCTGGAGTTTGTCTGCAGCAGCTGGAGGCCCTGGCATGCCCAATCTCTCTGTCTTGCTCTCTCTTAAATAAATAAAAATAACATGCATTTCATATGGCTTAGCGGTTATGCACTTGCCTGTGAAACCTAAGGACCCCGGTTCAAGGCTTGATTCCCCTGGACCCACGTTAGCCAGATGCACAAGTGGGCACATGCGTCTGGAGTTCGTTTGCAGTGGCTGGAAGCCCTGGCATGCCCATTCTCTCTCTCTCTCTCTCTCACTCTTTCTCTCTCTGTCTGTTGCTCTCAAATAAATAAATAAAAATAAACAAATTTTTTTTTAAATTACACATTATCAGGCTCAACAGTAACACACTGGCCTATTATGTTATGCACAAAGCCCTTGGTTCAATCCCTAGTGCTGCAAAAAAAAATAGACATTATCAAATAATATTAGAAACTATATCATAATTTTATTATTACTTCAGGTTTGGGAATTTCTAGAGGCAAGACACAACAAAGATTTGTTTCCACTCTTGACAATAATAAATCAGATATCTGAATATGAACTACCTTTTAAGCAAAAACAAACACAAGCACTTACAGATACACAAGTAAATCATTACCTCCTACATCGATGAAGTGTTTTACAGCCAAGCCAGAGCGTGGAGCTAAAACAAAAAAGGAGACATTGGTTATTTTAAATGGAAAGGAGTAATAATTGATATATTTTAAGTGGTGTAATGCAAGTACTGGTCTCCTCTAATATCTTTATCTTAATTTCAGCAGATCATTCCTAAAGTATCTATTCATCACACTACAGTATCATACTACCAAAGTTGGAAAGTCTAGTTCAGAAAAATTAAAGACAATTTTAAGTTAAAAGCAACCTAAACCACAACCCCATGACTTCAGTCAATTGCAGACTTGTGAGTACATGAGAGAGCTGCACTACTGAAATGAACTAAAAGATGAGTGAGTGGGGATGGGCATAGGTCAAACTTTGAAGAATTTTAGCCATAAAGAGAAGACAAGATTAGCTGGCAGTGGCACAGGATTAAAGATGACGTGTGGCTTAAGATGGTAGACTTAAACATGGAAGAAGGTGGGAAGAGAAAGGGAGGAAAGGAATCTAACCAAATAGCAGAACTTAGGACTCCAATTCATAATCCAGTTGCCAAGAGACATGTCTGTATGAAACCACAAACCCGAGTAACACAAAAAGCCCAATACCACTCAAGTGTCCCTTTTAAATTCTGAAAATGGAAAACCAACAAAAAGGCAAGGTTATAAGTTATCTTGAACTTGCCGACTTAGCCACCACACCCATCTCAAGTATCCTAATTTCTGGTAATTCAGAATAATTTAAAACTGGCATTTTGTTGATAAATGCTACTTTTTCTTGTGACTTTTTTAAAAGTCTTATTTTATTTATTCATGTTTTGCAACCAAAGAACAGAAATCGAGAGAAAAAGAATGGGTATGGCAGGAACTCCAGATGCATGTGCCATAGGCCAGGAGAAGACCATCTTGTTCTTTTAGGGGCCAAAGTACTAGCAGTTCCACACATCGATTAACAAGATGCTGCTAGTTTAGGTCTCTTCCCAAGGGAAAGGCTAATGGTCCCATTTCCCTGTGTATGTTTACTCTGTAGTTACAAAAAGGCATTTATGTACTTGACAAGTTATGACAAGTGACTTGCCCCAGAGAAATCAAACCCACTGACTTGCAGTCTATTTGTCCTAGCTCCTCCCAATATGAGATATTCCCTTTTGAGAACATCTAAGGGCACCCCTTACCCTACCCCTTGGGAGGTCACTGAAACAAAACAAAAGGTACAGTGGGTTCATATAATGTGGCAGTTTTTCTCTTTTAATATGAAATGTTATGAGCCATCATTCTAAGTTTCTACTTTCCTATACAATTACTATCTATCCACTCTCACCGCTATCTTTACATGGAGTCTGATCTCATATGCAAACTAGTTCTTGAGAGTTGACAGCACCACTGGGGAAAGTGCAATTTGACAATCACCTAAACCTTCTATTTTTCAGGGAACAGTTGTGAGAATCACCTCTTGGATCAATGTGAGCTTCCTAAAAGGCCAAGAAGGAATCAGAAAATAAAAGAGAAAAGCAGATGTGTAGTTGAATGTTTCTAAATGACTGTATCTGCTATCACACATATTATTTCTCTTCATTACTAAGTCAAATAACACTAAAATGACATATCATAAAGAAGGGGCTCACAAAGTCACATGCTTATTAAATCACTTACCTACTCTTCCATAGCATCCAGGAGGAACAGCTATCTGAATGTCTGTTTTCACAATAGCTTTCTCCATAGGTGGCACCGTATAGTCATAGGCACTAAAAAGATATTTAAGTATCTGATAGTTGTTTATAAAACTGCATTACATTTTTTCCCATGACTTTTTAGATCTACATTATAAATTCATACCTTAGATTCTATAACCAATCTTATGATTTCCAATTCATCTAAAAATTACGAGGAGCAGAAAGGTAGACTTTAATAAGCTTACACTTCTCTAATCTAAAAAGGAAAATGACAAGCCAAGAACAGCTAACAGTGACTAATCCCTACCCCATGCCAGGCACAATTCCAACCTGTAAATATATATTAGCTCATTTTACTCTCACAAGTTCTTTGTGATGAGGAAAAACTTCCAGGAGAAAAAAGTTAAGACAAAATATGGGAGGAGGTAGAATTGTGTCACATTTGTTTCTGCTTGGCAGTTCACTAAGCCTATGGAGCTCTGACCATGAACTTCACTGGCTGAGGGAGAGTGCTAATCACTTTCAAGGTCTCCTGGGGGTGGGACAACAAAGTAAAGATTCTCTAAGGTCCACCTAGCAAATGCTGTTACTGATGCTAATACTGCACCACCCACCAACACCAAGAAAATAATTTAAGAGATTTTTATGGTGAGAACTGAAAGTTACTCTGGAGACCATAATTAAATCTGCTAAAGCAGTACTTAATTTTCCCTTCTTTCACTTGGAATTTCCTCTTTATATATCACTTATTTCCATGTCAGGTTCAGTACACTGAAAACCACTTGTGTTTATTGAATGGATGGCTAACATCTCTTAAATATCACCCAAGACTCAGAGCTACACATATACTCTGGAAGGGTCATGTCAAACCACACTACTCTTCTACTGCCCACTAAAATTAAGAGGTTACATCCCTTTCAACTACAATAATCTAAACTTCACTTTTCTGTTACTATCTTCAGCCAACCCTTTACCCTCTTGTCCTATATTTACATTTGAATCATCTGGGATGCCTTAAAATAACTCCTAAGGCTTGGGATTTGGTCCTACAATAAACAGCACCTACATCCCAGCAATATGTCCCACCTACCTTGAGGTTTTAGAACCGAATATAGTGATCCAGTGAAAACTGCACTAAATTCAGAGTAAGAAAATTCTGTTAGATCCAAGCCCTTGGGCAAAACAACCTCTTCATGAACTCCCTTACCTGTAAAGGGCAGCATTTATTTATTTCAAGACTGCTGTAGGAATTAATTAAAAAATAGGGTCAATGAGCCGCACGTGGTGGCACATGCCTTTACTCTCAGCACTTGGGAGGCAGAAGTAGGAGGACTACCATGAGTTCGAGGCTACCCTAAGGCTATAGTGAATTCCAGGTCAGCCTGAGCTAAAGCGAGACCATACCTCAGAAAATAAGGGAGGGGGGCAAATTTTAAAACAGGTGTAACATGAAAGGGTGGTATTACTGGAATTCCTGTTTTGCTTTTCTGATGTTCCCAGACCTTAGAGCAAATGGATGTACATAAGAACTAATCTTTTCCGTCTGAATCAGCTTCCACTAATCAAGATATTCCCGTATTGCACCCTGGATCTATTCTGCCATCTTGGCTTGGCTTTTCTTTCTACCCAGCACCTAGGCAAGCACCCTCGGGCCCACTCGTTGAAGACCAAGATAAGGGATTTGCTCACCTGAATCTTTTATTTGGAAAGGGTGGTATACATGATGCAAAATAATGTTTTGGATATCTTATGAATATTTACTTATTCTGCACTCTTGCTCAAATGCCCAGAGTATGTTAAAAATAAAAGCTATAATTTATAAAAACGGCAGGAGCCTTACATAGGTATGTGTTTCTGCAACTTCCAGTGAAAGTTTCAAGCTGGCCTGCAGGCAGCCTGAATCTGAGCTCGTCGGGGCTGTGGATCTGGCACTGGGCCGTCTTTGCTTGGGCAGCGCCCCACTCACCTGTACAGGTCGTAGCCGGCGGCCCGCGCGGACCCTCGGGTGGGGGCCGTGGCGTGCTCCGAGAGCCGCACGAAGCGGAGTCGCGAGCCGCCCTCCTCGGCAGGCCGGACCCGCTTGCTGGGGGAGGCGGCGACGATCTCGTCGGAGCACGGCATGCCTACGGGAGAGCGGCCGAGCGGAGGTGAGGGACAAGGATTGTGCGAGAGTAGCAACGCCGCTTCCCGCCAAATGCAAACCTCCCGCCAGACCCGCCGCGTCCCCGCCCGGGCGAGTCCACAGGTCTGGCCAAGGGGGGCCTCGTGAGCCCTAGGCCCGCGCAGGCGCGAACTGAGGCCGCGATCCCCCTCCCCTCCGGGCCGAATGGACTGGCTGAGGCCCGGAGCGTCCCCTCGCCGAGCCCGCGCGCTCCCGCCCCGCTACCAGAACCAACCACCCCCGGCGCCCCTCGCCGAGCCCGCGCGCTCCCGCCCCGCCTCCCGAGTCCCCGGCGCCCCTCGCCGAGCCCGCGCGCTCCCACCCCGCTACCTGAGCCCCCCGGCTTCCGGTAGCCGCCCGCAGTCGCCTCGGCTTCCTCAGCTTCGCTGCCGCCTGGCCTTGGGCAGCTGGCGCTGGACAGAGGCCGGGGCGCCCCAAGCGAGCCGGGGCTGAGGAGCCGTGCCGCATCCTGGAACCCCGAGCGGAGCAGGGACGGAAGGAAGCCACAGCGGAGCCCCGGACCCGGGCAGAGGGCAGGCATCCCCTCGGCACCCCTAGCGCCGCGCCCGGGCGGGTGACCTCGGAAGCAGTCGCTCGCCGCCCAGCGACGGCGCTCGGAGGCCGGCGGAGGAGCGCCGGGAGCCCCGCTTCTCGCTGCCTCGGGCCCTCGGCCGGCCCATCCTCCCCGCCTCCGCCCTCGGGAGCCAGGCCTGCCCCTCGGCCGACTTACCTCCGGCGCGGGCGGCGGCCATGGCCCCACCTCCGCTGTGCCCCGGAGCCCGCCGCGCTGCGCGCCGCCGAGGCCCTGAGCGCGGGCGCCGTTTCCTGACCTCGCCAGCTCCGCGCTGCTGCTGCTGCTACTACGCTGAGCAAACGCAAAGGGGACGTTTTCACTGCTGTCCGCACCGACAAGTCCGTAGAAATACAGGCACCCAGATTTCGGGTGACCCCAACAGAAGCATAGGGGAGAACGTCCCTTGAACTTTAAGGAATGAATAGCTATAGACTCTCCAGTTGGATCCCGAGTTGACAAAACTACGGAACCCCAGTTTGGATGTTCCTTAATAAACAGTAGCTATTGTTCAGGTTCAGAGCTAAAAGTGGTAGGGTGCTGTTGGGAAATTCTCTCACTGTTTTTCCTTACAGGCCCCACGTAGACTCATTAAATGTTGGGATTCCCTTGGATGGTTTATGCACTACACTGAATACTCTGAGACTTTAAAATATATGTGTGTATATATATATATATATATATATATATATATATATATAATATTATATATTATATATAAATATATATTATATATTTAAGTCACCCCAAATCTGCAAGTATGGTAACGTAATCGAACCCCTGCTAAGTTTTCAACTTCATCTTGAACAACTATCCTGCACCCCTCTGGCCATAATGTCTTCCTTTTTTTAGTTTTTTGAGGTAGGGTCTCACTCTAGCCCGGGCTGACCTGTAAATCACTCTGTATTCTCCCCTGAGTGCTGGGATTAAAGGTGTGCGCTACCATGCCTGGCAAAGTATAAGTTTTTTGAGGAAAGCCTAATTCTCTGAGATGAAATGAGTTTTCAAAAATGAAGTCCGCAGAGGATCTAGAAACGGTTAAGAAAGACACTACGGCTGGGCATGGTGGCCGCACGCCTTTAATCCCAGCCCTCGGGAGGCAGAAGTAGGAGGATCACCGTGACTTTGAGGCCACTCTGAGAATACAGAGTGAATTCCAGGTCAGCCTGGGTTAAAGTGAAACCCTTCCTCAAAAACAAAAACAACTCATACTAAAATACCTGCTGTCTTCCCATCACCACGATTTAATTTTTTTAATTAATTAATTTATTTATTTATTACAGTCAGAATGGGTGCACCAAGCCCTCTAGCCAGTGCAAACGAACCCCAGACACACGTGCCCTAGCCTGTGCGTCTGGCTTATGTGGGACCTGGAGAATCGAACCTGGATCCTTAGGCTTCATAGGCAAGCGCCTCAACTGCTAAGCCATCTCTCCAGCCCTTAATTTTTTTTTTATTCACAGCATTTATCATTACAACCTGTACATTGTATCTATTTACTTGTTCATTGTTTATTTGTTGTAGTGGATACAAACTATATAAAGCAGGGACCTTACATAAGGCCTTCATTATGTATTCCTGATATTTAAACAGTACTGGGTTCAGAAAGGGTGTTTGATAAATATTTCCTGCATGAAAGAATGATAGTAATCTTACTGTTATCATCAGACCTCTGTGTATTAATTCTTCTCAAAGTATTGGTTTTACTGCTTTTAAGTTTTAAGCAGACTTTTTCCTTTTTAAGATCCCAGACACACCCTTCTCCATCCTCCAACTCCATCTCATTCCTTAGGGGCAATACTTCTTATTTTGGGGGGATTTTCTACTGGAATTCACTTTTCTGTTATAGGTTATGTTTTCTGTATTGATTTGCTATAAAAATAGCATAGAGCCTTTCTTCTGAGGAGGATAGTTCTGTGAACACTGTCTCAAAAACCCATTCTGCCAATAGTTTTTAAAGGATGTTTAGGTAAGTCATTTTTTATATGTCCTTTATCATGACTACAAAATGTGACTAATGTGAGATATTCTTTTTTCACATCAGTCTTAAACTAATTGCCTTGTTTTTCCATGTGTTGTTGGTGCTGCACTTAATTTACCTATTGAAGTTTTTTTTTTTCAAACACTATAATGAACCCAATACCTCAAATATGTATCATATCAAATGAAACAGACTTTTTTTTGAGGTAGGGTCTCACTATGTAGTCTCAGGGTGGCCTCAAACTCATGGGGATCCTCCTACCTCTGCCTCCCAAGTGCTGGGATTAAAGGTGTGCACTACCACTCCTGGCCTCTAGCATATCAAATGAAACTCAGAAGCACATCCAGTCTTCTAACAGTTAAACATTTTTCCCTTTAGAGCTCTTCCTCCACTGTTCTGCTCTGGACTGTGCTAATGACCAGCCCAACAAAGTAGCTGTCAGGCTGGTACTTCCCTTCACCACTTTCAAACTGAAACATAATCAAGTATTCTTTTAGATTGCTCTTGTCATTTTGCTGTGGTACTTTCCTAAGAAAGTGCACATGAAATATAAATTAAGTCCTTTCTTAACATACAATAACTGTAATGACTCATTTTTTAATATTTCATTTTTATTTATTTGAGAGAGGGAAAGAGGCAGAGTAAGAGAGAGAGAGAGAGGTAATGGGTGCACCAGGGCTTCCAGCCACTGCAAACAAGCTCCAGATGCATGTACCACCTTGTGCATCTGACTTATGTGGGTCCTGGGGAATGGAACTAAAGTTCTTTGGCTTTGCAGGTGAGCACCTTAACCACTAACCTATCTCACCAGCCCTAATGACTCATTTTTCCTGGTTCCAGACCAATATCTCACTTCATTCAAGCAACGTATAACTAGGAGTGACTTCTGCACACATCTTATCTCCTATAACACTCACTATATCATTTATTAGTAACTTAGCCTTATGTGCAATCTCTTCTGTGTTTTATCTTTCAGATTAACAAGTCATATACTGTGATGAACCCTTTAAAGTGCATGTTTAATACACACAGTTTTTTCTCTCATAATACCTGTGACCAAGATGATATTGTGGTAGAAGAAATTTAGCAAAGAAACCAGACACATACGATACTCTAAAACACAGTTTCTATTCTATGAGCCTATACCAGGGAGACAGCATGACCCTGAGTCCTCTCCCTATCTATGCAGCTGCACCCTACTTGTATGTATCTGGTTTGTGCAATCATAGGCACAAACACCCCTGAACAAACAGCTTGCTGTTCTACATTTGTTCTTTATCACTAACTTATTCCTAAGGTATTTTCTGTTTGTACCCCCAAAATTGTGTAACCCATCAATAGAATAAAGAATTCAAGGTGAAGTCAGACTGCATGTCATATGGCCTATAAAAAATCTCTAAGCTATCAGAGCTTAATACTCAGGATTTGGAATTTACTCCCCCGAGTCCATGTTGACATGAATGAATCTTCTGATTCTCCACTCTACTTCTGGTGCCATCTCTGTGTGATTCAGCTTCTCATAACAATATTCTGCAATTTCTTGGTAAGTGGGATATGAAAAGTATTACCACTTTACAAGCGAGGTTATTTTTGACTAAAAAGAAAGGGCCATTTTCTAACAAAAAAATGACAACAAAATTTTGAATGAGTAAACATGATGTGACATTCTTTTAAAAATTAATTTATTTTCTGACAATTTCACACATGTGTACTATGTATCTTGCTCACATTCACCTCCCGATTACCTTCTCTTGTCCTGTTTCCACTCCCACTGGACCAATTCTCTTCTTCCCAATGAGCCCTCCCTCTACCTTGATGCCTTTTTGTTTGTGTGACTCGCGGGGCTTAATAGGGTTGCTTGCACGAACATGGGAGGGGGTTACTTACCAGAGGATGGGGAACTTACCAGTGGCTTCACCACTGGAGAAAGTGTCTTTTCCTCTTCCAGCAACCATTAACTGCTAATAGTTCCTCAGGGAGGGGTGGAGCCTTGAGCTACTCCCCCATCTATGGGGGGATGTTGACAGAACCAATATTGTGCAGGTAACCAACCACAACTGCTGCAATTTCAGGAGTGCTACACCAATTCATGTCCAGAAGACGATGTTCCATAGCATTCTTCCTCATCCTTTGACTCTTACCTTCTCTCTTCCCTCTCTTCTCAATTTTCTATGAGCCATGGAGATGATGCTAGAAATGTCTCATTTAGGGATGAGCACTCAGCAGTCACTTATTATAAACATTTTGGCCAGTTATTAGTCCACAGTAATCATTACCCATGCAAAAAAGAAGCTTCTCTAACCAAGGTTGAAATCTTAATCAGTGCTTAATCTATGGGCATAAACATAAGTGTTTTGAAAGCAGTTTGTAGGTCTAACGTGAACATGTGGCAAAACAACAGTAGTAGTTCCATCTTTCCCTCCCTCCTGGGATAATGACCTCATCAGTTCTGGGTTTTTGACCAGGTTCACCATAACAGGCATGAATTTCCTCCTGCGGGTCCATCCTCAAATCCTGTCAGAGTGGTTGGTTACTGTTGCAGTCAGGTCCGCATTGCTGGTAGAAATCACCCAATCAAGAGCAGCTTGTGTGTGTGTGTGTGTGGGTGGGGACAGGTTTATTTTGGCTTACAGGCTTGAGGGGGAAGCTCCACGATGGCAGGGAAACAACAACATGAGCAGAGGCTGGACATCACCCCCTGGCCAACATAAGGTGGACCATAGCAACAGGAGAGTGTGCCAAATGCTGGCATGGGGAAACTGGCTATAACACCCATAAGCCCGCCCCCAACAATACACTGCCTCCAGGAGGTGTTAATTCCCAAATCTTCCTCAGCTGGGAACCTAGCATTCAGAACACCTAAGTTTATGGGGGAACACCTGAATCAAACCACCATATTCCACCCCTGACCCCCATAAACTGATATCCATACATGATATAAAATATAATGGATTCAGTCCAACTTTAAAGGTCCCCATAGTTTTTATCAATTCCAATGATATTCATAAGTCTCCATAGTCCAAGATCTTTTAACTGAGCCATAATACCAAAAAATAACCTCAAAAAAACCATAATGGTACAGAATAAACATTCACACTGCAAAAGATGGCATTGGGCATAGCAAAGAAATATTCAACCAATACAAGATTTCAAACAACCAGGACAAACATCAAACTGAAGCTTCAAGTCCAACAACTCTAGCCAGTGAGAAATCTCCAAGTTCGATAATTCTGACCAGAAATAAGTCTCCCGCATTTCAATTTCACCCCTCCAGCTAGGCTACTCACAGTCCTGGAAATTTTCATCTGGGCTGGCAGCTTCCCTTAGCAGCCATCTCATGGTCCCAGCATCTCCACTGGGTCTCTGCTGCAATCTACGGTTCATCCTCATGGCTCCATTGGGTCTCCATGCAGGCATCCAGCAAACCTCCTTCACACTGCCCATGGCCATTTCCAAAACACAAGACCGTGTTGCAAACTCAATGACCCTCTTTCCCTGTATTTCTTATACTCCACAATACCAGGTAGGGTGCCAGTTTGTTAATCCTGGGGGGGGGGGGGAATAAAGCAGACTTTGAAGAACAGGACACTCCTTGAGCATTCAGGCCCCTTCAAAAGAGTCTACATTCTTTTGTTGCCCCACTACAGGTCAGCTGGCCCAATTTCAAAGGTAATCTCTCTCAATTGCAGCCGAACAGGCTGCAGTTCACCCAAACATTTTTCTTTCTGCATCATATCCCTGTGCTCGTACCAGTTCATTTCTACACAAAGCAACCCTGATCAACTTCTCAGGACATGGGCATGACAGCAAGCCTCACACAAACTGCTAGCCCAGTCCAAGCAAAGCTCTTTCTCACCCTCATAAGCCAAACCTCACAGTTCATAGTTCTTACTGCATTCAGGCCTTTCAACTCTGACCAGAATAGTCCATCAAGCTGTACTTACAGCACTGCAAAGCATCTCTTAGGCCAAGGTTTCAAATCCTTCCACATTCCTCTTGAAAATCAGCTCCAAAAGGCCAAAGCCACCAAGTCAGGTGTCTAGCAGCAATCCCACTCCTTGGTACCACTTTACTGTTACAGTCAGGTCCACATTGCTGGTAGAAATCACCCAACCAAGAGCAGCTTGTGGGGAAAAGAAAAAAAAAAACAGGTTTATTTTGGCTTACAGGCTTGAGGATGAAGCTCCACGATGGCAGGGAAACAACGACATGAGTAGAGGCTGGACATCACCCCCTGACCCACATAAGGTGGACCATAGCAACAGGAGAGTGTGCCAAACACTGGCATGGGGAACCTGGCTATAACACCCATAAGACCGCCCCCAACAATACACCGCCTCCAGGAGGCGTTAATTTCCAAATCTCCATCAGCTGGGAACCTAGCATTCAGAACACCTAAGTTTATGGGGGACACATTAATCAAACCATCGCAGTTACCCTCCTAAAAGTCACAGTGCACCAGTGGACACATCTTGGAAGGTCAGTGGAGTAACACAAAAGGGTGACAGTTATGAGTGTTGACATTTCTCCCCGACTTCATAGCACCTTCTATCACTATGAGAGCTATCCATTAGGGAAGAAGCTTCCATCTCAATTCCTGCTTGTTTTCTCTTTATTCTGAGGCTGAAGCATGTGGTATCTTTGACAATAGGGTCTTACTATCTAGTTATGGAGGAAACTAAGAAAACTAAGGAAACTAAGTGACAATAACCTGTATTTTTTTTTAGGGACCTCAAAGATCTTGATCAACAACTCATAGGGAGGTATCACATCTCTAGCCACTGGGATTTTTCTGTAGCAACCTATGGCTTTCATTGATCTGCTAGTCTGTTGCAAGTGTCATCTGTTTTATCATAGTGGCTCTGTAATATACCTTGAAATCAAGCAGAGTGATATCTTCAGCCTTTTTCTCTCTGTTCAGGATTGGTTAGGCTATGCAATGTCTTTTGTGCTTCCAAATGAATTTTAAGGTTTTATTTTTCTTCTGTTTCTGGGAATAACAGCATTAGAATCTTGGTGGGGATTTCATTGAATGTATAGATTGCTTTTGCTTACATAGCCTTTTTCATAATATTGATTCAATCTATGAGCATGGAGGTATTTTCATTTCCTAGTGTCTTCTTCAAGTTATTTCTTCAATTTCTGAAGTTTTCATTGTAGAGGTCTTTTACTTTCTCGATCAGGTTAATTACAAGGTATTTTATTTATTTATCATGGCAATGGTTAATGACATTGTTTTTCTGAATTCTTCACCAGCATGTTTGTGATTTGTGTATAGAAAGGCCACTGATAAACTAGGCATGGTGGCACTTGCCTTTAATTCCAGTACTGGGGAGTCTGAGGTAGAAGGATTGCAGTGAGTTCAAGGTCAGCCTGGGGATACAGACTGCTTTCTGACTATGGACAGAATGGGACCAGCTCCCTCAAGTCCTTGTCACCATGCCTTGCCTACCGATATGGGAATGTAACCTTGAACTGTAAGCTGAAATGACACTTTCTTCCTTGAGTTGTTTCTTGTCAGTATTTGGCCACAGTAATGAGAAAGTTACTAATACAGTAGCCTGCATTATATTGAGATAGGTTCCTTCTGTCTTCTATTCCAAGTTTCTTTAGGACTTTTCTTTCTTTTTCATTTTTTTTTTTTTAACATAGAGTCTCGCTTTAGCCCAATTCAAAAATCCAAGTAGAGAAAGAAATCACCAACAGCCACAAATACCAAAAAGCAGCAAGCAGGAACCCTGCCAGAGTTCAGACTTGTTTGCATACCTTTGGACTGGAATTCAGATCTGCCCCCAGTGACACCTTAGGGCTGGACTCCAGGATTCTCCTCCACAGACATCTCCTCCAGCCAGCTGGAGATCCAAGTTACAAGCTTTAATAAAACACCTGAGTTTGTGGGGGGACATATATTCAAACTACCAGACTGTGTTTCTATATTCTGTTTACACGTATTTTGTTGAGAATTTTTACATCTATGTTCATAAAGTAGCTTGGTATGTAATTTTTTTTTCTTTCTCTTCCTCTTCTTCTTTCTTCCCTCTTCCTTCCCCTCTCCTTTCTTCTCCTCTTTCTTTTTCTTTTTCCTTTTTCTTTTTTTGGTGTGTCTTTCCCTGGTTTCAGTATCAGGGTAATACTGGATTCATAAAAAGAGTTTGCTATTGTTCCATCTTTTCCTAATTTACGGACTGTTTTGAGAGGCATAGTGTTAGTGCTTTGAAGGTCTGGTAAAATTTTCCACTGAGTTCATCTGTGCCTAAACATTTCTTAGGTAGGAGATTTTTTCTGTTGTTGTTTTTTGTTACTGTGTCTATGTCACTGCTTCTTGTAGGTCTGCTAATGTGATTTATCTCATCTTCATTTAATTTTGATACATAATGTGTATTCAGAAATTAATTTGTTTTAGATGTTCCAGTTTAGAGGTGTTTTAAAGGCATGCCTTCTGATTTTAAGAGTTTAATTGTTATCTGTCACAATGGCTTGCCTTTTATCTCTAATTTTATTATTTTGGTTTTCTCATTCGTTTATATGGCTAAGGTGTTTATAATCTTTTTATCCCTTCAAAGGAACAACTTTTTGTTATACTAATACTTTGTATTGTTATTTCTGTTTCTATTTCATTACTTTTTGCCCTGATTTTAAGTTGTCTTTCTTTGTACTAATTTGGGATTTAGCTTGTTATTTTTCCTAGGCCCAAAGGTGCAGCATTTAATGTAGGCACTTTTAGAGCTAAGAATTTCACCTTAGGACTACTTTAATTGTATTCCACAGGTACAGGTATGTTGCATTTTCATTATCATTTGATTCAGGATATTTTGATTTTCATCTTTGATTTCTTTAATGATTCATTCATCATTCAATAGTGTATTATGTAATTTCATGAGTTTGTATAACAGTGTTGTACAATACTCTTGCTGTTGCCTTATAGTTTTATTCCACTGTGAAGAGATAGAAAACAAGGGATTATTTCAGATGTCCTATATGTTATAAGATTTATTTTGTGATATATGATCTATTTTATGCAGAGTTCCATGGGCTACTGAGAAGAATGTTTGTTCTGCAATGTTTGGATGGAATGTTCTGTGGATATCTGTTAAGTTCATTTGAGTCTATGGTGCCACTTGATCCAGTTGTTTCCCTATTTACTTTTTGCCTGAATAACAATTGGTGAGAACGAGGTATTGAGGTTGCTACTACTGTTCTGCTGGGGATGATCTGACTTTTCACCTATCAGTACTTTATAAAATTGAGTGCATCCATGATCAGTGTGTATGTTTACAATTGTAATGCCCTCTTGAGAGATTATTCCATTATCAGTGTAAATGATTTTTATATCTTTTGACTAATTTTAGATTGAAGTCTGTCTAGTGAGATAACACCCACTTATTTCCTAGCTCCATTTACTTAAAATACCATTTTCCATCCTTTTACCCTAAGGTACTGTCTCATATCTGTCTTTTATGATGAAGTGTGTTCCTTGGAAAAAACAAACATAACTATCTGACTTTTTAATCCATTCTGCTAATCTGTGTCTTTTGACTGGGGAAATTGAGACCACTTAGCATTTATATTCAGAATTATTATTGAAAAGTGTATATTAACTCCTGATTTTTGTAGATTTTGTGCTGTGTGTTCCTGTTGCTCTCTTGCTTAATTATTCAATCATGGCTTATTATTTCCAGTAGCCTCATAGATGTATTTGCCTTTCTCTTTAGTTCAAAGGATTCTTTCAGATATCTTCTATAGAATTGGCTTAGTGGCTTTGAATGCATTTAGCCTATATTTATTGCGGATTGTTTTCTTTTTTAATTTTTAATTTATTTATTTGAGAGAGAAAGAGAGTGAGAAAGAAGCAGATACGCATACACACACAGACAGAGAATGGGTGCACCAGGGCATCCAGCCACTGAAAATGAACTCCAGACACATGTGCAACCATGTGCATTTGGCTTACTTGGGTCCTGAGGCATTGAACTGGGGTCCTTTGGCTTTGCAAACATGCACCTTAACCACGGAGCCATCTCTCCAGCTGATGAATTTTTTTATTAATCATTCAATTATGACAGAAAGTATTTATAGGTATAGTAATCTAAATTGGCAGTTGTCTTTCAGAATTTGAAATGCAGCATTTCACCCTCTTGGTTTTTAACATTTCCATTGAAAAATATGCTGTTATGCTGATGGACCTGCAGTTGTAAGTGATTTTGTGCTTTTCTCTTGATGCATTTGATACACCTGTTTTGGTTGTATATTTAGTAGTTTAATTATTATATGAGTAAAAGAGGTTCTTTTCTGGTTTTGTCTATTTTTTAAATGTGTCCTTTATCTGGATTAACATCTCATTCCTTAATTTGGGGCAATTTTCCATTATTTTGTTGAAAATATTTACTATGCCTTTTGCCTCTTATTCTATTCCCATAGTTCTTAGATTTGATCTTTTCATACTATCCTGAATGCTTTGAAAGTACCACTTGTACGGTTTTGATAATTTATCTATGTTCTTGTTGGAGTGTTCCAATTCCTTCATGTTGTGTTAGATATTCCATCCTCTTTTTTTTTCTACTTAGGTTTTTATTAAGTAGAAAGTTGTATGTGTTAGTGCTATCATCTCCCTCCTCCCCGCCCCCATTCTGCTAATGACCCTCCTCAGTGGGATTGCTGGTATTCCCCCTAGGTTTGCAGGTTATGAGATGTGAGAGCATCAGTCAGTCATTGTAAAGGGGGGTTGAAATGCCTCTGAACATTCCTTTCCATTCTATGGCTCTTAAAATGTTTCTGCTCCTTCCACAAATTTCTCTGACCCGTGGCGGGTGTGTTTTAAGTCGACTTTAGAGTTGTACTTTCGGCAGGTTCCAGATTTCTGCTTTGGTGCATTTTGAGTATCCTCAGTGTCTGTCTCCATGATGCTGGTACTGGTTGCCAGACTCCCTGTTGAAGAATCACTCTTGCTCATCTTGCCAGTTCCTCTGTGGTTTCACCTTAACTCTGGTTGATGTGCGAGAGGAGGTTTATCTCCGCGATCTAGCTGCCTTCTGAAAAAGAAAACAGATTCTTCAAAGGAGACGGAAGTCAGCATAGGTTCAATGGGATACGTATTATTAATTAAGAGAGAGTTTTGTGGGTGTAGCCTCTATTTTGGCTAAAGACTAGTGGAAGCTTCTTTTGGTACTCCATGATTTTGGTCTCTATAGGATTCTGACTCAGTTCCCAGTTCCAGCTAAGGGTTCCTTTCCACTGAGTGCATCTCTGAATCTCTTAGCCAATCAGTGAGCTGTTGGTTACCCACCTAGGCCAGGTGCCATTATTGCACAGAGTGTTCATCTTGTCAGGGTGGTTTCTTTTGTATAGCAGTGTCCCCTGTTAGCACACTAGGTTGTTGGCCATTTTCCCCCAGCAGTTCATGTAGTGCTTTCTAGCACTACATGGTAGAACTCTCAATGTCATGTGTCAGAAATATGTGATGTCTTCAGCAATAGGGTCTTACCTTTTACTTCAGGTGGGTAATCAGGTGCTTGGACAGAAGCCTGTCTTATTTTTGGGACCTTGTAGGTCTCTCCTATCAACAGTTCAATGTGGATTGTAACTGATTTCTGGTACTGGGAGTTACAAGTCACAGCCAAATGTTTTAAGGTTATGCTTCACCCCACCCTCCCCAGGGCCCATGTTATCTGACAATCCCTGCATATTCATGTTGAGGGTTGTATCATTTAGTCTGCTATCCTGGAGAAAGTTTTATATGGAATGAATTCATTTTGGATTTAATTTTGTGTGTATTTCCCTGCCCTCCTATTCCTTCCCCAATTATCTGGCCCTTGAGTTGCCTGTCAGGTATGCCTGCAACTCAAGGTGTTCCAGGTTAGGAGCCAGAGACGAAGAAGAATATACAGTGTTGGTCTTTCTGTGCTTGTGTGAGTTTGCTTAGTATCATCTGTTCCAAGTCCATCCATTTTCCTACAAATTTCATTGTATCAGGTTTCCTTAGTGCTGAGTAGAATTCCATTGGGTACATGTACCACATATTCATTATCCAGTCATCAAATGATAGGCATCTGAGTTTATACCAGTTTTTAGCTATTGTTAATTGAGCAATTATAAGCATGGTTGAGCAAATATCTCTACAATGAAGAGTGGAGCATTCAGGGAAGATGTCCAATTGAGGAATAGCTGGGTCAATTGGTAGCTCTATTTTCATTTTTTTAAGGGAATCTCCATATTGATTTCCATATTGGGTGAACAAGTTTGCACTCCCATCAGGACTGAATAAGGGTTCTTCTTTCCTCACATCCTCACTAACATTTATTGTCAATTGTTTTTTTAATGATTGTCATCCTGACTGGAGTAAGGTGGAATCTCATAGTTGTTTTAATTTACATTTCCATGATGGTTAAGGATTTTGAACATCTTAAATGAGTATTATCCATTTGTATTTCTTCCATTGAGAATTCCCTTATTTAGTTCTCTGCCCCCTGTTTTTGAGTATATTGTTTGATTATTTTTATTGTTTAGTTTTTTTGAGTTCTTTGTAGATTTTAGATATTAGTCCTCTGCCAGTAGTATAGCTGAGGAAGATTTTCTTTCATTCTGTGGGTAGTCTGTTGACTCTATTTATGGTATGTTTTTCTGTACAAAAGCTTTTAAGCTTCATGAGATACCACTGATTGAGTGATTACTTAATTTCCTGGGATACCAGGGTATTATTCAGGAAGTCTTTCCTTACTCCTATATCATGAAGAGTTCCCATTATTTTTTTCTTTCAGGCAATTATGAGTTTCAGGCCTTATGTTGAGGTCTTTAATCCATTTGGAGTTGATTTTTGTGCATTGTGAGAGGAGTCGGTCTAGTTTCATTCAATACTTTCATTGAGTACAGTAGTTTGGATTAGAACCTGTAGTTTTTAAGGCTTTGAAGTGTTCCATTCCATGTCTTTCCAGCTTTCATTGTTTTCATTGAAAAAATCTGAGGTAACTTTGATGGGATTACTTTTATATGTATTAAGTTGTTTCTCTCTTTCTACTTTTAGCACTCTCTCTTTGTCATGGTTTAGAGTTTTAACTATGATGCGCTTTGGAAAGTTTGTTCTTTGGTCCTGTCTGTTTGGTGTTCTGTGAGCTTCTTGTATCTGGATGGGCTTCATTATGGAGAGATTGTGAAAATTTTCATCAATAATTTTGTTGAATGTCTCTGGCCTGGATTTCTTTCCTTCCCAGTATACCCATGATCCAGATATTTGGTCATTTTAGGGTATCCCACAGTTCCCTCATGTTCTGTTCACATTATTTTTTGAACGTAGCAAAATTTTTGGACTCCCAATCAATTTCTTCTATCTTGACTTCCAGCTCAGAGATTTTGCTTTCCATATGATTGACTGTGTTCATGAGGGCTTCTAGAGAGGTTTTTTAAAGCTCTATTTGATTTTTGTTTTTTGTTCTGTTTTTCTGCATAATATCCATCTCATTTTTGAGTTCCCATTTCATGTCAAAGGTTTGATTTTCTTGATGTTTCCTAGAATTCATTCTTGTATTTGACTTATTAGGTTATTTAAAGCCTCTATTTGTTGACTCACCTTCAATTCGTTTATCTCTCTTTTATGTTCTCTCTGGTTTTCTTCAATTAAGATAAGGCTGGCTGTGGGCTGTAAGAAATGATTCTGCTCAATTTAATATGTGATTGTTTGTTTTTAGTGATTTGCTTTCAGTTCCACAATTCACTTGGTCAGGGTCACATAGCTTATTGTGTTTTCATTTTTGGATTCAATTTCTGTTGTTTCATCCTCCTCTGTGTTTTCATTGAAGGCTTCCATTGTGGGACTATGCATCCTTAATGGAGATCTCTTAGTTTTTTGACTTTTATTTGTGTATGTATGTTCTACCTATCTCAGGGTAAAAGTATTATTTTATTAAGGAAGCAAGTATTTGTCCTTGTAGGATCTTCAGTGAGTGTTCTGTGTTAGGTTTGAACAGGACTGTAGTAGGATGTGGGTTATAATCACAGATGTGCCAGCTATGGACAAGCACAACAGAGGTACGAGGGGAAGTGGGAGTGGGGAGTAGAGAGCTCAGGCCTACTCATTCCACTTGTGTACACTCTTCAGCATGGGGGAACCAGAGGTAGAAGAACAAGAGCCCAGAAATCTGGGGATCCAGGAGCAAAAGGTCAGCTCCCACAGTGTGTGCACACCCTCCAATGCAGGGCAACAGGGAGTTGGAGACCCAGGAGCTGGGAAATCAGGAAGCCAGGAGCAAAAAGCCTGCTCCTGCAGCACATATGCATGGTCCAGGCCACCCCATGCTAGTAGCAGGGGAACCAGTGCCTGGCGAATTGGGAGGTGGAGAACTAACCAGGAGCTATGGCCTACTCACTCCATGCATGCACCTTCCAGTACAGGGGGACAGGCCTATTCTGTCCTTTTTTTTAAAAAAAAAAATTTGTTTATTTTTATTTATTTATTTGAAAGTGACAGACAGAGAGAGAAAGAGGCAGATAGAGAGGGAGACAGAGAGAGAGAAAGAGAGAGAGAGAGAGAGAGAGAGAGAGAATGGGCGTGCCAGGGCAAACAAACTCCAAATGTGTGCACCCCCCTTGTACATCTGGCTAATGTGGGTCCTGGGGAATCCAGCCTCAAACCGGGGTCGTTAGGCTTTACAGGCAAGCGCTTAACCACTAAGCCATCTCTCCAGCTCTATTCTGTCCTTCTTGATCTATTTCATTGCTGATGCTTTCCACTGAGTTTTTTTTTTTTAATTTTACTTATGGTGTTTGTCATTTCCAGTATTTCACTTTAGCTTTTCTATAATATTTCTGTCATTTTACTGAATCCCTATTTCATGTCTTATATTAACCTTCTTATTTAATTTAATTGGTGTGTGTTTTCTTGGACCTCATTCAGGAGTTTGTTTTCTTACGTGAATTCCTTAAACATAACTATAATTATTCTTTTTAGTTCTTTTAAAAACTATTGTATTTATTTATTTGAGACAGAGAGAAAGAGGTGTGTGTGTGTGTGTGTGTGTGTGTGTATAGAGACAGAGAGAGAGAGAGAGAGAGAGAGAGAGAGAGAGAGAGAGAATGGGCACTCCAAGGCCTCCAGCCACTGCAAACAAACTCCAGACCATGCATGAGTACTGGGGAATCAAATCTGGGTCCTTAAGCTTCACAGGCAAGCACCTTAACCTCTAAGCCTCTCTTTTGAGGTCTTGATCTGGGATTTACTCTCAGGGGAAGACATTATTGTGGGATTAGTAAATTTTGAAGGAGTCATGGTGATTTGATTTTTAAAACACTTCTTATTTACTTCCTCCATTCATGTATACCATATACCATGGTCATAATCCCCTGCTACCACTGACTGTCCTTTTCCCCCTTTCCTTATCTCTCCTCTACTGAGTCCCTTCTTCTTTCTAACTAGTCTCTCTTCTATTTTTATGTGATCATTTTTATTTATTCTCATTATGCAGGTCTTGTGCAGGTGGCATCAGCCACTGAGAGGTCATGAATGCCACAGCCACTTTATGTCTGGAAGACAGTATTGGAGAGCACTCCTCCTCTTCTTTGGTTCTTACATTCTTTCCACCATCTCTTCTGCAGTGGTCCCTGAGCCTTGGAGAATATGATAGAGATGTCTCACTTAGTGCTGAAAACTCCACTGTCATTTCTTCTCAGCACTTTGGTGAGTTTTGAGTCTCCTCAGTGCTTGCCACCATCTGAAAAGAGAATTTTTTCTAAATAAAAGTGAGGGTAGCATTAATATATGAGCACTAACATAAATATTTAGAGGACAGTTTGGTGGGCATAATATATCCATTTAGCCAGAGAACAGTAGTAGTTTTCCCCTAGGGCTTATGACCTTCCAGCTGTAGACTTTTTTTTCTTTTATATTAATTAGGTTTTTTCTTTTTTTTTATTAATTAGTTTTGTATTCAGCAAATACATTCAGTTTGGCACCATTATTAGGCTCATCTGTGACCTACCCCCTCCCCTTGGCCCCTCGTTCTTGAGGTATATGGGTCATGCATTGTGGAGTTAGCCCACAGTTATGGTAAGATAAATGTCTGTGCATATCATGACCCAACATGTGGTTCTGACATTCTTTTCGCCCCCTCTTCTGCAAAATTTCCCTGAACCATGTTTTGTACTCAGTGAATACAGTCAATTTGGTACCATTGTTAGGCTCATCCATGTCCTACCCCCTCTCCCTGGCCCCTCCTTGTTGAGGTATATGGGTCATGCATTCTGGAGTTAGCCCATATTATGGGTAGGAAAAATGTCTCTGCATATCATGACCCCACGTGTGGCTCTGGCGTTCTTTCCGCCCCCTCTTCTGCAAAATTTCCCTGCAGCTGCAGACTTTTGACTAAGTTTTTAGTACCGGGCAAGAAATCTTTCCTGTGAGCAGGACTCAAATCCAATCAGTGAGCAGTTAGTTTCCTCCATAAGATACATGCTACCATTACACCAGTTGGTTCATTGGGCCTGACTGGCCATCCAAGAAGCTTGTAGGGTCCACTGCTGGTTAAGAATGTTGATGACTCCCCCCCCCCCGAAAGCAGCATATCTCCTTCAAACACTATGACAGCTAGTCAACAAGGAAGAGTTTTCTAACTCAGCTCCAACTTGATTTCTCAGTGACCTATAGCCAAAGCATGTGGAGTCTTCAGCAACAGGGTCCTACCATCTAGTCCTAGTGGACATCCTTGTTGTCTTGGCTTACCATGTTACACATATTAACACATTGGGATTTACACACTTGAAGTTATTATATTGCTTGGATAGTTTTAAAAATCAGCTATAATTTAGGTACATTGTTCAGAAGTTATATTCCCAGTCCAGGAGCTCATGGTGCCTGGTACAGCCTCTTTATTTCTCCCATGGTATTTTTTTTTACTGCAGGAGTCACTACAGCTGCTAGATATATCTGCTCTGCTAATGTCACACTTGCAAACTAACAACAGTGGTTCTTGTGACTTCAATAACTGAGGGTAAATGAACAGGGATTGTATTGAGTATACTAGGATTTTAGTTATTAAGATTACAAATGAGAGGGAAGTAGTGTGGATAATGATTGTGATATTAAACCAATTTTGCAAAGGAGTGAGATAGGAAAAGTATCTGGGAGGGAAATATTGGAGTACTGTTAGGGACCATAGAATTTTGAGATTGTTAGAACTACAGAATTTTGTAGCTATGAGGTATAAAGAAGGGGTGTGGGATGAAATAGAGAAAGAGAAGAAGAAAAATATACACATTTTCATGGGAATAGTAGAAAATGCTAATTTATAGACTGAGTGCAGAAACATAGAAGAATCTTAAAATTTAAGTGAGCAATATACAAACAAAAGTAATACACACAAAAACATCTCGAGTACATTGAATACCCAATCTGACTTAAGTAACATAACCATCATGAAAAACTGACTCTAAGTTATGCCAGTATAAAAAAGCACCAGGAAACACAATTTATATAAGCATAGTTGATATGGGCTATAGTTATTTCATTTTAAAGCATCATCGAGTTTTCAGGAAGTAAAGTAAAAGCAGATGGTTTTAAGAGAGGGAACACACAGAAGCACCAGAGAGCTTGGCTAAATGCACATATCCAAACCTCACCACAAATTTCCTATTCAGAATCTCCAGGGCAATTCTATTTCCCCTTCTGGTTAAGGATCATTGCTTTAAGGGTTTTATTTTTAGAGAATATTCTGAGGCTAAAAAATTCCAGAAAGAATTCCTTCATATTTATGTGTGGTTAAAATGCGTATAACCAACTCTACGAAATCTGCTGTGCTGGAACATTTTGAATGAAGCATCAGTACCTTAAATATCTAGTATAGCCAAGGTTTTCGTTCTCAGCAATAACTGTTTGTGTTTGTGTGTGTGTGGTATGCATGTATGTGTGTTGATGTATACACCACACATGCATGCATGCTGAGGCCGGGGGTAGGCATCCTTTGTTCTCTATTGCTCTTCTTATTTCCCTAAGTGAGAGAGTCTGTCATTGAACCTGAAACTCTCTGTGTTTTTAGGAGCCCCCAAAATCCTACTATCTCTGTCCTCTTATCTCTGGGAGTATAGGCATACATGACCATGCCTGGCTTTTGATGTGGTTGCTGGGGCTCAAACTCATGTTTTGATGTTTGTACTCTTATGTGTTAAGCCATAATTTAGCCTCCTTAGTCAATAGTTGTGTGGTTCTGTTGGGATTCAAAGTTGAACTTTTCTTTTAGAGGTGAACTTAAAAAAAATTTTTTTTTTTTTTGAGGTGAAGTATCACTCTAGCTTAGGCTGACCTGGAACTTACTCTGTAGTCCCAGGCTGGCCTCAAACTCACAGCAATCCTCCTGCCTCTGAGTCACAAGTGCTGGGATTAAAGACGTATACCACCTTGACTGACATTCAAAATTGAATTTTTAACCCACTCTACACCTGCCTTTCTGACATGGTGCTAATCCCCAGCAATAGATACAATTTCATTAATCTTTTTTTTTTTTTTCACCTAGAGGTAGGTTCACACTCTAACCAGGCTGACCCGGAACTCACTCTGTAGTCCCAGGCTGGCTTTGAACTCACACTCCTACTTCTGCTTCCTGAGTGCTGAGATTAAAGTTTTTCATCACCATGCCCAGCATCTTTTTAAAAAGATATTTTTATTTATTTATGAGAGAGAGAGAGAGAGAGAGAGAGAGAGAGAGAGAGAGAATATGCATGGGTGCACCAGGGTCTTCTGCCTCTGCGAATGAAATCCATCCACATGCGCCACTTTGCACATCTGCCTTTGCGTGAATACTGGGGAATTGAACCCCGGCTGTCAAGGTCTGCAGGCAAGAATCTTTAACAGCCAAGCCATCACTTCAGCCATCATTGATCTTATATATTCTATCTTCATATATTCTCTGCTGTTCTGTCAAGGCTGACAAATAGGCCACACTAATTTTCCTGGCTCCCCAGCACACAGGACTGGAAACCCTAACTCTAACTCCTCCCTTCCTTCTCTCTAGATAGGATAAGTCCATCTTCTCTTTTAAGCATAAACTCCTTTGAGGATTAGCTTTTAGACACAATTTCCAGGTGTACTCTCATTATGCTCCCTAATTAGTTACCAACCTCTTGCTGACAACCTTGATAGTAGATAGCTATACCTTCCCTGAGATATACTAAATTTAAGTTTCTTAATTAGCTAGTGCTATTTAAACTTTTACTGGTAACCTTGAAAATAAACAGATGTGCTTTTCATAATAAAAAGACAAGCACCCATCTGGGCTATGTGATTCTGTGCCTGGAGTTTCCACCCTATAAGGCAGCTCAAGGACAATTTTGTTTGAGAGATCCCTTGTCTTTAATTCTGTTGTAGTTCAATTTTATTAATAATTGAAGACCAGGCAGCATTCAAAATATCTTCTTGTTCCTTAATTAAGCTGAATGGATAAGTCCTAAGATGTCCTAAACTCACTGAAGATTATAAAGTGAAAATTTGAGCAGTAAGAAAGTTGATAGGTTTGAGAATTTTAATTGTAAGGTTAGCCAACTAGAAGAGGATTATATAGATTGAACCAGGAAGCTCTTTAAGAGTAAGCTCTAGGCTTCCTCTGTCTTTTCTCACTCATAGGATCTCTTTCATATTATATATTCCTTTCTTGTATTTGAAGAGCATCTAATTGAACTATAAAGTAAACCACATAATGTATACCATTTCTGTTGATGATCTCTCATTCAGACCTCAATTGTGTGGTTACATCTGGCCAGAGGAGTGGAGCTGGTTTCATCCCAGCACATCAGCTGTTTTAAAATTGAGTATCCTGAGCAACACTGTGAGATTGAACTGCCTGTGTATTCCTGATGCTAACCATGTTTGATGATGAAGGCCCTGAAAACTTTTGTTGATCAATCTCCTTGATAGGCCTTTTTAGCTCATCTTCAGTAATATTGACTTAATTTTTTTTTTAGAGACAGTGAGAACAAGAGAGAATTGGCACAGCAGGGCCTTAGCTACTAAAATTAAACTCCAGGGCTTGTGCCACCTAGTGCCCATGTGCAGTTTTGTACTTGTGTCACTTTTATGTGTCTGGCTCACATGTGATCTGGAGAGAGATTGAACATGGGTCTTTAGGCTTCACAGGCAAGCATCTTAACTGCTAAACTATCTCTCCAGCTTTGACTAACCTTTTTGTAAAAAATATTTATTTATTTATTTGTTTGAAAGAGAGAATAGTTGTGCCAGGGCTTCGAGAGATGGCTTAGCGGTTAAGGCATTTGCCTGCAAAGCCAAAGGATCCTGTTTCAATTCTCCAAGACCCATGTAAGCCAGATGCACAAGAGGGCACATGCATCTGGAGTTCGTTTGCAGTGGCTGGAGGTCCTGGCATGCCATTTCTCTCCCTCTCTGGTTCTTCCTCTCTCTCAAATAAATAAACGAATAAAATATATATATTTAATTTTTATTTATTTATTTGAGAAAGAATAGTTGTTCCAGGGCCTCTAGCCACTAAAAATGAACTCCAGACACATGTGCCACCTTGTGAATCTGGCTTATGTGGGTCCTGGGGAAGTGAAGCTGGGTCCTTAGGCTTTGCAAGCAAGTACCTTAACTGCTAAGCCATCTCTCCAGCCCTTGATTAACTTTTACCTGATGTTTGTCTCATAAATTTCAAAGTATGTTGAAGGAAACTCAGGCAAACTCCCTGTCTATAGTTAAAATGAACCAAACAAAGGTAAATATGGACCCAAGAGCAACCAATGTGCAGAAAATATTTATTGAAAGTAAGAAGTATTAGAGAGAAATAAAGATTTGGGGTCTAGGAATATTTTAATCTATCTATGAAAGCTCAGAAATCAAGATATTCTTGCTTTAAACTTGTCACATCTTAACTATGTCATAGCAAGAACTACTACAAAAGTATCATTTTCATGGTGAATCAATTTGTATGTGCAAGTGAATCATATCACAAAATGTCGCATGGAGAGTGACCAAGCTAATATGATGGATTCTTGTTGAATACCTATGTGATTGTCTCTGTGCATTTTATTCATGTATTCCCTGAAGTGAAATGTCAGTCCGTCAGGATGTTAGTAGCAGTTTCATAGTCACAGAAGCATTGGGACACACACCTTTGGTAAAGATGGATCAAATAATTAAAGAGTCTTTTTTTTTTTTTTTTTTTTTTTTGTTTTTCGAACATGATAAAGGTACATTTCTTGGCTCTGTAGCATTTACACATAAGTGACCAGACAACCATTTTTAAAGAACTTATTAGTAGTCTTTTGCTTGCAATTGTCAGAAACAAGCCTGAGTTATTTCAATCAACAAATAACATTAATTGGAAGAACCATGGGGTGCATTGTTTGACCTGTGGAATGGAACTATTTAAGCTTCAGAAAGACAGGCAGCATTGGCATTCTTGTGATTAAGCTTTTAAAAAATAGTTCACCTTAATGTTTGTTTGCAGTCAAATTAGCATAAAGTCTTATTAGCTGTTGTGGTTTGAATGTGAATATATGTCCTCCATAGCATCAGGGAGTTTTAATTAGGATTAAGCTTCCTACTTAATTCTCCAGCAGCTAGAGGAGGTGTCACTGGGGAAGGAAACATGTTCAGAGCCAGTTGGAGCTCTGGCTGTTCCTGTTTGCTGGTGTTGGTGGTGTATCTACTATGAATCTTTGGAAGTGAGGCAGCTTCTACAGCCATGATGATACTTCCCCTGGGCTCTGTAAGCTGCTTCTGCAATGAAAAAGTAACTGCATCCTTTGTTATTTCCAATTTTGTTTTTATTTTATATTACTATCCCCTTCATTTCTACTAAACTTTCATTAAAGCACATCACATGTAAAGTTAGTGGCATTTTAGGCTATGGAAAGGAAAAGGTGGGACTAGTCAATGATCACAATGACTAATCTACATATCAGTTCATAATTTGATAACATATTAGGTGGTACAAACTTTCAAAGGGATTATGTTACTAGAGGATTGTTCTTGGAGACTATTCTTGCCTTTGATCCCATCCCTTGTCTTTTCCTTTCACCTGCTGTGAAGTGAACATTTTCTTCCATTCTGCCATTTATTGTGATGTTTCAGCCTCACTTAGGCCCATAACAATGAGCCAGACAACAACCATGTACTCAAACTTTTGAATAGCAAATCAAAATAAATTTTTTACTCCTTAAGTTGTTATTTGTAATGATTTTGTAACAATGAGAAATAACTAAGTAACATACTGTGTAGGATTTTGGGTCTGGAAATGGATTACATTCCACAAAGATGCAGGATATCCTAGGCCCATGGGTCCCAATTTTTGGGTCTTTTAAAAATTTTTATTTGTTTATTTATTTGTGAGAGAAAGAGAGAGAGATAGAATGGGTGCTCCAGGGCCTCTAGCCACTACAAATAAACTACAGACACATGCCTAACCATATGCATCTGGCTTATGTAGGTGCTGGGGACTCAAACCTGAGTCCTTAGGCTTCACAGGCAAGCTTCTTAACTGCTAAGCCATCTCTCCAGCCCCCAATTTTTGGGTCTTTATCCACGTTAAGGAATAATTAAAAATGTGGACTCCAAGAGGGGTAAGCTATGAAATATAAGGGTTTTGGGGGGCAGAGTTAAGACAAAGAGGGAAAGCTAGAAGGAAAGCCCAAGACAAAGGTAGTTTTCACCCTTCTCAGCCAGGCTGAGAAAGGAGAAGGGAAATAGAGAGAACTGTTCATATAGAGAAATCACAGTGAAGAAGCCTCCAGACACACAACACATATTGACACACACACACACACAGAAAGAGAGAGAGCGGGTGGGGGGGGGACGCAAAGTAGGAGAACCCAAGCTACAAGAACCTCTTTACCTAAGAGATTAGAGGAGATTACGAGATAGTAAAGGACTCAGGACATAGAGATCACACATGCAGTGAAACAGGAAAGCATCCTGTGGTAGTTTGATTCAGGTATTCCCCATAAACTTAGGTGTTCTGAATGTTAGGTTCCCAGCTGATGAAGATTTGGGAATTAAAGCCTCCTGGAGGGATTGTATTGGGGCAGGCTTATGGGTGTCTTAGCCAGTTTCCCCTTGCCAGTGTTTGGCACACTCTCCTGTTGCTATTGTCCACCTTATGCTGGCCAAGGGGTGATGTTCACCCTCTGCTCATGCCATTGTTTTCCCCTGTCATCTTGGAGCTTCCACTTGAGCCTGCAAGCCAAAATAAACCTCTTTTTCCCACAAGCTGCTCTTGATTGGGTGATTTCTCCCAGCAATGAAACCTGACTGCAACACATCCCAAAACCAAACACAAGTAGAAAGCATGCAGGAAAATGCCCAGGCAAAAATCTGGGAAGGGAGAGAGTTTACCAAAGCAAAGACCAGTAGACTCAGGGGCCAGGAGAGTGAAGAAGGCTAACAGTTCTACACATATGATCAGACTCCTTCATATGGGTCAATCATCTAATTAGGATAAGCCTCATCATCAGGCTCATGTATGTAAGGGAAGGACCTGATTGGTTGGTGGGCTCAAGGGGCTGACTCAGGAGGGGATCATTCCACAGGTGTGCTAAGCTGAGGAAAAAGAGGGAAGCTGTTGCTAGGGGGTGTTGCTTGCAGCCATCTTGGTTGAGACTGGGTCAGACGTGGGTTCTAGTCCTGCCAGGGGAGGCAAGGTGGTATCTCCTTGGGCCTCTGTCTCTGTCTGTTAAAAAAACTCTCTTGGACTGGAAAGATGGCTTAGCAGTTAAGGTGTTGGCCTCCAAAGCCAAAGGACCTCAGTTTGATTCCCCAGGACCCATGTAAGACAGATGCACAAGGTGGTGCATGGGTCTGGTGTTCATTTGCATTGGCTGGAGGCCCTGGGGCTCTCTCTCTCTCATTCTCTTTCTTCCTCTTTCCCTCTCTCAAATAAATAAATAAATAAAATTAAGAGATAAATATATATCTTACTCCCATTCTTCAATACCATCTCTCTACTTTAGTCAGAGGATGACAGCACTGCGTCAAAGAAAACCTTAGAACCCACTCAGTTACCTGCAGAAGTGGTCAAAGGCTGAAGGTTATGCAATCAAGAGATCCATGGAGCATGAGAGGCATTCCTTTGATATACAAAGTAATCCTGTGTCTGTAATTTAAAGTTCCAAGGTTTGGGAGAGACAGAACATGCCTAGAAAGACAAGATTAGAGGTATGTTTTTATTCAATTAATTAATGTTTTCCACAATTTCATACATGCATATAATATATTTTGATCATATACAACAATTACCTTCCCTTGACCCCCTCCCACTCTCACTGAACCTCTTCTTCTTAACTAGCCCCCTTCAGTCTTGATGTTCTTTTTCATGAGATAGCCTATTGACTAATTGGTGCTGCTTTCATGAACATAGGTAGTGGGTTATTTACTGGAGCACAGGCTACCTCACTGAAAAAAATGCCTCCCCCTTCCCCAGAAAACATTAACTGTCACAAGCTCCACAGGGAATGGTGGGAACTCATAAGCTCCTCCTGCACTCATGAGGGAATGCTGCCAGGCCCTATCTTACGTGAGTAAGCACAGCTGCTGTGAGTGCAGGAGTGAAATGGCCATGTCATGTCCAGAAGACAGTATTTACAGCACTCCTCCCCATCCTCTGGTTCTTACATTCTTCCTGATCCTTCTGCAATGTTTCTTGAGCCTTGAGATGGTGATATAGGTGACCCACTTAATGACAAATACTTAACAGTCATTTACTCCCAGCATTTTGACCAGTTATGAGCCTCTGCAGTAACCACTGCCCACAGGTTATAGGAGGAAAAATGTTTATCTGACCAAGGCTGAGAGAAGCAGTAATCTATGGACTTAAAAAGAAATTTTGAAGTAAGTTTGATGGGCATAACATGAACATAAAGCAAAACAACAGTAGTAGACTCTACCCTAGAGCTGATGACTTCACCAACAATAGGCTGTTGACCATGGTACAGTGTCAGGCATAAATTCTCTTCTCAAACCCAATCATAAAGGGGTTTGTTTTCTCCATAACAGGGTTGGCAGTTGGTTAAGGCTGTGGATGACTTTTCTCCCCCAAAAGCCTGCATAAAACCTTCTGGCACTATAAAAGTTAATCATCAGGGAAGAAGCTTCCATCTTGTTCCTATTTAGTCTCTCTTTGTCCTGCTTGACAATAGGGTCTTACCATCTAGTTATGGCAGGGAACCAAAAGCAGTGGCAATAGCCTGTATTTTTTGGGACCTCAAGGGTCTTCCTGAAAAACACCTCATGGGGAGATAGCTTACCCTTGGTGCTAAGGTTTTGGTTAGTATCTTTTGGCTCTGGGTATACCCAGGGCATCTCCATTGAAATTTTATTATAATTTTTAAATTATATATATATATATATATATATATATATATATATATATATATTTTAAGATTTTCTTTCTCTTATTTTTTTTCTCTATTTTTATTAATATTTTCCATGATAATAAAAAATATCCCATGGTATTACCCTCCCCCCTTTATATTTTTAAAATTAGTTGACAAAAGTAGAAAGCTTTCATATGGCCTTTTTATAATACTTAGTTTTGGACAACCTTCCCACCCACTCTCTACTTTACTCCATCCTCCTACTCCATCCTCCTACTCCATCCATACTTAAACTTCTTCAACAAGTATTGCCTTCCATTACTTTCATATTTCACTCTTGTTACTATCCCTCTTTCATCCCCTGTTCCCAATACCTCCTTCATCTCACCCATGGCCATTTTCTAGCTTCTGGGCCTCTATAAACATGCACTCTAACTTAAACACACAAATATAAAAATTTAAAGCTAGGATATACTTATGAGAAATAAGATGCAATATTTGTTGTTCTGACCCTGGGTTACCTAGCTTGGTGTAATATTTTTTAGTTCCATCCACTTTCCCATTGATTTCATAATGTTGTTTTTCTTTACAACTGGAGAAAATTCCATTGTGTATACGTAGCACATATTCATTATCCATTCATCAGTTAATTGACCTCTAGGCTGATTCAATTACTTAGCTTTGTGAATAGAGTAACAGTGAACATAACACTATAAGTATCACTGTGGCGGTACATAGAGTCCTTTGGGCATCTGACTAGGAGTGGCATAGCTGGGTCATATGATAGTTCTAATTTAGCTTTATAGGAACCTTCATACTGATTTACATAAACTGGATTACCAGGTTACACCCCCACCAATAGTGAATAAGGGTTCTCATTTTCCCACGTCCTCCCCAGAATTGGCTGTCGTTTGATTTCTTTTCTTTCTTTTTAAAAAATGTATTTTATTTATTTAGTTATTTATTTAGTTAGTTAGTTATCTGAGATAAAGAGGCAGAGAGAGAGATAGAGAGAATGGGCATGCCAAGGCTTCCAGCCACTGCAAAAGAACTCCAGACGCATGCATCCCTTTGTGCATCTGTCTTACGTGGGTCCTAGAGAGTTGAACCAGGGTCCTTTGCCTTTGCAGGCAAACGCCTTAACAGCTAAGCAATCTTTCCAGCCCCTTTTTTGCCTTCTTGATGATAACCATTCTGAATGTGGTGAAATGAAATCTCAAAGTAGATTTATTTTGCGTTTCCTTCATGGCTGAAGAGGTTGAACATTTTAAAAATATTTATCAGCTGTTTTTTTTTTTTGTCTTTTGAGAAGTCTGTGGTCATTTGCTTAGCTCATATTTTTGATTAAGTTTCTTTTCTTTACATATAATGCTTTTTGAGTTCTTGGCAAGTTTTTATTTTTATTTATTTTTATTTTTTTTGTTTTTCAAGATGGAGTCTCAAGATAACCCAGGCTGACCTGGAACTCACTATGTAGTCTCAGGGGGCCCTCGAACTCATGGCGATCCTCTTACCTCTGCCTCCCAAGTGCTGGGATTAAAGGTGTGCGCCACCATGCCTGGCTTTCTTTGCAAGTATTTTGTTAAGAGTTTTTGAAATATGTTCATCAAAAAGACTGCTCTATGATTTACTTTTTCAAATGCGTCTTTACTTGGCTTTGCTATCAATGTAATGCTGGCTTCATAAAAAGAATTTGGGAGCATTCCTTCCTTTCCTATTTTATGAAATAATTTGAGAAGCATTGGATCTAGTTCACCTTTAAAGGTCTGGACTAGACTTTTGCAGGGGGTTAAGGTAGGGTCTAACTCTAGCCCAGGATGACCTAAAATTCAGTGTGTAGTCTCAGGGTGACCTTGAACTCATAGCAATCCTCCTACCTCTGGCTCCTGAGTGCTGGGATTAAAGGTGTGAACCACCACACCTGGCATCGGACTAGACTTTTTCAAAACTTCTTCTGCTGAGTGTGGTAGGACACACCTTTATTCCCAGCACTTGGGAGGCTGAGGTAGGAGGATCACTATGAGATCAAGGCCAGCCTGAGACTATATAGTGAACTGCAGATCAGCCTGGGCTAGAGTAAGACCCTACTTCACACACAAAAAAATCTGCTTCCATCTCATTGCTTATTATAGATTCCCTTAATTTTAAAAAATATTTTATTTATTTATTTATTTAAGAGGGAGAGAGAGGGAGAGAGAGAGAGAGAGAGAGAGAGAGAGAGAGAGGAAGAGGCAGAGAGAAAAACAGAATGGGCATGCCAGGGCCTCCAGCCACTGCAAACGAACTCCAGATGCATGCACCCCTTTGTGCATCTGGCTTATGTGGGTCCTGGGGACTCACACTGGGGTCCTTAGGCTTTGCAGGCAAATGCCTTAACTGCTAAGTCATTTCCCCAGCCCAATTCCCTTAATTTTTTTTTTTTACCCCATCTTGGTTTAACTTTATTAAGCCATACACATCTATAAGTTAATCTGTTTCTTTTAAATTTTTAATTTGGTGGAATCTAGGTTTTTCAAGGCATGCTCTTATGACGTTTTGGATTTCATTGGTATCTGTTGTAATGTCTTCCCTTTCAACTCTAATTTACTAATTTGTATCTTTCTTTCTTTTTTTAAGTTTTTTAAAATTTATTTGAGAGTTACAGAGAGAGAGAGAGAGAGAGAGAGATTGAGAGAGAGAGAGAGAGAGGGAGGGAGAGAATGGGTGCACCAGGGCCTCCAGCCACTGCAAATGAACTCCAGACGCATGTGCCCCCTTGTGCATCTGGCTAACATGGGTCCTGGGGAATCGAGCCTCGAACTGGGGTCCTTAGCCTTCACAGGCAAGTGCTTAACCACTAAGCCATTTCTCCAGCCCTCTTTCTTTCATTCAATTTCTCCAAGGGTTATAAATCTTTTGTTAAAAATCCATTCAAAGAACCAACTTTTTTTTTTATTAGTTATATACACAGTGTGGATACAGCCATGTTGGTACCACCTTTAGCTTCCTCCCTGTCCACCCCCTCCAAAGGGTCCCTCTTCATTGGGGAATGTGGGTCGTGCATTGTGGGTTACCATCGATTATGGGGAGGAGGCAATGCCTCTGTGAATAATGTCCCAACATGTGACTCTAACAATCTTTCTTCCCCTTCTTCCACAAATTTCCCTGAGTCATGTTGGTTTTTTTTTTTTTTTTTTTTTTTTAGGTCTACTTCAGTGATGAGGACTTGGGAGCCTCTGAGTCTCTGGATATCTGGTTTGGTTGGAGTTGAGTGTTCTCTTTGTCTCTCTCCTTCACCCTTGTGTTGGTACCAAGTTCACCAAGAAAGCAGCACTCTTGCTCATTTCCTCAGTTACTCTATGGTTTCAGCTGGGTCCCTCCTGAGGTGCGATGGGCTGATTCACTCCTCAGGTTCTGTGTCCATCTGAAAAAGAGAAGCAAATTCTTCAATAGAGAGTGAAGTCAGCACCAGGTAAATAGGATAAGCATTATTATTTTAAAGAGAATTTAATAAGTGTAGGCCCTCTTTTAGCCCACAATTGGTAGGAGCTTGATAATGAAGACCAGGCTCATTTTTTGGATATGGTTCTGACTTGTTTCCCAGATCCAGCTATGGGTTCCGTTGTACTGAGCAGATCTGTTAGCCAAATCAAGAGGAGTTGGTTTCCCACCATGGCTCTGTGCCACTGTTGCACTTGTGTGAGCATCATATCAGATTGTTTGCTGTTGAGTAGCTTAGACCATGAGTTGCTTGGACAGATGTTGGTCATTTTCCCAAGAACCAACTTTTCATTGTATTGATTCTTTTATTGATTTTTTTTTAATTTTTAATTTATTTATTTGCAAGGAGAGAGAGAGAGAGAAAAGAGATAAACAGACAGAGAGACAATGGGCACACCAGGGCCTCTAGCTAGTGCAAACAAACTCCAGATGCATGTGCCCCTTGTGTATCTCACTTATGTGGGTCCTGGGGAATTGAACCTGGGTCCTTTGGCTTCACAGGCAAACAACTTAACCACTAAGCCATTTCTCCAGCCCTATTGTTTTTTTTTTTTTTTAATTTGTTGCTATTTTGTAGATTTCTGTCCTGATCTGAATTTCTTTTCTCCATCTACTACATCTGGGTTTATTTTTTTTTTGTTGTTGCTATTGTTTTTTTCCAAGGATTTAAGGTATATCATTATTTGTTTGGGGTCTCTAATTTTGTATGCAGGCACTTAGACCTTTAAATATCCCTCTTAGGACTACCTTTATTGAATAATACAGTACTAAGTATGTTTTTGTTGGGTGCTTTTGTAAAGTGAGCAAAATGTTATATTTCTCTAAATTTTCTTTATACCTAGCTTATAGAAAAATAGAAATCACTTCCTTGTAGGAGCTC
Source organism: Dipus sagitta (assembly GCA_036346955.1). NCBI lineage: Eukaryota > Metazoa > Chordata > Mammalia > Rodentia > Dipodidae > Dipus > Dipus sagitta. The sequence goes on along the minus strand of CM070779.1, from coordinate 74,246,368 downwards.
ATAAAAGAATGGAATGAAACACTTGTTTAAGCAGATGGGGATGGTAGATAAACAGGAGGCTCTGCTGGTCTGAATAGCATTACCCCAGGTCTGCATTGTTGAGCGAAATCCATAAGGATAGATAAGTGAGACATTGGCAGACTCCTGGTCACAGGCCTACCTCACACCCCCCAGGTGTTCCTGTAACTGATTTATGGTTTAACTCCCATCCTGTTTTTTTTTTTTAATGAGCATCATGTGGTTATTTCCAATAAAAGATGATACTCCGAACGGTTTGGGACTGCACCCTGAGATTCTGACCTCTGGAGTACAGACCCAATATACCAGATTTTATTCTTTTTCTCTTCTTTCTTTTTTACCCAGTAAAACTTTGCATCACATTCTGTAAGTTGATGGTTTTACTTGTGCAACACCGGACCCCATAACATCTTGGGGCCTTCCCGGGATCCACATTTCAAGACCTCCCTCCTGACTCTGGGGTGACCGAACTGGGGAAAGGCCCCTAATCTTCACCCGAGAACCATATCTCCATCCTTTTGCATGTTCCTGGTTTTGGAGTTGGTAGCAAGCTGTTGATGGGGAACTTTTGCCTAGGACTGCCGCCCCCTTCTTTATTGGGCAAGAAACCTCTGGAGGTGCTTTCTCCACTCTTCTCTTTGTTTTTCGTCTTTTTTTGTTTTCTTCTGGTTTTCTGGTTTCTGTGTCCAATAGGGAAACTGGACACAGCATTAATTCCCCTGGACAGTGTGTCTGTTTCTGGTTCAGTTTTGGTTTGGCAGCTGCATGGCAGTGTCAGGAGAGCATGTTTGTGTTTGGTGTTGTATTTGTTTGTCTTGTCCTCATCTTTAAAGATATGGGTCAGAGTCATTATGTTGAAAAATCTCCTTTAAAACTGGTTAAAAAGCACTTAAAGATCTTCAGGAAACAAAGAGAGAGTTAAACAATAAAATGAGCTAGGCCTATTATCTTAGCTTCTTGGGAAACTGAGAGAGGAGGTTCCAATGTGACAGCCTGACTTCACATTTTAAACCATGTGACTTTTAAATTGCTTGATAAAAAATAAGTGCATAATTTTAATTTGACTGTGCCTGATATTTACTCTTTTGTTTGGGCTTTAGACAAATATGATATTGTTTACAGATACCTTTTGGTTTCTTTATTAATCCAAATAGTCCAACAGGTCTCTCTTAAAGTTTTTGTTAGCATTTGATTTATTTCAAGTTTTTTTAAAATTTATTCTTATTTTTATTTATTTATTTGAGAGCGGCAGACAGAAAGAGGGAGGGAGAGAGAGAGAGAGAGAGACAGAGAGAGAGAGAGAGAATGAGCACATCAGGGCCTCCAGCCACTGCAAACAAACTCCAGATACATGTACCACCTTGTGCATCTTGCTTATGTGGGTACTGGGGAATCGAGCCTTGAACTGGGGTCCTTAGGCTTCACAGGTAAGCACTTAACCACTAAGCCATCTCTCCAGCCTGGTTTTTGTCTTTAAGAGTCAGATTTAACTAAAGCCAATGGTGAGCTAAAATTTTATGTAATCAAAGCCTTATGTTGTTACATGATCTCATAAATATAATTACTGAGTTTATGTTCTAGGTCAACTTCAACTTATATAGAGGATTATTAAAAACAACAAAGTTCTCTCTGAGGTGGTGACTCATAATTTGGCAGGTATTTTAAAAGATTGTAATGTCCTGTTACTTAAAAGGAGGAGGCAACTGGCATGAGTTCTAGGCCAGCCTACCTCAAAATAGAAACAAAAATTTGTCTTAGTTACTCCTAATAAAAGCATTTCCAAGTGTGTTACAGGTACTGATGATATAAAATTGTTTTAATCTAGACTACTTCCTTGTCAGTGAGTAATAGGATTAATCAATTTGTTGTAGTTTCTTTTAATAGTCTTAAATGAAAGATGGTTAATTATGGGGTGAGATGAGTTGATTGAAGAAACTAGGAAGGAATTTGTAGTAGTTTGAATAGATGGCCCCCAATGTATTCAGGTTTTTATTAGTTTGTAGTTTACATCTGCATCCACCTGCTGGAGGCAGTGTCACTGGGCATATCTTAAGGTATGGTGGTGGGTTTCAAATTTCAATCTAAAGATATACAAAGTTTGCCTACCTGGAGTTCCTGAAGTGTGCTGTGCTGTGTGGCTTCTGGCTTTTGGTTTGTGCTTCTGTCTCTGCTTAGACCTGTGAAGGCAGGCCAGCTTCTTCTGCCACTTATAAAACTTCCCCTGGATCTGTAAGCGTCAATAGATATCCCTTCCTCCATAACTGTACCTGGTCTGAAAGTTCATCTCAGTAAACCTAAAGCTGTCTGCTATAGAAGTTGGTACCAGGAATGGGGTGAGATGTACCTGACCATATGGATGTTGGCCTTTTGGAACCTTTGTTTTGGAGGAATGGGCATGGACTTGGTGCTTGCAACTGAAGATGCCTTCTGGAATAGTAAGCCAAGTTTTATGGATTATTCTGATCAGAGTTTGAGAATGTTAAGTGCAGACAGTATTAAACTTCAAGACGGCTTATGAGCTTTCTAAGGGAAAGAAAAGACCTCAGAGGACTTTCTTGAAACTGAACTACTGGCATAACGGCTGGCTGTATTCTGCTGCCCAGGCCAAGAAAGATTAATCAAGGTTAAATTTGTTATGGACTGATGTGCTTGGCTAAAGATATTAAACTGAGAGATTTAAGATTTTAAGTTGAAAAACCTCAAACAAGTTGGAATTATAAGACTGGTTTTAGGTTGCTAAACCTACTATTGTCAAACATGTTAACAAGGTTAAAAAAGATGGCCCAACTCCTTTACATTAAAGCAATGGAAAAAAATACCCAAGGAAAGACTATCATAAAAATGCAAACTCTTTGGGAAAGAGTTGACTAGAGAAGAAACCTGCTTTTCAATGTTAGGATTTATTTCATCCTTGAATTAAGAATATGGCTGTGTCCTGCATACCTGGTATTGGTTCCAAAAGCATGAAAAATGCGAGGAGTGGTCATGAATTACACACAGTTCCAGGAGCCGCTGCTGAGATGTGACATGAGGAAGGGCCTGATACCCTGATAGGCTGAAAGCGCCTTTAAAAGATGGACCATGGTTTATATAAAGACTTAAAGATGTTTTGTATATACCAGGACTATGCAAGGGGTACCATAGAGTACACTGTTGGCCTAGGATGGAAGTGTTCCCTGGATACTCTGACCAGCTGGAGGGGTGGAATTTAAAAAATCTGGAGACTGTCAGTCTCTGGTTGTATTGGACTTAAACTGTGGAAGTTTGATGTATGTTTGATGGTGGTTAAGTTTATGTTGTTTAATTTTTCCTTACTATACATTGTACCAGTTAAAAATGTTTACTCTGTGTCTTTATATGTTGAAAGTATTTAACTTGTTTGATTTTACAGTACTTACTATCTTAAATTGGTCAAGACTGTGGGGACCTTTAAAATTAAATGAGTACAATTTACAGTGTGTGACGGTTATAAATCTATTGATGGCCAGAGGCAAAATGTGGTAGTTTGAATAGATGGCCCCTAATATATTCAGTTTTTTATTAGTTTGTAGTTTACATCTGCAGCCACCTGGCTGGAGGTGGTGTCACTGGGCATATCTTAATGTATGGTGGTGGGTTTCAAATTTCAGTCTAAAGATATACAAAGTTTGCCTAGCTAGAGTTCCTGAAATGTGCTGTGCTGTGTGGCTTTTGGCTTTTGGCTTATGCTTCTTTCTCTGCTTAGACCTGTGAAGGCAGGCCAACTCCTTCTGTCATTTATAAAACTTCCCCTCCATCTATAAGCTTCAATAAATATCCCCTTCTCCATAACTGTACCTGGTCTGAAAGTTCATCTCAACAAACCTAAAGCTCTCTGCTACAGAATTTTTCAATTTTGGGCATAGAATGCTTGTTAAAAATGCCTTTTGAGTGGAACTTAGATCTGAATAATATATTATGTAGATGAAAATATGCATATGTACAAAGGATGTAAGAGATCTAAAACCAAACAAACACTCAAACAAAAACAAATTTTGCCTAAAATTAATATCCTTTTAGAAGAAACAGAAAGCTAATTTTCAGGCTAAACCTAAACATCATGCCTGAAGTTAAAGATTTTCAACTGTTTACAGACTTTTAAGGATGCTCTAAAAGTTTTATATAGGGGCATAGACTTAATGCAAATTCAGCTTACATTAAACACAGGTGATGTCCTATGCTAGGTGGGTCACAAAGTCATAAACACAGATGTAATTCATATTCTTTGGAGGTCTAACCAGATTAGACATAGACAGGATCCTATCACCTTATATATTACAATTGGGTAAAATAAATTTCCTAGGTTAAAAAACAACAACAAAAAAAAAAACCACCAAAAAACAATTTCAGAGTAAGACATGGAATGTCAGGATGCTTATCTCTCTGCTCTGTCATTTCCTTTTGCTCTTGCTTACTGTTTTATGCTATTTAAAGTCATGGCAAGCTGGACTCTGGAAAAAGGGATGATGCCTCCTTTATCTCAGACTCCATGAAAGTTTAAGCCATGTGTCCCCCTGACCCTATCCAGAGACAAAATGGCCAACTGTCTCTGATAATAAAAAGGGAAACAAGGGGGCCTAAGAATGGCTTTAGGTAAAACTTGTTGCTTTTATGCCAATCCGTCAGGAATAATCCAAAACACACTGGCTTTAGTTAGAAAAAAAATATGAGAAAAAAAAAAAAAAACTTCAGGGACTAGCCACTAATAATTGGTTTCAGTCTATGTGTAATTGGTCTTCATGGTTAACTGCTCTTATTTCTGTGGTCACTGGCCCACTTTTTTTTTTTTTTCGAGGTAGGGTCTCACTCTAGCCCAGGCTGACCTGGAATTCACTATGGAGTCTCAGGGTGGCCTTGAACTCATGGCAATCCTCCTACCTCTGCCTCCTGAGTGCTGGGATTAAAGGTGTGCACCACCACGCCTGGCTTTCTGGCTCACTTTTGTTAGTATTGCTAGGCCTCTTTATAGGACCCTGCATTATTAATACTTTGGTCAGATATGTTAAAAATAAAATTAGTTCTGTTAAGCTTATGGTATTACGGACACAATATACCCCCCATCTGAAACTGAACAAACCCTAGGCATTATCCCTCACGAATGAAGGATTTAACTCAGTGACATGTCAGAGGGGGAAATATCAAGTGAGCAAAATGTCATATTTTTCTATATTTCTTTATACCTAGCTTAGAGAAAAATAGAAAAATACACTTCCTTGTAGGAGCTCATAAAAGAGAGGAATGAAACATGTGTTTAAGCAGACATGGGTAGTAGATAAAGTGGAGGCTCTATTGGTCTGAATAGCATTACTCCGGCCTGCAATGTTGAGCAAATTCCTTAAGGACAGATAAGTGGGACATTGGCAGACTCCTGGTTGCAGGCCTACCTTGTACACCCCAGGTGCTTCCTGTAACTGATTTATGGTTTAACTCCCATCCTGATGTTATGCCCAGTTCTCGGCATCCCCAGTGACCACCAAGGAGAACCAAACACGTATGCAAGGGCAAGGAGCTTTATTTCGGGCTTAAGCTCGGTCTCTTGACTTCACCAATGCAGTGGATCTGTATAAGAGCCCCGAGTAGTGGGAGGGTAGGGTTTTTATAGGGATTTGAACATAGAAGAAAGGGATGGGTACACGGTTGGTTGATTTAAACAGTGTGCTCTTCTGGTTGGTTTAGGATTTTGGCAGGCAAAATTGGTGGGCTGGGGCTAGAGGAATTGAGTTTATTTTATGAGTTCAGGAATGTATGGCATTGTCAGTTTCAAGTGACTGTTAAACCCACCCTTACTGGAGATCTTGCCTGGAAACAGAAACTTAGGCCTACTGAGGACTCTGAAGCCTGTCATGGCGTCTATCTGGTTCCTGAGTCCTTCACTTTTTGTGTGTGTGTGTGTGTGTGTGTGTGTGTGTGTGTGTGTGTTTATAAACATTATGTGGTTATTTCCAATAAAAGCTGATACTCTGAATAGTTTAGGGCTGCACCCTGAGATTCTGACCTCTGGTGTACAGACCTGATATACCAGACTTTCTTCTTTTTCTTTTCTTTCTTTTTTACCCAATAAAATTTTGCCTCACATTCCATGTGTCGATGGTCTTACCTGTGTGACACTGACCCATAACACTGTCCTAGCAACAAGAAGGTAACTACACCAGAAAAATTACTACTAGAGGAGTGGGGCCTTTTGGAACTGATTTGAAGAAATGTGCAAGGATTTGAATCCTTGGTCTAAGAGACTGGAGTGCTATGAGAAGAGTTTGGTGGATAATTCTGGTCAGAGTTGAAAGACCCAATTGCAGACAGAACTGTGTGGTTTGGCTTATGTGGGAAAGATAGAACTTTGTCAATACCAGGCTAGAAGCAGTTTGTATGAGAAGCTATCTGCATTTGTTTTATAAGAACTTGAGCAGGGTTGAATTTAGAAGAAATGGACTGTTGTGGACATATGGATATGGCACAATAAATAATAAGTGAAAGTTTGAGCTAAAGACTATAACCAGCATTGAGATTTGGCCAGCTGTTCTGCATTTGGACAGCAGAAAAAGTGCATAGTATTTTGAAAGTAGGGAGCCTGGATGCTGAAGAAGTTGTTCTGCTCTTCAAAGTCAGCTTTATTGCCCCTCTAGATCAACAAATTTGGTTGCTGTGGTAGTTTGAATCTATGTCCTCTAGTAGACTCAGGTGTTATTAAAATTGTGTTTGTAGCTTCTGCCCCTAGCAGGTAGACGCCTTCTTTGGGGGGGGCATGTCAGTGGGGGTGGACCTGCATTCCAGCCTAAAGGTATTCAGAGTGCTTGAGTTCTGCATGGGGTCCCCAGAGAGTGCTTGCTTGTGTTGATGATGGTTTTATCTCTCTGTGTTGATTTGGAAAAGGTTGTCAGCTTCTTCTGCCATTATGGAAATTTCCCTGGATTTGTAAGCCTGAAATAAATGCCATTCCTCCAACAAACTATGTCTGGTTTGGAGGTTCATCCCAGCAGCAAGTAGCTGATTGTGACAATAGACCACCTGGTATTGTGGGAGTATAACAAATGTAGGAAAGAAAACATTATTTAGATTTGCAACATGGCTAGTTTTTTTGGAAATGGTCACTGGATTATGTGAGGTAAGGTTGGTTGGTGGAGTCCTTGTATGGAGACCCAATGGAGCTATGAGGATAAACTGGAGGTCCAGTTTGTATGAGAGGATAACTGCATTTGTTTCCTAAGAATTTGAGCAGGTTTTAATTTAGAAGAATGGACTGGAGATCCCAGGAGTTTTTGCTGATAACAGAACTATAGGTCAGCTTCCAAGGTAAGCTGCTGGCTTGGGAGAGAATTTTCCTCAGGACTATAAGCAGCTCAGCTGGAGGGGTAGACTTGGAACCCCAGAGAATTCACCACTGATTACAGCTGTTGAGCTTGGAACTGCAGAACGCCATGTTTGTTTTAGATCTTCTTTGGTTCAGTTTTTCCTTGCTATGCCCAATACATCTTGTACAGTATGAATGGTTCCTCTGTGCCATTATGTGCTTTTGGTTTGTAAAGACAGCAATATGTTGTATTTCTCTACATTTCTTTATACCTAGCCTACAGAAATAAGGAAGTCACTTCCTTGAAGGAGGCTCTGCTGATAGTAGACAAACAGGAGGCTCTGCTAATGGCAGGTAAACAAGAGGCTCTGCTGGGATGAATAGCATTTCCTGGGGCCTGCATTGTGGAGCAAACTCCTTAAGATAAGTGGGACTCCTGGTCACAGGCCTACCTCACACCCCCCAGGTGGCACTTCCTGTAACTGACCAATAGATCTGTTTATCAGTTCCTTTTTGTTACTCTTATGGCTGTAACTGTCACATGTAAATTGTGGTTTAGGGTTTAACTCCCATCCTGTTTTTATTTCTAACATCATGTGGTTATTTCCAATAAAATTTGATACTCCAAACAGTTCAGGGTGGCACTCTGAGAATCTGGGGTTTAGACCTGGATACCAGACTTTCTTTTATCCTTTCTTTCTTTCTTTTTTTTTTTTTTTTTTTTTTTTTTGGTTTTTCGAGGTAGCATCTCATTCTAGCCCAGGATGACCTGTAATTCACTATGGAGTCTCAGGGTGGCCTTGAACTCATGGCGATCCTCCTACCTCTGCCTCCCGAGTGCTGGGATTAAAGGCATGTGCCACCACGCCCGGCTATCTTTTTTTTTTTTTTTTTACCCAATAAAACTTTGCCTCACATTCTGTGAGTTGATGGTCTTACTTGTGTGACACTGGACCCCATAACAGGTTTTACAGACTCACACTTAAGAGAACTTGGATTATGAGTATGTTTGAATAGAGTCTGGATTGATAAAAACTAAGGGGACTTTTAAAGTTGGACTGAATGCATTGAATTCTACATCATGAATGGTTATCAGTCTATAGGGGCCAGGGGTGGAGTGTGGTGGCTTGAATTAGATGTCCTCTACACATTCATGTGTTCTGAATGCTTGGTTCCCAGCCTGTGGCAATTTGGAAAGTGGAGCTGAAAGTCCCGCTCGGAGGACTCCCCGGGCTCAGTCTCGGGAAAGACGGCACCCCAAATCACTTATGAGAAATGGTCTTGATGCAAACAGCAAGAGGATTTTTATTCCAGTGCACTGGGACCCACAGTCGTACACCACACAGGGGTGGAGGGCTGAAGGCCCTGAGTGCAGAATCAGAGCAGCTTTTATAGGGTTACAACAAAGCCCATGCATTGTGAACCAATCATTTTGTAACATCAGGAGCCTGCGCAATGTTGACCAATCCCTTTATGACACTCTATGATTTCTAGGCCAATTATTTTAAATTGTTCAAGCCTGCGCACTGTGGACCAATCAATTTGTAACACACCATGATCTTTTTCCCATGGTCCCAGAGGTCGGTATTTGCTCGTGCTCCTAGGTGGGAGTGGCAATAGTCAGCTCATTTCCTGTTATTTCACTAGGCCAGAGTCACGTGCTCTGTGTCCCTTTTTAAACTTTTAATTTTTTTATCCTTTCATTCCCCACTTTTTCTCTTGTTGATACTTCTAATCCTCGAACTGAGGGGGCTAGGAGTCAGTCTCCTCCCGGTTCGGAAGGCCCCTGTCCTGTTGTCTAAGCACCATGAGTTGGACCGCACTCACCCATTCCCTAACAAGAGCAACAAACCTGTTAATGATGCAGGGTCCGACTGTAAGCAATAGAAGTAAAATCATTAAGGGTCCCATCAGGGCAGAAAGTAGGGTGGTCATCCAAGGGGACCTGTTAAACCATCCTTCAAACCACCCTTGGTTAGTCTCCCTTTCCCTTTGACGTCTTTCTAGCCTCTCTCTGAGCTTGCTCATGGAATCTCTAATAGCTCCCGAGTGATCTACATAAAAGCAGCATTCTTCCTTTAAGGCTGCACATAATCCACCTTCCTTTAGGAACAGTAGATCTAATCCCCTCCAGTTCTGTAGGACCACCTCAGATAGAGAAGTCAGAGATTCCTCTAAATTGCTAACAGACTTTTCTAGAGCTTGGAGATCTTCAGTCATGGCAGCACATAGTTCGCCAAGTCCTTTTTCTAACTGTTGTGGTCCTGTGACCAGGGCTGTGGTCCCTGTTCCTATACCCATGGCCATCCCCAATCCGAGCATAACGGCTAAGGTCATGGTTACAGGCTTTCTTTTTAGAGCGAGTAGGCCGATAGTCATACTCATTGATGACCACCTCCTCAGGGTGATAGTAAACCCTGGGAACTAGCTGGATCATGACACAGAAATGCTTAGACTGATCAAAGGCTGTAGTAGAGACACAAGGGGTTAGTCCAGTATTGCATGCCCACCATTGATTTTTCCCTGGCACTTGTTTGACTCAGTTTGGTTAAGAGTTACAGAAGAGTTGCAAAGATGTAGATGGGTCATGGATACCTTACCTATGCAGAGCCCCTTCCCGGACACCTCCGTCAGAGTTAGCTTATTTTGAGACCCCCAGGATCATTGCTCCTCAGGATGGTCAGAAACATGGAAAGTTCCTGTCAGGGCCAGGCCTTCATAATAAGGGGGTCCTGATGACAAACAGAGCCAGCAGGAGGAGGTGGCTTCTGGGTTAGTGGCATTGAGGGCCTGAAAAGCTCCCTGTACCAGGTTGAATAACCTTTGCATTGTCTGCACTGGGGGGTGATGGGGTGTTTCTCCAGTAGTGATGGTTGAAGCTCCTGGGATCAAACTACTAGTGGTGAGGCTAGGCATGGGTCTTTGGGGAAGTAGAGGTAGTGGGGCTGAGGGGCCTCGCTCAGCCAGTACTGGATTAGGTCCTATGGGCAATGGTGAAGGACTTTGTATTTTTAGTCTTATAGTCATAAGGAGGCCTGCATCTACACCAGACATGTAGAATCGTAACCCCCACTGTCACCCCTTAACCCAGTTTCTAGCCTTTTTCCCAGGTCTAGTAAAAGTGATGTTTAGAGGGTTGCATGTAAAACTTAGGCAGGGCCCTTGCCTCGTCAGACTCCAGGTCTACAGTGGCGGCCATCAGGACTAAGAGGCCGTAGGCAGAGCCCTGAGGATGCGAACCCGGAGCAATGTGATTTTTGGAGGCCTGGGGTCTCTTTGTCAGAGGGGGATGCCCAATTAAGGATAATAGCATCCCAACTGGATTGAGGCTTCCAGTAGGTGGTTCCAGTTGTTTCACATCCCCAGTTTTTTACAAAAGTAATGTTCCACCCCCCCCCCCACATTCAACAGCTGTACTTCGATCCCTCCCATTTCTGGGACAAACATAAATGTCCAGCTTTTGGAGCTCAGCTCTTAGTTGTGGGTGACCACAGCCTAATTTTCCTCCCCCTATTCCCCCTGACGGGCAGGGGCAGCTCCCGGATAGGCATATCGGGGTGTTCTCTCTGGGGTCTACCTCAGGTATATCCCAAGTTTCTAAGCCTGCTGCCAGCTGACAGAGATCTGGATACAGTGGTGGCCACCAAGTCCAAGGTGGGGCGTCTTTAGAGACACTCCATATTACATCTCCAGTCTGGGAGATCACCTGCCAGGTCAGTTTCTGGGGGGCGTGGGGATTAGTAGAGTCACTTAGCTGAAGAAGCAGAGTCCACACGACTGAAGCTTAAGTTTAAGGGGGTTGTTAGTCTCTGGGTCCGGCGGTGGAGAAAGCTTGACATGGGAGGCATGTATCCAAGTGGGGATCCCTTCAACCTTTAAGGCAGTTGGCGTGGTCAGCAGCACGATGTAGGGGCCCTTCCACCGGGTCTCAAGGTTTCCTGCATGGTGGCATCTAACGTAGATCGAATCCCCGACTTGGAAGCGATGTGGGACTTGAGATTCCTCAGTTTCTTATCTAAGCAGGAGGTTGGAGGCCGGAGGTCTCCGCAGTGGAGTGTTTCTGCAATGCCCTTGAAATGGAGATTCCCCAGAAACTTTAGGGAGAAAGGCAGCAATTTAGCAAGCAAGCAAAGTTTACAGAAGCAGAGGTCAGCACATTAGCCAGCTAGTTTTCTATCTAAGTCAGGCCTGGGCCTTTTTACTTAAAATGGTCATATTTGGCCTTTCATTTCCCCCTCTCTATGTACCTGGGGAGCCAATCTTGGATCCCAGTTGAGTTAGTGAGTGGAGTCTAATGGTATATACTGTGATCTTAAAACCATAAGCTGTACTGTATTAATGCGTTTCCTAACAGAAGCAACTAATCTATTAATAATTCAAGGTCCTATTGTGATTAGCAACAAAAATAAAAGTAATGGCCCTGCTAAAGCAGACAGCAGAGTTGTTAACCATGGGGAATGACTGAACCATGACTTAAACCATCCTCTATCAGCTTTTTTTTTTTCCCCAAATTTTCTCATATCTTTGCCATTGAGTCTTTAATTATACCTGATTGGTTGATATAAAAACAACATTTTTTTCTAAGGCCACATATAGTCCACCTTAGTAGGTAGGTGTGATGAATCAAGTGGCAATTCCATCCATCTTCACAGCAGTAGGTGTGGTCAGGATGAAGACTTAGGGTCCCTTTCAGTGGAGGGTCCCTTCCAGCAGGGTTTCAGTGTCTCACAGCGATGGCGACACCCAGTTTTTCAGATTATTTACATATTTTAGGTTTGAAAATAACCCTTTGAACATCTTTTTCTTAATTATAGAATTAAAACTATAGGGAAAAGATGTCTTATTGTTTGTTTCCCCTCTTGGAAAGTTTTTGTGTTACTTAATAGGCTATTCATATGCGTAAGGTAGTTTTTATCTTGGGCTATACATTTCTCTCTGTGTGTTTAAGACCATGCAGATAGCCAAATTTAATTAAGGATTAACTCTGGAGGTCATTAATGGCTCTCCAAAGAGACTTTAGGGACCCAGGAGCAGCCCCATGGCTTACTGGTGTCTTCTGTCTGTTAGGATGAGTCTGGGCCATGCTGGCCAAGCAGTTTTCCCTTCTTTGGGAAGTCAGGAGGACTGATTGCTCCTCAATTGTGACTCTCCTGTTTCAGACTGTACACCAATTTGTTTGGGTCTCCATATCCTCCCTGCTCAGGAAGACAGGTGACTTACCAGGGGGCCAGTGTAGAAGTGTCCCATTGTCTCCAGTGGCCTCATGACCTGGGAGCACAGGCCAAAATATTGGCGCCTCTTGCTCTGATGATTCCAATTGGCTTTTAGCTTCTACATAGGTAATTAACACACTTAGAAAGGAAGTTACACCAGCCTGGATGTATGTACATGCAAAGCACATTTGATTACTGAAATAGACTTAAAGAATGGCACAAGGACTTCTAAAATCATTTTGTCCTACCTTGAAAATTTTGGTTGTACTATGGCAGCATAAGCCTTATATATGAGGTATAGAAAGTAGACACATCTCATATTTTAAATATCTAATATTTATAAATATAGGCAGAACCTGTTACCAGTCTTAAAAACAGTACCAATTGATTTATAGACTAACTCATTTAAGCTAGAAATGGTCAGAAAAGGACAAGTAAGACAGTATAAAATCTTAGCACCTGTGTTTGAAAACATTTTTGATTAGTTCAGATACCTGTGTTGGTACAAATTTCCCAGAGAACATTGAAAACAGAACCACAGAGATTGAAAAATTTTTTTAACCAAAAACACCTAGCTAAATTCTAATACAATCCTTGATAAATCTTTTTGAAAGACAAAAACATTACTTTACAACCAATGATTTTGCCTTAAACTTGATAGCTATTGATTTTATGTACCACAGAAATTTTTATTAACATAAAACAATTTTATGTTCTACACATGACTTAAATTTGATAAAGCTTAAGCAAGTTGTCCCAACATATCCCAGGAAGATGAAGGTTATCATTACTGAAATTAAATCACTTAAATCTAAGTGATTAAACCTAGTTATGACCATTCAATAGAATTAGCATAAATAAGACAGAAGCTATCTTTAAAGTTACAATGTCTTTAGGTAGGAGTAGTTTACGTTTGGAAATTAACAACTTCTATGTGAACCTTTACTTTAAGAATAGTTATAACTTTCATGAAAAGAGGAACCTAATTTATTTTACTGAGAGAGTCTTAAAGCCAGTTTTATAACCCTTAAATCATAACAAATTAGCATCAGTGACCTGTTAATGAGTGAGGCCTTGTCATAAGACTCAGTTTCTCCACTGATTGAAACCTTGGCATCAGGTAAACATTAGATTTAATCCAATTAAATGTTTCAGTGAAGGGGCCCTTACCCTGATATACACATTAGATAAGCCTAAGGCTTGTCTTATGTAAGGAGTTTGTAACCTGATCAAATACCTCGACTCAGTTTACTTAACATTTTGTCTAGTGAGAAATTTTATCATAACAGATGTGACTTTAGGTGTTCAAAAGAGAAGAACTAAAGAGAACCACAGTTATATGCTGTACTCCTTTTCTTTGTCAGAGACAATTGGCCATTGTCTCTAGTCAAAGTCTGGGGGACACATGGCTTAAACTTGTATGGGGCCTGAGATAAAGGGGGTTCCACCCATTTTTCAGAGTCCAGCTTTCCATGAATTTAAGTAGCATATGTTGGAAAGCAAGAACAAAATGAAATTACAGAGCAGAGAGATAAGTATCCTGACATTTCTTATTCTATTTTGAAGTTGTTTTTACATAGCAAATTTACCCATTTGCAAAACACAAGGTGATAGATTCTTGTCTATGTTGAACCTGGTTAGACCTCCAATTACATCTGTACTTATGACCTTGTGACCCACCTAGCATAGGCATCACCTGTGTCTAATATAAGATGAATTTAGATTAAGACTATGTCATGATATAAAACTTTTAGAGTATCCTTAAGAGTCTGTAAACAGTTGAAAAATCTCTAACTTTAGGCATGGTGTTTAGCCTGACAACTTTTTCTACATATGTACATCTTTATTCACATACTGTAACATTTTTATCTAAGTACCACTCAAAAGGCATTCTTAACGAGCATTCTATGTCCCAACATTGAAAAATTCCTTTCCAGTTTCTTCAATCAATTTACTTTATCCCATTATTAACCACCTTTCTTATAAGGCTATTATGAAAAACTACACCACATTAATTAATCCATTACTCACTAACAAGTGAGTAGTCTAAAGACAATTTTATGTCATTAATACCAATAAGACATTAAACTAAGGCAAATATTGTTGCTATCTTGAGGCAGGCTGGCCTAGAAGTCAGGTCAGTTGCCTCCTCCTCTTAAGTACATTACAAATTTTTTCAATACCTGACAAATTATATGTTACCACTTTAGAGAGAATTCTGTTGTTTTTAATAATCCTCTATGAAAGTTGATGTTGACCTAGAACATAAATTCAGTAATTATATTCATGATATCATGTAACAAAGTTGACACATTTTTTACATAAAACTTTAGTTCTTTATAGGCTGCAGTTAAATGTGACCCTTTTCTCTCTCTCTCTCTCTCTCTTGCCGCTTTTTGGTGTGCTGTGGCGGCTGGGTGGGGCTTGTATACACCTTAGAGCAGCCTTGCCTTATTCATTGCACCCACCAGGGGTCCGGTCTAGTACACATGGAGGTAATGGCCAAGAAGACTGCTGGGAGGCCAAGGATTCTGACTACCTGAAAGGGAAAGGGGGGGGGGCCTCCAGTACTGCCAGGAGGCCCCTGAAGAAGGCGGCCCACTGGGAGGCTGCTGAAGAAGGAGTGGGCCCCTCGGGGACCACTGGGAGAGGAGGCGGAGACATGGCACCTGCATGGGCAGAGGGGCCATTGTCTGTCTGCCACCTGACTCTGATTCAAGCCGCTTTGGAGCGCTTGCAAAGCTGGCTTGTAGATTTGCTGCTTAAAGGAAGTGAGGGGAAATTTCCTTCCTGAACGTTTTATTTCCTAGCCAGATAAGCTATGCAGGTCCACATGGATGCCCAGAAATCCAGAAATGACTTGGAGGACTTCTTCCCAAAAAGAGTCTGCCTCCCTCTGGGAGAGCTAATTTCCTTAACTTTCAAAAGAGCTCTTATTCCATGAATCTGAGATATATATATATATATATATATATGCATATTTTGGCGGGTTGGGGTTCCGGCCAAGCTGGCGGCTCCTCGATCTCGGGGTCGGTACGAGGAGAAGGTTTGTCCTTCTCAAGTGAATATTTTCTTTCATTTTTCAGGGTCTGAACTCAGGAGTCTGGCTCTCTTTTACTTTCTAGAGTCAGAACTCAGGAGTCCGGCTCTCTTTTACTTTCTAGATTCAGAGCTCGGGAGTCGTCACCATCTGTCCCATGACAAAAACGAGAACAAAGACACACAAGACAAAGATGCACAGAACAGAAACTAACAGATCCAAACACTTGCGACCCGTCCGCATTTCCCACAGGCAGGCAAAAGACTCGACCGGCCGCACAGGGGGAGGCTTCCGCCTCAACAACAGAACTTGGTCCTCTGACCGACAGTAGGAGGCCACCAGGGATACAGATCTGTGACGGCCAGGCGAGCCTACGCCCTTAGGGGACGGCTCTATAATACCGAACACGGTACAGATGGGAGCTTGTCTCCCTAGCCCCTGGCTCTCCTCAGCTCCCCGGGGCGTCCCCCAGGGTGGCAGCCTGTGATCCTCTTGGCACCTCTGATGATCACAGTCCTCCGGTCCTTACAGCCCGGGAGGACAGCTGCAAACCAAACCAAAAGCGCGCGTTTCTTACAACAAAAAACACTCAGAACAACTTAGTACACAGAACTAAGATGCCGCCAGCACATTCATATACACGCACACATTCCAGACGGGATCCCCTTACCTCCAAGTCGGTTCTCGGGTGTGAGGGGTGGTCTCGATTCCCGGTCAGGGAACCAAATGAAAGTCCCGCTCCGGAGGACTCCCCGGGCTCAGTCTCAGGAAAGACGGCACCCCAAATCACTCACGAGAAACGGTCTTAATGCAAACAGCAAGAGGATTTTTATTCCAGCACGCTGGGGCCCACAGTCGTACACCACACAGGGGTAGAATGAAGGCCCCGCGTGCAGAATCAGGGCAGCTTTTATAGGGTTACGACAAAGCCTATGCATTGTGAATCAATCATTTTGTAACATCAGGAGCCTGCGCAAGGTTGACCAATCCCTTTATGACACTCTATGATTTCTAGGCCAATTATTTTAAATTGTTCAAGCCTGCACACTGTGGACCAATCAATTTGTAACACACCACGATCTTTTTCCCATGGTCCCAGAGGTCGGTATTTGCACGGGCTCCTAGGTGGGAGTGGCAATAGTCAGCTCATTTCCTGTTATTTCACCAGGCCAGAGTCACATGCTCTGTGTTCCTTTTTAAACTTTTAATTTTTTCATCCTTTCAGAGCCTTGCTAAAGTACGTGTATTTTTGAGCACATGCTTAGAGGTGTTATAGTCAGCTTCCTATTGCTGTAGTTCTTTTCACTCTCTTGCTGCTGTTGCCCATCTGACTTTAGCAACTAGGTGATGTTCAGCTTCTGATCTACCATATTTCCCTACCATCAAGAAGCTTTCCCGTAAGACTGTAAGGCAAAATAAGAAACTTTCCTCCTATCAGCTGCTTTTGTCAGGCGCCTTGTCTTAGCAATGTGAAAGTAACTATACAAAGCTCCATTGCCTGCCTTAATTTGTTTTGGAATTCTCATAATGGGAAAAAAAACACTAATTAGCAAATATTTACAAATAGCTCAGGCAGATTCATGTGATTGAGTGGTAGCAAAAATGAATCCCCCAAAAGTATCAATGCAGACAAGTTTAAAATGATCAAAGTAAAATTACCTCAAAATTCTACTCAGTACATTTGATCCCATATAGAAGTGTCTGACTCCCTTACAGAGGGTAATTGTTAGACAGACCACCTAGTTATATCTCTTTTTCATCAAGTAACTTCAATAATTTTTTCACCAAGGAGAAAAAGCCTTACAAAAACAAGTTCAGTTACTACAGGCTGAAACTCAACAAACTGTTCAATCTTGTCCTGATTATCAGTCATTGGGACCCACCATCCCACAGGGAGTAAACCTACAAGGTCTTCATCCTAATGAACTTTATCAAGTTAATGTACCTTGGATTGATTACTCTTTTTCTCCGGGTTTTCCCTACTCCAATCTGTCAAGCACTAACTCTGAAATTGCTCAGGAGTGAGCCTGATCTGAAAGACTCAAGCACAGGGAAAAAATTTGTGAACTGACTCCAAAAATTACCTAGCAGTGAGCCTGATCTTCAAGACTCAGGTGGAAAGAAGGAAATGCTCACATGGGGCAACAAACACCCAATTGTGACACTACCCAGGAATTATAGAAATTGACTCTTGGATTCACTTGTAGAGCAGAGTTCAAAAGAAGAAAGCCTGACCCTTGGAGTAATTTCAACAAAGAGTGACCCTACTGCTTCTGCTGTCTCTGCTACTTTGATGTTTCTGCAGCCTTAGCTCTTACTGATAGACATTTATTGATGTTTATTTTATTTTATTTTTAATTTTTCTTTTGAGGGGGGAGGGGTGGAGGAAGGGAGGAGGGAGAAAAAAAGAATTGGCACACAGGGCCTCAGCCACTGCAATTGAACTTTAGCTGCTTGTGCCTCCTAGTGCTCATGTGCAACCTTACACTTGTGTCACCTTTGTGCATCTGGCTCATGTGGGATTTGGAGGGAGATCAAACATAGGTCCTTAGGCTTTGAAGGCAAGGGCCTTATCCGCTAAGCCATCTCTTGGGCCCCTCATTGATGTTTTTATTGAACAGCAGAAAGCAGTACTATGTTAGCAAGTTGAGCATTACATGGGCAAAGGATAG
Organism: Dipus sagitta; assembly: GCA_036346955.1. Taxonomy (NCBI): domain Eukaryota; kingdom Metazoa; phylum Chordata; class Mammalia; order Rodentia; family Dipodidae; genus Dipus; species Dipus sagitta. The sequence continues at coordinate 74,228,119 of CM070779.1, read as the reverse complement.
CAACATGTGAGTGAGAGGCAGGGAACTTTTGACTCCAAATAACTTTTTAAACATTTGTTAAAAGAAGAGGTTTAGGGATATTACCTGTTGGACTCTACTGGTCCAGAACACACACAAACACACACACACCACAAACCATTCACAAATGAAAGCACACTAACCCCAACACTTGCTTAACAATTCTGTGGGTAATTTGTTATTTTTAACATGTCCACTGCTTTAGACATAGCGTGAGGATATCTCATACATGTACACATTGCTGTGGGTCAAAAGTATAACCAGTCACTGAGGAAATAGGGCAAAAAGCATAGCTATGATCAGTCAGCATCTCTTAGCATTCTTTGTCCATATTGGTCATCTGTGCTGTTCAGGTCAAAGGTAAACTAAGGCAGAGGAAACCTGGTCACATTATCTTAAGCAGGTTGATTACATGACTATAAGATAACTTCAGGACAAATTACAAGTCAGGAACTTAGAGCTGGAGAATTTAGGGCTCAGCAATTAAAGACACTTGTTTGCAAATCCTATCAGCCTAGATTCAATTTCCCAGTACCCACGTAAACCCAAATATACAAAGTGGTCATGCATCTGTAGGAACAAGTGGGTCCGGTGTGCCCATTCTCTCTGTCTGTGTTTCTCTCTCTCTGCTCATAAATAAAATGTTTTAAAAGACAAGAGCATAATAGAAAAAGCATCTCAAAGCACTATTCTCAGAAAAGTTATTTGTAAGTTCCGTAAGTATTCCCACAGTTTTTCTCATAGTCTATTTCCACATTTCATTCTCCATCTGTTCTTATAGTTTATTCTCATACCTGACCTCATGGGCAGGGCCCATTTAGCAGATGGTGTGTGTCATGGGCAAGTATGGGAATGCAAAGACTGGGACCTCACAGGTAGAATCCTCAATGCAGTGTGTGTGTGGGCAGAGGGGGTGCAGTGAGTCTAGAAGTGAGCACAAGGGCCACACAACCTCTGATCCCATGTGTGGTGTCCAAGTTGCTGGAGGGGGAAGGGAGCAAGCACAGAGGTCCCAAGGCATCTGCCCTCAGGGGCTGATCCATGAAGAGTGGTGGGAAGAGAGTGGTTATTGGGCATGTGAGTCACACAACTTCTGACTTTATGTGTGGAGTCTGAACAGTGCAGTGGAGGAAGCTTGAAAGTGGGAGTGGGGATTACACCTGACTTCACATGCAGAGTATGAACAGTGCTGTTTGGGGGAGTCTGGAAGCAGATACAGGGTTGCACACCTTTTTTTCATCTATTTTATTTATTTATTCATTTATTTGAGAGAGAGAAAGAGAGAGAGAGAGAGAGAGAGAGAGAATGGGCATACCAGGGCCTCTAGCCACTGCAAATGAACTCCAGACACATGCGCCACCTTGCACATCTGGCTTACATGGGTACTGGGGAATCCAACCTGGGTCCTTAGGCTTTGCAGACAAGCACCTTAACCACTGAGCCATTTCTCCAGCCCAGTGTTGCACAACTTCTGACCTCAGGTGAGGATTCTGAGCACTGCATGGAGGGGAGCCTGGGAGTGGGCAGGGGGTTGTGTGAACTCCGAACTCATATTCAGTGTCTGAATAGTGCACCAGGAATGCTGAGCCGTGGGATCAGGCTGCCATGAAGACTGGGCTCACGAGGGTAATCAGCATGGTGCAGCAGTGGCAGCTGGGAGCTGGGTCACAGGACTTCTGAACTTATGTGTGAAGTGCAAACAGTGAAGTGGAGGATCCTGGAAGCTGGTGAAGGGTCATATGACCTCTATACTCAAAGGCAGAGTCTGAATGGTGTGAGGGGAGCCTCTGAGTGGGCATGGAGTCACATGGCTTCTGAACTCATGTGTGGAGTCCCTGTGATGCATCTCAGTGAGTCTAGGAGTGGGTGCAGGGTTGCACTATTTTAACTGATACCTTTCAAAAATGATTTTATCTATTTATTGTGTGTGTATGTTGATGTGAGTGTATTGATGTGGGAGCGTATGTATGGGTACGTGTTTGTCCCTGCATGCATGGGAGGTCAGAGGGTAAGCTTGTAATGTTAGGCCTCAACTTCTACCTTGTTTGAGACAGGGTTTCTCTTGTTTTGCCACTATGAATAGCTGACTAATTGCCCTGCCAGCTTTGGGATTTCATTAATCTGCCTCTCATTGTCATAGGCACATTAAGATTATAGATGTGTGTGCTATTTGTGTCCAGCTTTACATGGGTTCTATATAAAGTGGGGATTTATTTTTAACTTTATCGGATTATTTCTCTGTTGTAATGTTCTTTTTATTGGAATTGGAAAACAATTCCTTCCTTCCTTCCTTCCTTCCTTCCTTCCTTCCTTCCTCCCCCATCCCAACTCCCTTCCTCCCTTTTTCATTCTTTCTTCCTTTCCTTTCCCTTTTTCTTTATCTTCCTCCCTTGCTCATCCATCCTTCCTTCCTTCCTCCCTCCCTCCCTCCCTCCCTCCCTCCCTCCCTCCCTCTCTCTCTCTCTCTCTCTTCCTTTCTTTCTTTCTTTCTTTCTTTCTTTCTCTCTCTCTCTCTCTCTTTCTTTCTTTCTTATTTTCCTTCTGCTTATGCTGCCATTGAAGGACTAAGGTAGCTTTTTTATACGGTGCACTTAGGAACAGAGGCCCAAAGAGAAAACCTGCCTTAGCATAACTAGAATTTACAGCTGATCCAGTCTCATCTAAGACGAACAAACAACTTCTCAGTTCCCTGGGAGAAACTTCCTGCTTCTTTCTCAGCTTAGTACCTGGGCTGGCTGGACTTTCTGAATCAGTTCACTTAGCCCATGAACCAATCACATCTCTCCCTTACACACCTGAGTTTGCAGACAAAACCAGCCCTGTGGCTCTTTTGTTCCCAGCTCTTTCTAGTTTCCTAACCTGGCTGGGAGTGTGGAAGGGAAATTATATTCTCTCTTACATTTTGGTTGCCTTACTGACCTGTGGTTCTTTCATTTGAATTACCAGTGTGTAAGTGTCTCCCTTCTCCCAGGGCTCTTGCTACTTGCTTGGGTACCATTTTGCTCATTTCTTACATGCATTTCATTTCCAGATGCCTTTTCAGTTTGTTATATGCATGATATTCCATTAAACTCTAGGTCTATCATGTGTATAATAACTCTCTTGACTTTCTTGGCTATTTATCTCTTGGCATCTGAATTTCCTGGTCCCTGCTTTAGTGCTTTCTCATCTTTCTTTCTTTTTTTTTTTTAATCTTTCCATAAACCCTGCATCCTTTACCACCTAATATCTTAGCTTCCCCCTCTGTGAAGGAGAAGGGCTGGCACTCTTATGCTTGGCTCCTATGTGTGTACATATGTTCCTCCTAAGTCCTTGGTGCAGGCTCTCATGTTTTGCTTTCCTTGTGTGTGGGCTCCAGGCTTGTATTCCCATGTCCTGCTTCCCTTGTGTGTATGTATGTTTCTTCTGAAGCTGTAGGCCTGGGGTCCCACATTTTGCCTCTCATGTGGTTTCCTCCATCAGCTGGGCAAGGAGAATTCCCTTCTGGCCTGAGTTTTTCAGGTAGTCTCCTCCCTATATCCTAATTTCCCCTAAATAAACCTCATAATTCATAGGTTCTCTCTAAATAAATTCAATAATTCATAATTTATCCCTTTTAGAGTCTGTTTTCTCAATTCTTTGTTAAAGTAGAGAAGAACTCAAAAGTTGGGTTTCATAAGTGTTAGAACCAGAATGTCTCTATTTTTGGACTCTGACTGCCATTTCATTGTAACTCTTTTTCCCAAGAGTAACTCAACCACCCCTTTTATTTATTTATTTTTTGTGGTATTTTTTTATTAATTAGTTTTGTATTCAGCAAATACAGTCAGTTTGGTACCATTATTAGGCTCATCCGTGATGTACCCCCTCCCCTTGGCCCCTCCTTGTTGAGGTATAGGGGTCATGCATTGTGGAGTCAGCCCACAGTTATGGGTAAGCTAAATGTCTCTGCATATCATGACCCAACATGTGGCTCTGACATTCTTTCCGCCCCCTCTTCTGCAAAATTTCCCTGAGCCATGTTGCAACCACCCCTTCTAATTATCACCTTCCTGGAATGACCCAGACCACCCATCCACAGCGTCACTTTCCTGGAATGGCCCAATCCACCTGTCTGATTACTACGTTCCTGAATTGGCCCAAGCCCGAGGCAAGGTGGCAGGGTTAGGGTTAAGTATTCCCTAGTCTATAAGGGAAGTAGCTGCCAAGTCTACTCTCGTTTCTTTTTCTAACATTCGATGCTGAAACCTGGAACAGACGCCCAGAGCAGGGTTTGCCTTGCCACCCAGGGAGCAGTGGGCAGTGACAGCTAGTCCCAGGCTAACCTCTGGATCCTGGAGTGTCCTTGCTCTCTACCCTGTCCTCTCTCTCCCTCTTTTCCACTACAGTGAATTGTGTGAGAAGTGCAATGTCCCTGGGCAGGACTGCCAGGCCAAGGCTGAGGCTCCGCCTCAGAGGTTCTCAAAACTCCTAGGTGGCTGAAGTAAATCTCCAAGGGCAATTCGCCTGTCTTACACTTTTTCTTCTTTCCTCTTCTATCACCGTGAGTACTCGTGAGCAAGCTTCTTTTTTTTTTATTTTTTATTTTTTGGTTTTTCGAGGTAGGGTCTCACTCTAGCCCAGGCTGACCTGGAATTCACTATGGAGTCTCAGGGTGGCCTCGAACTCACAGCAATCCTCCTACCTCTGCCTTCCGAGTGCTGGGATTAAAGGCGTGCAGCACCATGCCCAGCTATGAGCAAGCTTCTTTACTGTGTCACCCATGTTGTAATTTGGCAAGATGGAATTCTTTTTTATTTAAAAGAAATAAAATTATTTATTTATTTGTGTATGTACATATTCATGGGTGTGCAGGAGCATGTGTGTCATGAAGCACGTGTTGAGGTCAGAGGACAACTTTGGGGGTTGGTCCTTACCAGTGTACCCCATTTGAGGCAGGGTTTCTTTTTCTGGATGCTAGCCCTGTTATTCTTTGCTGCACTTATTATGAGCTTCCAGGAAATTCTCCCATTTTGTTGCCAGTGTCAGCATGTTGGAATTATAGAAACCTGCCCTGGCTTCGGGCATTTTACATGGATCTTGGGATCAAATTTGAGTGCCCCAGCTTGAGGGGCAAGCCCCTTATCTATTGAACCATCTATCCATAAAGGTATTCCAAAGAGACATTATGTCCTTCCCTTTGGCTATAAGACTATTGAAAAAATGGAGCCGAAGAAATTGGAATTTCTCCTAGGTATCTCATGCTGAGAAAAGAAAAGGGCTGAAGCCATGGCCCCAGCCAGAGGAATTCGCACCCCTTGAAAGGTTTGCATCTAGTCACATGACTTTGCAGAAGAGACAGTGGGGTGGGTGGGACCATACTTTGACTAGAATTGTTTAGCTATTCATAAGTCTTGCCTTATATTTAGACACAAACTTCATTAGGACCCTACAGACAGACAGCCTGGTAGGTGGGGGTGCAGGTCATCAGACCTTTTGTTCTTGCTGATGTGGCCACATTGAATAACTCTCCCTTTTCTGCTTTGTTTACTATTAAATTAGCTTATTGGAAATGAACAGCCCTCTCTGGTTTATTAGGGATGCCAGGGCACAAGCTCTGACCATAATTCTGGTAACAGTGTCTGCCCTTTGTACCACACAAGCACACCAGGTGTCCTGCCATGAAAGTTATTTCATAGTCTCCATATTGCTATGGGATTGAATGAATTCCCATAATGATGTGGGATAGAGGCTGGGCTCTTAATTTAGAACTCCCCAGGCCAGTGTCTCTCAAGCCTCAAGTTCTTGCCTATCATTAGCAAAGAATTGAAAAACACAGACACTGAGAAGGATAAGTTATTAAAGATTTATTTATTTTATTTTATTTTTTTAATTTTTTTTTGTTTTCTTTTTTTTTGAAAGTGATGGACAGAGAGAGAGAGGCAGATATAGACAAAGAGAGAATGGGCGCACCAGGGCCTCCAGCCACTGCAAACGAACTCCAGACGCTTGTGCCCCCTTGTGCATCTGGCTAACGTGGGTCCTGGAGAGTCAAGCCTCAAACCAGGGTCCTCAGGCTTCACAGGCAAGCGCTTAACCGCTAAACCATCTCTCCAGCCCAGATTTATTTATTTTAAAAAATTATTTGAGATATATTCATATTTTGCTAATAAAAATGAACATTATAAAGTGACTGCTAATAGAGTCCCATTTACCTTTCTGATGAAAATAAAAAATAAAAACTATATCCACAAGAGCTATAAATACTAATTCTGATATGCCAGTTCCTAGTTCTAGTCCTCTCACTAAAAATATTTGGTACATAGGAAAATATAATTAAAAAAATTTTATTTAGCCATTTATCTGTTTTTTGTTTTATTTTGTATTTTCTTTTTTTTTTTTTTTTTGGTTTTTTTCGAGGTAGGGTCTCACTCTAGCCCAGGCTGACCTGGAATTCACTATGGAGTCTCAGGGTGGCCTCAAACTCATGGCAATCCTCCTACCTCTGCCTCCCGAGTGCTGGGATTAAAGGCGTGCGCCACCACGCCCGGCTTATTTTGTATTTTCAAGGTAGGGTCTCACTCTAGCTCAGGCTGACCTGGAATTCACTATATAGTCTTAGGCTGGCTGCAAACTCAAGGTGATCTTCCTACCTCTGCATCCCAAGTGCTGGGATCAAAGGCATGTGCCACCACACCTTGCTCTATTTATTTATTTAAGAGAGAGAGAGAGAGAGAGAGAGAGAGAGAGAGAGAGAGAGAGAGAGAATGGGCATTCCAAGACCTGCAGCCATTGCAAAAGAACCCTAGATGCATTTGCCATCGTGTGCATCTTATGTGGGTTCTGAGGAGTTGAACCTGAGTCCTTAGGATTCATAGGCAAGGACCTTAACCACTAAGCTATCTCTCCAACCTGGGAAAATATAATTTTGTTTTAAAAAAGTTTAAAGTAATGCTGCATTGTTATCTAATTTCTCCTGTAATGTGACTTTCCATTTATTTCCCCAAATGAAAATCTAGCACAATACCAAGATAATAGAGCACATCAAATTAGTATTCAAAAACAGTTATAATAATTTGGATATTAAAGACCAGTCTCCCAAAAGTCAGAACTAGCCACTCCACCTAGATTATGATAACTATGGAACCAGTATGACCAAAAAGAAGAAATGAAGAAACAAAGAAAAGATTAAATTCTTTTGAATACTTCAAAAACATCACATAAAACATTTCATAGAGTTCAAATAATTGTAAATATAGAAGAAAGCATAAAATCAACCTAGTTTCAAAAAATAAACTTTGACTAAAAGTGCCTATTTCCTTCATGTATGTCTTGACTTTTTTAGGCCATTCTGTGTTCTTGATTATTTTAATGTTAGGTAATACTCTTTTTATATGTCACTTGTGAATGTTATGTCAAACACAAAGGATTAAAAAAAAAACCTCTGGTTACAATAGCTACAAGATTTGATATAATGCACTGTTTTCTTCCTTAACAACTTTACCAGCTATTGCTCTCCACTAAAGACTCATTTTTTATCAGATCCTAGAAATAAGCCTTCCGACCATAGGAAATGCAAAACAATGCACAAAATTCAGTACTTGGCCAACAGGAAAAATAACAACAGAAGGTCCTATAAAGAAGCTATGTCTACATTAAACATTCAAGGAATCTAGTTGATTATTAAAATGATTATTGGGGCTGGAGAGATGGCTTAGCAGCTAAGGCACTTGCCTGCAAAGCTAAAGGACCCAGGTTCGATTCTCCAGGACCCATGTAAGCCAGATGCACAAAGGGGTGCATGCATCTGGAGTTCATTTTCAGTGGCTGGAGGCCCTGGCATGCCTTCTCTCTCTCTCTCTCTCTCTCTCTCTCTCTCTTTTCTCTCTAAAATAAATAAATAAAATATATTTTAAAAATTAACACCAAAAAAAAGATTATCAGGAGTTGGAATGTTGCAGGTCCAGAACCAAATTATTTTGGGTAATTTAATCCTTTAAATAACTATGTATCACACACCTCTATGTATGGCTGAATGCCTTTTTAACTATTAGGTAAATCCTTTTAACAATGCATAAACAGGTGACTAATTTCCACCAACCCAAAAGCTAAGAATGTCATCGCATGACATCTGAGGCCTGTGATAGAGGTACCCCTGCTTCGCTGTAACCCACTTACCTGATGCTTCCACCAGTGTACTTACAGAGTGTTTTGATTTATTACTGTCACAATAAAAGCCTCAAAAATGTTTTACTATGTTGGAACATGGACATGGGGGAAACCTGAATCTGTGTTCCCAGGCCATGCGCACTCATATTTGGCTCCAAAACGATCTTATTCTTTTTAAGGTGAAAGCTGTGTTTTGTTAGTGTTAATACTTCCTCTGCATGCAACCTGTTCCTTCTCCTTCCTATAAGGTCATCCCCAGGGCATACATGCAGATAAACTTTTCCTTGTAGTCTGTTTCCAAGGGAACCCAACCTGCAACAACCCAGCAAAGAAACGAGAGGCTAAGTTCCCGCTGCACGGATCCCCTTTCCCAGAGATTGTCTATAATAGGAGGAAGCTGGCTGTCATTGTGGGGTCACTAGTCACTTGGGTTTCAGATACATAGGGTTGAAGAGAGGCTAAATTGAGTAACAAGGCCCTTGATTTGAGTAAGGATTTCCAGATGCTGAGGAGAGGGCTCAGTAGTTAAAGGCACTTGCTGGCAAAGGCCGACGGTCCAGGTTTGATTCTCTAGCACCTATGTAGTGCCTGCTGCACAAAAGGGTGAGTGCATGTGTAGTTCGTTTGCAGAGGCAAGTGGCCCTGACACTCATTCATTCATTCATTCATTCATTCTCTCTCTCTCAAATAAATAAAAATTTAAGAAAAGACAAGCATTTCCAGCTGCTTAGAGTTTTTCTCCTTGTCTCTATTTTAATCAGCTTCTAGCCAGAGGCTGAGCATCAATCTCTCCACCTCGAATCCCAGCCGAAACAGTCCGCTAAGGACCACTAGTTGAAATGTTCACACTCACATCTTATCAACCTTTGCACAGTGAATTGGTGACTTTAGTGAAGGAAGAGTAAAAAATAACAACATGGCCTAGACCAAAGCAAGGAAATTTCATTGTTTTTATTTCAGCCTGATTTTTCCTGTATTTTCTCAGAACAGTCAAAATATGTGAGAAAAAAAATCAAATTATTCATCAGAAAAATATTTTTGGGTTGGATTGTCAGTGTGATTAAGTATCATAGATATCTAACAAAAATGAAAATATCAGTATCTGTGTCATTCAAAGTTTGCAAGTTTCTTCACAATTTATTTAGTTTGAATGTTCATATAATCACTATAAAAAGTAACTAAATGTATGATTCAGGATATACTTAATAGTGGTTTGAAAATTTGTGGTATTTCCTTTCATCTTTTCTCATATTCATTTTATCTGTGCTAACCACTTAATTAGAAGAAAAATATGCAAAATAGTACCATGACAGTAACTGTAAAATGTTTAGCAGGGAAGACAGTTAATAATTACATATCAAGAATAGACTAAATTTCATTTAATTGGAATATATGTTGCCTTTTCCCCTAGTTACTATACTTTCTGTCACCAGCAAACTCAAGCTACACATTATCAGTGATTGCTCAGAGCACAGCCTAAGTGTATTATCTGCTATGTTAAATAATCCTTAGTTAGGTAACTGCTTTCGACATTTGTAGATTCAAGTCCTTTTTAAAGTTTTTCAGTTATTGATTTTTAAATCTTTGAAGGCATAAGCCTCTTTGGAGGCCAGGCAGAAAGATGCCACTGACCCAGTTGGGCCTTTCCCTTGATAACCACCCACTGTCCCCGTGCCAGCCTGCCATACACATTTTTTGAGAACCTGCTGTGGAACTGAGGCCTCCGCCAGGGGCCAATAGCGAACCCCACAGACATACAACACCGAGTTCATCTGGAAGAGCTCACAACCAATTCGGTGTTTTCCTAAGTATAATTTCTTATTAACAGCAATGGCAAAAACATTTTTCTAGGAGTAGCACTATTTTTGATGCTGCCTTAAGCTGACAGAAAAACAAAAATGAAAACAAAGCTTCCCATTAAGTAAAACTAATTTTTGACGAAGTTAAAATTCATGTAGATTCTGGGATAGCCTCCAGAGGTTTGTATATTTATGGATGAGATTTTACAACACACAGAACTAGACATATTTCTTAATTATTTGTACATCAAGTTACAACATATTCTCATCATTTGTGTCTTAAGAGTAAAACGTCAGGACATTTTTGTGATTTCCTCTGACCAATAAGACGGGAGGGAGATTTTTTGTCAGTATTTCCAACCAAGCCATATACAACAAATCCGATATAGATCCTTTTCTTGCCACTGGGAGGCTCCTGATGACATGGAAGAGAAAGTGAAAACCAAAAGCAAAGTTAGAGCAGGCTATCAGCACTAGTAGTTACCAGTACCCTGAGACATGTGTGGTGTCCTCCTTCAAGAGCACTGTAGTAATTTTGGACACAGATATTAAAATTATACATTTTCCAAATAATGCAAGCATTTATAAACCAATGCTTCGGCCAAAATAAAATTATAAATTTTGACCTTTCTTTAAATAGAGAATTTAATTAATGGATACCCTTCCCTCTAGAGGAAATTACTTCCTTACTCCCTAATATTTAAGGCTCTTATATTAGGGGAAACCTGGGAAGCTGTCAGAGCTCTACTGCCCAATTCAGGAACTAATGTCACAGCATCTTAGATGGGTAGTCTTCTAGTCCTGACCATGCTTCAAGACAGTTATCTTCATATACAGGTCAGTTCATGAGGTAAAAATAAAATAACTGGATATTTTTCCATTTTAGCACCAATTCTAATTAGATAAACATTAATATTTTCAGTAGGGCCAAAGGATAAAGAGAGAAAATAGAAAAACCTTTCAGCATGGTGACCAGTTCCCACAGTACAGGGAGCCTGTGAGGCTGCCAGGGACACAGGCAGCTCTGTAGCTCCAACCCAGGGAAGATGCTGTGAGCCTCAGTGGCCACAGGGGCTACTGGAGGAAATTTTTGTCCCAGCCTCCTAGAGGTAACTTGGGTCTAAGGTGGACATGGCTCTGTGAGTTACAAGGCTGGCAGAAAGTCCTAACAAGGCCCTCTAGAGTTCATGGGACTCAGTTGTCAGAGTCTCAGGGTGACAATTATGTTCCTTCACTGTCTAAAATCCCATATAGTCCTAAACAAGCAAACAAACACGAAAAACTTCCCACTTGAAGAGTCATAAATCTCGAAGTTGATTAGCCCACCAACCTAACCCTCTCTGTAACAGTTTTAACTGCCCACAACGACACTCACAGGACAATGAGGTTGGCGGCTCTTGAGTGCTCCTGTAAGAGCTCATTCAGTCGAACTTGGCGATAACTCTGTGGACAACATTTAGATTGTGTTGAGTGCAATTCTTCAAGAATTATAAATTTATCTTCTTAACTCAAATCATGGACAGGCAGAAAATCTCATGTAAAAAATTTGGGGCCTGGCATTGTGGCACACACCTTTAATCCCAGCGTCCACGATGTAAAAATAGGGGGATCGCTATGAGTTCGAGGCCAGCCTGGGACTACATAGTGAATTCCAAGTCAGCCTAGGGTAGAGGGAGACCCTACCTCAAAAGAACAACAAAAAATTGTTATTAAAATTGAGATATAATTTTAAAAATTAAAACAATGTTCATGAGAAGTTTTAGAAAGGTTCAGAAGACCAGGCAGGGGCTGGAGGGATGACTTAGTGGTTAAGGCATTTGCCTGCAAAGGCAAAAGACCCAGGTTCGATTCCCTAGGACCCATATTAGCCAGATGCACAAAGGGGCGCAAGCATCTAGAGTTCATTTGCAGTGGCCGAGGCCATTCTCTCTCTCTCTCTCTCTCTCTCTCTCTCCCTCTTTGTCTGTCAAATAAATAAATAAAGAAAAATAAAATATTAAAAAAAGAAGACCAGATGATCATTGTGCTGTCACAGCTTATTAAATGTTGCAAAGCAACATGGGCAGCAAGTACAGAGGTGAGGATAGAGCATTTGTAGCACAGGCTTTTCAGATGAAGAAAACAGAATCTTGGTATCCATTTGATATCCTCAGAAGATGGATTATATTCTACTGCATTTTTCTTTTCTAATATTTTTAATTATTCGCAAGGAGATGAAAGAGCGAGAATGAATACATGAAATGAATTGATGGGCCAGGGCCTCCTGTGATTGGAACCAAACTTAGACAAGTGGGCCACTTTGTGTGTTTATGAGTACTGGGGAATCAAACCCAGGCAGTCAGGCATTGAAAACCAGTGCCTTTAACCCCTGAGCCATCTCTCCAGCCCCTCTACTTTATTTTCCTTCAAGTTCTCTGACTATTTTGTCAACACACAGGACTGGTTTCAACTAATAAGGGCACCAGTAAGCTCACTTGGAAAATTATTTTGCAGTAATGAGAGTAATATTTATTTTTGTATTTCACTGGTTCAGAAAGCAAGCTCAGATGTGTGATTTAAAATATAGTTACATTTGTCTATGTTGGAACTTGACAGTCAGCTAGCTAAGAAGTTCTTGTGGTCTATTTCTTTTAATGTCTACTTAAGAAGTGAATTCTTCTTCCTAAATCTGAGTCCCTGTTCTTTTTTTTTTTTTTTTGGATTTTTTTTCTCAATTTTTATTAATATTTTCCATGATTATAAAAAATATCCCAGAGCCGGGCGTGGTGGCGCACGCCTTTAATCCCAGCACTCGGGAGGCAGAGGTAGGAGGATCGCTGAGAGTTCGAGGCCACCCTGAGACTACAGAGTGAATTCCAGGTCAGCCTGAGCTAGAGTGAGACCCTACCTCGAAAAACCAAAAAAACCAAAAAAAAAAAAAAAAATCCCATGGTAGTACCCCCCCCCCCACTTTTCCCCTTTGAAATTCCATTCTCCATCATATCCCCTCCCCATCTCAATCTTTCTACTTACATATATACAATGCCAACCTAATAAATGCCCCCTCCCTTCCTTTCTCTTCCCTTTCTTTTCTTTTCTTTTTTTTAATATTTATTTATTTATTTGAGAGCGACAGACAGAGAGAAAGAGGCAGAGAGACAGGGAGAATAGGTGTGCCAAGGCCTCCAGCCACTGCAAATGAACTCCAGATGCGTGCGCCCCCTTGTGCATAATGTGGGTCCTGGGGAAATGAGCCTCGAACCAGGGTCCTTAGGCTTCACAGGCAAGCGCTTAACCGCTAAGCCACCTCTCCAGCCCCCTTTGTCTTCCCTTTCTATTTCCTTTTTAACTTACTGGCCTCTGCTACTGAGTTTTTTCCTTCTCACACAGAAGCCCAATCATCTGTAGCTAGGATCCACATATGAGGGAGAACATGTGGCACTTGGCTTTCTGGGCCTGGGTTACCTCACTTAGTATAATCCTTTCCTGATCCATCCACTTCCCTGTTCTTTTCATTATCTTCACTGTCTACCACTGCATTCAGTTCAGGCCAGAGATAGAGTAACTTCTGACTTGTTGTGAACTCCTGCCTCAGGCCTGAAATTTGTAATCTTCTAGCTTCAGCCTTAAGAATGCCTAGATTACAGGCTTGTGGGCTGTGCTGAAAAGTTCACCATTTCACATATGTTTTACAACATGTGCTGAATGCGACCTTTATATTTGTTGTTTCAAAGAACACATGATAAATTACCTTTGTTAGTGTCTTACAGCTATCTTCACAAGGTTACAGTTTTTGTTACTGTGTTAAATAATGGGTCAATTTACCTGTATTTACATTGCAAATGTCTTAAAATATTTTAGATTCAGATTAAAATAAGGTTTGAAAAGAGACCACAAAATATACCAATAACTTGAAAAAGTAAACTCAGGGTTCTAAACCCTCATTTCCAGTGATAGGATTGAAAAGTTTCTGAGAGGGAACAAAGCAATTTGGTAATACACTCATTACTTCTTGATCTTTAAATCCACTGCAGTTCCGGTTCTCAGCCAGTTAGATAAGATAGCAAAGTAAAAATAAGCAAGTCCTTACCTTTTCCTTGACTGCTTCCAGCTCTGAGTCTGTAATTTTCCATGGACTTTCTCTTTTTAATTTTTCAGTTGTGGTTAAGTCTCTGTGGCTTTCATGGAGCCGATATGGTTCAATCATCTCTTCAAAGACTTTCCAGCTGAAATTGTAATCATAAGGGAGCATCACAGTGGGAACTAATTCATTACTTCACAGATACTCCAGGTATGACTGGCTCTGCTCACTTTGGAATCAGAATTGAAGGTCATGCAAATCTTTTTAAAAATCATCTTTGGAGGGACCTTGCTGTGAGAAAAACCATGGTTATCATTCTTCTCATTTCCCAAGGAAAGGTTTTAGTGTGCCTGAGATCTTGCTAGCCAGTGAGGTATAGATTTTCAGTATTATTAATGAACAATACATAGATGGTAATTATTCTGCAGACACTTTTTTTCTGCATAATGTAAAGACCTAGTTGTAAGATTGACATTTTAGTTAACACTTGAATTTCTATCTGCTTATTATGTCTGTATAAGAGACATTCATCAGTTGCTGTAGATGAGCTATACACATGGAGAGCTAAATAGGGTTATCTCATCATTAGTCCACATAGCAGTTCTTATCTAGGCCAGAAGCCTGTGGGAAAGTAGAAGAATAGCAAAGGCCTCCACAAGTTTAATCATTCTAAAATGACTTGTGTGTTTGCTGAAAATAATGGTGTCCTTATCCTGATGTTTGATGTGGCTGTCTGAGGTTTTTAAATGATTATTAGTCAGGTACACGCTAAGGGAAATTACAAAATCAGTAACCCTTTAATAACTAGAGATCTGAGGCCAATTTGGGCTACTTAAAAATAAATCATTGAGGAGACAGCTATAAACAGTGTCTAAGAGCTATATAACACTTTACTATTTTCAAAAAGAATCTCATTCTTGTCTTACATAATAAGATTACTTTTAAAACAACAGCACAAAGTACAGCTTATGATTTATGGTAGGAGTTGTCTTCAGCATGCTACTTTAAGATGATCTCCAGTATGAATAATTAATCTTTGGTTTCATATAATTTATCTTGCTTATAATTTAGTAACTTTTTGGAATGAATGATAATTAGAATCCATATGCTGTTAGGTTAAGAAATTAAAATATAAAATGATGAGTTTAATTATCTCATCAGTTGGCCTGATTTAAGATCACAGATAAAAGTGCTAAGATTACAAAAGGAGTAAAATTATCCCTGCCAGAGCCTCTGTTAAGGGACTTTAAAAAAAGATACTGTAGATTTCTATTGTATTGACTCACATAAAAAAAAAATTAGATGACAGGCAAGGACTAGAACTGCTCTGCTCTATTCTTTCAACAGTAAGTAGTTTTATTTGCTGTTACATCTGGCAGTGTCATGCATTTAGACAGCTGTGGCAGTGGTCAATATGGTACAAAGGTCTAACCTCAGAACCTGGATTCTTGCTCCAGTTCTCCATTGTCCTTGGTGTAGAAGGCCTGGCCTATAAAAGGGCATGACAATGATGATCTGAATCTATATGAGAGTCATAGTGATGATATGGGTGTAGTGCAGAGCATTCATTTTACTCAACAGACACAGAACTGAGGGTCACACTGGAGAGGCTCTGTTTAAGCTCAACATGTACTTATTTTGGTCAGGGTAAGAATCTCTCTGCACCTCAACCTAGATCTTGGTTAGAAAAATCAGTATGAAAATAGCTTCTTAAGAAATGCAAAATAGAATGGAGACTGTGGTTGTCCCCACAACATCCGTTTTAGGCTTTTCCCATTGAGTTTGAATGAAAATCACTCCATCCATATTATCTACCAATTCCAGCACATTTCTTAGCTTTCTGCTAGAAAAACTGGACAGATTGGAAGCATAACTCAGGCAGGCTTGAACCAAATGGACATAAACTGTTGTGTTGCCCATCATGAATAGTGCAATGTTTTAAGATGCCAGAGAATTCTGAATGGACTGAATAGACCCTAAGGTCTGACTTCAATGACTAGGGAGAGACATACTTTCTGTCCTGTGAGTACACAGGAGCAAGTCCTGATTGCAATGAGCAGTCATCCTGCCTTTGTAGCTAAATCAACTTTGATTGCCAACTTCATACTGGAAGGTAGAATAGTGAGTATGAATTAGTCTTTAATTATAAAATTTACTTTCTAGATCAAGCTGAGCTTAAAAGCCAAACTTTATTTACATTGTTTATGTGTGACAATAATGGCTATTGTCCAAATCACTATGAGATTTTCTTCCATTTGTATTTGAAAAATGCTATGTGACAGTAGGTTGTAACCAGGTCTGTTCCTCCAGTCCCTTTATCTCTATTCATCTTTGATTTCTTTGTCCCTGAGCTGGCCAGTTTCCATTCTTTTATCAGGTAATCCTAAATTAGCTAAAGATTTCCATTTTCATTGTTACTGCATCTGTTTTTGCTTATAAGTACTTTTTAAATTGACTTTTTCATTAGCTAGTTGCTTCCTTGTCTTGTCCACCCATTGTCTAAAAAAGTTTTGAATATTTTTTTTTTAGCTCCATAAAAAATTTTCCCTGGTCCACTAAAAGTTTTTTCTCCCAAGAGAACTGTAGTTGTCTTTGTGACTACTCTAGTATCTTTAAACTAAATTATCTAGTTAATTGTTTCTAGTTTTTCCTTGATTTTCCTATAAAGATAGTTGTCCTTTTGGTCTATGATTTTTAATTCCATCTACACAGTAAAAATGGAATTTAATCACAAGGGATTTTGAGTTTTCACCCAGCTCAATAATTTTCTCATTAACTTTGGTTTTGTACTGGTTCACCCTTGCCCTGTCATATTTACAGGTAAAGTTTCTATGACAAAATGCCTCTATCATGACTCACTCACACTTCATGGGTGATTGAAAGATTTGCTAGATGCAACGTAGGGATATTTAACATAAGCCTTCCACATGCAAATCATTGACAAACTATTTTACACATCATGTGTCACCTGGAACCAAGACAAATAATAATCTGGGGATAGTTGTCAGTGGTAGATGACAATTGTTCAGCCAAAAAGGCTTCTGTGAGAGCTGAAATTGGCCAATGTTCTACCCTTAAGGCTTTAGCTATGGGCTTGGGGGCTGCATCAGACTGAAGGAAGAATTTTCTTTCTCTGAATATACCACCCAGAGTTGGCTTATTTAAGTTAACACAAACATGCCTGATGTGTTGTCAGAGGCCGTAGGTGACATTTACCAAGGGATCACTATTTTAAACTGGGATTACTTTCACATCTCAGAGCAGCCACTGCCAATGTGGGACACATGGTGTTTATCAGCAAGGCAGAAGGGTCAGAGAGGAAGACAGCGCTTCTTCACCCCTTCTGGCAGATGGCCTCTTCCTGGAACCAGTATTCAGACTGCTTTTATTTCGGTAAGGATGCATCTTCTTTGTGACCTTGACATTACAGAGAAAAACATCTCTAAAACTTTAAAAACAAATTTGTTTGTCTCCAAGGAAGAGAAGCAATTGTAGTGGAACAAATATATATAAGAAACACTAAATTAAAATAATGTTAAAAATCAAATTTAAAAATAGTTTACTTATTTATTTGAGAGAGAAAAGGAGGGACAGAGAGAGAGAGAGAGAAGGGGCGGGGAGAATAAGAGAATGGGTGCACCAGGGCCTCTAGCCACTACAAAAGAATTCCATATTCATGTGCCACCTTCTGCATCTGGTTTTACATGGGTACTGGGGAATCAAACTTGGGACCTTAGGCCTTGCAGGCAAGTTCCTTAACTATTGAGACACCTCTCCAGCCAAAAATTCAAATTTAGACACCAGCACAAAAGTGAAAATGGCAAGACCCTATTGCTGAAGACACCTTAAGCTCAGAACACAGAACATGAAGAGAACATACTAGAATCTAGAAGGAAGACTGTTCCCAGACAACTAGCCTATATAGTGCTATAAAGCACTGCATGAGCTGCTAAGGGACAATGGCCACCAATGCTATAAACAAGCAGGGGACCCTGCTATATTAAATCAACCAGCTGGATATGATGTATACACCTGTGCAATAGTGGCACCCAGCATAGTTGGGTAGCCACTGACTCTGTGATTGGCTAAGAGACCCAGTCAGTGGAAAGGAATGCAGAGCTGGTACTGGGAACCAAGTTAGAATCCTATGGAGATGTGGGTCAGGTACTTCAGTGAGAAGCTCCCACTAGTCTTGGCCCAAAGAGAGGCTATACGCATCAAAGTATCTATTAATTAAATATATAATTATCCCCTTTAACTTATGCTGTTCTCACTTTCTGTTCAAGAATCTGTTTTATCTTGTTTTATTTTTTACATAAGGCAGCAAAAACTGGGAACAGCCAAAATCTATCAACAAGTCAAGAAAAGATAGCTGACTCCCTATCATGAGATGAACCACCTGTTAAACATCAGCCAGGGGAAAGTTAAGCAAGAGTGCTTCTTTCAAGGCAATCCTGACAACCTGTGCCAGGAAGATGACAATAAACATGGAGGACACTCAAAACATATCAAAGTAGAATTCCAGAAGTTGCTGAGAACTTAACACTAAAGTAGACTTAAAACACACCCACTAAGGCTCAGGGAACATTGTGGAAGAGGGGACAAAATATTGTAAGAGCCACAGAGTAGGAAGGAGTATCTAGAGACATTACTCCTCCCCGCCCCCAATGATTGACTGTTTTTCTCAGAACTTATAACCCATAACCCCATGGCAAATACCAGTAACCCCACAGAGGGAACACCACTGAGGAGTGTTCCTCAGTGAAATGGGGGCAAGAAGGAGGGTAACGGTACCAACATATGATTTGTCCATACAAAGTTTTATTTAATAAAAAAAGTGAAAATGCCCTGAGAAGAGTACAACATGGGGCAAAAGTCAGCATAGTAAGATGGAGTGTGCCCTTACCATACCAGGTAGAAACTCGAAGAATGGAATGACAATCTAATTACTAACAGAATGGTAATTCCATTTGCTGAAATTATAAATATGTTATTTCTTTTAAGTATTTGAAACTATAGAAACAGAAAAATGTTAGGCATTAGAAGTGTTTATGATGTAAGGAGGTGTTATGGAGTATACCACAGTTAATCCTGTCAATTTCAGCATTCTCATCACAGTTAAGATGTCTTGTAATGCCATTTTAATTGGCTTATAAGAATGCCATTTAAGAATATGAAGTTCAAGTTTGTCTGGTCAATAAATCTGACTGTCATAAATCTGAATTTTTTGTTGTTTATCAAATTCATACTGGAAACAGTAGCATAAAAGAGGTAAGAAGCAAAACTTGATTATTGTGGAGCTAAGGCTTATCAAAAATTGTCAGAAGGAAAAATTGTGATCAAAGAAAAGGAAAGAACTCCAATAGAATAGGAGGATCTAAACCACTCTGAAATCTTCATGTCTCAGTAAATGATTATCCTGATCATTCCTACTTGACTGTAAATCAAATGTATTAAATCACACCTGAATGTAACAGTAAAGATGATCTACTACTGAAAGCATTTGTAATTGTTAAATTATAGTACCAAGTAGTTCATTCAATACATAATTGGCTATGACTCTATACAATATTCTTATACTTTCAGGATATTCCCCTTTTGTTTACAAATCTCATTGTTTGGAAGTAAATGTTTGTATTCCCCAAAGGTAATAGAATGAAGTCTAAACTCTCAACATGATGAGGCTTAGAGCTGGTGTCTTTGGGAGGCACTTGGGTTTAGATAAAGTCATGAGCATGGTTCCCAAATTATGGAATTAGATTCTTCATAAGAACAGAAAGAGATGACAGAATTCTTTCTCCATCAGGTGAGGACATAGAGAGCAGTGATCATCACCCAGACAGAAAGAGCTTTCAGGGTTAGAGAGATGGCTTAATTGTTAAGGTGCTTGCCTGTGATGCCTAAGGACCCAGGTTCAATTCCCCAGTACCCATGTAAGCCAGATGCACAAGGTGGCACGTGTGTCTGGAGTTCATTTGCAGTGGCTAGATGCCCTAACATGTCCATTCTCTCTCTCATAAATAAATAAGAAAAGGTTTTCAATAAATACTGAACCAAGCAGTATCTTGGATTTCTCAGCCTCTGGGACTGGTAATTGTTTTAGTCAGGTTGCCCAGTCTGTGGCATTTTCTTCGTGGCTAAGATAATGATGAAGTTGATAAATTTAGTGACTAATGAGGGTTAAAATGATGTCATGGGGCTAGAGAGATAGCTTAGTTGTTGAGGCATTTGCCAGTGAAGCCTAAGGACACATATTCTACTTTCCAGATCCCATGTAAGCCAGACAGACAAAGGGAAAGCAAGCACAAGGTGACACATGCCCACTAGGTGGTACAAGCATCTGGAGTTCGATTGCTTTCTAAAACAAAAAAATGAATAAAATGATGTCATGTTTGGAAGACATTTAAATGATCATTTAAATTTTGTCACTCTCTTTTATTTCTTTTCTTTGTTGGGGGAGGGTGATATATCTCTTTTGCAAGTTTTAGAGGCTCCTTTAAAAGTTCATAGACCCTAATTAAGTCCTTTGTGCCTAAGAGCTAAAATGGAAATTTTCACTTCTATCTTTCCATTAGAATGTACTTGACAGTTATATGTCATGATTTTCCAAAGGCACTTCTTTTTTATATCTGTCAAGAAGTCACTACAGTAAATGCATATCATTTTTAGTCTTTGGTAAGCAACACAAAAGAGAGTGAAAGAGTATCATGAGTTATCAGTGGATCTTGTTAAATGTTTCATACCTCTCTTTGTTTGGCTTAATGTTGATGTCACCAATGATATTGATGTCTGCAAATTTTATCCTAAATTTGCTCAGAAGAGAAGCCATTCTGAAAATAAAAAGAAAACCCACTTCATCATTATGAATTTTGCTACTTTTAGTCAAAGGTGTTTTTGTGTTTGAGTTATCAGAAGCAGTCATGACTTATTTTACCTGAGCTTGTAGGAAGAAACATTCTTGTTTTGGCGTTTCATTACTGTTGGACATGCTAAGTTTGGACTAATCTTTTCTACTAAAGGCATAAAGAAACCCTTATAGTCAAAGAAGGTGGCAATCACCTGTAATCTCAGCACATGGGAAACTGAGGCAGGAGGATTATGTGTCAGAGGTCCAGCTGGGAACATAATGAGTTCCAGGTGAGCCTGAGATACTTAGAGAGATTCTGTCTCAAAAAAAGGAAATAAAAATAAAAAAGAAACCCTTGCTGGCATAGACACTAAAAAGAGCAAACCCAACTCTACATTCATCTTTTAGAGAGGATAGTGTAAAACCATCCACATTCCCTTATCATCTGAGACTGGATTCTTGTTGGCTATTATTTTTCTGTTATTTTTAATAGTCACATCCTCTTAAGAGGGAGAAGAAAATAAGGAACATTTCTAAATAAAAGTCCTGCCATTATTCTGTGATTTCTGGAAGTTGCAGGCTCAGGATTTAGCATGCTCAAGAGCTGCTGCTGGCACATTTTCAGGTTTCTTCAAAGACCTCTGCAGAGCCAGGTGTGGTGGCGCACGTCTTTAATCCCAGCACTAGGGAGGCACAGGTAGGAGGATCACCGTGAGTTCAAGGCCACCCTGAGAGTACATAGTGAATTCCAGGTCAGCCTGAGCTAGAGTGGGACCCTACCTCAAAAAACCAACAACAACAAAAAAACTCTCTGAAGACTCTGTGCTTCTTATTCCCACATACACATCAGCTCTCAATGGCTAAATCAATAAATAATATCAAGAGATACACAGACACATTGTGGGACTTTTCCCTTTACTTTAATTAATAGTGCTCTCAGCATTCATCCACTGAAACTTTTCAAACTATAAACAAGAAGGTGAGACCACCTGGCGTAGTGTCTCATGCCTTTAATCCCAGTACTTGGGAGGCAGAGGTAGGAGGATCGCTGTGAGTTTGAGGCCACTCTGAGACTACATCGTGAGTTCCAGGACAGCCAGGTTAGAGTAAGACCCTACCTAAAAAAAGAAGAGGAAGAAGGAGAAGAAGGAGAAGCTGAGCTGAGACCACAGCTATGTTTGGTGACTGTTGCAAAGTCCTGTGTCTCCTTGGTTGCAGAGCTGGGGCTAGGACCTAGGTACAGTCTCTCAGTATATATGTCTTTTGTAGGTTCTGTGCTAAAAGCAACACATAATTTAACAAGTCTTAATTCTCCCCCAAACAACTGCACAGCTTCCTTCAGAATCTTCCTTTCTTGAATGCATTTGGTAGTCAGAACAAAATAAATATCATATAAGATAATGACACCCTCTAATGCCTTTTTGAAAGGGGACAAGAGGGGCTGGAGAGACGGCTTAGCAGTTAAGCGCTTGCCTGTTAAGCCTAAGGACCCTGGTTCAAGGCTCGGTTCCCCAGGACCCACGTAAGCCAGATGCACAAGGGGTGCACGCATCTGGAGTTCGTTTGCAGTGGCTGGAAGCCCTGGTGTGCCCATTCTCTCTCTCTCTCTTTACCTGCCTCTTTCTCTCTCTGTCTGTTGCTCTCAAATAAATAAATAAAACTGAACAAAAAATATTAAAAAAAAAAGAAAGGGGACAAGAAAACTTGATAACATTGATTAGAAAAATTATGCAAATAATTTATTGCTCCCTCCCAAACCAAGTAAACATGAGGCTTATCATTGGTGGCTTTGTCTTTAAACCTACTATAGCCCAAAGGTGTTTAAAGCTCTTAAAGCATTTAAGCAGCAGTCATCTGATGAGAGGCGAGCTCAGGGAGGTAAGGCATGGCAGTAGACCACAGTCATCTGAAATGACCCACAGGTGAACCATAAACTACTTACGCAATTTTTTCTTCTTCAATGCGGTTGATTTTTCCTCCAACATATATTCTTAATTTACAGTCTTTCCACTTTTTTCTTAGAGTCAAGATATAGGGGATAAGAAGTGTTAACCCTGGAGTAAAGAGCAAATTACAACAGGAAGGATGAGCATCCTTTACTGACTAAAAAGAAGAGCCTTATATTTTTATTCATTTCCATATAGATAACTGCTAAATAATACATGCCTTTGAGAACACAGAAATGTTATTATTAACTGGTGCCATTTTCATATACCTTCCTATGCAGTTTGTTAATTTATCAAAACAGGAATTCTGCTTCCTAGTGTATATCTGGATGTTTTTTACCTCCATCATCAAATAACCACCAAACATCAATTGTGCCTTTCCCTTGCTTCTTTTTAAATTGAGTGCTGGCTTCCACCAGTTTCTGGTTGAACTCCCCGACATGCATCGACTGGACGGTGTTGATGCTGCTATCTGAAATATAAGAGTAAATGATGCGTGTATTTGTGTCTTGGAACAGAAATAAGGTAGCTTTACAAGAAACCTTTTAGTGAAGGGAGAAGGGAAAGTCTGGGCTCAGGTTGTTATATATATAAACACCAAGCTCCATTCTCCAAAGAATGCTTACCAGGTCAAATTCCACAACAACTTAGATCAAATTCAGTAGCTAAATAAAAGTCTGGTATTAATTTTCTCACTACAATTCTCATTATAAAACAATGAATTATTTTTAGGCCCTTGTTACTCTGTCTCAGAATGGAGTTATTATTTAGGCATGTGATAATTTGAATCTGAAATATTCCCCAGTGTCTTATGTTGTGAGTGGTTGCCCCCTGGCTGGTGCTGCTACTTTCAGAGATTGGAGGATGCAGCCCCGTTGGAGAACATGGGCCCGTTAGGGTTAGAGCCCTGCCCTCAGTTCTGGCATGCTTTGTTTCCTGGTCTGCGTGATGTGAACAGCTTCTACTTAAGACACAAATGGTGCCATTCCATATGCCTTGTCAATGCCAGTGTAGTGCTTACAGTAGAGCTTACAGGCTCTTGAAACTCCTGTTCTGATCCATGAGGTTCTGAAGATGGTTTGTTCTGTCTTTCTGTTTCTGTGTTTGGAGCCTGTCATTTCTTTTATTTTTATTTATATTTTTTATTAATTAGTTTTGTACTCATCGAATACAGTCAATTTGGTACCATTATTAGGCTCATCCATTACCTGCCCCCTCCCCTTGGCACCTCCTTGTTGAGGTATATGGGTCATGCATTGTGGAGTTAGCCCACAGTTATGGGTAAGATAAATGTCTCTGGATATCATGACCCAACCTGTGGCTCTGACATTCTTTCTTCCCCCTCTTCCGCAAAATTTCCCTGAGCTATATTGGGTTCATTTTTGGTCTGCTTCAGTGATGAGGTGTTGGGGGCCTCTGGGACTCTGGATCTCTGATTTGGTAGGAGTTGATTTTTCTCATTAGCACATTTGTCTGGTGCTAACTTACTCTCCATTGGAGAATCTGCTTCTCTTTTTCAGATAGATGTAAATTCTAAGGAGAGAGCCACCCCATCATATCTCAAAAGGGCCCTGGCTGAAACTAAGAACAATTGGCGAAACAAGCAAGGGTGCTGTTTTCTTGGTGAACCGGGGGCCTGTCAGTTCTGAAGCAATCATTTCATGTTGTTTCTATATTCCTAGGACTGCTGAAGGATAAAGTAAATTTGTTCCCAGAATGGACCAAACTGTGCCTTCACTTATATGCAAGTGAAAGGAGTCATTATGAGTGTCTGGAGGGAGGCTTGACCTTGATCATGATGCAGAAACAGGCTTCCAAAGTGAGGAAGTTCTACTTTCATTAATGACAGCTCATTGTTTTCTCCTCTCAGTTAGAAGAGAATGGCTATGGCCTCTGGCTTCTGCACTTTCCAGTCCCTTTCCAGACTATATCACTTAGAGATTACTTAATGCTACAGATAAACAAAATAAGAGGAAAGGAAATAATTCAGAAGAGTCCACTAAGTTTTGCATCCTGAGAGTCCTGACAGTTCTAATTTCAGATCTAAGTACATCATTTTCATGAGAAGTACCATATTAAGGTAGGTGGGAAATAAGACTCTCTCCCATAGCCCATGGCATATTTTAAGAACATGAGAGGAAATGGGATTATATGTGTTTTTTCCCATCATCCTCTAAAAGTTTATAAAATATTAAAGGTGAAATTTCATCCTAAACTATCTACAGGTTAGGAGATGGCTTCTTTGAAGAGGTAGCTACTGGCAACCTGACCATAAGCCTGCTAAGCTTCAATTTGGATCCTGCTATTTGACCTGGGAACTCTCCCAAAGAAGCAATCTTTTCCTTATCTCACACCACTGTATTACTCCACTCATTTCATGAAGAAATGCATGTTCACAATTCAATTTTTCTACCAGCAGAGGTCACTGTGGCCCTCACTAAACCTGCAGTGGCTTGGAGAATAAAATGTAATTGGGAAAAACAACAGCAACCCCCCCAAAACAACTGTTTATAAAACTTGTAACAAGCTCCCTCATATTTTGGTTCTGTGTCCCTGGAATGCGTTCAGACATCCAGAGATAAGTTTACCACTCAGCCAAAATCTGTAGATATTAATCTGTCAATGAAAATCAAGTCTTGAATTCTGGTTTGTAATAATGATGTCTGTTTTGAACATAAGTTTCTAGCTCTATCCCTTATTTGCCTATGTTAGTCAGATTTATGACCTTGAAATGATTGCAAGTTAAGAAGAATGTACATCAAAAATCTGAGTATTATTGGTTCTTAAATTTCTATCCCTCTTCAATCTCAACAAAGACATTTTATTATTTGTATTTGTATTTATTTGCAAGCAGAATGTGTGTGTGTGGGGGGGGGCATGGGCACACCAGGGTCTCTTGCTACTGCAAACAAATTTCAGATGCATACACCTGTTTGTGCACCTGGCTTTACATGGCTACTGGGGAATTGAACCTAAGCTGGTAGGCTTTGCAAACAAGTGCCTTTAACTGCTGAGTCATTTTCCCAACCTCCAACAAAGACATTTTAAAGCACTAAATTTGCTTAGGCACTAGTTATCTTCCAAATTAAATATTATTTTAAAATATTTTTATAGAAAGACCATACAAAATGCTGCCTGATGTTGATGCTACTTTCTTTATTACAAAATATTTTATTTATTTATTTATGTCCAAACAGAATATACACACACATGGAGAGAGAGAGAGGGAGAGGGAGAGAATGGATGTGTCAAGGCTTCTAACCACTGCAACTCCAGGTGCTTATGGAAATGTGCATCTGGCTTTATGTGGGTACTGAGAAATTGAGCTCAGGTCTTTAGGTTTTGCAGGCAAGTGCCTTAACCACTGAGCCATCTCTCCAGCCCTGATGCTACTTTTATTTATTTATTTATTTTGGCTTTTCGAAGTAGGGTCTTGCTGTAGCCCAGGCTGACCTGGAATTCACTATGTAGTCTCAGGGTGGCCTCCAAGTCATGGAAATCTTCCTACCTCTCCCTCCCGAGTGCTGGGATTAAAGGCATGCACCACCATGCCTGGCTGATGCTACTTTCTTGAAAGAAGTATATGGTAGTTTGAATATATGGCACCCTAGCCTCAGGGTTGCAAGTTGAATCTCCAGTGGGCAGAGGTCTACTTAGAAAGAACTGTCACTGGGGTGGATCTGGCAGTCCAGTCCTGAGGTGTGTAAAGAGCAGTTTGGAGCTCTGGCTGTCAGTGTTTGGTGCTAGCTGTTGGTGGTGTCTCTCCTCTTGGATCTGTGGAAGACAGCCAGCTTCTTCCACCATTGATGGTGTTTCCCCTGGAATCTGTAAGCCTGAAATAAACCCTTTCCTCCCATAAGCTGTTTCAGGTTGGGTGTTTGTCCCAGCAATGAGAAGCTGATTGTAACAAAGTTTTTCAGTCTCTACCTATGCTAAGCATGCCAGTGTCTTAGATAATGATTTCTGACCCCTTAGGGGTGCTCAATTAGGGGATCATCTTGAAATCTTGCTTTAAAAGTGTGAAAAATGCTTACCTTTTTTAGGAGTTGGTTTAGTGATGTTCAATTTTCCAGCTTTTTTAAACAAGCCTCGGATGCCCCCATGCCCTTCTTCCCCCTCACTCTCTTTGCTGGTGGCCTCAAGAGCCAGCCTTTCTTGTTCCAGTTTCTCCAATTCATCTGATGAAACAAGGA
Organism: Dipus sagitta; assembly: GCA_036346955.1. Lineage (NCBI taxonomy): Eukaryota > Metazoa > Chordata > Mammalia > Rodentia > Dipodidae > Dipus > Dipus sagitta. The sequence continues at coordinate 74,201,129 of CM070779.1, read as the reverse complement.
AAAATTAGCTATTTAGCTCAGAGGAACAGTTGCTAGGAACAATCTTATAAACTATTTTAGCATTTAAAATAGTATACAAGAACATGACTATGCAGGGTATAATCCCCCCCGATTATTAAATAGTATATTTCAGTAAATTGCATTCAGAAAGTATGTATCTCTATGCCTAAAGTCACTGAGGTTCTTTGTGTGTGTGTGTGTGTGTGTGTGAGAGAGAGAGAGAGAGAGAGAGAGAGAGAAAGACTACTTATTTATATATTTTGTTTTGTTTTGTTTTGGGTATTTTTTTTCCCTTTGGCTTTTCTAGGTAGAGTCTCACTCTAGCCCAGGCTGACCTGGAATTCACTATGTAGTCACAGGGTGGCCTCAAACTCATAGTGATCCTCCTACCTCTGCTTCCCAAGTGCTGGGATTAAAGGTGTGCATCACCACACCCAGCTGCTTATATATATCTCTATACCACCATCCTAAACCAAACAAACAGCCTGACACTGCAAGATGTTGTACCCTACAAGTTACTGATGTAGTGATCTAAGCTACTAAGTCAGATATTTTAACAACTGGAAGTGACCAAATTACAGAAGTACACTGTATATATTGGGCACACTGCAAGACCTCCTAAATTGACACATGGAAGTAGAGCAAGAATTATAAACAGACAACTTGGCATGGTGGTGTGGGCTTGTACTCCTAGCACTTGTGAAGTTGAAGCAGGAAGATCAGGAGTTCAAGGTCATCCTCAGCTACATCGTGACTTTGAGGCCAACCTGAGCTACACAAAACACTGTCTCACAAGTCAAAATAAGTAAATAATAAATAAACAATTACAGAAAGAAATCTTACAATTTATAATCAACTTCCCTGGTCTTTGAATACAAATTGAATAATGAAAAACATATCCAGTATTAATTGCTTTTGTTAGTGAAAAACTTTGCATGATGAGTGACCAAATCATAGCAAAGAAAGCTGAGGTTTCTGTGAGCCTAGCAGAGTTTAATGTGTTACAAAGACTTTCCCAATGTTTAACCCTGAAGCAAGAGTGAAGCTGTATAAAATTTCCTCCTAAGGTTTAGGACTGCAATCCAAGCTTTAATGGTTCCTCTGATCCATTTCATCTTTTTTTGGACTCTGATTGCAATGAAAAATTCCTAGCTGCTATGTAATATGTTGAGTCCCTCTTTGATCTCAACCTGCCTTGGTTCAGGGCAAATAAGATTTTGAAGGAGGTCATGTGACAGTGCTAAGCTGAAGAGCACTGTTGCTTACACTGGTCTGGGTGGCACTCTTGTCAGATCTCATCTTATTGCCTGCTGAGAACAGAGCCTTGGGAAATGAACAGTGCTCCAAGGGAGAGGGTAGAAAACCCAGATTCAGTGTTACAAAAACATTGTAAATGGCTTCTGTAAATGTCAACCCTCAGAGCTTTTGCCTTATCTATCTGTGAAGCTAAGCTGGACAAACTCTACATTTATCAATTATGTACTAACTAAATCTGTCAGGACAGTCACCTCCCTAGATGATGTTGTATTTCAGCTACACAAAATTGTCTGGCCCCTTTCCAGGTCTCAGAAATTAATCTTTCACCAGTGGCATTAGATTTGAGGTCAAATCATCCATGTGATTTCCCCAAAGCTTCAAAGGTTCTCAAGATGAGCAGCTATAGAAAGTTTGGGATATTAGACTGATGGTGTTAGAGCTCAGACAGGATGTGCTTTCCCTTGATGTGGAAAGGGGATGACAAGTTGCTCGTTGCACTGGGGACCATGACTCAGTGTAGCTCCGCAGCTGGCTTTATGTGACATTAGGACAAGTGACTCTTTATGCCTCAGATTTCCTGCCTGTGTAATGGAAAATCATCACCTTTTCTTTTCCTACCCTATGAATTTGGCCACAAGAATAAAACACAGTGTCCTTCATAGGGCTTTGGAGATCCTGCAACAACAGAGCAATGAGTACAGTGTATAGGTAGTGTATATATAAAACTTATGGAAATGGGTCTACTCATGAAAAGTAGACTGAGTTTTTGAGAATGCCAGAAGTTATTTTAACAATTACTATTTATTGCGTACTCTTTCCAAATTACTCAGGGATGCTTACTATTATTAACCTCATTTTGCAGATGAAGAAACTGAGACTCACAAGGGTTAAGTAACATGTCTTTTATCACCTAGCACGTCACAGCATTCAACTACAAAGGGACTTGCTTGACTATGACATCCATATGCTTCCCACTACAAAGACCTTCTTGTGGCTGGTTATTATTAAAGTTATTTTGTTAACCACTGCCTCTTAAACATGCAGGAAAAGCATGTAATGCCAAACTACCTGCCCCTTGAATGATGGTCCCTGGAGCATGTCATTTGCCAAGGAGATCACTAAGGATGGGACACACATGGAAGGTTGCTCCGAGCAGCCATCTCAGCAGCCAGTGCTGCTGTGCCGTCTCACTAGCTCTTCTCCAGCTTCCAGTGGGCACACTGCAGGGCCAGCTGCAGGGCTGTCTCTTTGCTGTCCTCTTGAAGGTACTTGTTTGTGAATTCCCTGGGGACAACCATGGGGCTGCCTTGGGGAGGCAGTTCTTCCCTTCTTTATCGGGTAGACTCCTGCCTACCCTTGATACCGCTAATGACCATGCTCCTTGTACTCTAGTGTGGACAAAACAGTGCAAAAGTAATTCCTCATTTGTAAGGGAGGCAAGTGGCTACAGGTGACTCCAACAATTTGCTTGAAGCTATGTCCATAGCATATCCTGGTCAGGCAAACTGCAGAAACCCAGGCCTGAGAGGCAGGTGGGGCCAAACTGCGTTTGAATGCTTCACATTTACTATTTCCGATAAAGCACAGACAGGCTGATGAAGTCTTTTCTGAAGGCTAAAATTGGCTTGCTTTGCCAACTTGGATCTCAGATCTACATAGTCATGCAATTCCTACTGCACAGTAGTTTTGCAGGTTCCTATTAGAGATGATTTTTAATCATTCATTTTGTGGGTGATTGAAGACCTCCTTCTGGGTACTCCCTCTTTCTCACATTTCATTGCTAAATAGAAGTGATGTTTTGATGATATTGTCTTTTGAATTATATATTAGGTGTACTGCACACCTCTGTTTGCACTGAAAATCAAAGACAGACTTTGCCAAAACATTTCTTTTTCCAGGAATACTGGTCAGTTGACTTGTGGAAGTATACTATTAGTCACAAGGGGGAGCTAGCCAGCAGCGTATGAATGGATACATATGAACTGACTGTAGGCCAGGCTGGCCTCCAAATTGATATGTAGCTGATGACCCTGAACTCTTGATCATCCTGCCTCAGCCTCCTGAGTGTTGGGATTATATAAGTGTATATCACCATGCCCAGCTATTTATCCCTCTTCACCCTTCTTCATTGATATCCCCTGACCATAGTATCTACCTGTCCTTTTTTTCCCCCTAGAGTTTAAGATAATCACTATGGTTGTAATGACACAAGAAAAAGTTTAGGCCTTTTTGATTTTTTCAGTTGATAGTGGGGTTCTAATCACTCTCATCCTGTATGTCCCAAACTATTCTCCTAATAAGACTAATAACTCCTTCATCACATCTCTATCCAGAAAGCCAAACTTCTTTGAGCAGTAGTCACTGTATTTACAAGTACTTTATGAATTGTTTATATGGTAACCAATTTTTTAAAATATTCTTATTTTTATTTTATTTATTTGAGAGAAAGAAAGAGGGAGAGAGCAATAGAGAGAGAATGGGCACACCAGGGCCTCCAGCCACTGCAAACGAACTCTAGATGCATGCGCCCCCTTGTGCATCTGGCTTACGTGGGTCCTGGAGAATTGAACTGGGATCCTTTGGCTTTGCAGGCAAACACCTTAACTGCTAAGCCATCTCTCCAGCCACCAATGTTTTAATTTTGAGACAGTTAAAAAGGGAGGAAGAAGGTGGGAGGGAGAGAATGGGCATGCCAGGGCCTCTAGCCTCTGCAAATGAACTCCAGATGCATGTGCCACCTTGTGCATCTGGCTTATGTGGGTACTAGGGAATTGAACCTGGGTCCTTTGTCTTTGCAGAGAAACACCTTAACCACTAAGCCCTCTCTCTATCCCTTTTGCTAAAAATACTATTTTTATTTATTTAATGGCAGCCATTTGGAGAGACTGCATTTTGAGTTGCCAAAATGGCCTCAAATGTTATAGTATGTGCATATTTTGTTTTTCTTGAAGATCTTTTAGAAATAGGCAGGGGCCTACAAATCATTGATTTTGAATCTTAATGTCAAAGCAGTCGAAAATCCGACAGGAGAAGGAGGAGCCAAGAAATCTACTGGGCAATCACAGCCCTTCCTACTTTGCAGCATCATTTTTTCTTTATTAATTATTAAATCACGACTGTGCACTTGGTCAATCAACTCAAAGCCATAAATGCTGATATAAATCAATGTGCTAAGCTCCAGGTGAAGTCCAGTTAAGTTGAAGGCAGGAAGCAGTCTTGCAGCGGTTGCCTTCCAATCAGGTCATTATCTACTGACTGCCATCTGTCTTTATTTCGCTGCCACTTGATCAGACACAGCAGCGTCACCCTGCTCTGAAGTGCTCATAAATCATGTGGTGCTTACACAGAACATTTGACCACACGATGCTTCAAGCCACACCTCATCACTTGATTTCCTACCAGTACAATTTGGATGCTTTTTAGTTTTTACTTTATCTTGTGTTTCTGTGCACGTGTATGTAATGTGGTATATATGGTCTATGTGCATGCATGTACCCTTGTAATGCCTCACACTTTTGCCTGAAGTAGTGGTGGTAGGAAGGGCCTTAGCCTGCAGAGGCTGAAGTGAAAGATCAGGTGTTCAGCTCCATTCCTCTTCTGTCTGGTCTTGTTTTGAACCAGTGTCTTTTCACTGATTCCAGAGCTTATGGGCTCCTACGAGTCTCTGGTCTCTGCGGCCTTGTGGGGACTAGGGTTACATATGCGCACGGCCACACCTAGCTGTTTTCACCTGGGATATGGAGATTTGAACTAGGGCAGTCTCAGGCCCCCTCAGATCCTTATGCTTGTACAGGAAGTCCACCTAACCACTGAACAATCTCTCCAGTCCCAATTTAGATTCTTTGTTGTTGTTAATAAACTAGTGACTAATATAAAATACCATATTTATTTGTGTAGTCTGGCAATACATTAATTAATTAAGAGTGTTGAGCCAGGCATGGTGGCGCACGCCTTTAATCCCAGCACTCAGGAGACAGAAGTAGGAGGATCACCGTGAGTTCGAGGCCACCCTGAGATTACATAGTGAATTCTAGGTCAGCCTGGACTACAGTGAAACCTTACCTCCTAAAACAAAAACAACAACAAAAAAAGAATACTGGTCATCAGCAGTGGGTGATTTGCAGTGAAAAGTCAGAATATTATGATTGCTGATCATATTTATACAGTTATTCTCATATAAGCCTATTGTCATTAGCTGGTAACTTACCTATAAAGATGATTTTTATTCATTGATTTTTTAACTACAGCATATGGTTCTGAATTGCTAATATTTCCATTAAATTATAATCTATGGTGACATTGTGGTGTCTATGTTAGAAAACTATGGTGATAGTCATTAACATATTTTAATGTAATATTTAAGATTTATCAGGCTCCTAGTAAACCTTATATAACAGTATAATATAATGAACTGCAAGTTTATTTCCTCCAATCCAAAATCCAATATGAGGTTTGTCTCATAAATTACATATACTTCAAAATAGCGCATTGAACTGTGGAGTAAAGCTCATTTTCATCATTATGCCATTGTTTTCCCCACAGGTTTTTCATGTAATTGGGTAATATTGTGTTCCTGTTTACTGAAGATAGTTGGTACTTATAATTATTTTATTAGCATTCAAGTGTATTTTCCCTTTTTTGACTAAGAAGCAGAAATATTTCAAATATGAAAGCTGATGTAAATAAGATATGTTCCTTGGGAAATGAAACAGGGCTGCAGTGCACTACCAGGATTCCTTGAGAAACACCCCAGAACCTGGTTGCCGTATCACTTCCCAGAAATGAACTCCTGGTACATTTGGGTGGATGGCACACTGAGGGTAGGAGCAGTATTTTTCAGCTACTATCTTTCAGCTCAAAGAGTTTGATATCTAGAATTCAAATCAAATATGTAATCTAAATACAAATTCTATTTCTTATTCTTATTTTTTAGATGGAAAAACATTACAATGCACAAGCCAGAAAACAACTGAAGTAGAACTCAGGAAGATAACAACAGAACTCATGATTCTCCTGTCTCAGCTGGCTAAAGTGTGTGTTTGTATGATCCTGTGTGTGGTCGTTGGCATGCACATGTCAGAGGACAATTTCAAGTATCAGTTCTCACCTTCTCCTTGTTTGAAGCAGGGGCTCCTTTTATTCATCAACTAGTATGCCCAGCTAGCTGGCTCATGAGCTTCTGGGAATCCTCCTGTCTCATTTCTCTTCTTGCCATAAACATGTTGTGATTACAGATACTGGTACTACTGCATCCAGCTTTACACAGGTTCAAGGGATCTGAACTTGGGTAGTCATGCTTATGCGTCAAGTGCTTTTGCCCACTGAGCATTACCCTGGCTGCCCATAACAGGCCTCTTAACAGTAGGCTCATAAAATTGCCCTCAGTGTCAGGTCTGTCCTATCAAATAGATGGGAGCCCCCTATGATGGATGGTTCAAGGGACACAAGGAAACACCTTTGACTCATGCTTATAGCTCAGATTTCACCAAGGCTTCTGATTGTATAAGACATTGTCTTCTTCAGTTCTCCTTTAAAAGAATACTGGCTTCAGGCAGACAAAGGCTTGAATACTAGCCTTACCAGTTACTCACTTTCTACATTGTGGGTAAGTTCCAACTTTATCAGCTGTATGGAGGTGATGGCAATACTTCACCAGTACATTAGTTGGGGTAATAAATACTGTATGTGAGCATAAAGAATAGTAATATGCACCAAGAACTGTTAGCTATTGATGTTACAAATATATGAAGTCCTACTAAAAAGGGAATATAACAACACTGAGAAGGAATTAGTATATCTTGTCAGAGGACAAAAGTTCCACATAACAACAACATAAAACAAAGCTAAAGTCCTTGAAAAAAAAGGATAACCATTATGCTGTATTTTTTCCACAGATTAAAATTTGCAGCCTTATTACTATTAATAATAGGTTAATCTTGGACTCATCCACCTCAGCCTCTCAGGTGCTGGGATTAAAGGCATGTACCTCCATGCCTGGCTGTTTAATTTTTAAAAACCTCACACAATCACATAGTATGTCTAAAACATATAGTTTGTGCTCTATTTTATTTTATTATTTTATTTAGTTATTTTGCTCTTTTTGAGGTAGTGTCTCTCTCTAGCTCAGACTGACCTAGAATTCACTATATAGTCTCAGGGTGGCCTCGAACTCATGGCAATCCTCCTACCTCTGTCCCCCGAGTGCTGGGATTAAAGGCACATGCCACCATGCCCAGCTTGCACTCTATTTTAAACAAAGACTTCATCTCTAGTTTCCTCTTCTTCCTCATTCACTAAAACATTGTAGAATGATGGAATCAGAAAATTCACCAAATCTACTCATAGCCCCTGTTATGATGGAGACATTTGGGAAACAGCAAACAATCTGGACCTCTCAGGCACCCATCCCTTATAGATGTTGCCTTTCCACTGGACCTTCCCCGTGGTACCCCATGCTCCAACATCCTGGAGGCCCAATGGTGCTACAGAAAGGCTGAGCACTGCTGCTAGCTTTTCATGATCACATGTTGAAGTGTTTGGCTTTTCTGATTTCTTTCACTCCTCATTGTGACTTAAATTCATTCTAGGTTTTTGTCATCCCCAACAAAGCTATGCCAGTGCTCTGGCTTGAAAGAGAATGGAGAGTACAGTATATGATCTTCCTCAGTTTACCTCTTTACTCTCACAAATCTCACCAGCAATCCTTACTTCCCTTGCTCCCAGTTTAGAAGACAGATCATTTCTTTCATGTCAGGTCAAGTCTTCTACCCATGCTTTTCTCTTAATTTCCCCCTTATTCTCCTGGATCTTACTTCATGGATTGTCCCTTTCTTCCTCTACATTGTCCATCTCTCCTACTCACTTGTGCCCATTTCCTCAGTCTAGGAACATGCCTAACCTTCCTATTTTAAGGTCTGTGGATCTCCAATAATAAGTCTCTTCAATCTTATTCTTTTCACCATTCTACCTTCTTGGAATGGTGTCATGTCCATATTCTCTGCCTTGTCATCTCACAGTCCCCTCTTGACCCACTGTTCTCTGATCCCCAACAACATTATTCCAGAGACATTGCTTTCATCAAGACTATCTGTGTCATGCCAATTTTAATTTCATCCACTCTTTTCTATTCTTGCGTGTTGCTGTTGACAGTGCTATTTTCCAAGTTCTGTGCACTCTATTCCCATGGCTCCTGATGTCAACCTCCTAGTTTCTTTACTTTCCTGCTCCTTTTTTGGTGCTTTTCCCTGTGCCTAGATTTCTCAATCACACATCATTCTTGGGTTGTATTTTGTAGTGTCATGGTTTCAATTTCCACCCTAACTGTGATGACCTTTGTCTGCTAGGGCTGCCATCAAAACCACCACACATGGAGTGATTTAAACAATTTTTTTTCTCACATTTCTGAAGGATAAAATCCTAGTATTAAGATATCAACAGATATAATTATACCAAGGTCACTCTCCTAGACTTGAAGGTGGATGCTTTCTCACCCCTAGTCTGTCCTATGATCCTTTTTTTTTTTTTTTTTTTACAAATGCACTAGAAACAGAATTGGGACCTACCAATATGACCTCATTTTACCTTAATTCCTTCTTTACAGACCCAATCCCTAACAATAGTTCCATTCTGAGGAACTGAGATCAGGACTTCAGAACATAAATTTGATGGTGGTGGGCACTATCTAGATAACAACATCTAAATCTAGATCTCAGGCACAGAGTTTTCCTTTAAGACTTAGGGCTGTTAATGGCCTATTGGAATTCTCCGTAGGATTTCCCACCGGAGACTGTTTGAGATGGAGCCAGACATCTCACGTCTCTTCTCGCACTTTTGATCTCCTTTGCAGGCACCACCATCCACCCAGCCAGCTGAAGAGTCTTGCATGCCCCTCCTGTATCCTCCACATGTCATCAACCCCCAGTGTGTTCTTCATGCCTCTAAGCACTCTTCAGCTCTGTCCTTTCTCTACAATCCTCCAGGAGCTCCCTCAGTTCCAGCTGTCTTGATTATTATGAAAATCTTTTTTTTTTTTTTAAATTCATGCCTGTTGCTCTTGTAGACTGCCTTTGCAATTTTTTTTTTTTTTCCTGAGGTTGGAAAACTTGCTCTAGCCCAGGCTGACCTGGAATTCACTATGTAGTCTCAGAGAGCCTTTGAACTCATGACAGTCCTCCTACCTCTGCCTCCTGAGTGCTGGGATTAAAGGCATGTGCCACCATGCCCAGCTCTATTTTTTTTTTAAATAGAAACATGAAGATTCACTCCTTGTACGTCTGTATATACTATACCCAATAAGACCTTTTCATTTTTTGTAAGCTGTTTAGTATATAAAATGGTGGGATTTGTTTATTATAACATCTTCATACACACACACACACACACACACACACCCCTCAATACTTATTTCCTGACTGCTTTCTTTGTCCCTTCATTCCCCCCCCCTTCCCTGGCATATACACTGGTCCCTTCCTCCACCCAATAGTCTCTGTTTTGCTTCCATGTTATATATACACATATACCTACCCATGTATATGCATGTATACACATAAATCTGGAATTCATATATGAGAGAAAATATGTTATATTTCTGTTTCCATTCTAGTCTTCCTTAGGTTGTGCCCCAAATGACTGAAAGAAAGAGTATAAGCTCCACAACCTACATTTGACCACATTATGACCTCACTTAAATCCTTGTGGTGGTTCTCATCACAGACAAACTGTGACCTGCAATTTTTTTTTTTATTAGTTAGTTTTGTACTCAGTGAATACAGTCAAGTCTTCTCTGTCCTCCCTCTCCCCCCGGCCCCTCCTTGTTGAGGTATATGGGTCATGCATTGTGGAGTTAGCCCTCAGTTATGGGTAGGAGGAAATGTCTCTGTGATAATGACCCAACGCGTGGCTCTGACATTCTTCTGCCCCCTCTTCCACAAATTTCCCTGAGCCATGTTGGGTTCATTTTGGGTCTGCCCCAGTGATGAGGTCTTGGGAGCCTCTGTGTCTCTGGATCTCTGGTTTGGTATGACCTGCCCTTTTTAATGTGGCAAATAAAGCTTGCAATGAACCCTTCTTACATACAGCCTATGCTTCACTGTTGTCTGCTATGTATGTCTCACTGGAGTGACGCTGACCTGCTCTGGCTGTGCATGCCCCATTCTTCCTTACTCTACACCTGACCACTCCTAATGCTCTCCTCGTTGTATTCCCCATTACTCTCTCCTTCAACACTGCCTGGTTAATGCCTACTCATCTCACATTTCTTCCAGGAAGCCTTTATGGGGGGTTTGATGCCCCTTCTTTACCATAATTCTTTATTCATACTTATTATCACACTAATATCATTTTCTTTATTAGAGTGCAAGTTTCTTGCATGTAGACACCATGCTTATTAATCTTATTCTACCCACAGTAGAATTATTCTACCTATACTCTGCCTGCTACATACTAGGCAGCCCCAAATATCCAGAGGAAGTTCAGCTTGAAGAGATGTATTCATATTTTGCCATAACCTCTCAGTAATTCTTACATATGCTATTATTTCATACCCAAGAGGGTATGTTCAAATTCTAAGACTAAACAAGTATACCAAATTCTCCACAGGGAAGAACCAGAGTCAGCAATCAGTATTAGTATCTCTGCCTTTGTTTTTGATTAGTGATTCATAACATGATAGTCAGTCTCATTTCCATGTTAGCTATAAACCAGTTTAGAGATTCTTAAAAGCAAAATATATGTTTTTCTAAGGAAAGAATTAATCTTCATTTTTCTGACACATCTTGCAGAAATTGATTTGGCAAGCTATGTTATGGAAGGTGTTTATTTTCCTTGATGCTGACTGTGTGTTCTTGTGATAAGAAAACTAACTGATGGCTACCCTGAGTTATACTCCATTTCTTATTAGCAGAGCAAAGACCACTTGTGTTAGCAAGTTAGCCATGGGCCAGTGCTAGAAACTCACTTCAATTGTGGGTGAGTTTTGTCTAGACTGTGCACTGTTCTATCCCAACCACCTATAGCAATGCTGAGCCCTCCCAGGTACTCACTATTTGTTGACAGAATAAAGGAAGTACACACCTTGTACCTGAAGAACCTGAGAGATGTCAAAGCCTTGGCTGATTCTGACAATGACCACACCAATCTCAAAATCAAATGCATCACTGAAAAAAATGAAAGAAAAAAAAGTATCAGCATTTTAAATGTATCCTTTATCCCCTAGCTTTGGATGAATATTAAACTTGCTTCTGGAATTTTGATGTCATGAAGCTATTAAAATCCACTTTAGAATACTGTCAAGAGCTGATGCCTTTTGTGTTTATTTCTCCTTTTACCTTTTATTATTTGTTTATTTAAAAGAGAGAGAGAGAGAGAGAGAGGGAGGGAGGGAGAGAGGGAGGGAGGGAGGAAAGGAGAGAGAGAGAGAGAGAAAATGGGTATGCCAGGCCCATCAGCCACTAAAGGAACTCCAGATGCATGTGCCACCGTATGCATCTGGCTTATATGGGTCCTGGGAAATTGAATCTGGGTCCTTTGGCTTTGCAGATGAGCATTTTAAGTACTAAGTCATTCCCCTAGCCCTCTTTTACTTTTTAAAAATACATTCTGAGTACAGATGGTAGAGGCAACTGAATCAATTACTCTAAGGTTAATTGGTTCAAATAATACCATCACTTCAATTTTTTGAAGAACTTATTATATACTTTAAATAGCTAAATGTTTATGAAACAATTCAAACAATCTGATGAATTTAGGGAAACATTTACAGATTGCAAAGATTTTTTGAACTTATTAGCTTTCCCTCCCTGCCATGGGGAGGATTTCTGACATAACATTCAAGGCTTAAAATGTCTTTACTTCCTCCAAGGATATTTTGTCATTGACTCTGGACATGTGGACTAGTGCTTTCTCCCTGGAAATCCTGTGTAGTTGAAGATGGCCTTGGTCCCTTTTGTATAACCAACCTAGTATAATTAGATTATCTTAAAGATAAGCACAGGCTTTTTTGGGTTATTGCAGCCTGTAGTATATATTAAAAATCTGGAAGAAAGCCAATTAATTATTTGAATTATGTAAACATGCCCCCCAAGGGCGTGCCCTTGTTTACTCTTCTATGGAACTAAAACCATTATGCTGTCCTCCTCCAGCACCTATGCACTTTGGGACTGTCCCACCATATGCTAACAAGTTTCCAATAACCAAAGTCAACCTGAACTTCCAGATACTGGTATAAATAAATCCAGTGCAATATGAAAATCCACTCAAAATTTAAACCTTAAATCTTTTTTTTTTTTTTTCGAGGTAGGGTCTCACTTTAGCCCAGGCTGACCTGGAATTCATTCTGTATTCTCAGGATGGCCTCGAACTCACGGCGATCCTCTTACCTCTGCCTCCCGGATTCTGGGATTAAAGGCATGCGCCACCATGCCCAGCAAACATTCAATCTTAACACAATTTAGCACAAAGTAAACTCCACATAAGCAAATCTTTCTATTTGACCTTGATTATGACAAATAGACAAGGTATTCCACACACAAAAAAAATTTGGATTCTTCGTTAGGCAGACTAAGACATCCTAATCCCAGAATATTCCCTTTCATGGCCAAAGAGACTTTACATATGTGTCTGGGTTAAGGGCTTTGGGATAGGGAAAGTATCCTGCAATGCCTGAGTTCCCCAAATATAGTAACAATGGTACTTGAAAATGAAATTGAGAGGCAGAAGAGAAGGTCAGAGGAATGTGGTATAAGGACTTGACCAGACATTGCTGGCTTTGAGGATTGAGATTAAGGATACCAGCCATACTTACAAGTACACAACCTCTAGCAGCTAGAAAGGTAAGGTAAACAATTTGTTCTAGAACCTTCTGAGGGGAATGCAGCTGGTCTACCTTGATGTTGGTACAATAAGACTTCTAGATCATCAAACTATAAAATGGGAAGCTATGTGGTTTTTAAATGCTAACGTTGAAATAATTTGTTAGGATAGTCTTAGAAAACTAAAACAAAATATTTTAATTAATTGTTAATTATTTTTGTGTGAGATATGTATGGAGGTACGTGGGTAGAGGACGTGTCTGTGTCCACCTTCTTTGAGACAGGGTCTCTTGCCACTGCAAACGAGTCTAGCCCACAAATGGCTTTACATGGATGCTAAAGAGTTGAACCTTAGCCAGCAGACTTTGCAAGCAAGTGCCTTTAACCTCTGAGCCATCTACCCAGCCCTTCAGAAAAAACAGATTCTAATTAAAATCAATCATACTTAAGAAGGAATGGTATATACATTTCAAATCTGTTATTCAAAGGAAGATTGTAAAATACTATACTGTTGTAATAATGTCCCAGTATTAGCAATAATACTGTGTCTTACTTTAAGCAATAGCAACAACAAAATCAGAAAGGGAAATGCAATACAGATGTGTGATTATCTTCCTGCTACTGTAACCTCTTTGCTATGATAGTGAAATCACTTAATGTTACCAACCCAGCTATGTTTTATTCTAGTATAAATTTGAGCCACCTTAATTACCATTGAACTTTATTATAAATAAGACCTGTTTTTAATATACTATGAAAGCCAGGGACTTTCTTGGTTAAATATAAGTGGGTTCAATTATTTTGATCCCTTTGAATTTACACAATGTTTCATGTAGTGTGGAGGTTGGAAGATGATCACAGTAATTCTGCATCAAATGATGGACTATTACGATTTTCACCTTCCTAGATGTGCTTATTCCTTTCCTACCCCTTTGTTGGCATAACAGCCAACCTCAAAATCCAAGTGATTTGAAAAAATAATTTCTGCCTTACCTAGCTTTCTTTCTTTAAAGTGATAATTATAAACATTGATATTTTGCTTTTATCCTTATGGTGCCCCTAACCTGCTCCTCTGAATCCTTCCGCTGTGACTGGTGGTATTTCTTCACTTTGGCAAAGAAGTGAGAGGACCAGAACAATGTGCCCTTTTCAGGCATTGAAATCTGGCACGGCAGTGCTGTGTGCAGTGTAGGTGATGTACTATCCTGGTTAGGGCATTATAAACAAGAACTCATGCTGAAAGCTATCACTTACTGTATGATTCCCACGTAGTTCTCAATTTCTGTCAAGGGAGCTTTCCTCCAGGCCTTTTTATATCCAATGACTAGAGTATTTGGCTTCATTCTTCCTAAGCCTGAGGCCTAAACAGAGGACATAAACACATGGGCAGTACTTACCATGCCTGGAAAATACTACTGCAAATGAAGAATAATGTTCACATGAACACTACAGTAATGTTCTGAAGATTCTGCAGATTAGATTACATTTTAGTGTATGTCCTTCATGCTGGTACTCAAGCATAAAATAGAAGATTAGTTCTAAATCATCTCAGCCATAATGGACTTTAGATGACAGAAATGCTGCTTTGCCAAATTAGTAGTCATTTGCATTTCTTCTGACACATTCATTAAAATGGTTCAATAATTTAAAGCCAAGTAAGGGTAGGCTTAACTACTGGTATGCATGTATAACTTAGTGATTCAAAGCTCATTTCCACCAGTTATGTCTGTAATGTCATCAGCAATAAAACCCATGTTTGGAAAATTCCACATATAAGGATCATTGAAACCTCTCTTATTTATTGAAAATGACTGAGTTGTGCTTCTAAAAGCAAAGCTTGTAAGACAGTACCATTAAGAATTATATTCCATATTAGAGGTTCCATTTCCCCAACAGATGACAGAATGTGGCTTCCAGTGAATCAGATTTAATTTGGCAATATTACCAAACACCTATTAATTACAAAGTGATATAGAGGCACTTTGAGAGAGTAGTGAAGCCTAGTCATTGGCAGTAAGGAGCTTCAAGCTCAAGATCCTAAGGACAAATGCAGTAAGGACTCATGGAAATACAGGGAACAGGAGTTGAATGCACAGTTTCATGTAGGGAGGTGGCATTTATTCCAGATCTGGGAGTTCAAACACAAATAAAGATAAAGGGAGCAGAGAGTGACAGAAAGTCACCTTGGTCACAAAGGTCATAAAGAAATGACCAGAGATAGTTATTTTAGAAGAGATAGTCAACAGTCACATATGGATGGAAATAAACACAAATGTAGAATCCTTGAAATAAACTTTGTCTTCAGAATATTTGGTATATGGTTCCAAAATGCACGTGTACTCCAACAGTTCCTCAGAGCCATCATTTGGCCCTTGGCAGGTGTGTAGCTTTATGGATTTTGTCTTTTCTATGACTTGAGTTTGGGGATATAGTCATTTTCCACTTTAATTTCTTAGATGCAAAGGCTTTATACATAATGGAGTACTTAACATTAACACATTGTCTTGTACTTTTGCCACGACCTCTCTGTGCTCCATTTGCATTTGAAGAAGTTTATGTGAATTGATGCATATTCATTGTTTTAATTTGGGATGAATCTAGAATTCTGTTTCATATCAATGCATTTTGTCTCCTTACTCTGATTCTATATCTGTATTCCTAATCTAACTATAAGATTTATTATTTTACAATTCTTCTCTGGAGAATATTATATCAAATATGCAAAACTTTCCCAAGACACTTCATCAGGAGCTACTGAAAAAATCAAAGTAACTGGCTACTGAGAGAAAAATCAGCCTTTTGCATTAACACCTATTTCCATGGTTTAGCAAATTAATCACAGAAGAAGAAGTTCATTGTAGATAATAGTTCTTTCAGAAATGGCTTCTCTGCCTATGCAGCTATTTTGCAAATGGTTTGCAGGCATATTTGATTCAGAAATGCACTCTTAAGCACCAAAACATTACAGCTTAACGAATATTGTATTCCTGCCCACATAAGCATCAGCATTACTTGGATGAAGTCCTGAATTCTGCCACTACTGTAAGGTTCAGGAGTGACCAAGACCATGCATACTACTCTGAGGCAAAGATGGAAGCTTTTGTTTGGAAAAAGCACAAGCTACTAGTACTGACTCAAGAGCGGAGCAGTCAACTTGGGGTTACAGACAGTGGGCTTTATAGGCTCTTCAGCTGGGGGAAGGTGAGGAAGGGAAGGAACTCATTTGTTCTTTACATTAGCCAATAAGGGGCAGGAAACCTAGATCTGAGGCATTGTTAGGCAAGGAAGGGATAATGGCTGGGCAGTTCCTTGAGGAATGTGGATGATCCACTCCCTGGTATCTGTCTCCCTGAGGTCCTTGGTGACTCCATTTTGTCCTGACCTAACACTACTAAATACTCAACTCTGAAAGCCAAGCGCTCCATTTGGAATACATAGCACGGGGGCTTTTTTTTTTTTTTTTTTTTTTTTTTAACCATAGTGAAACTGAAAGAAATGTTAGAAAGCTGAACATTAACACTCCTGAGTCTCTTGGATTATTTTTAGTATTTTTCTGACATTTTGAATTATAGGGATAGGAAGTAAGGAAGGATTTTTCTGTAGTTACAATAGAATAGGTAAAACAGAAGGAAAACAGAATAAGTGAGGATAGATGAAGAGCTGTGGGTTTTAATGTTGAGTTATGTAGATGATTACATTTTATTCAACAGGAGGGGAGGGAGATTTTCCATACTGATCCACATGCATTTTTTGAGATGAGTGTAGCAGCTGCCCTTGTGTCATTTGAACAAGAAAAAAGGAAAAGAATGTCTGACTTGGGCATTGCTATCTGCAGTATGAGATGCAAAAATAGTTTGAAGTTTTAATAGGATCCTGAATGTCGTCAACCACCAGAACAAATTTGCATTTCAATAAGTGTGGGGACAGAATATATGCCAGTGGCCAAAGGCAACCTCATTTTCTGTTTCCAATGTATGTTCATAGTTCACTGTCAAAGAACCTCTGCTTTTGTTCTAACTCTGCCTATCCCCAGGAATTTGAAATGAATTCCTTAACCATGGGCAGTGATCTCCCATGCTTCCCTCTGAGTTGCCTAAACTATCGCTGCTGGTTTTCGAAGCTTCATCAGTGCGGAGTGCGAATTGTCTTTTGCCTCATGTGCGCTCCTTAAATGCTTGCCTTACCTGAAGGAGACTTCGGACACCATCTCTGAAACAGTCTGCTGCTACCGCAGCATAGAAAGCCTTGATTTTGTTTTTTATAAGCCAGGCCTGTTTTTTCGCCATGCCACTGTTCATCTCCTTAACACACAGCTTGCGCGGTCCCTGTAGAACACAATGAAATATTAGTTAGAAGTCCTGCTATTATACATCACGCTGCTATTGTTTCCTAATGGACAAAAACAGCCAACAATACCCCACTGAGTTAAGAAATAGCAACATGGAGAAAATACCTCCCTAAATGGGGTTCACTCAGAAGCTACTTTTGGAAAGGAGCTGTATTACTCACATGATCCACTGCTCACCCCAAGTGTACAGGCTTATTAACACCTCTTTAATTTACTAACTGCCTCATGTTAAATGAAAGGAAAAGCTGAGAACCTCACAGCACACAAGGAACACTCAAAGTATGCCTGAAGAATTTCAGGATAAATTTCACTCAACCTTTGATTCAGTAAGTGAGAGTCACTTTTACAAATTCCAAATAGATGTCAGCTATAGCCCAATGTCAAGAAATGGACAAAGCTCCTGGAAGGTGGAACATGGTAAGCTGCAAATCTTGCCATAAACTGTCTTAACAATTCTATTGGGCTGATGCATTGCTTTGTGGTTCGGTAAAAATATTCTTGCACCACTTTCTCCAGTGCGGTACTGATATATTTCTACTTAAGTAAACAAACATCTCTCCCCCGCCCCCAGTCTTGGTGGGAACAAAAGTTCACCTGTCTGTGACATAACAGCAGTGGAGAAAGCTCAGAAAAGGAGGTGGGCATGGTGATGGTAGATAAGGCATTTTATAATTTCAAATTTTAATTCTGGAGACTAATTTTTTTCTTTTTTAAATATTTTTATTTGCAAGGGGAGAGAGAGAGAGAGAGAGAGAGATAATAAGGGTGCCAGGCCCTCTTGCCACTACAAATGAACTCCAGATGCATGCTCCACTTTGTGCAACTGGCTTTACATGGGTCCTGGAAAATAGAACCCAGGCCATCTGGCTTTGCAAGCAAGCACCTTTTACCACTGAGCCATCTTTTCAGCCCTGAAAACTAATTTTCAACTGACATTGCTGTACTTATTTCGTTTTCCCTAAAGATTCAAGCCAGCTTTTTTCCTCTCATGCTTCAGTTCAAAAGGCATTTCCAATTACCTCCTTTTGCTCAACAGGGAACAAAACTTCTATGTTCTCCAATTCCTAGACAGATTTGCATTTTGTTTAATGTCTTAGATTTCATACATACTCCCTGAGATCTTCATAAGATGTGGTCTGTGGGTATGGAGTGGGGCTCAAGAGTTGCATTTCTAACATGCATCCAGGTGACAAAGAGGCTGCTGTTATCAGGCTGCACTTAGAATGACAGTCTTAAGGGTCTCAGCAGGGAAACACAGGGCACTGAGATGCAAGAAAGTCTAGTTCCGCAGTCAGACAGGACTTGTCTTAAAGCAAAGCTTGGCTACATTGGAGGACATTGCTTGTCTCTGAGCTTCAAGGTTTTGTTCTAGAAGTGGGGATCAACTATGTCTCTTACATGGCTGTTTGAAGCAGTAATAGTAAGGTATCTAGTATTAAGTTTGGAAGCAGTGGGTGCTCATCTAAAGCTGATTTGTATCATTTTATTTTATTTTTTCAGTTTTTGTTTTTTTGAGGTAGGGTCTTACTACTAGCCTAGGCTGACCTGGAATTCACTATGCAGTCTCAGGGTGGCCTCATGTGCTATTACTGAGCCATGAAATACGGTATTCACTCTGAAATGTACTGGAAACCCATGTGCACACCATTTTGTGAAATATCTCATTATTACTTATGGTGGGTACACATCAAATTAAACAATGCATTAAAATAGTTTTATGCCTTTTATCTTTTCAATTGATCACTAAAATTTTTTAATTTACATGTGCAACACTGTGTATTTCTATCACACAACACTAGGGTGAGTGGGGCCTTCCATTTTAATATTTTGTTTAAATTGGATCAAGTTCTTTATATACTTAGTTATTGTCCAGTATTTATTTTTTGTTTTGTTTTTTGAGATAGGGTCTTGCTCTAGCCCAGGTTGACCTGGAATTTACTATGCAGTCAGTCTCAGGCTGGCCTTGAACTCACAGCAATCCTACCCCTGCCTCCCGAGTGCCAGGACCAAAGGCATGCACCACCATGCCCAGACCGTATATTTTCTATAACCAGCTTATTTTCCTAAAAAAAAAAAACCAAAAAACAAAAATAAAAACCTTGACTGCTGTGGTAGTTTAAATGGATGTCTGGGCAGATTTTAGGGTCCAGCCCTAATGTGTGGTGGTGATTTGAAATTCCAATTTAAAGATATGCAAAGTGCCTGGAGTCCCAGAAGTGTTCTGTGAGGTGTAGCTTTTGACTTGTGGCTTTTTCTCTTTCTCCTTGAACCTGTGAAAGCAGGCCAGCTTCTTTTGCCATTATGGAACCTCCCCTTGATCTGTAAGCTTCAAATAAATATTATTTCCTCCATAACTGTGCCTGATCTGGAGGTTCATGTAAGTGACTTGAAGCTGTCCATTAAAAATGCCTTATATTAAAGTTAAAAAAACAAGGGGCTGGAGGGATGGCTTAGTGGTTAAGGTGTTTGCAAAACAAGCTCGGTATGGTGGTGCATGCCTTTAATCCCAGCACTTGAGAGGCAGAGGTAGGAGGATCACTGTGAGTTCGAGACCAGCCTGAGACTAAATAGTGAATTCCAGGTCAGCCTGGGCCAGAGTGAGACCCTACCTCAACTCCCACCCCCGAAAAATATTTTTTAAAGTTAAAAAAACAAGAAACTTTAATGATTATAGAAAGGGTAGAAATATAGGGAGGATAGTCATTGAACCAGAAGACCTGGACCAAAGAAAGATAGGCTACTATGCATCAAGTTTAGCCCAGATTTCCAATATGTCAATGCATTTTAAGCCAACAGTCCTTCCTTGGCCAGTCTAGGCTCTAGCTACTACAAAAGTAAAGAGGTCTCATTTATTGGAAGAAATTCAGTGGCAACAACAACCATCAGATAGAAGAATCATCATATAGAAGATAAAGGATATTGGCCCCCTTGGTCTATGGAGCTGTACCACAATGACTGTGAGCCTCTGGGGAAAATGGCATTTATTTAAATAAATAAAGTCTAACATACATCTATTAGTATTACAGAAATCTAGATTAAACATTAATTGTGACAGATTTATTTTAATGACTAAATTTGCTATTCTAAGAAGTCATAAAAATATTTCATGCAGAATTTCTTTTTGCTAAAAGCAATTATAATATCCTTGTAGCATACTTATTAATGTAGAGCTAGGTTGTAATGCAAATGTAGAAAGGATCAAGGAAACTAACGAAGAAGAGAGATATCCTGGAATGTAGTCAACATTCAAATGTCATACTCACAAAAATGCATTTTATCACCCATTAATATATTATGGAGATTAAGAGTCAACATTTCCAAAATATGGGTACAGAAATTATTTCCCAATTTGAACAAAGGAAGTTTAAAAGTCATCTATCTATCTATCTATCTATCTATCCATCTATCTATCTATCTCTATATATATCTTGGAAAATGATTTAGTCTGGAGAAGAACTTGATGTGATATGACTTCAAATGAATGAATGTTGTGAAAAAGAGTTGCGAGGAGTTCTAACAGTACTGTATTAAATAGGAATTTCAGCCAAATGCATGTCCTTTCCAACTTTCATTCCTTTAAAGGTTGCGAGTCTTTGTGTCTTTGCTTTCATTGTCTCTCTGGTTGGCACTGTAAGAGAATAAGTTTTTCTCTTTCTGATGTGGCCCATATTTCATCTCACCATGCATTCCCATTTCCATTCCTAGGTCATTTCATTCTTCCTGTATTTGGTCATGTCACTATTTTATGAGCATCATGACAGAGGCCCACTGACTGAAAGATAATAGGCTCCCTCAGCTGAAATCTTAAAGCTGAATAAGAAAAGGAAGGAGGAACCTCCAGTGGGTGAGTAAACAGCAAGGTGGATAGTTGGGGCCTCACACACAATACAGTTCTCTTGATTTTCAGTTGCATCGATGGCCACACTCTTTAGCAATAAAAAAGTCCTTGGTTGCAGGAATTTGCAGCGAGCTCTGGATCCTACTCTTTTCTGCAAGTGTAACAGTCCTTCAAAAGCAAGCAGTGGAGAACTATGGAACACCAAGCTGGCTTCCCTGTGATCAGTCTTACTGCTCCATCGTGATCAAACTGTTGGGTACCCAAAGAGCTCAGAGCTCTCTGTCTGGACTTGATTTTCTCAGAAGACTATGTAGGGTTTGCTGGAGGCTACATATTTCTGGAATGAAAACAGCAACTATAGTGTCTCAATAATTAATAATAATAATAATAATAATAATAATAATGACAATAACATTGTCAGTAAATAACAACTAAGATTAATTGAGCCTTTACTATCTGATAGATATCAACCTGAGCATTTGATAATATATCTCTATTGTTTTCACAACTACGTGTGTAAGTGAATAGGTGGCAAAAAATGATTCAGAACTTGACTGTTAGTCTCAAGTTCCTGGCAGCATCAGTTTCCCAGAGATAAAAACAAAATTTTACTTTCATTAGCACTACTTAACTTCTCTACAAGGTTGGCCTAACCATCAGCCTTGCCCTTTTGGGAAAAAATTTCTAATAGTAGGCTATCCCCTCATATACCCTTTCATCTGTTTCTTTGCAAAGATGATTGACAACCGAGCCTGAAGTCTAAAAATGCTGACAGCATCTGCAACTCCAGGAGCTCACAGGAAGTAACTGGCTGAAAAGTTGTTAACTGATGCTGTAACTATTTTCTGCTCCCATGAGAGCCTCAGAATATGGGATCAAGAAGTAAAAGCCCTCCATGGAGACACTGACACAAAAATGGACAGTGTTATCCAACATACAAGTCAAACAACCAGGGTCTCTGTATTATACTCCCTTATTGCAGGGAAAACAGCAAAGGGTTAATTAAAAGCAATATTTCCTGTCTCTGTAGAAGACTTTGGTCTCTTGCCAGTATATGATTGTTTTTACTCCCAGTTCATTCTTCCAGTCCTAGAGATATTTTATTATTTGAGAAACCAAGTTTTCTCTAAATTACTGGAGAAGAAAAACACCCAAACTGCTTATTCCATCAAAACTGGCTCCTATATGATATTGGCCAAAATTAAATTCACTATTCTAGGGCACCAAAGTTGATAATATGAGAGAAAGGCTCTCCAGAAGCTTTGAAAAATCTACTAGAGTCACAGTTGGCCATTGCTTACCCTGTCAGTCTTCTGTATTCAGTAGGACTCTCTCCATGCCAGGCTAGATGATTGAATTAGTTATATTGTTTCAGTTACTGCCACATAAGTGCAGTGAGGAAAGAGAATGTTACCAACTTGCTTAATACAGCAGCCAGAATATTGCCAAGTGCAAAAAGATGTTTAAGTACTTCTCAGGATGACGGTAAATCTACCCCCTTCCTCATTACAGATCTGCCTGGCCCCAGGACATATGACCTCTTGACACCTATTCCATGGCAGATATTGGAAATTTAAGTAGTGGTACCTATTGTGATAGTGCTCCTAAGGCTCAAACTGTCTAGGTCTCCTCCTCATGGCCTAACTCAGAGCACACTGCTTTCCTCAGACATCTTAATGTCCACTCTCTTTCCATTTTCCTGAGTTACTTTTCCTAATCAGTAAGATAAGAACAGGGGTTCCTTTTTCTTCTGCCTTTTAGGCTCCTGTGCGGATCAAATAAGAAAAACTGCTAACACTCGGGAGTCAGTGGTAGGAGGTTCGCTGTGAGTTTGAGGCCACTGTGAGACTACATAGTGACTTCCAGGTCAGCCTGAGCTAGAGTGACACCCTACCTCTAAGAACCAAAAAAAAAAAAAAAAAAAAAAAAAAGAAAACTGTAGGAAAATTCTTTGAAGAATAAGTACTTAAGTAATATGAAAATATATTTATAGTTGAAAATTTAAATTGTGAGGAGAGAAAGAAACGGTTATTAGAACACAAGCATAGGTAGGCTAGTTTGGAGGATTTATACTTATTTTTTAATTGTAATTTTAATGTTTTCTTCGCACTTGATAAATTATCCAATCATTATGGCTGAATTTTTAGCATCTACTTTGAATACCTCCTAGGAAACCACCAATAAGTTATTTGTCTGTCACATACATCCTGAACAAACGGGAATTCATCTGGCTTGGGATGTTCATCTAAGGCATGAAAAACTTTAATTCCCCACATATCTGTAATGTCATCACAATTATCCAAATATCTAACCTAAATTCTATGAGCTGTCACTTAAGGCCGTGATGTCTTGTTCTCTTCTTGTCAGTTAATCTGTTTAATAAATGGTTCTTTGTCTGGCCCATTCCATCCTTAAAATTTTCTGTGGACAGTTATCATCCCAAATGCTTTTATTTTATTTCTGAGCCAGTTCAGGTTTCTTGACTCAAAGGTCATACTTTGGAAATATTTATCACTTTGAGATGGTCTCCTATGAAATCAGAAATATATTTCATTTGCCCATTTAAAGTCAGGATCACAGATTTTTGCTAGTCCTTGCTCTGTTAGTCAAGGAAAAGCACTCTTGTCCAAACTGTTTTACCACGTTCCTATTATTGCATGCACCTATTCTGCTTGATTAAAATAAACCAAGGTGTGCAGTGAGGAAAAAGCACTTTTCTTGGATAGAGTGGAGCTTACCACAAAGACTTCACAGCAGATGCAAAGGCCACTGTTCTTGGTAAAAGCATGAGTTATATCCAAGAGAGCAGGTCTTGTCATGGGTCCCCCTGTTAAGACAATGCACTGGGGTCTGAAAGTTAAAAAAAAAAAATATGTGAGAATTGGCCATTGTACAAAGCCCATGAATTCAGATCCATTCTAATGAAAATAGGAGGTACAAGGCCTGGCAAAATGGGAAATCTTCTCCACTATTTCTTGGGTTTCCCATAAGAATTCTCAAGTGATCCTTGCTGTCCCGCTTGCCATCTTTGTATCTTTCATTTAATCGCAGCAAATGTGTGAAGTAAGGAAAGTGTTTTGGGCTCCCCCTGTTTTTGTCTTTTGGATACTACCTCACCCCCACACAGCCTGCTTCTCTCCCACCAGTATTTTTATGCTATTTTCCTTCATTCTCCTGCAAGTTTGTGTTGTGAGGCATCATTCAAAATTGACTTATGCAATGAAGATTTAAAATGACTACTTCTCCTGAGAGAATTCAGTAAGCCATGAAGCTGTAAGCTGAATGGAGACCATACCAGTGATTAGGATGTGCAGAGGTCTGGAAACATCAAGCTGTGATCGTGTACTCAGGCCCCCTCCCTGTCTCCATGCATGGAGAGTGACACATGGTGCTGTGAGGGGCTGTGGCTCAGTGTGAAAGGCAAGCATCACTCATTTATAGGAAATGTGGCACTTCTATTACTCTCATTTAGATTATGTCCATGTAGCTTGTAGCTGTTCTAGTGTGCTCGTCTCCTATGAAGGAAAGCTGTGTGTGTGTGTGTGTGTGTGTGTGTGTGTGTGTGTGTGTAGCATGTTGTATGTGTGGTGTATCACATGTGTGTGCAGATGTATATGTCTCTTGTGCAAGACAGGGGGGCCCCAGGGGAATGCCAGGCATCCTCCTCTATCATTCTCCCATTTTATTTCCTTGAAATAATGTTTCACTGAACATAGAACTTTCCATTTTTCTGGCTGACTGGCTGACCAGTGAACCCCAATGATCCTCTTGTCTCTACTCCCTACAGCACTGGTGTTACAGGCATAGAGCTTTCAAAATGGGTCGTAGGGATTGAACTCAGTTCCTCATGCTTGTACAACAAGTTCTCTTATCTGATGAGCCATGCCATCTCCCCAGCCCACAAGGAAAGCCACTTTATGATGCAGCATCAGGATGCTTTAGAAGTCTTTACCTGAAGTTTTTTACGTGGTCTTCCACTGTGGTCAACTCCAGAGCATTGTCCAAAGCACTCACATAGGAAAGCGCCTGTGTGGATGAGCCCCAGTTCACATCTGTGAATAGAGGAGGACATTGGCATACACACAAAAATGACCCTTTTATTCTATGTCATGAATAATTTTTATAAGTTGTCCTCTCCTATAATTTTCCTTTTTTTTTTTTTTTTTTGGTTATTCAA
Source organism: Dipus sagitta (assembly GCA_036346955.1). Taxonomy (NCBI): domain Eukaryota; kingdom Metazoa; phylum Chordata; class Mammalia; order Rodentia; family Dipodidae; genus Dipus; species Dipus sagitta. The sequence continues at coordinate 74,175,702 of CM070779.1, read as the reverse complement.
GGTGGGGGGTCTCACTCTAGCTCAGGCTGGCCTTGAACTCAAGGTGATCCTCCTACCTCTGCCTCCCAAGTGCTGGGAGTAAAGGCATGTGCCACCATTCCTGGCTTTAATTTTCCTTTTTTATACAAGCAGTGATGAGTACCCAAGTTAGAGAAAATGTAGCACATTTCCTACAAAGAACATTGTGCCCTTCTTTGAGCATGTTTGTGAATACTTACAAGTGAGACACCTTTTGTGTTAGAACAGATTGTAAAGCCCCAGAAATCTTAACAAGAAAGGATATGTGATGAAACCATGTAGGCGGAAGGATGTAGGAAAATGGTCACCCTATGAATAAGTTCAACATTCTTCACAAATTCCTAAATTGAATGCAAAAATGAAGTTTTCTATAGACACAGGTAGTGTGCAGTCATCTTTATATTTTGAATAGTAAAACCTAATGGCTCAGGAGTTCTTTTATTTATGTATTTACTTATTTATTTACTTGAGACAGAGAGAGGAGGAGGGAGAGGAGGAAAGAGAGAGAGAGAGGGAGAGAGAATGGGCACACCAGGGCCTCTAGCCACTGCACACAAACTCCAGACACATGCATTGTCACCATGTGTATCTGGCTTATGTGGGACCTGGAGAATTGAAACTGGGTCCTTAGGCTTCACAGGCAAGTGCCTTAACCCCTAAGCCATGTCTCCAGCACAGCTCAGAAATTCTTACTAGAAATAAGATGCCTATGAAGAAGGTCAAAGCTCTTTAGCAAGCATTTTAGCTTGCCCTTTTAGAACCTAATCTTTCATAATAAGGGAGATTAGCAATATCATCTGTAGCTCTAAAAAACATAAAATTTAAATACTAACTGGATTCTTTAAGTCTTACAATTGGAAGTACCTAAGAGAATTTTTTTTCCCAAAGTAAGGTCTCACTCTATTCCAGGCTGACCTGAAATTCACTATGTAGTCTCAGGGTGGCCTCCGACTCACAGCAGTCCCTCAACCTCTGCCTCTCAAGTGCTGGGATTAAAGGCATGCACCACCACACCCAGCTCCTAAAAGAAATTTGCAGGTGTACCCCAGAAATTTGAATGTCTCACTCTATCTGGAGAGTTAGAAAGGTGAGTGTTTTCTCTAGGGGCAAAACAGATTATTACTAAGTGTTAACTATGCATCAGGCATTAAGCATACTTTAGGATATTCATTCTTATAAGTATGAAATTCGACATTGATATGTAAAAAATGATCCTTGAATCACATCTCAAACAATATACCAAAATTAACTCATTAATAGACATTAACGTAATTGCCATAGTAGAAAAACTTCCAAATGTGTATGACCTTGGGTTAAGGAAAGGCATCTCAGATAATATGAAAACACCAAATGGCAAAAGATAAATTGATAAAAATTAAGAACTCCTTTATTAAAGATCAACTATAAAGAAAACAGACACTTGGAAATTTGGAGAAAATATTTCTAAAACACATACATTAAAAGACTTTGTATCGACAATGTACAAAGATTTCTCACAATTGAATGAGAAAACAACAGAAAAAATGAGCAAAAAAAATTAAACAGACACTTAAGAAGATATACGGATGGCAAATAAGATACTCAATGTCAGTAGTAACTGGGAAAATTTAAATTAAGCTACAATGGAATGGCACCATGCATCTATTAGAATGGCTTTTCAAAAACCAACTGGAAATATTGCATGCTGGCAGGGATGTTCAGGAACTAGGACTTTTTTATTATTGCTGTTTGGAATATAAAAGGATTCTGATACTGTAGAAAATAATCTAGCAGTTTCTTATAGTTATGTGTGCAGTATATAAATAGTAACAATTTTATAAGGAAACCATACATAAAGTCCTGTGCATGCATATGTTACATAATACATATATACACATATGTAAGTACTTTTTAGCCTAAAATAAAAATAACTCAGTTGTCTATCACCTATCAATGAACAATGTATGTTTTTAAAAATTGTGATGTATTCATATAATAGAATGATGCTGATCAACTGAAAAACAGTTATACATGCTACAAAATGGATGAATCTAAAAGCATCATGCTAAGTGAAAGGCGTATAAAAGTCTATATGCCATATGATTCTATTTGTATGATATTATAGAAAAGATAAACCTATAAGTCCAGAAATTAAAAAGTAGGTACCAGGCCAAAGTTGGAAAGGAGAGATCCTGATGGCATGGGGTATACGAGAACTTTTGGAAATAGTCTCCATCTTTATTGTGGTGGTAGTTATAAGACTTAAGTTTGTCAAAACATCTAAAAAGGGTGAAATTTTGCCATAAATTATATCTGAGGTTAAAAATATACAAAATAAAAAAACCACACAAATGCTTCTAAGGCAATTGTTGCCACCTCTGCCTTGATGCAGAGTAAGAAAAGGGGTGTAATGGTGGCTCTGGGCCTCTCAGTGGTACATCTGACCACTAGGATCCCTGGACATCAGCTCTTCTTCCTCACTGCTTCAACAGCTAACACCCAAATTTCAGGTCCAGTTATGTTTCTCCAGCTGAGTAACTTAGGGGATCCTTTTGGTACCCATCATACCTATATTTTTTCCCACAACAGTTGCCTGGTTTGGGGACCCAATCTCCTCTTCCAGGCCATCTTACGACACTTCTTAGCACTTAAGAACTACGTGTGTGCCAGTACCTTGACACTTCTCAGACATGTCACACTGTTGTATGCATCCTTACCTTCACTCATGTTTTCCCTCTGCCTAGCATCTCATTTCCTCACTCTGTACCATTGACCATCTCCTCATATCTTGTACCAAATATTCTTTAAGTTCCTATAGGGTGCTTGACTTACACAAGCCATGAGCCCAGAAAGTTTTCATGGATAATTCTAATCAAGGTTATTCATATCTTCCCCTTTCTCAACAATCTATTCATATTGCTCTTGTGACACTATATTTCAATGGATTATTTAGCTATGAGCCTGTGAACTCCTGGAGGACAGGGACTATGTCTCACTTAGCACATAGAAGCAGAAGGTGACATAAAATGGAAAACGTTTGAAGTGAGCATCACATGCCTCTGGGATAATTGTTAGCTCTTCCATGTCCTGACTTATTTCTGGAAGTGATCAACTCTCTGAACCCTAGTATTTTCATCTTTAAAATGAGACTAATTACATTTAATATACAGCATTATTATGTGGATTAAACAAGTATATAGCATGTAATAAGTGTTCCACAGGATTAGTTATTGTTATTCTCATTTGACATCATATTATGAACTACCTCACACATGATACACACAAGCACATAGAAGCTACTTGATAAATGTTTAATGGATGAATAGAGAGAAATGTGGGAGCCCCATCCTGGCGATCTTTATCTTACCTGGCTTCTTATAAGTAACATAGATATAGAGGGATAATTCAATGACATAGGTGATGACAGCGGCCCACCAGTTGATGACAAACATGACTGCACAGCACAAAACAGCTCCAAAAAGAGATACCCACATGTTGTAAATTCCATATGCAGGTCTCCATCCTGAAAGTAAAAATAAAGCCCAGAAGAAAACTTCCCACACTACTGCTTCGATATTACTATGTATTATAAGCATGCATAAAAATTTACATTTTTCTTAGGTATATTTCCTAAGTCTTATTATTTTTCTATGCTTTTGGCATCTCTGGCCTATGAAAGTGGTGTTTATGACAAAGAGGTCAGTGTAAAGTTTGAGAAATATTAAAAATCTAGAAAGTGGACACTTGAGGCTGAAGAAATGAGACAGAAATTTCTGCTCAAGGATGAGGACCTGATTTTCCCTGACTTTGATTTCCTGGGAACCCATATAAACAACTGGATATGGCCACACATTTGTGAAACTCCAGTCTTGTGGGGAACAGACACCAGGGAATCACTGGGGCTTGCTGGTTAGCCAGTCTGACCAAAAACTTGCAGCTCCAGTTTCAGTGAGAGATTCCATCTCAAGGAAGGAACACGTGGATGATTGATCAAAGGAACTACATTTGACATTCTTCTCTGGAGTGATTATGAGAATGGATTTTTTTTTGCATGGAAAAGTCAGAGCAGTTGAGCTTTCTTTGCCAAGTGTCCCTGAGGAGAGTGTTTGTCCCTTTGAAAACAATATCTATGGGAAAAGTGGGGCTTCGGAAACCCAATGAATTAGTATGTCATAAGTTTTGTAATGAAATTATTTCTTGCTGGGTGTGGTGGCACAGATCTTTAATCCCAGCCCTTGGGAGGCAGAGGTAGGAGGATAGCCATGAGTTCAAGGCCAGCCTGAGATTACATAGTGAATTCTAGGCTAGCTTGGGCTAGAGCGAGACCCAATTCAAAAACCCAAAAACAAAAACAAAAACATATTCCTCAAATTTTCTGTACATGTGGCCAGTGTCCATGCTCTCTTCGTTCCCTGGAATGGAGGATGCTAGGAGACCAAGTAGTCAGAATGAGAAGACTGACTTAGAGTACACATTTGATCAACGGGTGCAGGTCATTTTAAATTTGAAATTGCCAAAACCCAAAAGTACTTGAAGTCTAGGAGCAATTTCCTAAATGACCACAAGATGGAAATAGCACTTCATTGGAAATACCCTTATTTTTCTCCTGGGAGAGATGGAGATAGGAGGGAGAGGGTAACAGCAGAGGGAGGAGGGGAGAGGGATATAGTGAGTCATTTTCTGGGTTTGTGAATGTGTGTCTTCTATACATTTTTCTTCTCTTTGTCTCCTCTTTTCCATTATTACTTTTCACCCTTGCTCTTGACACTGGTATAACTGCTTTGTCTAAAAAAGTGCTCATAACATGGCACAGAGTTACATATTTCTTTGTGTTAAAAGAATGTAACAGACCTAAAATGAACCCAACATAGCTCAGGGAAATTTGTGGAAGAGGGGGCGGAAAGAATGTTAGAGCCACATGTTGGGTCATGATACAGAGAGACATTGCTTCCTACCCATAACTGATGGCTAACCCCACAATGCACAACCCATATTCCCCAATGAGGAGGGTCCTTGCAGAGGGGGAGGACAGGGAGGAGGCTAACGATGGAACCAACTTGACTGTATTCACTGAGTACAAAACCAATAGAAAAAAAAAAAAGAGAATGTAACAATACTGAACAAGAAGTCTTCAGTTAGCATCTGTGACCTAGCAGCCCTGTGTGAAGCCAGGATCCTTTTCCTTCTATATTTTCTCTGGTTTCAGCATGTTTTCTAAAGGAGGCTTGCAAGAGCTGCCGGCTAAAAACGATGTTTAGTACCTTCACCTAGTGACGAAGAACTTACTGGATCATAATGACCCTCAGATGACTTTCTGGTGGGAATGCAAAAAAAAAAAAAAAAAAAAAAAAAAAGCATGGGGAGGGGACTATAGAAGGGAAGCCTCTTTGGTGTGAAATTTTGAACTACTTTAAACCACAGTCCCCAGAGTGCCCTGGCCACTACTCAACACAGTGGTAACTCTGCACTGCCTGTACTCAGCAGGTAATTATGGGAACTACTCGTCCTTTTCTGCACCATGGGCAGGAAGCAAATTGATAGTAAGGAAGTCTCAAATATATACATTTATTCCACTTCTGTGGTCACTTTCACCCTGGGAATAAATAGTGATGTTTTTCTGCTGCTGAAATAAATGTGGTTTCTCTTGCAATGAATAATTTATTGCCACAGGAGAAAATTGCCTTACAGTTGGTCAAAAGGCCACTGCTCAAATGATTCTTTTTCTATTTCAGAAGTCATCACCCACCTCACCAAAATAAAGTGGATTACACTGCCCTCTAGGATATAAGAAATTATATAAACACATATTGAACACTCATCACTGACTTTTTTTGTAATTTTATTGAGACAAACTAACTACTTGTTTAGGCTTATTTTCATTTTGAAACATCAGCTTACCTGGAGATTTGGCATAAGAGGCATGGAAACAGGAGAAATTAATAAGTGCATATGAGGCCAGGAAAAAGTTGGAGATGATGGGAGCAATGACGTTCAGTTCCGCTGTAGAAGCAAAATGGACGTTGAACACTGGAGCAGTGAGATGGGCACTGACACAATGATCACAGCCCAGGAGCTTGACTATTTAGAAGCTGGAAGCACTGCTAGCATCTGTCTAACTTCAAGAAGTTAGTGATTTTTCTTTAGAGCTACATATATACTTTTTTCCTGGGATTTCCATATAAAGTAAGAATCTAGAAAATCTGCATATCAAAAAAGGAGCAATCAAGACTCTACCTGCAAAAACTCACACGGGAGTGGGTAACACTTTGCGGAGTTGAGAATAGCTCTAGCTATTTCAGGCACACTGAGTCCTGTGTTCAAGGTCTGTTATGTACATTTTCCATGCCTCTGTAGGGGGACAGTTGAGTTAAATACTAGTGACTGGAACCTGACCTTCAGGAGTCTTGTATCTCTTTATACTATGAAAGTGTAAAGAGCTCTCAAGACTTGCCAAAGTATCTTGATGTCAGCAGTTAAATATTCAGTATGATTTAATCCCAGTGTGATTCCTCACTGAGATAAGAGAAAAATACAGAATCAGCCTCAATTTGAAGTTCAGACATCTATCAGGCACTGAGTCAAACTCAGGGGCAACAGGGTGTGATTCTAATACATAAAATCTAGTAAGGAAAATAGGAAATAGGCAACACCTGATGCCACAGTGCTTGCGAGTGGAGCTAGTACACGTTGTTGTGAATGACTTAAAGGAAATAATTTAAGCCAGGCATGGTGGTGCACGCCTTTAATCCCAGCACTTGGAAGGTTGAGGTAGGAGGATTGCTATGAGTTCAAGGCCATCCTGAGACTACTGAATTCCAGGTCAGCCTGGGCTACAGTGAGACCCTACCTCAAAAAACAAAAAAAAAATTTAAAAGAAATAATTTATACACTTCTTCCAAAACTTTGGCTGTGTGTTCACTTAAATGCAGTAGACAGCAAAAACTTGAGGCCTTAAAGGTTACATCACACAACTGGACTATTTCATATAATTGCTTTTTGTTTAATTTCCAAAAAATCTTACAAATGCAAGAGTTATATATTCCCCTTTTCAACTTCACAGAGATCTTATAAGGACATGAATTCTAGTCATTTCCTGCATCTCATATACAGTGTCGAAGAGCCCTTATTGTTTGGCACCATAGTTGTGGGTTAGACTCTGCCAACCTATGTGTCATTCCATTGACATTTTGCCTTTGGTTCTTTTCCTTGGGTATGATCACCAGCAAAGGTGGGGACAAGGAGAGGAGCAAGGAATGTGCAAGCTACAGTGACAAATGTGCCTTTCCAAGATCATGCAGCTATTTCTATATTATTTGGGAAAAAAACAAAGACTATAGTCTAGGTAAATGATTTACAAATCTAATGATCCACGAGTCTTTTGAAAAGCTTGTAAAATACGAATTTCATATCCTCAGAGATACTGGCTGAGTAACTTTGGAGTCAGGCCTGAAAAATTTGCACTTTTGCAAACACCTGGGTGATTCTGAATAGATGGTCAATGAACTATATCTCAAGAAACATAACATAAACCACTCCATCCTGCTTGCTGCCATGCAGGTGGATACGGCAGAGAGGGGAAAAGTCTGCGTGGGGGTGATATCAAGTTGGAGAAAAGATTAAATTGCATCTGTCTGGATAGATTTCCAATATTGAGATTCAAAGAACAGAAAGTACAGAGTCTCCCTCACGATCCTCACAGGCCCTCTTCACAGAAGGAGCTCTCATTTCCTTCTTAGACAAACTCCAAAATTCCCCAAGAGGGTCTTCAATAGCTAATTTCTCAAATGGGAAGGAAATACTTGAGTAATCAGAACAATTCCTTGGACTTCAGTAAGAACAAGAAGACTACAAACCAATAAGAATAAATGCCATGGCTATCACAAAAGTGAGCAAATATCCTCTCAGGGGTTCATTGTTTTTCCCATAGCCTTTTGCAAAGAACTGCAGTCCTTTGAAGATGTTGTCCTTGCACAGAGCCTAATGGAAGAGACAGAAGACATTTATCATTTGTATCTATGCACAGTCATTCTCTAGGTGATTCAAACAAGATTTGGAGGAAATATTGAGCAATATACTCTATAAGACATGAGTTAACTCTGCAGTTCATCATTCCTTATATTATTTGAATATATCTTGACTATGCTGCAGACATAGTACCTGAGCCAGATGCACCCAGTAATTTTTTCAGAAAGTGATGAAAAATTATTGCTGGTGAAAATGAATGTTTTAGCTTAATTCCCATGCAGTAGAAATAGCAATAGGGAAAGGCATAGATTTTTATGCCTATATTACCTGGAACACTTTGGGTGCACTGACGAGGGAGGCCAGAGCCGAGGACAGCGTTGCAGAAAAGATCCCTGCAGTGATGAGGGGGCCAAACCCCGACACCATGCTCATGACCTTGAGAAGAGAAGTTCCAGTAAGAAGAATTTAAGCAATACAGCATTTTAAAAATCACTCAGATTATAATGGAACTGCTTCACTCTCCATTTTCTGTGAACTGGAATCTTTTATAAGCACATTGTTTCTCATATGACTTTTTGTCCTGCTTCATTCTTGAATTCTTAATATTTAATTTTTTTCAAACTGGAAATGGTCTTGTTGCACAGATCACTATGTGCTTACCATAATATAATTAGAATATACTGGAAAAAATAAAGACAGAAATGCAATCAAGGATTTTGACAACCTCTGCCCCTTTGTTCTCCTTTTTTTCCTTCTTTTTAGGTAGGGTCTTGCTCTAGCCCAGGCTGACTTGGAGCTGGCCTTGAACTCACAGCGATCATGTTGTCTCGGCCTCCCAAGTGCTGGGATTAAAGGTGTGCACCACCACAGCCATCCCCTTTGTTCTCTCTAGTCATGTTACTTAGAAAATGGCTGGTGTTTTAATTTGGTCTGGGGAGAGGATCCGTTGTTAATAATCCTTTCAAGACATTAGCCTTTCTCCTTCCTTCATACATGGGCTTTCTGAACCTTTGCTTTTCTCTTGCTCATTGAACATAATTTTAGATCTGAGACATGATGAGATTCTATCAATTTAAGCCATATTTTGGAATAACGATTACAGCTGAGTTAATCTCTCTGTGTTGGCTGTTAAAATTAGATGAGTGAAAACTTCATAAGACATTTACTTTTTCCTTTCCTATCAATGTGTGAGCAAATTAATGTTTTAAGTCCTGCATTTTTCCAGCTTCCTTTGTTCCTTGGCATTCATTTTCCTCCCAATCTGCCACTCACAATTTCTCCCTTGCCCTTGTCTCCCTGGCCCTCTGGATCTGCCTCAGAGGCTTCTCCTTAACCAAAAGCCCGTACATACCACACATTCCAAGCGATGACTCTCCTAAGCTGCTTTCTGCTGTGACACCTTGCACAGTTGACTGGCAGATTTAAAGTGCCCAGCAGTGCTCTCTGCTCATGGTGCAACTCACACCCCTGTCTATTTCCACCATAGTACCTGTGAACCAGGAACTGCTACCACATAATGTCTGCATGATTTCCTTCTCTCCCACAAATTGTTCCTTGATGAATTCAAATCAATTAACTGAAAATTCATAAGCTTTACTACACATGATATTCTAAAAATGAAAACCAGAGCAGTGAACTTCCTTATTTATTTATTTATTTATTGTTTTGCTCTTCATACCTGGAAATTGTTCATCAAGCCATACTGACATGGTTCATGTTCACATCTTGAGAAGTCATAGCCCAACCCACAGGCTGCGGACCCATTGCAGCTCATCCCAGCAACGATGGTATCATTCATACTTCCGGTGGCATCTCGGACCACACAGGCCGCTGGGGAAACAACCATGACCTGTTATTTCTTTATCTTTTGCCCTTTTTCAGTGTTGGGGACCAAATTTGGGGTCTTGTGCTTATAAGGCAATCAGTACCACTAAGTTAAATGTCAGTTATTTCAGAGTTTTGCCCCCTTAGCATTTTGTTCTGAAAACTCATTCAGTTGACTTTGAATCTGAACATGTTTATCTCTACTCTGTGCTCCTGGTCAATATCGTCCATCTTAGTTTCCTGAGGCAGAGTCTCTTTCTGAACCTGGAGCTCAACAATTCAGCTAGGCTAGCTATTCAACATCCCCAGGGATGCCTGTCTCTGCCTCCCTGCCACTGAAATTACAGGTGTGCATTGTCTCCACCTGGCACTTACATGGGTGCTGGGAATCCAAATTCAGGTCCTCATGCATGAGTAACAAGCACTGTACAGATTGAAACATTTCTCTAGCCCCCCTTTGCCCTGCGTGATTCCCTTTTTTCTCTTTGTACACATTTAGCTGGATTTTTTGCCTATGCATGTTCATATGTGTGTGGGCACATGTCCATGTGGATGCATGTATGTTTTAGTGCTTGGTGAGTCCAGACATAGATGTTGTGTGTCATACTCAATCTCTCTATACCTTTTGCTGAGATAGGGTCTGTGGCAGAGTCTGCAGAGCAGGCTGGTAGAGCTGGCAGCTGCCAGTCTCTGGTTGAGCTGCGGGAGTGCAGGCGGTGCCACTGTGGGGACTGAGGCTGGGAACTCGGTCCCTGTCATTGAGCTCCTGCTGCTGTGCTGGCTGAGCACCAACCCCATTTTTGGCAGGGCTTTTACTGTGTTGTATTGCAAATAAATTCTCTTTATTTATTATTTCACTTTATGGATTCATCTAATTTTGCTAATGCATTTTTAATTTGAGGGCAATATTTTTCTTCTCCTTAGTTTCTTTCTTTCTTTCTTTCTTTCTTTCTTTCTTTCTTTCTTTCTTTCTCTCTTTCTTTCCCCTCCCCCATATTTCCTGCTTCCTTCTACTTTCCAATGTCTTGTAACATCTTAACTTTACTTTCTTGTATTTTTTCCTCAATGCCCTATGGTTTTTTTATATTCCCCTTAGTGCATATATTTGTGTTTTGAACATTTTACACTTGGAAAATCTTTTTTGGTTTTCCTTAAATTTATTGCTAGTCTCCTGCTCTTTTATCTTCCTTTCCATATTCTTTTCCACTTCTCTTTTTTATGCTGTCATTCATTTAACCCTGCAACTCCTCTTTTTCCCTCTTTCCCTGTCTCCTTCCTTTATCTCATTTATTGACTATTTCCACATTTACCTTCAATAATTTTTAACTTTATGACACATTTACAGTAGTTTTCTCATTGTTGGTTCTATGATCTTTGGTGACATATTAATGATCTATAATTGATTTTAAGTGTATTTAAACATTTCACATGGTTTGATGTTATTGTTGCTATAGCATTTGGTTTCTCCTGGCTGATTGGTACTGGAGGCTGAACCTTCAAGGAGACTGCTCTGTAAGAAGACCTCTTCCCCAAGTCCAGAAGACATATCCAAACCAACAGATTCACAAATTGTAATGCAGAAGTGCAAGAAATATGAAAACCTCTCAACTATTAAGCTCAAAGATACTGAAATAAATAACTTGCTAGTTGAAGATTTCAAAAGTTTACTGACAATAAAAGTCAATAGCTGAGAGAGGATACAAACAAGAAGATGAATTCAATCTAGGCCCTATAGAGAATAGTCAACAATATACAGGAAAAAGTCAGCAAAATGGATGAGATACTTACCAGTATAGATGAAAAAGTTAGCAATATGGAAGAAAACTTCAGCAAGGAAAGGAGACTTGAAGTACAAATCAAATAGTAATGTTGAAATGAAAAACTCAATGAGTCAAATGAATAGCACAGCGTAAGAATGGGGAGATAGGTCAGTCAGTAAAGTGCTTGTCTCACAAGCAGAAGGACAAGAGTTTGATCCTAGAACTATATAAAAATTACCTGAGGCCTTCATGCCCCACAGTGGGTACCATAACACCACAGGTGAAGGCCCTTAGGGTGGCAGGGGTAGGGATGAGGGGATGGAAGAGTATAACCTGCCATATTTTATGTAAAACAATATTTTTAAAAAATTTGAGTGTGATGGTGTGTACTTTTAACCCCAGTGCCTGGCAGATGGAGACCATAGGATTCCTGGGACTTCCCGGTCAGCTAAACTAGCCTAGTTGGTGAGCTGCAGGCCAATGAGAGACCCTTTCTTAAAAAAGAAGGAAAAAGCTCATGCTATACAAAGGTGAGAGGTGGGTGCTTTATAAAGGGCCATGGGGCTCAAAGTAGGACTTTTTTGGGTGTATGTCTTTTCCAGCTCACTAGCCCACTCCCATTCTTGGGAGAGCATTTCCCCTTAATAAACTCTCTCTATTTTACCTTAAAAAAAAAAAAAAGAAGGCTGATGTTCCTGGGGAATGACACCAATAAACAGATACAGACTGGCTAATTGGATTAAAAAGAAAATCCAACATCTGTTATCTTCAAGTAACAAACCTTACTGGTAAATATACCCACAGATTTGGGAGTCAAAGAATGGAAAGATAATCTATTAAGTGAACAGAAACCAAAAACAAACTGGTATGGCTATTCAGGTACCTGATAAAATAGACATCAAAGCAAAAATAGTTAGAAGAGATAAATAAGGCTGCATATTAATAAAAGGACAATTTATCAAGAACATGCAGCAATTGTACAATATATAAACAAAACACTGGAGGTCTCAATTAAACACTAATGAGCATAAAAGTTAGAAAGGTCCAGATGTAGTAAAAGTGGGTAATTCCAATATACCCTTTTTATTTCTACATAAGTCATCCAGACTTAAAATCAACAAAGAAACCTGAGAGTTCATCTGTAGATCAAATGAGCATGACAGATATACACAGAATCTTTTATCCAAGAGAAATGGAATATCCCACGGAACCTTCTCTAAAATAGACTATAGCCTATGTCACAGATCAAGTCTTATCAAATACAAAATAACTGTAATAATCTCTTATTTCTATACAGATTATAGTACAATAATACTAAAAATCAATAGCAAGTAAAGCAACAGAAATTACACATAAACATGGAGAGACTGGAAAGTATATTTTGGAATTTCAATTCACTGAATTCAATGGATTGAATTTCTGCTTCATACTTCTCTCCAGAGTCCCATGATACCAGGCCATGAGCCATTATTTGCACTAAGGACAGGATATTGACTAGATGATTATTTTTCTCTTGCCCTGAGATATGCTTAGAAATGCAAAGTTTCTATCTACCAGGAAAAATATTAGTAGAATCTCTGAAATAAAGTCTATAACTTTGCTTATTCTCTCATTTTTCTGTACATCTGGAATACACACACACACCCCAAAAACACCATCTGCAGCATTTAATTTTAGGTTGTTTCAATGTCATTTTAAATATGTTGATTCCTAAAGCATTGAAACAAGAATTTCTTTATGTATAGCTAAACTTTAAAAGCTACACTACATCCAACAAGTGTATACAATTTTCTCACATAAGAAGTAATAAGCACTGCTCTGGAGGGTGTGTGCATGGAGTGAGTAGGCCAGATCTCCCTGTACTTCTCCTCCTTACCTCCCAGTTCCCTGGGCCTGATTCCCCAGCTGCTGACTTGGGGCTGCCTGGGCCCTGCAAGATTGCTGTAGGAGCAGGCCCCTTGCTTTGCCTTCCTGATTGAATGGCCCCTGGGTCCCAACTCCTGGATTCCCTGCTCTGGAGGGTGTACACATGGTGTGAGTTGTCCAGAGCTTCCAGTTCCTTCCCCACTTCCTAATTCCCTGGTCCTGGTTCCTCTGCTGCAAGCTTGGGGCAAGAGATGACAAGGCTGAAGAAATGGTGTCAGGAGTCCAAAAACATTGCTAAGTTCAAAAAAATCATATGAACAGAGTACAAGGGAACTGTGGGATACTCCAAAACAACCAAACATCCAGATCATGGGTATACTATAAGGGGAAGAAATTCAGGCCAGAGGCATAGAGAACATATTCAACAAAATTGTTGAACAAAATTTTCCTAATCTCTCAAAAGAGAGGCCCACCTAGGTATAAGAAGCCCACAGAACACAAAATAGATAGGAACAAAGAAGAAACTCTCCAAGGCACATCATAGTTAAAACTATTAACAATGAAAACAAAGAGAGAGTGCTAAAAGCAGAAAGAGAGAAATAACTCTCTATATACAAAGACAATTCCATCAGAATTACCTCAGATTTCTCAATGGAAACTCTGAAAGTCAGAAGGGCCTGGAATGGAACACTTCAAAGTATAAAAAACTATGGCTTCTAACCCAAGCTACTGTACCCAGCAAAAGAATCGTTAATAACAGATGGCAAAAGGAAAAGTTTCCATGAAAAAAAGATCAACTCTATGACCATATGAACACAGAGCCCAAACTACAGAGAATACTTCAGGGAATACTCCACACAGAAGAGTCAGACAAACAATCTCACGAGCCTACAAGAAGAAGATCACAATAACCAAAAATAGAGCAGGCTCACAAAAGTACAAAGTCCAAGAAAGCACCATACCCCATAAAGCACCCCATTATGGTAGGGATTAAGTTGAACCTCACAGTTATAATCTTAAACATTAATGGTCTTAACTCACCCATCAAAAGATGCAAGTTAACAGGATAGATCAGGAAAATGGATCCTTCTATCTACTGTCTACCAGAAACCTACCACATCACTAAAGACAGACATCTCCTGAGGGTAAAAGGATGAAAAATGATATTCTAAGCAAATGGAAATAAGAATCAAGCAGGTATTGCTATATTAATATAGGATAAGATAGACTTCAAACCAAAAGTAATCAAAAAAGTCATAAAAGGCTACTTCTTACTCATCAAGGGAATAATCCAACATGAGAACATCACAATCATAAATCTATATGTGCCAAACACAGGTGTACCACAGTTTATTAAACAAAACATATTTGACAACAAAACAGAAATAAACAATAACACCATCATAGTTGAGGACTTCAATACTCCACTCTCATCAATAGACAGATCATCCAAGCAGAAAATCAACAGGGAAATAATAGAGCTCAACAACACCATTGATCAGCTAGACCTAACTGACATCTGCAGAACTTTCCACCCCAGTTCTACAGAATGCATATTCTTCTCAGCAGCCCATGGAACTTTCTTCAAAATAGATCATATATTAGGCCATAAAGCATTCCTCCATAAATTCATGAAAATTGAAGAAACTTCCTGCATCATATCAGATCACAATGCTTTAAAGCTAGAAATTAACAAGAGACATATCAGGAGTTACACCATCTCCTACAGACTGAACAACACACTTTTAAAAAATTGAATGGGTTATGGAAGAAATAAAAAAAGAAAAACAATGAATGGGTTGTGGAAGAAATAAAAAAAATTGTAAAATTCCTAGAATTGAATGACAATGAGAACACAACTTACCAAAACTTATGGGACACAATAAGGTAGAGTTAAGGGGAAAATTCATAGTGCTAAATACTTTCAAAACAAAGACAGATTTCAAATTAATTACCTAACCATCCACCTAAAGGCATTGGTAAAACAAGAAGAATTCATCCCTAAGAGCTCCAGACAGAAAGAAATCATCTTGATCAGAGCAGAAAATAATGAATTGGAAACTAAGGAAGCAATTTAAAAAATGGATGATATAGGCCGGGCGTGGTGATGCATACTTTTAATCCCAGAACTTGGGAGGCAGAGGTAGGAGGATTGCCATGAGTTTGAGGTCACCCTGAGACTCCATAGTGAATTACAGGTCATCCTGAGCTAGAGTGAGACCCTACTTCAAAACAACAACAACAACAAAAAAAAACCTTAGTTCTTTGGAAAAATAAACAAGACTGATAAACACATGGCCAATTTGGTCAAGCAAAAAAAAAAAAGAAAAAAAAAAGAAGTCTGAAATTAACAAAATCAGAAATGAAAAAGGAGAGGTCATAACAGAAATCAATGAAATTGGAAGAATCATTAGGACATAATTTCAAAACCTCTACTCCACAAAATTGGATGAACTGGAAGAAATGAATTCCTAACCACATACCACCTACTGAAATTACACTCAGAGCAGATTAATCTCCTAAACAAACTGTGGTGGTCTAAATAGATGGCCCCCAATATATTCAGTTGTTTATTTGTTTGTAGTTTGCATCTGCAGCCACCTGGCTGGAGGCAGTGTCACTAGGTGGATCTTAAGGTGTTGTGGTGGGTTTCAGATTTCAATCTAAAGATATACAAAGTGTGCCTAGCTGGAGTTCCTGAAGTGTGCTGTGGCTTTTGGCTTTTAGGCTTGTGCTTCTCTCTCTCTGCTTGGTCCTGTGAAGGCAGGCCAGCTTCTTCTGCCATTATGGAACTTCCCCTGGATCTGTAAGCTTCAACAAATCCCTTCCTCCATAATTGTGCCTGGTCTGGAAGTTCATCTCAGCGAACCTGAAGCTGTCTGCTACACAAACCTATCACATCCATTGAGCTTGAAAAGGTAAACAAAAACCTCCTCCAAAAGAAAAGTCCAGGACTGGGATTCTCAGCTGAAATCTATCAAACCTTCATTGAAGAACTAAAACTAATTTTTCTCAAACTGTTTCACATAATCAGAGAGCAGGGGATCCTCCCCAACTCCTTTTATGATGCTAGTATCACCCTAATACCAAAACCAGACAGAGATAAAACAAGAGAATTATAGGCCTATATTCCTAATGAATTTAGATGCAAAGATCCTGAACAAAATCCTTCCAAACTGAATTCAACAACATATCAAAAGCATTATCCACCTTGATCAATTAGGCTTCATCCCAGGGATGCAGGAATGGTTCAACATGGGAATCAGTCAATGTAATGCACTATATAAATAAACTTAATCACAAGAACCACATGATCATCTCAATTGATGCAGAGAAGGCCTTTTAAAAATACAAAACCACTTCATGATCAAAACACTATAGTGAATAGGCATGGAAGGTTTGTATTTCAACACAAGTAAGGCTATATATAAAGCACATAAAGCCCAAATAATACTTAATGTGGGAAGACTCAAAGAGTTCCTACTGAGATCAGGAACAAAAGAGGGGTGCCCACTCTCATGACTGCTCTTCAACATATTGCTAGAAGTCCTAGCCCAAGCAATAAGAGGAGAAAGAAATAAAAGGGATACAAATTGGAAAGGAAGAAGTCAAGTTAGCCCTCTTTGTAGATGACATGAGCCTACACATAAGTGACCTGAGAATCTCCATCTCAAAACTTCTAAAGGTGATTAATTCCTTCAGTAAAGTAGCAGAAAAAAATTCAATGTAAAAAATAAGTACCTTTCTATATGTGTAGAACAAATATACAGAGACAGAAATCAGCAAGTCTGTCCCATTTTCAATAGCAACAGAAAAATTAAATAACTTGAAATAACACTAACCTAGGATGTGAAAGACATATAATGAAAAAATAAAAAAAAAAACTCAAGAAAATAATCAAGGAGGACTTGAGAAGGTGGCAAGATCTCCCATACTCCTGGATAGGTAGAATTAATACTGTGAAAATGCCAATTCTACCAAAAGCAATATGAAGATCTACTAAAATAGCAATAAAAATTCTAGCACAATTCTTCACAGAGATCGAAAAAAAATGATTTCAAAATTTATATGGGGTGGCAGCAGGCCTTGGATTACCAAACATATCCTCAGCAAAAGAAACACCTCTGGAGGTATCACTAGACCTGATCAAAAGCTATATTACAAAGCCATAGTGAGAAAATCATCATGGTACTGGCATACAAACAGAAATATGGACCAATGGAATAGAACTGAAGATGCAGACCTTAGGTCAATTAGCTACAACTACTTGATGTTTGACAAAGGTGCCAATAATGTAGACTGGAGAAAAGACAACACCTTCAACAAATGGTGCTGAACAAATTGGATACCCAGATGTAGAAAAATGAAACTAGATCCATTCATCTTACCATACACAAAATTCAAGTCCAAATGGATTATAGACCTCAGTAAAAGACCTGAAACTCTTCTATTGTTAGGAAAAATAGGAGGAACACTCCACAATATAGAAGTGGGGGAACACTTTCTGAATAAAATGCAGTGGCCCAGGAAATTAAACAATCACTCAACTAATGGGACCTCATGAAGCTAAAAAGCATTTGCACAGCTGGGCATGGTGGTGCATGCCTTTAATCCCAGCACTTAGGAGGCAGAGGTAGGAGGATCACTATATGAGTGATCACTATGTGAGTTTGAGGCCACCCTGAGACTACATAATGAATTCCAGGTCAGCCTGAGCTAAAGTGAGACCCTACCTCAACAACAACAACAAAAAGACATTTGCACAGACAAACATACCATAAGCAGAGCCAAATGAATACCCATTGAATGGAAGAAAATTTTTGCCAGATTTACTACTGGCAGAAGCCTAATATTTAAAATCTACAAAGGACTCAGAATAAAAAATCAAACAACTCACTCCAAAAATGGGGCAGAGAACTGAATAGGGAGTTCTCACAGGAAGAAATACAAATGGCTAACACACACTTAAGAAAATGTTCAACATCCCTAACCATTAGGGAAATACAAATTAAAACAACTATGATATTCTACCTTACTCCAGTAATGACGGAAATCATTAAAAAATTTAGCAACAACAAATGTTGGTGAGGATGTGGGGAAAGAAGAACCCTCATCCACTGTTTGTGGGAATGTAAACTTGTACAACCACTATGGAAAACAATATGGAGATTCCTGAAAAGGATGTATATAGAGCTACTAACTGACCCAGTTATTCCCTTACTGACCATTTATCCTAAATGCTCCACACTTCACTACGGAATATTTGCTCAACCATGTTTATAGCTGCTGA
Source organism: Dipus sagitta (assembly GCA_036346955.1). Classification (NCBI taxonomy): domain Eukaryota; kingdom Metazoa; phylum Chordata; class Mammalia; order Rodentia; family Dipodidae; genus Dipus; species Dipus sagitta. The sequence continues at coordinate 74,157,000 of CM070779.1, read as the reverse complement.
AGTCATAATAGCTAAGAACTAGAATTAACCCAGGTGTCCATCTTTGGATGAATGGATAATGAAGTTGTGTCTCATTACACAATGGAACTCCAGACACATGCGCCTCCATGTGCATCTGGCTTATGTGGGACCTGGAGAATCGAATCTGGTTTTTTAGGCCTCACAGGCATATGTCTGAACTGTAAGTCATCTATCCAGCCCCTCAACTCCCTTTCTCCTTACTTATCTTCTATTGTAAGCCTACTAGAAGAATGGCAGGGTTCCTTGCAGTTCCAGCATTGGGGAAATACCACTCACCTACACAAACAGCAACGCCGATGTAGGCAACAGTGGTAATGAAAATGGCCAGCATAGTGCCTCTAGGGATGGCATCTTGTGGATCCTTTGAAGAAATAATTCAGAGGAAAAAACGTAACTAAATAATAGACAGATTAGTTGGATTTATTTTTGTCTTTTCAAATTTGTAAACTATGCTTACTGAAGCAAGTTCTAAAAACCTATCAAACAAATGGAAAATCAGTGAACCTGAATTCTCTTTAGGAAATGTGTTTAGGATGAAGGATGAAATGTGAAAACCTATGGTCAAACAGGTAACTAGCTGAAAAAAGAGTGATTTTTATGGAAAATGCAATAGGTGTTTGAGTAGCTGTTTTATACTGAGCTTAGACATGCCTTAAAAAATCACTTCTCACTTAGCAAAATGGATGTTCTACTAAATTCTCCTGTTCCTTCAATTCTTCATTTGGAATCCAGTGCAGGAATGGTTGGGAATGGTTAATATCCATAGGTAACCAGAAAAAGTAGATAAAGTGAAGCCTCTGCCAGAAAATGGGCTTTTCTCATGCTTATTAATGTACACACATTCACTGAGTTGAGTTCCCATCATACTTAATTTACCATCTCATATTCTATTTTGGAGGATGGTGCTAAATCATATCAAATCTATTTCCAAGCAGCATAGTGAATTATATTTCACTTAATAGGGTTTATTAAGCAGAGATTTTAATGCTTTCATTCCTTATACCAGACAATGCCTGGCATCCAACAGGAATCAATAAATACTGAATTGAGGGAAGTACAATTCCAATAGGCGTTAGTCTCCTCAGTACAAGTAAGCAATCTGCACAGTTTGGCGTTTCATTAAAAAAATACTTAAGCATGCTAATCATGCCTACCAAAAAGGTCATTGGTATGTGACTCAACCTGACAGCTGTACATCGTAACTTCATCAAGCCAACCTGCTTCCACGTGGATGCAGCCAGCCCTGTGCATCCACTAATCCCTATCTCCCAGTTCTTGAAGGAATATCGTAAAACAGGGTTTGTGCTGATGCATGTTTATTCTGCCTCATATTTCCATACTGTGCCCTAGGTCAAGGTGCAGGTGTGAACCACAAAATGCACTTGGGAAGGAAAAGAAGGTGAATGTGGCTGGAATGAGCATCCAGTCTCCCAATTCATGTAATGTTTCACATTTCCTTTTATTGCTTCAGAAATTTTGGGAACTATGTAAAATAGAAACAGACTTAAATGGAATGGTAATATCTATGAAGACAAGGCAGAGGCAGTCTTATACCTTAGACAGAGACTTAGCTTTTACTTACAGGATCTACTACAAGCTCTGAAACTGTAGTGGAGGGTCGACTTGATCCTAAGACATTAGCAGATAAATTGTGATGCCAATATTCTAATATTTGATCTTGTGTTTAGGATCAGAAAAGAAGGGATTGTCTGTATTTACTTCCCATCAACAGAGCTTGGGACTTTAACAAAGTCTTAGTTTTCACTCTGCATGTTAATTTCCTTCCTCCAGAAGTAATTCAAAATTTAACCTCCTTGTATCTTCCTTTACTAAACATTATTTAAAGAACAAGCAATCTATAAGGTTGCTGCTTTTGGATGTGACAACCACATTCTAATTTTGAATCTCAGAAGTTTTAACTTAATTTTCTTGATTAGCCTTGGGTATTTCCAACATCTTTTCCCAGGTGCAAATTTACAGATGATCTATTTAGTGCATTATTAGAAAATAGAAAGCTCAGAATGTGAAGTTTGTAGGATGCAGAAACGAATGAGCCCAATGGCAGTCTGTGCTCCCAGAAATTATATTCAGGTTGAGTGCCCTCAGCTCCTGCACTTCTATAGCTATTTCCACTTGTCTTATAAAGTTATCCGGCCTCATTGAGTTTTCTCCAATTGAAATGCAAGAGACTATCTATAATGTTTTCAGATTTTTTTATGCCATACTCTTTTTGCCTTCTATGCCAGGGATTGCTTTATATCACCTCACCAATAGTCAACATCTACCTTAGCTTCAAAAACTCCCTTGAGCTGAGCATGGTGGTGCACGCCTTTAATCCCAGCACTCAGGAGGCACAGGTAGAAGGTTCACTGTGAGTTCAAGGCCACCTTGAGACTACATAGTGAATTCCAGGTCAGCCTGAGCTGGAGTGAGACCCTGCCTTGAAAAAGAAAACAAAATAAAAGTTCCCTTGGGGAAGCCATCCCTGAAAAACTAGCTATTGTTCAGTATTTTTGTTTCACAACCTACTTGGACAGTCATACATTTTACATAGAATCCTATCTTCTGATGAATCTTGAAGATACTTATCTTTTAAAGTTAATTATACATTTAGGAAGTAAAATGTGTCTTATACTGTTTTTGAGTGAGATGAAACCTGTGTCTTTTCTTTAAGAGGCTGCTAATTGTCCCCTAATTTGCCTCCTTTTAACACTATAGCCCTCTCAAATTTTATATGCTTCAGAATATATTCCCTAGAGTCCTTTCTCTCAAGGAAAGGTCACCGGTCGAAATTGTGAGCAATGGAATGTCAGCAGAGGTGACCTAAGCTAGGTCAGGCATTGGTCATCCTTTACTTCCTTACTGCCCTCCATGGGACCTGGCATGTGAACCTGGATGTGCTGAGGGCAAACTCTGAAGTAAAGGCTGGACACAAAAGAGGGTTGCTGTGCTCTTGGGTTCATTTTGAAGCAGGACTTTCCTCTTCTCTTGGATGACATCAGAGTCCAAATTTTGATGCATGTTTTGTTCTGGCTGTGGTTAGTGATTGTTTATAAAATGTTCAAATATGAAGCCTAAGTAATGCAATGATCCTCATGGCACTTAGTGTAGAGCAGAGCTGTACGAATGGAGTGCCAAGTAGTAATATGGTTATTTTTGCTTGTTTTGTTTTCAATATTTCTCAAATGTCCCATGCTCTCCCCTCCCCCCGGCTTTTCAAGGTAGGGTTTTGCTCTAGCCCAGGCTGACCTGGAATTCACTATGTAGTTTCAGGCTGGCCTTGAACTCATAGTGATCCTTCTACCTCTGCCTCCCAAGTGCTGGGATTAAAGTGTACACCACCACACCCCACTGTTCCATGCTCTTATTCATCACAGTTGTCAAAGAGATGTGATTCTTCTAATAGTATCTCATTGAACTATATTTGTTATGTTGGAGAAATGACACTCTATTACTATACTCTGTTCCTTGAATGTCACTGAATATGACTTTCAGAAGAACTTTCTTGTTAGGAACCCAAATTTAGAATTAAGAGAAAGAATTTATAACTAGCCAGGAAACCATGCAGCAAGCTTACAGTTTTGAATCTATAGAGACTTGTTCAATCTGCAGAGTTTCTTGTGCTACCATCAGCTACATTACCTCCTTCCAAGACTGCAAAGCAGAAAAAGCATACCTCCAAGTCTCCTGAGATATTGGCACCAGCAAGAATCCCAGTAGCGGCTGGGAAGAAGATGGCAAAGACAGAGAAGAAACCTTCACCTTTTGTGAAGCTTGGCCCAAAGTTTTCTGCAAATATTGATGCTGCAACACAAGACACAAGAAAATTATCATGTAGACTTTGCCACAAAAGAATATTCATCTCTATGGCTTTTGTAGCTCTAAATGGGAATAGATCTCTAGAAATTGAGTCAGAGGAGGTAGAAGACACTGGGGCACTCATGAAAAATGCTAGTGACTGTTTCCCAAGAGCCAAAATGTATGTCATAAAGTTTGGGATCTCTTGAAAAACATTAATTTTTGTGCCAACAGAGAGCAAAGTTGCCTGTCATCTTTGAAAATAGAAGAGACTGAAAAAGAAGATAAGGAATTCTTTCAAGGCTATGTTAGCATATTCATAAATATACTACACATGTTCACACACCCACACCCTCTTCCCCAGCTCTGTTCTGTGCATGAATACTTAAAACTATCAATACTCTATTTTAAGGGCCTTAGAATTGTAGGAGGATTTTGTGGTGTATGCTATTCTAATCTTTCCCACCAATTTTAAATATTTTTGCTCTTCCTATCAGAGCTTGGATCACTATACCAAATTCTCAAGGATTGGAGAATAATATGGTGAGGAGCTATGCTCATAAATAATACTATCCTATACGCTGTCACCACATTATTTAAATGAAAAAAATCTAGAAGAAAACAGAAAGGAAACATAAAAAGGAAGAAACTGAACAAAAGAATCTGCAGTGCAAAAACAAGAGATAACATTTAAGGAGCAGGAAAGAAGGACAAGGATAGAAAGAAAAAAAAAAGGATGTTAACAACCAAAGCAAACATGATGGTCTTCACAAAGGAAATGAATCTTAAAGAAGGGATGAGGAGATGGCTTAGTGGCTAACAGCTTGCAAAGCCTGCCAGTCCAGGGTTCAATTCCCTATACCCAAGTAAAGGTGGACACAAAAAGTGGTGCATGTGCTTGACATTTATTTGCAGTTGCAAGAGACCCTGGTTTATCCATGTGCATACATGCATGCATGTACACACACACACACACACACACACACACACACACATACACACACAGCAGTGGATTCTTGAGTAAGCTAGAATGGAAAGTAGGAAACTGAGTAGTTAAAGTCAAACATCTCCCAGGATGTTTACTCATGTCAGTCCTGTAATGTTTAGTGCTTGAAAATGTGACAGCTATGCTTCACTGGGTCATGCCATAGCAAGATTGGGTGTCAAATAGGATTTTGTCATGAAAATGGAAATTACTTCCCATATTTTTAAAGGAAATCACATAATTCACAGTATCAACATACTAAAAAAGTTTATTGTATCAAATAAGTAAATATTCAATAACATCTTCCAGGAAGACAGAAGTGACTTCATTTGACATTAGTACTCTTCTGTGACTGACTATGTTGGCCAAGTTCAATGTTCTCTTTTCTTGTGTGTACTCTATGTTCCTACTATTTAGCAGAGATAAGTTGTTCAGTATATAAAAATTTACAAAGCACTTTTACATGTTATTAAAGCAGAGATTTGCTTTTAAAATTTTACTTTAAAAGTTTGAAATACTTTACACATTTACTTTCAAATTCTCAGAAAATTATTATTTTCACACTTCAGCAAGAATACATGAGAACTAAACAGGTTATATGACCTCTCTAGCTGATAAGCAAGAGAGGAGACCCAGCCCTGGGTCTCCTGATTCCAACTCCAGGCTCTTTCCACACTGGAATCTCAATAGCTGGGGTTGGAGTGAGAGGGATGGTGATGGGGAAGGCAGCAAGAGAGAAACATTTATTGAGAAGAACAATTGTGTGGCATGTACCTTGGTAATTGAAGAAACCTCTAGATTTCTTCTCATTGTTGGATGGAATGACAGTGCCAATGAAGAAATTTGCAATAGCGATGAGAAGGATCACCAGAAGGATCACTTGAGCCTGAAATGCCATAGTGAGAAGAGACGAAGTAAGATCTCATCAACAACTTCTTACATAATTGTAAAAGTTACATGGCCACTGGGGATACGCTATCTGATTGTACTCGTTGAGACTATCATGCAGCCTAGCAAGCAAGTACATCCTTAAGAAATGACACCTTAAGCCACATCCCACCAAAAGGTAGCTGCTGCCTCTTCAGTGAGAACATGGGCTCAGGTGGTTGAAGGTGACATTCCAAGGACATTCCAAGTAGCAGGCAAATAATTAGCACAAAAGTTCCAGGAATGTAAATGGAGCTAAAAGTGTTAATGCTTATAGATGAGCACCTCCAGGTTCTCGTCTTCCTAACTGTGGGATAGCAGGACACAGATGGTCCACAGAATCCTAGTGCTGCTGGAGTACTTCCTGTTAGGCAGCTACTGTGAATAGTCTGCAGCGCAGACCTGCCCATGTTCTTCCCTCCATCCCTCCAACACTGAAAACTGTATTGGCTTGATGACGCCATAGACTACCCTCTACTTAGGTCTCATTTTACCCTGCACTTCATGAAGAAATTTCTTTCTTCACATCCTTTCAGTCCAATTATCTCCTCAAAGGGGCCTTTTTTGACCACTTGATCTAAATAGTAATAGCACTAAATATCCAATAGGATGTGAAATAAAAGATGCATCTGGGCTGGAGAGATTGCTCAGCAGTTAAGGCACTTGCCTGCAAAGCTTAAGGACTCAGGTTCAATTCCCTGATACCCACATAAATCCATATGCACAAAGTTGCACATGCATCTGGAGTTCATTTGAAGTGGCTAGAGGCCCTGCCATGCCCATTATCACTCTCTACCTGCCTCTCTCTCTCTTTCCCATAAATAAATAAATAAATACATCCTTAAATGAACCATATTTATCCAGGCAATGTCATAGGTAGCCCTATGCACTAGATAATGTTATTATTCCCTCTTAATGATAAGATAGCTGAGCCATAGAGAAGCTAAATAATTTACTCAGGTTCATGTAGGTATAAACTGGATTCAAACCTAGGTCTTCTAACTACAGAGATGAAGCTCTATATATTGCCCTCTACTATCACCTCTGTATGCTCAGGACAAACCTCCATCATGCAGTGTTACTAGCAACCTTGGTCATGTGTGAAGATGACAGCAACCTTGGTGGTTAGACCCATGATGACAACCTGTTCACATGACACACAAGCATCTTACTCATTGCAAGACTTGGTGTTTAGCAGACTTGATGCATCACCTAGTGGTTACCTCTTTCACTTAACAAGTAAGAACAGCTATTCTTTTTGAATATTAATATGATGATGCAATTGACTCAGGGCCTGACCAGCAATTGTTGATAACACTATTTTATGATGTTCACCTTTGCTTCCCATTCCATTCCAGCTACTGAAATTCCTAGAAGAATCACCACTGTGATGGAGCCTATTATTCGGATATCATTGGTTTGATCCACCATCATTGAATCACTTTCCTGGGGGGAAATCATACAAATGATTAGAAGCAGTTTCTTGCATGTGTGTATTATTGTAACATTTAACAAGAAGGAAAGACATTGCATTTGCCTTGGGCCATATAGAATAATAGGAAAACTAAGTGCTCATAAGCTTGAGAGGATAAAGAACCAGCATTATGATTTCCTGGAATAATAGCCCTGTGATAGCTAAGGTTAGGACTTGGAGATTTTAAAGATTCATTCTACTCATGGATTTGGAAGCCATTATAACACTAAGTAAATACATGAATGCATACACCTACTGTGTTTTGTCTCAGAAAAAGGACTAGGTATTGTGATAAGGGTAATCCTAGAGTAATAGAAATGAGTAGTTTACATGTGAATATTGGAAAATAAGTGCTGTTCAATTTAAGAATAAAGTACACAAATTCAATAATGTATCTCTTGAACATTACATACATTCAGAAGTACATAAGTTGCTCATTTATTCATGTAAAATTTTTACATAGAGGTACTTTAGCCATTGAACTCAATCAGTGCTTTCATTATTATGAAAGGGAGACTAAAGATTATTTTGTATACTGCAAATTAATGTGCTTATTCATAGACAATTCTAGATGGGAAATTAACAAAGAAATGCCTAGTTTTCTACAGTGATTTGTTTTCATATTTGAACTTTCTTTTCCTTTCAAAATCTTGTAAGTATAATAGTAGTTTAACTACAGAAAATAATACCCATTGACTATCTGAAATTTCATATTTTATATAATATTTGATGTGCATTATTTTACCTGATGTGTACAAGTACACAGAACAATATTATTAGTTCCTGTTATGGATTTGGGAAACAAGTTTCAGACAAATAGAAAACAGGCTCCAAGTCTCCCATCTGGTAAGGTGAGAAACAGATACCAAGCCAGATCCTTTGATGTTATACTCAGGGCTCATGCACTAGTACTGAACTATGCCTCCCCACCACTCCTATCTTGCCACAATACTATCAGCTAGGGCCCCGTAAGAGAAAACTGAACCTTGTCTTATGGTACTAAAGAAAACTTTAATTACCTTAAGAAGATCTACCACAGTCTCAGCAAATCCCACCACATACATAGCAACGGCCACTGCATTGGCAAAAGCAAAGATCAAGCCTATTGACCCACCAAACTCTGGCCCTAAGCTCCTGGAGATCAGGTAGTAGGCACCACCTGCAACAAGAAACAAGAAGAATTTGTACCGAGGAACTGCCAAGGGGTTTAGTTGATATGATCAAATGTTGCTGAATGCCTACTAAACTTTAGATGTTAATTATTCTAATAAAGTATCATATATTTCTAATGATTTTATAACTCCTATGTACCATAATAATGAATAACTGATCCTTCCTTGTACTATGTACATAATCTACAAAGTCCCTGACTTACTAAATTCAATTTATTGAAATGTAAAAGCTATTATTATATAAATGATAATGCAGCAAGCTTTACCAAAACTGTGTTGTCTTTTTAAAAACTAGTAATTAGAATTCTCAAATCAATAATGTAACTGAAGTAGGTAAAATTTAATATCCAAAATTTCTAGAAACAGATAGGCCTGGGTAGAAAATGAAGGAAGAGGAGTTGTTCTTTGCTGGATATGGTGGGATAGGTCTGTAATCCACGAATTTCTGAGGTGACAGCAAGAGGATCCAGTAGTTAAGGTCATCCTCAGCTACATAGGAAGTGACAGCCTGGGCTACATGAGACCCTGTCTCAAAACAAAACAAAAAAGTGATCACAAACCAAGCAATAAAAAGAAACTAATCTTTCTTCTTCTAACTTCCTTCCTTTGCAAAAAATTTTCTGTCATATATTTGCTGTATAAAATAAGATATCCATATAGTGGCATATATTATCCATTCCCTAAATCATACATGTTTTCTGTTTTTCATTTAATAAAGTTCAAGTACTCATAGTGTGAGTACCACATGGGAGGATGAGTAGAGAAGGCTTGGAACCATTGCTTCTCCCATGGATATTGGAAAAGCATTTGATGTGTGGCTGGAAATGTATGCACATAGAACTAGACTACTCACTACTAATTCCTAAAAACAAAGCTAACTGAGAGAACTTAAGGTAACATACATTGAAATGACTTCCTATGCTGAGCACATCCAGAGGCTGGCAGAGTCAACATGGTAATGATGGATCAAACACACTTAAATTGACTTTTACAGAGAAGGAATTGTTTTCACTATAGTAACTGCTTTGAGTTAGGAACAAAAATGTAACATATTATGTGGGTTGAGAAAAAGCCCTATTATTTCTTTCATCTCAATCTTGTTTGACAAATTGGCTGCCATGTTTCTAGGCAAGACTGGTCAAAGTAAGAGATAGGTCCAAGTTGAGAGTGAAGGTGGGTTCTGGGTAAGGTGATGGTATAGAAGACCCTGAGAAAAAAACTGGGTATGGAGGCTCACATCTATAGCACCAGCACCTAAGAGGTGGGGTAGGAAGACTTCCATACATTCAAGGCTAATCTGAGTTACATAGTGAGTTCCAGCCCAGACTGGCATAAAAAGGGGGAAAAAGACTCTGAGTAAGGGAGACCTGGGTAAGGTAGCCAAGCTCAGAACCAGAGAGACCAGGGGTAGCAAGAGTGGGAACAATTAAGAACAATGGCTAATTTCAACTACGTCATTTTCTACTTAGGCCTGCCGGCTCCTGGAAACATGAAAGAATCTTGTTTTATTTTTTATTTATTTTTCTTTTTGATGTTGTCCATGACTGCTGTCCACTAGAAGCATAGTATTTGAGGTGAACTATGAAGGTCACATGCAGGAGTGTTCACTGCATGGGAACCAACACTACCAAGTGGGATACTGGAAGATACCCATGTGGAAGGGAGTAAGGAGAGGCCCAGCAGACTCATACAAGGTACAGAGAATCCACACACTTTACAATGTCCTATGCCTTCTTACCAGATATATAGTCACTGTATGCTTTCAAAACAGGGTTCATTATAGGAAATGAATCAAAGAAATCCTTTCTAGAAATCTCCTAATGTTGAATTTTAGGTTATTTTTGATCCATACTTTGGGGTCTAATTAGAAATATGAAAAATTGACACCCAGTATTAAACCACCTCCAGACAGGACTATGTAACCAGAACATGCAGTCATAAGTAAAAGAATTGGCTTACCTCCTCGTACTACTCCATTTGTGCAAATAGCAGACATTGAAATACCTGTGAGTGTGGTCACCACTACGCTCAAGCCAATGATGATGACTCCAAGACCTGTAAAATCCCCAACAAAGCTGTTTGGCTCCAGTACTGAGATAAGTCACCAGAGCTTCAGGAGGCGGCCGTCTCAGAAGGTCAGTTTCCCCACCAAAACCTAAAATGTTCTAAAAGATCCGGTTTCACGACAGTCTGGGTGGCACCTGAAATGTACTAAACTTTAAAACTGAAGCCATGTCCAGGAGCCATGTCCTATGAAACACCAGCAAGAAGCTTGTTGACTGGCCTGAAAAATAAAAGGTTTCTCCAAGGAATTTGTACATCTTCAAAGCATGACCTGCAGTGTGGCCAAGGAGTCCATTCCTAGAGACCAGAGCTGACCAGAGTGGACTTGGATTACACTCACCATGCCTTATGCTTCTCTCTGTATCCAGCTCCTGCAATTAGCCAGGCTTCAAGGACATCGAGCTACTGCCATGTGCCCATCAAAAATCAAGTATAAAAAATATTTTTGCCTACCCGTAGCAAGTGATGAGGATATTAGATATCATAGAGATTTTACCTCCACGAACAAACCCGTTAGTTGCTATTGCAGAAGTTGACAACCCAGTAATAGAAGTTACCATGGTGGAAAGAAGAATTATGAGAACTCCAAGACCTGTCAGCAATGAAAGATAGAAGATATTACATTTCACTTTTCTTCCTTGGATTCCCTATCAGCTGAAACTTATACAGCCTTTAATTTAAGTTTCCACATCCATGCTTTGGGTCCCAATGGAGTTTCTGTGTGCAAAGCACAAATATCAAGTACGAGAACCACTCATTATGAGCAAGGATGGTTTCCAGAAGTAAACACAATCTAAAATGCAGCCCTGGAAAGGAAAAGCTGACTTATGCTGGTGTCCTGGGAGGGAATCATGCCTGTGGAAAGAGAAAACATGACATCTGACCTTCTCTCTTGCTTGAGAGCAACATGAAGAAAAAAGTTGGGGATTTGACAAAGGTTAAATCCTTCTCCATTTTTCCTGCGTACCTTTACCTGGGAGGAAGGAGGGAGAAGAGAACCAATTCTGATTACCTTTAAAAACACTTCCGAAAGGTCACTGGTGAGCTACTGGAGCCTGTGTTGCCTTTACCTTACAAATGACGCTGTGGGTCACAAGTTTAATTACCTCCTCTGACATATCCATTTGTGGCAATAGCAGAGGTGGATAGACCAGTGATAGCAGTCACTGTCACGGCTAAGCCGATGATAATCACACCAAGACCTCAGTTGAGAGAGGAAAAATAGAGGCAATTAAATGGTGGAAGGATCCACTGGGTCATTTACGTAAAATCAAGTCTAGGATAATCCCTAAAGGACCATAGTTGAGTTTAACAAGTTGGACAGGAAATCATCACTCAGGAAATGCCCAGCTGTGAAGTTTTCTGCCAGTCCTAGCTCAGAGAGGAAGAAATTCAAGAGCTGGAATGTGCAGCTCTGCTACTCACAAGTGAATGCCCCAGACTAGTCAAAGTGTAATGTGTATCTCATCTTTGATGAAGTTCTAGAAACTTACAAGCATCCAACTGGCCTACACAATTTCAAGCTGTTAGGACAACCAAAGGGTCTACTAACTTTCTAGGTAGCTCATTTTAAAAGAAAAACAAAACATTTTTGGGCTGGGGAGGTACCTCAGTGGTTAAAGTGCTTGCTTGCAAAGCCTGTCAGTTTGGGTTCAGTTCCCTAGTACCCATGTAAAGCCAGATGCACGATGTGGCACATGCATCTGAAGTTCATTTGCAGTGGCAAGAGACACTAGCGTGCCCATATTCTTTCTTTTTGTCTTTCTCTCTCTGTCTGAAATAAATAAATGCACAAAATTTAAAAACTTTTTATTGATAATTTTCATACGTGTATATAATGTATTTTTTATTTACTTGTGTTGAGAAAGAGAGACAGAGAGAAAATGGGCACATCAGGGTTTCAGCCAATGCAAACAAACCCCAGATGCATGCATTTCACCTTGTGCATCTGACTTACATGGGTACTGGGGAATAGAATCTTTGTCCTTAGGCTTTGCAGGCAAGTGCCTTAAATGCTAAGCCATCTCTCCAGCCCCTATAATGTGTTTTGACTACAGTCTCACCTTTTTTTGCAAATTCCTTTATAGCAAATTACATATCAGGTAATTGAGTAAATTAGAATAAAATTTAACTACATTAATGTATTTGCTATGTGGCCTCACAATTTACTTATTTTCAAAGCCCCCAAATAGTAATTAAATTAGAAAGAATGCAAGTGTGAAGCTAGTAGTGTAGTGCATAGGATGTAATATGCATTGCTGATTCATTACCCCCACAATACCCATAAATGCTAGTGTTAGTAAAAGCACTGTATATATAGAGAGCTTTGTGGTGGGCAGACAAAAGCACAAGGCACGAATGAAACAAATAAACTACCTTTGAGGATTTTTATGGTTGAAAAGGGTAATGATTATAACGAGAGGGGAAAAGTAGAAAAGGCCAGAGTTAAAAGAAAAGGCATACATTCTTTTAGTTTCAAGAAATGCATGATCAAGGCCGGGTGTGGTCGTGCACGCCTTTAATCCCAGTACTTGGGGAGGCAGAGGTAGTTGGATCGCCATGAGTTCGAGGCCACCCTGAGAATACATAGCAAATTTCAGGTCAGCCTGGGCTAGAGTGAAACCCTACCTCAAAAAAAAAAAAAAAATGTGTCATCAGAAGAACATTTAAAGTTGGCAGAAGATGTTAGAATAACCACTTGGGTATAAAGATTACTTCAAGCCCGGTGTGGTGGCGCATGCCTTTAATCCCAGCACTCCACTTGGGAGGCACAGGTAGGAGGATTGCCGTGAGTTCAAGGCCACCTTGAAAATACATAGTGAATTCCAGGGCAGCCTGGACCAGAATGAGACCCTGCCTAGAAAAACCAAAAAAAAAAAAAAAAAAAAAAGGGTTACTTCAAGCTACACAGGTCAAAAAGAGTGCAGATGTGCTGGGCGTGGTGGCGCACGCCTTTAATTCCAGCACTCAGGAGGCCGAGGTAGGAGGATTGCCATGAGTTTGAGGCCACCCTGAGACTACATAGGGGAATTCCAGGTCAGCCTGGACTAGAGTGAGACCCTACCTGGAAAAAAACAAAACAAAACAAAAAAAGCAGACATAACAAAAACTCTCTGCCCCATCCTATGCATCATATTATGCATGTGTAAATGTCTTCGCACTATCATTATCAGGAAGGTCAAAAGCTCATCCCCAGAGTCAAGTGTAAACCCTTAGCAGCCCTCAGAAGGAGCCACAGGAAGCCAAGAAGCCCTGCTGACAGTCCTGGCTTCTAGTAGTTCCTCCATTTATGTTTTTCTCACAATTTTCCACTCTAGAAACTCAAAGTGTTTTTATTTTGTCTAGTGGTTTTTCCTGTAGTCTTATTGTTCTTTTGTCAAGATGACAGACAAGCTCTGTTCTAACCACCCCCTGTATCACCCATCACTCAGGGCTCCCATGTATATGCACAACACATATTAATACACATATTGTCCTCTTATTAATCTAACTTCTGATAGTCTATATGTTCTCAGACAATGAACTTAAGATGAGTAGAGGGAAACTGTTGTCCCCTGTTTTCCCTTGAATATACTCTCCAGAGGAGACTAACCCAAAATTCAGGGAGAAAGCTGTAGGGTCACAGCCACCAGTTCAGCTATTTCTTCTAGAATGCTCCGAGATGCCATGTTGTTGGATGTGCTTCCTGAGTGTTGTTCCCAGGGTCTCTTGTCCTACAGGTGGCTAGAAGGGAAGCCTCAGCCCAGGAGAAGGGGAAGTGGAGGGTTAAGTGAAACCGGGAATGAGGAAGTAGAGGCTGGCCCTTCGAATGCTCTCAGCTATGCCTTGCCACTAGCAGGAGTCTCTAGGCAAGTGTGCCATAGACAAGCCAGCTATGGGGCACACACTACCAACTTGCATCATGCTGCATTTCTTACATAGTGAAACAGACATTAGGGGGCTTGGGGATCATCGAGGAGGGTGCACCACACCTCCTGTTTCCCTGGTAAGATTAAAAAGAGAAACATCACAATTCACCCTCCATAGGATTTATAATGCCATAGAAATTTTCCCCAGGTCAAAAGACTAGAATCTGATTCTACCTTTGGCCTGTGGTGGAAGGATGATATTTTAAACTACCCAAAGCATAAAATTATGGTCCACTTCCTTAAATGTTAATCCAACTGAATCTGTCAGTCACCTTGCCAAGAGATCCTGCCTTAGCACCAGTCACCTACAGTCACGCACTAAGGATTTTGTATTATACACTGTGATGAGCATCACTTCTATTCAACTACATGGCCTCAGGTTCTTGTGCCACCAAGAGTGATTTATTATCATCTCCTGCACTTTATTTTGTTCCTAACCTTTTTTTTTTTTTTAGCATGTTTGACAGCAGATGTTAAGTACAAAGAAAAACTCTATAGGACCATTAAGTTTTGTACTACATGACATTAAACCTACTCTCTCTTCATTATTTCTCTACCATTATTTTCTAAACACTTCTTCAAAAAAATTTTTAAAAATTTTTTGAGATAGGGTCTCACTGTAGCCCAGGCTGACCTGGAATTCACTATGTACTTTCAGGGTGGCTTTGAACTCACAGTGATCCTCCTACCTCTGCCTCCCAATTGATGGGATTGAAGGTGTACGGCCACCACGCCCTACTCTCTAACTATTTCGTAATTCATCCTTCCACATTGTATATATTTCTGTAAGCCATTTTAAATCTAAAAACACTGTCTTATACTTTAAAGCAGTGTGGACCTTGTTTCTCTTTCACAATGGTCATAGAAGGAAAGGTAGTTAGAGAATTCACTTCATTGTTTTCTCAAAATATGGCCCTTGAGTCACCTGTGCCAGGAAATGCCAGAGGTACTTATGAAAAATACTCAGAAAAAAAATTTAAAAAATACTCAGACTTCCTAAGTTTCTACAGGTTTCTAACTGGACTTCCTGGATAATTCTCATGCCCCCGACATAGATGCCTCAGCCCATCTCCACTGTGCCAGTTTACCAAGGTTCTCTAATTGTGTCTTCAAAGAATTGATTGGGAAAATATTGACTTAGCTCCCAAAGTTTCAGATTAGAAGCAAAGTTTATAGTATACATGACTTGCTTCTTGTCAGATCTATTCTTCATACCCATCTTCCTTGCCTAAGTATTAAATTCACTGCAATGGTATTGGCCCAGTCAAGATCTTCAACACAGACAAGAACAACTAGAACTCATCATCATCTACCACTGCACTGCTTTTATAGCACGTAAGGTAGCCCAAGCTTATAACTCCAGGAAGGTTTTGATGATGAGTAGGAGATAGAAATTGACTAGATAGTAGAGGACAACAAGGTCCTCAGAGTAAACAGTCTTTTTTTTTTTTTTTTTTTTTTAAGCAGGAAATATCCTTGAATGTGTAAGGGAAATCTGGCTTTTCCTAGAAACCTGACATGAAGGTGTAAATAAGATGGTTCTGTCCCTACAAACCTGATTAATCTGCTTTTTCTTAATTGTTTTCCCCTACCAAGAAAGTTCCCATCCCCTTAAGAAACCACAATCAGAGACACCAGGCAGGTTTTGTCCATTTCTGGGGACTTCTTCCTGGTTTATAGGAGTTCTGTCTTCTTTCCCTTTATTAAGCACTATAACAAAATCTTTCTAAACTTCACCCTCTATGGTCATGAGAGGGAGTCAGATAGCTTTATTACCCTGAATGTAAAAAACAGAAATGTCTTTAAATCTGCCCTTGAAATCTCCACTTTACTAGAGATCAGAGAAGGATCTCTCCTCTCCTTATCTCTTGACTAAAGGAGTTACCTAGATCTGACTTCCCATAAACAACTTGAGTCCCTCCTGGGAGGGAGTTCTTTTTCCTAGAATTTAAACCTGACCATGGCATTGTGGTTGGTTAAGCTCAGCTCTCAAACTTGGCTTCATGGCTGGCCTCTTCTTGAGCCAGCTCCTAACCCAGACCAATCAACCCTCACCCTGCTCACCTGAGTCTGATGGTAAAGCCCACCGCAATAAGGTTATTAGGAACTGCTTACCAGGTGGGCTGTTCATCACTCCTGAACTTCCAAGTTTCTGTTAAGGAACCTCCCGTCATCTCAGCCCAGCTAGGCTGAGACAGCGGAGATCCCTACTTCCCCATGGGCTGTCTACCCAGTCTTGCCTCCCACATGGCAGGAGCTCACTGTACTTCCTCCTTCTCTTTCCTTCTTTTAATCTAATAAACTCTCTCTCTCTCTAAGCCTTACCCTTTGGTCTATGTATGCTAATTCTTTAAATTCATAAGACAAGAATCCTGGGTAGTCTAAATTTATTGGTACATTGACATATTGTCAAGGAACCCCAAAATCCATTTTAGTCTGTAGATTTCACTCTTTGAATACATAAGACAAGAACCTGGAGGCCACTGACTTAGTAGATGTTTTTCATGACTGTGATCAACTGGCACATGACTCTCAAAGACACTTCATATTCCCATATCAGTTTCCATGGGCAATAGCTACTGTTACTACTGGTTCCATTTCCCTCTGGCTTTATTCTCAGGGTCTGACCTTGAAAATGTGTCCAGGTTATACCCAAACTACTAAGCTACGCAAAGCAAAAAGAAAGTGCTTGCAGGGGAAAATAAAATAAACCCAGTGTACAGCTGGGAGGCAGAGCAGGCAGAAGCTGATTGCAAAAGCAGTTTGTTCCCTTATCACCCTTATGGGACTAGAGATTGAGCCTTCACAAGTAGGTTGCTCATCAGAATTAAAGAAAATCTAGAAGATGTATCCAAACTAATGGGCATGCAAAGCATAACATGGAAACATCAGCAATATGTACAAGCAATTCCTTAGCCAGTGATGCAAACATACAGGAATAAAAGCAGAGCCCAAAGATTTTAAATGGTTTCTGATAAGTATGATCAATGACTAGAAAGAGTTTATAAGCTAGCAGATGAATTCAATCCAGACCCCACAGAGGAAAGTCAACAACAAAGAGAAAAAAATGTCAGAAAAATGGATGAGATAATCAGCAATATGGATAAAACAGTTTTTTTTCCCCAATACAGAAACCCCAAATTGGGACCAAAGAGTGGCTTAACCATTTAACTTTAGGCTCACAGAAATGCCCATGGAACTGTGTATGGTTTACATGAAGTTTCTACTATTCAGTCAAATCTAGTTCTGAAAGTTAAAAAGAAAATAAGAGAAAACAGGACCTGCAAATCTTCATTCAATAGAAGACTCAATGAACAGGCATCAGGTAGAATTCTATTGACCTCTAATACTGTGATTTACCTACTTAACTAAAAGACCTTTATTAGAATATCACTAATGTCTGAAAGCATAGCAAACTGTTTTGCAAAAGATAGGACTCTTCCTATTTAACAACTTTGTAATAAACTTGAAAAAGAGTTGACTGTGAAGAGTAATGAAAAATCTGATTAAAGTTCTGATTATTGCCAAACATATTGGTGTTAAATAAGTTGCATTAGAAAGAATTACTTTTGCCCTTGGCTATGCTCACACCTCCACACAAAGAAGTGCTTCTTTATGATCTGAATAAGTTACTAAACTGCCCTTAAAAACCTAATTTTGCATGAAACCCTAGAGCAAAACGTTGGCAACACTGAGAGGTGGATTCTGCATGGAACAGCATATACTTATTTTGGACCCTGCGGCTGCGCTCATTCATTTGCTATGCATCATAAAACCGGCAAGCAGCCCTTTGTCAGGAATCCAGCAGCTGCCAAACAGGAAAACGGAAAATCTATGGGAACAGTTCTAGGTTTTTAGCCCTTTCTGTTTCCAGTTCATCTTAGACGGGTCTGACCATGTTTGGAGGAGCAAAGGTGACACCAACTATGTTTTAAACATGAATTGAGAGACACCTAGAGTAGAGTCATCTGAGCTTCTGTATTCTTGATACTAAGGATTTATAAATCTTCCCTCAAAAGTGAATCAAACCGGTCATGTTGTCTCACGTCTTTAATCCTCAACACTTGGGAGACTGAGGTAGGAAGGTTGCTATGATTTCAAGGCCAGCCAGAATTACAGAGTGAGATCTGGCCTCAAAAAACTAAACTAATGGACTAGGGAGATGGATCAGAAGTTATAGGCACTTGCTTGCAAAGCATGCCAGCCACAGTTCAATTCCCTAGCACCCACTTAAAGTCAAATGCAAAAAAGTGGCACATGTGTCTGGCATTCATTTGTAGCAGCAAGAGACCCTGCTGCATGTTCCCCACATGCAAAATAAGTACATTAGAAGAAAAAAAAACAAGTAATGTATAAAGCAAAAACATAATGAATTTTATCACATTAAATTAGAAACTGGTAAAATTCAAATAAATAACTTTCTCATATAAATTTTACACCTTAACAAAAACGTTTTACTACACAAAATAATATTTTAAGTGGATTGTAACATTTAAAAACAGTATACTGGGGTTGGAGAGATGTCTCAGTGGTTAAAGCACTTGCTTGTAAGACTTGCTGGCATGGGTTTCATTCCCCAGTACCCACGTAAAGAAAGATGAACAAAGTGAGGCATGCGTCTGGAGTAGCAAGAGGCCCTGCTGTTTCCATTCTCTCTCTCGAATAAATTAAAAAAAAATGGTAAACTATCATTCCTAGAATAATATCAATATCTTCCATTTTAAAAATTAACACATAGAGCCGGGCATGGTGGTGCACGCCTTTAATCCCAGCACACGGGAAGCAGAGGTAAGAGGATCACCATGAGTTCAAGGCCAGCCTGGGACTATATAGTGAGTTCCAGGTCAGCCTGAGCTAGAGTAAGATCCTACTTCCAAAGATTAAAAAAACTTAACATATCATTTTATCAACATTTGCTTTCTTACTGCTAGTACTGAAAGCAACACAGTTATTTTCTTTGGAAAATGTTCAATAATTCCATAATTTTATTAATCAGGTTATGTTTGCAGCAATTTTTCCACAAGTTGTTTTTGTGTAGTGGAGTTTTGCCAATCTTTATAACAGGGATATTCTGAGGCAAATAAAGGGCACATATTAGGATAGCCCCTAAATATGATTATTGTTACCTAAATGATTTTGTTTTTAATACACCTATATACTTTAAACTCTATCAAAAGGTAGAAATATTTACTTGACCATTCACCTGCTTGGCAAGGTGGAAAATTCCTGTATCATAGGAGCTCCTTCCTCACCTCTCCTTCCTGACATTGTTCGAGCAAAATAAAAGGAACTCAAGTATAAATTATTTTTGTAACCTTCATCTTCTGCTGAATTCATGGTGGAACCAAGTTTCTTACTAAGTTTACAATCTACATCAATAATTATTTCAGAAGGGAAAATGCTCACCAATTCCAGCTTCTCCAACAATCCAAGAGAGGCGAATGAAGAGCATGACTCCCCAGATATTCAGCATGCATCTTACCTGTAGTCAAAGGGGCATTGGGGAGAAGTGTGAGAAGTGGCTCTGCAGCAGGACATAAGCATCTTGGCTATCTGCATCTGTGGCTGGAAAACTCAAGGCACTAGGTTATTGAAGAGGATGTAGGAGTCTTCTTACCAGCACACCTTTCACCCATCCAAACTTCACCACGCCAGCTGTATCTTCTTCCTTGTTGTCAGCTTGTTCTTCTCCTGGCAGCCCCTCGCCATTAGCAACCCTGTCAGCTGAGCCAGGTGCCACGGTCACATTCTGTATTTTGATGTACAGCAAGAACATAGCAGTTAGTCAACAAATGATTCCTTAACACTTTCAAAGGCAAATCAAAACAATTGATAGAAAACTGTAGACAAAACGAAAGCATATTCTGATCATTCTGTAGAAGAATGTTGTTTCTTTCCTGGGAGCTGATGGGTTCATTTTTGTGAGTGGTTTCAAGCATGGCTAAGGCTGTAGGGATGATGGACCCAACCCGGTCAGTTTTATACTGATGAGAACATTTCCATTGAGGAAAATGGTAAATTTAAATAAGCTTAAAATACTAAAAGAAAAAGAAATTCAAGTTCCACATTAGAGAGATCAGTAAGACAGCTGTCTTCAGCAAGGCATCTGGAATTTTCCTGTGCTCCATTTTACTGATCTGAAGTAATGATCTCACTCTCTCTCTCTCATTTTTAAATTAATTTCTAAGGTTAAAATACAAAGGTTTTTCGTAGTTGTTGTTTTTTCTGAGGTAGGGTTTCACTCTAGCCAAGGCTGACTATGTAGTCTCAGGGCAGCCTTGAACTCCCAGTGATCTTCCTACTTCTGCCTCTCAAGTGCTGGGATTAAAGGTGTGTGCTACCACACCTGGCTCACAGCGTTTGTTTTTTTTTTTTTAATTCTTGTTGTCGTTTGTTTTTGTTTCTTAAATTCTCATGCCTAAGTCTATGTTAAAACCTTTTCCTTATGAATTAAAACTTTGATTAAAAATATTTAAAATTTAAAAAATTGATTAAAAATAAAGTAATGGTGATAAAACTGCTCACCAGAGTCTTTAAGAGGACTCGATAAAACACATAGAAGTGTTTTCTTTACACATGCACATACGCACATACACACACAAAGTGTTGTTTAAAGTCTTCTATAAAAGTTTAAAGGTATTATATGACTACAAGCATGCTCTTTCTGTAGGAGATCTTTCTTATGGATTTTTTATCTCCTTGCCTGGGAATTACAGAATATGCTAGCATTGTGAGACAGTCTCATAACTGATCAACAGAAAGACTTACCAAGTAGAAATAAAAAAGTAAGAGTTATAAATAATGATTAAAATTATATAAAATTGTGTGTGTGTGTGTGTGTGTGTGCGTGTGTGCGTGTGTGTGTGAGATTTTCCCCCTGTGGCCCAGTTTTTAAAAAGACCTTCCTCTTAGTGTGATAGTGTTTGAGTTCCATAAGGGAGAAAACATCTGTTTTTTCAAGTTAAACATTTTTTGTTTCTCTTCCAGCTTTTAGGTGTATATATTTTATTTAGCTTTTTTGGTGCCTCTTGGCTCTTTACTCAGCAAACTATTGAGAAAAAGGAATTTTCTCCAGGAAGTGTTTTGAAACAATTGAGATGTCCCTTTGAATTAGTTTTTCTTTAAAAAAAATTTTTTAATCTTTATTTTAAAGAGAGAGAGAGAGAGAGAGAATGAGAGAGAGAGAGAGAGAAAATTGGCACACCAGGGCCTCAGCCACTGAAATCAAACTCCAGATGCTTGTGCCACCTAGTGGGCATGTGCAGCCTTGTGCTTGCCTCACCTTTGTGTGCCTGGCTTATGTGAGATCTGGAGAGTCAAACATGGGTGCTTAGGCTTCTCAGCAAGCGCCTTAACTGCTAAGCCATCTCTCCAGCCTGAATTAGTTTTTTCTTAATTCCTGTTATTATAAGGAACTTTGTCTTATTTGTGATCTTAATTATTTAAGCCTAAGATTCTTTGTTCTCATAACACTTGCTAGGAAGACATGGATGAGCACTTTTTTCCTCTAAAGTGGAAGTAGTGTGAAATAAACATTTAGCAATTAATATAAAACTTTATTTTGGGATGATTAAAGTTTTAGTTATATATATATATGTATATATATATATGCTATTTATTAATTGTATATATATATGTATGTATATATATATATATGCTATTTATTTATTGTATATATATATATATATATATATATATATATAGGTTCCTGCATCTTTGGACTTTGGAGTTTGTTAGCATATACCTATAAGCTGATTCTAATGTGAGCACTTCATTTAAGTCACTTTGATTTCTGTTTTTCTTAAGTTTTTATTGAAAACCCCCATACATATCATAACATACTGTGATCATAACTCCCTCCTGCCACCCTCCTTTGCCCCCTCCACTGAATCCTTTCTTCTTTCCAACTAGCCGCTGTTCTATTTTGATGACACCTATTGTTGTCTTCATTATTATATGTGACACTTGGATAACTAATGCAGTAGAATGTGTTGAGTCACTATGAAACAACTAAACCAGAAAAAGACAGTAGTGTTTTTTTTTTTCTTTCAGCATCAACAAAGGGCTTTCTCCATAAGGCAATAAATAATCTTTAATACATAAAGTAGAATTAAAGGTGTCGGATCTCTCCTACATAGATGTCTTTATTTTGCATCCATTTCCTCTATGGAGGACACATTTTTTAGAAAGGCGAGGCAAGGAATGAATCTCAAGCTTGGCCATTTTATTATTTTATGACAGCACTGGGAAAAATTGAGCAACAGAGGATACTGAAAATAATAGTTAAAATTTAGTTTTGATTTTACTAAGGAGTTTCTTAATTTTAAACATTATCACTCCCCACTTGTACAGATGATTAAAGCTGACATTATATATTCATACTAATGTAAAATATGAGTAATATGAATAACCAAAGTCCAAAGAAATAGAGGCTGATCTGACAGAAGAAAATAGTGATGCATATAAGCTACAAATACAACTTATCTATTTCAAGCTTTGAAATAACTAAGTTTGATTTATTTTAAATTTATTTTTTATGCTGGGGTTGAACCTAGGGCCTAGTTCATGCTGAACACATGCTCTGCCATCCAGCTGTGTTCTCAGCCCCTGGTAGCTACTGTTAAAGAGAACAAGAAAGCTGAAATAATTTGGGTTTAGATGTGGACTTTCCCATTTAAAATTTCTCACTGAATCATCTCTCTAATATTTCCAACAGAAGTATGTGTTAGCAGTAGTGATTTCTCTGAGTATAAAGGAATTTGAACATAAGGTACTTTAAGATTGTGTTAAGATGTATTTCTTACTGACAGCACACCTCAGCTTGAACGACTCACATTTCAAGTGCCTAATAGCCACATGTGGTTGAAGGGCACAGGTCTAATACAAATGAAACTTTTACTTTTCATATCTGCAACAATGAGAACATTGAATTTAGAATTATCTATTTATTTATCTATATGTGTGTATGTGTGTGTACAATAGTGCTTCTTGCCACTGCAAATACCTGCCAGACGCCAGTGTCATTTTTTGCATTTGGTCTACCTGGGTGGTTTGGGAATTGAGCCTGAGCTGGCAGTTTTGCAAGCAAGCAACTTTAACCACTTAGTCACCTTCCGAGCCCCGAATTTGGAAATATCATAAATGAATGTTGAGAGATTATTTGTTAGGCAATTTATTTATTTGACTTGATTTGAGAAAATTCTTTTGAAAAACTGTTGATAGTCTAGTGAATCACAATTTCCATATCGACATTGTCAGCACCTACTCATTCCAGAGTACACGTCCCTTGACCTGTGTCAGCTGAGATCACATGAGGCCCAGCCTTAGGCACTGATCTTTTTTTTTTTTAATTTTTTTAATTTATTTGACAGAGAGAATGAGGGAGGGAGAGAGAGAGAGAAAGAGAGAGAGAATGGGTGGGCCAGGGCCTCCAGACACTGCAAACAAACATGCAAACATGCAAATGCATGTGCCACCTTGTGCATCTAGCTAACGTGGGTCCTGGGGAATTAAACCTGGGTCCTTTGGCTTTGCAGACAAATGCCTTAACCACTAAGCCATCCCTTCAGCCCAAGTCACTGGTCTTTTTAAAGACAGTTTTGGAGGTTTAAGAGATGGCTCAGCAGTTAAGGTGTTTGCCTACAAAGCCTAATGACCGTGGGTTCAACTCTCCAGTACCCACATAAAGCCAGATACACAAAATGGCACAGGCATCTGGAGTTTGTTTACAGTAACTGGAAGCCATATTGTGCCCATTCTTTCTTTCTTTCTTTCTCTCTCTCTTCTCTGTTTCTCTCTGCATACAAATAAATAAATTAATAAACAAAATATTTTTTTAAAAAAGGTAGTCTTGGGAGTAAAACCTGTGCTTTCTGATAAATGTGAACTTGACAGTTTGGTCTAGGAAATTGCTCTACTCTCCTGTGAACTCCAGTAGTGACTGTGACTGTTGGATCTGGGTTAATGAGAATGCAAATGACTGCTTAAAAATAATCCTATAAAATAGGATAAAGTATGATTAGGTTATTTAAAATTCCTCCTTCATTGATGACAGTTTAATGGTTCTTCGATCTATCACTAGGACATCACTATATATGTAAAAGTAATATCCTATGAGGGCAGGACATAGAAACTTACAAGACAAGGGCACTCAGTAAAGCAACTTTTCTACATTACTCAAAATAGAGTCAAGGTAGGGTGGCCATCTCTCCAGTTAATCTGTGGAACTTGCTGGTGTTTCAAAGTTTTAAGTATATTTGTTCCATGTGGGAAGGGACCTTGAATGTATACTTCCTTTTGTTGACTAAGGTTTGATAGTAAAAGTCCCATACCTTATAAACTAGACGTGGAATCTAACTTTGGCTTTGCAGTTAAGTCAGGCATTGTCCTCCAGAAAGCTGTTTAAGGTGACTTAGGAAGTGGCAGTGAGAATAAATCTAAAATTTTTCAGAATATCTTATCTAAAAATAGTTTAAGGTAAAAATCATCTTTCTGTGTTGCCCATATTTTTGTTCTGACATCAAGGAAAACTTGGCTTCAAATGCTTCCTTTATAAGACAGAGCAATTTAATAAATTTGATGTCTCATCAAAATATTGAACATGATTTTGGGTTGTTTGTTTGTGGGGATTTGACAGCTCAAAGCAATACCTGGTATTTTGTGAATATCTGACTGCTGTGACCAATATCTCAAGGATGAAGAGTTTTATGATTGCCCCTGAAACTGAATTTTTTTCAACTTTGAATTAATTCGTATGTTCATACTTCATTACCATAAATGAAGACCTATGACCTTTCACAAATGCATTTTATGCCAAGAGTTT